>CP106716.1:38647223-40072475 GCA_025503065.1 Gossypium bickii
AATAAATTGTATCATCATCAAATAAAAATAAACAGAAATAAAGAAAATCCAACTGGGCCTTATGGCCTTATTACATCATTCAAACCCAAAATAAAATTTAAAGTACTAATTTTAACTAGAGTCCAAATTCTAATAAATTCTTCAAGTGTTGCATGGCCACCTTTAGCTCCTGCCGACCCGGTCCATTACTGCTCATCACCTGAAAAATAATTCCCCAACGGGTGAGTCCACAGAACTCAATGTGTACACACAATACTAATTTTCAACAAATCGGGCATACAAGTCATATCAATTTCATGTTCATACAAAATAAAGGATGATGCAACCCAAACCCAAGCCTATTTGTCCATCCGCTACACACCACCCGTACCAACTCGTGTACACAGTGGGGGGACTACTAAGTCGACCCTCCATCCGCTACACACCATCGAAGGCGATCATTTGCAATCGACGTGCTCATCGCCCACTTACGTTGTGTCTTTAGACACTATATTCGAATAATGTAACCGGTTACCATATTTAATTAATGGGACCGTAGCCACCATATTTCGTTGGTGAGACCGAAGTCAGCACCTTCGTTGGTGAGACCGTAGTCATCACCTTCACTTTCTCCCTTCACATATATCCCAAATGCCCCAATTATTACATATCATTCATATCATACTTAAATTCACATTATGTCACTTTTTAGAATATAACACATTCATAATCCTATCAAAAGTAGGAATACATACCTGGGTACTTTTTGCCACATTTGTGGTACTTAGCCACATTCTCATTCTTATACACATTCATATATTAAAACAGTTATTGCCATAATATATATATTGAAAGTTAGTGTGAGTACACAACTGATTCGCTTAATAGGTTCCTTGAAATCCTGAAGAGAATCGACCACAGATTTAGATCTCAAATCCTACATAAGTTAATCACTTTAAAAGACCATTCGGCCACTTTTCCAAATACAACTAGAATTTGTATTACTTACCTTGTTGCCGAATTGGATTGATAATCAAATCCTGAAGATTTGCGTTCTTTCCTTGAAATCGGCTAACCATTAAATCCATTGATTTGGTTAGTCTCTGATTTAAAACAAATAGATCTAGACATTTAAGAGAGAACCTTGGCCGATTACATAATATTTACTTACCTCAAATCCTTGAATCCCGGATCTCTCTTCCTGATTAGCCGAAATTCCTTGAATCAAAAATCCGATATTCTTCTTTAATAATCGGTCAAGAGACAACGAGAAGAGATTATTCCCTAGATCTTGATTAGAAGAATTAGAAGAACAAAATTGATTGTTCTTACCTTAATACCTTAGTCGATTGCTTCCTTGCCTGAGAGCCACGAGATTCGGCTATGGGGTTTTAGTCGAGGATCAAAAGAAAAGGTTTTAGCTTGATAGATGAAGAAAAAGAAGAAGAAAAGAAGAAGAAGAAAAAAGAAAAGAGAAAAAAGAGAATAATGGCAGAGAAAATTCGCGGAGAGAATAGGAGAAATTTTAGAGAATTTCTCGAGAGGTTTTCTTGAAGAGAAAAGAATGAATGAAGAATAGCCTTACTCTTCCTTTTATAGCCAAAATTACTAGCTAGAGTCCTTTACTTGGCCACCACTCTTCTATTTTGATAACTTTATCCTTTAATTATCATAAATAAAAGAGTTTAATCCAATATTTATCTCTTCTAAATAATCCAATTTAAAAATCCTTTATTTATCACCTTTTTAATCGAATATTTATGAAAATAAAACACCTCCTTTCTAGAAGCATTGCCGTCCACCTCAGTCTTCTGGAAGCAAAAATAAAACCTCCTTTATTTGCTTCCCAAGTGACTCGAACTCAGGCCCATTCCTCTTACACATGGCGCCATTTCCATAGGCCCTAAGTGCCATCTTCAGGCCACTTTTCCTAGCCCGTTTGTGTGTCAAATTTCACCAACTTTTTCTTTTAAGGCCTCCTTGCCCTAATTTCCTATTCTAAACTTTAAAATTTGACATTTCTAAGTCATTTCTAAGTTTCCTAAAATTTTCGATCGGCTCTGTAAACTTGCCATTTTCTTACATTTCCAAGTTTCCAGAAATGTTCACTTTCCATTTTTGAATCATTTCCTTACATTTCCTAGTTTCCATAAATGTTCACTTTCCTCTTTATTCCTTTACATTTTCAGGACATTTCCCTACATTTCCAAGACAAGACATTTCCTTACATTTCCTTGCATTTCCTTACATTTCCATACATTTCCTCACATTTCCTTACATTTCCTTACATTTCCATACATTTCCATACATTTCCTTATATTTCCTTACATTTTCTTACATTTCCCTACATTGCCTTACATTTCCATACATTTCCACACATTTCCACACATTTCCATACACTTCCATACATTTCCATATATTTCCTTACATTTCCATACATTTCCTTACATTTCCTTACATTTCCATACATTTCCTTACATTTCCTTACATTTCCATACATTTCCTTACATTTCCTTACATTTCCATACGTTTCCTTACATTTCCTTACATTTCCATATTTCCTTACATTTCCATACATTTCCTTATTTCTAGAATTCACATAACACATTCATAATTCATAAAACATGCCATTTTACCACATGGTTTCTTGTGTCATGCTTCACACGGAATTTCTTTTCAAGCCTCATTTACCTAGCTCCCTTTTTACTTAAAACCAATAATTTTCCAAAGCTTTCTTCTTCCATCCTAAAATTCTAAAACCCTTAATACACTTCCAACACTGCCAAAACCTACTAACTCATGAATTAGGCACGAACGCATAACCCCTAATCTAGGATGTTACAGGTTCTACCCTCCTTAAAAATAATTTCGTCCTCAAATTGCTTACTAACAAATCGTACCATCCTTCTCACCGCACTATGCTTACGCTGCAAGACTCTGATCTTAATAGAACCATCATACTTTCTAGGCACAATCTCTAAGTTCACGTCCCCTAGAACTTATTTCTAACATCGCGATTTAATCTGGTTAACGAGTTTTATGCATCAAAACTTTTGTTTCACTGATTAACCGCGAACAATTTTATGAAAAAGTATTTAAGAGTGGTTCTTTCGTATTCATACATGCACTCAGTCTTTTCATTCATTCATACATCTAACAATCAATTATGAACTTTCGTTCATTCAGATAAATGTTGTAGTTTTCATTGTTGTTGTTTTTCCACTACCCAGGGGTATTTTTGTAATTTTGTCCTATAGGGGCATTTTTGTAATTTTTCAAAAGAAAAAGTTCCTTGGTGATTTTGTCAAAAGTATTTTGGTAATTTCAAAGTCCCGAGTAATTTGGAAAAATTTTGAAATCGGGGTATTTTTTGAAATTTTTGCCTCTCGAGGGTATTTCGATAATTTTTCGCAAGCTGGGGTAAATTTGTAAAAGTTAACAAATCAGGGATATTTTAGAAGTTGTAAAACTTTGAGGGTTCTTTTTGAGACTTTTATTTTCCAAAACGGTGATGTTGCAAAAATTTTGGAAATCAGGGTCATTTTGGTAATTTTGTAAGTTAGGGGCAATTTCGTAATTTTTCAAAATCAAGATATTTTTGATAGTTTGCAATTTGAACATTTATAAAATAATGAAGTTTTAGCAAGACCGTTGAAAAGTTTGACATTTTGTAAATCAAGGGCATTTTGGTAATTTTACCACTAAGGGCATTTTTGTAATTTTCACAAATCAGAAATTTTTCGGGAAATTTTGTAAAGATAGTTTTTACAAATTTAAAAGAAAATTTTAAGAATTTTAAAACTAGGGTTTGTTGTTTTGTTCTCCTCTTTTTTTTTTTAAAAGACATGGCTAGTTCCCTTTCGGGTTTTAGTCATTATGTTTGGCCTATGACCGAGCCCTCTTTGGTCAGGGTGAACCAAAGCTACGCACCAGGTAGGATTCGAGTGGAGAGGAGGTGAGTCACTAGGACTGCTTAAGTACCAGGCTCTTACTGAATCCACTCCTAGACATGCGCATGTGGGTTTACCACACCCCTAACTTAGTGACTTAGTCATGGGTTTGTTTGAGTAAGTATTAAGTCTTATGTATTTGTGTTTGAGTAGACTAGTCCTAGGGTTCAAGTTCCTATCATGCTATTCTACGTTCCATTCCTTTTTCTACCCTTCCATAACATAATATAAATCACATAATCACCCAAATGGTTAGGGGTACTTACCTGGTGGATGTGGGGTCGGAGACTGAGGTGCCATGCCAGAAACCTGCTTATTTTTAGAAATACTTCATAAAATTCATTTGGCTCGATTTGAAAACGTTTTGGGCCTGAGCCCACAGGCCGAGAGTTTAAAACTGGGCTCTGATACCAACTGAAACACCTCACACCCAGCCCACGAGCCTGAACCGGATCTGGTATGTTCCTTAAGAAAATCGGTTTTCAATGTTCTGAATAACTTAGAGAAAATTTGTGTAATTAAGAAAAATTCATTTTGGGTTGGGCTTAAATTGGAACCCATTTAATAAATTTTGAAAATCCAACTTAAATAAGGTGACAAAATAATTTTAGGGTTTATTATTTTAAAAGAAATAAATTTACTTAACTTTAATAAAAAATAAATTGTATCATCATCAAATAAAAATAAACAGAATAAAGAAAATCCAACTGGGCCTTATGGCCTTATTACATCATTCAAACCCAAAATAAAATTTAAAGTACTAATTTTAACTAGAGTCCAAATTCTAATAAATTCTTCAAGTGTTGCATGGCCACCTTTAGCTCCTGCCGACCCGGTCCATTACTTTGCTCATCACACGAAAAATAATTCCCCACGGGTGAGTCCATGAGACTCAATGTGTACACAGATACTAATTTTCAACAAATCGAGCATACAAGTCATATCAATTTCATGTTCATACAAAATAAAGGATGATGCAACCCAAACCCAAGCCTATTTGTCCATCCGCTACACACCACCCGTACCAACTTTGCACACCGTGGGGACTACTAAGTCGACCCTCCATCCGCTACACACCATCGAGGCGATCATTTGCGATCGACGTGCTCATCGCCCACTTACGTTGTGTCTTTAGACACTATATTCGAATAATGTAACCGAAGTTACCATATTCAATTAATGGGACCGTAGCCACCATATTTCGTTGGTGAGACCGGTCAAGACTTCTTCGTTGGTGAGACCGTAGTCATCACCTTCACTTTCTCCCTTCACATATATCCCAAATGCCCCAATTATTACATATCATTCATATCATACTTAAATTCACATTATGTCACTTTTTAGAATATAACACATTCATAATCCTATCAAAAGTAGGAATACATACACGGGTACTTTTGCCACATTTGTGGTACTTAGCCACATTCTCATTCTTATACACATTCATATATTAAAACAGTTATTGCCATAATATATATATTGAAAGTTAGTGTGAGTACACAACTGATTAAGCTTAATAGGTTCCTTGAAATCCACGAAGAGAATCGACCACGATTTAGATCTCAAATCCTACATAAGTTAATCACTTTAAAAGACCATTCGGCCACTTTTCCAAATACAACTAGAATTTGTATTACTTACCTTGTTGCCGAATTGGATTGATAATCAAATCCTGAAGATTTGCGTTCTTTCCTTGAAATCGGCTAACCATTAAATCCATTGATTTGGTTAGTCTCTGATTTAAAACAAATAGATCTAGACATTTAAGAGAGAACCTTGGCCGATTACATAATATTTACTTACCTCAAATCCTTGAATCCGGATCTCTCTTCCTGATTAGCCGAAATTCCTTGAATCAGAAATCCTGATATTCTTCTTTAATAATCGGTCAAGAGACAACAGAAGAGATTATTCCCTAGATCTTGATTAGAAGAATTAGAAGAACAAAATTGATTGTTCTTACCTTAATACCTTAGTCGATTGCTTCCTTGCCTAGAGCCACAGAGATTCGGCTATGGGGTTTTAGTCAGGGATCAAAAGAAAAGGTTTTAGCTTGATAGATGAAGAAAAAGAAGAAGAAAAGAGAAGAAGAAAAGAAAAGAGAAAAAAAAGAGAATAATGGCGAGAGAAAATTCGCAGAGAGAGAATAGGAGAAATTTTAGAGAATTTCTGCAGAGTTTTCTTGAAGAGAAAGAATGAATGAAGAATAGCCTTACTCTTCCTTTTATAGCCAAAATTACTAGCTAGAGTCCTTTACTTGGCCACCACTCTTCTATTTTGATAACTTTATCCTTTAATTATCATAAATAAAAGAGTTTAATCCAATATTTATCTCTTCTAAATAATCCAATTTAAAAATCCTTTATTTATCACCTTTTAATCGAATATTTATGAAAATAAAACACCTCCTTTCTAGAAGCATTGCCGTCCACCTCGGTCTTACTGGAAGCAAAAATAAAACCTCCTTTATTTGCTTCCCAAGTGACTCGAACTCAGGCCCATTCCTCTTACACATGGCGCCATTTCCATAGGCCCTAGGTGCCATCTTCAGGCCACTTTTCCTAGCCCGTTTGTGTGTCAAATTTCACCAACTTTTTCTTTTAAGGCCTCCTTGCCCTAATTTCCTATTCTAAACTTTAAAATTTGACATTTCTAAGTCATTTCTAAGTTTCCTAAAATTTTCGATCGGCTCTGTAAACTTGCCATTTTCTTATATTTCCAAGTTTCCAGAAATGTTCACTTTCCATTTTTGAATCATTTCCTTACATTTCCTAGTTTCCATAAATGTTCACTTTCCTCTTTATTCCTTTACATTTTCAGGACATTTCCCTACATTTCCAAGACAAGACATTTCCTTACATTTCCTTGCATTTCCTTACATTTCCATACATTTCCTCACATTTCCTTACATTTCCTTACATTTCCATACATTTCCATACATTTCCTTACATTTCTTACATTTTCTTACATTTCCTACATTGCCTTACATTTCCATACATTTCCACACATTTCCACACATTTCCATACACTTCCATACATTTCCATATATTTCCTTACATTTCCATACATTTCCTTACATTTCCTTACATTTCCATACATTTCCTTACATTTCCTTACATTTCCATACGTTTCCTTACATTTCCTTACATTTCCATATTTCCTTACATTTCCATACATTTCCTTATTTCTAAAATTCACATAACACATTCATAATTCATAAAACATGCCATTTTACCACATGGTTTCTTGTGTCATGCTTCACACGGAGTTTCTTTTCAAGCCTCATTTACCTAGCTCCCCTTTTTACTTAAAAACCAATAATTTTCCAAAGCTTTCTTCTTCCATCCTAAAATTCTAAAAACCCTTAATACACTTCCAACACTGCCAAAACCTACTAACTCATGAATTAGGCACGAACGCATAACCCCTAATCTAGGATGTTACAGTTCTACCCTCCTTAAAAATAATTTCGTCCTCGAAATTGCTTACTAACAGTCATACCATCCTTCTCACCGCACTATGCTTACGCTGCAAGACTCGATCTTAATAGAACCATCATACTTTCTAGGCACAATCTCTAAGTTCACGTCCCCTAGAACTTATTTCTAACGTCGCGATTTAATCTGGTTAACGAGTTTTATGCATCAAAACTTTTGTTTCACTGATTAACCGCGAACAATTTTATGAAAAAGTATTTAAGAGTGGTTCTTTCGTATTCATACATGCACTCAGTCTTTTCATTCATTCATACATCTAACAATCAATTATGAACTTTCGTTCATTCAGATAAATGTTGTAGTTTTCATTGTTGTTGTTTTTCCACTACCCAGGGGTATTTTTGTAATTTTGTCCTACAGGGGCATTTTTGTAATTTTTCAAAAGAAAAAGTTCCTTGGTGATTTTGTCAAAAAGTATTTTGGTAATTTCAAAGTCCCGGAGTAATTTGGAAAAATTTTGAAATCCGGTATTTTGGAAATTTTGGCCTCGTGGTATTTCGATAATTTTTCGCAAGTCAGGAGTAAATTTGTAAAAGTTAACAAATCAGGATATTTTAGAAGTTGTAAAACTTTGAGGGTTCTTTTTGAGACTTTTATTTTCCAAAACGGTGATGTTGCAAAAATTTTGGAAATCGGGTCATTTTGGTAATTTTGTAAGTTAGGGCAATTTCGTAATTTTTCAAAATCAAGATATTTTTGATAGTTTGCAATTTGAACATTTATAAAATAATGAAGTTTTAGCAAGACCGTTGAAAAGTTTGACATTTTGTAAATCAAGGGCATTTTGGTAATTTTACCACTAAGGGCATTTTTGTAATTTTCACAAATCGTAAATTTTTCTGGAAATTTTGTAAAGATAGTTTTACAAATTTAAAAGAAAATTTTAAGAATTTTAAAACTAGGGTTTGTTGTTTTGTTCTCCTCTTTTTTTTTTTTTTTAAGACATGGCTAGTTCCTTTTTCTGGTTTTAGTCATTATGTTTGGCCTATGACCGAGCCCTCTTTGGTCGTGGGTGAACCAAAGCTACGCACTGTAGGATTCGAGTGGAGAGGAGGTGAGTCACTAGGACCGCTTAAGTACCGGTGCTCTTCATCGAATCCACTCCTGAACATGCGCATGTGGGGTTACCACACCCCAACTTAGTGACTTAGTCATGGGTTTGTTTGAGTAAGTATTAAGTCTTATGTATTTGTGTTTGAGTAGACTAGTCCTAGGGTTCAAGTTCCTATCATGCTATTCTCGTTCCATTCCTTTTCTACCCTTCCATAACATAATATAAATCACATAATCACCCAAATGGTTAGGGGTACTTACCGTGGATCGTGGGTCTGAGACCGAGGTGCCATGCCGAAACACCTTATTTTTAGAAATACTTCATAAAATTCATTTGGCTCGATTTGAAAACGTTTTGGGCTGAGCCCACAAAGCCGAGAGTTTAAAATCGGGCTCGATACCAACTGAAACACCTCACACCAAACCAGGAGCCCAGGCCGGATCTCGTATGTTCCTTAAGAAAATCGGTTTTCAATGTTCTCAATAACTTAGAGAAAATTTGTGTAATTAAGAAAAATTCATTTTGGGTTGGGCTTAAATTGGAACCCATTTAATAAATTTTGAAAATCCAACTTAAATAAGGTGACAAAATAATTTTAGGGTTTATTATTTTAAAAGAAATAAATTTACTTAACTTTAATAAAAAATAAATTGTATCATCATCAAATAAAAATAAACAGAAATAAAGAAAATCCAACTGGGCCTTATGGCCTTATTACATCATTCAAACCCAAAATAAAATTTAAAGTACTAATTTTAACTAGAGTCCAAATTCTAATAAATTCTTCAAGTGTTGCATGGCCACCTTTAGCTCCTGCCGACCCGGTCCATTACTGCTCATCACCTGAAAAATAATTCCCCAACGGGGTGAGTCCACAGACTCAATGTGTACACAGTACTAATTTTCAACAAATCAGGCATACAAGTCATATCAATTTCATGTTCATACAAAATAAAGGATGATGCAACCCAAACCCAAGCCTATTTGTCCATCCGCTACACACCACCCGTACCAACCTGTACACCGTGGGGACTACTAAGTCGACCCTCCATCCGCTACACACCATCGAAGGCAGTCGCTGCAGTCGACGTGCTCATCGCCCACTTACGTTGTGTCTTTAGACACTATATTCAGATAATGTAACCGAAGTTACCATATTCAATTAATGGGACCGTAGCCACCATATTTCGTTGGTGAGACCGAAGTCAGCACCTTCGTTGGTGAGACCGTAGTCATCACCTTCACTTTCTCCCTTCACATATATCCCAAATGCCCCAATTATTACATATCATTCATATCATACTTAAATTCACATTATGTCACTTTTTAGAATATAACACATTCATAATCCTATCAAAAGTAGGAATACATACCTGGGTACTTTTTGCCACATTTGTGGTACTTAGCCACATTCTCATTCTTATACACATTCATATATTAAAACAGTTATTGCCATAATATATATATTGAAAGTTAGTGTGAGTACACAACTGATTCGCTTAATAGGTTCCTTGAAATCCTGAAGAGAATCGACCACGATTTAGATCTCAAATCCTACATAAGTTAATCACTTTAAAAGACCATTCGGCCACTTTTCCAAATACAACTAGAATTTGTATTACTTACCTTGTTGCCGAATTGGATTGATAATCAAATCCTGAAGATTTGCGTTCTTTCCTTGAAATCGGCTAACCATTAAATCCATTGATTTGGTTAGTCTCTGATTTAAAACAAATAGATCTAGACATTTAAGAGAGAACCTTGGCCGATTACATAATATTTACTTACCTCAAATCCTTGAATCCCGGATCTCTCTTCCTGATTAGCCGGAATTCCTTGAATCTGAAATCCTGATATTCTTCTTTAATAATCGGTCAAGAGACAACAGAAGAGATTATTCCCTAGATCTTGATTAGAAGAATTAGAAGAACAAAATTGATTGTTCTTACCTTAATACCTTAGTCGATTGCTTCCTTGCCTAGAGCCACAGAGATTCGGCTATGGGGTTTTAGTCAGGGATCAAAAGAAAAGGTTTTAGCTTGATAGATGAAGAAAAAAGAAGAAGAAAAGAGAAGAAGAAAAGAAAAGAGAAAAAAGAGAATAATGGCAGAGAAAATTCGGCAGAGAGAATAGGAGAAATTTTAGAGAATTTCGGCAGAGGTTTTCTTGAAGAGAAAAGAATGAATGAAGAATAGCCTTACTCTTCCTTTTATAGCCAAAATTACTAGCTAGAGTCCTTTACTTGGCCACCACTCTTCTATTTTGATAACTTTATCCTTTAATTATCATAAATAAAAGAGTTTAATCCAATATTTATCTCTTCTAAATAATCCAATTTAAAAATCCTTTATTTATCACCTTTTTAATCGAATATTTATGAAAATAAAACACCTCCTTTCTAGAAGCATTGCCGTCCACCTCAGTCTTCTGGAAGCAAAAATAAAACCTCCTTTATTTGCTTCCCAAGTGACTCGAACTCAGGCCCATTCCTCTTACACATGGCGCCATTTCCATAGGCCCTAAGTGCCATCTTCAGGCCACTTTTCCTAGCCCGTTTGTGTGTCAAATTTCACCAACTTTTTCTTTTAAGGCCTCCTTGCCCTAATTTCCTATTCTAAACTTTAAAATTTGACATTTCTAAGTCATTTCTAAGTTTCCTAAAATTTTCGATCGGCTCTGTAAACTTGCCATTTTCTTACATTTCCAAGTTTCCAGAAATGTTCACTTTCCATTTTTGAATCATTTCCTTACATTTCCTAGTTTCCATAAATGTTCACTTTCCTCTTTATTCCTTTACATTTTCGGACATTTCCTACATTTCCAAGACAAGACATTTCCTTACATTTCCTTGCATTTCCTTACATTTCCATACATTTCCTCACATTTCCTTACATTTCCTTACATTTCCATACATTTCCATACATTTCCTTACATTTCCTTACATTTTCTTACATTTCCCTACATTGCCTTACATTTCCATACATTTCCACACATTTCCACACATTT
Source organism: Gossypium bickii (assembly GCA_025503065.1). Classification (NCBI taxonomy): domain Eukaryota; kingdom Viridiplantae; phylum Streptophyta; class Magnoliopsida; order Malvales; family Malvaceae; genus Gossypium; species Gossypium bickii. The sequence goes on from CP106716.1 coordinate 38,658,710, forward strand.
TCATACACTTCCATACATTTCCATATATTTCCTTACATTTCCATACATTTCCTTACATTTCCTTATATTTCCATACATTTCCTTACATTTCCTTACATTTCCATACGTTTCCTTACATTTCCTTACATTTCCATATTTCCTTACATTTCCATACATTTCCTTATTTCTAGAATTCACATAACACATTCATAATTCATAAAACATGCCATTTTACCACATGGTTTCTTGTGTCATGCTTCACACAGAGTTTCTTTTCAAGCCTCATTTACCTAGCTCCCCTTTTTACTTAAAAACCAATAATTTTCCAAAGCTTTCTTCTTCCATCCTAAAATTCTAAAAACCCTTAATACACTTCCAACACTGCCAAAACCTACTAACTCATGAATTAGGCACGAACGCATAACCCCTAATCTAGGATGTTACATCCCGTGGGGATGCTTGTAGGTATTAATTCATTCTTATCATTGCGAACCATTATGATGCCACTCTTTTTCGGGATGCATTGTACTGGACTCACCCACTTGCTATCAAAAATTGAGTAAATAATTCCTGCATCAAGCCATTTTATGATTTCCTTCTTGACAACTTCTTTCATCTTCTCGTTTAACCTTTGTTCCGATTCAATTAATTGCTTGCCTTCATCTTCTAACTTGATTTTGTGCATGCAAAAAGAAGGACTAATATCTTGAACATCTATAATATTCTAGGCAATAGCTCATTTGTGTTGCTTGAAAATGTGAGCCAATTTCTTTTCTTGTGTTTCATCTAGTGTTGCGGAGATAATAACTGGCAGAGTATTGAGATCACCCAAAAAATGTATTTGAGATGAGGAGGCAGTGGTTTCAATTCCAGAGTAGGAGCTTATTCAATTGATGGTTTGAAAATTGATTCAATTTGCCATCCGTGCTTGATTTCAACATTAGTAGCTTCAACCGTCCTGCCACAATTGTCTAAGGATTCCGCCTCAGAAGTCACTGCAATTTCTTCAACAAGGATTGTGCTTTGGTTGTTGAATTCTTCCTTAATTACATCAACTAGCACATCAATAGTATGGCACTCTACTATATCCTTGTGATGAACAGACTCGAAAACACTGAAGGGAACTTGCTCATTGTTAAGTCGCATGGTTAGTTCTCCTTTATAAACATCAATGAAAGTTCGGCCGGTGGCTAGAATTGGTCGTCCCAAGATTCTGGGAACCTCCTTGTCTGCCTCGCTATCAAGTATGATAAAATCAATCGGAAAAATAAATCTATCCACACAAACTAAAACATCTTTAATTTACCCTTCAGGTTGAGCTAAAGATCGATCTGCCAGTTGTAATGTCACTACAGTAGGTTTCATGTGACCAATTCCCAATTTTCTGAAAGTAGATAATGGCATGAGGTTGATGCTAGCTTCTGAATCACATAAATCCTTTCCCAAATAATGGTTACCAATCGAACATGGAATGGTAAAACTTCCAGGATCTTTCAATTCAGGGGGAAACTTGTTTGTCAAAATAGCACTACAACCTTCTGTGAGTGCAATAGTTTCAATATCAGTGAGTTTTTTCTTCTTGGACAAGAAGTCTTTCATAAATTTCCCATAACTCAGAATTTGTACCAAAGCGTCTACTAAAGGAATGTTGATCTGCAGTTGTTTCAGTGTATCCAAGAACTGCTGATATTATTTATCATTTTCATTCCTCTTGAATCTTTGTGGAAAAGGTACAGGTGGAAGTACATCCAGTTGCGATAACACTTTTGGTTGTGTCCATAATTTCGAGGGTTGAATATAAGGCATGTGAGTAACAGTTTACGATACTTCATTGTCGGATACATCGACAAGCTCGTCAGATGCACCCTTCTCATCAGGGCTTACGTTATCAACATCTGGGGATGCTACAGTAGAATCTATAACCGACTCACCTTTGTTTATCACTCCCAAGAGTGATGGCTTTACAGTGCTCTTTCCCTCTCAGAGTGGGATTTTCAGTGTCCTAGGTAATGAGCCTTGTGGTCGAGTATTCAGATTTGAAGCAGGCTGTCCCAATTGTGCCTCCAATGCTTGAATGGAATATGAATTTCCTTCAATAATAACTTCTATGCAAGTAATATGCTCTTGCATTAACTCCTCAAGAGCAATTAATGTGTCAAAAGTAGAAGCTCGTGTATATTATTGTTGTCTTTGTCCTTGATCATTCAGATTCATCATTTGTGGCTGCATCTAGATTTGATGTTATTTTATCTGACCTTGTTGTGGATACAACTGAGGATGCTGATTGTAGTTCTGTTGTTGATTATAATTCCCTTTTCATGGATTATAAATGCCCTGAGTAGATGCATTCCCATATCTGAATGTCGCAACATTTTGTCCAACATTCTGAGTTCCCCAAAACCGGTGCTTGTGTGCAGAGTTATAAGAATTTCCTTGAGAATTGTTGGCAATATTACTGACATAACATGCATTTTTGCATGCTGTGAACAATCTTCATAACTATAGTTTTCACCACAAATTTCACAGCAAAAGGTAGGAATATCCAATTGTTGAGCCACCTGTATAGGTGAAACGTCACTCATATTTGTGAGCGAGGAGACTGGGGCACTTAGCGCGGATATTTCATCTAGTTCAATAACTTCTGGAGTAGTCTTTGCTTGTGTAACTCTAGAGATGGGATATTGATAATCATTTTGAGCAATTCTCTCAATAATTCTTATAGCGTTATTGTAAGTACAATCCAACAGTGGTCCATTGGCTGATGTGTCGACAAGATTCCTTGAATGAGAATTTAGACCATTACAAAAAATCTCAATTTGTGTTTCTGGTTGGATGTCGTGCATGGGACAACATCGAAGAAAATTTTTATAACGTTCCCATGTGGTTTGAAGATTTTCATCATCCAACTGATGATAAGCAGTAATATCATTTCAAAGACGAGCATTCATTGTTGACAGGTTAAATCGCAAAACAAACTGCTTGGCTAGAGCATTCCAAGAAGTAATTGATCTTGTATGTAGCCCAAGAAAACAAGTGTGAGCTCTCCCTTGTAAGGAATAGGGAAATAATTGCATCCTTAAGGCATCATCAGGAACACCTTGTTGACTAAAGGAAGCACATATCAATAAAAAGAATTTAAGATGTTCTCTCGCATCTTCATGTGGTAGCCCAACATATTGGCCATTGGAGTTCATCATTTGAAACATCACTAGCTTCAGTTCACAGTTCCCAGATTGAATTTTGGTCTAACAACTCCTGGTTGTAAATCATCCAGAACAGGTACTACACAATCTTGTACGGTTCTATTGTGGATGTGAGTGTTCTGCGGCAACAGTGGATTATTAATATTTTGCGGGTGCATCGGGGGTATAACTACATTGTCCCCTGGTAAATCCATATTTCTTTGTTCTCGAAGTCTTCTTCGAACAGTTCTTTCAATTTTTGAGTCAAAATCAGTAAGAAAATCTGAATTGCTTCGGGTCATAAAACACATAAAATGAAATTGGAAAATAGAAAAAAAGAGAAAACAAGTTAGTGAATACTAAAAATTATATAAGGAAAACAAAGTGCAAAAAAACACAAGAACAAAAATAAACATCAAACAAATGCCATCCTCGACAATGGCGCCACAAAGTTGGTCGACTATTAACGTCACAGCAAAAATGTGCAAGCGTACACTGTCGATGCAAGTATAATAGATAGATGTGAGTTTGCTGAATATCAATCCCACAGGGATGGTAGTTCTTTGTGTATTAATGTCGATGCAATAGCTAAAAGAAATTGAAGTAAATTATGTGGTTAATTGTTAGAGAAATATCTTAAAAACAATGAAATAAAAAATGGTGATGATAAACTGGGATCCCCAACATGAATCTTCATCAGTATACTAAGTACTCACAAGGTATAAAAAATAGGTGATTGTTGACGCAATAAAAATTAGTGCATATCTTACCAAATGCCACTATTTTATTTAATTTAGGATTAACCATGCACTTTAACCTCACCTTCTGATGATGGCAATATGGCACTATTAAGAACAAGAGAACTAAATTCCTTTAGTCATTACTCAGCTTCCGCTGAAATGCTTATTAGCTCGAACTGTCACTACATCTCCCAGTGTTAGTGACTGCAGTAACACTTTCGTGTTTAGAATATTCAAACCCCCTATATTAGACAATAAAAACAAGATTTAATAAGATAACATTTAAGAAAGCATTCATTGTACTTCCCAACAGTAGAAAACATAGAGTAATCACTAGCGTTTTCAAGGAAATAAGAAAGAATTGAATGGAGAATATTATTACTAGGCTACTCGACTGGATCTCTCCATTTCCTCTTATTCTGCACTTAGATTTCCTCGTCAGGAGTGGATTGCCATTAGTCTTCATGTTGGCTCACCCATAAGAGGCTCAAGCTGCCATGGCCACAAGCTTCAAAATAGGGTAAGGGAATGGTGGCTTTTACAAAAAAAACCCCTTCCTCTTCTCACGTCAACCTTTTATGTTCTACTCAACTGTACAGGTGTCCTTTCCTCAGAATTCTTCTGTATTTTTACGTACAGGGCATTATACTAGATTGGATAGCTCATGCATGGTTGGCTCTTATCAGACAGCTGTCAACTGTGGTGACAATTCTAGATGCAATCCAGAATTAACTAATGCAGTGACATTAGTGCAGAAAGATAGCAAAATTAAAGATAAAATAGGCTAGGATTCACTAGGTTATAAAATATAATTTACTAAACTGAAAATGCTAAAATGTATGCTAAAGATTACTAAATGGGAACAAATTAACCAATACGTAGGGAGAAAACAATGTTCTTTTTTGTACAATCAAAGTACTTCTGCTTAGCAATACTGTTTAGCTAGAAAACATCGTAGTGACTAAACTTACTTGATTTAGTTAAAAACTGTAGCAACACTGGAAAGTATTTTGATATGAATTGCCATAAGACATCTGATAAGAACTTCAAAATAATTTGTAAACTTCTAACATTTGTAGATAAATTGATATTATTAGACCGGGCGGTAGTCGCGGACGTGGTACTCGGGGGCGCCGAGGGAGCCGAGGAGGATCTTGAACTGAGTGATCCTCTATGGGTAGTATGCCTGATCTGGACACCAACAAGATGGTTGGTACTCCTATTGTTGAGACGGGGTCCCAAATTTTGATGCCTGGGAATGATGCATTGTCCCAGGCCATGCTACGTGTGATAGAGAGGGTCACTAGGACTCATTCTGGATCTGGGGGCTGAGGGTCGATAGCTAAATTTCTCTAACCGAATAGTGTTGATGTGTTTAGAGGCTTTACTGGAGTCACCCCGACAGTGGCCGAGTATTAGTTTAAGGAGACCAAGCACATTATGAATGATATTGATTGCAGTCCTGTATAGAAATTGAGGGGTGTAGTGTCTGCTGTGAAATGGGGTTTATCAATGGCGGTTAACCATTGTGGAGGGCTCTCAGCTTGAGCGGATTACATGAAAGTATTTCAGGAATGCCTTCGAGAATAAATATGTTGGGGTGAGTTATGTGGAGCTCACAGATGCGAGTTTATGAGCTTAAGTCAGGGTGATAGGATCGTGGCAAAGTATGAGGCCGAGTTTATGAGGTTGAGCAAATATGCTCACAGTTTGGTTTGAAATGATTCTGAAAAGAGTATCCAATTTGAGGAAGGACTGATATACGATCTGAAGGTTCTAATAGCACCTTAGAAGGAGTGAGTATTTGAGGCCTTGGTTTACAAGGAAAAGATAACTGAAGAGGTGAAGCACACTGAGTGCGAGAAGGGAGATCGAGAGAAGGGTCAGAGTAACCTGAAGAGGGATTCAAGTCCCTCTAGTTCTGTTCAGCGCCTTAAGAAACGAGCTAGGCTTAATGGGCCTCTGTGGACTAAGGCAACTGTTTCATTAACTGAGACTCAGATTTGTAGCGACTATGGTAGATGCAATCTGAGCGAGTTTTGAAGAAGGTTGGGGGCTTGTCTACGATGTGGTAAATGGAGCACCGCATTAGGGATCGTCCCCTTTGTTCTGATTAGGTGCAAGCTCCTACACAGGCTATAACCCCGGTTCCCGTTCATCCTCTGAGGGCAGTTCAACAGCCACCTAGAGGTTGTGGTTTGGCCAAGTGTGGTAATGGTTCTAGTAGAGGTCAGAGGTGTGACTCAGACTGAGGCACAACAACCTTCTCTAGTATATGTGGTGAGGCGCTGCGAGGATAGAGACAACACCGACGTTATAGTAGGTATGTTCCTTATCCATTATGTTTCGTATTTTACTTTAATAGACATTGTTTCTACACACTCATATGTACCTAGTACTATTTTTGTGAATTTGGGAATATCTTTTAAGAGTATTACTAGAGAAGTTTCTGTGATTAGTCCCCTGAGTCAGTCGGTTCAGGTTAATAAAATTTATAGGAGGATTCTGTTAGAGATTCGGGGTGTTGTGTTTCTAGTTAATTTGATGGAATTACCGTTTGGAGAGTTTGATCTGATTCTTGGAATGGACTGGCTTGTGAAACATCGAGTCAGCTTAGATTGTGCCTCTAAGAGGGTAATTATGAGATTTGATAATGATATTGAGGTCGTTATGATCGACGAACATTGAGAATATCTCTCTAATGTGATCACTGCTTTGGTAACTGAAAAGCTAGTTTGGAAAGAGGTTGTGAGGCTTATTTGGCCTTTATGCTTGATTCTGACTCTATGAAACCTTTTGTTAAGGACATTCGGATTGTAAGAGACTTCCCGGATGTTTTTCTCGAGGAATTTCCAAGGCTACCTTCGAGCAGGGAGGTTGAGTTTGGTATTAAACTCCTGCCAGGTACAGCTCCTATGTCCATTGCCCCTTTTCACATGGCACCAAAGGAGCTTATGGAGTTGAAGGCTCAGCTTCTGGAAGTTCTTGGTCAAAGGATCATCAGGTCGAGTGTTCCCTTAGGAAGCACCAGTTCTGGTAGTAAGAAGAAGGACGACACGATGAGAATGTGTGTGGATTACCGCCAGTTGAATAAGTTGACGGTAAATAATAAGTATCCACTTTTGAGAATTGACGACCTGTTTGGTCAGTTTTGTGGGGCATCCGTATTCTTCAAAATTGACCTTCATTTTGGGTACCATCAGTAAAAGGTTAAAGAGGCTAATGTGTATAAGGCTGCTTTTAGGACTCGTTATGGGCTTTACGAAGGTAACTATTCGACACAAAATCTTGAGTTGGCTGTAGTTGTCTTCTCTCTGAAAATTTGGAGTCATTATCTATACGGTGAGAGGTGTATCATTTACACTGATCACAAGAGCCTCAAGTATCTATTGACTAAGAAGGAGTTGAATCTTAGGCATCATAGATGGATTGAGTTGCTTAAGGACTATGACTGTACTATTGAGTACCATCCAAGTAAGGCCAATGTGGTAGCTGATGCTCTTAGTCACAGAGGAATGATTGATCTGAGGGCGATGTTTACTCACTTAAGTCTACTTAACGATGGTAGTCTGTTGGTTGAGTTTCAAGTTAAGCCAACTTTGATTGATCAGATTCAGGTTAAATAGTTAATTGATGATTTTCTGATTTTGCGATTTCAACAGGTGGAAGTAGGTGAAAGTCTTGATTTTGGGTTGAATAGCGATGGGGTTCCGTGTTTCTGAGGTCGGGTTTGTGTGCCTAACGATTCGAAGTTGAGGTAATCAATTTTGCGGGAAGCGCATAGTAGCCCTTATGCTATGCATCTCGCTGGTATTAAGATGTATAGGGATCTCCGAGTGTTGTACTGGTGGCCCGGTTTGAAACAGGATGTCACTACTTTTGTTTCCCGTTGTTTGAAGTGCCAACAAGTTAAGGCTGAGCACCAACTGCCTTCTGGTTTGCGCCAACTGATTAAGATTCCCTTTTAGATATGGGAGAGAGTGACTATAGATTTCGTTAGTGGGTTGCCCTTTACACCTATTAAGAAAGATTCTATTTGGGTCATCGTAAACCAATTGACCAAGTCTAGTCACTTTCTTTCTGTCAAAACATATTGCTTGCTATCGAAGTTGGCTAAGCTATATGTATCTAAGATTGTAAGATTGCACGAGATTCTAGTTTCGAACATCTCTAATAGAGACCTGCGTTTTACTTCACGATTATGGAAGAAACTCCATGATGCACTGGGCACTCGATTGGACTTCAACATTGTGTACCATCCTCAAACTAAGAGTTGTTCAGATTCTGAAGGATATGTTATGAAGTTGCATGATTGACTTCTGAGGTAGTTGGGAGGAGTTTTCGCTGGTGGCTGAGTTTGCGTATAATAACATCTTCTAGTCCAATATAGGGATGAGACCTTACGAGGCTTTACATGGTCATAGCTATCATACCCCACTATGTTGGACCAGTTAGGTGACTGTTAGGTTTTCGGTCTTGAGCTCGTTTCTAAGACTGAAGATAAGGTTAGACTGATTCAAGATCGTCTAAAGGCAGCTTCTAACCGACAGAAATCGCGTTCAGATATAAAGAGGTGAGACATTGAGTATTCTGTGGGTGATAAGGTTTTTCTTAAGGTATCTCCATGGAAAATGATCCTCCGGTTTGGACATAAGGGTAAGTTGAGCCTGAGGTTCATTGGGCATTATCGTATTTTGAAATGTGTTGGACCCGTCACCTATTAGCTAGAGCTACTTGTAACACCCCTAACCCGTATCCATCGTCGAAATAGGATTATGAGGCATTACCAATCAAAACAAAACATACAACATACATTTATCAAACATAATCCATTATCATATAAACATCAATCAAACATAATCACATTGTCCCTTATAAGGCTCTACGAAACCTCAAAACATGCTTGGAAAAGGTTCGGGACTAAACCGATAACATTTGAAATCTTTGGGAAACTTATAAAATTTTCATGCATACAGGGTTTAAATGCCCGTGTGAACAGGTCGTGTGCCTTACACGGTTCCAGACACGCCTGTGTCCCAGGCCGTGTAAAAATAGGCATACAAGCTGACTTGGGTCACACGGCTGACCACACGCCCGTGTGTCTAGCCCGTGTCCCTTCAAAATGGCCACACATGCCCGTGTGCCAAGCCGTGAGTTAGGCCGTGCCAATCCTGTAGGGTATACTGACTTATGCAACACAGCCAAGTCACACGTCCGTGTGCTAGGCCGTGTGCCATTTAGGGGGTATACTAACTTGTGCCACACGGCCGGTGACACGCCCGTGTGTGAGACCGTGTGGAGCATACTGACTTCAATTCAATTTCAACACCATGGGAAACACGGCCATGTATCATGACCATATATCGCACACGGCTGAGACACACGCCCTTGTCTCTGCCCGTGTGGACAAGAATTGGCCATTTGAAAAGCCAATTTGCCACCCTTTCTCATACTCACCTAAGCATTCAAAATAATACCATTTCACCACATTTATAGGCAACCATAACAAGCTATTTCATATACAAATCATGCTATTTAAAATCCATCCATTTCACTACTCAAATCATATCATCTTAACACTAGCCTGTATATGTCATATACCATATTTACAAAGTATCAAAAGTACCAACAAGATGTTCGATAATGTGACGATGTTCCTGATGATCCTCGAGTCCGAGCTAACTTTGATTATCTATAAAACAGAGAAATAACACACCAAGTAAGCTTTAAAAGCTTAGTAAGCCATATACAAATAAATTACAACATGAATCAACCTCATCTTCATCAATAGGCAAAGTATGCACATATAAGTTCACAAACCTTTCCCAACGTATACATATTCAATATCATTAATGAATTCATCAAATACTTCCCTTTTCAATACTCGTATGAATCTCGTATGTTCCTAAGTCACTTAACTCATTCACACATTCGTTCTCTACTTGACTTTGCCCGTTGAACCATTCGGAATCCTTAAGGATACTTTGAAATCACATATAGCTCATACAATGGTATATCCCAAATATGGTCTTACATGTTATCACATATCGATGCCACTGTCCCAGATAGGGTCTTATACAAAATCACATAACGATGCCAATGTCCTAGACATGGTCTTACACGTAATCACATCTCGGTAATCCAAATGTCATGACATTTGTATCCTCTACTACTCCTAAGGTTCGTACGGGACTTTTGATATTGTAACCCTGTCGATTCTTGCTCGTATTTGATCATTCAACATTCATAACAGTTCAATGATAATTAAACATTTATAATTCAATATAAAGACATTTATTTGCATATGAACTTACCTCGTGTATACGATGAACGAATCGAATCGACTACTCGACAACTTTCGATTTTCCCCGAGCTAAATCCGGTTTCTTTCTTTCTTAATCTATATGAATTCAAATTTAACTGATTTATTCATCAAATCATTCAATTCAGTCCACAAATACATATTTGGGTATTTTTACACTTTAGCGCCTAAAATTCCATATTTTTACAATTTAGTCCCTAATTCACAAAATTCATGAAATTTCATTAAACCCAAGACTAGCCGATTTATACTTCAATCCCTAGCAGCCAAAAACTTTCATTTATTTCACATTTTAACCCCTCAATTTACAAATTTCACAATTTAGTCCTATTTAGGCATTTTCATCTAAAATTCCTTTACCAAACATGAAAATCTATCAACAAATATTCATTTTTCATCATCAAACATTCAAAAGCTCAAGCACTCATTAATGGAATTTCATGAAATCATCAACAATTTCAAAAATTAGGGCATGGGCTAGCTAGAACACGAAGCAACGATCACAAAAACATAGAAATCATTAAAAACTGAGCTCAAAAAATACTTTAATCAAACTATATGCTAGCCGAACCCTAAAACAACATTTTCTTCTTCTTTTTCTCTTGATATTTGGTTATGGATGATGATAATGGAGCTAATTTTTTTGTTGTTTTATTAATATTAACATTAATAACCATTTTACAATTTTAACCTTAGTTAAAACCATTTAAAAGCATTCATTTAATGGTCATCTATGTCAAATTCCACTATAAATGGTCTAATATCAACATAAGGACCTTTCATTTAATAAATCATAGCAATTAGACACCTTCATCATAAAGAATGCAACTTTTGCATTTTGCGCGATTTAGTCCTTTTCTCAAATTAAGCATCCAAACGATAAAATTATTTCACGAAACTTTCACACATACATGCTATCATGCTGTAAAAACATAAAATAATATTAAAAATAATTTCTGACCTCAGATTTGTGGTTCGAAAACCACTGTTCTGATTTACCTAAAATCGGGCTATTACAACTCTCCCCCTTAGGGATTTTCATCCCCGAAATTCTTACCAGTGAATAGGTTCGGGTATTGATTTCTCATAGCATATTTGGGTTCCCACGTAGCTTTTTCAACCCCGTGTCGATGCCACAAGACTTTCACTAACGTATTTTTTTATTTCTCAATTTTTTTATCTCACGAGCTAAAATTCGAATTGGTTCTTCAGCATATGACATATCAGACTGAATTTCAACCTCGATCGGGGAAATGACGTGTGAAGGGTGGGATTGGTATCGTCATAACATTGATACGTGAAACACATTATGTATTTTCTCTAACTCAGATGGTAGAGATAGTCAATAAGCAACTTATTTGACTCGCTCGATAATCTTTTACGGCCCGATGAATTGTGGACTCAATTTTCCTTTTTGACCAAACCGCAATATCTTTTTCCATGGCGACACATTCAAGAATACTCTATCCCTAATCTAAAACTCAATATCTTTTTGTTTCAAATCTGTGTAAGATTTCTGTTGATCCGAAGCTGCTTTCAGACTATTTCAAATTACTTTCACTTTTTCTTCAGTCTCTCTGATTAGATCAATACCGTGAATCTTATTTTCACTTAGCTCAGTCCAATACAACAGTGTTCGACATTTACGACCGTATAGAGCTTCGTATGGTGCCATCTTTATAATCGATTGAAAGCTATTATTGTAAGCAAATTCAATCAGTGGTAGATATTTCTCCTACCTACCCTCAAAATGAAGAATGCAACATCGTAACATATCCTCGAGTACCTGTATAACTCGCTCGGATTGACCATCCGTCTGCTGGTGAAACGCGGTACTGAAATGTAGCTTTGTATCCAGTGAATCTTGCAGTTTCTTCCAAAATCGCGGTGTGAACCTCGGATCTCTATCCGAAACAATAGAAATAGGTACTCTGTGTAATCTCACAACCTTGAAGATATATAACTCAGCTAACTTATCAAGCGAGAAATCCGTACGTACAGGAATGAAATGAGCTGATTTCGTCAATCGGTGAACAACAACCCAGATTGCATCTTTCTTTCTCAGAGATAGGGGTAAACCTGATATAAAATCCATAGTCACTATCCCATTTCCACTCGGGAATCTTGATTGGCTGCAATAAACCCGACAATACTTCATGCTCAACTTTGACTTGCTGATAGATTAAACATTTAACAACAAACTCGAAGATATCTCTTTTCATGCCATGCCACCAATACAACTGTTTCAAGTTATTATACATTTTCATGTTGCTCGGATGAACAAATAAATGACAACTATGTGCTTCATTCAAAATCATCTGAATCAACTCTAAATTTCTCAGAACACATATTCGGCCTCTGAATTTTAAACAATCAATGGAATCAACTTGAAACTTTGAATTAGGGTTCGAATCACATTGAGCTCATTTTGCTAACATTTCATTATCGAATTTCTGAGCTTTGCAAATCTGTTGTAAAAATAATGGTCTCACTTTCATCTCGGTGACAATCAAACCATCATTACATAAAGCTATTTGAGTGTTCATCGCACGTAGAGCGAATAGGGATTTTCGGCTTAAAGCATTAGCAACGACATTAGCCTTTCCCGGATGATAATCGATCACTAACTCGTAATATTTTAGTAATTCAAGCCACATTCGTTGTCGTAAATTTAGATCTTTTTGAGTCATTCAATATTTCAAACTCTTGTGATCTGTATAGATTTGACATCTATTACCAAACAAATAGTGATGCAAAATTTTCAACGCGAACACAATAGCTACTAACTCCAAATTGTGCGTCGGGTAATTCTTTTCATGCGATTTCAACTGTCTTGAGGCACAACCTATAACTTTGCCTTCCTGCATCAAAACACAACCCAAACCATTCAATGATGCATCACTGAACACTACGAACTCTTTACCCGATTCATGCTCAACTAACACTGGTGTCTTTGTCAATAAAGCTTTCAACTGATCAAAACGTTTTTGACATTTATCTGACCACTTGAACTTAACATCTTTTTGAAGCAATTTCGTCATCGGAGTTGCAATCATTGAGAAGCCTTTCACAAATTGTCTATAATAGCCGATGAGTCCCAGGAAGCTACGGAGTTCAGATGCATTTCTAGGAGGCTTCCAATCCATTATTGAAGAAATCTTGCTCGGATCGACTCGAATACTTTATGCTGACACAATATGCCCCAGAAAACCAACCTCACGTAACCAGAATTCACATTTGCTGAAATTTGCAAATAAATGCTTATCTCGCAAAGTCTGTAGTACAATTCTCAGATGCTCGACATGCTTGGATTCATCACGTTAGTAAATCAAAATGTCATCAATGAATACAACGACAAATCGATCTAGGTACGGTCTGAAAATTTGATTCATTAAGTCCATAAAGACAAAATGTGCATTTGTTAGTCCGAAAGGCATAACTAAAAATTCATAGTGACCATACCTTGTTCTAAATGCAATCTTTGGCACATTAGAGTCTTTTACTCGCAACTGGTAATAGCCCGATCTCAAATCTATTTTCGAAAACACTGTAGCCCATTTAAATTGATCAAACAAAACATCTATTCTGGGCAGAGGATACTTATTCTTGATCGCCACTTTATTGAGTTGTCGATAGTCTATACACATTCTTATCGTGCCATCTTTCTTTTTCACAAATAATACTGGTGCACCCCAGGGAGAGAAACTCGATCTAGAAAAACCTTTATCTGTCAACTCTTGCAACTGAGCTTTCAATTCTTTTAACTCTGTCGGGCCATTCTGTACGGAGCTATCAACATCGGCGTAGTTCCCAATACTAACTCAATACCAAACTCAATCTCTCAGATCGATGGTAAACCTAGTAACTCTTCAGGAAACACATCTGAATACTCACACACAATTGGCATCAATTTGATCTTCTTTTCAGTCACTTTTATATCAAGCACATAAGTAAAATAAGCTTCGCAACCCTTTCTCACATATTTCTGAACTAACATCGATGAAATCACTATTGGTAAACGATTTAAATCATCTGACTCAATCCATATAATCTTATTATTCTGACATATCAGATCAATCGTCTTTCATTTACAGTTTACTATAGCATCATGCAGCGTTAGCCAAATCCAGATAGTTCTTGCACACTTTATCAACCAAAGCACACTTGCCTAAGAGGTTTGATACTCTAATCACAAATTTAATAGACTCTACACGAAAAGTCTTACTAGATACTAAATTCATGCATATATAAGAATGAGTTGATCCTAGATCTATCATTGCAATCACATTAGTATCATAGAGAGTGAAAGTACCGGTAATGACATATGGAGATGACTCTTTTTCATAAGCGCGAATAGTGTAGGCTCGTGCAGGTGCTCTGGCCTCTGATCTCACAGCAGAATCTTTTGTCTCTCTCTGGCTACCACTCACATTTCCCATTTTTCTAGGTGGTCTACCACTAACTACAGTGTTACTCAGTCTCATGTTTTGCATTGTATCTTGCTCAGCCAACTTAGGACAGTTACGAATGAAATGATCTAATGATCCACATTTAAAACAGGCCCGATCATTAAATCTACAATCACCAATATGCCGTTTTTCACAATGTCTACACTCGGGTCAGTTTTGTCTCACATTGCCAACACTAGCAATAGATGCAGCTTGAGCTTTAGAACTCACAGGTTGCTTTTCACAATCCCTGCTTGAATATCTCATCGATCCATTGGAACAATCAAATGAGTCTCAGAATTTCTTTGATACAGACTGATAAGATTTACTCATCGATCTCTTTCTGGAGTCTTTAGCTTCAAAATTAGCTTCTCTCTTTTCTTTTCAAAGTTTTTTAGCTTTGCATGCTCGTTCAATGAGTATCACAAACTCTTTAATTTCCAAATCCAAACTAATAACTTGATGTATTCATTTAAACCATCCTCAAATATCTTGCACATAATAGCTTTAGTTGAAACAATTCTCGAGCGTATCTGCTCAATCTCACAAATTCTCGCTCATATTCGGTAACAGACAAACGACCCTGTTTCAGCTTGAGAAACTCTTTGCGTTTCTAATCAATGAATCTCTGGCTAATTCATTTCTTCCGCAATTCAATTTGGAAAAACTCTCAAGTAACCTGTTCTTTTGGAACCATCGATACTAATGTATTCTACCTGCGATACGTATTGCCTCTTAACAAAGATACGGTACATTTGATACATTCATCAGGAGTACAAGATAACTCATTGAATACTCGAATTGTATTATCGAGCTAGAACTCTGCTCGTTCAGCATCATCATCAACATTAGCCTGGAATTCTTTAGCCCCGTATTTATGAATCTTATCAACAGGTGGCTTACTCAATTGAATCGAATCTATCACTTGTGGCACAACTAGGACTTGTTGAGGAATAGGCGGGGGTGGAGGTTGTTGAGCAGCCGGATTCGTTCGAACGAACTCTATGAACCACTCACTCATCATTTGGAAGAAGGCTTGTTTAGCCACTCCCTCGTCATTTGGAACAAGTCTAGAGTCAGATTGGGCTGCCCTCTGCTACAACTGTTTTGAGATCCATTACTATACGAAAACACAATTTAAGCTGTCAAGAATCATCACACTATCGTAGAGTATATATGGCATGTATAGCTAGACTCTCACACATGCTATGTTAGTCCTAGAATCGACTAAACCGTAGCTTTGATACTAATAAATGTAACACCCCTAACCCGTATCTGTCACTAGAATAAGGTTATGAGGCATTACCAATAAAAACACAACATACACCATACAAGAATAGGCCATTTGCAAAGCCAATTTGCCACCCTTTCTCATACTCACCTAAACATTAAAAATAATACCATTTCACCACATTTATAGGCAACCAAAACATGCTATTTCATATACAAATCATGCTATTTAAAATCCATTCATTTCACTACTCAAATCATATCATCTTAAGACTGGCCTATACATGCCATATACCATATTTACAAAGCATCAAAAGTACCAACAAGATGTTCGATAGTGTAACGATGTTCCTGATGATCCCCGAGTCTGAGCATTATATATCTGCTGTAAAAACAACGGTTTTGCTTTTAACTCAGCTAACACAAAACTATCATCAGACAAATCTAACTAAGCATTCAAAGCACGTAGTGCAAACAATGATTTTCTACTCAACGCATCAGCAACAACGTTCGCTTTACCCGGATGATAATCTATCACGAGCTCATAATCTTTTAACAGCTCTAACCATATTCTTTGATGCAAGTTTAAATCTTTCTAAGTTAGCAGATATTTCAGACTTTTATGATTTGAAAACACATGACATTTCTCACCGTACAGATAGTGGAGCCAAATCTTAAGTACAAACACAATCACAGCTAGCTCAAGGTCATGCGTCGGATAATTCTTTTCATGAGGCTTCAATTATCTCGAGGCATAAGCTACAACGTTGCCTTCCTGCATCAAAACACATCCCAGACCATTTAACAAAGCATCACTGTATAAAACAAATTCTTTACCCGATTCTGGCTGTACTAACACTCAACTGATCAAAACTTTTCTGGCATTTATCCGACCATTCAAATCTAACATCTTTCTGAGGTAATTTAGTCAATAGAGTAGCAATCACTAAAAATCCTTTTACAAATCGACAATAATAACCAGCTAAATCCAGAAAACTACGGACTTCAGATACATTTCTAGGAGGTTTCCAATTCAGAATAGCAGAAATCTTACTCGGATCTACTCAGATTCCAGAAGCTGACACAATATATCGCAGAACGGATATTTATTCTTTATGGTCACCTTTTTCAATTGATGGTAATCGATACACATTCTCATCGTGCCATCTTTCTTTTTTACAAACAGAATAGGAGCACCCCAAGGCGAGAAACTCGGTCTAGCAAACCCTCTATCTGTGAATTCTTGCAACTCTGACTTTAACTCTTTCAACTCTGTTGGTGCCATTCTATACGGAGCTATTGATATAGGTGTTGTACCAGGCAGTAAATCAATACAAAATTCGACTTCAGAAATCGGAGGTGAACCCTGTAACTCTTCAGGGAACACATCAGAATACTCACAAACAATAGGCACTGATTCAACTTTCTTCTCAGACACTTTCGAATCAATCACATAAGCACAATATGCCTCATAACCCTTTTTCATATAACTTTGAGCTTTCAAAACAGATGTCACAGCAGGCAATCCATTCAAATCATTAGACTCAACTCGTACAATATCATCATTCGGACATCTCAAATCAATAGTCTTTCTTTTACAATTTATAACAGCATCATGCAAAGTCAACCAGTCCATACCCAGATAGATATCAAACTCATCGAATGGCAAAAGCATCAAATCCACAGGGAAACAGATATCTCGAAACATTAACGAATAGTTCTTGCATACTTTATCAACAAGGACACTTTTACATAAGGGGTTCGATACTTTTATAGTAAAATAGACTCTATAGGCAAAGTCTTACTGAATACTAAATTCATGCATATATATGAATGCGTAGAACCAAGGTCTATCAATGCAATCACAGAAGTATCATAAAGTGTAAAAGTACCCGTTATAACATCTGGTGATGAAGCTTCCTCTTGAGCTCAGATAGCATACGCTCTGGCAGGCGCTCTTGCTTCAGATCTTGCAACAGTGTCCCTCGTAGTCCTCTGACTACTACTGACATTTCTTACATTCTTTGTAGGTCTACCCTTCACAGGTGCATTATCAGGTCTCTAATTCTGAACAATCTCTGGCTCGACAGATTCAGGGCAATCTACAGCTTCCCAGATGCCTTTTCCCACAATGTTTACATTCAGGTCTCTCGGATTGAACATTACTAATGCTGGCCACTTAAGTTGCTGGAGTTTTGGAACTCATTTGCGATCTAGCCCGATTTCTGTTTGAATGTCTCACATTATCTTTGGAACGACTTTGATCATCTCTAAATCTTTTCAGAGCAGACTGAAATGATTTGCTTGAAAATCTCTTCCTCGTATCTCGGGCTTCAAACTTAGCTTTTCTTGTATCTTTCCCGAGTGCCTCAGCTTTACACGCTCGATCAACGAGTATAACAAACTCTTTTACTTATAATATCCCGATTAACAGGCGAATATCTTCATCAAGACAATCTTCGAATCTTTTGCACATTATAGCTTCAGATGCCACATATTCTTGAGCATACTGACTCAGTCTCAGGAACTCTCGTTCATATTCCGTAACAGTCATACGGCTTTATTTCAATTCCAGAAATTCCTTTCGTTTCTGATCAATGGATCTCTCACAGATATATTTGTTTCAAAACTCGATCTGAAAGAAGTCCCATGTAACTTGCTCTTTTGGAACAACACAAATCAAAGTTTTCCACCATTGATACGCTACATCTCGGAGTAATGATACAACATATTTTATGCATTTTTTAGTAAGACATTTTATCGAATACCCGAATAGTATTTTCTAACCAAAACTCATCCTTTTCAGCATCATCATCATTAGTAGCTCGGAACTCTTCAGCCCCATACTTGCGGATCTTGTCAACCGGAGGCTTATACCATAGATATAAATTTGCATTCAGAAGTATATCGAATGTCTAAGGGGATTAACCGGGGGCGGGGGTTGCGAAACAATCGGGTTATTCTTTACAAACTGAGTGAACCATTCACTCATCATCTGGAAGAAATCTTGTTTAGCTTCTCCCTCATGACCGCTCGTAGCCGGTCTCGAATTAGAGGACGCTGTCCCTTGCGCAGGAATAGGCGCATTACTTTCTACGTCATCAGCTACGGCTCTTTCGGGATCCACTACTATTCAAAAATCATATTTTATATGTCAAGATTCATCACACTGTCACAATTCAGATATATGGCATGTTTAGCTAGACTCTGACATGCTACGTTAGTCTAAGAATCGACTAAACCGTAGCTCTGATACCAACCAAATGTAACACCCCTAACCCGTATCTGTCTCTGGACTAGGGTTAAAGACATTATCAAACAGATCAAAAATGTTACCAGAAATGTCATACAATTGAATATTAACCTCAACCATAATGTCCCCTTAGTAGGTCATCGAGACCTAAAACATGCTATAAATCGGGTCGAGGCTAAACCAGAACACATACAAAATTTCATGGAAATTTAAACTTTTCTAAGTTTCAGGGGTTACACACCCGTGTGGGCAGGCTATATGCCTCCCACGGCTGCTAGTCACACCCGTGTGTCCTCCTCGTGGTCTAAACTGACTTTGCTCTACGGCCACCAAGCACGTCCGTGTACTTTGGCTGTGGTCGATCCTGTTGAAAACCACAGGGCTACTAGGCACGTTCGTGTGCCTAGGTCGTGTACTCTTATTCTAGCTACTGACTTTGCCCCACGGTCACTAGGTGTAACAGTCCGGTTTATACCCTTGTCGGAACAGTGGTTTTGGGACTACAAATCTAAGTCACTATAATATTTAATATTATTTTCTATGTCTATGATATATGATTAATCATGTGTTAAATTTCCATAAGCTAATTTGTCGGCTCATGTGTTTAATTTAACAAAAGGATTGAATTGCATTAAATGTGAAAGTTGTATGCTATATGTTAAAGTGCCTATGTGTTGTGGCTTTTAAGAGTTGTGGCCTTATGTGGCAATTGAACCACTAATTAGTTAGTGGATTAATATGGTCAAAAATGACCTTATATGATAGGTTTTTTATTTTTTTAATGGGTAATTTTGGAAATGGATTAATATGTATGCTATAATAATTATAACCATAAAACATGGCCATTAGTTTATCCCCTTGCGGTTGAAAATTAGTAAAGAAAAAGAAGAACAAGAGCTTTAAGGGTTTCGGCTATTTCAAGCTATAATTTAGGTATGTTTTGGCTTTAGATTTTGATGATTTTTATGTTTTTGAGATTGTTTCTTAGTCTACAATCAAGCCCATGTATTAATTTTGTGAATTGATGGTGTTTGTGTGATATGCCACAGATGATATGTTGAGCTTTGTGATGATTTATGGTGTTAAATGAAAGATTTGAGCTAGATAGCACAAGAGTACACGGCCTTGGCACACGAACGTGTCTGTGTCTAGCAGCCGTGGGAGGCACATGGTCTGCCCACATGGGCCTGTAACCCCTGAAACTTAGAAAAGTTTTAAATTTCTGAAAATGTCTGTATGTGTTTCGATTTAGTCCCGACCCAGTTTATAAGCATGTTTTAGGTCTCGTTGATCGTATTAAGGGACATTATGTTTGAGACTGATGGATGAATATATGAACTTCTGAAAGTGTTTCCGATCTGTCCAGTAACGCATTTAACCCTAGTCCGATGACAGATACGGGTTAGGGGTGTTACACTAGGCACGCCCGTGTGCCACAACCGTGTGGCAAAATAGGCCATTTGCAAGGCAAAAATGCCACCCACATGGGTCTTACCTACAAGCAAAATCATCAAGACATCTCATGCCTACTTGGCAACCAATATCATGCCAAAATTACCATCCAAATTACAAGACTAAAACTCAACTCATCACAAGCATAATTCATTCATTTGCTTAATCAAAACTTGACCATTTCATGAATCAACTAACCATGCCAAAAACATACTTCACATATCACATTCATTCAAGCAAATTCTCAACTCATAACTAGCCAAATCATATAGCAAAGTTCATATAACAAACTTATATCAAATACTAGCCAATACATGCAATATCTAGCTATATACATTTCCAAAGTGTATCAAAATGTGTTTAGTAGTGTGATGACGATCCTTGACGGTCTCGAGCCTTCAGTAGCTTTGACGACCTATAAAGCAGAGAAAACACACACAGAGAGTAAGCTTTCCAAAAGCTTAGTAAGCCATAATACAAATAAACTTAACATAAAAGGCATATATGCATAAGGTACATTGGCACATAACATTTACTTAGCAAACTATCACATATTTGCTTTGGTTCATATACTTGGCCACAATTGCCACATTCATCCATTCAAGAATCATATGTATATACATAACTCTTTCATAATCATTCTTGCATATCATTCTCGTTCTCATATTAAATCATATTTTTCTTCAAATCTAAGTCATATAGGTACCTTTTATACATACTTAGTGTACATACCAAACGTACCTGAAACAAATATACATTCACGTAATTGTTCATAGCTCGGATTTACTCATTGAACCGTTCAGAATCTAATAGGATACTCAAAAACTTAGAATAATCATACAATGCCAACGTCCTAGACGAGGTCTTACATGTAATCGGAGATCGATGCCACTGTCCCAACAAGGTCTTACACGAATCAATACGATGCCGATGTCCCAGACATGGTCTTACACGTAAAGCTCATATCGATGCCAACGTCCCAGAAGTGGTCTTACACGAATCAATACGATGTCGATGTCCCAGACATGGTCTTACACGTAAAGCTCATATCGATGCCAACGTCCCAAACGCGGTCTTACACGAATATCAAATCAACACCAATGTCTCGGACTTGGTCTTACATGATAAAATAGAATAGATAGCTTTGTATTCCTAAGTTCATACGGGATTTCTCAGACTTATCACTATATCGATCTTATCTCAAAATTCATACACATAACATCTCGTAAGCATTCATTATCATCAATAGTCATGTAAATATGCTCAATTCAATACAATTACATTTATTTGAAATATGACTTACCTCAGATTCGATTTAACTGAAACGGGAATGGCTACTTGGTTTCTTTTGCTTTCCCACGATCTAAGTCCGTTTTCTTCGGTTCTTGATCTATACATTTTCAGAATTAACCCTTTTATTCACTAATTCATTCAATTCAATCCAATGACACACATTTAGGGCTATTTACAAATTAACCCTCACATTTGCATAATTTATCAATTTAGTCTATTTTTCTCAAAACATCAAATTCACAAAATCATCACACATCCAAGCTTAGCCGAATGCATATATATATATCATACAAGCCCATATTTTCCATCAAATTTGCAATTTAGTCCTTCAAATTTCTATTTTCTCAATTTAGCCCTAATTAGCTAAATTTATCAAAAATTCAAGAACAAAGTATGTTCATCTAGCTCAAATCTTTCATTTAACAACTAAATTCATTACAAAGCTCAACATATCATCAATGGCATATCTCACAAACATCATCAATACACAAAATTGAGACATGGGCTTGATAGTAGACAAAGCAACAATTGCAAAAACGTAAAAATTATCAAAAACCGAAGTCAAAACTCACCTTAATTCAAGCTTGCAAATGCCGAAACCTAGGATAGTTTTCTTTCTTTTCTTCCTTCAATATTCGGCTAGGTGAAGGATGATAATGGCTTATTATCATGTTATTTTCATTATAACATTACTGTTATTTCATTTACTAAATTAACCTTCCAATTAATAAATAAAACAACCAAGCATTAAGGATATATTTGTCCATATCCATCCACTAACTAAATAGTGGTTTAATAGCCACATAAGTCCTCACACTTATAAAGTCATAACAAATAGGCACTTTAACATATAGCATACGACTTTCACATTTAATGTAATTCAATCCTTTTGTCAAATTAAACACACAGATAGACAAATTAGCTCACGGAAATTTACCACATGCTTTGTCACATATCAACGGTACAGAAAATAATATTAAAATGTTAGACAGACTCGGATTTGTGGTATCAAAACCAGTGTTCCGACTAGGGTATAAATCGGACTATTACAATTCTCCCCCTTAGGGATTTTCGTCCCCAAAAATCTTACCGTTAAACAGATTCGAATATTGTTATCTCATTGAATCTTCAGGCTCCCATGTAGCCTCTTCTATTCTGTGTCGATTCCACAGTATTTTCACTAATGGAATTTTCTTGTTTCTCAACTCTTTTACTTCACGAGCTAATATATGGATTGGTTCTTCTTCATAAGACATATCAGATTGAATTTCAATTTCAGATGGGGCAATTACATGTGACGTATCAGATCGATATCTACGAAGCATCGAGACATGAAATACATTATGTATCTTTTCTAGCTCAGAAGGTAACCTTAATCTATATGCAACAGGTCTAACACGTTCAATGATCTCATACAGTCCGATGAACCTCGTACTTAACTTACCTTTACGTCCGAATTGGAGTACTTTCTTCCACGGAGAAACTTTTAAAATTACTTTGTCGCCGATCTCAAATTCTATATCTTTTTGCTTCAAGTCCGCATACGACTTCTGAAGATCAGATGCTGCTTTCAAACAATCTCAGATCAGTTTCACTTTCTGTTCTGAATCTTTTATTAAATCGACTCCGTGTAGCTTACGACATTTACGTCCGTACAAAGCTTCATAAGGTGCCATTTTGATGCTTGACTGAAAACTATTATTGTATGCAAATTCAATCAATGGTAGATATTGTTCCCACGTACCGTTAAACTCAATTATACAACATCTTAACATATCTTCAAGAATCTGAATGATCCGCTCGGATTGACCATCTGTTTGCTGATGAAAAGCTGTCCTGAAATGCAGTTTCGTGCCTAAAACTTCTTACAATTTCTTCTAGAACCCCGATGTAAACCTCGGATCCCTATATGACACAATGGATAGTGGCACCCCGTACAATCTAACAATCTCAAAAATATAAAGCTTGGCTAATCTATCAAGTGAATAGTCAGATCTTACCAAAATAAAATGGGCAGATTTCATCAATCGGTCAATTATGACCCAAACCGCATCTTTTTTTCTTGGAGTCTGAGGCAAACCAGAAACAAAATCCATTGTCGCTCTATGCCATTTCCATTTCTGAATCAGAATCGGTTGTAGCAACCCAAACGGAACTTGATGTTCAGCTTTGACTTGCTGACAGATTAAACATTATGAAACGAAGTCAGAGATATCACGCTTCATACCAGACCACCAATAATGTCGCTTCAAATCATGGTACAATTTAGTACTTCCCGGGTGAACGGATAGACAACTATTATGTGCTTTACTCAGAATTAGCTGAATCAACTCTGGATTTCTTGGAACACAGATAAGACCTCGAAATCTCAAGCAATCATTAACAACTCGAAATTCAAATTCAGAATTCGAATTAAACTAAGCTCGTTTCGTTAATAACTCATTATCAGATTTCTAAGCATCATATATCAGCTGTAAAAAACAACAGTTTCGCTTTTAACACAGCTAACACAGAACTATCATCAGACAAATCTAACTGAGCATTCAAAGCACATAGTGCAAACAATGATTTTCTACTCAACGCATCAGCAACAACATTTGCTTTACCCGGATGATAATCTATCACGAGCTCATAATCTTTTAACAGCTCTAACCATATTCTTTGACGCAAGTTTAAATCGTTCTAAGTTAGCAGATATTTCAGACTTTTATGATCTGAAAACACATGACATTTCTCACAGTGCAGATAATGGCGCCAAATCTTAAGTGCAAACACAATCACAGCTAGCTCAAGGTCATACGTCAGATAATTCTTTTCATGAGGCTTCAATTGTCTCGAGGCAAAAGCTACAACTTTGCCTTCCTGGATCAAAACACATCCCAGACCATTTAATGAAGCATCACTGTATATAATAAATTCTTTACCCGATTCTGGCTGTACTAACACTGGAGCTTCTGTTAAAGGGTTTTCAACTGATCAAAACTTTTCGGACATTTATCCGACCATTCAAATCTAACATCTTTTTGAAGTAATCTAGTCAGCGGAGTAGCCATCACTGAAAATCCTTTTACAAATCGATGATAATAACCAACTAAACCCAGAAAACTATGGACTTCAGATACATTTCTAGGAGGTTTCCAATTCAAAATAGCAAAAATCTTACTCGGATCTACTTGGATTCTAGAAACTGACACAATATGTCCCAGAAAACTAACCTCGTGTAACCGAAATTCACATTTGCTGAATTTTGTGTACAATTTCTTTTCTCTTAAAGTTTACACCACAATTTTCAAATGCTCAGTATGTTCAGCCTCATCACGTGAATAAATTAAAATGTCATCTATGAACACCACCACAAATTGATCTAGGAACGGTCTGAAAATTATGTTCATCAGATCCATAGAAACAGCAGGAGCATTAGTTAGCCCAAATGGCATAACTAAAAACTCATAATGCCCGTACCTCATTCTGAAAGCAGTTTTCGGTATATCTGAATCCTTCACTCTCAACTGGTAGTAACCCGATCTCAGATCAATCTTGGAAAATACCGTAGCCCCTTTTAGTTGATCAAATAAATCATCAATTCTGGGAAACGGATATTTATTCTTTATGGTCACCTTATTCAACTGACGGTAATCGATACACATTCTCATCGTGCCATCTTTCTTTTTCACAAACAGAACATGAGCACCCCAAGGCGAGAGACTCGGTCTAGCAAACCCTCTATCTGTGAATTCTTGAAACTATAACTTTAACTCTTTCAACTCTGTCGGTGCCATTCTATACGCAGCTATCGATATAGGTGTAGTACCAGACAGTAAATCAATACCAGATTCGACTTCAAGAATCGGAGGTGAACACTGTTACTCTTCAGGGAACACATCAGAATACTCACAAACAATAGGCACTGATTCAACTTTCTTCTCAGACACTTTTGAATCAATCACATACGCAAAATATGCCTCATAACCCTTTTTCACATAACTTTGAGCTCTCAAAACAGATATCATAGCAGGCAATCCATTCAAATTATTAGACTCAACTCATACAATCTCATCATTCGGACATCTCAAATTAATAGTCTTTCTTTACAACAGCATCATGCAAAGTCAACCAGTCCATACCCAGAATGATATCGAACTCATCAAATGGCAAAAGCATCAAATTCGCAGGGAAACAGATATCTCGAAACATTAACGGACAGTTCTTGCATATTTTATCAACAAGGACATTTTTACCTAAGGGTTTCGATACTTTTATAGCAAAATCAGTAGACTCTGCAGGCAAAGTCTTACTGAATACTAAATTCATGGATATATATATGAATGCGCAGAACCAGGGTCTATCAAATCAATCACAGAAGTATCATAAAGTGTAAAAGTACTCGTCATAACATCTGGTGATGAAGGTCGGTTTCTGTTCGAATGTCCCACATTATCTCTGGAATGACTTTGATCATCCCTGAATCTTTTCGGAGCAGACTGAAATGATTTACTTGGAAATCTCTTCCTTGTAAATCAGGCTTCAAACTCAGCTTTTCTTTTATCTTTCTCAAGTGCCTCAGCTTTGCACGCTCGATCAACGAGTACAACAAACTCTTTTATTTCTAATATCCCGACTAACAAGCGAATATCTTCGTTAAGACAATCTTCGAATCTTTTGCACATTATAGCTTCAGATGATACATATTCTCGAGCATACTGACTCAGTCTCACGAACTCTCATTCATATTCCATAACAGTTATAAGGCCTTGTTTCAATTCTAGAAATTCCTTTTGTTTCTGATCAACGAATCTCTCACTGATATATTTTTTCCGGAACTCGACCTGAAAGAAGTCCCATGTAACTCGCTCTTTCAGAACAACAGAAATCAAAGTTTTCCACCATTGATACGCTGCATCTCGGAGTAATAATACAACACATTTTATGCAATCTTCTAGAGTAAGAGACATTTCATCGAATACTCGAATAGTATTTTCTAACCAAAACTCAGCCTTTTCAGCATCATCATCATTAGTAGCTTGAAACACTTCAGCCCCATACTTGCGGATCTTGTCAACCAGAGGCTTATTCCACGGATTCAAATTTGCAGTCAGAGGTATATCGTATGTCTGAGGGGGATTAACCGGGGGCGGAGGTTGCGAAATAGTTGGGTTATTCTTTACGAACTGAGTGAACCACTCACTCATCATCTGGAAGACAGCTTGTTTAGCTTCTCCCTCATGATCGCTCATAGCCGATCTCGAATCAGAGGGAGCTGTCCCTTACGGGGGAGCAGGCGCATTACTTTCTACGTCATCAGCTACGTCTCTTTCGGGATCCATTGCTATACAAAAATCACATTTTATACGTCAGGATTCATCACACTATCACAATTCAGATATATGGCATGTTTAGCTAGACTCTAACACGCTAGTTAGTCCAAGAATCGACTAAACCGTAGCTCTGATACCAACCAAATGTAACACCCCTAACCCGGGTAGCTCAGGAACAAACAATAAGAGTTTTCAAGTTTCCGGGTAAGGTGCAATGCTTTTTTCTTGATCCTTTGTAAGCATAACTACCAATTAGCCCCATGACTACCTTCACTTTAACCTATCTTCGCCAAACTAGGGTTAAAGATGTTACCAAACAGATCAAAAATGTTTACAGAAATGTCATACAATTGAATATTAACCTCAACCATAATGTCCCCTTAGTAGGTCATCGAGACCTAAAACAAGCTATAAACCGGGTAGGGACTAAACTGGAACACATACAAAATTTCATGAAAATTTAAAACTTTTCTAAGTTTCAGGGGTTACACGCCCGTGTGGGCAGGCCGTGTGCATCCCACAGCTGCTAGACACACCCGTGTGTCCTCCTTGTGGTCGAAACTGACTTTGCTCCACGGCCACCAAGCACGCTCGTGTACTTTGGTCGTGGTTGATCCTGCAGAAAACCACACGGCTACTAGGCACGTTCGTGTGCCAAGGTCGTGTACTCTTATGCTAGCTACTGACTTTGTCCCGCGGTCACTAGGCACGCACGTGTGCCATAATCGTGTGGCAAAATAGGCCATTTGCAAAGCCAAAATGCTACCCACATGGGTCTTACCTACAAGCAAAATCATGAAGACATCTCATGCCTATTTGGCAACCAATAACATACCAAAATAACCATCCAAATTACAAGGCTAAAACTCAACTCATCACAAGCATAATTCATTCATTTGTTTAATCAAAACTTGACCATTTCATGAATCAACTAACCATGCCAAAAACATACTTCACATATCACATTCATTCAAGTAAATTCTCAATTCATAACTAGCCAAATCACATGGCAAAGTTCATATAACGAACTTATATGAAATACTAGCCAATACATGCCATATCTAGCTATATACATTTCCAAAGTGTACCAAAATGAGTTTAGTAGTGTTATGACGATCCTTGACGGTCTCGAGCCTTCAGTAGCTTTGACGACCTATAAATCAGAGAAAGCACACACACAGAGTAAGCTTTCCAAAAGCTTAGTAAGTCATAATACAAATAAACTTAACATAAAAGGCATATATGCATAAGGTACATTGGCACATAACATTTACTTAGATAACTATCACATATTTGCTTTGGTTCATATACTTGGCCACAATTGCCACATTCATCCATCCAAGAATCATATATATATATACATAACTCTTTCATAATCATTCTTGCATCTCATTCTCGTTGTCATATTCAATCATACTTATCTTCAAATCAAAGTCATATAGGTACTTACCTTTTATAGACACTTAGTGTACATACCAAACGCACCTGAAACGAATATACATTCACATAATTGTTCATAACTCGGATTTGCTCATTGAACCGTTCAGAATCTAATAGGATAATCGAAAACTCAGAATAATCGTACAATGCCAACGTCCCAGATGAGGTCTTACATATAATCAGATATCGATACCACTGTCCCAGACAAGGTCTTACATGAATCAATGCGATGCTGATGTCCCAAACATGGTCTTACACGTAAAGCTTATATAGATGCCAAGGTCCGAGATGTGGTCTTAAACGAATCAATACGATACCGATGTCCTAGACATGGTTTTACACGTAAAGCTCATATCGATACCAACGTCCCAGACGTGGTCTTACACGAATATCAAATCAACGCCAACGTCCCAGACGCGGTCTTACATGATAAAACAGAATAGATACCTTTGTATTCCTAAGTTCATATGGGATTTCTCAGACTTATCACTATATCGACCTTATCTCGGAATTCATATACATAACATCTCGTAAGCATTTATTATCATCAATAGTCATATGAATATGCTCAATTCAATAAAATTATATTTATTTGCAATATCACTTACCTCGGATTCGATTTAACTGAAACAGGAATGACTACTCGGTTACTTTTGCTTTCCCGCGATCTAAGTTCATTTTCTTCGGTTCTTGATCTATACATTTTCAGAATTAACCCTTTTATTCACTAATTCATTCAATTCAATCCAATGACACACATTTAGGGCTATTTACAAATTAACCCTCACATTTGCACAATTTATCAATTTAGTCTATTTTTCTCAAAACATCAAATTCACAAAATCATCACACATCCAAGCTTAGCCGAATGCATATATATATCATACAAGCCCATATTCTCCATCAAATTTGCAATTTAGTACTTCAAATTACTATTTTCTCAATTTAGCCCTAATTAGCTAAATTCATCAAAAATTCAATAACAAAGTATGTTCATCTAGCTCAAATCTTTCATTTAACAACTAAATTCATTACAAAGCTCAACATATCATCAATGGAATATCTCACAAACATCATCAATACACAAAATTGAGGCATGGGCTTGATAGTAGACAAAGAAACGATTGCAAAAAAAGTAGAAATTATCAAAAACTAAAGTCAAAACTCACCTTAATTCAAGCTTGCAAGTGCCGAAACCTAGGATAGTTTTCTTTCTTTTCTTCCTTCAATATTCGGCTAGGTGAAGGATGATAATGGCTTATTATCATGTTATTTTCAATATAACATTACTATTATTTCATTTACTAAATTAACCTTCCAATTAATAAATAAAACAACCATGCATTAAGGATATATTTGTCCATATCCATCCACTAACTAAATAGTGGTTTAATAGCCACATAAGTCCTCACACTTATAAAGTCATAACAAATAGGCACTTTAACATGTAACATACAACTTTCACATTTAATGCAATTCAATCCTTTTGTCAAATTAAACACTCAGACATACAAATTAGCTCACGGAAATTTACCACATGCTTAGTCACATATCAACGGCATAGAAAATAATATTAAAATATTATACAGACTCAGATTTGTAGTGCCAAAACCACTATTCTGACTAAGGTATAAACTGGACTGTTACAGGCATGGTTCCTAAAATACCCCATTTAAAATATGCATGTAGACTTAAACAAAAACCACAGTTTAAGTTTTGAATAGAATTCTGATACCACTAAATGTAACCTCTCAAACTTGATCTAGACGTTATAGTTGAATCCTGAAGACTACATTGGCCACCAGAATGGAACAGAAAAACTTCTGTATTTTAAATCATATTTTAAAACCCTTTTTTGCCTTTTTATTCAAAACTAGTGAACTTGCATATTTTTCCTTATTTCGTGAAAACATGTTAATTTCAAAAATCAAGTGTCTTTAGAATTTCCTTTGTAAAGATAATTCATTCCAAAAACCAATTTGTATTTTATCCAAAACTTATTTTCATTGTTGTAGTAGAAAAAAGTGATTTTGTCACATCCCAAAAATCGGGTTAGTAGAAATTGAGTTAAGGAACTGAGCGTGGTCATGGCCGAATTTTTATTTAGATAATCTTTTGCTCATTTGATAATAAATTATTAATTATAGTGATTGAGTGGTGGTGGAGTTGTCCTTTATGATCTGAGTTCGAAACCATTCATTCTCGTTAATTTCTATTTGGTGCAAAATTTTTTTAAACCCTTAGCAAATGTCATCCCATATTTTTATTTTTATTTATGCAAGTTTGAGAATAAGGAAGTGAAGTGGTCAAGTGGTTAAGTGCTCCTAAACTGTCCTAGAATTCCCTAGTTTGAACCTTCGTGCTCTCATTTTTTTAATTAAAATTTTGCACACAATTGGCATGTGTATTCAAGCACCCCCTTGTTTCTATATGTGGAGGATTCCTTTCATCCTTTAGCAAGTCAAACTTGCCTTATGTAGTGAGACACATCCCCTTTTTCACTCATTGTTTCACTCCCTTAACAAAACCTCCTCTCTTGTCATAAGATTGTGATACAATGAACTTGATCATGGTTGACCAAGCTACACACACCTCTTGTGCCGTCCACAATCCTCATTTGACCCTAATCTCCATTTTTTTTCATTTTCTTCATCTTTTTTTTCTCAAATCAAAATAGAATTGCCACTACCACCTCTTTTTAACTTTGGTTCTCCAACCACCACAACCGAGCCTTCCACCATCATCAAAGACCTCCTAACCACCGTAGACACCACCCCTTTTCAGTCATCCCTTCCACAGTCGTAAGCCGCCGTGACCACCGTCGTGAACCACTGCGGGTTTCCTCCTCCTCCACCTATTTTCTCTTTCTTTACTATTTTCTCTTTTCTTCCAGTTGTAGTGACCGAAACTCCCTCCTTTTAATATTTTTACACCATCATCGAATCGCCACTCCCCTATAGCTGGACCACCACCGAGCTGTCAGACCACCGTTGTCACCACCGTCGGTGACCAAAATTTCCCTTTTTGCTTTCTCTTTCTTTTTCCGACTCCTTAGTGACTAAAACTTATATTTTCCTTTCAGTTATTCGGTTATTTATTTCTAGATCATTCAAACATGGATCTCATTCCATTCTCGATTCGTTGATCATCTCGTATTAAATCAGGTGTAAGTAAGGTTGTTCGATTTGTAAAATTCTTTATTTTAAAAATACCATGGTTTGGCTGAATGATATAGGGCGATAATATCATCAAGTTATTTTATTATTGGTTTAACATAAGTACTAATGTGGTTCTGTATCAACCTGAAGGACAAAATTACACTGATCAAAGAGATCCTTAGTGTGATAACGAAGACAACTGATTCAAGTCTCAATTTAAGGTTATGTGATAGTGAGAACTATTTCGAGTGATTAAAACTTTAAGTGTTAAAAATAAAATTCAATAGATCTAACTAAAATATGTGTTTGATGCGATAGATTCATTTATCGGCTTAGATCCAAGTGAAATATCCTCTAATAGGATTGTGGTAATCGGATATACGATTTAAGGTGTGGGATCTAACTTTTGTTTTAAGTGCAATATAATGTTATTTACTTTAATAAAATGTTATTTAATTGATTAATTGTGAGTACATTAACTACTCGAATGGAGTTGAAAAACTCAATCAAAGAGGAGCCCAAGTAAGTGTCCTAAACTATTAAGTGTTGTGAAAATCTATGCGTTTTGATATGTGATGTATGTAATGTTGATCTCAACTCTATGTTATGTGATTTATGGCTTGATTGATATGTGATATATATATGTGTATGTTAAGATCCATGTTTTAATATAAATATGTATATTAAAGCATGCTAAAGTGAAAACTATATGATAGGTGAAAATGTGAGCATGATACATGCATATGTGTAAAAATCGAGAAATATGAGTTACGAGCATGAATATGTGAAAAATGTGAAAAGTGAAACATATGTGTTAAAATGACCATATCACATGCATAGGGTGAGATTTTGAAAGGAGGAAGCAATGTGGTAGTTTAACTGCGATTATGTGGCTGTTATCGACAATTATGTGGTGGCTTGTCCATGATGTGTTATGTGACTATTTATCGGTATCTATGTGGTGGCTTTTCCACAAATGGTGTGTTATTGGATGGACGAGTTCTGGGAACTTGATATTGATGTGTAGCAGAGATGGATAGGAAACTTTATAGAATGTATATCGTTTTTAAAGTATGCATCGATATGTTCATTCATAAGTTTCAGTATTAGAACCATAATGTCTAGGTCGGGTTTAGGGGATTATAGATTTTGTCAAAATTTATTAAAAATCAAGTTTTATGCATAATCTTATCAAATACCAATTTATATAGTTTTTTAAACTTAATGTCATGCAAATTGAAATAATAATTTGTAAAAAAAAAAAAAAACTCATGCCACAATCCGAGTTAAAATTTATACAGTCCCAAAATAATTATTAAAATTAAGTTTAAAGTACTTAAAAAGTGAAAAACATCCTAGAAGCTCCTCTGATAGTCATGTCTAAGTCCTAACCTCAAGGGTTATCTGTAAAAACAATAAACTAAGGAGGTGAGCAAAAAGCTCAGTGTGAGCCTTAACTCTAATGAACAATAAAATAATAAATATATCACACAAGCCAATAGATATTGAATATCATAAACACTATAGAATTCATAGTTTATGCCATGCATGATCAAGTTAATGCAGTGTTTGCAGAAAAAGGTAATGCAATGGTTTCAGAAAAAGATCCTACCCAACTCCGCTACACACCATAATAAGAGTCCCCCCAGGACTCATCCAGCCAATAACACACCAGTTTGTGGACAAGCTACCATTAATGTAGATAAATTGCCGAAAATGTAGACAAGCCACCAGTGTTATAGATAAACTTCTAGTAATGTGGACAAGCCACAAGAATTGCAAACAAGCTAGTAGTACTTCTATAACACCCCTAACCCGTCTCCGTCATCATATTAGGGTTACGGAGCATTACAGCGCACATCATAAAAAATACAAACATTTAACCATTCAAATATCAAATTAAATAACATATAAACAAACTCAAATGTCATTAATAGCATAAATATAATTATTGACATTAAATCGGGCTTACAAGGCCTTAAAAATAATTTAGGAACAATCAGGGACTAATTTAAAACAAAACAGAAGGTTTTAGAAAAATCTAAAAATTTTGAAAACAAGGGTCACATGGCCGTGTGGCCAGGCCATGTCACATAGCCCAGACCGTGTGGGCATTCAAAGTCTAGACACACGACCCCTGTGTCTATCCATGTGTGTATTCGAAATAGGGCCTCAAGGTCGTGTGCCAAACCGTGTGATACGATCTGCCTCGGGGTTGAGTCGAGTTGTATGCGAGTTTGCCTGATTGTATACGTGGAGAGGATTCGTCTTCGAAAAACAATGGAAAGATAGGTAAATTTGCGGAAGCTTTGAAATGAATGTTTTTAATATTTTGGGCTAAGTTAGGAATGTAGGTTAAAGAATAATGGACAAGTTCAATTTCGAAAGAATAGGTTCGATTTTGGGTAATGGAAAGGAAGGTGGATAATGAAGGTTTCGATTTAGAAAGAATTGATTAAGAAAAAAAAATAATGGATATTCAAGGCTCGGGTTTGGATTGGAAAAACAAGGTGATTGGTGATAATGGAATAACGAACTTAACCAAGAGCGATTCAACACTAAAAAGTGTCACCCCGATTCTTGTACGGTTAAGGTGAAAGATGGAGATAGAATGAACGCCACACTCGGATTTAAAGAGCGATAAGTTCAAAAGAACAAGTCAAAGATGCCACAAGCAAGCTTGATAAGTCAAACGAAACTTGTAAGAAATATGGAGAGGAGATAAACTCACTCAAGAACACAAAGTTCATAAAAAATTGATTAAAGTTCCAAAAAGTCAAAATTCCCCTCTACAAGCTAATAACAAAGTATGTATAGTGTTTACATGCGGTTAGCTGAAGAATCATATGAATTCAGCTTTAATGTGCATTTTAATGGCTGAAATAAAACTTAATCAATAAATAAAAACTCTTGAGTTTCTCCAAGCCAAATAACAGCAACTTTATGACTTCAAATGAGCTAATTTAATGAATTTGAATGCTTTGAAAATGTCTCTTGATTTCTCCTTTGGCAAGCTGAATAGACTCCAACAACTTAATGAAGTTTTTAAAGCATGAATTGACCATTAAAGTAGCAAAAAAATTTGGAGTAGCTGGAAGGGTTTCTACTGAAATTTAAAGGATTTGTAATGCTCCTTTAAACTCTTTTTATTGATGTATAAAGCCTCTTTTTGTAACAGCCCCCTCTTTTGTAAACGAAATCACTTGAAAAGCCACCTTATTGAATATGTAACAGCCTTTACATGTAATGGTTGAGAGCAAAAAAATCACCTGCAATTAACACATGTAATCGACATATAAAACAAATTTATTCAATGATTAAACCTAAAACAAATTAACACCTATCTTAAATAAATGAACTAAAAACTTATGCATCATTTATTGCAGCAACTAGTTTAATTAAGAGAAGCATTATTAAATGAACTTTAACTCATGCATCAATAAATTATCCTAGTAACTAGATTAATTAAATAAGCTTCTTATTAAATGAAGTTCAATAAAAAAACTTATTAATTAAACTAAGATAAGTTGAATAAATGTCTAGCAACTCATTTATTAAACTAAGATGCTTAAATGCATAGTTTGAAATGCAAACTAAATAAACAAATGCAAGACTTAATTTAATGATGCAGACTTAAACTAACATGGGAATTACATAAAGCATAACTTTAATAAATGCAAAACACACAAAGTATAAATCTAAAATTAAAAATATGCAAACTTATTAATGTAATTAAAACTAAATTAAATTAAAAAGTCCTTAAAAGATTGGCCCAATAATAAATCAGGCCTATGAGATGTTTCATCTTGCATTTGGGCCCCTCAAGTTTAGGCCACTCTCAATGGCGTCGGATGGAGTCGAACCATGATGCGACCAGGATTGCATCACCGTGTGTGCATTCAATGTTGGGTCACACGGCCGTGTCTCAAGCCATGTGCCAGACCGTGTTACAAACTGACTTGAGATACACGACCGTGCCGTAGGCCGTGTGCCAGACTCTGTGAAACCTACACCAAAATAAGAAATGACACATGGCCATATGGGGTGACCGTATGAGGCACACGGCCTGGTGATAGCCTGTGTCCTAGGCCGTGTGTAGACGAATTTACTTTAAAAACAAGGCAAATTTCACAGCTAACTTGAATGTCAAACCAAACCTAAAAACTAACCTTATTACAATCAAATGCACCTTCAAATAAGTCTTAAACATTTCCAATACATACAATTTAATTGTAGTACCAATGTGCCCTCATTGAGCCCTCATTGAGCCCTCATTGACACCACAATTAATCATCAACTAAAAATTCCCATTCAACTTTAAGTAAACCATATATTTCATTCATTGAAACATCAATAATCATCAACATTGTACCCACAACTTCATACCATATGTCAACCTAGTTTAGCATGATGTGTACCACAAACACACTCCCAAATGAACCAAATTTGCATGACACTTATCAATACACAAAAATAACTCTTTGCATCTTGTTACAAAACATCTTCAAACATTATATACCAAACATCCTATATACATGCCACATTTAACCTCCAACAAGACTTCAAATAAAAATCTACTGTACAAATTGGCGATAGGTGTGAGCTCTGATGATCAGATCAATGCCTCAAAATTTCAAAATCTACAGAAAAATAATAGCAAAGTAAGTACGTAAATTGCTTAGTAAGTTTTCATAATTTCACATATAACTTAACAAAGCTCATTTGAATGATACTTATACAAGCAAATAATGTTAACCTTATCACAATCACAAACCATTGATTTCATGTCAGTAACATTTAACTGTACTGATAATCAAATTTCGTATGAATTATCTTTCTTTCTTCCAATGGATATTTGTAAAAGTATTCAAATACATGAGTCTAGATTGAGATAATGCTCGAAATAGCTATTCAGATACGGATTGAATGTGTCAGGTTACTTGGCCGGGTTAAACCATTGACATTACAGATATACTAGCTTGGCTAGGGCAACGTATACATGTATAACAACAATGGATTACCAGTCTAGGCTAAATCTGAGTCACATGTACATCCGAGTCCACAACACATGTAAAATCTCGGCCAATATTAGAAATTTATACAAACATCTCATGTAAGAAACTTTTACTCGGTCTATCAAAATTATCTCAGAGATTCAATACAATTTACATAGAACAATTTAGTTCACGAATTTCACAAATATACAAACATAAACAACAATAGTATTAAATGACAATTTATAATCAAAATAGTCGTAAAATTTACCAAATTGCGACAGCTACCTAGAACCGATGATGATTACTCCACAATCTTCTCTTTTCTCTGATTTATAACCAATCCACTCGTTCCTTTATCATGGAATAGAGAAAACTAAGCAAAAGCCAAGCTCCTTCAATTGCTTCCCCTTTATTCAAAATTCGAGAAAACTCAAGAAAGATGATAGCTTTCTTTCTTTTTTTTTTTTTAATTTACTAATAAATTAATTTACCTTTTTTCCCTTAAAATTTTAGCCAAATTTCATATTTTATTGATCATGACCGTCCACTATATTGAGAAATGGTCAAATTACTATATAAAACCAACAATTCAACCACTTTAAACTATATGCTACTTTTAACATATAACCATTAACTTTTGCAACTTTTATTATTTCGTCCTTTTTACTTAACTATCAACTAAACTGCAAAATTTCTAATTAAAACTTTAATAAGACACTATCTAAATTCTATAAATACAAAATAATTAATAATTCAATAACTTACTAGTTGAAATGTGGTCCCGAAACCACTATTCTCGACACCATTAAAAAATAGGATGTTACAACTCTCCCTAAAAGAATTTTTGCCCTCGAAAATCTTATATATTCGAATATTGAAATCTCATAGATTTTTTCATTTCCCAAGTAGCTTCCTCAATTTTATGACGACGCCACAATACCTTAAGCAACGAAACATAATTATTTCATTATTCTTTGACCTCTTGAGCTATAATTTTAACCGGTTCCTAATCATAAGTTAAATCATGATATAAATCAATGTCATCCGCGGATAGTACATGTGACGAACCTGACCGATAACGACGGAGCATTGAAACATGGAAAACATTATGTATTCTCTCTAATTCTAGGGGTAAAGCCAACCGATACGTACAGATCCGATTCTCTCCATAACTTTGTCCTCACTTGAAATTTGATATCCTTTTGTTTCAAATCAGCATATGACTTCTACCGATCAAAGGTAGCCTTTATATAGTCACGGATAACTCTGACATTTCTTCGGTTTCTGGAATTAAATTTGTACCAAATATTTTTCTTTCCCTCAATTCAGACCAATACAGAGAAGTTCTACACTTTCTTCCTTAAAAAGCTTCATACGGAGCCATTTTGATACTCATTTGATAATTGTTATTATAAGTAAATTCAGTTGATAAACCGTAAAAGTAACATATTTTAAGCCCACATTTAGCATGCTTTTGGATGATTTAAGCCTTGAATTATGTAATTTGGTGCTCTTAATACTTTGTTTTCATGTTTTATACTCAGAAGAGCACCGGATGATGAAAAGAACGAGAAATAGGCCCAAAACAGAGTAAATGGGCCATACCACGAAATCAACACGGCCTGGGCCCAAGACCACACGGCCCTGCCCCATTCAACAGTCTCAAACACGGTCTGGACACGACTTACACGGGCGTGTGCCATGGGCGAGTCCCTGCTGCGGCCAAGGGGAGTTTTACTCGGAATAGGATACTTGGAGGCAAAGAAACACATTCCAAAGTCTATATAAACACCCAAATAAGAATCCTATTCGGATTAGGATACTTGGAGGCCAAGTAAGGCATCTCAAAGCCTATTTAAACACCCAATGGGGCAACTTAAGCGGGGAGTTCGACAGAATCCTTCTGCCAGGGCTTTAGTCAGGGGGCGTCCAGCTAGGCCAAAGAGAGTAGATTTGTGGGGATTTACTCGAAGATAGCCAGTTGATTCATCTCAAGAAGCCGAAGCCATACACAAGATGAAGGATCTCTCCTTCAATTCCTTCAGGGGGTTTTAGGGTTTCCTTATGTTTTGTTTTATCTTTTCTTTTGAGATGTTTTCTTTTATTATTATGAACTAAACCCTTAGATACTTAAGGGGGATGAAACCTAAGATGAATCTTGTTATCGTTTGCTGAACTATATGATAAATATTTGTCTTGTTCTTAATTATGTGTTCTTAATTCTTGTGTTGATATTTTCAGGATATTAATTCAAGTGTAATGTGCTTAGGTGGAGGAGCAAAAGTCCCTACCTAAGGGTAGATCTAGCATAATTAAGCGGAGTTGATCGCACGCCTAGAGATAGGGTGACAAGATTTTGCCGGATTAGGACGAAACCTAATATGGGAGTCTATAGATCGAGTTAATGCAATTCTAGGGGTTTTAATTAGAAAGAGATTTCAATTAATCAACCTAGGGTTAGACGTTAGTCACCTCGAGAGAGGGATTAATATAACTTAGGGAATCTTACGGATCAAGTGAAATGAATAAATCGTCTGGTTCAGAGTTAGATAACAAGTGAAGTCTAGGTGGATTCTTCCTTGGGTATCATCTTAATCAATTGGTTTTTCCTCAAAGTTATTTTCCTAATTTCATTCTTCTTTGTCTTAGAGTCTTTAGTTTAGTAGTTAGTTAATTTTAGATTAGATAAAAATTCATTCAATTCTTAGGCTAGATAATAAAAAGAGAGTTAGTATTAGTACTTTTGGTTCCTTTGGGTTCGACGATCCGGTCTTGCCTTAATATACTATTGTTCGATAGGTGCACTTGCCTCAAATCGTTGTCATAGTTAGTTTCTAGGTTCGATCATTCTTTATATAAATTTTAAGACTTTGACATCGCATAAAACAATGATCAAGTTTTTTGTGCAGTTGCCGAGGAACTAAAATATTAAGAACGCTCAATTTTTATTACTCTAGCCATATTTTATTTTTGCAATTAAATTTTATTTTTTTATTTTGCTAGTTTCTCTTTTATTTGCTTTTGACAGGTAATTTTAGTTTATAAAGGAGATGGCACTGAATAATTATCAGTGGCAAGTTATGAGGACAAAGCCATCAAAAGCAGCTGATATCTACAACCTCCACCCAGTAACCATGCTATCAAATCCGATAGAGCTTTTAAGTAAGAAAATTGACGGTTTATGTGGTTCTTCGCAGGTGTATCCAGTTATGCAATGTGAAACAAGTGGAGGCGTGGCGAATCCTAAGTACCCACCCTACGGACATGGCATGGAAAGCGAACAAGTCAACTATATGGGTAACTATTCTAGACCTCAAAATAATTTTTATGATAACACTTATAATGCAGGTTGGAGGTACCATCCCAATTTCTCGTGGGATGATCAAAGTAACCAAAGACCGGAACTTCCTCCAGATTTTCAACAACCACCTCACCAACAGGAAGATGAGTCGAACCTTGAAGAGATGCTGGCAAAATTCATAGCAACCACAGATACACATTTCCAAAATATAGAAACGAAACAAGAAGCATCGATTCAAGGGATCGAGGATCAGTTAGGTCAGCTTGCTAAGCTGATCTCAGAACAACCACAAGAAAGCTTGCCAAGCAACACTGAAACTAACCCAAAAGAGCAAATTCAAGCCGTAACAGCTCATGAGAGTGAAAGGTTAGTGGAATCTGACCCAAGGCAAGAGCCTGTGGTAAGTGAAGGTAAGGTTGAGGTAAGCCAGGATTTACCAAACCCGGTAATTACAGAGTACCAAGCTCGTATGCCATACCCTAAAGCGATAAAGAAAGACCACACAGAGGAACAATTCTGTAAACTTCTTAAACCTCCAAAGAAGTTTCTTATTAACTTGCCGCTTCTTGAAGCGCTTCCGCAGATGCCAGATCCTAGACCTCGTGCCGATAAAGAAGAAATTCATGAGGAAGGAAGGCTTTGGGTCGATGAACTAGACGAGTGGAAGACACACTTCAAAGAGAAACTAAGAACACACGAAGCAAAAATGAGGCAACTCCATAGTGAAGTTAATGATGGGACAACCCAGGCTAAAATAGGAGATCAGGTACTCAAAATCTTCCCAGATGGAACAGTCGAGGTAACTAGTCCTAAAATCAGCACCTTTAAGGTAAACACTACTCAACTTAAACTATATATCAAAAATCGAATTAATCGCAAGAGAAAGGATTTTCACCTCTTCAAACCACCATGATTACACGAATGAGAGGTAAGTTTAGCTCAAGACTTTAAACGAGCACTTCTCGGGAGGCAACCCGAGCACTAACCCTACTAATTAGTTTAGTTTTATTTATTTCCATGTTTAGGCACAGGTTTTCCATACTCACACGGTCTTGCACACGACCGTGGCCGTGGCCGTGTGGGCACCATAAGTAGGTAAAAGGGCGTGGTCGTAGACGTGTGGCAACAGGACAAAATTTTTTCCCAAAAAACACGGGCTGCATCTCTATTTAAACCCCTTTCTTTTTTCTTTTCCAGTTGTCTTTCTTCTTTCATTTTCCATTATTTACTTTTATTTTTCTTTTATTTTTATCTTTATTTTCTTTATTATTTTCTTCTTATTCTTCATGCCATTTAGATTTAGCTTAGGATATATCAAGTCGGCTACTTCAAGTGTTCAATTTCAAACGCTTCAAGGCGTTACCCTACATTCACCTCTACCAATCCTATCCAGTTTCTTTTCAAATGAATCCATTCGAAATTCAGGAAGTTTCACTTCTCTTCCTATCTTATGATTTTATTATTATATTGCTATTATTTATCTTTGTACATTGACGACAATGTACATCTTAAGTGTGGGGGGGTTAACTATAGTATTATTTGAAAATCCCTCAATTATGCCTTGTTCTAAAGTAAGTTTCTCATATTATGATTACAATGAAATTTCCCTTGATTTTTATTGATGTGTTTTGGATTAAGTCATTGATAATTGTGCATTGATGATTAAATTTGAAGGATACTAGAGAATCAAGCATGATAAGTCTATTTTTCAGAATTAAATATTTTTTTAGGTTGTCTACCTGAACTTGAATATTACTTTGAAGTTTGAAATTTACGAGGTTCATATCAAATACCCATAATTTTTGTGAGACTTTGAGCCTTGTAGAGCATATATTCATTTTCGTGCTCAATTTTTGATTATGAGTGTGTCAACATTGATTTGTTATTCTAGAACTTGCATCGATTATACATGTCAAGACCACATTTTTATTTGATATACAGAGATGATAAAGGCACTTAGGATTTAACCCACTCACTCCATTAAAAAGCCTACCTTCATAATTAACCCTTAGTGATCCTTTTTTGATCCTAACAACCCGTTTTATTAACGCACCTACTAATATTAACCCAAAACCCTTTGTATTTGTTATCACCATTCCTTTTGACTAC
Organism: Gossypium bickii; assembly: GCA_025503065.1. Taxonomy (NCBI): domain Eukaryota; kingdom Viridiplantae; phylum Streptophyta; class Magnoliopsida; order Malvales; family Malvaceae; genus Gossypium; species Gossypium bickii. The sequence continues at coordinate 38,700,929 of CP106716.1, forward strand.
CTTTTTGTCGAGATTTGATTTGATCAGTTGCCTAACTATGATCTTTAGTTCAGTAGTAAATTCATCCTTTATTATGTATTTGACTTGTTCTTAAAAAAATAAAAAATAAAAAAATTCGAAGTATATTCACTATTAGTTTTGTGATTAGGTGAGCTTATACGGTAAATTCCAATTATTGAAGAAGAAGCTCATATCAGAGTATTATTATTAGTACTACAAGTTTTTAATTTATGTAATTATTATCAGTTTGATATCTCTAGTTAGGTAATTTGTCAGGTCAATCTCGATTCTAACCTTCTAACTCAGCCTTTATCCACACCTTTAACCCAAGCCCCGTTACAACCCTGTTAAAGACCTTTTGATTTTTGTATCATCTCATTTTATAGTGGTGGAGATTTGATTTTCATGCAAGCCTATGGGATTAACTTTTCATGTTTGACTTATGAGTGCTTTTTCTTGAACCTTAAACACCTCGAGTGATTTGAGTGAATCTTTAGTGAGGATGTCAATTCTTGTCGGTTTTGAATCAGAGGCAATTATTTAGATGAGGGGAAACACCTATGTTTTGTGCTATAAATGTATGACTTTGATTGTTTGAATCTTTAGGACCCTTCTATTTAAATTATCAATGTATGAATTATCTTTGAATTATGACGAAACATTATTAATGAATATTATGAATCAGGGAAGTTTGTTTTAATGGTGACTTGAGAATTTTGCTTAAGGAGGCAAAAGCTTAAGTGTGCTTTTGGATGATTTAAGCCTTGAATTATGTAATTTGGTGCTCTTAATCCTTTGTTTTCATGTATTATACTCAGAAGAGCATCGGATGATGAACAGAATGAGAAACGGACCCAAAACAGAGTAAATGGGCCATATCACGAAATCAACACGGCCTGGGCCCAAGACCACACTGTCGTGCCCCATTCAACAGTCTCAAACACGGCCTGGCCACGACTTACACGGGCGTGTGCCATGGGCATGTCCCTGCTGCGGCCAAGAGGAGTTTTACTAGGAATAGGATACTTGGAGGCAAAGAAACACATTCCAAAGTCTATATAAACACCCAAATAGGAATCCAATTCGGATTAGGATACTTGGAGGCCAAATACGGCATCTCAAAGCCTATTTAAACACCCAAGGGAGCAACTTAAGCGGGGAGTTCGGCAGAAGCCTTCTGCCAGGGCTTTAGTCAGGGGGCGTCCAGCTAGGCCAAAGAGGGCAGATTTGTGGGAATTTACTTGAAGATAGCCAGTTGATTCATCTCAAGAAGCCGGAGCCATACCAAGACGGAGGATCTCTCCTTCAATTCCTTCAGGGGGTTGTAGGGTTTTCTTATGTTTTGTTTTATCTTTTCTTTTGAGATGTTTTCTTTTATTATTATGAACTAAGCCCTTAGATACCTGAGGGGGAAGAAACCTAAGATGAATCTTGTTATCGTATGTTGAACTATATGATAAATATTTGACTTGTTCTTAATTATGTGTTCTTAATTCTTGTGTTGATATTTCTGGGATATTAATTCAAGTGTGATGTGCTTAGATGGAGGAGCAAAAGTCCCTGCCTAAGAGTAGATCTAGCATAATTAAGCAAAGTTGATCGCATGCCTAGAGATAGGGTGACGAGATTTTGCCAGATTAGGGTGAAACCTAATATGGGAGTCCATAGATCGAGTTAATGCAATTCTAGGGGTTTTAATTAGAAAGAGATTTCAATTAATCAACCTAGGGTTAGATGTTAGTCACCTCGAGAGAGGGATTAATATAACTTAGGGAATCTTACGGATCAAGTGAAATGAATAAATCGTCTGGTTCAGAGTTAGATAACAAGTGAAGTCTAGGTGGATTCTTCCTTGGGTATCGTCTTAATCAATTCGTTTTTCCTCAAAGTTATTTTCCCAATTTCATTCTTCTTTGTCTTAGAGTCTTTAGTTTAGTAGTTAGTTAATTTTAGATTAGATAAAAATTCATTCAATTCTTAGGCTAGATAATAAGAAGAGAGTTAGTATTAGTACTTTTGGTTCCTTTGGGTTCGACAATTCGGTCTTGCCTTAACTATACTATTGTTCGATAGGTGCGCTTGCCTCAAATCATTGTCATATTTAGTTTCCAGGTTCGATCATTCTTTATATAAATTTTAAGACTTTGACATTGCGTAAAACAATGATCATCAGCTAACGATAGAAATTTCTCCCAACTACCTTCAAACTCAATAATACAACATCTCAGCATATCCTTAAGAATCTGAATTACTCGCTAAAAGTAAATTTAGTACCCAGAGCCTCGTGTAGTTTATTCTAGAACCTAGAGGTGAACCTCCGGTCCTAATCAAAGATAATTGACAACTGTACATCATGTAATCTGACGATCTATGAGATATACAACTCATCTAATTTCTCTAGCGAATAATCTTTTCTTACTAGAATAAACTGCACTGATTTCGTCAATCTATCAACAACCCAAACAACATCTTTCTTTTTTGGAGTTAGGGGTAACCTCAAAACAAAGTCCATTATGACACATTCCCATTTTCATTCCATAATCGTAATAGATTTCAATAAACTCGACGAAACTTGATGCTTAACTTTCACCTGTTGGGACACTAAACATTTATTCACAAAATCAAATATTTCACATTTCATACCTGACCACTAATACATTTGCTTCAAATCATTATACATTTTTATACTGTCTGGATGAATAGAACATATCCCGCTGTGAGCTTCACTCAAAATGTCTCGCTTTAGTATCAAATCATTCGTAACACACAAACGACCCCTAAAATATAAATTACCATCATCACCAATACTAAACTTTATAGTCTGACCATTTTCAACGAAGTCACGTTTTAATTTCAGCTCAAAATTAGTCTTCTATAACTCTAAAATTCATTGAATAAACATAGATCTAACACACAACCCTAAACCATAAAACCTAAACCCTAAACTGTCACGTACCTAAGTCAACTAAGTATTTAAGGCTCTCAAGGAAAATAAATTTTTTTGGCTTAAAGCATTGGCAACAACATTCGCTTTACCCATATGATAATCTATGATTTAAGTCATAATCTTTCAACAATTCAAGCCACCTAGGCTGATGAAGATTCAATTCTTTCTAAGTCATCAAATATTTTAAACTTTTGTGATCTGAATGAATATGAAATTTTTCACCGTAAAGGTAATGTCGCCAAATCTTTAAAGCAAACACGACTGCAGCTAACTCTATATCATGCGTCGAATAATTTTTTTCATGAGTTTTTAGTTGACGAGATGCATAAGCTATTACTCAATGAAGCATCACAGTAAACTGTAAATTCTTTCCCAGATTAGGCTGAGTCAACACCAAAGCTTTAGTTAACATATTCTTCAATGCTTGAAGCTTTGTTGGAATTTATCGATCCAAATAAATCAAACATCTTTTTGAAATAGCCTCGTTATTGGCAATGAGGCTATTGGCAATGCAATAATTGAAAAGAATTTCACAAAACGTCGATAGTAACCTGCCAAACCCAGAAAACTACGTACCTCTATAACATTTCGAGGTGGGTTTCAATTTAAAATTGCTAAAATTTTATTCAGATCAACACGGATACCATCCGTAGATATCACATGCCCCAAAAATCCAACTTTAGGTAACCAAAATTCACATTTTTTGAATTTTGCGTAAAGCTATTTTTAACTTATGGGTTGCAACACCAATCTCAAATGTTGATCATGCTCAGCTTTGTTCTTTGAATAAATCAGAATGTCATCAATAAACACTACTACGAATTGATCCAAATGTGGCTGAAACATCTATTCATTAAATCTTTAAATGCGGCAGGGGCATTCGTTAGACCAAATGACATAACTAGAATTTCACAATGGCCGTATCAGGTTCTGGATGCTATTTTTGGAACATCTGGTTCTTTAATGCATAATTTATAGTAACCCGATCGTAAATCGTTCTTCAAAAATACAATCTCTCCTTTCAATTGATCAAACAAATCATCGATTCATGGTAACATATATTTATTCTTTATCGTTACTTTGTTCAATTATCGATGATCAATTCATAGCCTCAAAGTGTCGTCTTTCTTTTAGAAAAATAAAAAGGTAGCTCCCACGGTGACACACTCGGTTTAACTAGCCCACGTTGTAATCAAAATTCGTATCAATTATCTTTCTTTCTTCCGATGGATCTTTGCAAAAGTATTCAAATACATGAGTCAAAAAATAGATAACGCTTGAAAGAGCTATTCAGATACGGATTGAATGTGTCAGGTTACTCGTCTGAGCTAAATCGATGACATTACAGATAAACTAGCTTGGCTAGGGCTAAATATTAATGTAAAACGAGAATAGATTACCAGTACAGGCTAAATCTGAGTCACGTGTATGTTCGAGTCCACAACATATGCAGGATCTCAGTCTAGATCAGTAATTCAAATAGACAACTCATATAAGAAACTTTTACTCGATCCATCATTACTATTTCAGATTTTAAATACAATTTAGTTCATCAATTTCAAAAATATACAAACATCAACAAAAATAATATTAAATGACAATTTATAATAAAAATAACTGCAAAACTTACCAAATTGTGACAGCTACCTAGAACCGAGGATGATTACTCCACAGTCTTCTCTTTCCCCTGGTTTATAATCAATCAACTCCTTTCTTGATCATGCAATGGAGAAAACTAAGCAAAAGCCAAGCTCCTTCAACGGCTTCCCCTTATTCGAATTTCGACAAAACTCAAGAAAAATGATAGCTTTCTTTCTTTCTTTCTTTCTTTTTTAATTTACTAATAAATTAATTTACCTTTTTTCCCTTAAAACTTTAGCCAAATTTCATAATTTATTAATCATGACCATCCACTATATTGAGAAATGGTCAAATTACTATATAAGGCCAACAATTCAACCACTTTAAAATATATACTACTTTTAACATATAATAATTAACTTTTGCAACTTTTATTATTTTGTCCTTTTTACTTAATTATCAACTAAACTGTAAAATTTCTAATTAAAACTTTAATAAGACACTATCTAAATTCTATAAATACTAAATAAATAATAATTAAATAACTTACTAATTGAAATAGTGGTCCCGAAACCACTATTCTCGACAGCACTAAAAAATAAGATGTTACAACTCTCCCTAAAAAAAATTTTGTCCTCAAAAATCTTATAGATTCGGATATTGAAATCTCATAACTTCTTTCATTTCCCAGGTAGCTTCCTCAATTCCATTACGATGCCACAATACCTTAACCAACAGAACACATTTATTTTGTTATTCTTTGACCTCCCGAGCTATAATATTAACTTTTTCCTCATCATAAGTTAAATCAGGCTATAAATCAATTTCATCCACGGATAGTACATGTGACGGATCTGACTGATAACGATGGAGCATTGAAACATGGAAAATGTTATGGATTCTCTCTAATTCTAGGGGTAAAGCCAACCGATATGCTACAGATTTGATTCTCTCCAGAATTTTGTACGGCCCAATAAACCTTGGACTAAGCTTTCCCTTTTTGTAGAATCGTAACACTTTCCCCCAAGGCGAGACTTTCTGGAATACTTTTTCCTTAACTTTAAATTTGATATCCTTTTGTTTCAAATCAACATATGACTTATGCCGATCAGAGGTAGCCTTTAAACAGTCACGGATAATTCTGGCGTTTCTTCAGTTTCTCGAATTAAATCAGTACCAAATATTTTTCTTTCACTCAATTTAGACCAATACAAAGAAGGTCTACACTTTCTTCTGTATAAACCTTTATACGGAGCCATGAAACACCCCAAACCCGGCCCATAAGCCTCGATCAGATCCATGTTCCTTAAGGAAGGTTTAGCTTTATCTCGTTTTATCTTCTTATAAAATATGATGATTTTAAAAACAAGTTTCTATTTTTATCAAGTTGAAAACCAAGTTGCCGTTCAAGTTTGTATTTCATTAAAACACTCCTTTCATACTTCAAAAATTAAAAGATTTGCCAGATTTTAGAGTTCCTTATGTTGAAAAGAAAACCGTAAATTTGATTAAGTGATAAAACGTTGAAGTTGCTTTGGAAAATATTTAATTACTCGTTTGATGATTATTGTACTGAAATAAAAATTTAAAACGCAAAACTAAACAGTTAAGTAATAACCTTATTACATATTAAAAACCGAAATAAATCCTAAGAGAAGACATACTAAAGAAAACGAAAAGGAGTTCAACCATAGAAAACCAAAAATTTGCTGAGCATGCCCACCACATTGTCTCTGCCGACCCGGTCCATTGCACCATGTATCACCTGCAAAATGTTAGTCCACGAAGGGTGAGTCAACAGACTCAATGTGCGACTACCAACACCAAAACCCAACTGATTATAGCCTTTTCTACTTACATTTTGGGCAAAGCCCATCTTCAATCATAATCGGCCATAAGCCTATACCATAGCATATTAAATCACATATATATAAAAATGAAGATGCAACCCAAACCCACCTAGATATCCAACCTCTACACACCACCCGTACCAGCCAGTCACACCAATGGGGATAACTAAATCGACCCTCCATCTGCTACACACCCTCGAAGGCAGTCACTGCAGTCAACTGCTCATCGCCCTTGATATGTGCCATAGCCACCGGATAATGTGACAACGTCACCGAATCATAATATTGTGACATGAGTCACCGAATAATGTGGTAAAACCACTGGAACACTTCCCCTTTTCATTATAACCCTCGTGCCCATGCAACATACATAATATTACAGGTATCATACTATATGTTTAATCCCACGCCCATATTGAAATTCACATGCGTTCATACAAATAATTGTAAACACTATTAACAGAGTGTTAGATGTAACGTACCTGAATGAACTGTACCACTGAATGGTACTCTTAGCCGTGATTATTCATAACCTTATTAACCTATATTTAATATTATTAAACTATCGAGAAAAGTGTGGGGTTACACAACTGTAAACACACAAAACAACACTCTCGATCTCACTAACACTTTCACTTGCAGGGATCACAGCGATCTGCTTGTCCCTTTCTGAGGCTGGCCCACAACCTGGTAGCCAATCACATACCGTAGAAACCGAACATTTCTTGAATCTAGGGGTAGGAACTACCCCCTTTCTCTCCTCTACTGGTACTCACATCCATCAAATATCACTTAATCAGAAACCCGATTAATCGATAAGTAAAAATCTAAACGAATCACATCTATAACTTAACTAAACACTCTTACCGAAATAGATCTGAATCCCAAAGACTCCCCCTTTATCTCTGTCGAACTCTTCCTAAAACACCATAGTTAGAATCGGCCAACACTTAAAAATAATATGGCCTTTCGCCGAATAGCATTATCTCCTTACCTTGCTTGATCAAATCCCGAAAGTATTGAGATATCCCCCAACGTTGGCTTCCAAGAAAAGTTAAGAATCCAAAACCTTGCATAGATTCGGCCATACACATAAATATAGGATTAAGCCTCTGATTTCGGCAGGCCAAAATAATAAAGAGAGATTTAGACCAAAAGAGATCTCTTACCCCAATACTCACCCGATTCGGCTTACTGACAGCCCTTGGAGATCAACGCGATAGAAGAGAATGGAAGAAGAGTGTAGTCGAAAAATAAAAGAAGAGAAGAAGAACGATGGATAGGAGGTTCGGTCAAGGTACTATTCGGCCTTTGACGAAAAGCAAGAGAAGAAGAATTAGTGAAAAGACTCAAAGGGGTTCGGCTATGGTCCTAGTAAATGGGAAAGGTTCTTTCGGCTTTTGAAAATGGAAGAATATGTTCAAAGAAGAAGAGAAAGGGTTGGAGTTTGTGTGATTTCGGTTATGGTGAGTGTGGAGAGTATGTTTCGGCTTTTAGAGGGTGAATGAAGAAGAAAAGAGATAACTTGCTAAGATGAGAAAAAGTGCACGGGCTTTTGGTTAAGAGAGAAAAGAATGCAAGTTTTCGGCAAGAAGTAGAGATGAAGAGAAACTTCCAAAAGAGAGAAAATGGGCACACATTCACCTTATTTCGACACCTAAAGCCCCTAGCCTAGCCACTTCCCTCTTGGCCGAAAATGCCACACCATGACTCCTCCATTCGGCCAACTCCTCTCCTCTCTCCCAAATCCCTTGTTTTTCTCCTATTTCTCCTCTTCTTCTCTCATTCAAAAGAGTTTGAATGAGTCAAACTCTTATCTCCCTTCTTAGCCAAAAATTTGAGCTGTTTGACCCAATCTGCAGCTCATCCATGAAGTGTCCACGGCAACTCCAACTCTTCCCCTCATTGACGCCAAAAAAAAACCTCCAAAATGCTTCCCTTGCTGCTCGAACCCTGTCCATCTAGCTCCCTGAAGCGTCACACCCCTATGCACTAAGTGGCGCCTCCCTTGCTACTTTGCCAACTGAATTCTTGTGTCATAACCCACACGCAAATTTTCTTAAGGCCTAGCTCTCTTAGCTCTCCTTTAAAGGCTTAAAGTCAAATATTTTCCTAAGGCTTCTACCTACACCCCAAGGTTCCCAAAGCCCCCAAACACACACAAACAGCACACTAAGCATACTACTACATAAATATGAGTTAAAACGCATAACCCCTAAATCCCAGATATTACAGTTCTACTCCCCTTAAAAATAATTTCGGCCTCGAAATTACCTGGCTAAAATAGGTAAGGGTATTGCTGTAGCATTGCTTCCTCTGGCTCCCACGAAGCTTCTTCCGATCCATGGTTCTGCCATAACATTTTGACTAGAGGAACTGATTTCCTCCGTAATAGCTTCACATCCCGTTCCAAAATATGAATCAGCTCTTCCTCGTATGACAAGTCTGGTCTCAACTCCACTTCTTCAACTGGCAATACATGAGATGGATCCGATCGGTAACGACGTAACATCGAAACATGAAACACATCATGCATCTATTTTAATTCCAAAGGCAACTCCAGCTAATACGCCACTGGTCCAACCCGCTTCAAAACCTGATAAGGCCCTATAAACCTGGGACTCAGTTTACCCTTGCGACCAAATCTCATCACCTTCTTCCACGGTGAAACTTTCAGAAACACCTGATCTCCCACTGCAAACTCTATCTCTTTCCACTTGAGATCTGCATACGACTTTTGTCTGTGAAACGCCTCCTTCAACCGTGCCCGAATCACCTTAACCTTTTCTTCCGATTCTGCCACAATCTCTGGACCCAAAACATGACGTTCTCCCAATTCTGTCCAATACGTAGGAGTGCGACACTTCCGTCCATACAGTGCTTCATACGGTGCCATCCGAATACTTGCTTGATAGCTGTTGTTGTACACAAACTCCACTAAAGGCAAGATCTCCTCCCAGCTTCCTCTGAAATCAATCACGCATCCTCTCAACATATCTTCTAACACCTGAATTACCCGTTCAGACTGGCCGTCCGTCTGCGGATGAAATGCCGTACTGAAGTCTAACCTGGTGCCCAATGCCTGATGTAGTGCTCTCCAAAATCGAGATGTAAACCTCGGATCCCTATCCGAGATAATCGATACCGGCACCCCGTGTAGTTTCACAATTTATGCCACATACAACTTTGCCAACCTTTGCAGTAAATAGTCAACCCACACCGGTATGAAATGTGTAGACTTTGTCAACCGATCCACTATCACCCATACCGAGTCCTTCTTAGTAGGCGTAAGGGGAAGCCCACTAATGAAGTCCATCGTGATTCTCTCCCACTTCCACTGCAGAATCTTTATCGGTTGAAGCAACCCCGAAGGCACTTGGTGTTCAGCCTTGACCTGCTGACACGTTAAGCATTTCCCCACAAATTCTGTAACTTCCCGTTTAAGATCAGGCCACCAAAACTGATCCCGTAGATCCCTGTATAACTTACTTCCTCCAGGATGCATAGCATAAGGACTACTATGCTTATTCAACTGCCGGTAATCTATGCACATGTGCATAGTCCCATCGTTCTTCTTCACGAATAGGACCGGTGCTCCCTATGGAGACACACTGGGTCGGATAAACCCACGATCGAGCAACTCTTGGATCTGAGCCTTGAGCTCAATCAACTCCTTTGGTGCCATTTTATACGGAGCGATAGATACTGGCGCTGTACCTGGCAGCAAATCAATTCTGAACTCCACCTCACGATCCGGAGGCAACCCTGAAAGTTCTTCCGGAAAGACATCCACAAACTCTTTCACCATCCTGACCTCTTCTACAGCTGCTTCCTTAGCCTCCAAGGCACTGACAAACATCAGAAAAGCCATACATCCCTTTCTTACCATCTTCTCTGCCTTAAGGGCAGACACTACATTCGACAGGTAATTCCTCCTCTCATCCATCACCACAATCTCATTGTCATCGGAAGTCCTCAACGACATGCGCTTAGCAGCACAATCCACGTTTGCACGGTACTTCACTAACCAGTCCATGCCTAAGATTAAGTCAAATTCCCCAAATGGCAGCTCTATTAAGTCAGCCGGAAACCGCGCCCCCTGAACTTCTAAGGGCACTTCCCTAAAGAGTTTGTCTACTACTACTGATTGCCTTAAAGGACTAAGTACAGTCATCTTTCTAGGGACAATCTCAAAGTTCACATTTAGAGTTCCAAACACTTCACTAGCGATGTAAGAATGAGTCGACCCAATATCTATTAGAGCAGTAAAGGGTAATCCAGAAATAAGAAACGTACCTGTTATGACGTCAGGTGCGTCACCATCCTCCCTCCGATGAACTGCATACACTAGACCTGGCTGTCTTGCCTCCGTGTTACCACCACCTCTGCCCGGTGTCCTACGACCTCTACCAGAACCATTACCTCTGCTAATCAGACTATGACCCCTCGACGACTGCTGTCTACCTCTGCCAGCCTGATTAAAACTTTGACCTGCTGGTTGGCTCCTATCTGTTTCCACAGAACAGTCCCTAATCATGTGACCTTTGGACCCACACTTAAAACATCCCCCGGTCTTTTTCCAACATTCCCCTAGGTGCATCTTTCCACATTGAGCACATGTACAATACTGACTTCCCACAGCAACCTGCTGACCTCACGGCCCATCAACTCTAGGTCTTTTTTGGAAACTCCTGGATGACCCTGATGACCCATAACTTCTCTTACTCTTACCCTGACCTTTGTCCCAGTTCAGTCTCTCGGTGCGCTTCACCTCCTCGGCTATTTTTGCTTTTTCAACCAATACCGCGAAGTCCCTCTCTAGCTGTGGAGCTATTAACACCCTCAACTCATCTCGAAGCCCATCATCGAACCGTACACAAGGCTCATAGTTGGTCGCCACGATTCTTCGGGCATATCTACTTAAATGAAGAAATTCTGCTTCATACACGGCTACGGATTTGCCCCCTTGTACTATGTTCAGGAATGCCTTTCTCTGAGCATCCACATAACTCACTCCTACGTACTTCTCTTGGAACATAGTCTTGAAATAATCCCAATCAATCCGGTCCACCTGAGTACCCTCTCTAACAGTGAGCCACCACTGGTACGCCTCATCTCGAAGTAGTGACACCGCCTCTTTCAGTTTCTCCTCAATCGTGCAGTCCAGGTCGTCCATGATTCTTTTGACTGCTTCCAACCAATATTCAGCAACATTTGGGGCCACCCCAGAGAACCCTCTAAACACTTTAGCCCCATTTGCTCGCAGTCGTTCAGGCACTGACTTCCGAGCCCCTCCACCTAGACCTGCCCCAGCAACTCATTCCAACACTCGCAACATCGCTTGGGATATTGCGTCATCTCCCCCGGTTTAGCCCTGGAATTCGACTTCTCCAACCGATGGTAACGGTACCTCATTCCCAGACCCATGTCCAGACCCTGCTGGTTCGGACACAGTGATTTTGCCTCTACCACGTCTGCGCGTATTGCAACCACGTTCCCTAGTACTTATTTCTACCGTCGCGTTTTATCTGTTTTACAGTTTTATGCATTAGTTTCTTTTCACTTCTTGTTTAAAGGGAAGTTTTATGCAGAGAGAGATTTAACAGTTGTTTTTCGCAGGAGTACACATATACCTAAGGGTTCATGTCTCTATAGTATGGTTTCCTAGTCCTACCATCTATAGTATCATACATCAATACATACAAGTCAATTTATCATTCAAAGAACTTACCTGGCGGACTCGGGCCGAGAACTCGGGTGCCATGCTTCCAATAGACCATTTTAATTAAAAATTTCAAGAAACTATTTTTAGCTCAAATGTTGAAAATGTTGTGGGCTTCAAAACCCAAGGTCGAGTGTTTAAAACTGGGCTCTGATACCAAATTGAAACACCCCAAACCCGACCCACAAGCCTCGATCGAATCTGACGTGTTCCTTAAGGAAGGTTTAGCTTTATCTCGTTTTATCTTCTTATAAAATATGATGATTTTAAAAACAAGTTTGTATTTTTATCAAGTTGAAAACCAAGTTGCCGTTCAAGTTTGTATTTCATTAAAAGCACTCCTTTCATACTTCAAAAATTAAAAGATTTGCCAGATTTTAGAGTTCCTTATGTTGAAAAGAAAACCGTAAATTTGATTAAGTGATAAAACGTTGAAGTTACTTTGAGAAAATATTTAATTACTCGTTTGATGATTATTGTACTGAAATAAAAATTTAAAACGCAAAACTAAACAGTTAAGTAATAACCTTATTACATATTAAAAACTGAAATAAATCCCAAGAGAAGACCTACTAAAGAAAACGAAAAGGAGTTCAACCATAGAAAACCAAAAATTTGCTGAGCATGCCCACCACATAGTCTCTGCCGACCCGGTCCATTGCACTATGTATCACCTGCAAAATGTTAGTCTATGAAGGGTGAGTCAACAGACTCAATGTGCAACTACCAACACCAAAACCCAACTAATTATAGCCTTTTCTACTTACATTTTGGGCAAAGCCCATCTTCAATCATAATCGGCCATAAGCCTATATCATAGCATATTAAATCACATATATATAAAAGTGAAGATGCAACCCAAACCCACCTAGATATCCAACCTCTACACACCACCCATACCAGCCAGTCACACCAATGGGGATTACTAAATCGACCCTCCATCCGCTACACACCCTCGAAGGCAGTCACTGCAGTCAACTGCTCATCGCCCTTGATATGTGCCATAGCCACCGGATAATGTGACAACGTCACCGAATCATAATATTGTGACATGAGTCACCGAATAATGTGGTAAAACCACTGGAACACTTCCCCTTTTCATTATAACCCTCGTGCCCATGCAACATACATAATATTACAGGTATCATACTATATGTTTAATCCCACGCCCATATCGAAATTCACATGCGTTCATACAAATAATTGTAAACACTATTAACAGAGTGTTAGATGTAACGTACCTGAATGAATTGTAGCATTGAATGGTATCCTTAGCCTTGATTATTCATAACCTTATTAACATATATTTAATATTATTAAACTATCGAGAAAAGTGTGGGGTTACACACCTGTAAACATAGAGAACAAGACTCTCGTTCTCGCTGACGCTTTAACTTGCAGGGATCACAGCGATCTGCTTGTTCCTTTTCGAGGCTAGTCCACAACCCGGTGGCCAATCACGTACCGCAGAAACCGAACGTTTCTTGAATCTAGGGGTAGGAATTACCCCTTTCTCTCCTCTACTGGCACTCGCATCCATCGAATATCACTTAATCAGAAACCCGATTAATCGATACGTAAAAATCTAAACGAATCACATCTATAACTTAACTAAATACCCTTACCGAAATATATCCGAATCCCGAAGACTCCCCCTTTATCTCTGTCGAACTCTTCCTAAAACACCATAGCTAGAATCGGCCAACACTTAATAATAATATGGCCTCTGGCCGAATAGCATTATCTCCTTACCTTGCTTGATCAAATCTTGGAACTCTTGAGATATCCCCCATCGTTGGCTTCCAAGAAGAGTTACGAGTCAAAAACCTTGCATAGATTCGGCTATGCACATAAATACAGGATTGAGCCTCTGATTTCGGTAGGCCAAAATAATAAAGAGAGATTTAAACCAAAAAAGATCTTTTACCCCAATACTCACCCGATTTGGATTACTGACAGCCCTTGAAGATCAACGCGATAGAAGAGAATGGAAGAAGAGTGCAATCGAAAATAAAAGAAGAGAAGAAGAACGACGGATAGGAGGTTTGGCCAAGGTACTATTCAGCCTTTGACAAAAAACAAGAAAAGAAGAATTAGTGAAGAGACTCAAAGAGGTTCGGCTATGGTCTTAGTAAATGGGAAAGGTTCTTTTGGCTTTTGAAAATGGAAGAATCGGTGCAAAAAAGAAGAGAAAGGGTTGGAGTTTGTGTGATTTCAGCTATGGTGAATGTGAAGAATATGTTTCGGCTTTTAGAGGGTGAATGAAGAAGAAAAGAGATAGCTTGCTAAGATGAGAAAAAGTGCACGAATGGTTCTTCACTTTCGGCTTTTGGTCTAGAGAGAAAAGAATGCAAGTTTTTGGCAAGAAGCAGAGATGAAGAGAAACTTCCAAAAGAGAGAAAATGGCCACACATTCACCTTATTTCTGCACCTAAAGCCCCTAGCCTAGCCACTTCCCTCTTGGTCGAAAATGCCACACCAAGACTCCTCCATTCGCCCAACTCCTCTCCTCTCTCCCAAATCCCTTGTTTTTCTTCTATTTCTCCTCTTCTCCTCTCATTCAAAAGAGTTTGAATGAGTCAAACTCTTATCTCCCTTCTTAGCTGAAAATTTGAGCTGTTTGACCCAATCTATAGCTCATCCATGAAGTGTCCACGGCAACTCCAACTCTTCCCCTCATTGACGCCAAAAAGAAACCTCCAAAATGCTTCCCTTGCTACTCGAACCCTGTCCATCTAGCTCCCTAAGGCGTCACACCCCTATGCACTAAGTAGCGCCTCCCCTGCTACTTTGCCAAATGAATTCTTGTGTCATAACCTACACCCAAATTTTCTTAAGGCCTAGCTCTCTTAGCTCTCCTTTAAAGGCTTAAAGTCAAATATTTTCCTAAGGCTTCTACCTACACCCCAAGGTTCCCAAAGCCCCCAAACACACACAAACAGCACACTAAGCATACTACTACATAATATGAGTTAAAACGCATAACCCCTAAATCCCGGATATTACAAGCCATTTTGATACACATTTAATAATTGTTATTATAAGCAAATTCAACTAACGGTAGAAATTTCTCCCAACTACCTTCAAATTCAATAATACTACTTTTAACATATAACAATTAACTTTTGTAACCTTTATTATTTAGTCCTTTTACTTAATTATCAACTAAATTTCAAAATTTCTAACTAAAACTTTAATATGACACTATCAAAATTCTATACATACTAAATAAATAATAATTCAATAACTGACTAGTCGAAATAGTGGTCTTGAAACCACTGTTTTCGACACCACTAAAAAATGGGATGTTACAACTTCCTCCTTCAACCCCTATACAGTATGACATGTTTTTAATGATACAGAGCATTACAGTAAGCATGACTAAAACATGCAATCAATAGAAAAATCAGTAGAAATGATTTAGACATGCGATTAGTAACGTAAAAATTGGCATGAAATACCATGGATTTGGAAAAACATTATAGTGGGCGCATTTAATGAAACTTTTAGTGTTAACAGTACCTGATCGTGTCTGAGAGTTAATATTTATATAATGAATAATCGAGCCTAGAAACTAACTATCACCATGATTGAGGCAAGCGCACTTATTGAACAGTAGTATAGCTTAGTGGCAAGACCGAAAAGTCAAACCCAAGGGAACCAAAAGTACTAGTACTGACTTTTTTTTATTCTCTAGTCTAAAATAAAGGGGATTGATGTTTATCTAACTAATTCCTAAGCTAAGGATGCCAAGACACAGAGAATGAATTGGGAAAATACTTTTGAGAAAATCAATTGATTAAGACAATACCCGAGGAAGAATCCACCTAGATTTTACTTGTTATTTAACTCTGAACCAGACAATTTATTCACTTGACTTGATCCGTAGGATTCCCTAATTTATATTATTATCTCTTTCGAGACTAATAACGTCTAACCCTAGGTTGATTAATTGAAATCTCTTTCTAATTAAAACCCCTAGTGTTGCATTAACTCGATTTATGGACTCCCATATTAAGTTTGACCCTAATCTGGCAGATTTTTGTTGTCCTATCTCTAGGAGGGCGACCAACTCCGCTTAATTATACTAGATCTACTCTTAAACAGGGACTTTTGCTCCTTTAAAAAAGCATATCAATACTTGAATCAATATCCTAAATTATTAAAGCAAGAATTAAGAACACATAATTAAGAACAAATCAAGTATTTATCATACAGTTCAGAAAACAATAACAAGATCCATTTTAGGTTTCATCCCCCTCAGGTATTTGAGGGGTTTAGTTCATGTTTATAAAAGAATACATCTCAGAATAAATTAAGTAACAAAACATAAAGAAAAACCCTAAAATCGCCTGAAGAAAATTAAAGGGAAAATCCTAAGTCTTGAGCGTGATTCCAGCTTCTGAGATGGATCAACTAGCTTTCTTCAAGTAATTCCTTATATTTAGCCCTCTCTGGTTTCGTTCTCTGTCAAAAGCCCTAACAGAAGCCTTCTGTCGAACTCCCCCTTTAGGTTGCCCTCTAGGGTGTTTATATAGGCTTTCGGGATGCCTTACTTGGCCCACAAGCATCCTATTTCGAGTGGAATTAAAACGGGTCATGGCAAGGATACGCCCGTGTGAAACGCCCGTGTGAATCGAGCCCAGGGCTGTGTTCGATTCTGCTAAAGTGGCACGGCCGTATGGTGAACTCCAGGCCGTGTTGATTTCTTACTTTGGCCCATTTTCTCCGTTTGTGGCCCATTTTTCATTCTTTTCATCCTCCTATGCTCTCCTAAATATAAAACATGAAATTAAAGGATTAGAAGCATCAAATTCCACAATTCAAGGGATAAATCATCCTAAAGTATGCTAAATGTGGGATTAAAATATGTATATATTACGGTTTATCAAATACCCCCACACTTAAGCATTTGCTTGTCCTCAAGCAAAAATCCTGAACTCACAATTAAAATTCATTCTTCTCAACTTATAACTCCTGTCAATAATGTTTCGAAATAATCTATAGGTAATCATACATTGAGAATTCAACTAAAAGAACATCAAAGTTTCAAACAATCCAGGTTGAGTATTTTATTCATGAAAACATAGGTATTTCCCCTTATCTAAATAATCACCTTTGATTCAAAATATCACAGAGTTAACATCTTCAATAAGGATTCACTCAAATCACTCGAAGTGTTTAAGGGACAATAAATTAAGCACTCAATAGTCAACATGAAAAGTTATTACCATAGGCTTGCATGAAAATCAGATCTCCACCACTATAAATTGAGATGATACATCGATCAAAAGGTTTGTAAAAAAGGTTGTAACGTGGCTTGGTTAGGGGGGCATGGTCACAGGCTGAAAGAGGAGGTTAGAATCGAGATCAAATTGACAAATTACCTAACTAGAAAAATAGACTAATAATGAATAATTACATTAATAATACGATCTTCTTCTAAAGATGTGAGATTTATTGTTTAAGCTCATAAAAACATAGAACTAATAATGGATATACTTTCAACGGTTTTTTAGAGCAAATCAAGTACACTATTAAGAATTTAACAACTGAAATGGAAAACATAGTTAGGCAACTTCTCAAATCAAACCTCGATAAAAAGGTTAATACAATAGGAAAAATTCTTAATGAATCAAAAAGAGTAAGTCTTAGGTTAATATTAAGGGTAAATCAATGAATGGTTTATTAGTATCAAAGGGGTTCACTAGGGGTTAACTATGAAGGTAGGCCTTTTGGGAAGTAAGTGGGTTAAATCCTAGGTGCCTTTATCATCTCAGTATAACATATCAAAAGTGTGATCTTGACATGCATAATCGAAGCAAGTTCTAGAATAACAAATCAATATTGACAAACTCATAAACAATAAAAAAGTGAGCAAGAAAAATATATGCTCTAAAAGGCTCAAAATCTCACAAAAATTATGGTTTTTGATGTCAATCATGTGAACTTCAAATTTCAAGATAATACCTAAACCTTGGGAAACAACCTAGAAAATTTTTTTTATTTTCAAAAATCAACTTATCATGCTTGATTCTCTAAAGCCTTCAAGTTTAAACAATCAATGCACAATTGCCTATGTTTTAATCCAAGACATATCAATAAAAATCATAAATCAATTAGAATTTGTTCTAATAGTGATATGAGAAAGAAAAGACAAAATTCAGGGATTTGAGAATATTGCAAAAAATTTTCTGAATAAAATTCACCCCCCACACTTAAGATGTACATTGCCCTCAACGTACAAAGTTAGATATCTACAATATATAAAATCATAAGATAAGGAGAGAAGTGAACTTCCTGAATTTTGGATGAAGTCAAGGAAAAGAAACGGTAAGTTGGGCATAGATGAATGTGATGATGGTGTCTATGGTCGTGGTATGGTGATTCCCAAGTAGCCTTTAGAACCTAAATCAAAGAAATCAAAATGTAATAATAAAAATTAAAGGCAAGAAAGATAAAGGGAAGGAAAATAAAGGAGAAAAGAAAAGAAAAAGAAAAATTCAATGGACTCAAATGTCCTTGGCTTGTCGGATAAATGAAGCGGCTGGCATGAACTCATGTAGATCGATCTTGTACGGGGAGACTGTGCTAGGGTCTTTTCGCTTCTTCGACATGGGAATGGTGGTGTAAAGAAAGAATGAGGGAAAGGGGGAAAGGAAAATGAAGGGGAAGAGATAATAGTCAAAGAAAAGGTGTGGTGGCTAGGGTTTGATTGAAGAATAAATTGGAGAGGAAGTGAGAAAAAAAAGGGGTTTAAATAGGAAATAGGGATCTGGTGGCTTCCCACGCCCGTGTACCATGGGCGTGTTAGGTCACACAGCCGTATTGCACGGCCGTGTGGTGCTTTGTTCATTTTTCCCATGCCTGTGTAGATGTTTCCACGCCTATGTTGATTAATCAGTGTCAGTCACGGCCTAGGGACACGGGCGTGTCTCACATCTGTGTGACTTTCTCAGTGTCGACCACGGCTATATCGCATGACCATGGCATTTTATCGCAGCCCGTGTTTTGGGGATTTTTCGTCCTTGGTTCGTACAATCTCTACCATGCCATTGTGCAAATCCGTGGTGTACACACGGCCACGCCCACACCCGTTTGCAAGGCTGTGTGGTAGGGAAATTTGCGTTTTATTAATTTTGTTAGTTTGTAGTTAGATGCTAAAATAAAAAATATGGATCTAAGTAAGATTAGTGCTCGGGTTGCCTCCCGAGAAGCGCTCGTTTAAAGTCTTAAGCTAGACTGACCTCTCATTCAAATAATCATGGTGGTTTGAGGAGTTGAAACTCCTCTCCCCTGCTATCAGTTCTGCGATCACTATATAGTTTGAGTCGTGTGGCATTTACCTTAAAAGTACCAAATTGAGAATGTGTTACCTCTACTGTACCGTATGGAAAAGTATTTAGTATTGTGAAAGGGATCTCTTCATCAGTATTAAGGTCTGAAGTGGCGATTCGAGGGTCTGCCTTATCCAATAATACCTGATTCCCGATCTGAAATTGGTTTGCCCCATCTTTAAGTTTGTCATGGAGTTGCCTCAATTTTGCTTCGTGTGCTCCTAATTTTTCTTTGAAATGTGTCTTCCACTCGTCTAGTTCATCGATTTGAAGCTGTCTCTCCTCATAAGCCATTTTTTTGTTGGCACGAGGTCTAGGATATGGCTCAGTTGTGTAATTCCGTGGTGCTTCTTGAAGAGTGATCGTTTTGTTACCTACACGAAGTATGAGATTACCTGTACCAACATCAATTTTAGTTTTAGCAGTTGCTAAAAAGGGTCTTCCTAAAATTAAAGGAATATTATTGTCCTCATCCATGTCTAAAACAATAAAGGCTACTGGGAATATGAATTTGTCAATTTTCACTAGTACATCTTCAACCCATAGGAATTTTAATAGTTTTATCAGCTAATTGAATGCTCATCCTAGTTTGTTTGGGTTTCCCAAGACCTAGCTGTTTAAACATTTTATAAGGCATGACATTAATGCTTGCCCCTAAGCCAGCTAAAGCATTATTAACAGATAAACTACCAATTAAGCACGGAATTGTAAAACTCCCTGTATCTTTTAATTTTCGTGGTAGTTTATTTTGCAAAATTGTTAAGCACACTGCATTTAGCTCCACATGCGACGTATCATCTAACTTTCGTTTGTTTGTCAAAAGCTCTTTTAAAAATTTCTTTGAATTGGGCATCTGCAAAAGAGCTTCAAGAAATGGTAAGTTAATATGTAATTTCTTTAGAAGTTTAAGAAATTTACTGAATTTTTCATCTGTGTTGTCTTTCTTTATCGTATTGGGGTATGGCACACGAGGTTGGTACTCTACAATTACCGATTTTAGTTTATCATGGCTTACCTCAACCTTACCTTCCTCTACTACATTCTCTTGCCTAAATTTTGATACATCTAACCCTTCACTATCGTGTGAAGTAATGGCCTCAAGTTGCTCCTTTGGGTCAGTTTCGGTGTTACTTGGCAAGCTGTCTTGTAGTCGTTCTGAGAGTAACTTAGCAAGCTATCCTAATTGGTTCTTGAGCCCCTAAATTGATGCCTGTTGATTCTTAAGTGTTGTTTCGGTGTTTTGGAAGTGCGTTTCTGACACCGTGATGAACTTTGTTAGCATATCCTTAAGGTTCAGCCTTTTCTCTTGTGGATAAGGTTGCTGTTAAAAGCCTGGGGGGTTATTGTCTCTGATTTCCTTGGCCACCGCACGAGAAGTTGGGGTGATTCCTCCAACCTGGATTATAAGTGTTACTATAAGGGTTATTCTGAGGTCTAGAATTATTACCCATATAGTTCATCTGTTCGCTTTCTATGTCAGGGTTGTAGGACGAATATTCTGTGTTTTTCATCCCTCATCCATTGGAATCGCATTGCATCACTGGATGTACCTGCGAAGAACCACACAAACCATCAATTTTCTTACTAAAAAGTTCTACCTAATTTGACAGCATGGTTACAGCGTCGAGGTTGAAAACACTGGCGACTTTTGTTGGCTTTGTCCTCATAACTTGCCACTGATAGTTACTCAGTGACATATCTTCAATGAATTCGTAGGCAGCCTCATGTGTTTTGTTATTTAGGGTACCATCGGTGGCTGAATCAATCAACTGCCTAGTTGAGGGGTTCACACCGTTGTAAAAGGTTTGAACCTTGAGCCACAAAGGTAATCCATGGTGTGGGCACCTTCTCAATAGATCCTTGTATCTTTCCCATGCATCGTAGAGTGTCTCTAAATCCATCTGCACAAAAGAAGAGATATCATTCCTCAACTTAGTTGTTTTAGCCGGTGGAAAATATTTTAACAAAAAATTTTAGGTCATTTGTTCCCATGTAGTGATTGATCCTTGTGGTAACGCGTTCAACCATTGTTTATCTTTGTTCCTCAACGAAAAGGGAAACAACCAAAGACGAATGGCATTATCAGAAACGTCATTTATTTTGAAAGTATCGCAAAATTCTAGAAAATTTGCCAAGTGATTGTTTGAATCTTCATCTAGCAAACCATCAAACTAAACAAATTGTTGTATCATCTGAATTGTGTTAGGTTTCAATTCAAATTTATTTGCAGCAACCTTGACTCAGTTCCTGTTAAATTAGGTTTAGCGTAATCATACATAGTACGAGGAGCAGGATTTTGATTCAACGGATTTGCGGCAACCATGAGGTAGCGGATTGTTATCAGCCATCTCTTCGGTAGTATTGGTTTCATCTTCTTGCTCTTTTTCTATGTACTATAAGTTTCACCTTATTTCTCTGCAGTTTCTGTGAATGGTACCTTTTACATCACTGTCAAAAATCAAGGGTCTTGACGGGTTCGTTCTCGTCATAAACTAGAATTACCTGCCAGAAGCAAAGAAAAATTAGCAAAGTTAAATAACAAAATAAATTGCAAATAAAAAATAAGAATGGCTAAAGTAATAAAAATTTAGTTTTCCTAATATCTTAGTCCCCAGCAATGGCGCCAAAAACTTGATTGTGTTTGAGAGTTTTAATATTTATATAATAAATAATCGAGCCTAGAAATTAACTATCACCACGATTGAGGCAAGCGCACCTATCGAACAGTAGTATAGCTTAGTGGCAAGACCGGAATGTCAAACCTGAGGGAACCAAAAGTACTAGTACTGACTTTTTTTTATTCTCTAGTCTAAAATAAATAGGATTGATGTTTATCTAACTAATTCCTAAGCTAAGGATGCCAAGACACAGAGAATGAATTGGAAAAAACCTTTTGAGAAAATCAATTGATTGAGACAATACCCGAGGAAGAATCCACCTAGACTTTACTTGTTATTTAACTCTGAACCAGACGATTTATTCACTTGACTTGATCCGTAGGATTCCCTAATTTATATTATTATCTCTTTCGAGACTAATAAAACCCCTAGTGTTGCATTAACTCGATTTATGGACTCATATATTAGGTTTGACCCTAATCTGGCAGATTTTTGTCGTCCTATCTCTAGGAGTGCGATCAACTTCGCTTAATTATGCTAGATCTACTCTTAAACAGGGACTTTTACTCCTCTGGATAAGTACATCAATACTTGAATCAATATCCTAAAATATTAAAGCAAGAATTAAGAACACATAATTAAGAACAAATCAAGTATTTATCATACAGTTCAAAAAACAATAACAAGATCTTCTTATGTTTCATCCCCCTTAGGTATTTGAAGGGTTTAGTTCATGTTTATAAAAGAATATATCTCAGAAGAAATTAAGTAACAAAACATAAAGAAAAAACCCTAAAACCCCCTGAAGGAAATTGAAGGGAAAATCCTCAGTCTTGAGCGTGATTCCGGCTTCTGAGATGGATCAACTGGCTTTCTTTGAGTAATTCCCTAATGCAGCCCTCTCTGGCTTCGCTCTCTGTCAAAAGCCCTGACAGAAGCGTTCTGTCGAACTCCCCTTTTAGGTTGCCCTCTAGGGTGTTTATATAGGCTTCCAAAATACCTTACTTGGCCCACAAGTATCCTACTTAGAGTGGAATTAAAACGGGTCATGACAGGGACACGCCCATGTGAAATGCCCGTGTGAATCGAGCCCAGGGCCATGTTCGAGTCTGCTAAAGTGGCACGGCCGTGTGGTGAACTCCCGTGTTGATTTCTTACTTTGGCTCATTTTCTTCGTTTTTGGCCTGTTTCTCGTTCTTTTCATCCTCCTATGCTCTCCTAAGTATAAAACATGAAATTAATGGATTAGGAGCATCAAATTCCACAATTCAAGGGATAAATCATCCAAAAGTATGCCAAATGTGGTATTAAAATATGTATATATTAAAGTTTATCAGTACCATAAACCATATTTTTAAGATGGGCAAAAATTTCAGTAATAATATACATGATCTATCATGTAATCTGTCTTAATAGCATATCAATAACATGATTTAATCTTACATATTATGCGAAATATCACCGAGTCATCTAATAACACTTATACATAGATGGCATCATAGATTTATCATATAGGAGTTACTTGAATTCAATCCTAATAAGGCCTTACATCACTAAACCTACACCACCACACATCAATTATGACGATCTAGTCAGATCTCACCTTGATTTGTTCATGACATAGTAGTACCAACACCAAAATATTCTCTTGTTAATTTTGGTCACAACCAATAGAATCCTTTAATTAAAATAATTAAGGACAATTTACTCAATTGTTCTTTCGAATGGTATCCAAAAGGTTTATCTTGTATTAAAATAATTCCAAGTGATCCGTATTGTAACACCCCTAACTCGACACCATCGCCGGAATAGGGTTAGTCCGAGAATCAACTAAACTGTAGTTCTGATACCAATAAAATGTAACACCCCTAACCTGAAACCATCACTGGAATAGGGTTAAGAGGCATTACCGAACAAACCGTCTATAATATCCTGGTAGTCCCAAAAAACTATGGCCTTCAGACACATTCATCGGAGGCTTCCATTCTACAATAGCTGAAATTTTACTCGTATCAACTCGTATTCCCGCAGCTGACACAATATGCCCCAGAAAACCAACCTCACGCAACCAAAATTCACATTTTCTAGACTTAGCGTACAATTGTTTCTCATGTAGAGTCTGTAGCACAATTCTCAATTGTTTGACATGTTGCATCTCATTATAGGAATAAATCAGAATATCATCAATGAACACCACAACAAATCGATCCAGATACGGTCTGAATATCCGATTCATCAGATCTATAAACACTGTAGGAGCATTTGTTAATCTGAAAGGCATCACTAAGAATTCATAATGTCCGTACCTCGTTCTGAAAGTAGTCTTTGGTACATCTGTCTCTTTAACTCTCAACTGATAATAGCCCGATCTCAAATCTATCTTAGAAAACACTGTAGCTCCTTTCAACGGATCAAACAAATCATCAATACGTGGCAAAGGATACTTATTCTTTATAGTCACTTTACTCAACTGTCTGTAATCAATACACATCCTCATAGTGCCATCTTTTTTTTTTCACAAACAACACAGGAGCACCCCAAGGTGAGAAACTCGGTCGTGCAAATCCTCTATCAGTCAAATCATGCAATTGAGACTTCAAATCTTTCAATTCTGTTGGTTCCATTCTATACGGAGCTATTGAGATAGGAGTAGTCCCCAGCACTAATTCAATTCTAAATTCAACTTCTCGTATTAGAGGTAATCCAGGTAACTCATCAGGAAACATATTTGGAAACTCACAAACCACAGGCACAAATTCAACTTTCTTTTCTGACACCTTTGTATCAATCACATATGCCAGATAGGCTTCGCAACCCTTTCTCACATAGTTCAGACCTTTCATCAAAGATATAACAGTTGATATCCCATTCAAATTACTGGATTCAATTCGAACTATCTCACCATTTTGGCTTCTCAATTCAATACTTTTTCATTTACAATTCACAATGGCATTATGTAAAGTGAGCCAACCCATACCCAGAATAATATCAAATTCAAGCCGGAAAACAAGCATCTCGAAACATCAATGGATAGTTCTTGCACACTTTATCCACCAAGACAAACTTGCCTAAGGGGTTCGACACTCTAATTACGAATTCAGTAGACTCAACAAGTAGAGTCTTACTTGATACTAGATTCACACACATATAAGAATGAGTAGAACCTGGATCTATCAATGATATCACATTAGTATCAAACAGAGTAAAAGTACCAGTAATGACGTTTGGAGATGACACTTCCTCTCGTGCGCGTATAGCTTAGGCTCGGGCAGGTGCTCTCGCCTCTGATCTCACAGCTGTATCGATAGTCCCTCTTTGACTTCCACTCTCATTCCCAGTGTTTTGGGGTAGTCTACCCCTAGCCGTCACATTACTCAGTCTCACATTTTGGGCATTCTCTTCTTGAACTAACTTTGGGCAATCTCGAATGAAGTGATCTCGCGATCCATACTTATAGCAAGTTCGATTATTATATTTTCCCTAACATTCTCCAACATGTTGTCTCCCACATTGCCTACACTCAGATTTGTTGCTTTTAGCACTACCAACACTTGATTCAATCAGAGCTTGAGCTTTTGAACCAACACTCTATCTTGGACGATCTCTACTCGGATGTCCAAACGAAGCATTTGAACGATTGTTTACATCTCTGAATCTCTTCGTCGAAGGTTGAGAAAACCTACTCATTGATCTTTTTCTTTCTTCACGAGCTTCAGAATCAACTTTCCTCTTTTCTTTACTAAGCTCCTCGGATTTACAAGCTCTCTTAACTAACACAACAAATTCATTTATGTCAAGTATCCCAACCAACAGCTTAATATCCTCGTTCAGCCCTTCAATGAAGCGTTTACACATAGTAGCTTCATTCGAAACACATTCCCTTCATTTTGGCTCAATCTTACAAAATCTCGTTCATACTCAGTAACGGACATACGACCTTGTTTCAGCTCTAGAAACTCTTTACGTTTCTGATCAATGAATCGTTGACTAATATACTTCTTTTTTAATTCAACTTGAAAGAAGTCCCAGGTAATCCTCTCCTCGGAACTACAAAAATCAACGTTTTCCACCAGTTGTAAGCCGTATCTCTCAACAATGAAATTGCACACTTAATGCATTCATCAGGGGTCAATGACATCTCATCGAATACCCGGATTGTATTTGTAACATCTCAAATTAGGGCCTAGTCAGAACAGTGGTTTCAAGACCACAAATCCGACGTAAGAAAATTTATTTTTATTATATTTTTATGGTCTACAATTTCACAGAACGATTTCGTGAAAATTTCGTTTGAAAATTTTGACGTTTGGCCACTCAATTTAGTCAAAAGGACTAAATTGTAAAAAGTGCAAAACTTGAGTTCTAGAAGTTAGAGGTGTCAAATTGCTATGAAATTTTAAAGTAGAGGTTCTTAAATGATAATTAGACCATTGGTTAAGTTGGTGGACAAAAATGGAGATGGATGGGTATGTTTCAAAAGATTTTTTAAGGGGCATTTTGGTAATTTAGTGAATTAAATGAATTAAAAACAAATTTTAAATGCCAAATATGTCCATCTTCTTCATTAGGACGATATTACAAGGGTTCTCCATAGCTAGGGTTTGTTTCAAGCTTCCAAGCTCCATAGTAAGTGATTCCAAGCCCCATTTTTAATGTTCTCTATGTTTTTGGAGTCCTAGTAACTTGATTTAGCTTATTCTAGCAATAATTTAACCTAGGGTTCATATTTGGAAAAATGCCCATAGGTAAAATGTGTTTATTTTGATGTTTTATGATAGAGTATTAAGGCTGAAATAATGTTAAACAACTTTTACTAAGTGATTTTACGTGAAAACGAGTAAATCGACATAATCGGTAAAAATCCTAATGTTCATAAGTACATGTTAGAGTGAGAATTTGATGTTGCCATAGAAGAGAAAAATGATCAGCATGTTATAAAACATAAGAATAAGGGCTAAAGTTTAATTTATGAGTATTGGGGCAAAAGTGTAAATATGTAAAAGTTTAGGGGCAAAATTGTAATTTTGCAAAAATTGAGTTAAGGACTATTTTGAATAGTACATTAATTAAATAAGTGAAATGTGATGTTTTAGACCCCAGAAAATGGGATTTGGACCTAGAACGGGAGGAAAATTGAAAATCGAGAAAGTTGGTAAAATGGTCGTTTTGGTATCGAGGTAAGTTCATATGTTGAATAAGCATTTAATGATGCAAGTTTGAATGTTAAATTGAAATTTTAGTTATGAATACTTTAGTATTGATTTTCCAATATAATTATACTGTTCGATATTAACTCGACATTTTAATGGGTGAATTGGTAAAATGTTGAAAAGTGAAAATTCGCGGTTGAACTTTCGGAATAGAAAAGATACGAATGAGGTAGCTAGGTCACATGTGTGGTACTAAGTGCAGGCCACTATGTGTACAAGAGAGCTACAAGAAGGTTTTAGGTCACGTGTGTAGTACTAAGTGCAGGCTACTATGTGTACCAGACGGATAGGTCGCATGTGTAGTACTAAGTGCTGGCTACTATGCGTACCCGATAGTTTCGATCACATGTGTGGTACTATGTGCAGGCCACTATGTGTAAGTGATGGTTTTGGTCACATGTGTAGTACTAAGTGCGGGCTACTATGTGCACTAGATAGCTTCGGCTACAAGGGTGGTACTATGTGCAGGCCACCGTGTATCTGTTATTATTTCGATGAGTTCAACGGGAAATTGACTAAGTGAAAATACAATGTGGCTATGTAACGACTAAGTGTAATTGAATATAATTATGTGATGAATAAGTGCAAGTATATGCGTGTAAACTTGTGAGGAATGTGCTCGATATGTGATCAAACTTTGGTAAGATTGATACGGAGTAAGTGTTCCAATGAAAGTTACTATAAAGAAAACATGAAAGAGTGAAATTTAGCAATAAAATAGTTTTTGGCAGCAGCAGTAGATTAACTTTGAAAAATCACCAAAACCAATAGAGTTGAGTGAGATATAACATTAAAGCATATTGAATCTATTTTCATATGAAAGAAATAGAGAAAGCAAAGAAATTTAATATTGTGAGATATTTATATTTTTGTGAGACTGGTTTAGAGTGATTTCGGGATACCCTATTTTGACTTGGAAAAATCATTAAAAACTGTAAAAAAAAATTGGGACATAATTTATATGGTTAGATTCCTTAATGAGTCTAGTTTCAAATGAAACAAATTATAACATTATTTGAATTCTTCACAAGGAGAAAACTAATTCGTAGTGAAAAGTGGTCAGAATATTCGAACAGTGAAACAGAGGAAATTTTAATGAATAAATTGTACTAATTGGCTAAGCCAAAAATTCTGGAAATTTTATGGTATGAAGATATGTGAGTCTAGTTTCATGGAAAATTAGCAGTTGGAAATTTGGAGCTCTGTAGCTCAAGAAATAAATAATTTAGTGACAGCGATTCAAGTAGACAGATTAATGTGAACATGAGTATTAAGGTATAAGCATGTGATTTAATGATTGTATCAATTTGAGAACTTGTTGTAAGGATTTTTCATGTTGAGGCTTTGATAAGGCTACAAATGAGTAAGTTGGGAAAGTAAGAACTTAGCATTATTTATGCAAGTTATGACAGCTTAGTAGTAAGCTAAATGCATTGCTAATGCTTATTATTTTTACATGTGAACTTACTAAGCTTTATAAGCTTACCCCCTTTCCTTTCCCATGTTATAGAGTCCTACTAAACAAGCTCGGGTTGGAGGTCGTCGGAGGTCGCCTCACACTATCAAGCTATCTATGGGTATCTGTATTTATAAATGATTTAAGTGATGGCATGTATAGGGACTTGACTAAGTCATTTTATATATGTGTTAATTAATTTGACAAAATGTATTGTTAAGTCTGGTAATGCCTCGTACTCGATTCCGGCATAGGATACGGGTAAGGGGTGTTACAGTATTCTCGAGCCAAAACTTGGCTCGCTCAGCATTGTCATCAGCTGTGGCCCTAAACTCTTCGGTCCCGTACTTACGAATCTTATCCACAGGAGGTTTGTTCAATCTGATCGAATCTACAACTTGTGGCACAACAGGTACTTGTGTGGGTGGAGGTTATGGAACAGCTGGATTCATTCGAACGAACTCTGAAAACCACTCACTCATCATTTGAAAGAAGGCTTGCTTAGTCTCTCCTCCCTTACTACTATCATTCGGCCTAGATGTGGCCAGCGCTGTCCCTTGAGCGAGAGCAGGCGCGTTACTCTCAACATCGTCAGCTACTGCTCGATCGGGATCCATTACTATATGAAAATATATTTTCAACTGTCAGAATTCATCACACTATCGCAATTTCATATATGGCATGTATAGCTAGACTCATACGCGCTATGTTAGTCCGAGAATCGACTAAACTATAGCTCTAATACCAATAAAATGTAACACCCCTAACCCAAAACTGTCGCCGAAATAGGGTTAAGAGGCATTACCGAACAGTCAGAACAATTCACATCCATTTCACGACATAAAGTCAATCATCAATCAAACATACTCAAATACGAGCGTATAGTCCCTTATCTAGGTCTACAAGACCATAACCACGAGTTAGAAAGAGGTCGGTGTAAGAGTATGCCCAAAGACCAATCATGAGATGGTTGTAATAACATACTTAATTTACCATGTTTATTAATATAAAGCGTTGTCATTATTATTTCAGTTTTTCTTTCTGTGTGTATAAATAAACTATTTTATAATAATGTCCTAAGAATAATATGATTATTCTTAAAAGATCCTTAGTCGAGTATTATTGTTGACTAGGACAACAATAATGCATTAAGACTAACATGTAGTTGATTGATGATAAAGAGTTGCCATTGATGTGGATTGTCAAAATCAATGCATGAATATGTGTGTTAGAGAACAACATATTGGATTGACCCGTTATGAGTATGTTTATTAGATTATTATGTAATTGTCACAACATTACTCATAGTGATTAATATGTATATGATCCTCAGACTTGAGATA
Source organism: Gossypium bickii (assembly GCA_025503065.1). Taxonomy (NCBI): domain Eukaryota; kingdom Viridiplantae; phylum Streptophyta; class Magnoliopsida; order Malvales; family Malvaceae; genus Gossypium; species Gossypium bickii. Next base: position 38,730,993 of record CP106716.1, read on the forward strand.
ATTATTATCTCAACATCGTGAGTTGTATATTTTGATACAATCAAACGTAATCGTAATTGGTTGTTCTATAAAGACGATGTTGGATATACCACAATCTATGTAGAGGATATGGTTGATCAATATAGGATAAGTCCCTCCTACATAATGGGAGTAATATCTTAGGCCACTTGATTGAGTGAGACTAGAAATGCATGGCCATGCTCAAATAAGTTGACATGAGATGTCATACTAATTTGTATATCATAGTCTACTCAAGATATCAAGAAACATGGGATGGACTATACAAGTGTGACTATTCCATGACTTGTGTCCATTCCAGAGATAAAGGACTTAAGGATTAATGTATGAAAGGTTAATCACAAAAGGTTATGTGGAATCATGACTTCTTGTAACTTAGGTAGCAATGATGCATTGCTAGATGCCACTCATTGTTTGTGACATTAGAATCGTTCTATTATTACTCGCTAACGTTGCAAGAACCTCTGTGGTCACACCCTATGGTTTAAATGAACGGAATAAAATATAATTGGTATTATTTTTAGTTGTCACATGAATTAAATTAATTAAAGAATTAATTTAATTGGGCAATCAAATATTGAACATATTATATGTACAAGGATGTTGTACACATAATGACAACATAATTCTATTAATATATGAATTTGATTCATATATAAATTTAAATAAATATAGTTTATCAAAATCCTTATTATAATTAATGTAATTATAATTTTCTGGATATAATTAATGTAATTATAATTTTCTCGGTTAAAAACTTTATTGTATTTATTTAATCTTATGATACATTGAAGAGATACCAATTATAAAAGGGTATTAAAAGGATACCAAATAATGGGCCCAATGAAAAGATACCCATTATAAAAGGCCCAATTAAAAGGATATCCAATATAAAAGGTATTTAAAAGAGGCGAGCTTATGAAAAACCCTAATAGATTGCTTGTTAGGTCTAGCAGCCGTCAAGCAAATAAACCTCCAAAATAGTTTTGGAGATTTCTTCCGTTCATAGTCAAACCGGGTGGATCACGTAGAGGCCGACATCGGAAAAAGGTTGTGGCTGATTCGACAGTAGATCAAAACTCTTGTTGTCAAGGCGTCGCTTGTCTACTCGATTGAAGTTTTGGTAATTTGAAACCTTTATTTCACCCCGATTCGTTCTCACACATGGATCCATGGTTTGGATCGCCGGATCTAATTTTATTCTGCTGCGCCATGGGGTATCGGCGTTCCAACAGTCGGGACTAAACCGAACACTTACATAGGTTTTCAGAAATTCAAACATTCTTCAACACTGTTGAAGTCACATGCCATTGCAGCCAGGCCGTGTGCCTCACACGGCTACCAGACACACCCATGTGTCCAGGTCGTGTCAAAACAGAGCATACATACTGACTTATCCCCACGGCCACAAGAAACGCCCGTGTGCCATAGCCGTGTGAAATTAGGCTAGCTACTGATTTGATCACACGGCCACCAGGCACGCCCGTGTACCACAGCCGTGTAACCTGCCTAGGCACACTTTGAAATGGCCCTTGAGCCCCACGGCAGAGGTACACGCCCGTGTCCCTTGGCCATGTATGCAAAATAGGCCATTTGCAAGGCCAATTTGCCACCCACACTAGGGTCAACCCTACAAGCACATTTAGGCATATTTTCATCCACAATTCGGCAACCAAATTCATGTTATATGATCATCATATCATTCCATCCATTATCATTCTCTAATCATGTCAATTCATAAACCTAATTACACAACTAGAACACATACATTACTAAACATGACTCATCCTCAATATCACTAAATCATAATAGCCTCAATCCATCACTAAGCTTACCATTCTTAAGACATTTTCATTGTCATCAACCATACCAAAACGTACTTCATATACCGTAATCATTCAAGCATATTACTAACATTTTGTCTAGCCATATCACATGGCCAAATACACATCTCAGACATGTCTTAATTAACTAGCCTATATGTAACACCCCAAACCCGGCCCAAATACCACGACCGGATCTGGCATGTCACTAGGAAAGAATTTATAAAGTATTACGAACTTCAGAAGATTTTTAAGTCATTCTTTTAAAAATCCCAAGTTTCGTGATTCAATTGAAAATCCATTATTCATTTAAGATAAAATTTAAGTGATGGAGATGGGTTAAGGGTGTTCCAAAACATATCTCTCGGGATAAATCCAGTTCAGTAGAAGAAAAGAAGATTTGTTCCACAAGTCATGTAGTTTAGAAAGCAGGAGGTAGAAAAACTGCTTTTAATAGGGTTCATAAGAGAGGTGCCATACCTTAATTGGGTTTCGAATATTGTGATGGTGAAGAAGGCCAATGAAAAGAGGAGAATGTGAATTGATTTCACCAACCTTAACAAAGCTTGCCCCAAGGACAATTTTCCTTTACCCTCGATTAAGAGGTTGGTGGATGCATCCTTGGGCCATAAAATCATGAGTTTTATGGATGCATTCTTGGGTTATAACCAAATTTCTCTAATGACATACCATTACGAAAGCAACTCGATTAGTGGTCGTCCAATGACCTTGTCATAAGTGTGTTACCTCATAGGATATTCATAATCTCTTTTGGATAAATCTACTCTTTCAATATGATCATATTTCATCTCATGGTAATCATTACATACTTCTTCATGAAAAGCCAATTGCTATCAAATAGTAATCAAGTCATTCATCACAAAGACAAATGACCCGTGGTCATTTTTACTTTTCATCTATCATATAATGCCAATAAGAGTATATCATTTACCAACGTCTTGAGCTATGAATTTTGCTATTGTGAATGATGCTACATACTGCAGAAGTCGTATACCAAACACACCAGCTTTCTGTTCCTTATCTATTTGAACTCAGGCTTTGACTTACATCAAAGTATACGAGTCACGCATACATTGTCCATCGTCCACTCAAGATTAATGCATGTCACACTTTGAATGTCATAAGTGAATAATTCAATAAACGGATTCATGATATATTCTTCTTGGGTCCAATCCAATGTATTGTGAGTTCAGTCAGTCACATTTATGTCTCTATCTTTTAGGAGTCATCCACTCCGATGCCTAAGACAACGCATCTCCCCAATTGGACTGGATAGATGACATATTAGTCTTTCAATTGGTTTGTTCATTTCCGATTAAACCAAGCACATGTTCATGTTTCATTTATTATATAAGTTGTCTTTCTGTATTACGATCTGACCACGTAATACCGCTTAGTGTTAGTTAAAAATTAGACAACCAGTAAGCTAATATTTGCTTTTATTTTTCTTTACATGCAAAAATCACGTGAGAACAATATACAAAGTGTATTAATGTAATTCACGAATTATTTTAATAATAAATCTGTTCGAAAAACATACAAATTTATGAACGAATATACCCCACTTAGAGCACTAGATCCAACAATTATCACCTCTTAATTTAATATATACATCAATTTAAAAAAAATTATTATACTTGATTTCTGATAATTTCTCTAGTACCTAATTACTCCATCTAATTACTAATTAATCTTAATTTCTTTTCTCGAAAATTTTTCTTTGCACTTCCTAGAATAATCCCAATTTAAGGTATCGGAGTTTTAGGAGTCGTATAATCCTACTCTTTGGGATGATGGCATTAAACTCTACAGCCACATAGATCCAACAAGGTTGAACTAGAAAACAGAGGGTGGTAAGCGTGCTCTTCTGCACTCACCAAAACTAATGTTTTTAGATCCCAAGTAATAGGCAAATTTGCCATACCACATACGAAGCAATCCAACCGGAGGAATCAGAAACAAGTATTTCGATGATGAAAGACAATTAGAGGAATCTCAAACAATTTCTTAATTGATAACTAAACAGATTTAAACAAAAGAACCAAGGTTAACAAGCTAATATGGATCAAAGAAAACCAACATTACCATCTTAAAGTTAAGATTATTTACACTCATATGCATGTTTTGAGTATACATTTGCTCCTCACTATGTTTCCCCAAAAGTCAAAGCCGAAATCTAGCCCATATATAAAATTGATTCATGGGCTATAATACAACTTAAGGCGGGGAAGTTCTTTTAAACAACCTCTCTTCCGGGATTCAATCTAATGACTAAACAAGAAAGAGGGGATTGACAATCATGGGGACAAACTAAAAGAAAAGATCATGCTTGCAATGGGATGTCTAGGCAAAGCTTGAAGAGTGACGCCATCTTTTTTGCAAGTAATCCTCTATTTCTAAACTTTGTTCATCACTGCTTGCAGAAACTGAATCATCCTCCAAGTCGAGTAATGCAAGGTTAAGATGAGATTCGATGTTTGTCGGGTATAGTTCCTCATCAGAAACATCAACTTCTTCGGATGTCCTAACTTCTTGTTCTGCCCAATTTGTTACTTCCTGATCACCCTGTAGGAGCTTCAAGATCTGTATTCAAACAAAGATTGATAAGCAAAGAAATACATCCAAATAAACATAATCGCAAAGAAAGCAAAACGAAAAACAAGAAAAAGTCAGATGAGAGTGAGCTTACAAGGCTAATTTGAGGCCGCATTAGTGGTGCACGTCTTATGCACATGGTAGCAGCTAAAACCATTCTTTCTATCTCATGAAATTCACAGCCACTGCCGAGCTGTGGATCTAGCAACTGAGAAACATCACGGTCCTTTAAAATTGGTTTTGCCTGGATGTTATTATCAAAGCATTACAGAATATTAAAAACTGACACATTATTGAAACAGCATTGTACTTCTGACAGGGAGAAACAGAAAAATGAATTTAGAGGATTATCTACTCAAACATTCTTGCTTTTACAATTGTTTATCCGCAAATTTCTAACATACGTTACCATTATGCCGTTTAGTGAAGATATGCAGAACCTTTCTCCCAATTACATGTTTCAAAGGCAGATAACCAATAGGCTTATATATGAACTCACCCATACAGCAAGGCTCTCCTGACCTTTCGGACGGTTATTGTCAATGGGCTTTCTACCAGTGAGGAGCTCTAGGAGGACAATGCCAAACGCATAGACATCAATTTTATCACTCATTTTTCCATGCATCAGGTATTCAGGAGCCAAATAACTGCCACAGACAGATGTTACAAAGTCTATCTAAACCGAATGTTAAACTAGAAAATTTTCAAACAAATCACATACCCAAAGGTTCCTGCAACATCCATGCAAGTCATATGAGATGCAGAACTTGAGACCTGACTAGCGAGTCCAAAATCTGACAGCTGAAGAAACAGAACACCTAGTAATGAGCCAAGCAAGCTTAACACCTAAAGGTGACTTTTGAACTAAATTGATTCAACAAGCTACCTGGGGTTCAAAATCATTGGACAAAAGAACATTGGAAGATTTCACGTCTCTGTGGATCACAGGTTGTTCACAACTATTATGTAGGTAATCAAGTGCTTCAGCTAAGCCCACCGCCACCTTGTATCTCTCCTGCCAGCCAAATGCATTGCCATCCTTCTTATTTCCTAGTAACAAGTGCAGCCAGTTGGGTTCGAAGACAATGTAAACCAAAAACTGTAAATTACATCCAATTAAAAGAGTGGTAAATTGGATGATGTGCTTACCATGAAGGTTCTCTTCTAGACTTCCCCTGGAGAGGAAATCGTAAACCAAGAGCAACTTGTTTTGTTCAAAACAGAACCCGAATAAGGAAATCAGGTTTTTATGGTTTAAACGCGTAATGATCTCAATTTCCTGAACAAATTCCTTAATTGCATGCTCAGTTGGCTTAACAATTTTCACTGCCAATTCCTTGCCATAAGGAAGGCACCCTTTGTAAACATGACTGCTACCACCTTTACCAACCATATTCTCTGCAAAATCAGAAAATGAAAATCACTAATATCAACATCCAGAACAAGCCAAACTCAAGATTTTTGTTTTTTTACATTAACTGCTAAAATGAATAAACCTGGCATGAAGCTAGAGGTCGCGCCCAAAAGCTCTTGGTAACTAAACAATCTACAAGAAGAGGAGGATTTCTCAAGTAAACTTTGTAGCTCTTCTGGAAAATCACAAGGAGACAGAGGAAAAAAAGCCTCACAGCCAACGGGCACAATTGCAGAAGTTTCTCCATCCAAATCGGAAGAACGATTCTTTTTCCGATCGTAACAGTTCTGCTTTAGATCAGGATAAACAACAGCTGAAGATTGCTGGCTTGGTAATTTTAACACCCCTTGGTCCACAGATTTCTTTGCAGAAGAATTCTCCAGGTGATAACGCTTCCGTAAAAACACCCATCGTAGAAGAGACCAACCAGGCAACTTTCTAACCAGAGCAGCATTATCCTCAGTTGTTCGAATAGGTACCAAACTTAGTCTATTGTCCGTACTGCCATTTCCGGATAAATCCTCTCGCAATCGGGTATTAGAATTTTCAGGTAATTTCAAGGCTGAAGCACAGGCTGCACAGTTCTTCTCCAACGTTTTATGCTTTGAAAATAAACCAGATTTATAGGAACAATTGCCATTATCTGTTCGTACACTCTTTGGCAAAGACACCAGGTGAACAAGGCTTTTATCCCGTGGAATTTTGTCTGTGCAACCAACAAATATACAAATAAATAAATAAGCAGAATTAAAACTATAACTAAAAAGAAAACAAGAAGCACAACCTTGGAATTGGTTCAAGTTTGTCTGAATTGCTTCCCTTTGGAACACAACTTTGCCATTTCGGACAGCATAAACCGAGAAACAATTGGGTAATTTTCTGGCGCAAAATTTTGCAACTGAGGCAGGTGACTGTAAAGGGTTATGGGTCTTGGAAGTTCCCAGAATTAGCTTAGTTGTTTCGAAAGACTTAGCTTCCTTCACCAGAATCCTCTTTGGGGATGGCCCTCTACACACTTTTAGCTTCAAATCAACCTGAATAATTTTCCCCACTCAATTTCTACGACTTTGTAAAACAAGTAGAGTAACAACATTGTTAAGTTACCTGTTTTAAGTTGCAGAAGCCTTCGTAAACTGCTAGTGTATAATCAAATGTCTTGACAAGAGAAAGAATCGACGCCGGACTCTCTAGCGGAAAAACCAAGGAAATAACGTCATTAAAAATGAAAAACAATACCAGTAGCATCAAGGTAAAAAAAGGACAAGTGTGAAGAAGAATACCAGTAGCAGCATCAAGGATGTGAAGGGCAATGATTTGATCACCTGGCTGAGCCACCTTGACAAGCGCCCATGTCAATAATTCATTGCTGTCTGCATCAAATTTGACCCCCACCAACACCGTGCCACCTCCTCCATCATCGCCTTTCATCGCCAAAACAAAGCACGGCCGTTTCCTTCCTCTGCTGCGATGGTGTCTCTGCAGATAACAAAGGAAAGGAAAGGGAAAGGGAAAAAGGTAAAGAGGTTTTAGTTTTCGGCTACTGTAGGCTTTGGTTTTGCTTGCTATGCGCCTATAAGAGTGTATATTTCTTTTCTGTTCTTTTTTCTAGTTAATTTTAAAATGGAATAATAATCATGATTTGATGGCTTGCACTGCACATTGTACATCAAGGTCTGGAATGAAAAATGGAGATGGTGTTTCGTATTTGTACGTTGTAAAAATAAATAAAATATAAAATGGTAGGATCCGACAATTTAAAGCCTTACGGAAAATGAAAACAAAAACAATCATCCGACAGTAGAGAATTACAAGGTAAAGAATCCAATGAGGGAGGGTTGGCCAATGTGCACTGCTACTTTTGTCGTTTCTTCCCATCACATTGGATAATTTTTCGTTTTTTTTTTTTTTCTTTTTAGTTTCTTTTGGTCTATTTCTTTTACATTGATGACTCAAATTAATTAAATTGTTCATTCTACTCGAATGGATAATATCATTATGTGCTTCTTTCTACAAAATATTTTTAAAGGAAAACAATTACATAAGGGTAAGTTTTTAAAGAGTGAATAGTATTTTTTAAATATACCTTACGAAATTTCGAAATGTATAAACCATTTTTTTAGTTTTAAAAAAGCTTTTAATAAAAAAATAAAAAATCAATTAAGAAACTAAATTAATCCATCTATTGAGTCCATAAACAAATCAGCAAAAAATTTTAAAATATTATTTTAAAATTAATAAAAATATAAAATAAATTAAGATAAATGACAATTTGTCCAATTTCATTCTAAACTCAAAATTAAATAAGAAATTTTTAAAATACTAAAAATTATAAAACATTAGTATAATTGCAGTTGACTCTCATTCATCAACACCTACGCCAGTATTTACCTTTCACTGATTGCTTTAAGTTTTATTTATAAAAAATAAAATAAAATTGAGTTGAAAAAGAAAATTAATATTTTCAAATTTTCAAATGATCTAATCAAATCTATGATTAGCATGTGAAAGTAGTGTTCAAGGATTATACATATTTTCTTTTAAAAAATGTGAACATATTTAAAAAAATGTGAAATTTGCTTTTTATTTAAATCACGTTTATTTTTAGTTTAATTCAGATTTTTTTATTTAAATAATATAAAATAAATAATTTAAATTTTTTTAGTTAAATAATATAAATAAAAAATAAATATTGAAACAGGATAAACCCCATTATTTACCAATCTAGGCAAACAGTGTCCCCACGAAGTCGCCTGAGCAATCAGCGACACCCCTCTCCCCTGCTATTGATGATTGAAGCAATCATTAACTGTTAAAAAAAATTTAGGGTGTCGCTTGAGCAATCAACAGCACCAGTATTTGTACCCAAAAAGTATCCCTATTTTATATATGTAAAACGGGAAAAAAATATTTTTTATCACATCGACGGCACCCTAATTTTTTATCATAAAATATTTTTTATTAAAGCTGAAAAAAAAAAGCTAAAATTTTATCGGGTATTGGAACCCAGACGCATGACCAACGAGTCACATCGGTGGCAGGCCGTCAAGTCGGTGCCATCGAGCTGTATGTAACCCGTCGGTCAGGGGTTTAGGTTTCAATACCCGAATATTTAATTTTTTTTACTATTAATTATTATACTATTAGAAAAAAATACATACCTTTTTTGGGGGGAACCTTAGGCTGTGGGGAGGGACCATCCAAGTGTTTACAATATAAAAAAAAAAAAAAAACAAAGATGTAAAATAATTAGTACTAACATTTTCACACAAATAACACGCCTTAATCTTAAAAAAAAATTGAGTAATTATTGTGAGCTCTTAGGTCACAAGGTTAATGCTAGGAAAACTAATGCCTTTTTTTCTGCTCGCGTTAAGAAAGAGTTAACGGGGAATATTTGTAACATGCTAGGCTTCTAAGAAAGACCTGGGTCACTATTTGGAAGTTCCCTTTTTTCATCGAAGAGTAACTAATAGTACTTTGAATTTTTTAGTGGAAAAAATCCGTAACAAGTTGTCTAATTGGGACGCCAGAAAACTCTCTTTTGCAGGGAAGGTCACCCTTGCATAGTCAGTCTTGTTATCTATTCTGAGTGATGTGGTCTAAAACTAACTATGATCACAATAAAGGCAAGCGTACCTATCGTTTATAGTATAGTTATGGTAAGACTGGTAATATCGTATCCACAAGGACCAAGAGTACTAGTAATTACTATCCTTCTATTATTTAGCCTAAGAATTGGAGCGGTTTTCTTTTTAAACTAAAACTTAATTAAAAACACGACAAAAAAAGAATTAAGAAAATACTTTTAGACAACTTATATGATAAAGGCAATACCGAAGGAAGAATCCACCTAGACTTCATGTATTACTTCTGATTCATACGATTTATTCACTTGACTTAATCCGTAGAAATCCCTGATTTATGTTAATATCTCTTTCAAGACTAAAAACAACTGGCTCTAGGTTGATTAATTGAAATCTCTTTCTAATTAAAACCCCTATTGTCGCATTAACTCGATCTATGGATTCTCTTATTAGATTTGACTCTAATCCGATAGATTTTCGTTGCCCTATTTCTAGGGTTGCAATCAACTCTGCTTAATTGTGTTGATCTACCCTTAAACAGGGACTTTTGCTCTACTGAATAAGCACATTCGACTTGAATCAATAACCTGAATTTTCAAAACAAGATTACAAACTCACAATTAAGAATAAGAACAAGTATTTATCCTATAAATCAAATAATAATAAGATCTGTCTTAGGTTTCATCCCCTCAAGTATTTGAGAGGTTTAGTTCATACTGATAGAGGGAAACATCTTAAAATAAGGAAAACAACAAAACATAAGAAAACCCAAAAACTTCTAAAGAACTTGATGGGAGATCTTCAGTCTTGATGAAGATCCTTCTTCCGAGCTGCTCCTAATGGCTGTTTTCGAGTGTTTTCTGCCTTCTATTCGGTGTCCCCTTTTAGGTTGCCCCTTAGGGTGTTTATATAGGCTTTGGAATGCCTTTCTTGGCTCACAAGTAGCCTTTTCCGAATAGAATTAAACTTAGGTACGGCAGGGACATGCCCGTGTGACACACCCGTGTTCGATGACTTAACCCATGTTTGCTTCTGCTCGCCACACACGGTCGTGTGGTATGCCCGTGTACATTGGTCCAGGCCGTGTTGATTTTCGAGGTAGGCCCATTTTGTCACTTTTTGGCCCGTTTCTCGTTCTTTTCGGCTCCCTAAGCTCTCCTGAGTGTAAACATGAAATTAAAGGATTAGGAGCATCGAATTCATCAAATCTGATGAAATTTCATCCAAAAATAAGCCAAGCATGGGGTTAAAATATGTATAATTTATGGTTTATCAAATATCCCCACACTTAAGCCTTTGCTTGTCCTCAAGCAAAATTCTCAACTCACAATTAAAATTAACTTCCTTAATTCATAATTCTTATCAATAATATCTCATCATAATTCATAGATAATTCATACATTGATATTTTAACTGAAAGAGTCTTAAATATTCAAACAATCTAAGTTATAAATTTTTATAGCACGAAAACATAGGTGTTTCCCCTTACCTAAATAATTACCTCTGATTCAAAACCGACAAGAATTGACACCCTCACTAATATTCACTCAAATCACTCAAGGTGTTTAAGGTTCAAATTAAGCACTCAAAAGTCAAACATGAAAAGTTAATCCCATAGGCTTGCATGAAAATCAAGTCTCCACCACTATAAAATGAGATAATACACAAATCAAAAGGTCTTAAAAGGCTTTTAATGGGGCTTAGGTTAAAGGTATGGATAAAAGCTGAATTACAGGGTTAGAATCGAGATTGAATTTACCTTTTACCTAACTAGACAAATAACTAATACTGAATAAGTACATTGATTGAAAACTAATAACACAAGCTTCTTCTAAAGATGTGAAATTAAGCGTTTAAGCTCATAACACTAATAATGAATAGATTTTCAACTTTTTTTTTTAAGAATAAGAACATACAATAATAAGTAAATATTTAACAACCGAAATAAAAAAAATAGTTAGGCAACTGATCAAATCAAATCTCGACATAAGGGGAGTGAAAGGAGGAGAAGTAAAAATTTGGTTTTGGGTTAATATTAATGGGTGAGTCAAGAAACGATTTATTAGGCTCAAAAAGGGTTCACTAGGGGTTAATTATGAATGTAGGTTTTTTGGTGGAATAAGTGGGTTTAAACCTAGGTGCCTTTATCATCTCAGTATATCAAATCAAAAGTGTGGTCTCGACATGCATAATTGAAGCAAGTTCTAGAATAACAAATCAATATTGACACACTCATAATCAATAAAGTGAGCAAGAAAAGAAATATCTGCTCTAGAAAGGCTCAAAGACTCACAAAAAATATGGTTTTTGATGTCAACCTTGCAAATTTCAAACTTCAAAGTAATATTTAAATTTAGGGAAACAACCTAAAAAAATTTTAATTCTAAAAATAGACTTATCATGCTTGATTCTCTAATGTCTCAAAGTTTAAACCATCAATACACAATTACCTATGACTTAATCCGAAACATATCAATGAAATCATAAATCAATAGAAATTTCATTCTAATAGTAATATGAGAAAATTACTTAAGAACAAGACATAATTCAGGGATTTTTTGATAATACTATAATTAACCTCCTCACACTTAAGATGTACATTGTCCTCAATGTATAAAGATAGATAATAGCAAAATAGGAAGAAAATCAGAAGATGGGAAGAGAAGTGTAACTTCCTGAATTATGGATGAAATCCTTAGGGAGTGAAAATAGAGCCAATGATAAACATGATGAACTAGGCAGAGGTGAAGGTGGGGGAGAATACTCCAGTAGTTTGTTCGTTCCTAGTAGCACTTTGAACCTTTTGAAACTGCAAAGTCATCAGTAAAGTTTTAGGGGGGTTTTATTAATGGACGTTGTTATGGTTACTCTATAATAGACAGCCAGATATAAAAAGAAATCGAAATATACTAATAAAAATTAAAGACAATAAAGATAAAAAATAGTTTAAAAATTAAAATAAAGAAAACAAAAAGCAAAATAAAATAAAAATAAATAGACTCAAAGGTCCTCATCCCCAGATGGATCGTGAGGTGGGGGTGGCGGCGATATGTGAAAATGCTAACAAATTTGTTGCAGCGTCGCCTCGATGCCATCGAATCGTCGAGTGTTGTCATTAAATTGCTAAGTACAGTATTGCTCGAAACAAGTGAGGCACTCAGAGATATCAGCCAGTGAAGGTGCCGCATGAACTGATCGGTGTAGTGGTGGTGGTACAGACGGTGGTGCCTCATGTTGTGGGGGGACATCATCAGTAATATCCTCTGGGTCATCCTACTTGGTGGGTTGCGATAGCCGGTACTGGGGAGGATCAAACCCACGTCGGCCCTCAATCATCCTCATGTGAAGCATCATCTAGATGCCCTGCGGGGACATCTTCCCGATAAGGGTGAGCGAGGAGAATTGAGCTGCGATGTTGAGGAGCCCAAAATGTCGAGCTAGGCGCGTGATGTATGGGCCGATGGAGATGACTCCTCTCCTATGCCACTCCTTTTGATGTTGAATGGCGCGGGCGATGAAGTAAGCTAAGTCGAAGACGTGTCCGTTCGCCATGCACCATAAAAAGTAGACGTCGTGAGTGTTGACGATGCCGGTGCTCTCTTGCCTACCCGTCAAAGTATGAGCTAGGATAGCGTGCAAGTAGCTCAATGATGGGGCGAGAGCTGACGCCTTGGAGCGACTGGGGTTATAGGTGGCCGAGACGGGGGCTAAGTCTCTTCAACAGGTAGAAGGGGAGTAGTGGATGTGGCGATGGAGGTCCTCGAAGTAAAGTCCGAAGACGACCTCAAACTCTAGAATACTCATCTCTCGTACGAGGCCCCCAAGACAGAATTGGACTGTGCTTGGGTCGTCAAAGTTGGTCATTACCGTCTGAAGGTAAAATATGGAATAGAGCTCCAGAGTGAACACTAAATATGTCAGCTCGACAATCTCGAAGAAGTGTCCCCATAGATCGGTAGTTAGGAGGGCCCGGACAACGTCGGCTATTGGACCTGCTCCAAGGCGGCCCAATCAATGCACCTCCCTATGCCAAAGGGTCGCGTGTGAAGTAACCGAAAGAGTTCCTCCTGGGGTTCCGAAGAAAACTGTAGGAACGGGTGGCGTACTTCGGTAGAGGCGCTCGAGGAGGTCGCACCAGCACCATTCCACTTTTTCAAAGTGGGGACGGCGGTCTTCTTCCCACGTGGGGGAGTTATTACATACCTAAAAATGCAAAAGATTTCTAATGAATAAAGTATCATCACCAGCCAAAAACATACTATCCTAGTATTCTTAAATAATATAAACCTATAATAGTGAGATCAGATTATCAATTGATTCTAACATTAGTACGAATTAACAAGGTTAATAAAAAGTAGTATCAAACTAACCATCAAAAGAACTAAGGTTTTGGAAATAGAAATTCAAATTGTAATGAAGATAATAATACGAACAAAGAATAAAATCAAATAAATAATTAAAAATGAGAGAAATAAGTAACAATGGTGGAGAAAGGTGAACCGATGGAGGTGTTTGAAGCAGTGGCACGGACGTGGTAGTGACGCACGGTTGTGGCGTTGGCGCACGAGCGTGGACTGCGAGCTGGTGTGCATGGAGAAGAAAGGGGAAAGAAGAAAGGGAAAGAGGAAGAATGAGGGAAAAAGGAGGAAGGGGAAGTGAAGTGAGGAGAAAGAAGAGTCGACGGTGGCTGGAAAGGAGGAGGAAGGGGGTTTGTTTGGGTGAGAGTGGCTAGGGTTTTGGGGGGGAAGTTTTGGAAGAAGATGAATAGTGGAGGGTTTAAATTGGAGTTGGGGCACACGGTCAGGAGCCATGCTCGTGTGCTCTTTATTTGGCCCGTGTGTTTTGAAATTTTAATTTAGGGCGCGTCTGAGTCGTGTCCCATGCACGTGTTCCCTGGGCGTGTTAGGTCACATGACCTAATCGCACGGCCGTGTGATGCTTCATTTATTTCTCCCACGCCCGTGTTTAAGTTCACACGCCCATGGTAATTAGTTAGTATCGACCATGACCTAAAGGCACGGGCGTTCCCACACCTGTGTGATTTATTCAGTTTCAACCACGGCTTCTGGGCACGGGCGTGTCGCACGCCCGTGTTATTTACTCAGTATCAACCACTGCTGCATCGCACTGCCGTGGCACTTTATCGCAGCCCATGTTTTCGGGTCAGTTTCGACTATGACCGCATCGCACGGCCGTGGCACTTTATCGCAGCTTGTGTTTTTGAGTCAGTTTTAACCACGACCGCATTGCACGGTTGTGGTGTTTATTGTAGCCCATGTGTTGGGGAAATTTTTCTTTGTTGGCCCACACGATCTTCACCACGCCCATGTTCCTCTCTGTGGTAGCCACACGGCCATGGCCACGCCATCTGCAAGGCCGTGTGGCTATGGAAACCTGTTCCTACTTGGTTAGTTTTTAGTTAGATGCTTAAAAATTAAAAATATTGATATTAGTGAAGTCAGTGCTCGGGTTGCCTCCCAAGAAGTGCTCTTTTAAAGTCTTAAGCTAGACTTACCCTATTTTCATCTCTATATGAAGGTTTACGGAGCTGAAGCTTCTCTCTCATATCCCTAAAATCTTCACCATTATATATTTTAAGTCGTTGACCGTTTACCTTGAATGTGCCATAAGTCAGATGAGTTACCTCAATTATACCATAGAAAAAATGGTTTTGATTACAAATGGACCTGACCATCTTGATTTCAGCTTTCCAGGAAACAATATTAGCCTCAAATTGTATAGTAGAACAAGATCTCCAACTTCAAATTGCTTTGGTTGCTTCAAACGAGCATCATGGCGCCGCTCTGTTGCTTCCTTGTATAAACGTGAGTTCTTGTAGGCACTAGCTCACCACTCATCTTTTCTCACCTACATTAATCTTTTCTCACCTGCAAGTTTGAGATCATAGTTTAAGAATTTTATGGCCCAAAATGCTTTGTGCTCTAATTCAAATGGTAGATGACAACTCTTTCCGTAGACAAGTCTGTATGAGGATTTTCCTATGAGAGTTTTAAATGCGGCTATAGGCCCATAAAGCATCGTCTACTTTTAATGCCCAATGTTTCCTGTTTGATTCTATGGTTTTCTCTAGAATACAGTTAAGCTCTCGATTTGCTACTTCAACTTGTCCACTGGTTTGAGGGTGATAAGGGGTAGCTGTTCTGTGGTGTACTCCATATTTCCTTAAGATTTTATCAAACTGAGTATTACAAAAATGAGTACCCCTATCACTAATAATTGCTCTAGGTGTTCCAAATCGAGAGAAGAGTTTCTTAAGAAATCTCACTACCACTCTAGCATCATTAGTAGGTAAAGCTTGACTTCCACCCATTTTGACATATAATCAACCGCTACTAAGATGTATTTATTCCCAAATGAGCTAGGGAATGGACCCATAAAGTTAATACCCCATACATAAAATATTTCACATGATAGCATATACATTTGAGGCATTTCATCGCGTTTAGAGACATTACCTGTTCTCTAACATCTATCACATAAAGTAACATACCTGTTAGTGTCCTTGAACAGAGTGGGCCAATAAAAACCTTATTCGAGTGTTTTATATGCTATCCTAGTCCCAATGTAGTGTCCTTCTATTGGTCTTGAGTGGCAATGTTCTAGAATTTTACTTGCTTCTGCCTTTGTAACACATCTCCGAATTACTTGATCTGTACATACACGAAAAAGGAAAGGGTCCTCCCAAAAATAGTTTTTCACATCATCAAAGAATCACTTCTTTTGATGATGTGTCAACCCTTTTGGTAGGATGTTAGCAGCTAAGTAATTCGAAATATCTGCAAACCAGGGTGCCTCGGAGTCGGATATAGCCAAGAGTTGTTATTTAGGAAACGAGTCATTTATCTCACTCTCATCGAGTTCTTTGATATGTGGATTTTCAAGCCTAGAAAGATGGTCTGCTGCAAGATTTTCAGCTCCTTTCTTATCCTGAATTTCCAAATGAAATTCCTGTAAGAGTAAGATCCATCTTATGAGTCAAGGTTTTGCATCAGATTTAGTTAAAAGATAACGAAGAGCTGAATGGTCAGTGTAAAAGACAACTTTAGATAATATCAAATACTGTCTAAATTTATCAAATGCAAAAACCACAGCTAGCAACTGGTGGTGTAATTTTCTTGTGCAGTTGTTAATGTTTTGCTAGCGTAATAAATCGGCTGAAAATGCTTGTCTCTTCGCTGTCCCAAAACCGCACCTACTGCAAAATCCTCGCATCACACATTAGTTTAAAAGGTAAATTCCAATCAGGTGCAATTATAATTGGAGCATTTATTAATTTATTTTTGAGGGTATTAAATGCATCTAAACATTCCTGATCAAAATTGAAAGGCACATCTTTTTCTAATAGTTTTGTTAAAGGCTTATCTATTTTAGAAAAATCCTTAATAAATCTTCTATAAAATCCAGCATGTCTTAAAAAGCTTCTAATAACCTTAATTGAACTAGGAGGAGGTAATTTTTCTATGGTTTCAATTTTCGCTTTATCTCAATCTCTTTACTAGAAATTTTGTGACCTAACACAATCCCTTCTCGAACCATAAAGTGACACTTTTCCCAATTAAGCACAAGGTTCGTTTCCTCACATCTCATTAGAACTCGTTTTAAATTTTTAAGGTAAAGTGGAAGGAGTTACCAAATACCGAAAAGTCATCCATAAATACCTCCATAATATCTTCCACAAGTTCATCAAAGATGGCTAACATGCAGCGCAGAAAAGTAGCAGGAGCATTACAAAATCCAAAAGGCATTCTACGATAAGCAAACATACCATATGGACAGGTAAATGTTGTCTTTTCTTGATCCTCAGGAGCTATTGGGGTTTGGAAGTAGCCAGAGAGTTCGTCTAGGAAGCAATAGTACATATAACCTGTGATAGTGTCATAACTCCTGAGTCGATTTGAATTATGCTTTCATATAGATAATGTCATCGGACCGAGCTGATTTCGATGAGGCTGAAAGTAACGCACAAGCCTTCATTCACGGAGCAGCGTCAAGTAGTAGTATGCCCGTATCTGAGGGCCAAGGAGGAGAGGCTAAGGAAGCCTTCTTCCAGATTATGAATGAGTGGTTTACTAAGTTTGTTCGAACAAACTTGATGGCTCAACGACCTCTACCCCCACTTGTTCCCAACCAATCCCTGTAGTTCCTCAAAGTTTTGAGCCAGTATGATTGAGTAAGCCTCCGGTCGATAAAATTCATAAATATAGGGCTGAAGACTTTAGAGCTATGTCTGAAGATGATCTGGAGAGAGCTGAGCTCTGGTTAGAAAACACGATCTGGGTTTTGATGAGTTATCTTGTACACCGCTAGAGTGTGTGAAATGTGTCATTTCTTTATTGAAAGACTTAACCTATCAGTGGTGGAACACCTTGATTTCAGTTGTACTGAAAGAGCGAGTAGACTGGGAATTCTTTCAAATTGAATTTTGAAAGAAGTATGCGAGGTAGAGATTCTTTGACAAGAAACACAAAGAGTTTCTCGAGCTTAAATAGGGCCAGATGTCAGTATCTAAGTATGAGAGGGAATTTGTTCAATTAAGCAAGTATGCCTGAGAATGAGTACCGATCGAGATTATTATGTGTAAACGGTTTGAAGACAAGTTCAATGAAGATATTAAGATATTAGTCGGGATTATGGAATTGAAAGAATTTATTGTTCTAGTTGACTGAGCACACGAAGTTGAAGAATTTAGTAAAGCTAAAAGAAAAGCTAATTATGAGGCTCGTGATTCAGGTAAGAGATCGACGGGGAAGTCATATCAATCACTATCAAAGAATTCAAAAGAATATCATAATTGTTCGTTAACATTAGTGGATTACTCTGGTAGAGATCGAGGAAAACAACTTGTAGCTTCAAAACCTCAAGCTACGTCTGTAACGAGTGTAGACAGTGTGAAGAGTGACAAGCCTGAATGTTAATAATGTGGACGTCGACACTTTGGTCAGTGCAGGATGAAAGATGGGGTATGTTTTAAATGTGGTTCGTATAAAAATTTTGTCTGAGATTTCCCAGAGAGGTCTGAAAAGGAAAAGGCTCAGACTGTTCGACTGAGCAATACAACTATAAGAGGTAAACCGCCACGGAATACTGAAAATGCAGGAAATAGCCATAGCGGGAAAAAAAGACTCTGCTACAATATCTGAGGCACAAGCATCGGCTAGAGCTTATGTGATTCATGCTAGAAAGAAAGCTTCAGCGCCAGATAACACTGGTACATTTTCTATCTTTGATACTGATGTTAATGCTTCGATTGACCCAGAGTCAACACATTCATATGTTTGCACGACTTTAGTGTCAAGGAAGATTTTGCCTTTCGGGTCTATTAAGTTTGTTGTTAAATTAATGAACCCCCTAAGTCAGTATGTGTTAGTTGACAATGTTTGTAAAAACTGTCCTTTGATGATTCGGGGTTGCTACTTTCCAGCTGATTTAATGTTACTACCCTTTGATGAGTTTAACGTGATTTTGGGGATGGATTGGTTGACGCTGCATGATGCTGTAGTGAATTGTAGATGAAATCTTATTATATTAAAATGTCAGAACTGCAAAAAGTTCAGATTGAACTGGATAAATTGGATAGTGTATCTAATGTGATATCAACTATGTCAGCACAGAAATATGTTAGAAAAGGATGTGAAGCATATCTTGCTTACATATTTGATTCTAGAGTATCTTAGTTGAAGCTAGAAGTGTTTCTAGTGGTATGTGAATATTTAGATGTGTTTCTAGAGGAGTTACTTAGATTACCGCCGATCAGAGAGGTTGAATTTGCTATTGAGTTAGTGCCAGGAACATTTTCGACATCGATAGCTCCTTACAGAATGACACTTACAAAGTTCAAAGAGTTGAAAGCACAGTTACAAGAGTTGACAGATAGGGGTTTTGCTCGACCCAATTTTTCTTCTTGGGGTGCTTCGATATTATTTGTTAAGGAAAAGGATGGATCCATACGATTATGTATTGATTATCGATAGCTCAAAAAAGTTATGATCAAGAATAAGCATCCATTGCAGCGTATTGACGTTCTGTTTGATCAGTTGAAAGGTGTGACATTATTCTCATAGATTGATCTTCGTTTTGGTTATTATCAGTTGTGAATTAAAGACTCAAATGTGCCAAAAACTGCGTTTAAGACCAAGTACGAACATTATGAATTTCTGGTGGTACCGTTTGGTTTGAGTAATGCACCGGCAGTATTTATGGATTTGATGAACATAATATTCAGACTGTATTTAGACACATTTGTGGTGGTAGTCAATGATGATATTTTAATCTATTCACGAAATGAGACTGAACATGCCGAGCATTTAAGGATTGTTTTGCAAATTTTGCGCGAAAAGCTATTGTTTGCTAAGTTTAGCAAATGTGAGTTTGGCTTTAGGAAGTCAGATTTTTGGGACCTGTTTTATTAGCCGATGGCATTAGAGTTTATCCAAGCAAAATTTCAGCTGTGGTAGATTGGAAGCCTCCGAGAAATGTGTCTGAGGTTAGAAGTTTTCTGGGTTTAGCTGAATATTATAGAGGATTCATCAAGGGATTCTCAATTATTGCTACACTGTTGAAGAGACTATTGTAAAAAGATGTTAAGTTTGAGTGGTCTGAAAAATGTTAACAAAGCTTCAATCAGTTAAAAGCATTGCTAACCGAGGCACCGGTGTTAGTTCAGCCAGAGTCAGGTAAACAATTCATGATTTATAGTGATGTATCGTTAAATGGATTGGTCTGTGTTCTGATGCAAGAGGGCAAAGTGATAGCATATGCTTCTAGACAGTTGAAACCACACAAAACGAATTATCTGATGCACAATTTAAAACTTGCAGGTTCTTTGAAAATTTAGTTACACCATTTGTACCAAGAAAAATGTCATATCTTCACGGATCATAAAAATTTGAAGTACTTAATGTCGTAGAAAGATTTGAATTTGAGACAGCGTAGATGGCTCAAGTTATTAAAAGATGATGATTTGATTATTGATTATCATCCAGGAAAGGCTAATGTTGTTGCTGATGCTTTGAGTAGAAAGTCTTTGTTTGCTTTATGAGCTTTGGACACGCGGTTGACGTTAATTGATGATGGTTCTATTTTAGTTGAGTTGAAAGCTAGATCGATGTTTTTGCAACAAATTTGTGAAGCTCAGAACAGTGATGATGTGTTGATAGCTAAACGGAAATGGATTGAGACGACTCCTGATTCAGACTTTCAGACTGAGTACGATGGTAGTTTGTATTTTAAAGGCAAAATTTGTGTTCTGAGAAATTCTAATCTCGTTCAGAAGATCTTACAAGAAGCTCATAATAATAGCTTGTCTGTACATCCTGGTAGCAATGAAATGTAAGGTGATTTGAAACAAATGTACTGGTGGCCAGGTATGAAACGTGAGATCTCAAAGTTCGCATCAAGATGTTTAGTTTGTCAGAAAGTTAAAGCAGAACATTAGGTACCTTTTGGTTTGCTACAGTCAGTGATGATTCGAGAGTAGAAATGAGAACGTGTCACGATGGATTTCGTATCGGAGCTGCCTCTATCTCCGAGAAAGAACTATGTTTTTTGGGTTATTGTTGATCGTTTGACGAAATATGTGCATTTCATTCAGTGCGTATAGATTATTCACTTGAGAGATTAGCAAAGTTATACATTGATGAGATTGTCAGATTGCACGGGGTGCTAGTTTCTATTATTTCTGATAGGGATTCGTGGTTTACATCTCGATTCTAGAGCAAGTTACATGAGGCACTAGGTACTTGTTGGCATTTTAGCACTGTGTTTCATCCACAGATCGATAGTTAGTCCGAGCGAGTGATTCTGATACTCGAGGATATGCTTCGATGTTGTGTTTTAGAGTTCAAAGGTAACAGGGAGAGATTCCTATTGTTAGTTGAATTCATATACAAAAACAGTCATTAATCAAAAGTGTCGAACCCCATTATATTGGACTGAGCTCAGTGAGAAAAAGCTTCATGAGGTGGATTTGATACGAGAAACCAAAGAGAAGGTTAAAGTAATCTAAGACAGTTTGAACGCAACTTCAAACTGGAAAAAATCTTATGCAGATTTAAAAAGAAAAGACATTGAATTTCAAGTTGGTGATAAAGTGTTCTTGAAAGTATCACCTTGGAAGAAAGTTCTTCGATTCGGTTGAAAAGGAAAGCTAAGTTCATGGTTTATTAGGCCACATGAAGTTATTGAAAGGATCGGGCCAGTAGCGTATAGATTAGCATTGCCATAGAGTTAGAAAAGATTCACAATGTATCTCATGTATCTATGTTACGGCATTATCGATCAGACCCTTCACACGTGATTTCACTTGTTGACATTGAGATTCAGTCTGATATGACATACAGTGAACAACCGATCAGAATTTTAGCTTGAGAGGTTAAAGAATTAAGAAATAAAAGCATAGCTTTAGTGAAAGGTCTTTGGCAATGACACGATATAGAAGAAGCTATAAAAGTACAATACCCGAACCTTTTTTATAGTAACATTTTCGGGGACGAAAATTTCTTTAGGGGGAGAGTTGTAATAGCCATTTTTAGTGAAATCAAAATAGTGATTTCAGGACCACAAATCTGATGAGTAAGTATGTATTTTATTATAATTTTAGTGTCTAAGAAATATTAGTAAGGTCGTATAAAATTTTCGTTAGAAATTTTAACATTTTCATGCTTAATTTCGTGAAAAGGACTAAATCATAAAGGGTGCAAAAGTAAAGTTATAGATGCTAAAGGTATCAAATAGCTATGAAACTTTAAAGTTAAAGGACTTAGATGGTAATTAGACCATTAATATATTCAATGGACAAAGATGGACATGAAATTGATGTTTTAAGTAGTTTAAGTTAAAGGTTAATAAAGTAAATTAATAAATAAATGAAGTAAAAATAATGTAAAACAAGGTATTGTCTTCTTAGATGAGAAAAACCACTGGAAATACAATAACAAAACACCATTTTAGGGCTTTGAACATTCAACTACTTCTCTTTGCTTGCATGTAAGTGGTTTTTGTCCCGTTTTTAATGATTTTATGTTTTTGAAGTTGTTGTAGCTTAATATAGCTAGCCCAAGGACCAATATGCAAAACTGTTAAAGTTTTAGGGTTTTTCCCTGATTTTTCTTGCATGATTTTTGAAGTTTAATGAAAGATTATGAGTCCTTGTTGATAAATAAATAACTTTTGTAAAGTAATTTTTGATGAATTTATCAACTAGGGACTTATTTGTAAAAATAATAATATACCATGATAAATTTATGAAATTATGATTTGTTTGGGTTGATATGTGTCTATAGGTAAATCGACTAGCATGATATGTGGATGAAATTGCATAAATTTCCATTTACGAGATTAAGGACTAAATTGTAAAAAAGTTTAAATATTAGGGGCAAAAATGTAAATTTGCAAAAGTATTAATTTTGGACTAAATTGAATAGTTTGTGAATTAAATAGATTGAATTTTCTTATTTAGATCAAGATAAACCTCGTACAGATCTAGATTGAGGAAAAGCTAAAGTCTTAGATTAGTGATCCTATTTCAACGTTTTTGTAATCAAGATAAGTTTGTATGTATAAATAACGTTTTAATGTTATTTTGGTATATACGCTATTGTTCATGTCATGAAATGATGGAAATCCAATGACGTACGACAACTATCGAGCCCCATTTGAATCTTAGGAATATGTAGGATACAAATTACATGTCATTAGGGTTACCATGTTTCGATTGCTGGTCCTGAATGTCCTACCGATGGCTGAGTTCTGAAATTTATTGCGGATACTTGTCAGCTTGTGTGAGCAGCATCGTGTAGTTGCATTCTGACCTTCAGCTTGTATGAGTAGACCCATTTATGGCTCGAGTGAGCAATGATGTAAAGGAAAATGAAATGAATAGTTTCAACCATATGTTTTGCACACTTTGTGTGAGCTTCTCGCGTATCCAATATTATTCTAAGTGGTTTAATAGGCATGAAAAAGGAAGGAACGATAAGTGTTCCTATGACTATGTTATGAACTTATGGAAAGGTATGAATTTTGTAACACCCTGAATTTTTGGGCCTATTAGAATTGGGCCTATTGGGCCTTGGGCATGGGAGCGTTTAAAATTTTTGAGAATAAGAGAACGGCACTAATGCAAGTTGGACCTATCAGGTGAGTGATTTTGGAAGGTTAGGGGGCTTCCATGAAGTCCCAGGTTCAAACCTGGGCTTTAGGAAAAAAATTAGTTTTAGGTGAATAAAACCCTGGGAGTAAGTAAGTAGGCTTTAAGAATAAAATATGGAAAAAAATGACACAAGGAAGCATGTGGCCTAGTGGCAAGGCGTCATCAAGGGTGTAAGGGAGAGCTTGAGTTCAAGTCTTGGCGCTTGCAATTCATTTTAATTTCTTTTTAAATGAACTTAGACTTTGACCCATAGGCTTATATTTAGTTGCGCATGTTTTAAGACACAAAAAGAGCTTGTGTTGTGGTGGCATGTAGCGTCTGGGGCATAGGAGAGGGCAAGGGTTCGAATCCCATTGCAAGCAAAAAGGGATATTTATTTTGCTAAGTTGGGACGGCAGGTGGTTGTGATGGAATTAACTTTATTGAAGGAGGGATCCTATATCGGGAAGCTAGCATGAGAGTAGGCGAAAAGCTGGCTTTAAATAGAGTGATCTATGAGCAGAGTAAGCATACCATGGTTGGCGTTTGGGCACAGGAGTGTTTGGAGCGCGGATTAACTCCAGATTCCTATCAGGTGTGTATTTCGCACTACTCTAGCTGTAGAGCGACAAATGCCGAAATGTCGATCACAAGACAATAGTAGCCACACGAGCGTGCGAGCGCACGTGTGGGAGCTTCGACGCGATAGTTGAGGCCATTATGAGTGTTCTTGAGGGTCTAGACTGTTTGGGCCACGATGGGCTGAAAGGGGCCATGTGGTTTAATAGGCCCGTAGGCCCATATGAATAAGTTGTATGATTGTGTAGTAAATGTTGGACTAGTCTATGTGAATCTCATATCTGTGGCTAGATTTGGGCTAAATGGGCCACACGAGCTTGTGGGCCCATTTTGGCCGAGAATGGGCCCTAGGCCCATTCTCATCGTTATCTCTATTTAGAATACCTTGGTTTACAAATTTACTGAAATACATTTGGTTTACAAGATTACTGAAATACCCTTGGTTTACACAATTACTGAAATACCCTTGATTTGTAAAATTACCAATATAACCTCAGTTTGTGAAATTACTGAAATACCCTCGATTTGTGAAATTTTTGAAATATCCCCAATTTGTAAAATTACCAAAATACCCTCAGTTTGAAAAATTACCGAAATACCCCGTATTTGCAAAATTACCGAAATACCCCTAGTTTGCAAAATTACTGAAATACCCCTAGTTTGCGAAATTAACAAAATACCCCAGTTTGTGAAATTACTGAAATACCCCGGTTTGTGAAATTACTGAAATACCCTTGGTTTGCAAAATTACTGAAATACCCTCGATTTGCAAAATTACTAAAATACCCTCGATTTGCAAAATTACTAAAATACCTCTGTAGAGTAGAATTACTGAATTACCCCTGTAGGGTAGGATCACCGAAATACCTTTATAGGGTAAGATGACTATTTTGCCCTTGGAGGTAAATGACTGACTTAGACTATGAGTTGACTAATTTGACTGTGGTTGTATGACCGTTATACCCTTGGTGGTAGACTAGTGTTGTATGTGTTAAATGTATAATTGATTATGATTGTGATGCATTTCATACATGGGTTAGTTACGACATGACATACTGCATTGGGTTGGGTTTTTCTGATTTGGAGGAAGTACCATTATAGTGGCATCGCAATGTACTCTGATCCTAATGTCTCAGCCACGTATATTGCTGTTAGCAGCTAGGCTGCATTATTGGAGAGTTGGCTAGGTGGGTCGACATGGTCCCCACATGGAGAGATGGTTGGTAGGGCGGTGTGTTGGTTGGGTGGGTCGACTTGGTCCCCACATGAAGAGATGGTTGGTTCAGGTGGTGAGTTGGTTTTTAAGTGTTGGGTTACATGTCCGCTTGCATTGATATGATTTAGGGCTTAGGCCCAGGCTGTTATCGAATAGGGCTTAGGCCCAGACTGATACCGTATGGGCTCGGGCCCAGACTGTTAGATCGAGCTGGTTTAGCCACTGGTTGGACCATTGGCCTAGTTTCACATACCGAGCCTGCTTCAACAAATTTTGGGTCTTGGTCTCAGTTTTGGGCTCCTGGGCCCAATTTACAATCTGAGGTCCAATTTTCAAGTTCAATTACCTATTAAACCAATTGTTTGACTTGAAAATTAACTTCCAAAAATATCATATTAACTTTAATTGATTTTATTAATTTAATTTTACATGATCAAAATTAATTTTTCCAAAAATCACGTAGATTTTCCAAATTAAATTTTCAAGAAAATTCTTTAATCAAATTCTCTAGTTGAACAAATCTCACGACCACCTAATTTAATTTCACATCGAATAAATCGACTCAATTAAATTATTCCCAAAGTTGTAGAATTTTCTTCTAATTCAAATGTAGTCCAATCGAGCTTTTGTTGAGCTAGCGGAAGGACCAATTAGACATATACAATTAGGGTCTAGTAGTTGCAATTATGTCCAGAAGTATCATTTCGATAATTCACAATTACTTAATCATGGAGTCAGTCCATAAAAAGTACCATGATTGAAAACTCCTTATTGTATACTCTTTATGAAAGAAATTCATCCAACTGCTTTATCCAATGACCTCTTTTTTTGTGTATTACCCTCATATGGTGTCCTTAATTCCTCTGAGTTAAACCCATTCACTTAATACAATCCTATTTTATCTCATTGTCACCATTGTGTCTTAATGATTAATATGATCATTGTCAAAAAATGACTATGATAAATTGCTCATTCGAGAACCAACAACACATGACAGCGTTCCATATTTATCAATCCACACAATGCCAATGAGAGGATATCATTAACTCTTTAATTAAGCTGTGAATTCCGCTGTTGCTAGTAAAGACATGTGATACGGGCACGCCCGGGGCACCCACCGAAATTTTCAAGTCGACGAAGCTCGACTCCAAATTTTAATTTTTATTGCTTTAAATAAATCGAGCCTTTGAATTTGTTGAAAATTAAATTGCTGAATTTTAATTAAATGAATTAAACATCTTAATTTGTTTAATTGATTTTCTATAGCAACTTAATTTTACCAAATAATTAGTCTTTGTATTTTAATATGTCTAGTGTCTAAAGTAAAGTATTTTAATTTTTGGTTCAGGTTAAATTTTATTCAAATTAATGTTTGGGATATATGTTTTATAGGAAATCAAGCAAGGTGGGACGGCAAAAGATATGATAAGGAAGTTTGACTTTTGAAGATAAATAAAGCCAAATGGAGCATTGTGCATGCGGCAATAAGGATGGCAAAACCCATGTGAAATTAAATAAAAAGAGCATGAGTATGATGTGTGAAACATTAAATAATAAAGCATGTGGATGCATGAGATTTAAAAAAATGTGCAAGTGTGTTGTGGAAATTGTTGGACGGCATGAAGAATATTCAAAGAATTGGAGCATGAAATGGATAAATGGATTGAGGCATGAAACTTGGACAGCAAAATGGAAATAGAATTAAATAATAAAAATAGTGAATTGAGTGGGAGAAGATGGAGAGCACAAACCACGTGCATGAGTGTTGAACCATTGCTTTGGACTACATGATAATGAATGAAATAAACAATTGAAAGTTGAAGGAAGGCATGTACGGCTATTAGTGCTTGAAGGATTGGGATTTTATTTAAATTGAAATTGGGTTAGAGAAGAAACAATTAATTTTGGACGGCAAAGCAAAATGGAGCATTGGCTGAAATTTTAAAAGTAAATTGGAGCATGAGTTTGTAAGTGGAGCATCAAACATCAAAGCATTATGGAAATGGAGTGGATTAAATATTGGAAGTATAAGTATAAAAAAATGGAAACAAAACATGTGCTAATATTGAAGAATGTTTGTGCCATGCGTGGGGACAAAACCATGGTATCCATGTCTTAATTTTTTTTATTCCAAAAATCAAGCCATGATTTCCTTATGGTGGACGGCAATTAAAAAAAAAAAATTTTTGATAGTGGACGGCTCAAAGTTTTCTAGAAGGGGGAATTTTTTTTATGTTCCAATGGCTCAATGTGGACAACAAGATGAGGAGCCCTTTTTCTAAAATAATTTATGGCCATTCGGCTAACTCTTGAAAGGCCTATAAATATTTTGTATCTTTCATTTTGATATACAACTTGAATTTGAATGAAAAGAAGAATTTCTTTTGGTGAGTTTTCACTCTCCTTATTCTCGAGGTTTGAATTGACTTATCTAGTTTTCTAGTGGCGTCGTTCTTTCCTTGTTTTGAACTTATCATCCTCACGGGTGTGGCGTTCATCTACCTATACCGTTGGTTCCTATCTCGCTAGGTAGTGGGTCTCGGTTTTATTTCGAAATATCATACCGTCGGTTCCTATCTCGCTAGATAGTAGGTCTCAGTTTTATTTCGAAACTCCTTCTATCAATTTGAAACCTATAAGATTCGGGTCTTTAATTTTTATTAAAGGTTCTTTCTTGTTTCAAATTCCGAAAATCCTTCCATCAATTTGAAACTTATAAGATTCGGGTCTTTAATTTTTATTAAAGGTTCTTTCTTGTTTCAAATACGTATCCATTCAACCTATCACCTATCCTTATTTATTTTTGAAGATATTATTTTTTTCAACCAAAATTATCCCTTTGTTAGTTAAACGAGAAACTGTCTAATTTACGATCGGGCAACATTAACGGTTCGCCTCCTAACCCGAGACGGCCCGTTATCATCTGGTATCAGAGCTAATTAAATTAGGCACGTTTTGATTGTCTTGAGTATTTCCGAGTAAGTTTCAAAAAAAAAAATCAAAAAAAAAAGAACCCTCTTCCTACCTTGGCCTGTTTAGATTGTCAAGTTCTTCTCTAAGAAGACGAACGACATTCGCTTGCTTATATTCCCAGTGTTTTACAAAGCATACTAACTGAGACGAGCCCTTGTCTGTATAGTTAGTTAGCTCTATAAGATGTTGGGAATCAACTATAGTTGACTTCCTCACAATTGTTACCTCCTCTAACATATCTTGGTCATCTCTTGGCTTTTCTACATTAAACTACTTTCCAGCTTCATGCTCAATTAGCTTGAAACGACCTACGAGTTGCTAGTGAGTCAAAGACAACCTTCTAGAATCTAGAAGAGTGAATTTGAGCGGTAAAAGGCAAGAGTGAATACATTAAAAAAAAAGTCAGAAGTGAGTAAAAACACGAGTGTGAGTGTTAATAATTTTCTTTGTGAGTGACTTGTGAGATTTTTGTGGTAAGGTATTTAATTTTTGTTTTATTTTGAGCACTAACATTTTTCTTCTAGCAACGATAGCATGTCTCTAGATTTCGGAAGAAGAAGTACTGTAGATGGCAATTGGTTCGATCCATCATACAACCAAAGCAAAAGGCGTCGTGACCAAAGAAACCGAAGCTTTAGAGATCAAGGATGTTTTAATGACGTCAAGAAGAATAACAAAAACATTCCACCGTTTCAAGGTAAAGCCGATGCGGATGCATACCTTGAATGGGAAATGCGAGTAGAAAAGGTTTTTGGGTACCACGATTATTTGGAAAGCAAGAAAGTAAGACTGGCGGAAAATAGTTTCATCGATTATGCCATGACTTGGTGGGACCAATTTACCAAAAGTCGAAAACTAAATGGAGAGTATCCAATATTAACGTGGTCTGAAATGAAAAATGTGATGCGCAAACGGTACCTCCCATCTTCCTATCATCGAGGGCGAACTTTTTCAACTCAAAGTACGGAGTTAAGAGCAGCACGGCAATACCCGACCAAGGACTATTCTAGAAGAGATTATTACCAAGACTCCTACTCAACGCGTCTTCTTGGAGAGAAGAAAGTTACAAACTCGATTCTCTTCAAGACGACGGACAAGAAAGCACGAGTTATTCGACGTATGATTCAAAGAAATCCTACATGGAGTATTCTTCCCGAAGAAATTATCATGATTCATCCGTAAATAATTTTTCTTCTTTTAGAAATTCTTATTATTGTGATTCTTTTGTAACTTCATGTAATAAAAACAAAGAAAAAGAAAAAGAAAAAGAAATAAAAAGAAAAGAGCCAAGAAAGAGAGAAAATGAGCAAGTTTTGAGAAGGCTTGAAAAGGCCATTGAGAAGATCATTGAAAAAGAACAAGAAAAAGAGAGAGAAGAAAATGAAAAAGAGTGTGAAAGGGAAACAAGAAAACGAGATGAGCAAGTAGAAGTGAGTGTTGATTTAACTAACTCATTTGAAGTTTGTTCTTCTTCTGCTTCTTCATTTCAGGTTTCAGAAATATCGCACAAGAACCTACAACTTCAATACCTCCCGATAGAGCGACGTTTTTCTTTGATTGAAAGAGGTAAAGTTGAAGGTGAAGCTAAACCTCCCGAGTCGAAAGGTAAGGAAGGTAAGTGTGTTGAAACAATTGCAACACCACCAAATTTTTCTAATGAATGTAAAAATGTGGATAATACCATCATTTGCCATCTCTCGATTCTTGGTGATATTTTAAATGATGGTAAGGCAAGTTTGTCTAATAACATTCATTGTGATGTTTTAAACGATGGTAAGACGGGTTTATCCCATAATAACCATTGTGAAGCAAAGAGTGAAGGTGGAGTAACATCCATTCGACAAGTGCAAGACTCAAGTAAGTATGATGATGAATTCTCTTTTAATCTCAATTTGTTTGATTGTGGATATTACGAGATTTGTTCATTATCTAAAATGAAATCTTTGAGCTTTTGTAAATCGGTTTTGAAATTAAATCAAGAATTTTGATTGCTCGATTTTGAGTTTGCACAATTCCTATTGGTTTAACATGTTTGATTTTTCTAAACCGTTGTCACATCTTGGATTTAATAATCAAAATCATGTCTTTAAACCGGAATATGTTTTGTATCATCTGGTATATTTTGTGGAAAAATCAAGTCTCAACAATTGTGCGTGAGAAATTCCCATCAATTTGATACTTGGTTTTTAAATAAGGTAACGAATTTTGTCAACCTTGTTTTCAAATTTTATTCGTTCCTTAAGCAAATTTTGTTTTGGTACATGCAATTCGTGTACATGGATTTCCTATTTTGTTTGAAAAATGTTAATGCGCGAATAAAGCATCGACTACATTACATGCCCGAGGAGAAAAGTTCGTCTTGATCGAACAAGGTAAATTCGATCTTCAAGTTTCACTTGTGAAGACAAAACCGCGCATAAAGGTAAAGTCGATTTACGTCTTTCAAACACCCAAAGGTAAGACACTTGAAATCTATGAACCCATTTTGTTTTCTTCGGATGTTGAGAAGAATCACGTTGCTGAATCCATTCTTGTAAAATCTTTAAAACGTGATGTTCTTCAATGTTCTATCTTGTTTGATAATGAACTATCTGTTTGGGTTCTTGTCAAAAAGATAATTGTTTTCGATAAGTGTCATGAAGCATGGGTTGAAGCATTTTTGTTCATTTTGGATGTTGAAAAAGCTCATAATGATGATTGCCATTTTGTAAAGCATGAATTATTTGAATGCCCTACCTTGATTGATGATCTATTTGTTTTAAAAGAAGACAAAAAGAATTTTGTGTTTGATAATTTCTATTCATGTGCGAGTACAAAGCAAGGATTGAATGTTCAATTTCAAGTGCCATTTGCGTTTTCTTCATTACTTGATGTTGACGATTATATCTATCACTTGATGTGTCATTCACATATTTATTTTGACTTGTGGAATCCAATTAGATCGTATGCATGTTTTAAAGCTTATCCGCTTTTGTTCCAAAATTTTGACAAGGCATTGATCCTTTTGTATGATAAAGTGCTTATGCCTGACCGCATGCGATTTATTTTTTTGCTGTTCATTTTATTCGGGTTGCAAGTATGTTTAAAACATTGCTTGCTAATTCTTGAATTTTCTTTTCAGGTATTGTTATTATCGTCCTTCCCATTTGATCGAGGAAAGACGAACAAGGAGTTGTTCGAATAACCAATGGGTCGATTCGAGGACGAATCGTCTTGAAGAGGGAGGGGATGATACGGGCACGCCCGGGGCACCCACCGAAATTTTCAAGTCGACGAAGCTCGACTCCAAATTTTAATTTTTATTGCTTTAAATAAATCGAGCCTTTGAATTTGTTGAAAATTAAATTGCTGAATTTTAATTAAATGAATTAAACATCTTAATTTGTTTAATTGATTTTCTATAGCAACTTAATTTTACCAAATAATTAGTCTTTGTATTTTAATATGTCTAGTGTCTAAAGTAAAGTATTTTAATTTTTGGTTCAGTTAAATTTTATTCAAATTAATGTTTGGGATATATGTTTTATAGGAAATCAAGCAAGGTGGGACGGCAAAAGATATGATAAGGAAGTTTGACTTTTGAAGATAAATAAAGCCAAATGGAGCATTGTGCATGCGGCAATAAGGATGGCAAAACCCATGTGAAATTAAATAAACAAGAGCATGAGTATGATGTGTGAAACATTAAATAATAAAGCATGTGGATGCATGAGATTTAAAAAAATGTGCAAGTGTGTTGTGGAAATTGTTGGGCGGCATGAAGAATATTCAAAGAATTGGAGCATGAAATGGATAAATGGATTGAGGCATGAAACTTGGGCGGCAAATGGAAATAGAATTAAATAATAAAAATAGTGAATTGAGTGGGAGAAGATGGAGAGCACAAACCATGTGCATGAGTGTTGAACCATTGCTTTGGACTACATGATAATGAATGAAATAAACAATTGAAAGTTGAAAGAAGGCATGTACGGCTATTAGTGCTTGAAGGATTGGGATTTTATTTAAATTGAAATTGGGTTAGAGAAGAAACAATTAATTTTGGACGGCAAAGCAAAATGGAGCATTGGCTGAAATTTTAAAAGTAAATTGGAGCATGAGTTTGTAAGTGGAGCATCAAACATCAAAGCATTATGGAAATGGAGTGGATTAAATATTGGAAGTATAAGTATAAAAAAATGGAAACAAAACATGTGCTAATATTGAAGAATGTTTGTGCCATGCGTGGGGACAAAACCATGGTATCCATGTCTTAATTTTTTTTATTCCAAAAATCAAGCCATGATTTCATTATTGTGGACGGCAATTAAAAAAAAAAAAATTTTGATAGTGGACGGCTCAAAGTTTTCTAGAAGGGGGAATTTTTTTTATGTTCCAATGGCTCAATGTGGACAACAAGATGAGGAGCCCTTTTTCTAAAATAATTTATGGCCATTCGGCTAACTCTTGAAAGGCCTATAAATATTTTGTATCTTTCATTTTGATATACAACTTGAATTTGAATGAAAAGAAGAATTTCTTTTGGTGAGTTTTCACTCTCCTTATTCTCGAGGTTTGAATTGACTTATCTAGTTTTCTAGTGGCGTCGTTCTTTCCTTGTTTTGAACTTATCATCCTCACGGGTGTGGCGTTCATCTACCTATACCGTTGGTTCCTATCTCGCTAGGTAGTGGGTCTCGGTTTTATTTCGAAATATCATACCGTCGGTTCCTATCTCGCTAGATAGTGGGTCTCGGTTTTATTTCGAAACTCCTTCTATCAATTTGAAACCTATAAGATTCGGGTCTTTAATTTTTATTAAAGGTTCTTTCTTATTTCAAATTACGAAAATCCTTCCATCAATTTGAAACTTATAAGATTCGGGTCTTTAATTTTTATTAAAGGTTCTTTCTTGTTTCAAATACGTATCCATTCAACCTATCACCTATCCTTATTTATTTTTGAAGATATTATTTTTTTCAACCAAAATTATCCCTTTGTTAGTTAAACGAGAAACTGTCTAATTTACGATCGGGCAACATTAACGATTCGTCTCCTAACCCGGGACGGGCCGTTATCAACATGTCATACACAAGTCATGTACCCAACATACCTACTATGGGCTCGATCATCTTTAGAGCATAAGCCTCCTCTTATATCAAAGCACATGAGTTGCATACACATGGTCAATGACAAACTTAAGATTTAGGTAAATCACACCTTGAAGGTCACAAGTGAATTAATTCACAAACGGATTCAGAATTAATTCATCTTTGGTCCAGTCCAATGTATCATTCTACCAATGAATACATCTATGTCTCTACTCATGGAGCCAACTACTCCAATAGCCAAGACTAGCCATCTCCCCAATTGGAATTGGAGACGACAGAAAATAATCCTTCTCAGTGTTTGAATTAAATGCTCACTTTAATTCTTTTACAGGATTACAGACTCATTTAGATTGTCTAATGAAGTAAGTTGTCATTCTCGCAATGTAAATGTTCTTTACAATGCCACTTATCTTCAGTTTGAACTTTAGACAAACAATGAACTAATATTTGCTTATCACAATTTCGCTATGCATGCAAAATATAAAAGACAGAAAATACAAAAGGCATAATAATGAAATGTGAAATTAACTTTATTCATTTATTCATCATTCAAATAAATAGAAAACAATTACATGTTTACTACAATATGGACACATTTCCCAACAACCTCCTATTACAGTATTACGTAAAGACCAATCATGAGATGATTGTAATAACATACTTGTTTTACCTCGTTTATTAATATAAGGCGTTTCCATTATTATTTCAGTTTCTTTTCTGTGTATATAAATAAACTATTTTATAATAATGTTCTGAGAATAATAATATTATTCTTAAAAGGTCTTTAGTCGAGTATTATTGTGGGCTTGGACAACAATAATGCATTAAGACTAACATGTATTTTATTGATGACAAAGTGTTGTCATTGACATGGGATGTCAAAATCAATATATGAGTATGTGTGTTAGAGAACAACATATTGGTCTAACCCACTATGAGTATGTTTCTTGGATTATTATGTAATAGTCACAACATTACTCATAGTGATTACTATGTATACGATCCTCAGACTTGAGATCATCATTATTCCAACATCGTGAGTCATATATTTTGATCCAGTCAAACGTCCACCATAACTGGTTGTTCTATAAAGGCTGATGTTGGATATACCATAATCTATGTAGTGGGATATGATTGATCAATATAGATTTTGTCCTTCCTACATAATGGGAGCAATATCTTATGTCACTTGATTGAGTGAGACAAAAAATGCATGGCCATGCTCGAATAAGTTGACATGAGATAACATACTTATTTGATTATCATAGTCTACCTAGGATATCAAGAAATATTAGATGGACTATGCAAGTGTGACTATTCCATGACTTGTGTCCATTCTAGATATAAAAGACAAACAGATTTAATACATGAAAGGTTAATCCCATAGAGTTTATGTCGAATCATGACTTCTTGTAACTTAGGTAGCAATGATGGATTTCTAAACGCCACTCATTGTTTGTAATATTATAATAATTCTAGTATTACTTCTAACGTTACAAGATCTTACAGGGTCACACTCTATGGTTGAAACGAAGGGAATCCAAACATAGTTGGTATTGTTTTTAGCTGTCACATGAATTAAATTGATTATAGAATTAATTTAATTGGGCAGTTAAATATCGAACGAATTATATGTACAAGCATGTTGTACGCATAATGAGAACATGGTAAAATTAATATATGAATTTGATTCATATAAAATTTAACTAAACATAATTTCCCGAAATCCTTGTTGTAACACCCCAAACCCGGTCTAAACGCTACGACCGAATCTGGTATGTTACAGGGTGAAGTGAAAATGATTTGTGGTGACTACTTTAGGAAACCATAGTTTTGGAAACCCTGTTGTTAAGGCGATGTTTTAGATAATAGTGGTCTGTAGCTTAAGAAAGAAAATTTTCGAGTTTAATTTATTGCTAATTTGTGATCTTTGTTAGCATTTGAGAAAAATGGTTGTTTTATGTTGCTTGTGTTTTGAAAGCTCCATTAACAATCATGTTTAAAACGTATAATAACGTTATGTCATAACTAAATACAAAATGTTAAAACCAAATAGTAATTTATGAGGCCTTATTACAGCAACTAAAATCAACTAAAATCCCCAAATTAAAACAGTTTTAAGAAAGAAACTGAGTTTACGGTAATTATCATACTATGGCCTCCATCCACGAGTCCGCCTCGGCTCCCAAGTCCACGTCTTACTGATCACCTGCAAGGTTAAGCAGAGGGGGTGAGTCACCAAGACTTAGTGTGTAAATCCCCCCCTTAAGTCACATAAATGGCTCCAGGACCACAATCACTTATTGGACCTTAGCCCATTATAAAGTAACATACACAAATATGAATGCAATGCACCCAGCCCAACCTAGATTTTCCATCCTCTACACACCACCCGTACCAGCCCATCACACCGTGGGGATTTTTACAATCAACCCTCCATCCGCTACACTCCTTAGGTGGCACCTAGCCACTGGTGACAGAGTCACAAAATATTATATGTGGGGCCAACCCACTTGTGGTACCCAACCACTAGTGACAACCCCTAATAATCATACATGTGGGGCCAACCCACTGTGGTACCAAACCACTAGGACAAGTCACGAAATCATATGTATGTGGTACCAAACCACTAAGACCTAGTCACAGAATCAAGAATGTAGGGCCAACCCACTTGTGGTACCAAACCACTAGTGACAGTCTTAAGCACTTCCCCTTCACAACATATCCAACCCATGCATAACACATGTAACCAAATGAAAGTATCATGCTTTTTAAATGAACAGTATCATTATGGCATACATATACATTAACTCATACATAACATAAAGGTACTTTCCTGGTATTTTAGCCATACCCATATAGGCATAACAATTATCCATCTAGTCACTTTGGCTTTTCAGCCCCAAGTGATTAGTATCACATATTAACATTAAAGTGTGAAGTTTTACACACCTGATTACACGCAGCATTATGCTATCTATGTTGACACTATCACTAGCAGGAACTACTGCTATCTGTCTACTATTCTGCTCAGAAGCTGGCCCACAACTTGGTGGCCAATCTCGAACAGCAGACACCGCGCGCTTCTTGAACTTAGGGGTAGAAACTGCGAGTCCAACCCCCTCCTTTAATTGGCTACGATTTGGTTCCATGAAACGATCTTGGTCAGAAAACTGGGTTAAGACATCGAATCAAAGAATCATAAGAATAACGTTCAAACAAAAATATAATGATTTCTTACCTAAGTCGACAGGACCCGAAGGCTACCACTCTTGGATTAACAGATCACTTGATTGATTGGCTCCGATTGACCTTAAAGTACTTTTCAACTGCTGGCCAAAAACAGAAGAAACACAAGAACCAAGCCCTTCCTATATTCGGCCGCAACACACGTGGAACAGGATTAATGTCCTCTTGATTAGGTAAATCAAAAGAGAAAAAGAGAGGAGTGAAAAGAAAAGGGAACACATACCACGACTTAAGAGAAAACCGATTGGGAAGATTGAGAGGAGAAGTGACGGCCACCTTCTGAGGGAATTCGGTCAAGAGTTGGAGTTTAAGAAGTAAGCAAATAGAAAAATGGAAATGGAGAGGAAGAGAATTGCTTCGGCTTTTGGTGACGAAATAATAAAAAAGGGTTTTGGTTCAAGGTGATCAAGAGATGAGCAAAGGGTATGAACAAGAGAAAAATAAAAGAGAACGAGAGAGAGTTGAGATTTGGCCTTGATAAAAGAATAAGTGAAAGAGGTATAATGTAACCTAAATGACAAGGGGGTTCGACTAAGATCAAGGGTGAATGAAACTAAAATGAGGACACCACAAGAAAAAGAAAAGAATGAGAAAGAAAAGAGATTCGATAAGACTCAAGAGGTTTCGACAATACCAGAAAAGAGAAAAGAAGAAGAAGATATGGTAGCTAAATAGTGAGTGAAAATAAAATAAGAAAATAAGAAGAAAGTAGGAGGCAACAGGTTTCGGTTTTGGCTTAAGAAAAAGGAGACAAGAAATGGGATTTTGCTAGGCACCTACGGCATATAGGGAGTTAGAACCCAAAAAGAATGAAGAAGCTTCAAGAGACTTACCACAATCGACACCACCTATTTCTCTAGCTAGTCGAAATGCTCACCACACCCCTAGGTGCTACCATCTAAAGTTCGGCCACCCCCCAAACCAACTAAATTGTACACACACACATTCACAGACCTCACTTCCCACATTCGGCCAAACTCTCTTCCTCTCTCCCCAATCCCATCATTCTCTCCACCGATCACTCTCCACTCCCTATTCAAAATTGTTGACCGATTCCTCCTCCTTGAATTCCTCTCATCCCTTCATTCAAATGTGTTGACTCATTTAACACTCATCCACCAGAGTCTAAGCTGCATCCAACTCTCATCCACCTTGGCGACAAAAAGAAATCCCCAAAAGGAAACCACGCAACTCGAACCTGCTCTCTGCCAGCTCCCCTGAGGTGTCACTCACCTCCCTCCTAAGTGGCGCCTCTTTGCCACTTTACTAAAGCACTTCTTGTGTCAAAAACCTACAAGCAACAACCCTTAAGTCCTATCCCATCCAGCTTTTCCCAAAAGTGCCCAAAAATAGAATTTTGGCCAAGACTTCGGCTTAACCCTGAGTCTTTCCTAGACCCCCAAAACACCCTAAACCAACATATTAAGCATAGCATACACACAAAACACACCACATGCACAGCCCCTAATTTAGGATGTTACAGTTCTACCCCCCTTAAAAATAATTTTGGCCTCGAAATTACCTGATCAAAAGAGATGAGAATATTACTATCGCATCGCTTCCTCTGATTCCCACGTAGCTTCCTCAAAACTGTGATTACTCCACAACACCTTAACTAACGAAACCGTCTTCTTACGTAATACTTTGGCATCACGATCCAAAATCTGAACTAGTTCCTCTTCAAAGGATAGGTTAGGCCTTACTTCAATTTCTTCCACTGGCACCACGTGAGATGGATCCGAATGATAACGTCTTAGCATCGATACGTGAAACACATCATGAATTTGACTTAACTCCGCAGGTAACTCGAGTTGATAGGCTACTGGTCCCACACGCTTCAGTACACGATAAGGCCCGATAAACCTGGGGCTTAGCTTACCCTTCCATCCAAACCTAAGTACTTTCTTTCATGGTGACACCTTTAGGAAAACTCGATCACCAACTACAAATTCTATGTCTTTACGTTCCAGATCCATATAGGACTTCTGTCTGTTCGAAGCTTCCTTCAATCGAGTCCTAATTAGCTTAACCTTATCTTCCGTTTCAAAAACCAATTCTGGACCCAACATCTGACGTTCACCCAACTCTGTCCAACAAGTAGGAGTGCGACGCTTCTGACCATACAACGCTTTGTATGGCGCCATCTGAATACTAGATTGATAGCTATTGTTATACGCGAACTCCGCCAACGGTAAGAACTCCTCCCAACTACCTCTGAAGTCTGAGATACAGCCCTTCAACATATCTTCTAGGATTTGGATTACTCTCTCTGATTGTCCGTCAGACTGTGGATGAAATGCTGTATTGAAATCTAACTTTGTACCCAACGCTTGATGCAACGCCTTCCACAATCTTGACGTAAATCTAGGATCTTCGTCTGAGATGATCGACACTGGTACCCCATGCAACCTTACAACCTCTGCTATATATAACTTAGCCAACTTTTGGAACGAGTAGTCCACACGCATCGATATGAAATGAGCAAACTTCATCAAACGATCCACAACTACCCAAACTGAATCCTTCTTAGTAGGTGTAAGGGGAAGTCCACTAACGAAATCCATCATGATCCTTTCCCACTTCCACTGAGGAATCTTCACCGGCTGCAACAATCCCGAAGGCAACTGATGTTCTGCTTTCACCTGCTGGCACGTCAAACATTTACTTACAAATTCAGTTATTTTACGCTTCAGACTCGACCACCAAAATTGTTCTTGCAAATCCTGATACATCTTACTTCCTCCAGGATGCATAGCGTATGGACTGCTATGCGCTTTCTGCAAAATTCTACGTCTCAACTCCGAATCCCTCGACATGCAAATCCTTCCTCGGAAACACAGAACCCCCTCACTGCTCAAATTATAATCCTCTAACCCACTATTCTGTACCTGAAGTAATCGAGCACTCAAGACATCGTCCAACAACTACTTCCCTTTAATCTGACTTACCCACATCGGTTCCACCTGAAGCTTAGCTAACAAACTCCTATCATCATACAGGCTAAGATGGGCAAACATCGCTCTCAGCTCCGAGATCACCCTACGACTTAATGCATCTGCCACCATGTTTGCTTTACTCGGATGGTATTCGATCAAACAATCATAATCCTTTAACAACTCCAAGTCATGCGTGGGATAATTTAACTCATGCAGTCTTAACTACCGAGACGCATACGCTACAACCTTTCCGTCCTGCATCAACACACATCCTAAATCCGTGTGTGAAGCATCACAATAAACCACGAACTCCTTTCCAGCCTCCGGCTGAACCAACACTGGAGCCTCTGTTAAAATCCTCTTTAGCTTCTTAAAACTTTCCTGTTGCTTGTCCGCCCAAACAAAAGGTACCCCTTTTCGCAACAACCTGGTTAAAGGAGCCACAATCAAGGAGAATCCCTCAACGAATCTTCTATAATACCCAGCTAGACCAAGAAAACTCCTAATTTCTACCACAGACTTAGGTGACTTCCAATCTAGCACAGCTTTGACCTTCCGAGGGTCAACCCTAATCCCCTCCGCAGACACAACATGACCCAAAAAGGTAACTTCTTTTAACCAAAACTCACACTTGCTGAATTTGGAAAACAACTATTTTTCCTTCAGAATCTGTAAAACCACACGAAGATGCGAATCATGTTCCTCTTCTGATTTTGAATAAACCAGAATATCGTCTATAAATACTACTACGAATCGGTCCAGATAGGGTTGGAAAACCCGGTTCATCATGTCCATAAATGCTGCTGGTGCATTGGTCAGACCAAATGGCATTACCAGGAATTCGTAATGGCCATAGCGAGTTC
The DNA here is from genome assembly GCA_025503065.1 of Gossypium bickii. Taxonomy (NCBI): domain Eukaryota; kingdom Viridiplantae; phylum Streptophyta; class Magnoliopsida; order Malvales; family Malvaceae; genus Gossypium; species Gossypium bickii. The sequence continues at coordinate 38,771,503 of CP106716.1, forward strand.
GAAATGCCGTCTTATAAATGTCCACCTCATTGACCTTAAGCTGATGATTACCTGACCGTAAATCTATCTTCGAAAAGACTGAAGCCCCCTTCAGTTGATCGAACAAGTCGTTAATTCTTGGAGCGGGTACTTATTCTTGATGGTCAAATTTGTTCAATTGACGGTAGTTAATGCACATACGCATTGATCCATCCTTCTTCATGACGAATAGCACCGGTGCTCCCCAAGGTGATACACTCGGTCGGATAAAACCTCGATCTAAAAGTTCCTGAATCTGAGCTTTTAATTCCACCAATTCCTTGGGCGCCATCCTATATGGGGCAATTGATACAGGTGCTGTCCCCGGATAAAAATCAATACCAAATTCCACCTCTCGATCCGGAGATAGTCCTGGAAGCTCTTCCGGAAACACCTCAGGAAACTTCCTCACTGTTCTAACATCCCCTACAGCCAAATTCTTGACCTCCAAGGCACAAACCAGAGCTATGTATGCCTCACAACCCTTCTTCACCATTCGCTCAGCCTTTAAAGCAGATATTACGTTAGATAGGTAATTCCTCCTCTCACCTATAACCACCACCTCTTCATCCTCGAGAGTTCTTAATACCATGCGCTTGGCAGCACAATCCAAGTTTGCTCGATACTTTACTAACCAGTCCATCCCTAAGATCAAATCGAACTCCCCGAACGGCAGTTCCATCAGATCAGCCAGAAAAACCACCCCTTGAACTTCTAATGGTACATCTCTATAAAGTCTGTTCACCACTACCGATTGTCTTAACGGGCTAATTACGGTCATCTCCCTAGAAGCAATCTCAAAGTCTATTCTTAAAGTTCTAGATACCCCACTAGCAATATAAGAATGTGTCGATCCTATATCGATTAATGTAGTATAGGGCAACCCATAAATAAGGAACGTACCAGTTATGACGTCCGGTGCATCTCCATCTTCTCGACGTCTGGCCGCATAAACCAGCCCAGGCCGCCTTGCATCACTGCTCCCAGCACCTCTGCCTAGTGCTCCACGTCCACGAAAAAAACCATTACCCCCTCTGACCGGACCACGACCTCTCTGTGGTTGCTGACCAACTCTACTTGACTACACATAACCCTGACCCATTGGTTGTGCTCTGCCCCCACTTGTGGACAGTCCCTTATTTGATGCTCTATAGACCCACACTTGAAACAGCCTCTACTACCAGCCTAACACTCACCAAAATGAAATTTATCACATCGAGCACACCTTGGAGGCCGACTATCCCTAACAGGTCTCACAACACGATTCGGCCCCCCAATCCTAGGTCTCTTCTAAAACCGCCCAACTGATCCTGACGACCCAAAATTCCTTTTATTTCTATTTCTCTCTTGATTCTGCTTTTCAGACTGCTTCAGCTCCTCAGTTATCTTAGCCTTTTCCACAAGAACAGCAAATTCCCTCTCTCGCTGTGGAGCTATCAGCACTTGCAACTCATCTCTTAGCCCATCCTCAAATCGAACACAAAGCTCATGGTCTGTGGCCACAATACCCCAGGCATAACGGCTTAGACGTAAGAATTCCACCTCATATTCGGACACCGACTTACTTCTCCAAACCAGATTTAGAAATGCCTTACGCTGCGCATCCACATAACTTGATCCGACGTACTTCCTCTGGAATGCTGTTTTGAAGAAATCCCAGGTGATATTATCAACCATCATACCATCCCTGTAATATCCTGGATTATGGTTTATGCATAATTGCTTAATTGAATGTGAAAGCATGTCTTGTGTGTAAGAATGTGTTTGTATAAATTTTTGGGAACCCTAGAATATAGGAGAATGATTTAGAAAATATCGTATTTTAAGTTTTAAAAAGGGAGCTAAGCTTGGTAGGGCCTTAAGAGAAAATGTAGGGAAGATTTGACACACAAACAGGCTTGGTTAAGTGGCTTGGAGGTGCCACTTAGGGCCTCTGGAAATGACGCCATAGGCTATGAGGAAGGGCCTAGGTTCGAGCCACAAGGAAAGCAATAAGGGAATTTCTATTTTAGGCAATGGGAAGGTGATGGACGACATAGGGGGACTAGGTGGAAGAGCTTTAGATATGATTAAATTCTTCTTAAAATTTCGGCTAAAGAATAGGATAATTGAGGATTTTATTTTAATTATTTTTAAATAAAGTGATAAGGAGAAAAATAAGGGATGAGATAGGGGGAAGGAGTTGGCTGGCCAATGAGAGTCCTTGGTGGCAAATTCGGCCAAGATTAGTGTAGGGGATACCCGAATCTCATTAGGCAATTTAGCCCTCTTGCGTTTTCTCTTTTCTTTCTAAGCTTTTATTTGTTCTAGCCGAAATCCTTCTCTCCCTAAATATCACCATTGCCGATTTCTCCCAGGTCCCATACTAACCGAATCCTCATCATCAATCTTCCTCTCCTACTTTTCATAATCCCCCCAAAAGCCGAAAGTGAGTTCCTCTTAGCCATAGCCGAATTTCTCTATGGATTCAAGCAAGGGAGTAGTCGACTACAACACTAAGGGTAAGATCAATTGTTATTCGATCTCAAATCTTTTTCTTCTTTTAGCCGAAAGTTAAGGACTAATCCCATTAATTTTCTTGTTGTCGAAATTTGGAAGGATCTTTCGGGATTTCTAGTATAGCCGACTTCTAGGTGAGGTCTTCGGGATTTTAAAGATTCAAGGTAAGTGAAGGTGCATATTCGGTCATATTAGTTGCTATGTTAGCCGAATTTAACTATGGATATTTAGGGGCAGTCGACAGTGGTATACAAGGATTTCGGGATTTCAAATCGCAAGGTAAAAGCACCTATACATTCGGCCAAAGTCCTATTTACCAACTTAGATCTATTTCTTATTTGTTAAAACTAAAAACTAACCACTTGGGTGATCTAGTGGTGACCGATTACAAGAAGGAGCATAGCAAAGTTTCGAGATTTGACTAGTAATCAAATCGGCAATAAGGTAAGGGTTTTGGTTACAGTGAATCTTCAAGAATTGATTGTTTAGCCGAAAGGCTTGTTGCTAACATGTTTAGGGTTGGCCGAATATAGGAATTAAGGATCTAAAGCGTTAGATTGGGTTTTTCGGGAAATCAGTGAAACGATAAATATATCAGGTGTGTACCCCACACTATTTCTCGATAGATTTATGGTTATGCTTTCTTAAAATATGTTAATAAGAATGTGAAAAATATGGCTAAGGTACCATGCAATGGTACAAAGTACTCAGGTATGTTTTCCTACTCCTGCTAGGACTATAATGAGATCTGTCAAGGCATATATGGGAAACTGTAAGAATGTGAAATAGAAATGTGACATATGCATATTTGTATGACATGGGGCATATGGGTTATATGTAAGGGGAAGTGAATGTGGTGGTTTTATACCATAATATCTGAATGTGGTGACTTCGGTCACATTATCTGAATATGGTAACTCATGTCACAAATATTTTATCTGGTGGCTATGCCACAAATTGTATAAGGGCGATGAGCACGTCGACTGCAGTGACTGTCTTCGATGATGTGTAGCGGTTGGAGGGTTGACTTAGTAGTCCCCACGGTGTGCAGGTTGGTACGGGTGATGTGTAGCGGATATTACCTAGGTTTGGGTTCAGGTTTGCATCACTACTTTCATCTGTTATATACATTTGTATTATATGATTTGACATGCCTGAATCGATGAGATTTAGTGTTGGTTACACATTGGGTCTGTTTGACTCACCCCGTTGTGGGAATGTTTTCAGGTGACGATCAGTGATGGACCGGGTCGGCAGGAGCTTAGTGGTGGCCATGCTCAGTTCGGAATTTATTTAAATTTTGGACTTTTACATTTAAAGTATTTGGATTTATTTTCGGGAATGTTTTCATTTGTAATAAGGCCAGTAGTACTTAATTGTTTTATGGTTGCTTTTATTTATTTTATCACGATACTACTATAGTTAAGTCAAAGGTTATTCAAATTATTTTTTTTAAATAAACCCTCAAATGTTTTGTCACCTAACACAAATGATTTTCAATTAAGAGGGTAAACTCTAAGAACTCGATTTTTACCTTTAACATGTAAGTTTGAAATTCAACAGTAAAGTTTTATAAAACCTAGATTTCAAATAAATAAACTGGTTTTCAACCCGAGTCCAACACAAATTAAAACTTCTTTCAAAACCATCCGAATTTTCCAAAGTGTTCAAAAATTTTTGAACTGTTTTTACTCAAGGAACATACCAGATCCGGTCAAGGCTCGTGGGCCGGGTTTGGGGTGTTTCAGCTTGGTATCGGAGCCAGGTTTAAACTATCGGCCTTGGGTTTAAAGCCCACAATGTTTTTAAAATAAGGCCCAAACAAGTTCTTTTATGAAAAGAGCAGGTTTTTCAAGCATGGCACCCAAGTCTTCGACCCGAAGTCCACCAGGTAAGTACCCCTATTCATTTGTGTGATTTATAGTATGAACTGTAGAAGGGTAGAAATGGAACGTAGAATAGTATGATAGGTACTTGAACCCTAGGACTAGGTTACCCCAACAATCACATAAGACTTAAGTGCCTAAGTAAACAAACCTGTGGCTAAGTCGCCGAGTTAGGGTGTGGCAACCTTTGTGCGTATGTCTAGGATTGGATCCGGAAGAGCCTAGTACTTAAGCAGTCCTAGTGACTCACCTCCTCTTCGCTGGAATCCTACCTGGTGCGTAGCTTCGGTTCACCCTAACCAAGAGGACTTAATCACGGGCTAAACCCAATAACTAAAACCCGAAAGGGATTAGCTGTATTTTCATAAAAACTTCGGTTTTAAAATCACCAAATTACCCCTTTAAATTGTAGCAAAACCTAGTTTGAAAAATTTTTAAAATATTTTCGATTTACAAAATTACCTAAATACCCCTAGTGGTGAAATTACTAAAATGCCCTTGGATTTCAAAATTTCCGTACTACCCCTGATTTTAATAAATTTTTTTGATTTTGCAAAAATGTCCACAAACCTTATCTTTGCGAAATACCAAGGCAGCTTGATTTGGAATTTTACGAAATTAACCCTGTTTTACAAAATTACCAAAATGACCCTCGATTTCTAAAATTTCTGCAACCACACCGATTTGGAAAATAAATTCTCAAAAAGAACCCCGAGTTTTGCAAATTTTGAAATACCTTTGATTTCTAGAGATTTTTCAAATTGACCCTGACTTATTACCAAAATACCCTTGTAGGAAAAATGACAAAAATACCCCTGGATAGGAATAAGACAAAAATGTTAGGATAAGGAATGTGTGTGGTAGATACTACTAAATGAATGTTTGAATGAAGGTGCTCCTCTGAATTAGGATAGAAAACTTGAATGAATACTTTGATTGATCGAAAGAACTGCCATTAAACTCCTTTCATAAAATTTCTTCACGAATAATCAGTGGAATAAGGACTAATGCATAAAATTTCTTAATCAGATTAAAACGCGAACGTAGACATGAGCTCTAGGGGACGTGGTCATAATGTGTGTGGACGCGGTCGAGGCCGAATGACCGTGTCGAAACCCGTTAGGTCGGGTTAAGGATCTGAGAATGAAGTACCACCACCACCATCAGCTGTTGGTGCTGAACAGCAAGATTAGACGGGAGATGATGCTGTATCGTAGGCTGTGCTACGGGTTCTTGAAATGGTGGTCAGTCTTTGGAGGAAATATGGGAGCTCGGAAATCTGTACCCGAGCGACTCCGAGCCAATGGAGCTGAGGTGTTCCGTGGTGTATCTGGTGTGGCACCCAGTACGGCTGAGTATTGGTTGGAAGCGACTGAGCGGATCAGGGATGAGCTCGATCTGGCCGCTGAGGAAAAATTGAAAGGGCTGGTGTCGCTTCTCCGCGATGTGTCATATCAATGGTGGCTCACAGTTTGGGATAGTGCTACGGCTGAGGAACTTACTTGGGAATATGTTAAAGCGGCATATCAGAAGAAGTATGTTGGTACTCACTACATTGATGCGCAGAGGAAGGCATTTCTGGGGCTGGTACAAGGAAATAAGTCCGTAGCAGCATACGAGGCTGAATTCTTAAGGCTGAGCCGTTATGCTAAAGGGATAGTGGCTACTGAACATGAGTGATGTGTCCCGTTTGAGGACGGACCGAGGGATGATCTAAGGTTATTGATAGCTCCACAGCAAGAGAGGGAGTTCGTAGTGTTGGTTGAGAAGGCTATAGTAGCCGAGGGAATTAAGGACTCTGTAAGGCAGAACTCTGATCGAAATAGACAGAAGAGAGGTTTTGGATCATCTGGACCGTCAGGGAATGTGCAGAAGAGGCCTAGAGTTGATGGGCAGCGAGGTCAGTAGTCTGGTACAAGAGGGCAATACCGTACCTGTACTCAGTGTGGTAAGATGCATCTGGGAGAATGTTGGAAGAAAATAGGAGGATGCTTCAAGTGTGGGTCTAAGGACCATATGATTAAGGACTGTCCGATAAAGATAGACGGGAGTCGACCCACAGGTCAAGGTGCTAATCAAGCTGGTAGAGGTGGACAGTAGCCTCAGCGAGGTCGTGGTCCGAATGGTAGAGGTAACGGTGCGGGAAGAGGACGTGAACACCCGGTAGAGGTGTTGGGAATACAAAGGTAAGATAGCCGGGTTCGGTTTATGCGGTTTGTAGGAGGGAGGATGGAGACTCGCCGGACGTCATAACCGGTACGTTCCTTGTATTTGGTAAACCTTATGTTGCTCTGATTGATGTGGGCTCGACCCACTCCTATGTTGCATATAGTGTAATTGAAACACTAGGCATAGCCTCTGAACTTTCTGATAGGGAGATGACTGTAGTAAGCCTATTAGGCCAGACTGTAGTGGTAAATAAGATCTTTCGGAGTGTACCTCTAGAGATTCAAGGAGTGAACTTTCCGGCTGACTTAATGGAACTACCCTTTGGAGAGTTTGATCTTATACTTGGTATGGATTGGTTAGTGGAGCATCGGGCTGTGCTGGATTGTGCAGCTAAGCGAATGGAGTTAAGGACCCCGGAGGATGAAGTGGTAATTATGATAGGAGAAAGAAGGAACTACTTGTCTAATATAGTTTTGGCATTAAAGGCAGATAAGAGGGTTCGAAAGGGGTGCAAGGCATTTTTGGCCGCGTTGGATGTGAAGGAAGGGGGAGTTAGTGGAGTTCGAACCGTAAAAGAATTTGTGGATGTCTTTCCGGAGGAATTACCAGGAATACCCCCAGATAGGGAAGTGGAATTTGGAATTGACTTGCTACCAGGTACAGCTCCTGTGTCAATTGCTCCGTATCGTATGGCACCAAAGGAGCTGGTTGAGCTCAAGGCCCAAATTCAAGAGTTGCTCGATCGTGGGTTTATTCGACCCAGTGTGTCTCCGTGGGGAGCACCGGTCTTGTTTGTGAAGAAAAAGGATGGAACTATGCGTATGTGCATAGATTATCGTCAGCTGAATAAGCTGACCATCAAGAACAAGTATCCCTTACCAAGAATCAATGACTTGTTCGATCAGCTGAAGGGGGCAGCAGTATTTTCGAAGATAGATCTATGGTCGGGATATCATCAGTTGAAGGTGAAGGAGGCAGATATCCATAAGACGGCTTTCTGAACAAGATACGGCCATTATGAGTTCTTAGTAATACCGTTCAGATTGACGAACGCCCCCACCGCGTTCATGGATATGATGAACTGGGTCTTTCAACCCTACTTGGATAGGTTCGTTGTTGTGTTCATCGACGACATTCTTGTGTACTCCAAGTCTGAAGAAGAGCATGATGAACATCTTCGGGTTGAGTTGCAAGTGTTAAGGGGGAAGAAGCTCTATGCCAAATTCAGCAAGTGTGAATTTTGGTTTAAGGAAGTGGCGTTCTTAGGACATGTGGTGTCTGCTGAAGGGATAAGGGTGGATCCTAGGAAGATTGAAGCAGTGCTAGATTGGAAACCACCTAAGTCTGTGGCTGAGATTCGTAGCTTCTTGGGATTGGTAGGCTACTACAGAAGGTTTATGGAAGGGTTCTCATCGATCGCTGCACCTTTGACAAAGTTGCTGAGGAAGGAAGTACCTTTCGTATGGACGAATAAGCAGCAAGAGAGCTTTGAGAAGCTTAAGAGGGTATTGACGGAAGCTCCAGTGCTGATTCAGCCTGAGGCGAAAAAGGATTTCGTGGTGTATTGTGACGCTTCTCATACAGGATTGGGATGCGTACTGATGCAAGACGGGAAAGTAGTCACTTATGCGTCTCGACAGTTAAGGCCACACAAGGTTAACTACCCGAAGCACGACTTGGAATTAGCGCGGTGGTATTTGCTCTTAAAGTATGAAGACATTATTTATATGGAGAAAGGTCAGTAATTTACACAGACCACAAGAGCCTTAAGTATCTGTTGACTCAGAAGGAGCTGAATCTGAGACAACGAAGGTGGGTGGAATTATTAAAAGATTACGATTATTCTATGGAGTACCACCCGGGCAAGGCCAATGTAGTGGCAGATGCCCTAAGTCGGAAAGTAGTGTCAGATCTGAGGGCGATGTTCGCACATCTGAGCTTGTATGACGATGGAATTCTATTAGCAGAGTTGCAAGTGAAGCCGACATGGTTGAATGAAGCGAAAGAGGGTCAGTTTTTGGATGAAGATTTAAGTACCAAGTTACAGCAAGTGCAGAATGGTGAGATGAAATATTATGGTATTAATGACGAGGGAGTACTATATTTTCATGGCAAGGTTTGTATGCCTAAGAATAAGGAGTTAAGGCAGAAGATTCTTTGGGAATCGCATAGTAGCCCTTATGCTATGCATCCCGGAGGTACTAAGTTGTATAGAGATCTAAGAGAACAGTTTTAGTGGCACAGTCCAAGAGGGAAGTTCTGAGTTTGTCAAAGAATGCTTAACGTGTCAGCAAGTTAAGGCTGAACACCAAGTTCCATCGGGATTACTTTAGCCAATCAAGATTCCACAGTGGAAGTGGGAGAGAATTACCATGGACTTCGTTAGTGGGCTTCCTCTTACGCCTACTAAGAAGGACTCGGTATGGGTGATAGTGGACCGATTGACCAAGTCCGTGCATTTTATTCCGGTAAAAGTTGATTATTCTTTGCAGAAGTTGGCAAAGTTGTATGTGGTAGAGATTGTAAGGTTGCATGGAGTACCGGTGTCAATCATCTCAGACAGGGATCCAAGGTTTACATCTCGGTTTTGGAAAGCCCTACATCAAGCTATGGGCACTAAGCTAGATTTCACTACGGCTTTCCATCCACAGTCTGACGGGCAATCTGAACGGGTAATCCAAGTGTTAGAGGATATGTTAAGAGGCCGTGTGATAGACTTCAGAGGAAGTTGGGAAGACTATTTACCTTTAGCGGAATTTGCGTACAATAATAGCTATCAGGCCAATATTCGGATGGCGCCGTATGAAGCGTTGTATGGTCGGAAGTGTCAAACTCCTACGTGTTGGACTGAATTAGGGGAACGTCAAGTTTTGGGTCCCGAGATTGTGGCAGAATCTGAGAAGAAAGTTGAGGTAATTCGGGCACGGTTAAAGAAAGCATCTGATAGGTAGAAGTCGTATGCAGATCTCAAGCGCAAGGAAATAGAATTTGATGTGGGAGATCAAGTATTTCTTAAGGTATCGCCATGGAAGAAAGTGATGAGGTTTGGTCGCAAGGGAAGTTAAGTCCAAGGTTTATAGGACCTTATCGGGTATTGAAGCGAGTTGGACCAGTGGCATACTAGTTAGAGTTGCCTTCGGAGTTCAAGCAGATGCACGACGTATTTCATGTTTCTATGCTACGTCGTTATCGATCGGATCCATCCCATGTGGTTTCAGTTGAAGAGGTGGAGCTAAGGCCAGATTTGTCCTACGAGGAAGAGCCAATTCAGATCTTGGAACGAGATGTGAAAGTGTTACGGAAGAAGTCAGTTCCTCTAGTTAAAGTGCTATGGCGTAATCATGGATCGAAAGAAGTTTTGTGGGAGCCGAAGGAAGCAATGCGACAGCAATACCCTCACTTATTCCAGCCAGGTAATTTCGAGGACGAAATTATTTTAAGGGGGCAGAACTGTAATATCCTGGATTATGGTTTATGCATAATTGCTTAATTGAATGTGAAAGCATGTCTTGTGTGTATGAATATGTTTGTATGAATTTTTGGGAACCCTAGAATGTAGGAGAATGATTTAGAAAATATCGTATTTTAAGTTTTAAAAAGGGAGCTAAGCTTGGTAGGGCCTTAAGAGAAAATGTAGGGAAGATTGGACACACAAACAGGCTTGGTTAAGTGGCTTGGAGGCGCCACTTAGGGCCTCTGGAAATGACGCCATGGGCTATGAGGAAGGGCCTAGGTTCGAGCCACGAGGAAAGCAATAAGGGAATTTTTATTTTTGGCAATGGGAAGGTGATGGACGGTATAGGGGGACTAGGTGGAAGAGCTTTAGATATGATTAAATTCTTCTTAAAATTTTGGCTAAAGAATAGGATAATTGAGGATTTTATTTTAATTATTTTTAAATAAAGTGATAAGGAGAAAAACGAGGGATGAGATAGGGGGAAGGAGGGAGTCCTTGGTGGCAAATTCGGCCAAGATTAGTGTAGGGGATACCCGAATCTCATTAGGCAATTTAGCCCTCTTGCGTTTTCTCTTTTCTTTCTAAGCCATCACTTTTATTTTTCCTTTATTTGTTCTAGCCGAAATCCTTCTCTCCCTAAATATCACCATTGCCGATTTCTCCTAGGTCCCATACTAGTCGAATCCTCATCATCAATCTTCCTCTCCTACTTTTCATAATCCCCCCAAAAGCCGAAAGTGAGTTCCTTTTAGCCATAGCCGAATTTCTCTGTGGATTCAAGCAAGGGAGTAGTCGACTACAACACTAAGGGTAAGATCAATTGTTATTCGATCTCAAATCTTTTTCTTCTTTTAGCCGTGTAATATCCCGGGTTAGGGGCTATTTCGTTGTTGCATGATATTACCTGTGTTTGGATTGTTATGTTGTTGTTTGTGTGATTCGAGGCTTAATTGTAAGCTAGGTGTGGCGTCATTGGCATGGGGGAGATGTCTTGGGTTCGAGCTGCGAAATTCCCCATTTTGGTTACTTTTTGGACGGCATAGGAAGGAGGAGTTGGATGGAGTTCAAATTCCTCCTTGGACTTGGTCAAGTGGTGACTTGGATGGTGGAGAGCAAATAGTGGAGTGTGACTTGGTAAACACATTTGAAATGTGTGGTTGTGAGTGCATGGGGGGTTTATGGCCGAATTTTAAGGAATTTGGAGTGGGGGGAGTGACGGCTTGGTTTGGGGTTGGGTATGCCGAATTTCATTTTGGCATTTTGGTGGTTTCGGTCAAAGGCTAGTAGCAACCAAAGTTCTTCCATTTTTGTCAAAACAAGCGATTTTTGCCATAGTAAATTCTCTCATTTTTTCTTCACCCTTTGAAACCGAAAGTTCTCAATCAATTCTTTTCTTTTTCAATTGTTGAAACCGAATTCATGACCCTCTTTCTCATTCCTGGTTCTTTCTTTTCTTTTCATTCTTTCATAACTCTTGAGCCGAATTCATATCCTCTCTAGCCGAATCTTTCATGTGTGCCTTACCATTTCATTAAGCCAAACACTAATTCCCAAAACACATTTTCCATCTTTTTTCTTTCAAACCGTAAGTTCTTGTCCCCATCCATTTTCTATTTTTCTTCCATTTCAAAAGCTCTTGTGCCGAATCTCCTTTTCTCTTAGGGATTCTTGTGACCGAATTCTTGGGTGGTTGGTGTTGGGGTAAGTAGTTGGCCGAATGGCCATCTCTCTCTCTTCTCAAGTAGTATGTTGCGATTTGTTCAAGCTCAGAATGGTTGTAGATTGAAGCGAGTTAATCATTTGTCTAACCTTTCATATAGGATCCGTGGATATTGAAAGTAACCAAGAGGAGTTTTCTACTCTATTAACCGTTTGGTAGCGATGGTTGTGGTAAGTGCTTGGTGGGCTTTAATCGTTTAATCTTTTGGATTTGATCAAGTCAAGATTATTAAGGTTTAACCGTTTCTTTTAGGGTTAGCCGATTGTCGAGGGAATCATCGTGGTTCGGGTTTGGTAGGAAACCAAACATTTGCAAGGTAAGGGATTGAAATTAACCCTTTTTGGTCTATATGGTGTTGGCGAATGGTCTTAGTGCCTAACCCTAATGTTTGGCCGATTGTAGGAGTCAATACTCGAGGGACTTAGATCGTTTCGATTGGGATTTTAGACTCGTATTATCGGTGTGTATACTAACACACTTATATTTAGTAATATGATTGATAACCGTGTGATGGCTAATGATACAGTGATGATTGATATGATACCCTAATGGGTATGATTCTGGACTCGGGTAAGTCAGTATTACTATTTTTAATGATGAGTTATATGTTACCATGGATCAGGGATATATGTGACATGAGATACAGCATGAGATGCATGATTGTATGATATGCATGATTACATGAGTATGGTATGTTGATGGGGTGATACGAGTGGAGGGAGCAATGGTATTTTGTGCTGACGAGCACCAGTGCTTTGGTAGCACACTTTGTGACTTTGGGTCACCAGAGGTTTGGCACCTCCAGAGGTTTGGTACCTCAGCGTCCTCGTCCCAAAGGCTCAGCACCACGATGGGTTGGCCCCACAGATGATTATACGGGATTGACGCCAGTGTTTTGGTAACACACGATGGGTTGGCCCCATCACCAGATTTGTGACTACGGTCACCAGTGCTTTGGTAGCACATTGTGTCTTTGGGACACCAGAGGTTTGGCACCTCATTGCGACTAGTCCCTGTGGTTTGACCACCGTGGGTTGGCCCCACTTGAGATATGGGATCGTCTGCTAGTGTTTTGGTAACACACGATGGGTTGGCCCCATCTTTGGATTTGTGACTTCGGTCACCAAAGGCTTTAGTAGCACAATTGTGTCTTTGGGACACCAAAGTGGTTTGGTACCACATTGACGGATATTGTGTCTTTGGGACACCAGTGTTTTTGGTAACACATTGTGACTATACGTCACCAGTGGTTTGGCACCACCAGTGGTTTGGTACCACACGGGGTGGAAAAGGCGATATGGATGGTTAGGACTGGGTTGCATTAATTATGTTGCTATGTATGATGTGTGTTAGCTTGTTGTTTTATCGGGAGCGGGATTTACACATCGAGTCACTCGACTCACCCTCTCCTTTGACATTTCAGTGACTCGTGAGACGCGGACATGGAGCCGGATGGACTCGGGTGCTCATGCCATGCGGAATAGAAGTTTTTCTCAGATGTTATGCTTTGGGTACTTTAGTAATTTACTTTCAGTTGGGTTTATTTCAGGATTTGTAAAAAAGCCTTTAAATTCTGCCTTTTGATATTATGTTTTAAGTTTGATTTTAATATGCCTTAATAAATAAGTTGGTATGAAGTTTACTAAAACTTGGAAAGATAATGATTTCAAATTATAACGCAAAGTGTTTTTTTTAAACTATACCATCGGGTATCGCACTGATTTTATAAGCATATGAAAGTCAATGGTTTTCAAACTTGAACGCAAATTTTTACTAAGTCTAAATGTTTTAGTAACAAAATTAAACCACTGTTTCTCAAACGAAACAAAGTTTTATCAATTCTATTTAGTACAAATTCGAAATTTTCAAACCCGTTTTCCCCGTAACATACCAGATTCGGTCGTGGTGTTCGGACCGGGTTTGGGGTGTTACAATTATGGTATCAGAGCCAAGTTCAAAAGCTCGGCTGTGGGCCTGAGGCCCAAATTGTTTTCAAAAATTCGTTTTAAGTGTTTTGGGATTGAATACATGGTTCACAAGGCATGGCACCGAGTCTCCGGCACCGCCGCCTGTAAGTAATTCTAAACTCTTACAGAACTAATATTTGTAGAAGGGTAGGTGATATGGAACGTAGTTAGATTTATAGGACTTGAACCCTAGGATTAGATCACTCAAACAGTTGAACTGAAGCATAAGACTTAAAGCACTAAACCAATCTATGACTCAGCCACGGGGCTAGGGTGTGGTAACTCCAAAGACGCATGTCTAGGAGAGGATCCTAAGAGCTTGGTATTTAAGCGGTCCCTCGTGACTCACCTCCTCTTCGCAGTATCCCACCCGTGCGTAGCTCGAGTTCACCCCACGACCAAGAAGGCTCGATCATGACTTAACCTAACGACTAAAAAACCGAAAAGGGAATCACCATGTTTTCAAAAATACAACAACAACCCTAATGTTTTCAAACTTTTTGCAATAAACTCTTTCAAAACTGAGAATGTCACTTTTACAACGAATTTCTTGATTTGGAAAATTACAAACACGCCCTTAGGGGTAAATTTACTAAAATGCCCTCGGTTTATAAAATAGCAACTCAATGATTTTTGCCCAAAATTTCAATGATATTACGAAATTCAAACACTCTGTTTTACAAAATATCAATCGAAAATTTTGATTTTGAAAATTTACGAAAACACCCTCGGTTTGTGAAAATTACTAAAATACCCCTGGTTTCCAAAACGAAGTATTTTACAAAATTTTCAAAGAACACTCTCAAATTTTTGGAATTTCAAATTGACCGGTTTTACGAAAGTTTAAAATATCTTTTATTACGAAAATACCCTGTAGGGAAAATGACGGAAATACCCTTGGGTTAGAAATGGCGAAATGTCCAAGAGTGAATAGGTATGGAAAGGGTTAAGGAATGGATGTATGACCTCTTTTGGGTGAATAGGATAGAAGATTGAAACCTTGGTTGCTCGAAAGAACTCCTGATTAAACTCCATCCATAAAATTTCTTTGCGGTTAAGAAAGTGGAACGATACTAATGCATAAAAATCTTCTTAATCAGAAACGTAGATCGTTTAGTCATGAGTACTCGAGGTGGACGTGGCCGTAATACTCGTGGTCGAGGTCGAGGTAGGATGACGCTTTACGAACCCGTAGGATCTGGTCAAGGGTCGAAAAAATGAGATGCTTGCCCGCCACCACCGGTGGAGGTGGTGAGTTCCAAGATCGACCGAGACGATGCGGTGTCACAGGCGATCTTTGCGGGTGTTGGAAAGAGTAGCCGGTGTAGGTGGTGGTGCGGGAGTTAGGAAATCGTTCGAGGCGACTCGGGCTAATGGGGCCGAATTTTTCCGAGGTGTATCGGGTGTTGCTCGAGCACTTTGCTGAATATTGGCTGAGAGGCAAATCGAGCGGATCATGGATGATCCGGACTTGACGGTGAGAGGAGAAGCCGAAGGGCATCGTGCTCGCTTCTTCGGGATGAGTCATATCGGTGGTGGCTCACGGTTCGGGACAAAGGTGGCGGTGAGGATCCGACATGGGATTATTTTAGAGCCGCATATCAAAAGAAGTACATTGGGACTAGCTACATCGACTCCCAAATGAAGGCATTTCGAGGCTTGTTCGGGGAGTAAATCGATTCTTGAGTCTGAGTGAGTTCCCGGTGAGTAGGTATGCCGAGGGCATTGTAGCCACCGAGCATGAGAGGTGTGTTCGTTTCGAGGATGGTCTCATGGACGAGTTGAGGCTGACTGATTGCTCCACAGCGAGTGCGAATTCTTTGTCTTAGTCGAGAAGGCTAAGGTAGCCGAAGGTGTTAAGGAGTCGGTAAGACAGAGCATGGACAGGAGTAGGCTTAAGAGGAGCTTTGGGTCTTCTGGATCATTTGGCAATCCGCAAAAGAGGGCTAGACCGAGTGGGCGTAATCGATCGCTAGGTTTGTTGTTTGCTAGGCGAGGACCGCCGCAGTGTAATCAGTGTGGGAAATCTCATTGGGGTGGTTGTTGGACTGGTGGAAAAGGTTGCTTCGAGTGTGGTTCTCGGATCATCGCATTAGGGACCGTCCGCGCGTAGGATGGCCGGATTCGATCCGAGAGGTCGTGGCCGTGTCGATTCGAGAGGTAATGGACCGCCACCACGTAGGGGCCGTGGTAATGGCGAGGTGGTAATGGTTTTGGTCGAGGTCGTGGAGCACCGGCGCAGGCGCGGGTAGTTCGAGGCACGCACACTGGTTCGGTGTATGCAAACTAGGCGCCGCGAGAGGGCGACGCACCTGATGTAATCACCGTGACGCTTTTTGATTTTTGGTTCTCCTATACCGCTTTAATTGACTTGGGTTCCACGCGTTCGTATGTTGCTAGTAGTATAGTTGAGACCATGGACTTGGACTCAGAAACCGCTTCTAGGCAAATGACCGTATTTAGCCCTCTAGGTCACTCAGTAGTGGTAGATAAGTTGTATAAGGATGTACCCTAGAACTCCAAGGGGTCATTTTCTTTCGCCGATCCGATGGAACCGCCGCTTTGGGAGTTCGATCTGATCCTTGGAATGGACTGGTTGGTTAAGTACCAGGCTAAGGTGGATTGCGCGGCCAAGCGCATGGTTCTATCGACGGATAAGGGAGATGAAGTGATTATGATAGGTAATAGGAGAGATTACTTATCCAATGTGGTGTCGGTATTAAAAGTCAGTAAAGATGGTCGGAAGAAGAGTGTGAAGCGTATGTGGTTCATGTGTATGCCTTAGAGGCTAAAGAGTCTCATTGTTGAGAAGGTTCATACATTAAGGAATTTGTGGATGTGTTTCCAGAGGAGCTTAGGGTTTACCACCGGATCGTGAGGTAGAGTTTGGGATAGATCTGCTACTGCAGGATCGCGCCGGTGTCTATTGCTCCATATAGGATGGCACCGAAGGAATTGGTGGAGCTTAAGGCTCGGTTCGGGAGCCGTTGGATCGAGGCTTCATTAGGCCAAGTGTTTCACCGTGGGGAGCGCCGGTGTTATTCGTCAAGAAGAAGGGCGGTACAATGCGGATGTGTATCGACTACCATGGCCCGAATAAGCCGACGATTAAAAACAAGTATCCGCTACCACGGATAGATGACTTGTTTGATCACCAAAGGTGCATCGGTGTTTTCAAGATCGATTTGAGGTCCGGGTACCATCGGTTGAAAGTTAAGGAAGCGGATATCCATAAGACAAACGTTTGAACTCGATGCGGGCACTACGAATTCTCGTAATGCCGTTCGGGTTGACTAACGCTCGGCACTTTTATGGATATGATGAATAGGGTGTTTCAAAGATGATCTGGACCGCTTTGTCGTGGTTTTTATTGACGATATCTTGGTATATTCAAGGTCACAAGAGGAGCATGATGCACACTTAAGAGTGGTGTTGCGATTTTGAGGAGAAGCAACTCTATGCTAAGTTCGATGAAGTGCGAGTTACGCTTAGTGAAGTGACGTTTTTGGGTCATGTAGTATCACCGAGGGGATTAGAGTAGATCCTCGGAAGGTTGAGGCGGTTTTGGATTGGAAGCCTCCTAAGTCGATCACCCGAGATTCGGAGTTTCTGGGTTTGGCGGATACTACCAAGATTTGTTGAGGGTTTCTCGTTAATTGCGACACCGATGACTAAGTTGTTAAGGAAGGGAGTTCCGTTCGTGTGGGTGAGAAACAAAGCAGGAGAGTTTCGATAAGTTGAAGAAGATCTTGGTGAGGCTCTGCTTTAATTCAACTTTGAGGTCGGGTAAGGAATTCACGATTATCATCTTGCGACGCATCTCATACGGGTTTGGGTTGTGTCTTGATGCGGGAAGGTAAGGTTGTGGCTTACGCTTCTCGGCACCGAGGCCACACGAGGTCAACTATCCGACGCCTTACGACTTGGAGCTAGCAAACGTAGTCTTCGCTCTAAAAATCTGGAGGCACTACTTATACGGTGAGAAGTCAATCGCCTACACGGATCATAAGAGTTTGAAGTATCTACTAACTCGTAAGGATCCGAATTTGAGGCGCGGCGTAGATGGGTTGAATTGCTCAAGGACTACGATTGCTCGATCGAGTATCATCCGAGCAAGGCTAACGTGGTGGCGGCGCGCGTTGAGCCGTAGGGTTGTTTCGGACTTAAGAGCTTTGTTTGCCCATTTGAGTTTGTATGGCGACGGGAGTATTCTCGCGAAATCGCAGTTAAGCCTACTTGGGTTGAGCGGATCAAAGAGAAACAGCTTGGAGGATGAGGTTCGAGTGCGCGAAGGTTACAAGTGCGAGAATGGTGGTTTGGAGGGTTACTGACTTGTCTAGTGATGAGGTTCTGTGTTTTTCAAGGTAAGGCTTGTATGCCTAAAGATGTTGAGTCGAGGCGAAAGATTCTTCAGGCGTACATAGCAGTCCTTATGCTATGCATCCCGGAGGAAGTAAAATGTATAGGATCTTAGAGAGCGCTTTTGGTGGCTCGGCTTGAAGAAAGAGGTGACGGAGTTTGTTGGGAAATGTCCGACTTGTCGCAGTCAAGGCGAACATCGATTCTCAGTCCGGGTTTGCTTCACTGTGAAAATCCCTCGATGGAAGTGGGAAAGGATAACTATGGATTTCGTCGATGGGTTACCGCTTCGCCAAGCAAGAAAGATTCGATTTGGGTTATCGTGGACCGTCGACTAAGTCGGCCCATTTCATTCCGTGAGAGTGGACTATTCACTTCGTGATTGGCGAAGCTTTATGTGTCGAGATAGTAAGGCTACACGGTGTTCCAGTTTTCGATTATCTCGGATAGGGATCCCGGGTTTACGCCGAGGTTCTGGAGAGCGTTGCATCAAGCTCTGGGTACTCGTTTGGATTTCAGCACGGCTTTTCACCCGCAGTCTGACGGTCAGTCAGAAAGGGTTATTCAGATTTTAGAAGACATGTTGAGGGGTTGTGTTCTGGACTTCAGGGGTAGTTGGAAAGAGTTTCTGCCGTTAGCCGAATTCGCCTATAACAACAGCTACCAAGCAAGCATCAAAATGGCACCATATGAGGCACTGTATGGTAGGAAGTGTCGCTCACCTACTTGTTGGACAGAGTTAGGAGAACGTCAGTTGTTGGGACCTGAGTTGGTTGCTGAGACCGAGGACAAGGTTAGGTTGATTTAGGCTCGTTTGAAGGAAGCTTCGGACCGGCAAAAGTCTTATGCCGATCTTAAGCGAAGAGATATAGAGTTCGCTGTGGGGGATCGGGTTTTCTTAAAGGTCTCACCTTGGAAGAAGGTGCTGAGGTTTGGCAGAAAAGGGCAAGCTAAGTCCGAGGTTTATTGGGCCGTATAAGGTGTTGAGACGAGTTGGACCAGTGGCGTATCAGCTTGAGTTGCCAGCAGAGCTTAGCCAGATTCACGATGTTTTTCACGTGTCGATGCTTCGACGGTACCGTTCAGACCCATCACATGTAGTAGCAGAGGAGGAGATCGAGGTAAATCCAGATTTGACCATAGAGGAAGAACCGGTCACGATTCTAGATCGAGATGTCAAGGTTCTCGCGTGGGAAGTCCATGCCTTTGGTTAAGGTACTTTGGCGGAACCATGGCGTGGAAGAAGCCACGCGTGGGAACCCGAGATGATACGATGAGACAAAGAATACCCGCAACTCTTTTGACCAGGTAATTTCGAGGTCGAAATTATTCTTAAGGGGGGTAGAACTGTAATATCCCGGGTTAGGGGCTATTTCGTTGTTGCATGATATTACCTGTGTTTGGATTGTTATGTTGTTGTTTGTGTGATTCGAGGCTTAATTGTAAGCTAGGTGTGGCGTCATTGGCATGGGGGAGATGTCTTGGGTTCGAGCTGCGAAATTCCCCATTTTGGTTACTTTTTGGACGGCATAGGAAGGAGGAGTTGGATGGAGTTCAAATTCCTCCTTGGACTTTGTCAAGTGGTGACTTGGATGGTGGAGAGCAAATAGTGGAGTGTGACTTGGTAAACACATTTGAAATGTGTGGTTGTGAGTGCATGGGGGGTTTATGGCCGAATTTTAAGGAATTTGGAGTGGGGGGAGTGACGGCTTGGTTTGGGGTTGGGTATGCCGAATTTCATTTTGGCATTTTGGTGGTTTCGGTCAAAGGCTAGTAGCAACCAAAGTTCTTCCATTTTTGTCAAAACAAGCCGATTTTTGCCATAGTAAATTCTCTCATTTTTTCTTCACCCTTTGAAACCGAAAGTTCTCAATCAATTCTTTTCTTTTTCAATTGTTGAAACCGAATTGATGACCCTCTTTCTCATTCTCGGTTCTTTTTTCTTTTCTTTTTCATTCTTTCATAACTCTTGAGCCGAATTCATATCCCCTCCTAGCCGAATCTTTCATGTGTGCCTTACCATTTCATTAAGCCGAAACACTAATTCCCAAAACACATTTTCCATCTTTTTTTCTTTCAAAACCGTAAGTTCTTGTCCCCATCCATTTTCTATTTTTCTTCCATTTCAAAAGCTCTTGTGCCGAATCTCCCTTTTCTCTTAGGGATTCTTGTGACCGAATTCTTGGGTGGTTGGTGTTGGGGTAAGTAGTTGGCCGAATGGCCATCTCTCTCTCTTCGAAGTAGTATGTTGCGATTTGTTCAAGCTCAGTAATGGTTGTAGATTGAAGCGAGTTAATCATTTGTCTAACCTTTCATATAGGATCCGTGGATATTGAAAGTAACCAAGAGGAGTTTTCTACTCTATTAACCGCTTGGTAGCGATGGTTGTGGTAAGTGCTTGGTGGGCTTTAATCGTTTAATCTTTTGGATTTGATCAAGTCAAGATTATTAAGGTTTAACCTGTTCTCTTTTAGGGGTTAGCCGATTGTCGAGGGAATCACTGTGGTTCGGGTTTGGTAGGAAACCAAACATTTGCAAGGTAAGGGATTGAAATTAACCCTTTTTGGTCTATATGGTGTTGGCCGAATGGTCTTAGTGCCTAACCCTAATGTTTGGCCGATTGTAGGAGTCAATACTCGAGGACTTAGATCGTTTCGATTGGGATTTTAGACTCGTATTATCGTGTGTGTATACTAACACACTTATATTTAGTAATATGATTGATAACCGTGTGTGATGGCTAATGATACAGTTGATGATTGATATGATACCCTAATGGGTATGATTACGACTCGGGTAAGTCAAGATTACTATTTTTAATGATGAGTTATATGTTACCATGGCTCGTGGATATATGTGACATGAGATACAACATGAGATGCATGATTGTATGATATGCATGATTACATGAGTATGGTATGTTGATGGGGTGATACGAGTGGAGGAGCAATGGTATTTTGTGCCGACGAGCACCGGTGCTTTGGTAGCACACTTTGTGACTTTGGGTCACCAGAGGTTTGGCACCTCCAGAGGTTTGGTTCCTCGCGTCTCGTCCCAGTTGGCTCAGCACCACGATGGGTTGGCCCCACGATGATTATACGGGATTGACGCCACTGCTTTGGTAACACACGATGGGTTGGCCCCATCACCGTTTGTGACTACGGTCACGATGCTTTGGTAGCACATTGTGTCTTTGGGACACCAGAGGTTTGGCACCTCATTGCGACTAGTCCCTGTGGTTTGACCACCGTGGGTTGGCCCCACTTGAGATATGGGATCGTCTGCTAGTGTTTTGGTAACACACGATGGGTTGGCCCCATCTTTGGATTTGTGACTTCGGTCACCAGTGCTTTGGTAGCACAATTGTGTCTTTGGGACACCAGTGGTTTGGTACCACATTGACGGATATTGTGTCTTTGGGACACCAGTTTTTGGTAACACATTGTGACTATACGTCACCAGTGGTTTGGCACCACCAGTGGTTTGGTACCACACGGGGTAGAAAAGGCGATATGGATGGTTAGGACTGGGTTGCATTAATTATGTTGCTATGTATGATGTGTGTTAGCTTGTTGTTTTATCGGGAGCGGGATTTACACACTGAGTCACTCGACTCACCCTCTCCTTTGACATTTCAGTGACTCGTGAAGCGGACATGGAGCCGGATGGACTCGGGGTGCTCATGCCATGCGGAATAGAAGTTTTCTCGATGTTATGCTTTGGGTACTTTAGTAATTTACTTTCAGATTGGGTTTATTTCAGATTTGTAAAAAGCCTTTAAATTCGCCTTTTGATATTATGTTTTAAGTTTGATTTTAATATGCCTTAATAAATAAGTTGGTATGAAGTTTACTAAAACTTGGAAAGATAATGATTTCAAATTGTAACGCAAAGTGTTTTTTTAAACTATACCATCGGGTATCGCACTGATTTTATAAGCATATGAAAGTCAATGGTTTTCAAACTTGAACGCAAATTTTTACTAAGTCTAAATGTTTTAGTAACAAAATTAAACCACTGTTTCTCAAACGAAACAAAGTTTTATCAATTCTATTTAGTACAAATTCGAAATTTTCAAACCCGTTTTCCCCGTAACATACCAGATTCGGTCGTGGTGTTCGGACCGGGTTTGGGGTGTTACAAGCCGAAAGTTAAGGACTAGTCCCATTAATTTTCTTGCTGTCAAAATTTGGAAGGATCTTTCGGGATTTCTAGTATAGCCGACTTCTAGGTGAGGTCTTCGGGATTTTAAAGATTCAAGGTAAGTGAAGGTGCATATTCGGTCATATTAGTTGCTATGTTAGCCGAATTTAACTATGGATATTTAGGGGCAGTCGACAGTGGTATACAAGGATTTCAGGATTTCAAATCGCAAGGTAAGAGCACCTATACATTCGGCCAAAGCCCTATTTACCAACTTAGATCTATTTTTTATTTGTTAAAACCGAAAACTAACCATTTGGGTGATCTAGTGGTGACGGATTACAAGAAGGAACATAGCAAAGTTTCGGGATTTAACTAGTAATCAAATCGGCAATAAGGTAAGGGTTTTGGTTACAGTGAATCTTCAGGAATTGACTGCTTAAATAAAAGCTTGTTGCTAACATGTTTAGGGTTGGCCGAATATAGGAATTAAGGATCTAAAGCGTTAGATCGGGTTTTTCGGGAAATCAGTGAAACAATAAATATATCAGGTGTGTACCCCACACTATTTCTCTATAGATTTATGATTATGCTTTCTTAAAATATGTTAATAAGAATGTGAAAAATATGGCTAAGGTACCATGCAATGGTACAAAGTACTCAAATCGTTTTCTACTCTCTGCTAGGACTATAATGAGATCTCACAAGGCATATATGGGAAACTGTAAGAATGTGAAATAGGAATGTGACATATGCATATTTGTATGACATGGGGCATATGGGTTATATGTAAGGGGAAGTGAATGTGGTGGTTTTATACCACAATATCTGAATATGGTGACTTCGGTCATATTATCTGAATATGGTGACTCATGTCACAAATATTTTATTTGGTGGCTATGCCACGAATTTTATAAGGGCGATGAGCACGTCGACTGCAGTGACTGCCTTCGATGATGTGTAGCGGTTGGAGGGTTGACTTAGTAGTCCCCACGGTGTGCAGGTTGGTACGGGTGATGTGTAGCGGATGGTACCTAGGTCTGGGTTCGGGTTTGCATCACTACTTTCATCTGTTATATACATTTCTATTATATGATTTGACATGCCTAAATCGGTGAGATTTAGTGTTGGTTACACATTGGGTCTGTTTGACTCACCCCGTTGTGGGAATGTTTTCAGGTGACGTTCAGTGATGGACCGGGTCGGCAGGAGCTTAGTGGTGGCCATGCTCAGTTCAGAATTTATTTAAATTTTGGACTTTTACATTTAAAGTATT
Source organism: Gossypium bickii (assembly GCA_025503065.1). NCBI lineage: Eukaryota > Viridiplantae > Streptophyta > Magnoliopsida > Malvales > Malvaceae > Gossypium > Gossypium bickii. The sequence goes on from CP106716.1 coordinate 38,794,997, forward strand.
TGGATTTATTGTCGGGAATGTTTTCATTTGTAATAAGGCCAGTAGTACTTAATTGTTTTATGGTTGCTTTTATTTATTTTATCACGATACTACTATAGTTAAGTCAAAGGTTATTCAAATTTTTTTTTTAAATAAACCCTCAAATGTTTTGTCACCTAACACAAATGATTTTGAATTAAGAGGGTAAACTCTAAGAACTCGATTTTTACCTTTAACATGTAAGTTTGAAATTCAACAGTAAAGTTTTATAAAACCTAGATTTCAAATAAATAAACTGGTTTTCAACCCGAGCCCAACACAAATTAAAACTTCTTTCAAAACCATCCGAATTTTCCAAAGTGTTCAAAAAGTTTTGAACTGTTTTTACTTAAGGAACATACCAGATCCGGTCAAGGCTTGTGGGCTGGGTTTGGGGTCTTTCAATCCCTGACCGTGAGCCACTATTGATAGGCCTTGTCTCGAAGAAGAGACACAACTCCTTTCAACTTTTCTCTGCCGTGAAGTTAAGATCATCCATTATACGCTCAACTGCTTCTAACCAGTATTCAGCTACGTTGGGAGCTATACCAGAAACGCCCCTAAACATTTCTGCTGCATTGGCTCGGAGTCGTTCAGACACAGATTTTCGAGCTCCTGTGCCCATGCCTGCCTCGGCAACTCTCTTCAAAACCTGTAACATCGCCTGAGACACCACATCATCTCCGGGCGTTTGATCCTGGAATTCTGCTTCCGCAGCTGGTGGTACTGGCATCTTATTTCCTGACCCATGACCAGATCCCACTGGTTCCGACACAACAATCCTGCCCCTACCATGACCATGACCACGCACACCACGTCAACATCCCCTAGCGCTCATGACTAACGTTTGCAACTTAATCTGATTAAAAGTTTTATAAGTTAGTCTTTCTTTCACTGTTTAGCACCGAGTAGTTTTATGGAAAATAGTCTTAGAGAGTAGTTTTCGCCAGACACATCAAAACATTTCTCTCTCTAAAGTTCTGGTCTCTAAGAGCTAACAAACATACTCATTCATGCTAACAGTTATTTCATGCATACTCCATCAATAATTTAAAATGCTTATCTGGGTGGATCAGGTGCCAACGGACTCGGATGCCATGTTCCCATCAAAACATTCCTAAAAATCATTTAGACCAACTTACTAAAACATCAGTGAACCCATTTTCACATCCCGAGTTTTGCAACCTAGGCTCTGATACCAAAATTGTAACACCCCAAACCCGATCTAAACGCTATGACCGAATCTGGTATGTTACAGGGTGAAGTGAAAACGATTTGTGGTGACTACTTTAGGAAACCATTTGGAAACCTTGTTGTTAAGGCGATGTTTTGGATAATAGTGGTCTGTAGCTTACGAAAGAAAATTTTCGAGTTTAATTAATTGCTAATTTGTGATCTTTGTTAGCATTTGAGAAAAACGGTTGTTTTATATTTCTTGTGTTTTGAAAGCTCTATTAACAATCATGTTTAAAACGTATAATAACGTCATGTCATAACTAAATACAAAATGTTAAAACCAAATAGTAATTTATGAGGCCTTATTACAACATCTAAAACCAACTAAAACCCCCAAATTAAAATAGTTTTAAGAAAGAAACTGAGTTTACGATAATTATCATACTATGGCCTCCATCCACGAGTCTGCCTCGGCTCCCAAGTCCACGTGATTCTCGATCACCGCAAGGTTAAGCGGAGGGTGAGTCACCAAGACTCGGTGTGTAAAATCCCCTTAAGTCACATAAATGGCTCCAGGCCCACAATCACTTATTGGACCTTAGCCCATTATAAAGTAACATACACAAATATGAATGCAATGCACCCAGCCCAACCTAGATTTTCCATCCTTTACACACCACCCGTACCAGCCCATCACACCGTGGGGATTTCTACAATCAACCCTCCATCCACTACACTCCTTAGGTGGCACCTAGCCACTGGTGACAGAGTAAAAAAATATCATATGTGGGGCCAACGCACTTGTGGTACCCAACCACTAGTGACAATCCCTAATAATCATACATGTGGGGCCAACCCACTGTGGTACCAAACCATTGGGACAAGTCACGAAATCATATGTATGTGGTACCAAACCACTGGTGGTTCCAAACCACTGAGACTTAGTCACGGAATCAAGAATGTGGGGCCAACCCACTTGTGGTACCAAACTACTACTGACAGTCTTAAGCACTTCCCCTTCACAACATATCCAACCCATGCATAACACATGTAACCAAATGAAAGTATCATGCTATATAAATGAACAGTATCATTATGGCATACATATATATTAACTCATACATAACAACAAGGTACTTACCTGGTATTTTAGCCATACCCATATAGGCATAACGACTATCCATCCAGTCACTTCAGCTTTTCAGTCCCAAACGATTAGTATCACATATTAACATTAAAGTGTGAAGTTTTACACACCTGATTATACGCAGCACTATGCTCTCTATGTCGACACTATCATTAGCAGGAACTACTACTATCTGTCTACTATTCTACTCAGAAACTAGCCCACAACCTGGTGGCCAATCTCGAACAGCAGACACTGCGTGCTTCTTGAACTTATGGGTAGGACTGCAAGTCCAACCCCCTCCTTTGATTGGCTACAATTTGGTTCCATGAAACGATCTTGGTCAAAAAACCGGGTTAAGACATCGAATCAGAGAATCATAAGAATAACATTCAAACAAACAATATAATGATTTCTTACCTAAGTCAATAGGACCCGAAGGCTACCACTCTTGGATTAACAAATCACTTGATTGATCGGTTCCGATTGACCCTAAAGTACTCTTCAACTGCTGGCCAAAAACAGAAGAAACACAAGAACCAAGCCCTTCCTATATTCAGCCACAACACACATGGAACAGGATTAATGTCCTCTTGATTCGGTCAATCAAAAGAGAAAAGAGAGGAGTGAAAAGAAAAGGGAACACTTACCTCGACTTAAGAGAAAACCGATTGGGAAGATTGAGAGGAGAAGTGACGACCACCTTCTGAGGGAATTCAGTCAAGAGATGGAGTTTGAAAAGTAAGCAAATAGAAAAAACGAAATGGAGGGGAAGAGAATTGCTTCAGCTTTTGGTGACGAAATAATAAAAAAGGGTTTCGGTTCAAGCTGATCAAGAGATGAGCAAAGGGTATGAACAAGAGAAAAATAAAAGAGAACAAGAGAGTTGAGATTCGGCCTTGATAAAAGAATAAGTGAAAGAGGTATAATGTAACCTAAATGACAAGGGGGTTCGGCTAAGATCAAGGGTGAATGAAACCGAAATGAGGACACCACAAGAAAAAGAAAAGAATGAGAAAGAAAAGAGATTCGGTAAGACTCAAGAGGTTTCGGCAATACCAGGAAAGAGAAAAGAAGAAGAAGATATGGTAGCTAAATATTGAGTGAAAATAAAATAAGAAAAGAAGAAGAAAGTAGGAGGCAACAGGTTTCGGTTTTGGCTTAAGAAAAAGGAGACAAGAAATGGGATTTTGCTAGGCACCTACAGCATATAGGGAGTTAGAACCCAAAAAGAATGAAGTAGCTTCAAGGGACTTAACACAATCGACACCACCTATTTATCTAGCTAGCCGAAATGCTCACCACGCCCCTAGGTACTACCATCTAAAGTTCAGCCACCCCCCAAACCAACTAAATCGTACACACACACACACACTCACACACCTCACTTCCCACATTCGGCCAAACTCTCTTCCTCTCTCCCCAATCCCATCATTTTCTCCACCGATCACTCTCCACTCCCCATTCAAAATTGTTGATCGATTCCTCCTCCTTGAATTCCTCTCCTCCCTTCATTCAAATGTGTTGACTCATTCAACACTCATCCACCAGGGTCTAAGCTGCATCCACCCCTCCTCCACCTTGGCGTCAAAAAGAAATCCCCAAAAAGAAACCACGCAACTCGAACCCCCTCCCTGCTAGCTCCCCTGAGGCGTCACTCACCTGCCTCCTAAGTGGCGCCTCTTTGCCACTTTATTAAAGCACTTCTTGTGTCAAAAACCTACAAGCAACAACCATTAAGTCCTATCCCATCCAGCTTTCCCCTAAAGTGCCCAAAAAGAGAATTTTGGCCAAGACTTCGACTTAACCCTGAGCCTTTCCTGGACCCTTAAAACACCCTAAACCAACATATTAAGCATAGCATACACACAAAACACACCACATGCACAGCCCCTAATTTAGGATGTTACAGTTGTTATAATTATTGTAATTATAATTTACAATAGATTATTATTATAGTTATTATAATTGTAATTTTTCAATCAAACATTATTATAATTATGATAATTATAATTATTATATTCGGTTCGTTATTATAATGAATTTTGATTCATATTAAAATATCAACTATTCCCAAATTAGGATATATAGGGTTTTTGAGAAAAAACTAATATACCTAAAATAAAAAGAGTGAGGTCTAGCAGCCGTTATATAGTGAATTCTCTTTGAAAAGTTTAAGAGAGTTCTTGTCATTCGTTGTCACATCAGGTGGATTATGTAAGGTTGATTGGTTGTTTAACGTCACAGCAATATTGTGCAAGCATACACTGTCAGTGCAAGTATAGTAGACAAATATGAGTCTGTCGGATATCGATCCCACGAGAATGGTTGTCTTTTGTCTATCAATGTTAGTTCAATAAATAAATAGAAATGATATAAATTGTGAGAGTAGTTGTCAAAGCTATAACTTGAAAATAATAAGATAAAATATGATAATGATAAACTGGGATTCCCAATGTCAATATTCAACAAATATTAAGTGCTCACAAGGTATAAAAGGATAGGTGATTGTCGATGCATTAAATTTCAATGAATATCTTACCAAGCTTAACTTCTATATTTAATCTAAGACTTAAACATGCACATTAGCCACACCTTCCGATGATGGAAATGGAACACTACTAAGAACAAGTGGATTAAATTCCTTTAATCCTCAAGCAACTTCCGTTGTCATGCTTGTTAGCTTGAACTGTCACTGCATTTTCCAGTGTTAGTGACCACAATAACACTTCCAGGCTAAAAACATTGTAACACCCCCAAATCTAAATATTTAATTTTGTATGTTTGCAACATAATTGTGTATCTGCCTGTCTTAGGGGTTAAGTGATTTGGGTATGTTTGGGAGTGTCTGAAAAGTCTTGGGTTCAAGCCTGGGCTTGTGTAAAAAGTTTTGTTTTTAAGGAATAAACCCTTGCCTATGGTTAGTAGGCTTTTAAATTATTGTGGGTAAAAGTGAGACATAAAAAGCTTGCTGGTCTAGGGGGTAAGTGGTGTGTTACCTATGCCAGTGGACTGAGGTTTGAATCTTGGTGGAGGCAAGGGAGTATTTATTTTGCCGCTATGCCGTGGGGGGAGTTGTAGCTTGACTAAAACACAGAAGTGGTTGAGAAGAATTCAAATTGAGTGGTTGAGGGGAGGTGTGATCGGGTGGAGAGATTTGAGGAGGGATTTTAGGAGAAAATCAATGGAAGTGAGGGGAGAGGGAGTGTTGTGCCGAAATTGGACTCTAGCACACAAGAAATTCGGTTAGAGTGGTATACTTCTCATTGGGTATACTCCACATTTCAGGTTTTACTTGTATTTGTTTTGTTTCTCTCTTTTGATGGAAAGCCCAAAGTAGTAGGGGTTCTATATCAACTCGTTTGTTTTTTTTGACAACCAGTTCTTTGGCCGAATACTCCCTCTTACAATTGCCTCTTATTCATTTCTTTTCCCAAGTAATTCTACTGTTGGCCGAATACACTTTCCTCCCCCTTTTGTCATTTTGAATCTATTTCTCTACCGTTCTTTTTCCTGCTTCACTGTTGCCAATTTGCTTTTCTGGCTTTTCTCTTCTTTCATCCTTTCCTTTTATTTCCTGGTTGCCGACTCTTTCCTTTCTCTTGGGGCCGACCGTGTCCCTTCTCTATTTTTTGGTAAGCATTCAATACTTGCTGTTAAGTCTTGCACTTCATGGTTGATTCTCTTTCTTGTGTTGTTGGTAAGTGATAGTATGGTGTCATTTTGTTGCTTGTTGAATAAGTGCTTACTCATTTTTGGTTGGTGCCTAGGAACTTTTTGAAGGGTAGAAGTTTGGGTAGGCGAAACTTCCCTCTTCACTCGATCAAAGGTAAGTTATTGTGAGTATAACGATTGGGATAATTGTGTGTATTCGATTGAATAACTGCTTAAATGAATAATTGGGGATTGTTGGTCAAGTGTAGGTTTCAAAGGCGTGGGTGATTTTCTCAGCAAATAGAACCCAGGTGTGTCGTAGTACTCTATAAACAATATCGGTGAAATGCCGAAAAGTGTGTAAACACTGCCCAAATCATAAATCGTCAAAAGCCAGAAAATATGACAATTGACGTTACACGAGCGTGTGCTTGCTCATGTGGTAATCTAAACGCATAAAACGTGGGCGTTTGACTATTGAGGCCACCACGAGCGATTTTATGGTCTTTGGCCATTTTGGGCCATGTTGGGCCGAATTGGACTGTGTGGGCCAAACGGGCTTGTGAGCCTCACACGGGTAAACCACACGAACGTGTAAAGAATATTGGGCCAAACTGTGTAATTTTCATGACTGAGACCAATTCTGGGGTATGTGGGCCACACGGGCGTGTGGGCCTACATGAGCCCGCATTATGGGCCTTGGGCCCATTTTCACTGTTTGACTGTAAAGGTTGCACGGTCGCCCGAGACGATTGTGGACCTACTAATGGGTCAGTAAGTATACCTAGATGCCCAAACTGATATGAAATGACAGTTATGCCCTTATGACTTAAAATAACTGTTATGCCCTTATGATATAAAATGACTGTATGCCTTATGTTATGTATGACTATATATGAGCATGCCCCGATATGTATGTTGCATACATGTGTGGTATGTTGCATGGGATGGGATAATTACAATTGGAGGAAGTGTACTGTACTGGCAGCCCTACTGCAATTACTATTTAGTGCCACAACCGGTGCTAATTTTTGGAGTCTAGGGATGGGTCGGTGATTTTATCCCCACATAGAGTGTTGGGCTGGACGAAGTGGAGTGTAGAGGCTGGCTGGATAGGATTTCTGATTACATGCCTGAACTTTTACTGTCACTGTTATGGGCTAAGGCCCACACTGATACTGATACTGCAATGGGCTAAGGCCTAACTGATCTGAATTGTTATTGATTTGGGCTTAGGCCCAGACTGTACTTGCCTACGGCCTGATGGGCCATTTTTCTTATATGGGGTTACACACTGAGTTTTCGTAAACTCACCCCTCTGTTTATCTGTACAGGTAATCCCCAATCTTAGGCGGATCGGTTGTGCGAGGGATTCAGAGGTGGCCACACAACCGCGCCTGCTTTTATATTTGAGTTTTATTTCCAATAAATTTGGTTTGGGTATTTTTTTGTAATAAGGCCTCTTTAAATTTTAACTTTTAATTTGGGGATTTTACTTATTTTAATTCACATCTGAGAGTAGTTGGACGCGGATTTTCAAAAGATAAATGCTTTTCAAAACACCATGTTTTCATAACATACTATAAGAGCTTCCGCATCAAACACTGTTTTAAAGTATAGTAACAAACCAATATGATTAATATTCTGCTAAAAAAACTTGAGTTATAAACGAACCGGATACCCGTTAAGATCATAAACGAGATTTAATAATAGAATAGGTTTTCCAATGAAACTATGTTTTCGAAAAACACTTCAATGTGACATCGCCAGATTCGACCATAACGTCTAGACCGGGTTTGGGGTGTTATAAACATTCAAACCCAAAGATTAAATAGTAGAAGCAAGATTGAATAAAATAACATTTAACCCAGAAATCATGTATACTTTCGTACAAACATGAAATAGAAAGTATGTAACAGCCCGGTTTAGACCCTAGTCAGAACAGTGGTTTTAAGACCACAAATACGAGTTAGAAAAATATTTTTAATATTATTTTTGGTGCTTACAATATGTGAATTAATATGTGTGAAAGTTTCGTGTGAAAAACTTATCGTTTGTGTGCTTGATTTTATAAAATGATCTAATCGCGTAAAATGCAAAAATTATATGCTAATTGTTAAAGTGCTTATTTGTTTGATTAATTGAATATGAGGTCATTATTATGTGATTAGACCATAGTTAGTGGATTATGACATAAATGGTCATCCATTATATGATTTTGTAATGTTTTCATTAATGGCATTAAAGTAATTTTGAAAATAAGCTATTAATAAATAAAACAAAGCCAAATGTTATCATCTTCCATTCATTTACAACCGAAAATAGGGTTTAAAATAGCCATGGAAGAGCTTGACATTCGGCTATGGTGTTTTTGCTCAAATAGGTACAGTTTTAACTCCGTTTTTAATAAGTTCTACGTTTTTGAGCTTGTTGCAACTTAACCTAGCTAGCCCGTATCTCTGTTGTTGAAACTGTTGTAGATTTTGAAAGATGCCATTATTGAATGCTTGGTTGTTTAGATGTTTTATGATATATTATTAAAGTTTGAAGCTAGATTAACATGTTTTATAAAGAGATTTTTGACAAAAATGTCAATTGATGATTAAATTGAGAAAAGTGTAAAATTCACAGTTAAATGTGTGAATAAACTAAAAATATGGGCTGCTAGTAGTTTGGGTAAATTTTTGCTAGTATGGGCTTGTCCTTAATTGCATGAATTTGCAATTTTATGTGATAATTACTAAATTGTAAAAATGTAAAATTTTAGGGGCTAAAGTGCAAAATGCCCATTTATGTGATTTGGATGAAATTGAATGAATTATTGAATAAATTAGTTAAAATTTGATATTAATTAGATTGGAAAAAGTGGAAATTGGTTTTGGATCAGGAAAATCGAAAGTTATCTATTAGTCGTTCTGGTCTGTTCGCGTCCGTACAAGGTAAGTTCATAAGTAAATAAATGCTGTTAAATTTGAATGTGTATATGTTATATGTGCTGAATTGATCTTTAATAAATATATGTATGTATGCTGAATTGAATTTTAGAGTTGGAGAACTAGTTACAAGCTTGAATCGATAAAATTACGACTTCTGAAAAGCCCCGTATGAACCATAGGAATAGTTAGGATACATATGTCATGACATAGGATTCCGGTATGTTTTATCGTGTAAGACCATGTCTGGGACGTTGGCATCAATTTGAGATTTACGTGTAAGACCATGTCTGGGACATCAGCATCATATTTGATTTTGTGTAAGACCCTGTTTGGGACAGTGGCATCGATATTAATTACATGTAAGACCATGTCTAGGACGTTGGCATTGTATGAGTTTTCTGAGCTATCCAAGTATCCTATTTGTTTCCGAACGGTTCAACGGGCATTCCAAGAAATAAATGAGTATATGAATGTGCATCCGAATAAGGTATGTTGAGATGAATATGAATTTGAGCTATGAAAGTGTGTATGATTATGATTAGTTGATATAAGATCTATGTGAAAATGAGATGTGGATATTAGCAAGTGAACTATGAACAAATGAATCATATCAGAAATGTAGAATTGTAATTGTGTTTTTGCCATATATGGTTCAGGTATATATGAATTGTATATGAAATTCTGATGTGAAATGTAAGTATGATTCAAATGATGATATATGTGAAATATAAGTTAATGAATGAAATGCTATATATGTTCATTAAATGAAAATTATGGTCCTATGTTTTGGACATGAGAATTATAAAACACGGAACATAGTTTTGATGTGCAATTTGTTATGGTTATTCAGGTTTGGAAGTGTATAAAAAGAAATTGATATATTTTTATGAATAATCTGTAATAAATGACCATGATTCGGTTGGTATGTAATGCAATTGTGAAAGCTTAATTTATTGAATGAGCTAATGGTTGATATATGAATTTGAAAACATGGTTTATATGTTCATCCATAATTAAGTCCAGTGAAGTTACCTAATGTGGTCTTAAAAAATTACGATTATGATGAATGTATATGTGGTTGAGATTTGTTAAATTTATCCTACTTAAATTGAATTATAAAATTATTGAAATGATTTATTTGCTTATGGCTTACTAAGCTTTCAAAGCTTACTCTGTGTGTTTTTCCTATGTTTATAGATTTTTGGAGATTTGCTTGGGTTGGAAATCAGCAGAGATCGCATCACACTATCTTGTTAATGATTTCGGTATTTATACCTTTTATGACTTGGTTATATGGCATGTATAGGCTATGGTATTTGATATTATGGTTGGAAATGTATTTGGCTAATTGAGATGGTTGATTATGAATGTGGTAGTGGAATTTGGTATGTTTTGAAATGCTTTTGGATAGCTAAAAGAAATGGTCAGTTTTGGTTAGTTTCGTGGTTGATTTGGGAAATTGATATGATCAGAAAAGCTATGAATTGGAATGGAATAATATGATGTATGAATCACATGTTTTGATTGAAGTTGGTACTTTCAATTGGTATGTTTGAGGTGGATTCGTATATGGAAATTAATTATGTTGTTATGGGTCAAATTGTGCATGATTTGGCATATTTTAGGCTGCCTTTAGGATATGAATTTATATGATTTGATGCGTGTAGGAGTTACCCAAAGTGTGGTGGCAAATTGGCCTTACAAATGGCCTATATTTGCCCACACGGTTGAGCACACGGGCATGTGGCTCGATCGTGTGGCTCGATCATGTCTCTTAAGTTTTCAAATTGAAATAAGTAAGACTCACACACGGGCTAGACACACTGGCGTGTGACTAGCCGTGTGAAATAAGTCAATTTTTACCATGGGTAAAGCACATGGGCGTGTCTACGGTTGTGTGGACAAGTCAGTATGTATGCCCTATTTTCTCACGGCTTAGACACACGGGCGTGTCTGATGCCGTGTGAGGTACACTGTAACACCTCAAACCCGGCCTAGAAGTTAGGCCCAAAATCGGCGTGTCACATTGAAGTGTTTTTGCAAAAACCTTGTTATCATTGAAAACCCTTCTAGAGAAAAGTTAAGTGAAATCCAGTTTGCTTTCAAAATAAGGTGTAGCCAAAAACCATTTCCTTGTTACTATGTAAAAATTTCCTTTGACAGCAGAAGCTTGTTCTTAAAACACAATTATTTTCAAAAACTTGAAATATACTTCAAAGAAATAAATCTAGGTTTCGTTTCAAAATCACAATGCATAGTGGAAGTAATGGAATAATAACTAGAGGGAAAGCCTTATTACAATCCGAAATAAAATAACTTAAAATAAATAACTTAAAATCTAGAATTTAGATATTAAGAAAAATAGGTCTAATCATCTTGCTAGTTGGCCACCTTTGAGTCCCTCCATCCGTCGAACCGCCTACTGAGGATCACCTGAGAAAAATAAAAGAAGGAGTGAGTTTTCGAAAACTCAGGGTGTACGACCCTCGTCAAATAAAAAAACATACATATCATAATAATAACATAATAATATCATACATGCAATGCAATGCAAACCCTCCCCAAATAATCCATCCGGTACACTTCGTCTCTGTCCAACCGAAACACTTCTGTGGGGATTTCTAAATCGACCGACCCATCCGATACACTTCAAGGGTAGCCCGTTTGTGGTACTACCAAACATTGCAGCAAAGCTGGATATCATATAGTAGGCTTAAAAAGCCATCGGTGGATCCACAGTGGTCGGGCAACCATGCGATCCTCATATACTTCCTCTGTTCCATAATTCCCACCCATATGCAACCTAAACAGAATATCATATGAATGCAGCAAATGTACATGTAACATCCATAAATCTTACATTCAACACATAGGGGTATTTTAGTCATTTCACAAGTCAAGGGTATTTTTGTAATTCTACCCTATAGGGGTAATTCATTAATTCTTAATAGTATGGGTCTTAATTACGAACCTTGCCTGTCAAAAAGTCCTTGCGGCTAAAGTGAATAGACACTACGCACCAGGTAGGATTCTAGAGAAGAGGAGGTGGGTCTCTAGGATCACTTAAGTACCAAGCTCTCCCTAGATCCAATCCTAGACATGCATATGTCCATTGCAACACTTTACCCTAGACACTTGTCCACAGACATGTTTGATTATTAAGTTAAATTTTATGCTGTTTAAGAATTCATTAGAACAAACCCTAATGTCCATTAAAACCATAGCATCTATTTCTAAAATCCCATAAGGCCCACTAAGCCCAATCATGTATATGTAGCCCATTAGGCCCGATCTTAATCAAATCATACAACCATCCATATCAATCCATCATTCAATTTCACATATCAACTCTTGTCGATTTGGACCCACGAGCTCGGTAGGCCCATTTAACCCCTTCTGGCCTAGTTGGCCAAACAGTGGCCTGAGACCAAGAGATCACTCTCTTGGCCTCAGTAATTGTATCGGTGTTCCCACACAAATGTTCGCATGCTCGTGCGGTTGCCGGCGCTAACCTTTTGGCTTTTCGGCATTTCGGTTGTTTTTCGGGATTTCAGCTTTTGCCGATTTGTCGTGTGTGAAGTGTATGTACACACCTGGTAAATGAGACGTGTTACACTATCCTCAGCCTTGAACCTACCAATACCAACCTCTAATCAACCACACACTTAAACACAATATTTACCAAAAATCGAAGACTTACCATAACCTTACCGTGTGCCACCAGTCCTAATAACCCTTCCTTAGCTACTACTCACGAATATCCCCTAGATCTACATCAATCTTAATCATTAAAGACAAAATAATAGGTGACTTGTATCCACTTAAGTCACCCTTTCCCTTACTATAGACTATTCGGCCAACTTATCCCAAAATCAAGAACACTTACCCAAAACCCGAAACGTATGGATAGCTTTTCGGCAAAGACTTGTAGATCCAAGCTTGATTCTGGTTTTTCCAAGATCCACTCCACCAAAAATCAAAGGAATGATGATAGCACGATAGAGATTTGGTCACTAGAATATTCGGCACAAGGTTTGGGGCGATGAAGAAATCGGCTCCCAGAGCAAAGGTTTTCGGCTTTTGAAGTCACGAATATTTGGTCCCTAACAATTGAGATGAAGGCGGGACGGCACAAGCAATGGAGAAAGAAGAGAATGATATTTGATTTAAGGCTTTAGGAGAGAAGAAAACACATAAGGAAGGGGCGAGGTTTAGAACCAAAAAAAAAAAGTGAAAGAGAATTCGACAGAGGACTATAGTTGCCGAAATAGCACAAAGGGAATTCCAATTGCCGAAATAGCACAGACGGAATTCGGCACCCCTATTTATACACAAAATCGAAACTCTGCCTACCCCCCAAAGTCCCAATTGGCTCCAACTCTTCCCCATCTCATCTCATCGTTTTTCTCCCTGATAACTTCCTAATCATTTTCCTATATTTTCTCTTCTGATCACCCTCCCCAGAGTCCATCATCACACCCTTCCAACCTTCTAGAAGGCCAAAATTAAACTCCTAAAAAAAATACTAAGTTGGGATTTGAACCTAGGATCTCCTTGCTAGCCCATAACGCCACCTTCCTATACCCTAAGTGGCGTCACTTAGCCACTCCACCACAAGGCTCTTTGGTGCCATTTTTCTCTATTTTTATTTAAAAGCCCAACTACTCACCGCCCTGGTTCCTTTAATAATTAATTAAAAATTTCTTCTCCTCAAAATTCGAACCCAACACTTCTCCAACACCCCTAGACACTCCAAGTTTATTAAACCCTTAAAGCCAACATGTCATTTGTCATTTTCTCGCTCACTTAAAAATTTTCTGAGACCCAAAGCCTAAAGCCCAAATCTTCTAGGCCCAAAAATTTGGGACGTTACATACACGGTCTACCCACACGGGCGTGTGACCTCTGTAGCTTTGAAAAATGTTAAGTTTTTGGAAAATTTTTGTATGAGCTCGATTTAGTCTCGACCCCTTCCTAATGTAAGTTTAGGGTCTCGTAGACTTTTAAAAGGGACTTTATGTGTAAGATAGGTTATGATTTGATGAAGATATATCTTTTGTTATGAAATGGTCGTAAATGTTCTGATATGTCCAGTAATGCCTTTTAACCCTATTCTGACGATGGATATGGGTTAGGGGTATTACAAAGTAATCACTAGCGTTTAGAAAAAATATATAAAAAAACAAGTGGAGAGTACTATTCCTAGAAAATCTCGACTTAATCTCTCAACTCCTCTTGTGTCGTACTCAGGGCTCCTCGTTAAGAGCTAATTTGCATCCTTTTCACGTCGGTTCACCCATAAGAGGCTTAAGCCGCCATAGCCTAAAAGCTTCAAAAGATAGGTTGAAGAAGATAATGGCCCCCCAAAAAGCCTCATCCTTCTCTTTTCCTTTTCACGTGAATATTAATATTTATCCAAATAGCACAAGTGTCCTTTCATCAAAATCATACTGCCTTTGTACGTACAAGTTAGTTGTACCAGGCTGGACAGCTCACACATTTTTGTTCTTATCTGGATAGTTGTCAGGTGCGACGACAATTCTGGGTGCAATCTAGAAATACTCATGCAGCAACATCAGTACAACATGACAAAATTAAGGATAAATAGGCTAAGATCCACTGAGTTATAAAATGCAATTTACTGAACTAGAAATGCTAAAATATGTGCTAAAGATAACTAAATGGGAACAAATTATCCAACAAGTAGGGAGAAAACATATGTTTTTTCTAGTACTATCACACCTCCAAACTTGAGTTTTTACTTTTCCTCAATTACAACAGAAACTAGCAAGGCTACACAAGAATTCACTAAGGCAAATGATCATTCTAGCAGCTTGAGTCACCTAAAATCCCAATGAATGAGTCACATTTAGATGACAGAATATTGCATCGACAATACATAAGTATGAATGAATAAGATTGCAACTTCATCAAAACCAGCATCATGCTTTAAATCCTAAATTCTATCTACCAATACAACATTTATTGTACAATATATGTCTCTTTTTCTTTTTTCTTTTTTATGAATAAGGGATATCATTGCATTATTGTGCCATTGTTCCTAAGAAGTAATAATGGAGTGCAACAAACCCCCAGGTAGTACGTAATTGTGCCGATGCACACTCATGTAGCGACAACCCTTGACCAGATTCATTTTTCTAACGCTTGCATTAAAGTGTTCCCTCTTTAACATTTCACAATAGACCCACTTTGGAGTGTCTCTTATTCATAACTATAACTAAGCACCTGTAAAAGGCAGATTCATTCAAGATTCAAGGAATGCTACTAGTCATCCATTATTAATGCAACCTAAATCATTCATCAAAGAATTGAAGATACAACATTCAGTCAAATTTATCCAACTCATTCATAACATGATTCAATAATTAAGCATTAGATGTAATAAAAATTTTCAAACACATTTGCGTTAACCACAAATAAACCTTGCATGCTTCATTAAACTCAAATATTTTTTTTTTGAAATTTGGGTGTATTTCCAAACCTCTTATGCATTCCCCCAAACTTAAAGTTTGCATTGTCCCCAATGCACTAACATTAAAATGCAATGACAATAAAAATGCAATGACAATGTGCACTAACAAAATGAAAATTACAGCTACATGCTATGTATGAATACTACAGCTAAAACTTAAAATAAACTAACTCAGTTTTTCTCGACCATCAATGTCGTTGCACGATGTTTCTTTTTCCTCCTTTTTTTCTCCTCTTTCTTGAACTTTTTATCTTTTGAGCGCTTTCTCTTCTTTTCTTTGGGCTTTGCACGGTCCTCAGATCGCTCCTCAATTTTTGGCGCTGCCCCGGCATCATCGGTTGCTTTTTGTGTAGGAGGTGTCACCTTGAGCGGTCTAGTATAGACCACTATCGCCAATGAGTTTGTAACACCCCTAACTCGTATCCACCATCAAAACAGGGTTATAGAGCATTACCGAAGTTTACAAATCAAATAGACAAAATTTCAAACATTTCATATCATAAAATATTCATGTCAGAAACTAATCAAAATCATACATACTGTCCTTTATACGATCCCTCGAGGCTCAAATTACGTATTAGAAATAAATCGAGACTAAATCAGAAACTCAAAAAATATTTTAGAAACATTTAAAATTTTTAAAGCTGCAAGGGTCACACTACCGTGTGGCCAAGTAGTGTGACTTACATGGCCAAGAGACACACCAATGTCTTAGGCCGTGTGGGCATTCGAAATAGGGACACACGGCCATGTCCTAGCTCATTTTCGTGCCCGTGTAACTCACTGACTTGTGCCACATGGCCAAGCCACACGCTTGTGTGCTAGACCGTGTGAGCATACTGACTTGCACTCTTTAAAAGATATAGGGGACACACGGCTGAGACACATGTCTGTGTCTCTGCCTGTATGGACTAAAATAGGCCATTTTATAAGCCACATTTCTCACCCAATTTGGCATCGACCTACACTCAACATTTTGATATGCACAAGCCATAAATAGGCATCCAAAACAAGCCAAAATCAAGCCTTAAACATGTAAAATCTTCATATATAACCAATATGCCCTTAGGCACCTCAAATGACAACTTATAACATGAAAATCTAAACATTCAATATATCCAATTGTTTAACAAACTCATATGCATATTTGTACCAAAACTTACCATGTAGATCATTAATAAAAACATACCATTTAGTACCATTTATGTACTTGATCTCTAGCTTCCAATGGTCATGTAAGTCACTTGTAATTTGTGCACTAAAAACACCAATACAAACCATTCAAAAACTAACTTCATTATTCATATGTGCTTTCAACAAAAAGCACTAAATCACTTCAAATTATAATACATATCCATATGCATATTCAACTACCATTTAATTTTCATCCATCAAACATAAATCAATTCACATATTACCTATACCAAACCACACATCAAACATGATAAGACCATTTATATATACATAGAAAAATATACCAAAGCACAAGGAAAAGCATATGGCCACAACCACAACATCACACATAAGCCAACATTAGCCAAAATAACCTATACATGCCATTATAATTGAAATTAAACGACTGAAAGTACCAAAAGAGCCGATAGATAGTGTGATATAACTCCGACAAGCTTCCAACCAGAACGAGCTTCCGAATCACTATAAAACATGAAAAATAACATAGAGTAAGCATTTATGCTTAGTAAGTTCGTATAACATAGAATTTAACTTACCATTTACCCACAATTTAGGTAAGTAAACATAGCATATCCCAACCAATTTGGCCGAAACCCTAAACACATGTTCACCAACATATTAGCCAAGTAAATCACATATAAAATCCAATACACATGGATGAATTCAACAAGTATTCAATTTTCACATACATGTATTGATCGTTTCATATATCAATATATCACGAAATATCATTTCATATATCTCCTGTAAATACCTGTAATGGTTCATATCAAACTCATATAATCTCAGAATAGAATTGTGCCCGTTGAACCATTTAGAATATCGTTGGATACGCGGGTAGTGCACATGTAACGCCCTAAAAAAAATCCTGAAACCCTAATTTCTGTGCATGGAAGTTAATATGTATGTGTAGCACTTAGAATAATAATATTAAAGTAGTATCGGGTTTATTTGAAGCCTTAGATATAATGGTGACCATAGGGAAAATTTCATTTCTCTTGCTTAGTCTCAGGCATGAGTCCTCATAAGCAGATTAAGAGAAGAGAGGGCACAAATGGGCTTGTGGTCCAGTGGAAAGTGGCTTCATTTTATGAGCTATGAAGTGGCGTGTTTGTCAGTTAATGAGGTCCAAGGTTTCAGGCCTAAAGAGGGAAGAATGAAGGAATTTTATTTTTTGTGCCTTGACAGAAGGAGTTGGTGTTGGAAGGGACTCTGGAAGGGAGTGTTCAGGAGAGAAATTTAAGGTGAAGATAAGGGAGAAGAGTTAGGAGATGGGGAGTAAGGATGTGATGGTGTCGAATGGGAGTCTAAGGGAGGGGAGTGTTCGGCCTATGGCTTTAAAAGGAGAAGGGGCCGAATGCTGCAATGTTTTTTAAGCATTCTCTAGTTTTATTCTCCCCCTCAAGCGGTTTCTCCCTTTTTGCCGAAATTTTGCTAAGTCAAATTCCCTCCATTGCCGAAAATTCTATCATCCCTCTTTGTAGAATCCTTCATACTCTCCCTTATCAAATTTCCTTTTTGGTTCACCACTTAGTTCTAGCTGAATTACCTCTTTTCTTATTCTCCCTAGTGTCGCCGTCTGTCACCTTACTAGTCTCAAAAGCCGGACTTAAGCCTCAAGATCAAAAGAGAATTTTGGTAAGTGCTTAGTTGATCTTTTAGCGAGTTTTGTTAAAAGCCAAAGGGCTATCTAACCCAATTCTTGCCATTAACCTATATTAACAAGGGTAAGGCTCGACAATTGTAAGCGTGGTAGGTAAGGGTTGCTAACAACGTGGTAAGTGTTCGAGTCAGTCATGGTTTAGTAAATGGTCGAATCTAATGTGGCTCATAGGGATGATTTATGATCAATATGGATTATTTGGTTTTGATGATATAGGTGTTTGGGTGCAGATCTAGAGGATAATCACCAATAGTAACAACGAAAGGGCTACTAGAATGTAAGGCACACGGTAATGGTACGATGAAGTTTCGGTTTTTGATAAGTATGTGTTAAAAGCCTTGGTTAATCATTAGTAATGTCGATTGTAGGTTCATGACTAAGGGGTTTGCAATGCGCGTGAATACCAGGTGTGTACAAACACTATGTACACACGAAATTGGCAATGCCGAAAAGCCGAAAGTGGCTAAATGGGCCTGGTGGGCCCTTATGCTAAGTTTGATGAAATGGATTAATTTGATTATATGAATTGGGTTAAGCATGCATGTTTCATGATCTAGATTTGTTTTGGGCCTAATGGGTCATATGATTGAGATTTGGGCCTAGTGGGCCATAAAAATGTGATGTGGCCATTATGGGTTATATGAACGTGAAATGGGTTGATGGGCTTTATTGGGACGTAGACTAGTATGCTAGGGTTTTATGGACTTTAGGCTTAGTACTGAACAACTCTTAAAGCACATAAGAATTTTTAATAATTAAATATATCCGTGGACAAGTCGCTAGGTTAAAGTGTGGTAGCGGGCATGTGCATGTCTAGGATTGGATCTAGGGAGAGCTTGGTACTTAACCGGCCCTAGCAGCCCATCTCCTCTTCTCTGGAATCCTACCTGGTGCGTAGTGTCTGTTCACTTTAGCTGTGAGGACTTGTTGATGGGCCAAAGTTCATAACTAAAACCCGAAAGAAACCAAATACCCTTAGATTTGTAAAATTACTAAAATACCCCTAGATTTGTAAAATTACTAAAATACCCCTAGATTTGTAAAATTACTAAAACATCCTTAGATTTGTAAAATTACTAAAATACCCCTATTTTGTAAAAGTACCAGAATACCCCTGATTTACAAATTACCAAAACACCCATGTTTTGCAAAATTAACAAGATACCCTTATTTTGCCAAATTACCAAAAATACCCCTGTAGGGCAGAATTACGAAAATACCCCTATGTAGTGAAATGACGAAAATACCCCTCTGTAACAAATATGAGTCTATGGATGATACTCGTGTGTGTACTGCATTCATATGATATTCTACTTAGGATGCATATGGGTGGGAATTATTGTACGAAGGAAAATTTGAGGATCGCATAGTCGTATGGCCATGGATCCATCGGTGGCTTTAAACCAATTATATGATTAACAGCTTTGCTGCAACGTTAGGTAGTACTGCAACTGGGCTACCTTTGGTGTGTAGAGGATGGGTGGGTCGATTTAGAAATCCCCACAGGTGTGTATAAGGTTGGAAAAGAAATGGTGTGTGTAGCGAATACATTATTGGGATGGGTTTTGCATTATCTTGTTTATATATGATACGATATGATATGATATGAGGTCATTGTGGGCTAAGGCCCAAGACCACCAATTTTGATAGGGCTTAGCCCCAGTGTGAATATTTGTATGTGATTTGCTTACCAAGGGTTGCATACACTGAGTTTCAAAACTCACACCCTTTTATTTAATGTTTCAGGTGATCCTGAATAGACGGCTCGGCATGGGAGAGGACTTGGAGATGGCCACACTACAAGCTGGTCAAATGTTTTTAATTTGTTCAAATAAATTTATTTTAAATACATTATTTTTCATTGAATTATAATAAGGCATGTATCTCCTAATAGACTTTACGTTTTGGGTTTTATTATTGCTGTTTCAACTATCCAGTCAATAAACTTAAATAAAATTTCTAAAGTTGACATGGTTTTCGAAATAACTCAACGTATGAATGTTTTCCTAAAATGTGGGCTTTTTATCTTAACTTAACAAGATACAAGGGTTTTGGGCTTTTGGGCCTTAAATGGTTAATTAGTAAATCGATTTGAAGTGTGCCTTTAATGTGACATTCCGGATTCGGGCCTAACTTATAGGGCGGGTTTGGGGTGTTACAGCACAAGAGGTGTACTGAATTGTAATCCATCAATTCTTGCACATGTATGCTCATACGAGCTGTAATCGATAAGCTCCTTTGAGCTGAATAACAGTAAGCTCATTCGAGTTGAGTATCGATAAGCTCATACAAGCTGAATCAATAACCCTAATGACATGTCATTTGTATCCTACGAATTCCTAAAGTTCAAACGGGGCTCAGTAGTCATCAGATATGCAATCTTTATTCATTCATGGCAATTACACATTTCACAAACATATTATTCAATTTAAAACATATAAATGCACGAGTGTACATATATATGGAGGCGATTAATCCAATATTTTTTCTTTGCCTCAATCTAACTCCGTACGAGATCCGATTGGATCTATACGAATAAATTTAATCTAATTCAATATAATTCACATTCAATTTAGTCCAACACACTTTTTTGGCAAAATTACCATTTTGCCCCTATACTTTTAATTCTTTGCAATTTAGTCCCTAAGCTCAGAAAATGAAATTCATTCAATTTTTATCCCTGCCCAAGCCTAGACAAATTATACCCTTACAAATAGCAGTCCATATTTTTCATAAATTCACAAATTTACCACATAACATTTTGTATTTTTCATCTTAGTCCCTATTTGACAATTTCACTAAAAATTTCTTTACAAAATTTCTTTATCTAACAACAACCATTCATTTTCTATTGTAACATCCTGAATTGGGGGCTGTGCATTTGATGTGTTTCTGTGTGTGTGTTATGTGCGGTGTGTTGTGTTGGTGTGTTTGGGGGTTCCGAGAAGGCTTGGGGTTAAGCCTGAGCCTTGCTAAAAGTTTCTGCTTTTGGCACTTTTAGGGAAAGCTAGCTGAGTTGGGCCTTAAGGGATATTGTTTGTGTTGGATGACACAAAGAAGTGCCTTAGTAAAGTGGCAAGGAGGCGCCACTTAAGGGTTGAGGTAGGTGACGCCACAAGGGAGCTGGAGGGAGCAGGTTCAAGTCACGTATTCATCATTTTAAGAATTCTTTGTGGAGTTCTTCTAGGATGCTTGAAAAGGGGAGAGTTGATTGAGTCAAATAATTCAAATGTATGGACAGGAGTAAAAAGTGGGTTTTGAAACTTTCAAACAATTTCGAATGTGTGATCAGGAGAGAATTAAGGAGAAAAGGAAGGGATTGAAGAGGTGTGAGGTGCTAGCCGATATTTGGAAGTGGCTAGGTGTTGTTAGGCATTCGATTTTAGGGGTGTGTGTGGGTGCCGAAAATTTAAGAGGGGTTAGCTTTAGGTGTTAAACTCTTTTGTGGTGTGTTTCGGCCGTAGAGTGTTTTGCATTTCGGGCAGTGTGGTGCATTTCTTTGAGTAGCCAAAATTCCCAAGAGTGTCATTCATGCTTCTTTAGTCCAACCAAAACCAATTCTTTTCTCTCTTCCTCTCTTTGTATTTCGGCAACTTGGGTTTTTTGCTTTACCAACAAAAGCCGAAAACCCTCAGGTAGTCTAGACTACGCTTCATTCCATACCAATATTGTACCTGAACCCTCCTATCATCTTATCATTTCTTTTTTTCTTTTCCTTCATTTGCATCAGCAAGAGCCGAAACTCCATTCTCCATTTCTTCTTTTCACCCCTTCTATTTCTTGTTTAGCCGAATCCTCCCTTAAGTACTCATCTCTTTTCTTTCGTTCTTTGATCAACAAATTGCCGCCACCTTGTTTCACAACTTATCAATCGGATTCTCTTTGATCGTGGTTAGTGTTCCCTTTTCCTTTTAAATCTCTTTTCTCTTCTTTCTGATGCCGAAGGCATTGATCTTGTCTTTTAATTCTTGGCCGATTGAAGGAGGGGCTTGTCTTCACGTTCTTTCGGCATCTAATTTGTGATTGAAGGGTGTTAAGGATTACGCAGTGTTAGTCGATTTAAGTATTCAATCGACACTTTGATCCAAGTTATTGAATCACTGAGATTTGTCGATCTAGGTAAGGGATCTTTGCGTTTTGTTCATATTCCTATTTGTTTCCTATTCAAATGCTTTAATCCGGTCATTGACCAAGATCTTTTAATGGACCTAAACGTTAGCCAACCAAAGGAAGGGGTTAAACCCATAGCCCCAGCCCTAAAGTACAAGAATCGCGCGGTGTCTGCTGTTCGAGATTGGCCACCGGGTTGTGGGCCGGCTTCTGAGCAGAATAGTAGACATATAGCAGTAGTGCCTGTTAGCGAGTAGTGTCAACATAGAGAGTGTTGTGTTACGTGTTATCAGGTGTGTAACTCTCACACACTTCGTATTTTAATTATGTTATTAACTTTGATTGGTCAAAAGCGAAAATGATGGATGGATCACTAAGTTACCCTTGTGGGTAAGAACGAAGACTCTGGGTAAGTTTTACTATTTTGTGTTATCAACGAATGTATGTATGAGTGAAATGACTGTTTGTTATACCTTGAAAGCATGATCATTCCATATTAACTGTTAAACATGAACATGAAATTGGGGTATGATGTGAAGAGGGAGGAAACATGATCTCTTTTAGACTGTCACTAGTGGTTTGGTACCACATATATTATTTCTGTGACTCGTCCCAATGGTTTGGTACCACAGTGGGTTGGCCCCACGTATTAATATTAGGGATTGTCACCAATGGTTTGGTACCACAAGTGGGTTGGCCCCACATATTATTAATTGTAACTTTTGTCACTAATGGTTTGGAACCACCAGTGGTTAGGTACCACCAGTGGCTAGGTGCCACAGATATTGGGTAGATTCCGGAGATATGGAGGATGGATATAGGTTGGTTGGGTTGCATGTCATACGTACTTGATATGGATTTGTGTGAAGGCCCAAAACTCTTTTGGACGGGGATTTACACACTGAGTCTCGGTAACTCACCCCCCTCTGCTTAATTTTGCAGGTAATCCTTAGACCGTGGATATGAAGCCGAGGTGGACTCGAGGTGGCCATGCATAATATTTATTCTGGATTATTACTATTTTAAATTTGGATTTTGGGTAATGTAATAAGGCCATTTAAACGTTAATTTGGTTTTTGTTAATATTTATTTTAATTGTTATGGCATGTCTAATGAATTAACTAAGTGGGTGTTTTTTTCAAAACTTAAAAACTTTGAATTTAAGATTTTATAATCTGTTAATTAAGATCGGGTTTTAGTAACAAATTAACTCAAACTTCCAACCTAAGACGCAACACTGTTTTCAATTGATCGCTCAATAAAATTTTTCTTAAAATTCGACTTTGGATCACAAACTCTGAACTGTGTTACGGCTTAAGTTAAGCAATTGTTTTAAATCTTCACCAAAGGCATAGTGATATGCAAAGATTTTTCTTAACTCATGATTTTTAACTCGTTTTTTAAAATTTTTTTTCTCTAACATGCCAGCTCCAGTCGTAGCGTTTTGACCGGGTTCGGGGTTTCACAATTTTAGTATCAGAGCTAGGTTCAAAAGCTCGGCTGTGGGTGAAAGGCCCAAAATATTTTCAATAGATGGTTTGGAAAATGGTTCGATAAAATACATGTTTTTGGGAAGCATGGCACCTGAGCCTCTGGCACTGATCTGCAACGGTAAGTTTTCTAACTATCAATTGTATGATATGATGGTATTGTTGTATGATGTGATGGTATGGTGATGTGATTGCAAGTACTAGGAAATTTTGCCTTAGAGATTGAAGCCTGTAGGAATGTATGTGTTCGCGATAGAAACTACTCTGGAAAAATATATATATTCATAAGACAGTTCTGTAATAAACAGTGGAAGAAACAAAAAACTAATCCATAAAATTTTTAATCAGATTAAATCGAAACGATAGTCATGAGTGCTAGAGGACGTGGTCATGGCATGCGAGGTCGTGGTAGAGGCCGAGGTGTCGGGTCTGAACCTTCGGAATCAGGACATGGGCCAAAAGGTGAGGTGCCAGTACCGTCAGTGGCAAAGGCTGAATATCAGGACCAAACTGGGGGAGATGATGCCGTGTCTCAGGCAATGTTACGGGTTTTGGGGAGAGTAGCTGGACCGAGTGTAGGATCGATAGCTCAGAAATTTGTGTCGAAACTACTTAGAGCTAATGGAATGGAGATGTTCAGGGGTGTTTTTGGTGTGGCCCCTAACGTAGCGGAGTATTGGTTAGAAGCAGTGGAGCGTATTATGGATGACCTTGGTTGTACCGTAGAAGAGAAATTGAAGGGTATAGTGTCTCTCCTCCGAGATGAGGCATATTAATGGTGGCTCACGGTTAGGGATGGCACAACAGCTGACCACATCACCTGGGAGTTCTTTAAGCCAGCATTTCAAGGAAAATACATCGGGTCGAGCTACGTGGACGCTCATCGGAAGGCATTCCTTAATTTGGTTCAGGGAAGTAAGTCAGTGGCTGAATATGAAGCGGAATTTTTGCGTCTGAGCCGCTATGCCCATGGTATCATAGCAACAGATCATGAGCGCTGTGTTCGATTTGAGGATGGCCTGAGAGACGAGTTGCGAGTATTAATAGCTCTGCAACGAGAAAGGGAGTTTGCCGTGTTGGTTGAGAAGGCTAAGATAGCCGAAGAGCTGAAGAGGTCTGAAAAGCAAAACCAGGACAGGAGTAGGAATAAAAGAAGTTTTGGGCCATCAGGATCTGCTGGGGGTTTTCAAATAAGGTCTAGGTTAGGTGGGCCAAGTTAAGCTACGAAGCCTGTTGCTGTTCAGTGGCCACCTCAGTGTACTCGATGCGGGAAATTTCATTCGAGAGAGTGTTGGGCAGGTAATAGCGGATGTTTCGGATGTGGGTCTATGGACCATCAGATAAGGGATTGTCCACGGAGGCCAGTCAAGGCACAATCAGAGAGTCAAGGACGTGTACTATTCAGAAGAGAGGGTCAGCAACTGCAGAGAGGTCCTGGTCCGACCAGAGGAGGAAATGGATTTGGTCGAGGGCGTGGAGCACCAGGCGGAGGTACTGGGAATACAGAGGCGAGACAGCCTAGATTGGTCTATACAGCTAGGTGAAGAGAGGAGGGCGACGCACCGACGTCATAACCGGTACGTTCTTTATTTATGGGTTACCATATACTGCTTTGATTGGTATTGGTTCGACACACTCTTATGTTGCTAGTACTATATCGGGAACTCTGAAACTAGACGTTGAGATTTCTTCTAGGGGGATGACTGTAATTAGCCCTCTAGGACACTCTGTAGTGGTGAAAAACTTTATAGGGATGTACCTCTAGAAGTTCAAGGGGTAGTTTTTACGGCTGATTTGATGGAACTGCCATTGGGGGAGTTCGATTTGATCTTAGGAATGGATTGGTTAGTGAGGTATCAAGCAAATTTGGACTGTGCAGTCAAGTGCATGGTGTTAAGAACTTTCGAGGGTGAGGAGGTGGCAGTGATAGGTAAGAGGAGGAACTACCTATCTAATGTGGTATCCACTTTGAAGGCCGAGAGAATGGTGAGAAAAGGATGTAAGGCATTTACAGTTCATGTTTGTGCTTTGCAGGCCAAGGAATTAGCTGTAGAGGATGTGCGAACAGTAAAGGAATTTTCTGATGTTTTCCCAGAAGAGCTTCTGGGATTACCTCTGGATCGCGAAGTGGAGTTTAGTATTGATCTTTTACCGGGAACAGTGCCAGTGTCTATTGCCCTATATAGGATGGAGCCGAAGGAGTTAGTGGAGTTGAAAGCGCAGATTCAGGAACTGTTAGATCAGGGTTTTATCCGACCGAGTGTATCGCCTTGGAGAGCATCGGTACTATTCGTTAAGAAGAAGGACGGATCAATGCGTATGTGCATTGACTACCATCAATTGAATAAGTTGACGATAAAAAAAAGTACCCGTTGCCGAGGATAGACTACTTGTTCGATCAACTTAAGGGAGTATGAGTCTTCTCAAAGATAGATTTGAGATTAGGCTATCATCAGCTTAAGGTCAAAGAGGCAGACATTCATAAGACGGCGTTTCATACTTGTTATGGTCACTACGAATTCTTGGTGATGCTGTTTGGGTTGACCAATGCACCAGCAGCATTTATGGACATGATGAACCGGTTTTTCAATTTATCCGGATCAATTCGTCGTGGTGTTTATAGACGATATCCTGGTTTATTCAAAGTCTGAGGAGGAGCATGATTCATATCTTCGAGTGGTTTTGCAAACTTTGAGGGAGAAGCAGTTGTTCGCTAAGTTCAGTAAGTGTGAGTTCTGGCTAAGGGAAGTTACCTTTTTGGGCCATGTGGTGTCAGCTGAGGGGATTAGGGTTGACCCTCAGAAAATTGAGGCTGTGTTGGATTGGAAACCACCTAAGTCCGTGGCAAAAATTCAGAGTTTTCTAGGGCTGGTTGGGTATTACAGAAGGTTCGTGGAAGGATTCTCATTGATAGCGGCACCGTTAACCAAGTTATTACGGAAAGGGGTACCATTCGTGTGGTCAGTTGAACAGCAGGAAAGTAAAATTTATTTATATTATATTTTTATGGTCTATAGTTTTATGGAATGGTTTCGTGAAAATTTCGTTCAAAAATTTTTGTGTTTGGGCACTCAATTTGGTTAAAGCGACTAAATTGTATAAAGTGCAAAATTTGAGTCCTATATGTTAAAGGTGTTCAATTGCTATGAGATTTTAAATTAGAGGTCCTTAGATGGTAATTAGACCATTATGTCTTAGTATCGACAAAAATGGACATGGTTAGGGAAAAACATCAAAGTTTAAATGAAGGGTATTTTGGTCATTTGGTAAATAAAGCCAAAATAACTAAAATAAAAGATGTCATATTCTTCAATTTCATCCTTATAGCTGAAATTTTGGGGGACACAATAGCTAGGATTTTGCTCAAGCTTCCAAGCTCAAATGTAAGTCCGTCTTTGTCTCGTTTTTAATGATTTTTATGTTTTTGTGAATGTTGTAACCTAATCTAGCTATTTCAAGGAGTAATTTGAAAAGATGTCAAAGTCTAAAATTTTACCTATGTTAGATATTTGTGTATTTTGATGTTTAATGGTAGAAAATGTATGTTAGTTGTAAGATAAACATCTTTTTTCTAAGTAATTTTCGGTAAACAAGTCAAAAAGGACTTATTTGCAAAAGTTATAAAATGAGTAGTAAAAGTGTAATTAAATGGGAAATGTCGACTGTTATGAGTATGAAAATGGTTCAGCTAGGCATAGGTTTTGAAGAAATTGAATATATTTCATTTTACGAGCCTAGGGACTAAAATGTAAAATGATAAAAAGTTAGGGGCAAAAATGTAATTTAGCCATAATGTGAATTTTGGGCTGAATTGAATAATGTGAGTATTAAATGAGTTAAATTTGCTATTATAGATCAAGAAAAACAAAGTTCGGACCTAGATCAGGGGAAAAACCAAGTGTTTGACGATTAGGTCTATTTCTACTATTTTTGTACCGAGGTAAGTTCGTATGTTAATAATGCAATGTTACAATTGAATTTATAATGTTTTGATATTGAATGAATTGTATGATTGACTCTATGGATGTAATTGATGAAGTTTAGACAAGCGAGAAAATCTCGGTTGAACCTTAGGAATAGATTAGATACAAGTGACATGTCACTAGGAACTCATGTGAATATGTAATTATGTGATTTATATGTCCCGGGTGTTGGTCTCGTATGTCCTACCGGTGGTTGAGTATACCGGCATATGTTGCGGATACTTGACAGTTTGTGTGAGCAGCACTGTGTAGCTACGTCTTGACTAACAGCTTGTGTGAGCAGGACCGAGGATAGCTCGAGAGCGACCCTATATGTGTCATGATATTTGTGGTAGCATTGGCTACATATGTGGCACTTATGTGCAAAATTTTTCATGTATCCAATAGTATTCCAAGTGGTTCAATGGGTATGTCAAAGATGAGAAAGTCGGTGATTATGTTACGAGTTGGTACAAGTATGTACGAAAAACTTAAAGGAAATAGACTCGGTATATGATGAACTATTGGTAAGATTGTGATTAAGTAAGTTATGCTCATGAAGTTTTGATGACATTTATGTTGATACATGTTATGTTATTCATATGATAAATGTATAATTAATATTGTTTATTATTTGCATATGAACTTACTAAGCTATATAGCTTACCCCCACTTTCTTTCCCTTGTCTTATAGTGTCACCAAGCTAGCTCAGGATTAGAGATCGTCGGAGATCCATTCACACTATCAATCATTATTTTGGGTACGATTGAAATGTCAATATTTTGAGTTATGGGATGTATATGGACTTTGTCATTTTGTTATATGTGTCATTATGATTTGGCCAAAGGTATTGGTTTGTAATTGATAAGTGTTTTATTTTGTATAAGGCCTTGAAAGATAGCCTATCTTGGTTAAATTGGATGTGCTTGTGGCATGTTTGTATTTGGTAAATTATAATGTTAAAGCATGTTAGATGTTAGCATGTGGATGTGATATTAATACCATGATAATGGATGTTTTGGTTGCCCAGATATACCATGAGTTGTGCCATTGAATTAGTGTAAGTTAGATGTAAATGAAGGTGACAAAGGGCTTGGTAAATAGCTTTATTTTGTCCACACGGGTAGACACACACACACATGGCCTGTTCCATGGGCATGTGTTTTGGCCGTGTGTCCCCTGCACCTTAATTTTGAGAAATGGAATGCTCAGAATTGAGCACACGGGCGTGTGTCTCAGCTGTCCTTGAACACGAACGTATGCTCTGGCCGTGTGAAGTCTGCACCTATTTTATGAAAATTAATTTTCCACGGGCGTGTGACTCCTATTCAGGGAAATTTTTTTTTAAGTTATGTAAGAATTTCTTGAGATATCGGTTTAGTCCCGAACTGCTTCCAAAGCAAGTTTTGGGCCTCATAAGCTCGTATTAGGGACTTTATGATTAATCTCAAATCGTTTAAATTTGGACACAAATTTATGATTCGAATTTGTATGTTTGCTTGCGATGTTAGTCGTTAATGCCTCGTACCCTATTCCGGCGTTGAATACGGGTAAAAGGGTATTACACCGAACCACCCTGAATGCATGTTTTAGGCCTCGTAGGCTTATACTAGGGACAATATGCATGTTGTTGAATGATGATTATTTGAAATTTGAAAATGAATGTGAAATTATTGTTTAATTGTTTTATAAGTCTAGTAATGCTCCGTAACCCTATTTTGGTGTTGAATACGGGTGAGGGGTGTTACATTTATTGGTACTATAGCTACAATTTAGTCGATTCTTGGACTAACATAACGTATGTGAAAGTCTAGCTATACATGCCATATATGACCTGTGATAGTGTGATATCTCCTGACAATTTAAATCGTGTTTTTGTATAGTAAATGGATCCCAATCAAGTTGTAGCTGATGATGTTGAAAGTAATGCGCCTGCCTCTATTCACAGTGTAGCGCAATCAGAATTGAGACCCGTATCGAGTAGCCAGGGAGGAGAGGCTAAAGAAGCCTTCTTCCAAATGATGAAGGAGTGGTTCACGAAATTCGTTCGAAAAAATCTGGCTGCTCAGCAACCTCCACCCCGACCTAATCCCCAACTGGTTCCCATAGCTTCTCAAGGTGTGGAACTTCTATGACTGAATAAGCCGCCAGTTGATAAGATTCGAAAACACGGAGCCGAAGAGTTTAGAGCTAATGTTGATGACGATCCTGAGAGAGCTGAGTTTTGGCTTGAAAACACTATCCGAGTTTTTGATGAACTTTCTTGCACACCGGCTGAATGTTTAAAATGTGCTATATCACTTCTGAGGGACACATCGTATCAATGGTGGAATACTTTAGTATCTGTGGTACCATGAGAAAGAGTTACCTGGGAATTATTTCAAGCTGAACTTAAAAAGAAATACATCAGTCAATGGTTTATTGATTAGAAGCGCAAAGAGTTTGTTGAACTGAAATAGGGCCGTATGTCTGTGACAGGGTATGAGCGAGAGTTCGTGAGGCTCAGTAAGTATGCTCGGGAATGTGTTTCAACTGAATGAACTATGTGTAAAAGGTTCGAATATGGATTGAACGAAGGCATCAAATTGTTGGTCGGGATTCTAGAATTGAAAGAATTTGTTGTTTTAGTTGACCGAGCTAGAGGTTTGAGGAAGAGATGGATGAGCAAACCATATCAGTCTTCGTCAAAGAAATCACAGGATTCGTACATTCATTCATATGCTTCAAACGGGTATCCAATTAGGGATCGTGGAAAGTAATACTCAAGTCCTAAAGCTCAAGCTACATCAGTATCAAGTATTGGCAGTGTGAGAAACAATAAGCCTGAGTGTCAACAATGTGGTCGACGACATTTTGGAGATTGTTGGACGAATAATAACGATAAAGCCTGTTTCAGATGTGGTTCGCAAGAACACTTTATTCGTGATTGTCCTCAGTTATCCGGGAAAGATAATCTTCAGACTTAAAGCCGAGTAATACAGTTGCCAGGGGTAGACCACCTCGAAGTGCTGGAAATGTGAATAGTAGTAGAGGAGCAACAAAAGACTTCGCTATGAGATCCGAGGCCAGAGCTCTTGCTAGAGCTTACGCTATTCACACTCGCGAAGATGCATCGTCACTCGATGTTATCACCGTTACATTTTCTCTCTATGACACTAATGTAGTTGCATTGATTGATCCTGGATCAACTCATTCATATATTTGTATGAATTTGGTGTCTAATAAGAGTTTGCCTATTGAGTCTACCGAGTTTGTGATTAAAGTATCGAACCCCTTAGGCAAATATATTTTAGTTGATAAAGTTTACAAGAGTTGTCCTTTGAGGATCTGGGGTTACTGTTTTCTAGCTAATTTCATGCTACTACTCTTTAATGTGTTTCATGTAATTCTGAGTATGGATTGGTTGACATTACATTTATTGGTATCAGAGAGAGGTTGAGTTGCTATTGAATTAAAACCTGGAACATCACGATATCTATAGCTCCGTACAGAATGGCTCCGACAGAATTGAAAGAGTTGAAATCTCAATTGCAAGAGTTAACTAGTAGAGGTTTTGCACGACCTTGTTTTTGCCCTGGGGTGCGCCAATGTTGTACATAAAAAAGAAAGATGGATCAATGAGTCTTTGTATTGATTATATTTAGCTCAACAAGGTTACGATAAAGAACAAGTATCCTTTGCCGAGAATTGATGATTTGTTTGATCAGTTAAAAGGGGCAACAATGTTCTTGAAGATTGATTTGAGATCTGGCTACTATCAGTTGTGAGTTAAGGATTCGTATGTGCTGAAAATTGCATTCAGAACAAGATACAAACATTATGAATTTCTTGTTATGCCTTTTGGATTAACTAATGCTCCTGCTATTTTTATGGGCTTGATGAATCAAATTTTTAGACCGTATTTAGACAGATTTGTGGTTGTATTCATTGACGACATTCTGATCTATTCACGAAATGAGTCTGAGCATGCCGAACAAATGAAGATTGTGCTACAAACCTTGAGAGTTAACGCTAAATTCATCAAATGTGAGTTTTGGCTCCGACAAGTTGGATTTTTGGAACATATTGTTTCAGCTGAAGGCATACGAGTTGATCTGAGCAAGATTTCTACAGTTGTTGACTGGAAACCACCAAGCAACGTATCCGAAGTCAGAAGTTTTCTAGGTTTAGCTGGTTACTATTGGCATTTTGTCAAAGGATTTTTGATGATTGCTACACCGATGACTAGACTGCTACAAAAGAATATGAAATTTGAATGGTCCGAGAAATGTCAATAAAGTTTTGAACAATTAAAAGTATTGTTAACTGAGGCACCAGTTTTGGTTCAACCTGAGTCGGGTAAAGAGTTTGTGATTTTTAGCTATGCATCATTGAATGGTTTGGGTTGTGTTTTGATACAAGAGGGAAAAGTGATAGCTTATGCTTCCAGACAGTTGAAACCGTATGGAAAGAATTATCCGATGCATGATTGAGAGTTGGCCACTATTGTGTTTGCATTGAAAATTTGGCGAGATCATTTATATGGTGAAAAATGCCATATCTTTACCGATCACAAAAGCTTAAAGTATATAATAACTCAGAAAGATTTGAATTTGTGACAATGAAGATTGCTCGAGTTGCTGAAAGACTATGAGTTAGTGATTGATTATCATCCGGGGAAAGCGAACATAGTCGCGGATGCTCTGAGTAGAAAATCTTTACATGCTTTGCGAGCGATGAGTACACGGTTAACTTTGTCTGATGATGGTTCGATTTTAGCAGAGTTAAAAGCTAAGCTATTATTTTTTCAGCAAATTTGTGAAGCTCAGAAATGTGACAACGAGTTGTAAGTTAAAAGAGTGCAATGTAAGTCGACTACTGATTCAGATTATAAGACTGGGTTCGAGTGTAATGTAAGTCGACTACTGATTCAGCTTATCAGATCAGATCCGATGATTATTTAATGTTCCAAGATAAAATTTGCATACCAAAGAATTTTGAGCTCATTCAGAAAACTCTGCACAAAGCACAGAGTAGTTGTTTGTCTGTTCACCCGAGGAGTACTAAAATGTACAATGATTTGAAACAATTGTATTGGTTGTCAGGTATAGAACGAGACATTTCAGATTTTATGTCGAGATGTTTGGTTTATCAGGTGCCTTCAGGATTGCTACAGCTTGTGATGATACCAGAGTGGAAATGGGATAGAATTACGATAGATTTAGTATCGAGATTACCCTTGTCTCCAAAGAAGAAAGATGCTATTTGGGTTGTCGTTGATCGACTAACGAAATCTGCACATTTCATTCCGGTACGTACTGACTATTCGCTTAATAAATTAGCTGAATTGTATATTTTAGAGATTGCTAGATTGCACAGGGTGCCAGTTGTGATTATTTTGGATAGAAATCCGAGGTTTACGTTGCGATTTTGGAAGAAATTACAAGAAGCTCTGGGTACGCAGTTGAACTTTAGCACCGCATTTCATCTGCAAACCGATGGTCAGTCTGAAAGAGTGATTCAAATTCTCGAAGATATGCTTCGTTGTTGTATTTTAGAATTTGAAGGTAACTGGGAGAAATATTTACCGTTGGCTGAATTCACGTATAATAACAGTTTTCAATCAAGCATAAAGATGGAACCATATAAAGCTTTGTATGGATGCAAATGCCAAACTCCATTGTACTAGACCGAGCTTAGTGAGAAAAAGATTCACGAGGTTGATTTGATCAGAGAGAATGAAGAAAAAGTAAAAATAATTCGCGACAGTATGAAAGTAGCTTCAGATCGATAGAAATCGTATGCTGATTTAAAATGAAAAGACATTGAATATCAGATCAGTGATAAAGTATTTCTAAAAGTATCTCCGTGGAAGAAAATTCTTCGATTTGGTCACAAAGGCAAACTGAGTCCGAGATTCATCGGGTCGTATGAGATTATCAAAACAATAGGCTTAGTAGCATATCGACTAGCTTTACCATCAGACTTAGAGGAGATCCACAATGTATTTCATGTGTCGATGTTACATCGACATATCATTTCTCCGTCAGATCCATTGCATATCATTTCTCTTTCAGAGATTGAAATTCAACCTGATATGAAATATAACGAAGAACTGATCAGAATTTTAGATTGAGAGGTTAAAGAGTTGTGAAATAAATGCATAACTTTGGTGAAGGTTTTATGGAAACGACATGGTGTAGAAGAGGCTACGTGGGAAACTGAGGAAGCTATGAGAAAACAGTACCCTAACCATTTTTCTGGTAAGATTTTTGAGGACGAAAATTCCTAAGGGGGGAGAGTTGTAACAGCCCATTTTTAGTCAAATCAGAATAATTATTTTCTTATTAATTTGAGATATATAGCATGATAGAATGATTGTGTGAAAATTTCGTTAAGAAATGTTAATGTTTGAATGGTTAATTTGATAAAAAGGACTTAATCGCGTAAAATGTAAAAGTGATATTCTAATAGTTAAAGGTATTAAATGGCATTAGAATCTTAAAGTAAAGGTCCTTAAGTAGTAATTACCCCATTTATAAGGTTAGTGTACATGCTTGGACATCTTTTAAGTAAATTTTAATGTTTTAAGTTAAGGTTAAAAAGGTAAATGAGTAATTAAGTTTAAATTAAATAAAACTAAGCATTTCATCATCTTCATCCATCTTCCACCATTGAAAATAAAGGGCAAAAGACACCATTTTTAGGGCTTGAACATTCAGAAAGCTTTCTCTTAGCATGTAAGTGATTTTTGACTCAGTTTTTAATGATTTCTACGTTTTTGAGATTATTGCAGCTTAGACTAGCTAGCCTAAGGATTAATTTGCAAAATTGTTAAAGGTTTAGGGTTCTTCCATTGATGAATGTTGATGTATTTTGATATTTTATGGTAGAAAATGTATGCTTGTTGTTAGATAAACAAGATTTGTAAAGTGATTTTTGACAAAATTGTCAATTAGGGGTTAAATTGTGAAATGAGTAATTTTTTTGGTTAATTTATGAAATAAATGAAAAAAATGGACTGTTAGAGACCTAATTGAAATTCGGCTAGCGTGGGTTTTTGTTGAATTGCATGAATTTGTGATTTTAGGAAATAAGGTCTAAATTGCAAAAATGTGAAATGTTAGGGGCAAAAGTGTAAAAGTGCTTTACATATAATTTCAACTAAATTGAATAGAGAGATTATTAAATAAGTTAATTTTGATTATATTTAGATCAACAAAGGTGAAATACAGATTTAGATCGGGGAAAGAACAAAGTTTCAGATTAATCGACTTAATTCGTCATTTTTGTATCTGAGGTAAGTTCGTATGTAATAAGCTTTGTTATAATTGTATTTCATATTCTTTGATATTGCATAAACTATGAATATGACTTTACGAACATGTTCGATGACAATTTAACAAGTGTGAAATCTCAGTTGAACCTTAGGAATAAATTAGGATAAGAATGACATGTCATTAGTGGTTATTATTGTTCTGGTGTTGGTCCGTATGTCCGGCCAGTGGTTGAGTTATCTAGCATGTGTTGCGGATTCTCGTCAGCTTGTGTGAGCAACACCGTGTAGCTTCGTTATGACCGTCAACTTGTGTGAGCAGACCTGTTTATTGGCTCGAGAGTGAGCATTATCACGATAGCTTAGGCTATATAT
Organism: Gossypium bickii; assembly: GCA_025503065.1. Classification (NCBI taxonomy): domain Eukaryota; kingdom Viridiplantae; phylum Streptophyta; class Magnoliopsida; order Malvales; family Malvaceae; genus Gossypium; species Gossypium bickii. The sequence goes on from CP106716.1 coordinate 38,830,450, forward strand.
ATTGGCACTTCGGGTGCGAGATTTATCGAGATAGCTTCGGCTATATTTATATTGGCACTAGGGTACAAGATACCTGAGTATCTGATAGTATTCTGAATGGTCCAACGGGTATATCGAAGATATGAAATGGTGAGAAATACATATGTATCAATACAAGTGTGTACGGAAACTATATAAGCATCGAATCTATGGAAATTATAAGTTCATGATTAATTATGTGATTGAATACATGTTATCATTGTAGTTAAATGTTTTGTAGTATGTTATGTTCATATTATTGAATGATAATTGAATGGTGAGCTTTGCTTATTATCTTCATACGAGCTTACTAAGCTTTATAGCTTGCTTTGGTTATTTTTCGTGTTTTATAGTGAAATCAAAGCTAGCTCGAATTCGGGATTGTCGGAAACCTCATCACACTATCCTACTATCACTTTGGTACTTTTGAACTTAAGTGTTTTAAGTATATGGCATGTATAGGTGTAACAGTCCGGTTTATACCCTAGTCAGAAAAGTGGTTTTGGGACCACAAATCTGAGTCCGTCTGTGTGATTAATTTGAGCAAAGGATTAAATTACACTGAATGCAAAACTAGCATGCTACAAGAAAAAGTACCTATTTGCCATGTCTTTGTAAGTATGGAGGATTTATATGGCAAATTAGCCATTTCTATAGATAGTGGACGGTTATGGTCCATAATAACCTTGGAAATTATGTTTTGTGATTTTATCTTATAAGGCTAAAATTGGAAATTATTTATTAATGAATTATTAATAAAATTTAGCATGAAAATGAGCATTCATTCATGCATTCTCCACCGAAAAAAAAAGAAAAAGAAAGCTTTGAAGCTTTGCATATTCGACTACTTACAAGCCAAATTCAAGGTATGTTTTTAGTCGGTTTTCGATAATTTCTACGTTTTTTCAATCGTTGCTTTGTCTACTATCAAGCCCATGTCTTGATCTTATGTATTGATGGTGTTTGTGAGATGTGCCATTGATGATATGTTGAGCTTTGTGATGAGTTTAGTTGTTAAATGAAAGATTTGAGCTAGATGAACATATTTTGTTATTGAATTTTTGATGAATTTATCTAATTAGGGCTAATTTGAGGAAATAGTAACTTGAGGGGCTAAATTGCAAAATTGTGGAAAATATGGACTTGTATGAGATGTATGAACATTCGGCTAAGCATGGTTAAAAGTTGATTTTGTGAATTTGATGTTTAGAGAAAAATAGACTAAATTGATAAATTGGGCAAATATAAGGGTTAAATTGCAAATAGCCCTAAATGTGTGTCCTTGGATTGAATTGAATGAGTTAATGAATGAAAGGGTTAATTCTGAATATGTATAGATCAAGAACCGAAGAAAATGAACTTAGATCGCGAGAAAGCGAAATTAACCGAGTAGCTGTTTCCATTTCCGTTAAATCAAATCCGAGGTAAGTCATATTGCAAATAAATGTAATTGTATTGAATTGAGCATATTCATATGACTATCGATGATAATGAATGCTTATGAGATGCTATGTACATGAATTCCAAGACAAGATCGAAATAGTGAAAAGTCCAAGAAGTCCCCTACGAACCTAAGAATATATAGGATTAGCTATGTCATGACATAGGTACTTGTTCTGTTTAATCATGTAAGACCACAATCTGGGACGTTGGCGTTGATTTGGGATTTCGTGTAAGACCATGTCTGGGATGTTGGCATCAATATGAGCTTTACGTGTAAGACCATGCCTGGGACATCAGCATTGTATTGATTCGTGTAAGACCCTGTCTAGGATAGTGGCATCGTTATCCGAGTACATGTAAGACCTCGTTTGGGATGTTGGCATTGTACGACTATTTCGAGCTTTCTAAGTATCCTGATCGTTGTTTTCGTGATGTCAAAGTCTTAAAATTTATATAAAGAATGATCGAACCTGGAAACTAACTATGACAACGATATGAGGCAAGCGTACCTATCGAACAGTAGTGTAGTTTAGGCAAGACCAGAATGTCGAACCCAAAGGAACTAAAAGTACTAATACTAACTCTCTTTTTATTATCTAGCCTAAGAATTAAGGGAATTATTTATCTAATTTAAAATTAACTAATTACTAGACTAAAGATACAAAGACAAAGAAGAAGAATTTGGGGAAAATAACTTTAGGAAAAACCAATTGATTAAGACGACACCCAAGGAAGAATCCACCTAGACTTCACTTGTCATCTAACTCTGAACCAGACGATTTATTCATTTGACTTGATCCGTAAGATTCCCTAAATTACATTAATCCCTCTCTTAAGGTAACTAACGTCTAACCCTAGGTTGATTAATTGAAATCTCTTTCTAATTAAAACCCTTAGAATCGCATTAACTCGATCTATGGACTCCCATATTAGGTTTCATCCTAATTCGGCAAAATCTCGTTACCCTATCTCTAGGCGTGCGATCAATTCCACTTAATTATGCTAGATCTACTCTTAGGTAGGGACTTTTGCTCCTCCACCTAAGCACATCACACTTCAATTAATATCCCGGAAATATCAACACAAGAATTATGAACACATAATTAAGCACAAGTCAAATATTTATCATATAGTTCAGCAAACGATAACAAGATTCATCTTAGGTTTCATCCCCCTTAGGTATCTGAGGGTTTAGCTCATAATAATAAAGGAAAATCTCTCAAAAGAAAAGATAAAACAAAACATAAAAAATCCCTAAAACCCCTTGAAGGAATTTAAGGAGAGATCCTCAGTCTTGAGTATGATTTCGGCTTCTTGAGATGGATCAACTGGCTATCTTCGAGTAAATCCCCACAAATCTGCCCTCTTTGGCCTAGCTGGATGGCCCCTGACTAAAGCCCTGGGTTTCTCCTTTTCTGGTCATACTTAAGGGGTTTATATAGGCTTTGGAATATGTTTCTTTGCCCATAAGTATCCAAATCTAAGTGAAACTCTTCTTTCCCACGGCAGGTACACGCCCATGGCACACGCACGTGTAAGTCGTGGCCAGGTCGTGTTCAATCCTGTTGAATGAGGCACGGCCGTGTGGTCTTAGGCCCAGGCCGTGTGGATTTTGTGATATGGCCCATTTACTCTGTTTTGGTCTCGTTTTCCGTTCTTTTCGTCTTTTGGTGCTCTCCTGGGTATAGAACATGAAAACAAAGGATTAAAAGCACCAAATTACACAATTCAAGGCTTAAATAATCCAAAAACATACTAAATGTGGGCTTAAAATATGTTACTTTTACGGTTTACCAAATACCCCCACACTTAAGCTTTTGCTTGTCCTCAAGCAAAGTTCTCAAGTCAATTAAAACAAACTTTCTTGATTAATAATATTCATCAATAATGTTTCATCATAATTCAAAGATAATTCATACATGGATAATTCAACTCAAAGAGTCCTAAAGATTCAAACAATCAAAGTCATACATTTGTAGCACAAAAACATAGGTGTTTCCCCTCATCTAAATAATTACCTCTGATTCAAAATTGACAAAAATTGACATCCTCACTAAAGATTCACTCAAATCACTCGAGGTGTTTAAGGTTCAAGAAAAAGCACTCATAAGTCAAACATGAAAAGTTAATCCCATAAGCTTGCATGAAAATCAAATCTCCACCACTGTAATATGAGATGATACACAAATCAAAAGGTCTTTACAGGGTTGTAAGGGGGCTTAGGTTAAGGGTATGGATATAGGCTGAATTAGAAGGTTAGAATCAAGATTGACTTGACAAATTACCTAACTAGAAACAACGAACTGATAACAGATAATTTCGTCACATGAAAACTTGTAATACTAATACTAATAATACGAGCTTCTTCTTCAATAATTGGAATTTAAGCATATAAGCTCATTTAAGCATATAACTAATAATGAATATACTTCACTTTTTTTTAAGAACAAATCAAATATAATCGAAATAAATCAAATCTCAACATAAGGGTAGTCAAAAATGGATGGTGATAACAAATACAAAGGGTTTTGAGTTAATGTTAGTATGTGAGTCAATACAAAAGGTTGTTAAGGTCAACAGGGCTCACTAGGGGTTGATTATGAAGGTAGGCTTTTTAGTTGAGTGAGTGGGTTAAAACCTAGGTGCCTTTATCATCTCTGTACATCAAATCAAAGGTGTGGCCTCGACATGTATAAACTATGCAAGTTCTAGAATAGCAAATCAATGTTGACACACTCATAATAAATAAAGTGAGCAAGAAAAAGAATGTATGCTTTAAAAGGCTCAAAAACTCATAGAAATTATGGGTATTTAATATCAATCTCATAAATTTCAAACTTCAAGGTAACATTCAGATTCAGGTTGACAACCTAGAAAAAAATTTTAATTTCTGAAAAATAGACTTATCATGCTTGATTCTCTAGTATCCTTCAAATTTAATCATCAAGGCACAATTATCAACGACTTAATCTAAAACATATCAATGAAAAATCATAAATCAAAGGAAATTTCATTCTAATCATAATATGAAAAACTTACTTAAAGACAAGATATCATTCAGGGATTTTCAGATAATACTATAGTTAACCCCCCCACACTTAAGATGTACATTGCCCACAATATACTGAGACAGATAATAGCATTTAGTAAGAAAATCCAAAGAGAGGGAGGGGTGAAACTTCCTGAATTTGGATGGTTTCCTTGAGTTGGGAGTCCCGAGGTGTGGTGACTGCTACCGAGCTCTGTGCTAGATGAAGAAATTGGGAGGCTCGTAGAGAATTAGCCAGGAAATATTAAGACATATTTAAACTAAACTAAATATATAATTAAATACAAGAAAGATAATGAGAAAGAAAATAGAAATTTAATTAAAATAAAAATGAGAGATGAATGGACTGAAGAGTCCTTATTGTTGGATGGTTAGCGAGGTGGGTGTGACCTCTAAGACTGGGGAGGTGCTGGTGGTCGTGGTTCCGGCGTGATTCCCAGGCAGCCTTTAGAACCTGACATTAAGAAACTAAAATAAAATAAACTAATACAAGCATAAAATAGTCAAAGAGAAGGAAAATAAGGAAAACGAGAAAATAAAATTATGATTTAAATGGTCTCAAAGACCCTTGGCTTGTCGAGTGGATGAAGCGGCCGGCATGAACTTATGTAGATCGATCTCCCACGGAGAGACTGTGCTTGGATCCTTCCGCTTCTTCTACATAGTTATGGTGTGGCTCGATAGTTAGTGAAAGATTAGAGGGGAAAAGTAGGGAGAGGTTTTGAGAAAGAAAAATGAAAACTAAATGGGATGGAGGAGATGAGGAATGGGTGAGAAGAAAGAGGCGTGGGTGATTTAAATAGAATTTTTGGACCTGATACGTTCCTACGCCCGTGTACCATGAGGGTGTGGCATTGCACAGCCATGGTGTGCTTTGTTCGCTTCTCCCACGCCCGTGGGTGGGGTGCCACGCCCATGTGGGACCTAACAGTGTCGGCCACGGCCGTATCGCACGGCCGTGGCATGGTAGTTGAGTTTGTGACTTAAAAATTGATTCACTCTGACTTGTACCATCCCTTCCATGTCAGTATAGGGATTCGATGCATCTATACGGCCACGGCCACGGCCATGTACAGGGCCGTGTGGTTTATAAATCTGTGTTTTTGGTCAATTTATGGTTAGGTGCTATATGGAATGAATAATAATAAAATAAGATAAAGTTGCCTCCCAAGAAGCGGTTGTTTATAGTCTTAAGCTAGACTCTCCTCTCATTTGCATATTCATGGTGGTTTGAGGAGTTGAAAGTCCTTCCTCATGCTAGCAGTTTCATTGTTATGATAGAGTTTAAGATGGGTGGCATTTGTTTTCAAAGTACCAAGTATAGGGTTACTTACCTCGACTGTTCCGTATGGGAAAACATCGGTTACCTTGAAAGGGATTTCTTTACTGGTGTTAGGATCAAGAGGGGATGCTCATGGATTTGCTTTGTCTAGTAATACCTAATCTCCAAATTTGAACTCGTTTGTCTCATAGGATGGCCTTGGTTCCGCTTCGTGTATCCTTAGTGCTTCTTTAAGGTGCTTCTTCCCCTCTTCTAGTTCATCGATCTGAATCCTTTATTCTTCATGAGTTATTTTTTTGTTGGCACCGGGTCTGGGATCAGATTCAGTTGTGTTCTTTCGTGGTGCTTCCTGAAAAGAAGGGTTAATCGAATGGTTGTCAATATAATTTTCTTTCTCAACTTGGTTATTCGATGTTTTAGCTGAATCAAGGGCTTGAAAAGTGACTGTCTCCTCACCTACACAAAGTATGAGTTCGCCTGCATCAACATCGATTTTAGTTCTGGCAGTTGCTAAAAATGGTCTTCCTAAAATTAAGGGGATCGTGTTGTCCTAATCCATGTCTAAAATAAAAAATTCTACTGGGAATACGAATTTATCAATCTTTACGAGTACATCTTCAATTATGCCCTTAGGAATTCTAACAGTTTTATCAGCTAATTGAATGCTCATCCTAGTTTGTTTGGGCTTCCCTAGACCTAGTTGTTTAAACATTTTATACGGCATGACATTTATGCTTGCCCCTAAATCAGCTAACGCATTATCAATAGATAAACTACCAATTAAGCATGGAATTGTAAAACTCCCTGGATCTTTTGATTTCGGTGGTAGTTTATTTTGCAACATTGCTGAGCACACTGCATTCAGTTCCACATGTGTTTCCTCGTCTATCTTCCGCATATTTGTCAATAGCTTCTTTAAAAACTTTTTGGAATCTGGCATCTGTGAAAGAGCTTCAAGAAACGGTAAGTTAATATGTAATTTCTTTAAAAGTTTAAGAAACTTACCGAACTGTTCCTCTGTGTCGTCTTTCGTTATTGCCTCGGGATATGGTATGCAAGGTTCGTACTCTTTGATTATCGGTTTTGGCTTGTTATTGACCTTAACCATATTTTCTTCTATCGCATTCTTTTTCTTTGAAATAGGCTCGTCTAACCCTTCACTATCTTGAGCTATTATGGCTTGAATTTACTCCCTTGGGTTAGTTTTGGTGTTGCTCGGTAGTCTTCCTTGTGGTCTCTCAGAGACCTGCTTAGCAAGTTGCCCGAATTGATCCTTGAACTCTTGTGCCAATGCCTCAAGTTTTGCTTCTGTCTTTTGGAAATGTGTTTCTGAGGCTGCTATGAAGTTTGTCAGCATCTCTTCAAGGTTCAGCTTCTTTTCATGTGGGTAGGGCTGTTGTTGGAAGTTTTGGGATGTTTGTTGCCTTTGATTTCTTTGACAGCCCCATGAGAAATTGGGGTGGTTCTTCCAACCTGGATTTTAAGTATTACTATAAGGGTTATTGTTAGATCGGAAATTATTACCCATATAATTCATTTGTTCACTTTTTATGCCCTGTCCGTAGGGTGGGTACTCAGGATTCGCCACTCCTTCACTTGCGTCGCACTGCATAATTGGATGTGCCTGCGAAAAACCATATAATCATCAAATTTTTTATGTAGCAATTCTACCTGATTTGATAGCACAGTTACTGCATCAAGGTTGAAAACTCCGACTGCTTTAGCTGGCCTTGTCCTTATAACTTGCCACTGATAGTTATTCAGAAACATCTCTTCTATAAACTCGTAGGCCGCTTCAGGAGTTTTGTTGTTTTGGGTTTCGCCGGCAGCTGAATCTATTAATTGCCTTGTTGAAGGGTTCACACCATTGTAAAAAGGTTGGACCTGTAGCCACAAAGGTAATCCGTGGTGTGGGCACCTTCTCAACAATTCTTTGTATCTCTCTCATGCATCATAAAGTGTCTCTGAATCTATCTGCACAAAAGAAGAGATATCATTCCTCAATTTGGCCATTTTGGCCGGTGAAAAATATTTCAATAAAAATTTTCGGTCATTTGATCCCATGTAGTGATTGACCCTCATGGAAGAGAATGTAACCACTGTTTGACTTTATTCCTCAAAGAAAAGGGAAATAACCGAAGACGGATGGCATCATCAGAAACGCCATTTATCTTGAAGGTGTCGCAAAATTCTAGATAATTTGCTAAGTGTGTGTTAGGATCCTCATCCTGCAAACCATCAAACTGAACAAACTGTTGTATCATCTGTATAGTGTTAGGTTTCAGTTCAAAATTATTTGCAGCAATAGTAGGTCGAACAATACTAGACTCAGTTCCAGTTAAACTAGGTTTAGCATAATCATACATAGTCCGTGGAGCATGATGTTTGGCCATCTTCGAAGGTGGCGGATTATTCTCTGCCATCTCTTCTGTAGTATTTATTTCAGCTTCTTGCTCTTCTTCTACGTAGTTTAAGCTTCGCCTTATTTCTCTGCGATTTCTGCGAACGGTACCTTCAATATCACTGTCGTAAAGTAGAGGTCCTGTCAGGTTTCTTCTAGTTATAAACTAGAGGTACCTGAAAGGAACAAAAGAAAGAAAATTTAGCAAAGTTAAAAAAAATTGCAATAAAAAATAAAAATGGCTAAAGTAATAATAATTGAGCTTTCTTAATATTTTAGTTCCTCGGCAACGGCGCCAAAAACTTGATCGTTGTTTCTGCGATGTCAAAGTCTTAAAATTTATATAACAAATGATCGAACCTGGAAACTAACTATAACAATGATATGAGGCAAGTGTACCTATGAACAGTAGTATAGTTTAGGCAAGACCGGAATGTCGAACCCAAAGGAACTAAAAGTACTAATACTAACTCTTTTTTTATTATCTACCCTAAGAATTAAGGGAATTGTTTATCTAATTTAAAATTAACTAATTGCTAAACTAAAGATGCAAAGACAAAGAAGAAGAATTTGGGGAAAATAACTTTAGGAAAAACCAATTGATTAAGACAACACCCAAGGAAGAATCCACCTAGACTTCACTTGTTATCTAACTCCGAACCAGACGATTTATTCATTTGACTTGATCCATAAGATTCCCTAAATTATATTAATCCCTCTCTCGAGGCGACTAACGTCTAACCTAGGTTGATTAATTGAAATCTCTTTCTAATTAAAACCTCTAGAAACGTACTAACTCGATCTATGGACTCCCAAATTAGGTTTCACCCTAATCCGGCAAAATCTCGTCACCCTATCTCTAGGCGTGCGGCCAACTTCGCTTAATTATGCTAGATCTACTCTTAGGTAGGGACTTTTGCTCCTCCACCTAAACAGATCACACTTGAATTAATATCCCAGAAATATCAACACAAGAATTAAGAACACATAATTAAGAACAAGTCAAATATTTACCATATAGTTTAGCAAACGATAATAAGATTCATCTTAAGTTTCATTCCCCTCAGGTATCTGAGGGTTTAGTTCATAATAATAAAAGAAAACATCTCAAAAGAAAAGATAAAACAAAACATAAGAAATCCCTAAAACCCCCTGAAGGAATTGAAGGAGAGATCATCCGTCTTGAGTATGATTCTGGCTTCTTGAGATGCATCAACTGGCTATCTTTGAGTAAATCCTTTGGCCTAATTGGATGGCCCCTGACTAAAGCCCTAGGTTCTCCCTTTTCTGGTCATACTTAGTGGGTTTATATAGGCTTCGGAATATGTTTCTTTGCCCCTATGTATCCAAATCCAAGTGAAGCTCTTCTTTCCCACCGCAGGGACACGCTTATGGCACACGCCCATGTAAGTCGTCACTAGGCCATGTTCAATCCTGTTGAATAAGGCACGGCCGTGTGGTCTTGGGCCCAGGCCGTGTGGATTTCGTGATATGGCCCATTTACTCCGTTTTGGGCCCGTTTTCTGTTCTTTTCGTTCTTTGGTGCTCTTCTGGGTATAAAACATGAAAACAAAGGATTAAGAGCACCAAATTATACAATTCAATGCTTAAATCATCCAAAAGCATGCTAAATGTGGGCTTAAAATATGTTACTTTTACTGTTTATCATATCCTATTAGATTCCTATCAGTTCAACAGGCAAAATCTGAGCTATGATCAATTACATGAATGTATATTCGTTTCAGGTACATTGGTATGCGCACTAAATGTGTGTAAAAGGTAAGTACCTATATGATTTTGATTTGAAGACATGTATGATTGAATATGAGAATGTGACTGAGATGCAAGAATGGTTATGAAAGAGTTAGGAATATATATATGATTCTTGAATTGATAAATATGGCTAATATGGCCAAGAATATGGACCAAAGCATATATGTGAGAAATTTGCTATGAATATCAATTATGCCAACGTTTTTATATGCTTATATGCTTTACATCTTCAGTTTATTTGTATTATGACTTACAAAGCTTTTTGGAAAGCTTACTCAGTGTGTGTGTGTTCTCTGTTTTATAGGTCGTCAAAGCTACTGTAGGCTCGGGGACCATCGTGGATCGTCATCAAACTACTCAACTTGTTTTGGTACATTTTGGAAATGTATATAGCTAGATATGGCATGTATAGGCTAGTATTTGGTATAATTTTGTTATATGAACTTAGCCATGTGATTTGGCTAGATATGAGTTGAAGATATGCATTAAATGAATGTGTTATATGATGCATAATTTGGTATGGTTGAAGTACATGAAATGGTTAAGTTTTTGGGTAAGTATGGATGAATAATGTTTGTGTTTATGTAGGTTTCAGTCTTGTGGATTTGTTATGAATGAGATTGGATTTGAATGTATTGATTAAATGGTTAATTTGGTATGTTCTTGGTTGCCAAATATGCATTAGATGTCTTGGTAAATTGGTTGTAATTTTGACCCTTGTTGGGTGGCATTTTGGCCTTGCAAATGGCCTATAATGTCACACGGTTGTGGCACACGGGCTGCCTAGTGACTGTGGGCCTAAGTCAGTAGCTAGCTAAGAGTACACGGTCTTGGCACATGGACGTGCCTGGTAGCCATGTGATTTTGACAGGATCGACCACGGCTAGAGTACACGGACGTGCTTGGTGGTCGTGGAGCCAAGTCAGAATCGACCACGGCCAGATTACACGGGCGTGCTTAGTGGTCGTGGAGTAAAGTCAGTTTCAACCATGGGGTAGACACACGGGGGTGTCTAGCAGCTGTGGGAGGCACACGGCCTGCCTACATGGGCGTGTAACCCCTGAATCTTTGAAAAGTTTTAAATTTCTGAGAATTTCTGTGTGTGTTCCGGTTGAGTCCCGACCCTATTCCTAAACATGCTAAAGGTCTCATTGATCGCAATAAGGGACATTATGTTTGTATTTGATGTGATACTTGATGAATTGTCTGATTAAGTTTTCAATCTATTAGGTAATGCTCTTAACCCTAATCCAGCGACGGACACGGGATAGGGGTGTTACATTTGATTGGTATCAGAGCTACGGTTTAGTCGATTCTCAGACTAATATAGCGCGTCAGAGTCTAGCTATACATGCCATATATCTGAATTGTGATAGTGTGATGAATCCTGACGCATAAAATGTGATTTTTGTATAGCAATGGATCACGAAAGAGCCGTAGTTGACGACGTAAAAAGTAATGCGCCTTCTTCCGCGCAGGGGACAACGCCCTCTGATTCAAGACCGGCTACGAGCGGTCATGAGGGAGAAGCTAAACAAGCTTTCCTCAAGATGATGAGTGAATGGTTCACTCAATTCGTAAAGAATAACCCGACTGTTACACAACCCCCGCCCCCTGTTAATCACCCTCAGACATCTGTTATGCCTCCGACTATGAATCTAAACTTGTTAAACAAACCTTCGGTTGACAAAATCCATAAGTATGGGGCTGAAGAGTTTCGGGCTACTAATGATGATGATGCTGTTGTAAACTGTAAAAGAAATACTATTGATTTGAGATGTTCGAATAATGAAATTATACGGGTTGAGTCTAATGTTTTAAATGGATTGTCTGCCGTGATATTTGTATTGAAAGCTCAAAGACATGTGAAAAACGGATATGAGTCATATTTTGCTTATGTGATTGATTCGAAAGTGTCTGAAAAGAAAGTTGAATCAGTGCCTATTGTCTGTGAGTTTTCTGACGTATTTCCTGATGAATTACCGGGTTTGCCTCTGATTCGGGAAGTTGAGTTTGGTATTGATCTATTGCCTGGTACTACACCTATTTCGATAGCTCCATATAGAATGGCACCAACAGAGTTGAAAGAGCTAAAGTCACAGTTGCAAGAATTAACTAATAGAGGATTCGCTAGACCGAGTTTTTCGACTTGGGGTGCTCCTGTTCTGTTTGTGAAAAAGAAAGATGGCACGATGAGAATGTGCATCGATTATCAGCAGTTGAATAAGGTGACAATAAAGAATAAATATCTGTTGCCCAGAATTGATGACTTATTTGATTAGTTAAAAGGAGCTATTGTATTTTCCAAGATTGATCTGAGATCAGGATACTACCAATTAAGAGTAAAAGTTTCAGATATACCAAAAACTGCTTTCAGAACAAGGTACGTGCAATATGAGTTTTTAGTTATGCCATTTGGATTAAAAAATGCTCCTGCCGTTTTTATGGATATGATGAACAAAATTTTTAGACCGTACATAGATCAATTTGTTGTAGTATTCATAGATGGCATCTTGATTTATTCACATGATGAAAATGAACATGCTGAACATTTGAGAATCGTGTTGCAAACTCTGAGAGAGAAACAATTGTATGCAAAATTCAGCAAATGTGAATTTTGGTAGCATGAGGTTAGTTTTCTGAGACATATTGTATCAGCTTCTGGAATTTGAGTTGATCCGAGCAAGATTTCTGCTATTCTGGATTGGAAACCTTTGAGGAATTGTCTAAAGTCCGTAGTTTTCTGGGACTTGCTGGTTATTACTGCAGATTTGTAAAAGGCTTTTCGACGATAGCTACTCCGTTGACTAAACTACTTCAGAAAGATGTTAGATTTGAATTGTCTGATAAATGCCAGAAAAGTTTTGATCACTTGAAAACTCTGTTAACAGAAGCTCCAGTGTTAGTACAGCCAGAATCGGGTAAAGAATTTGTTATATACAGTGATGCTTCGTTAAACGGTCTGGGATGTGTTTTGATGCAGGAAGGGAAAGTTGTAGCTTATGCCTCGAGACAATTGAAGCCTCATGAAAAAAACTATCCGACGCACGACCTTGAGCTAGCTGCGATTGTGTTTGTACTAAAGATCTGTAACAGCCCGATTTAGGGCCTAGTCAGAATAGCGGTGCGAGGCCAAGAATCCGAGGTACATTTATGAGTTTTTAAGGTTTATACCATGTTTGTATGCTAGTATGAAAGTTTCATGAAGCAATTTTGCTAAGTTGAGGTTGAATAGTCCAAAAGGACTAAATTGCAAAAGTTACAAAATATGAGTTTCTAGAAGCTTTTTGTATGAAATAGCTTTAGAATAATAATTAGAAGTCCTTAAATAACAATTTGCCCAAATTATAATTTTTGGACAAAATTAGACATGAGTTAGTAAAATAGAAATTTTTAAAGAGAAGGGCATTTTGGTCATTTATCTATTAAATGATTAAAATGGGAAAAAATGACAAAAATCTATTCATCTTCTTCCCCCTTGTGCCGAAAATTTGGAGACTCCATAGCTAGGGTTCTTCAAATTTTTTCAAGCTTGCTAGTAAGTTCATTTTAGCCCCATTTTTAATATTCTTCGTAATTTGAAGTTATCGTATTATGAATTAGTTATTTTTAGCTATAAAATGAGCTAAGATGCATGTTCAAAAATCTACCCATGAATGAAATGCATTTTAAATGTTGTTTTATGGAAGTTTATGAGAGTTTGATGTTAGATAAACATCTTTTCCTGAGTGAATTTCATGAAAAAATGATAGTATGGACCAATTTGTAATAGTTATGAAAATTGGTCATACATATTAGAAATAGTGAGAATTGATGATTGTTATAGTAGATAAAATGAATTAGCTAAGCATGAAGTATAAGGAAGTTGAATGAAAATCATTTTACGAGCCTAGGGGCAAAAGTGCAAATATGAGAAATTTAGGGGCAAAATAGTAATTTTACCAAAATATGAGTAAAGAGTCAATTTAGACAATGTGAGTATTAAATGTTCTATTTATGATTATAGATCAAGAAAAATGAAGCCCGAATCGAAACCGAGGCAAGAACAAAGTCGAGGACTAAATTGCATATCTACATACATTTTGTATATCGAAGTAAGCTTGTATGATTTCTAAGCTCTATGATTTCTATTATTGAATTGCTTAGTATAATATACATTATTTTCATGGAATGCTTAATGCTACGTTAAACAAAGAAATCAATGAGATTAAGTATGAGCAAGTCCCGATTGAAGATGAATTTCCCAGGATACTCGATCCACCACATGTGGTAAGGAAGTCCATATAAGACCAAGCCAAGGCATGGCATCAGAACTCAAGAAGAGTTATCATGTAAGTCCAAGGCAAGCTTGGCATTGAACAGTTATCATGTAAGTCCAAGGCAAGTTTGGCATTGAACAGTTATCATGTAAGTCCAAGGCAAGTTTGGCATTGAACAGATATCATGTAAGTCCAAGGCAAGCTTGGCATTGAACAGATATCATGTAAGTCCAAGGCAAGCTTGGCATTGAACAGTTATCATGTAAGTCCAAGGTAAGCTTGGCATTGAACAGATATCATGTAAGTCCAAGACAAGTCTTGGCATTGATAAGATACCAAGAGAAAGAGATTTCATGTAAGTCCCAGCCAAGGCTCGGCGTTGAGCAGTTCACGAGTAAAGACTTCGTATAAGTCCATGTCAAGACATGGCTTCGAAACCAAGATGCGATTTAGTATCCTCAGTTATTTGCAGAAATTCATCGGGCAAATGAGTAAAGTTAAAATAAGGATAACAAGAAAGCTAAGTGAGCAAAGTTATCATCAAATTGAAATTAAGTATTATCTATGCTATGAATGATGAATTAGATATCATGATTATTATATTTAAGTATGCTGATCAATGTGATCAAGTGATACAGGTGCCTTGTTTACCTTATAAGTATGAGAATAACAAGTATCATGAGACATGTAAGAATCAGTACGAGTGAGTAAGCTCTATAGTTGAAATTATGATACCATTATTATGTCAAATGGTTTTTATTAAGCAAGTAAATATTGATATATGCTTTACATACAAACTTACTAAGCTAAATGCTTCCGTCTTTAATTCTTTCTTTCTATGTAGTCCCGCCAAGCTAACCTGTGGATCATTTGAGTCGGAGCTCGTAGCACATTATCAATCTTTATTTTGGTATAGCCAAGTTATTTTACTAAGTATGGCATGTATAGGAAGCATTCATTTTGAGAACATGCTCTAAAAAGGGCCAATGTATAGACTATCAAGTTATTATTCTTTTGTTTATGGCTAAGTGATTGGCCAAAATTGACTATGTATGTATGTTTATTGAGGTTAATGAAGCATATAGTATTGTTTATGAAAAATGTATTGAATTTAGCTTGAGTTGATCTTGATTTTAGGGTGGCGAATGGCTAGGTAAATAGCCTCTAAGTGCCTACACGGTTAGACACACGAGTGTGTGTCTAGGCCGTGCGTACCGTGCACCTTATTGTTTTAAGTTAGGATAGACCACGGTCATATCCCACGGCCGTTTGTATGAGCCATGTATGACACACGGTTAGGACATGGGCGTGTGCCCCAGACCGTGTGATCAAGTCAGTATATCAGGGGAAAACACACGGTCTAAGCCCACGGGCGTGTTAAGGCCATGTGAATATAGTCAGTAACTCCCCACAGTTGGAAGACACGGGCGTGTCTATGGGTACACGGGCGTGTTCCAAGTCACATGGGCGTATGAACCCTGCTTCAAAGAAGAGTTTTCGATTAAGTCCCGAAAGTTTTCGGATAAGTGCTTAAGGCCTCATGGGCCCATGAAATGTATGATTAGACTAAGAAAGAGAAGTTTTTAAGTCGGAACAAAATTTTATAGCTAGTAAGTGTATGTTTAAGTGAGTCAAGCATAGTAATGTCTCGTATTTAGTCCTAGCATCGGACTTAGGTATGGGGTGTTACAAGATCTGGCGCCGTTATCTATATGGTGAGAAATGTCACATGTTTTCAGATCATAAAAGTCTGAAATATTTGATGACTTAGAAAGATTTGAACTTGCGTCAAAGAATATGGTTAGAATTGTTAAAAGATAATGAGCTTGTGATTGATTATCATCAGGGTAAAGCAAACGTTGTTGCTGATGCCTTAAGTAAAAAATCATTGTTTGAACTAAGTGCTTTGAATGCTCAATTAGATCTGTCTGATAATAGTTCTGTGATAGCTAAATTAAAAGCAAAACAGTTGTTTATACAGCAGATATATGATGCTCAGAAAGTTGATAATGAGTTGTTATTGAAATGAGCTCAGTGTGATTCGAATTCTGAATCTAAATTTTGAGTTATTGATGATTGCTTGAGATTCCGAGGTCATATCTGTGTTCTGAGAAATCCACAGTTGATTCAGCTGATTTTGAGTGAAGCACATAATAGTCATCTATCTATTCATCCGGAGAGTACGAAAATGTATCATAATTTGAAACGACACTATTGGTGGTTCGGTATGAAACGTGATATTACTGACTTTGTTTCAAAATGTTTAATCTATCAACAAGTGAAAGCCAAACATCAAGTTTCGTCTGGTTTGCTACAACCAATTCTGATTCCTGAATGGAAATGGGATAGGGTGACAATGGATTTTGTTTCTGGTTTACCTCAGACTCCGAGGAAGAAAGATGCGATTTGGGTCATAGTTGACCGATTGACGAAATCTGCCCATTTTATTCCGGTAAGATCTGACTATTCACTTGATAGATTAGCTGAGCTTTATATTTCTTAGATTGTTAGATTGCACGGGGTGCCATTATCTATTGTGTCTGATAGAGATCCGAGGTTTACATCAAGATTTTGGAAGAAATTAAAAGAAGCTTTGGGCACGAAATTGCATTTCAGTACCGCTTTTCATCCGCAAACAGATGGTCAGGCCGAATGAATTATTCAGATTCTTGAAGATATGTTAAGATGTTACATTCTTGAATTTGACGGTATGTGGGAGCAGTACCTACCATTGATTGAATTTGCATACAACAATAGTTTTCAGTCGAGCGTTAAAATGGCACCATATGAAGCTTTGTATGGACGTAAATGTCGTACACCTCTGTTTTGGACTGAGCTCAGTGAAAATAAGTTACATGATGTCTATTTGATAAAAGATTCAGAACAAAAAGTGAAACTGATACGAGATTATTTGAAAGCAGCATCTGATCGTCAGAAGTCTTATGCAAACTTGAAATGAAAAGATATATAATTTGAAATTGGCGACAGAGTATCTCTGAAAGTGTCTCGTGGAAGAAAGTGCTCCGATTCGGACGTAAAGGCAAGTTAAGTCCGAGGTTTATCGGACCGTATGAGATCATTGAACGTGTCGGGCCTGTTGCATATAGATTAAGGTTTACCTTTGAGCTAGAAAAGATCTATAATGTATTTCATGTCTCGATGCTCCGTAAATATTGATTCGATCCGTCACATGTGATTGCCCCATCTGAAATTAAAATCGATCTGATATGACATACGAAGAAAAACCGATCTGTATTTTAGCTCATAAAGTGAAAGAGTTGAGAAATAAGAAAATACCGTTAGTGAAAGTATTATGGAATCAACATAGAATAGAAGAGGCTATGTGGGAGCCCGAAGATTCAATGAGACAGCAATATCCGACTCTGTTTAACGGTAAAATTTTTAGGGACGAAAACCCCTAAGGGGGAGAATTATAAAAGTCCGGTTTATACCCTAGTTGTAACACCCCAAACCCGGCCTAGAAGTTATGACCGGATCTGGCATGTCACATGAAAGGGTTTGTTTAAAATCAGCGCGTTTGTTAAAAATTTCGGGTTTAAATATTTATTCGCTGGTAATCCTTTATTTAACATTTTGGAAAATGATTATTAAGGGTTTAGGAAATTCCCGTATTGAACATTTAATAATAATAGGCAGTAATCAAATTAAAAGCTAAACCAAATAAAATACCAAATTTAAAGTAATAGTGGCCTTATTACAAAATAAAATCCCGAATTAAAATAAGTTCAAATTAAATAGAAGTTTACGAAAGCAATCACAATGCATGGCCACCTCGAGTCCACCTCAGCTCCATATCCACGGTCTAAGGATTACCTGCAAAATTTAATGGAGGGGGTGAGTCACCGAGACTCAGTGTGTAAATCCCCATCCAGTTAAGCTTTGAGCTCTCACACCAAACCACTGGTGACAAATGTCACAAAATATAATACGTCGGGCCAACCCACTGACAATCTCTTAATGAATATATGTGGGGCCAACCCACTGTGGTACCAAACCACTGGGACGAGTCACAGCAATAATATATGTGGTACCAAACCACTGGTGACAAATGTCACAAAATATAATATGTCGGGCCAACCCACTTGTGGTACCTAACCACTGGTGACAATCCCTTAATGAATATATGTGGGGCCAACCTACTGTGATACCAAACCACTGGGACGAGTCACAGAAATAATATATGTGGTACCAAACCACTGGTGATAAATGTCACAAAATATAATACGTGGGGCAAACCCACTTGTGGTACCTAACCACTGGTGACAATCCTTTAATGAATATATGTGGGGCTAACCCAATGTGGTACCAAACCACTGGGACGAGTCACAGAAATAATATATGTGGTACCAAACCACTTGTGGTTCCAAACCACTGAGACTTAGTCACAAAATATCATATGTGGGGCCAACCCACTTGTGGTACCTATCCACTGGTGACAGTCTAAAAGAGATCATGTTTCCTCCTTCTTCTCATCATACCCAACCCGTACAACATGTCATGACATAATAATTCGTGTATGCAGTATGACATGTATGCAAAACATATATCAAATATAAGTATAACATGAATTACCATCATAATCAGATATACATAATACAACATAATCAAGCTAATCAACCTCTAAGGGTATAACCGTAATTTTACCTAGCAAGGGTATTTTCGTAATTTACCTGTCGAGGGTATTTCAGTAATTTCACACCTGCAATGGCCTTTCTGAAGGCATAATGCTGCCTTGAGTGACTCAGCTACCATTTTCGGTCGTACCGAACTATTGGGCCTAAAACCCGATTTTGGCCCATTCGGGCCCACATGCTCGTGTGGCCTACCTAACACAAATCTAGCCACGTATATGAGATTCATCTAGTCTAGTTAACTATATACTACACCATCATACAATTTTATTCAATTGGGCCCACGGGCCTATTAGGCCCACTTCGGCCCATCTTGGCCCAAGCAGCCTCAACCCACAAGAATACTACTGATGGCCTCAACTATCGCGTCGAAGCCCCACACGTGCGCTCGTACGCTCGTGTGGCTACTATTGCCGTGACCGACACTTCGGCATTTGCCACTCTACAACTAGAGTAGAGAGAGTTACACACCTGATAGGAATTTGGTGCTAATCCGTGCTCCGACCACTCCTGTGCCCAAACGCCCTCTAAGGTGTATTCATCCTCCTTCTAGAATGCTATATATATAGCTAGCTTCTCACCTTCTTTCTTTGTATCTTTTTGATGTGGGATCCTTCCATCAGCAGAGTTTAAATCCAACTCAAACTCTTCCCGTCCAATTCGCAAAATAAATACTCCCTTGCTTTTCATGAGATTCGAACCCAGGCTCCCTTACAACATAATCCATGCTACTAACCACTTGGCCACAAGCTCCTCTTGTGTCTTAAACCATGCGCAACCAAATATAAATCTATAGCCAAATACTAAGGTCCATGTAAAAAGAAAACCAAAATGCAAAAGGCAAGATTTGAACCTTGGACCTCCTTCCTTTCTTGTGGCGTCACTCCCTTGTCTCTTATGTGGCGTCACTTTGCTACTACACTACACACTCCACTTGTGTCATTTTCCTCCATATTTTATTCTTCAAGCCTACCTACTAACTCCCAGGGTTTTTCACCTAAAACCAAAATTTCCCTAAAGCCAAAGTTTGATCCCGGGACTTCATAGAAGCCCTCTAACCTTCCCAAATCACTTATCTAATAGGTCCAACAAGCCGTTCTCTTATTCTCCAAAAATTTAAATGCTACCACGCTCAAGGCCCATTGGGCCCAATCCTACTATGCCCAATTTTGGGATGTTACACTAGTCGGAACATGGTTTTGGGACCACAAATTCGAGACCGTATAATGTTTTAATTTTATTTTCTGTGACTCTGATAAGTGATTAAGCATGTACTAAATTTCTGTGTGTTAATTCGTCCGTCTGTGTGTTTAATTTGAGCAAAGGATTAAATTGCACTGAATTCAAAGCTAGCATGCTACAAGAAAAAGTACCTATTTACCATGTCTTTGCAAGTATGCAGGATTTATATGGCAAATTAGCCATTTCTATAGATAGTGGACGGTTATGGTCCATAATAACCTTGTAAAATATGTTTTGTAATTTTATCTTATAAGGCTAAAATTGGAAATTGTTTACTAATGAATTATTAATAAAATTTAGCACAAAAATGAGCATTCATTCATGCATTCTCCACCGAAAAAAACAAAGAAAAAGATTTCTTTGAAGCTTTGCATATTCGGCTACTTACAAGCCAAATTCAAGGTATGTTTTTAGCCGGTTTTTGATAATTTCTACATTTTTGCAATCGTTGCTTTGTCTAATATCAAACCCATGTCTCGATCTTGTGTATTGATGATGTTTGTGAGATATGCCATTGATGATATGTTGAGCTTTGTGATGAGTTTGGTTGTTAAATGAAAGATTTGAGCTAGATGAACATATTTTGTTCTTGAATTTTTGATGAATTTAGCTAATTAGGGCTAAATTGAGAAAATAGTAACTTGAGGGACTAAATTGCAAAATTGATGGAAAATATGGGCTTGTATGAGATGTATGAACATTCGGCTAAGCATGGCTAAAAGATGATTTTGTGAATTTGATGTCTTGAGAAAAATGGACTAAATTGATAAATTATGCAAATATGGGGGTTAAATTGCAAATAGCCCTAAATGTGTGTCGTTGGATTGAATTGAATGAGTTAGTGAATAAAAGGGTTAATTTTGAATATGTATAGATCAAGAACCGAGGAAAATGGACTTATATTGTAGGAAAGCGAAAGTAACCGAGTAGCTGTTTCCATTTCTGTTAAATCGAATCTAAGGTAAGTCATATTGCAAATAACTGTAATTGTATTGAATTGAGCATATTCATATGACTATCGATGATAATGAATCCTTGTGAGATGCTATGTACATGAATTTTGAGACAAGGTTGAAATAGTGAAAAATCCGAGAAGTCCCGCACGAACCTAGGAATATATAGGATTAGCTATGTCATGACATAGGTATCTGTTATGTTTAATCATGTAAGACCACATCTGGGACGTTGGCGTTGATTTGAGATTTCGTGTAAGACCACATCTGGGACGTTGGCGTCGATATGATCTTTACGTGTAAGACCATGTCTGGGAAATTGGCATCGTATTGATTTGTGTAAGACCCTGTCTGGGACTGTGGCATCATTATCCGAGTACATGTAAGACCTTGTCTAGGATGTTGGCATTGTACGACTATTCCGAGCTTTCTGAGTATCCTATTAATTCCTATCCGTTCAACGGGCAAAATCTGAGCTATGATCAATTACGTGAATGTATATTCGTTTTAGGTACGTTTAGTATGCACACTAAAGGTGTATAAAAGGTAGGTACCTATGTGATTTTGATTTGAAGAAATGTATGGTTGAATATGAGAATGTGACTGAGATGCAAGAATGGTTATGAAAGAGTTATAAATATATATATGATTCTTGAATTGATAAATATGGCAAATATGGCCAAGAATATGGACCAAAGCATATATGTGAGAATTTGTTATGAATATGAATTGTGCCAACGTTTTTATATGCTTATATGCTTTACATGTTAAGTTTATTTGTATTATGACTTACTAAGATTTTTGGAAAGCTTACTCTGTGTGTGTATGTTTTCTCTGTTTTATAGGTCGTCAAAGCTACTGCAGGCTCGAGGACCATCGTGGGTCGGCATCACACTACTCAACTTGTTTTGGTACATTTTGGAAATGTATATAGCTAGATATGGCATGTATAGGCTACTATTTGGTATAAGTTTGTTATATGAACTTAGCCATGTGATTTGGCTAGATATGAGTTGAAGATATGCATTAAATGAATGTGTTATATGATGCATACTTTGGTATGGTTGAAGTACCTGAAATGGTCAAGTTTTTGGGTAAGTATGGGTGAATAATGTTTGTGATTATATAGGTTTCAATCTTGTGGATTTTTTATGAATGAGATTGGATTTGAATGTATTGATTGAATGGTTAATATATTATGTTCTTGGTTGCCAAATATGCATTAGATGTCTTGGTAAATTGGTTGTAGGTTTGACCCTTGTTGGGTGGCATTTTGGCCTTGCAAATGGCCTATAATGTCACACGGTTGTGGCACTCGGGCGTGCCTAGTGACTGTGGGGCTAAGTCAGTAGCAAGCTTAGAGTACACGGTCTTGGCATACGGACATGCCTGGTAGCCGTGTGATTTTGACAGGATCGACCACGGCCAGAGTACACGGGCGTGCTTGGTGGCCGTGAAGTAAAGTCAGTTTCGACCACGGGGTAGACACACGGGGGTGTCTAGCAGCCGTGGGAGGCACACGGCCTGCCTACACGGGCGTGTAACCCCTGAATCTTTGAAAAGTTTTAAATTTCCAAAAATTTTTGTATATGTTCCAGTTGAGTCCCGACCCTATTTCTAAAGATGGTTAAGGTTTCGTTGACCGCAATAAGGGACATTATGTTTGTATTTAATGTGATACTTGATGAATTGTCTGATTAAGTTTCCGATCTATCAGGTAACGCTTGATCGTGTGTTAAAGTCTTAAAAATATATAAAAAGAATGATCGAACCTAGAAACTAACTATGACAACGATTGAGGCAAGTGCACCTACCGAACAGTAGTATAGCTTAGTGGCAAGACCGAATTGTCGAACCCAAAGGAACCAAAAGTACTAATCCTAACTTTCTTTTTATTATTTAGCCTAAAAATTAATGGAATTTTTAATTAATCTAAAATTAACTAACTATTAAGCCAAAGATACTAAGACAAACAGAATGAATTGGGGAAATACTTGTGGCAAAAACCAATTGATTGAAACAAAACTCGAGGAAGAATCCACCTAGACTTCATTTGTTATTTAGCTCTGAACCATACGATTTATTCACTTGACTTGATCCGTAGGATTCCCTAATTTATATTAATACCTCTTTCGAGGCTACTAACGTCTAACCCTAGGTTGATTAATTGAAATCTCTTTCTAATTAAAACCTCTAGAATTGTATTAACTCGATCTATGGACTCCCATATTAGGTTTGACCCTAATTCGGCAGATTTTCGTCATCCTATTTCTAGGGTTGCGGTCAACTCCGCTTAATTATGCTAGATCTACTCTTAAATAAGGACTTTTGCTCCACTGCCTAAGCACATCAATACTTGAGTTAATATCATGAAATATCAAAGTAAGAATTAAGAACACATAATTAAGACCAAATCAAGTATTTATCATATAGTTCAGAAAACAATAACAAGATCCATCTTAAGTTTCATCCCCCTCAAGTATTTGAGGGGTTTAGTTCATAATCATAAAAGAATACATCTCAGAAGTAAATATAAAACAAAGCATAAGAAAAACTCTAAAACCCCCTGAAGGAATTGAAGAAAAGATCTTTTGTCTTAAGTGTAACTCCGGCTTCTTGAGATGAATTGACTGGCTTTCTTCGAGTAAATCCCACAATTCTAGCCTCTCTGGCTCGGCTCTTCGGCCTAACTGGACCTCTAACTGGACTCCCAACTGGACTCCCCTTGAAGGTTGGCCTCTAAGGTGTTTATATATGCTTTTGGAATGGCTTTCTTTGCCTCTAAGTACACTAATCTGAATGAAACTCTTCTTTGTCACGTCAGGGACACGCCCATGGCACACGCCCGTGTGAATCGTGGCCAGGCCGTATTCGGGTCCGTTAATGAGGCACGGTTGTGTGGTCTTGGGCCTAGGCCATGTTGATTTTGTGATATGGCCCATTTACTCCGTTTTAGGCCCGTTTCTCGTTCTTTTCATCCTCCGGTGCTCTCCTAAGTATAAAACATGAAAACAAAGGATTAAGAGCACCAAATTCCACAATTCAAGGCTTAAATCATCCAAAAGTATGCTAAATGTGGGATTAAAATATGTTTATATTACAATTTATCAATGCTCTTAACCCTAATCCTGCAACGGACACGGGATAGGGGTGTTACAATAGGAGTTTGGTTATTTTGGTACATATGTGTTAACTATGAATTTAGCCAATTGTAATGACTTAACTATGAATTTAGCCAATTGTAATGACTTGTAAAAGGTAATGTTTTGGTTTTGTATTTAGCCATGGAAGTTGGCTTATTTTGGTTATTTTAGTTGTATATATAAATGTGCATATAGCTTGTGTTATGTGATTGATGATGGATATATATTGCTGGTTGAAAATAGGTAATATGGATATCAAATGGTGGAGTTTTGATTATTGGTAAGCTAATGAATCTAAGCAAATAAATCATGTTTAGAAAAATGACCATATTTATGTTTTGAGAAAGTGAAATGGGTATAAATTGGATAGGAATGTGAGATTGTATATCTTGTATTAGTTTGTGTTGGAAATGGTATGAAATATGCTTAGTTGAGGTTGATTGAATGCCTATATTATGCCATGTTTTGTGCCATTTGAGTTTGGTGTAGGTACAGGTAAATTGGGTGGCAAAATGGCTTGGTAAATAGCCTATTTTTGTCCACACGGGCAGAGACATGGGCGTGTGTCTTAATCGTGTGTGACACACAGCCATGTTACACGACTGTGTATCCTCTGGTGTTGAATTTGAAATCAAGTCAGTATGCTCCACATGGCCCAGCACATGGGCGTGTGTTATGGCCATGTAGCATAAGCCAGTATAGCCTACAGGTTTGGCACGACCTAGCATACTGCCTGGCACACGGGTGTGTGGGGCCATATCTAGGGCACACGAGCTAGTCATACGGGCATGTGTGTTGGCCGTGTGACCCAAGTCAGAAAGTTACACGAGGTCAGACACGAGCTGGAACACTAGCATATGATCCCATTTCGAATGTCCACACTGCTTGTAACGTAGGCGTGTCTTTGGCCATGTGAGACACATGGCTGGGCCATAGAGGCGTGTGTCCCCTGTATATTGGAAAATTTTCTAAGTTTTCCTGAAATTTCATAAGTTATCAGTTTAGTCCCGAACTACCTCGGATGCATTTTTTAGGCCTCGTAGGCTTATACTAGGGACGATTTGCATGTTTCTGAATGATGATTATTTGGAATTTGAAAATGTATGTGAAATTATTGTTTAATTGTTTTATAAGGCTGATAATGCTCCGTAACCCTATTCCGGTGTTGAATACGGGTGAGGGCTGTTACATCTGATCTGCCTTTCATTCGTGGTGAGTCATACGTGACAGTACAATAGTACAAACTGCGTTGACAATAAAGCC
Organism: Gossypium bickii; assembly: GCA_025503065.1. Classification (NCBI taxonomy): domain Eukaryota; kingdom Viridiplantae; phylum Streptophyta; class Magnoliopsida; order Malvales; family Malvaceae; genus Gossypium; species Gossypium bickii. The sequence goes on from CP106716.1 coordinate 38,855,928, forward strand.
CAAGTGCGTCGATAATGGTACCTAAGTATTCTGTAAAAATAAAATAAAAAGTAAAACAAACTTGAATAGAAACAAAAATAAAATAAAATTACATAATAATAAATTTCATAAAAATTAAAATTTTTCGACCAATTTAATGGTCTTTGCCTACTTTTAATCAATATTCTCAAAATAATGTTTCAATCGCTAGCCATTCACTTTGAACTAGTGTCCATCATGTAAATCTTTGATTATGACCGCACCATGAGGAAATATTTCAACAACTTCGAAAGGTCCAGACTAACGAGAGTGCAATTAACCCGGGTGCAGTTTTAGATTAGAATTAAATAATAAAACTTGTTGACCCGCGATAAATTGTCGTTGCAAAATAATTCTATCATGCCATTGTTAGGTCATTTCCTTGTAAATTGCAGCATTTTCATAGGCCTTTCGCCTAATCTCCTCCAGTTCAGTGATATCCAATAGCCTTTTCTTTCCAGCAGCTTCATAGTCCATTTTCACTTACTTAATTGCCCACATTGCTTTGTGCTCCAGTTCAATTGGCAAGTGACATACTTTCCCAAAAACCAATTGATACGGCAACATCCCTAATGGAGTTTTGTATGCTGTCCACAATGCCCATAAAGAGTCATCTAGTCTGGAAGACCAATCTTTCCTTGAAGGGTTCACAACCTTCTCAAGAATGTTCTTAATTTGTTGATTCTATACTTCAGCTTGTCCATTAGTTTGCGGATGATAAATAGCAGTCATTTTATGATTAACTTTATATCTCTTCAGTGCGGCTGCCACTGGATTGCAATAGAAGTGTGTACCTTGATCACTAATCAATGCCTTTGGTGTGCCAAATCAGGTGAGTATATGCTTGTGAAAAAAATTAAGCACTATCTTTTCATCATCCTTTGGGACTGCAAAAACTTTAATCCACTTCGAGACATAGTCAACAACTACTAATATATAAAGATTTCCAAATAAAATTGGAAATGGTCCCATAAAACTGATACCCCAAACATCGAACAATTCAACCTCCATAATTGGCTACTGCAACATTTCATTGTGTTAGGATATAGAACCAATGTGCTAACACCTATCGCATTGATTCACAAAATTGTGGGCATCTTTGAATAATGAAAGCCAATAGAATCCTGATTGAAGAACCTTAACAGTAGTTTTCATGCCACCGAAATGACCTCCATAAGGAGCATCATGACAGTGCTTCAGGATTGAAAGCATCTCCTCTTTTGGAACACAACACTGAATAATGATGTCATTGCATACCTTGAATAAATACGACTCGTTCCAATGATACTTCACTACTTCACGGAGAAATCTTTCTTTTTTATGGTTGTGACACCAACTGGGAGTTTTCCACACATTAGATAATTAACTAAATCCGCATACCGAGGGGGTTGCATCTAAAGTAAATAACTTCTCATCTGGGAATGCATCGACAATTTGAAGTATATTTCCATCTTCGTTGCCAACTTCCAATTGAGACAGATGGCCTGCAACTTGATTCTCTGAACCATTACGGTCTTTTATCTCGATGTTGAATTCTTGCAACAGTAAGATCCAACGTATCAATCTTGGTTTTGCATCCTTCTTCGCAAAAAGATATCTCAACATCGAGTGATCATTAAAAATGATAACCTTCACGCCGACAAGATAAGAATGAAACTTGTCGAAAACAAAGACTACAGCCAACAATTCTTTTTCTGTAGTGGAATAATTGATTTGAGCCTTTGTAAGAGTTTTGCTTATGCTGACAATATAAGAACGAAACTCGTCGAAAGTAAAGAATACAGCTAATGATTCTTTCTCTGCAGTTGAATAATTAATTTGAGCCTTTGTAAGAGTTTTGCTAGCATAATAGATGGTGTGAAATATTTTTCCCTTGCGTTGTCCTAGAATAGCACCCATAGCAAAGTCGTTTGCATCGCACATAACTTCAAAAGGTTGAGACCAATCTAGTGCAACAACAACGGGTGCATTTACTAGCTGCATCTTTAATTGAATGAATGCATCCAGACATGAATCATCAAAGAGGAATTTTTGATTTTGTTCCAGTAATGAGCATAAGGGCTTTGCAATTTTTGATGAATCTCTAATAAATCTTCGGTAAAACCCTGCATGCCCAAGAAAACTGCTAATACCTTTCACATTTGTCGATGGAGATAATTTCTCAATGATTTCCACTTTTTCTTTGTCTACTTCAATGCCTTGACTAGAGATGCGATGGCCTAACAAAATGTCTTTAGTTTCCATGAAATGGCATTTTTCCCAATTTAGAACAAGATGTGTGTCTTCACATCGCTGCAATACTTTATCCAAATTGTCAGTGCAATGGTCAAAATCATTCCCATAGACTGAGAAATCATCCATAAAAACCTCTAAAGAATATTCAATTATATCTAAGATTATTGCCATCATGCACCTTTGAAATGTGGCTAGTGCATTGTAAAGACTGAAAACCATACGACGAAAAGCAAAAGTACCAAAGGGACAGGTGAAAGTTGTTTTCTCTTGATCCTCTAGTGCAATAGCAATTTGATTGTACCCAGAATAGCTGTCTAATAAGCAGTAATAGGCTTTTCTAGTAAGCCTGTCCAACATTTGGTCAATGAAAGGAAGTGAGAAGTGGTCCTTCCTTGTGGTAGCATTAATTTTGCGATAATCTATATAGACTCACCATCCTTTAAAAATGCATGTAGGAATTAATTCATCTTTGACATTGCGAACCACAGTGATGCCGCTCTTTTTAGGAACGCATTGCATTGGACTTACCCAATTGCCATCAGAAATATGGTAAATAATTCCAGCATCAAGCCATTTTATAATTTCTTTCTTAACAACTTCCTTCATCTTCTCATTTAATCTTCTTTGTTTCTCAATCGATTGCTTGCCTTTATCTTCCAACTTGATCTTGTGCATGCAAAAAGATGGAGTAATTCTTTGAAAACCAATAATACTCCAAGCTACTCGTTTATGTTGCTTAAGAATATGAACCAATTTCTCTTCTTGCGTTACATCCAGTGTTGCGGAGACAATAACTGGTAGAGTATTGTTATCACCAAGAAAGATATATTTAAGATGAGTATGTAGTGGTTTCAATTCCAGAGTAGGAGCTTCGTCAATAGATGGCTTGAAAATTGGAGCTATTTTGTTTGCTAAGTCTAAGGATTCAATCTGCCATCCATGCTTGAGTTCAATATTTTTAGCTTCAACCATGTTGTCACAATTACCTAAGAATTCATCATTAGATGTCACTGCAAACTCCTCAGAAAGTATTGTGCTTTTGTCATTGAATTCTTCCTCAATTAGATCATCTAGCATATCGACAGTATCGCATTCTTCTTTATCCTTGCATTGAATAAATTCGAAAATACTGAAGGTAACGTGCTTATCATTAAGTCACATGATTGGTTCACCTTTTGTAAACATCGATAAGAGTTCATCCGATGGCTAAAAATGGTAGTCCCAAGATTATGGGAACTTCCTTGTCTGCCTCGTAGTCAAGTATGATAAAATCAACAAAAAAAAAAACAAATTTATCTACATGAAAAGATATCTTTGATTTGCCCTTTAAGTTGAGCTAAGGATCGATCAACTAGTTGCAATGTCACAGTAGTAGGCTTCATGTGACCAATTCCCAACTTTTTGAAAGGAGATAGTGGCATTAGGTTGACCCTAGCTCCCAAGTCGCATAAAGCCTTGCCTAAATAATGGTTGCCAATTGACCATGGGATAGTAAAACAACACTACAACCTTTTATGAGTGTAATAGTTTCCATGTCACTAAGCTTCTTCTTATTGGACAAGAGCTCCTTCTTAAATTACCCATAATTTAGAATTTGCACAAGAGCGTCTACAAAAGGAATATTGACGTGAAGTTGCTTCAGCGTGTTCAGGTACTGTTGGTATTACTTATCCTGCTCAATCTCCCTAAATCTTTGTGGAAAAGGTAAATGTGGATATACATTTGAATGCAGTGACACCTTTGAATGCGTTGACAGTTTCGAGGGTCAGACATTAGGCATATGAGTGACATTTTGTGGAACTTCTTTGTCTGGTACATCGACAAGCTCTTCAGATTCAACCTTCTCACAAGGGATCACTTCACCAGTATCTTAAGGTGCTATAGTAGAGTCTATAGTCGGGTCACCAGTTTGTTTACTACTCCTAAGAGTGATAGCATTGGAGTGTTCTTTCCCTTTTGGACTGAGATTTTTCATGTCACTAGGTAGTGTGCTCGATGGTCAAGTATTCAGATTTGAAGCAAGTTGTCCTAATTGTGCCTCCAACGCATGAATAAAAGATGAATTCCCTTACACAATAGCTTCTATGCGAGTCATATGCTCCCGCATTAAAGCCTCAAGAGTTGCTAACGGGTGAAAAGGAGAAGCTTTTGTGTACTATTGTCATCAATGTTCTTGAACATGCGGATTCGTCTTTGAAGAGTGTTGTGGCTGTGTCTGATTCTGGTGTGGATGCATCTGGCTTTGTTGTGGATGTATCTGAGTGTGCTGATTGTAGTTCTGCTGTTGTTGATTGTAATTCCCTTCTCTTGAATTATAAATGCCTTAAGTGGATATATTTCCACACCGGAATGTTGATTACATGCAGAATTATTATAAGAGGTGCCATAGGAATTATTGCAGATGTTACTGAGATAAAAGGCATTCTGTATATGTTGTGGACAATCTTCATAGCTGTGGTTGTCAGTGCAAATCTCACAACAAAAGGTAGGAACATTATAACAGCCTGATTTAGGGCCTAGTCAGAATGGTGGTTGAGATACCACAAATTCGAAGAAGAAACATATGTTTTATGGTTTTTATGAGGTGTATGACATGCTTGCATAGTTGTCTGAAATTTTCATGAAGAAATTTTATGATTTAGTGATCAATTTATCTTTTAAGACTAAATTGAAAAAATTGAAAAATATGAGATTCTAGAAGTTTTATGAATGAGATAGCATTAGAAAATTCATTAGAGGTCCTTATTTAGTAATTAGACCAATATATCTCATGATGGACAAAAATGGACATGGAAGGGAAAAATCTCAAGGAAGGGCCTTAAGTGAATTTTGGTCATTTAGTTAATAAATTAATAAAAAGGGAAAAAGAAGTCAAAATTTGTGTCCATCTTCTTTCCTAGGTGCTGAAAATTGAAGAGAAGGAATAGCTAGGGTTTTGTTCATTTTTAAGCTCAATGTAAGTGCATCCTACCCCCGTTTTTAATGTTCTTTACATTTTTGAGATCCTCGTAGCTCGATCCAGCTATTTCTAGCCATATTTTAAGCTAGAGTTCATGTTCAAAAACTTACCCATGAATGACATGCATGTATTTTGATGTTTAATGGAGGAATATGGAAGTTTGATGTGTAGTTAATATCTTTCTCTAAGTGATTTTTCATAGAAACACCTAAAAAGGACCTATTTGTAAAAATGAGAAAATGTGTAGTAAAAATCAGTTTTGAAGGAAAATGTGAGCTATTATAAGCTTAGATAGGTTCAATTAGGCTTGGGTAACCAAGAAAATGAGTACATTTCATCATACGAGCCAAGAGACCATTTTTTAAATATGTGAAAGTTTAGGGGAAAAATTATAATTTTTCTAGAGTATGATTCATGGGCTGTTTTAGTCAACGTGATAAATAAATAAGTGAAATTTGTCATTATAGATTAAGAAACATGAAGTCCGGACCTAAACCGAGGAAAGAACAAGGTGGTGGACTAAATTGAACAACTATCTATATGTTTTGGTATCGAGGTAAGTTTGTGAATCAACATTATGTTATTATGTATTTAAATGCTTGATATTACATGAAATGTATATTCTTTTTATGAAATTGGTTAATGAGGTCTTGATGAAAAAAAAAACAATAAAGTTTTACTATGTCGAAGTCCCGATTGAACCTTAGGAATAGAAAGGATACTCTTGTCACGACATTAGATTAATAAGGTCCTGTATAAGACCGTATTTGGGACATGGCCTTGGCACCAAATTGAGATCCCATGTAAGACCATATCTGGGATATGGCATCGGCATCGATTAATGATTCCGTGTAAGACCACGTCTAGGACCTGGCTTCGATATGAAATCGTGTAAGACCATGTCTGGAACATGGCATCGACATACGATCTCGTAAAAGACCATATCTGGGATATGGCTTCTACATCGATATGAGATCCCGTATAAGACCATATCTGGGATATGGCATTGACATCTTACTATGTGTATGACAATTTTCGAGTATCCTTCAATATTCCAAGGGGTTCAACGGGGTGAAGAATTAAAGTTTATGTTAAATATGGAAAAACGGCTAAAGTTATGTGATGGAGTGATACAGGTACATATGCGAAACTCACGAGAAATGAATCTGGTGTAACGACCCAAAGTTGGGCATAGTAGAATTAGGCCTATTGGGCCTTGGGCTTAGGAGCGTTTAAAATTTTTGAGAACAAGAGAACGGCACTAATGCAAGTTAGACCTATTAGGTGAGTGATTTTGGAAGGTTAGAGGGCTTCTATGAAGTCCCGGGATCAAACCTGGGCATTAGGAAAAATTTTGGTTTTAGGTGAATAAAACCCTTGGAGTTAGTAAGTAGGCTTTAGGAATAAAATGTGGAGAAAAATGACACAAAATGGAGTTGTGGTCTAGTGGCAAATGGCGCCACATGGGAGACAAGGAAGTGACGCCATAGAGGAAGCAATGGGTCCAAGGTTCAAGTCTTGGCACTTGCAATTCATTTTTCCTTTTAAATGAACTTAGACTTTGGCCCATAGACTTATATTTAGTTGTGCATGATTTTAGACACAGAAGGAGCTTGTGTTGTGATGGCATGTAGCGTCTAGAGTAGAGGTGAGGGCAAGGGTTCGAATCCCATTGCAAGCAAAAAGGGATATTTATTTTGCTAAGATGGGACGGCAGGTGGTTGTGATGGATTTAAACTCTACTAAAGGAGGGATCCAACATCGGGAAGCTAGCATGAGGGAAGGTGAGAAGCTGGCTTTAAATGGAGTAATCTATGAGGAGAGTAAGCATACCTTGGTTGGAGATTGGGCATAGGAGTGTTCGAAGCACGGATCAACTCCAGATTCCTATCAGGTGTGTATTTCGCACTACTCTAGCTGTAGAGCGGCAAATGCCGAAATGCTAGTCACACGGCAATGGTAGCCACACGAGCATGCGAGCGCACGTGTGGGGGCTTCGACGCGATAGTTGAGGCCATCATGAGTGTTCTTGTGGGTTAGACTGTTTGGGCCTCGATGGGCCGAAATGCGCCATGTGGGGCCTATAGGCCCATATGAATAAATTGTATGATTGTGTAGTAGGTATTGAACTGGTCTATGTGAATCTCATATCTATGACTAGATTTGGGCTAAATGGGCCACATGAGCGTGTGGGTCTATTTGGGTCGAGAATGGGCCCTAGGCCCATTCGCATCATTATCTCTGTTTAAAATACCTTGGTTTACAAATTACTGAAATACCCTTGGTTTACAAAATTACGGAAATACCACTGTTTGTAAAATTATCGAAATATCCCGATTTGCAAAATTACTGAAATACCCCCGATTTGCGAAATTATAGAAATACCCTCAATTTACGAAATTATTGAAATGCCCCTAGGTTGTAAAATTATCGAATACTCCCGGTTCGCAAAATTATCGAAATAGCCCCGATTTACGAAATTACTGAAATACCCCTGAAGGGTAGGATTATCGAAATACCCTTATAGGGCAAGATGACTATTTTGCCCTTGTTGGTAAGTGACTAACTTAGACTATGAGTTGACTAATTTGACTGTGGTTGTATAACTGATATGCTTTTATTACATGTTTAAATGATTGTTACTGAGCACGGCCATCTTGCATACATGTGTAATGATTGAGCATGACATACATGACATATTGCATGGGGTTGGGACAAAGTTACGGAGGAAGTGTATGGCCCATTATCGTTCTGTACAAGGCTTTCAGCCTTTCTGCGACAATTATGGCTTTGTGCCAATCGTATTTACCCGTGGCTATGTGCCTAACATATATGTTGATGACTCTGTGTCAATCATAATGACCCGTGGTTGCGTGCCGATTATATTACCATCGCTGATGGCTATGTGCCAAACATATTACGGTTACTGATAGCTATGTGCCATCCTGATTATGGCTTTGTGCCATCTTCATTATGGTTGATGCCCATTCTATTTATGGCTTTTAGCCGTTCTATTAACCGATAGCGATGCTGCGATATTTATGGCTTTTAGCTGTTCTATCTACGGTGCCGAGCCGTTCTGTTGACTTAGTGTCTCAACCGGTGCTAATCTTGGAGATTTTGGCTAGGTGGGTCGACATGGTCCCCACATGGAGATATTGGTTGGTACGGGTGGAGAGTTCGGTGGTTAAGGGTTGGGGTACATGTTCATTGCATTGATATGATATAGGGCTTAGGCCCAGATTGTTACTGAATAGGGCTTAAGCCCAGACTGTTACCGAATAGGGCTTAGGCCACTTGTTATGTTATTGGGTTGGGCTAGGCCCAATTGATTATATTATGGGCTATGACCCAAATCATATTTTAGTGGGCTTTGACTCACGTATGCTTTGTACTGACTGTTACTCTAGTAAGGAGATTACACACTGAGTTTTCATAAACTCACCCCGTTTTTAACTGTGCAGGTAATCCCCGGTCTTAGAGGATTTGGAGCTGTGAGGGACTCGGAGGTAGCCACACGTTAGATATGCCTTAAAGTTAAACTTAGCGACTTTATTTCATTTCATTTTAATTTATTGGATTAATAATTTTCACTATAAGGCCTATTTATTTTGAACTTATTATTTATGATATTTATTTATAATGTTTTCTAACTGCTAAAAGTGGAATACGATTTCCAAAATGGTAACTATTTTCAAAACACAACGTTTTCGCAACGTTTTCAAAATGCTTCTGCAACTCTATTTCTAAACATCACATTTTTCATAAATTATTTATTTCAAATATGCTTCTGCAACAGGTAAGGTTTTAAAGGTAATTACGTTTTCAAGTAGATAACAATCGCTTAAGTGTTTTGAGTTTTAACAAAGAAGCTTTAATTCTCAAACAAGTTTTTAACAACAACAAAGAAGGGTTTTCAATGAAAACATGGTTTTTGAAAAACACTTCCATGTGACACGCCAGATTCGGGCCTAACTTCTAGGCCGGGTTTGGGGTGTTACATTTGGTATGTGATATGTGATTGGTAAGAGTGAGCATGAGTAAGCCATGTCGATGTTGCTCGAGAATTTTGTGTTAATTCATAATGTAATATGTGGATGTTATTACAGGATTTTATGTTGTTATCTATTACATGCAAACTTACTAAGCTTTATGCTTACTCCCTCTCTTTTCCCTTTTCTTGTAGTATCGCCAAGCTAGCTTGGGGATGGAAGGATGTCAGAGCTCGATTCACACTATCAAGCTATTCTTTCTTTTTTCACGAACAATACCAGTGCACCCTAGGGAGATTAACTCGGTTGTACAAAACCTTTATCTGACAATTCTTGCAACTAAGCTTTCAACTCTTTTAATCCTGTTGGATCAATTTTGTATGGAGCTATCAATATCGACGTTGTTCCCGGTACTAATTCAATACCAAATTCAACTTCTCTGATCGGAGGCAAACCCGGTAATTCTTCTGGAAATACATCCGAAAACTCACAAACAACAAGTATAGATTCAATCTTTGATTCAAACACCTTTGTATCCAGTATGTATGCAAGATATGCATCATAGCCCTTTTTCAAATATTTCTGAGCTAACATAGACGATATCACAATAGGTAATTCACTCGAATCATCAGACTCAATCCGAAGAATTTCACTGTTTTGACATTTTAATTCAATAGTCTTTCGTCTACAATTCACAACTGCATCATGCATAGTCAGCCAATCCATACCTAGAATCACATCAAACTCATGAAACGGTAAAAGCATCAAGTCAGCCCGAAAATAGTAACCCGAGTCATCAAAGGACAATTCTTACAAATTTATCAACTAAAATAGACTTCCCTAAGGGGTTCGATACTTTAATTACAAACTTTGTAGACTCAACATGTAAACTCCTTTTAAATACTAAATTCATACAGATATATGATTGGGTTGATCCAGTATCTATCAACGCAACTATATAGTATCAAAAAGAGAAAAAGTACTAATAATAACGTTTGGCGATGATGCCTCCTCCCGTGCACGGATAGCATAAGCTCTGGTAGGTGCTCGTGCCTCAGATCTCACAGTAGAATCTCTCGTAGCACCTTGGTTACCACTCATATTTCTAGTGTTTCTGGGTGGTCTCCCTCTAGTAGCCGTATTACTCATTTTCGCTGGTTGATCTCTTTCAACTATTGACTTTTCTAGACAATACCAGAGATAATGATCAAGAGATCCACATTTAAAGCAAGCTCCGCTGACTAATATACATTCACCGTAATGTCTCATATTGAAGTGTTTACATTTAGGTCCAACATTTCTAACACTTCCCACACTAGCAACGAATGTCGCCTAAGGTTTAGAACTGAAATGTCTCGTATCTCTGTCTCTAATTGAAATCCCACAGAAGCCATAAACGAGGATGATATTCTCTAGATTTCTTTGATGCTGATTAAGGTGATTTACCCTCAAATCTCTTTCTAGAATCCCTAGCCTCTGAATCGACTTTTCTTTTCTCTCTGCAAAGCTCTTCAGCTTTACAAGTTCTGTCAAACAGAACGATAGACTCTTTCAACTCAAGAATTCCAACTAAAAGTCTAATTTCTTCATTCAATCCATCCTCAAATATTTTACACATTATAGCTTCAAAAGAAATGCATTCATGAGTATATTTGCTGAGTCGTACAAACTCTCTTTCATATTCTGTGACTGACATATGACCCTGTTTTAATTCAAGAAATTCTTTTCTTTTCTGATCAATGAACCTTTGGCTAATGTATTTCTTTCTAAATTCAACTTGAAAGAAATCCCAATTGACTCTTTCTTGCGGAACTACGAATATCAAGGTATTCCACCATAGATATGTAGTATCTCTTAACAGGGATACAACACACTTTAAGTATTCTTCAGATGTGCAAGATAATTCGTTGAGTACCCGAATCGTGTTCTCAAGCCAAAACTCGACTCTGTGAGGCTCATCATTAACATTGGCTTGGAATTCCTCAGCTCTGTGTTCCTGTATCTTATCGACAGGTGGTTTATTCAATCGCAAAGGATCAATACCTTGAGGAACTACAGGGATCATTTGGGGAATAGGTAAGGATAGAGGTTGCTGAATAGCCAGGTTCATACGAATGTACTGTGTGAAACACTAATTCATTATCTGAAAGAAGGCTTCTTTAGCCTCACCCCCGTGACTACTCATCATGGGTCTAGTTTCAAAAAGCGTTGTCCCTTGAGCGGCAGCTGGCACGTTACTCTCTATGTCATCCGCTACAACCTGTTCTGGATCCATTACTATATAAAAACACATTTGAAAACGTCAGGAGTCATCACACTATCACAGTTTTATACATGGAATGTATAGCTAGACTTACATACGCTGCATTAGTCCTAGAATCGACTAAAACATAGCTCACCAACAAATGTAACACCTCTAACCCGTATCCATCGCTGTAGTAGGGTTATGAGGTATTACCAATCAATACACATCATTTAACACACATAATTCATACATTTATGCATTCATATACAAATACCATTCAATACAATCATATTATCCCTTATAAGAGCCATACAAGGCCTTAAACATGCTTTAGAAGTGATTCAGGACTAAACCGATAACATGTGAAAATTTTGGAAACATAGGAAAATTTCAAAATTTCAAGTGTCACACGCCCGTGTGAACTGGCCATGTGCCTTACACGGCTAGTAGACACGCCCGTGTCTTAGACCATGTAGAAACAGGGCATACATACTGACTTGCATCACATGATTGAGGACACGTCCATGTTTCAGGCCGTGTGAAAATTAGAGGATATACTGAGTTGGGTCACACGGCCAACCACACGCCCGTGTGTCTAGCCCGTGTGCCCTTTGGAATGGCCACACACGCCTGTGTATCTGGCTGTGCCAAAAATGTAGGGGATACTGACTTATGCAACAAGCCAAGTGACTTGCCCGTGTGCTAGGCCGTGTGCCATTTAGGGGAGTATACTGACTTGTTCCACACGGCCGGTCACATGCCGGTGGGTGAAACTGTGTGGAGCATACTGACTTCAATTCCATTTCAATACCAGGGGACACACGGCCGTGTAACGTGACCATGTGTCACACACGGCTGAGACACACACCCGTGTCCCTGCCCGTGTGGACAAAAATAGGCTATTTGCAAAGCCATTTTGCCCTATTTTCACAAGCATACACAAGCATAAATGGTAACATTTCATAACTTAATAGGCAGCCATACTATAGCATTTCATACACATATTAAACCAATTCAGCTTAGTACTCAAATACCTAATTAATATCATGCATTATCTATCCATATGCCAAATACATATCTAGACATCATTTGCACATTTTCATTCCATCTATTTCTTACCAAAACATACCATAATGGACATTTATACACAACCAAAACTTTGTATCAAAATAAGCCAAATCACATGGCTTAACTTATATAAAAAATATACAAAAAACCATAATTCTCAAGTAACCATAACTATCACCATTTAAACTAGCCTATACGTGCCATATTTACAAATATCCACAAGTTTAAAACTACCAAACGACAATTGGATAGTGTGATGTGTAACCCTGAATTGTCCGAAACGAGCGAGCTAACAAACTTCTATAAAACATTGAAAAAGAAATAGAGTAAGCTTTAAAGCTTAGTAAGGCCATATAATTCAGAATTAAACTTACCATTTATACATAATCAAGGCAACAATTAAGATGTAATCAATTCAATTACCAAATGCCTAAACACAAGTATTCATCATATGTTAGTCATTTAAATTCATGAAACCATCCATTAACTCAATGTAATTACTCAATACATTGTATCATATTAAACTCACATACATCATATACATCATCTATAACATTTTACCTTAAATCGTATAAACAGTATTTCATTCGTATAAACCATACTTTACCATATCATAGAATTTATGTCCGTTGAACCCATTAGAAGTTCAAAGGATACTCGAGTGATATAGATCAATAATCTGCCAATTCATTATCATTTCCGCTCTTTCGAGCATGACCGGTAAGCTCCTCCTGAGCTGAGGGATAGTAAGCTCTATTGAGCTAAAACAGTAAGCTCATACGAGTTGAGAATAGTAAGCTCTTACGAGCTGATATATCGGTAAGCTCATACGAGCCGTGGTGAGTCTGCAACAAATGCAGGAGCTCGACCAAAATGGTAACCCTAGTGACATGTCACTCATATCCTACGAATTCATACAGTTCAAACGGGGCTCGGTAACCATCAATATATATTTATATCAATTAGGCACTAGTATTCCAAGTATACAAATTCCTCAATTATATACATACATACCAATTAAATACAAATATTTATAACTTTGATTCTAATTATACGAACTTACCTCTTATTACTCGGATAACAACTAACGACTACTCGTCAATCTTTCCTTTTCCCTGATCTAAACTTGATCTCGACTTATCTTGATCTATATATTATCAAATTCAGTACATTCAGCATTCAATCAATTCAATTTAGCCCTTAATACAATATTTTTTGTAAATTTACACATTTACCCCTATACTTTTCACATTTTTACAATTTAGTCCTTTTCACATAAAATTGCAAATTCATGCAATTTAGTACAATTTCATGCTAGCTGAATTTCATAAGGACTCTTAGCAACCCATATCTTTCATTATTTCACACTTTTAACCACTACATTTTACATTTTCAATATTTAATCCCTATTTTACATTTTTGTCAAAAATCACTTTACAAATCGAGTTTAACTATTAACAATTAATCAAAATCCACCATCAACCTTCGAATTAATCAAACATTCAATAATGAAAACATGATAAATATTTAATAATTTCAAAATCTAGGGTACGGGCTAGCTAGAATACGAAGCAACAATCTTAGAAACGTAAAAATCATTAAAAACGAATAAAAAATTGTACATTTATTTCTCAAAATAGCTTGGCCGAATGAAGAAAGTAAAAATTATGTTTTATTCACCCTAGTTTCGGTTGATGATGATGAATGGAGAAAGAATTTAGTTTTTTTTATTATAATTACCTTAATTACCAATTAACCTTAATAACCTTTAAAAATATTTTAAATTACACCATTTGCCATGCTATCATCATTCACTAACCTATAAATCACCTATTTACCACTTAAAGACCTTTACTTTTAGGTTCTATAGCTATTAGACAATTTTAGCTAATAGAATACAAGTTTTACGCTTTAAACGATTTAGTCCTTTATACCTAATTAAGCATTCAAACAGTAAAATTTCTTTACGAAACTTTCACACAATAATACTATCACACAATAATTCTATCATGATGTAAACTTTAACAAAATAATAAAAAAAAATTTTACCTCGGATTTGTGGTCTTGAAACCACTATTCCGATATCACTAAAAAATGGGCCAATTTACCACTTAAGAACCTTTACTTTAAGGTTCTATAGCTATTAGACACTTTTAGCTAATAGAACACAAGTTTTACGCTTTACGCTATTTAGCCCTTTTTACCGAATTAAACATTCAAACAGTAAAATTTCTTTACGAAACTTTCACACAATAATACTATCACACAATAATTCTATCATGCTGTAAACTTTAATAAAATAATAAAATAAATATTTTTACCTCGGATTTGTGGTCCTGAAACCACTGTTCCGATATGACTAAAAAATGGGCGTATTTACCACTTAAGAACCTTTACTTTAAGGTTCTATAGCTATTAGACACTTTTAGCTAATAGAACACATGTTTTACGCTTTACGCTATTTAGTCCTTTTTACCGAATTAAACATTCAAACAGTAAAATTTCTTTACGAAACTTTCACATAATAATTCTATCATGCTGTAAACTTTAATAAAATAATAAAACAAATACTTTGACCTCGAATTTGTGGCCCCGAAACCACTGTTCCAATTTGACTAAAAAATGGGCTGTTACACTACTAGCCGTTTCTTCAATTCCTCGAAAGCTACCAAGCAATGTTCATCAAAATTAAAATATCTATTTTGCTCCAGCAAAGTGCACAAGGATTTAGATCCCTTCAAGAAATCTTTAATGAATCTTCTATAAAATCCTGCATGACCTAATAAACTTCTAATACCCTTGACACTAGTGGGATGTGGCAATTTTTCTATTACTACAATTTTTGCTTTGTCCACTTCAATCCCTCGTTGCGATATCCTATGCCCTAGAATAATTCCTTCACGAACCATGAAGTGGAATTTTTCCCAATTCAAAACTAGATTTGTTTCTTCACAACGGTACAAAACCAATTTCAAATTTTTTAACCAATCATCAAAATCATTGCCAAAAACAGAGAAATCATCCATGCACACTTCAAGGAAGTTTTCCACCATGTCCGAGAATATGGTCATCATACAACGCTAAGAGGTTGCAGGGCAGTACATATGTAACACCCCTAACTCGTATCGTCGCCAAAATAGGGTTTCAGAGCACTACTTAATAAACATAATCTAAATCATTCTTTACAAACATTTCAATAATCATAATATAAATCATCATTAAACATACATAACGTCCCTTATTCAAGCCTTCGAGGCCTAAAAATCACTTTAGAAATGATTTGGGATTAAATCAGAAACATTTGAAAAATTTAGGGAAAAGTTAGAAAATTCAACTACAGGGGTCACACGGCCGTGTGACTCATATGGCTGTGTCCTAGCCCGTGTAACTCTCTGACTTGGGTCACACGGCCAAGCCACACGCCCGTGTGCCAGGCCGTGTAACCCTCAAAATGGCCTTGCACTCCCGTGTGCCAGTCGTATATCTCACACGACCAAGTCAAACGCTCGTGTGTCTGGCCGTGTGGACCTAAAATGTGCCTTAAACAACAAGTTTACCATTTCCTACTTGCTTGGACATTAAGCAACTAAAAACCATCCCTTTAATCTAATCAAAACACGATTAAACACACTCAAAACATGCCAAAACAATCATCCTAGGTGCCTAACCAATGTACCCTCATTTGTACTACATTTATATCATCAAAACATATCATCAATGCATCATTCAAATCAAAGTTTTAAACATGTCAAAATCAATCAATTTGGCCTAGCTTGTATCTACCGAAAACATCAAACTTAAATTCACAAAAACCTAACAGGTCTTGGTTCAATTCAACATGCCAAATTATGGCTCCAAACACAAACATAAGTTTATATATATACCAAACCAACATTATACTTAAACTCAATAACATCACATATACTAAATTCATTAAAAACCAAACACATCCTAGGTACATGCCATTACAAAAGATAAACATCACCACAATTGATATCGGGATCGTTGTTGGATGCTGAGTCGGTGATCAAAAGAGAAGTACCTAACCTGTACACGAAAAACAAAATCGTATGCTGAGTAAAACTCAATGATATTTCTATAATTTGAACAATTAAAGACATAATGATACAAGAATGAATAATTTGAATTATACGAACATACCATTGTTTAAGCTCATAATTATCATATTCCATCATTTCAAATTCAAGCATATTACCATATCATTTCATACTATACTCAAATTTCACATGCTATCATATTTGATTTGTTTAACAAATATCTCAATTCACATCACTTGCTATATAAATAGCTTTTAACATATCAATTCAATTTTGTTTATACAATGGCATGATCCATTCCATATTCAATTCATGAGTACACAACTCATGTATTTCATTTAATCACAACATATATCATTTTGCATGCTTCAATTCACTATCTCATTTCCATTTCACATACCATGCCATTCAATATCGATCATAGAACTTTATTATTTAATTACCGATATTAACATGACTCAGACTCTGATGGATATGGATCCAACCAACACACTAGTTTTGCACTCAGTGCCTCATCGGATAAATCCGAAGTAATAACTGCACCCAGCGCTATATAAATTGACACCCACTATCTCATTGGTTAAACTGAAGCAAATTGGCACCTAGTGCCTCAGCGACTCCAAGTCAAAGAAATCCCTGAACTCTTCCTATCCTATGGCATGCCATCTATATCTAACTCAACCCAACATAGTTAATAGGGTATCATTTCACTTTTCAAATACAACCGATATCCAATTCTCATATTTACACATTATCACATTTACACATATATTCATTTCAATTCAAATAATCAATGCATTCATAATGTATATACCAATTCAATCCATTTCAATCAACTATAAATTCAATTCACTATCAAAGTGCCAAAATACTCACCTCAACCATTAAATCAAAAAACAACAATTAACAACTAGGTTCGGATTATAGAAATACAAACTGTGGATTCCGAGCTATTCGACTTCAATTTTATCCTTCCCCTTTTTAGTCGAGGATTCCGGTACGACGTTAGCTACGAAATTAAAACAATTAAAAAAATCAATACAACACAATTTAATTTCACATTGAATATTTCAATTTTTACACAATATTTCATTAAATTCTAATTTAATCCCTAACCCGAGACTAATTTTTATTCTTCAGATTTAACTTTATATTTTCATACTCATTTCACTTTAAACTAAATTTAACTCCCTATTTTCAATTATACCCCTAAATTTTGAATTTTTCACAATCTAGTCCCTATTACTCAAATTTTAAAATTTATTTTACAATTTAGTCCTTTTTCGTTTCTATCTTAAAAATCTATCAATTAAATCACTAATACTAAAACTATTCAATAATAACAATATCTAAAATCTTAATCAATGTTAAAAATTTTGACATGGTTCGGGTAGTACTTAACACCAGGATCCCAAAAATATAAAAAATTACAAGAAAAGGGACTTAATTGACTAACTAATTAAAGTTGAAACAATTGGAAACCCTAGGCCGTGCGTGGTTTTCTCTTTTCTCCTTTTCTTTTCTTTCTCAATTATTTGCATGCTTTTCTATTCAATTTCTTTATCCTTTCTTTTATTATTATTACTTCTATTATTATTATAACCTTTATACATATTTATTTTATTTTATAAATCTTAATATATAACTTATATATATTAATACCCATTAATGTCGTCCACTACCTAATATAAAGGTATATTTACTACATTGGTCCTTTAATTAATTTTAATCTTATAATTCCACTTTGAATACTTATACAATTTGATCCCTACACTTAAGCAACTTATAAATCATGGAAATTCACTTAGCCAAAATCTAAATAAATAAACACTAACTTCGTAAATATTTTAATAAAAATATTTACGAGTCCGATTTAGAGGAACGGGGTCCTGGGAATGCAGTTTTCGACACCCCTTACTATAAGGTCATTACAAGTCTTCCCCCTTAATTAAATTTCGTCCCCGAAATTTACCTGAAAAGAGATGGGGGTACTAAGATGTCATCGTCTTTTTTGGTTCCCAAGTCGCTTCCTTGACACTATGACTACACCATAGCACTTTCACTAATGAAACTCGCCTGTTACCCAACTCTTTCACCTCGCGAGCCAAAATCTCAACCGATTCTTCTTCATAAGACAAGTTGGGTTGAATCTCAATGACTTTTGTTGAAATAACATGAGATGGATCCGATCGGTATCTTCTAAGCATTGAAACATAAAAAAGGTCATTCATTTTTTGTAATTATGTGGGCAAAACTAAACAATACGCAACTAGTCTCACTCTTTTTGTGATATCATACGGTCCGATACATCGAAGACTCAGCTTCTGTTTTGTATCAAATCTAAAACTTTTCTTCCAAGATGAAACTTTAAGAAATACTTAGTCGCCAACAGAAAATTCAATATCTCGACATTTCAAATCTGCATACGATTTATGTCTATCGAAAGCTGTCTTCAACCTATCTCGCATTTTTTTAACAATATTTTCCTTTTCTTGGATTAGTTCTGGCCCTATCATTCTTCTATCACCCAATTCCATCCAACAAACAGGTGTTCGACACCTACGACCGTATAAAGCTTTGTACGGAGCCATTTGAGTACTCAATTGAAAGCTATTTGTAACACCTCTCACCTGTATTCAATGCCAAAATAGGGTTACGAAGCATTACCAATCTTATAAAATAGTTTAACATTCATTTCACATACAATTCTCAAATTCATATAATCAACATTCAATAACATTCACATTGTCCCTAAAACGAGCCTACGAGGCATTAAACACACTTTAGGAGTGGTTCGGGACTAAACTGGTAACTCAAGAAATTTTAGAAACATTTACAAAATTTTCCAAATTATAGGGGACACACGTCCGTGTCACAGGCCGTGTGGACATTCGAAATGGGATCAGATGGCCGTGTCCCAGCCTGTGTAACCCCCTGACTTGGGTCACATGGCTAACCACACACCTGTGTGACCAGCCCGTGTGCCCTAAAAAATGACCTCAAATGCCCGTGTGCTAGGTTGTGTGCTAGGCCGTGCCAAACCTGTAGGGTATACTGACTTAGGCCACACGGCCAATCACACGCTCGTGTGTTGGGCCGTGTGGAGCATACTAAATTGATTTTTAATTCAAAACCAGGGGACGCACGACCGTGTAATCTGACCGTGCGTCACACATGGTTGAGACACACGCCCGTGTTTCTGCCCGTGTGGACAAAAATAGGTTATTTACCAAGCTAATTTGCCACCCAAATTTGCATATACCTACATTAACTTAAATTGCACAAAACATGGCATAACTAGGCATTTAAATCAACTCCAATCAAACTCAATGCATACCCATTTCATACCATTTCAATACCAACCATTTCAAGTCACACAATTACCACAACACACCAATTAATTTCATACCAAAACTTACTTTTACAATACAACAAAATAACCAATTTCCAAATATGCATTATTTGCCTAGATTCACTAGCATACCAATTTTTATAACTCAACCATTTGCTATCTATATCATCTATTATCAACAAGCATCGTATAACCAACATTCAACACATCACACAAGCCATATGCAAATATATATACATGATCAACTATATCAAAATAAGCCAACTCCATGGCTATATACAAAACCAAACTTTAGACATTTATAAGCCAATTCAAATGGCTAAATTCATTATCAATCCATAACCAAAATGACCATAATCCTATACATGCCATATACTCAAAATACTTAAGTTCAAAAGTACCAAAGTGATAGTAGGATAGTGTGATGAAGTCTCCAATGATTCCCGAATCCGAGCTAACTTTGATTTCACTAAAAAAACACAGAAAAACAAACAAAGTAAGCTATATAGCTTAGTAAGCTCATATGATAATAAACACAATTAACCACGAGTATACAATTCAACCAATTGAATATATGAACATATAACTCATATTAGCTAATAAACCTTTCACATATTCAATCATAAGATTTGATGTAAAATTCACAGTTTCTTTGATTCGAAGCTTATACGGTTCATGTACATACCTGTACCATCTCATATCAATCTTATACTCAACTACTTCTTTGACATATATACCCGTTGAACCATTCATAATACTATCGGGTACTCGGGAATCTCGCACCCTAAGTGCCACATTTATAGCCAAAGCTATCTCAATATTGTATCACATATAATGCTCACAATAGAGCTAATCAACGGGTTTGCTCACGCAAAGTGACGGTCATGACAAAGCTACACAGTGCTACTCATACAAGCTGACGAGAATCCACAACACATGCCGAATAACTTAGCCACCGGTAGGACGTACGGACCAACACCCAAATCACATAACTCCTAATGACATGTCATTCGTATCCTAATCTTTTCCTAAGGTTCAACCGGGACTTTCTCACTTTTTGACTTGTCGTTGAACATGTCTGTAGTGCCGTATTCACAATTTATGCAATATCAAAGCATTAAAACAGAAGTATAATAATATTTAACACATATGAACTTACCTTGAATGCAAAAATGGTGAATTAAGTTGATTAATCCAAAACCTTATTCTTTCCCCGGTCTAAATCCATATTTCGCCTTTCTTGATGCAAATATAATCAAAATTAACTTATTTAATAATCTCTCTATTGAATTTAATTCAAAACACAAATTAAGGCACTTTTACATTTTTACCCCTAACATTTCAACATTTTTACAAATTAGTCCTTATTTCATAAAATCACAAATTCATGCAATTCAACCAAAACCCATGCTAGCATAATTTCAATTAGGTCCCTAGAAATCCATATTTTTTATTTATTTCACACTTTAACCACAAAATTTACACATTTCACAATTTAACCCCTAATTGATATGTAACAACCCGAACCCGGCCCAAACGCTATGGCCGAATCTGGTCTGTTACAGTGAAAACATTTTTCAAGTCCTATAAGTCTATCTACGTTCCATACTTCCTACCCTTCTACAGAATATAATTCACCAAGAGGTTCAGAAGTACTTACCTGGGCGGATCGGTGCCGGAGACTCGGGCCATGCTGTTCAAAATCGAAAAATCATTTCATAAGGCCTACTAAAGCATTTTTGGGCCTTGGGCCCCCACAGCCGAGCTTTGAACCTGGCTCTGATACCAATTTTGTAACAACCCGAACCCGGCCCAAACGCTATGGCGAATCAGTCTCATACGGTGAAAACATTTTTCAAGTTCCTTTTTGAAACCAACTTAAATTTTAAAACTTTTCCATTTTAGTGGGCTTGCCAAAACTTTATTTTTGATTTACAATTTAAGTTAAGTTGAGCTAATATAAAATTATAAGTGTGCCGATGGCTAAAACAAAATATTTACGAATTAGCTTAGAAAACCCTTTTAACTCATTTCATAAAGAGATAATTAAAAGAAATATTCGAGCGTAAAATAAAAATAAATAAAAATACTAGGAGGCCTTATTACATAAACGAAAATAAAATTTAAATCCACAATCCCATGGTAAATAAATTGAAATTCAAGGTCTGTTAAAATTTAACTCCAACGGCATGGCCACCTCGAGTCGACCTAGCCCACATCCGCGATCTACTCGTTACCTGAAAAATGTAAAGGAGAAGGTGAGTCACCAAGACTCAGTATGTAACCCTTCCCCCGGTTTTAAACATGTTCATACACATCATATAACAGATTAACATGCAAACATCATATATCCCAACCTAGCCAGCCATACGCCACTGTCTACCCCGTTGTGGTACCAAACCACTGGTGGTGCCAAACCACTGGTGACATATAGTCACGATGTGCTACCAAAGCACTGGTGTCCGTAGACACAAATCGGGTGATGGGGCCAACCCATCGTGTGATACCAAATCACCGCGCATTTATCCCATATCTCAAGTGGGGCCAACCCACGGTGGTATTAACCACAGGGATAAGTCGCTACTGAGGTGCCAAACCTCTGGAGGTACCAAACCTCTGGTGACCGTAGTCACAGTGTGTTACCAAAACACTGGTGCCCGTCGGCACGATCAATACTGCCCCCTCCTCTCGTATAACCCATAGTAAATAAACAGTTACCAACAGATCATCATATGTATCATATGTATCAATAAGCCATGCTTCCCAAAAGCATTAAAATAATCTCACATTAATAGAGACTTACCGGGATCCTCACTTGTACCGTTAAGGTACCAAATCTGCATCTATAACAAGCAGATTTACATACACAGGTATTTAACACAATCTATTAATCGCTATAAGTGTGTATGTACACACCTGATATCGATGGTAGTCCTAATCCCGAAAGGAAGCGTTGGTCACCACAAATTCAATTGTCCTATATTCGGCCAAATCCATAGATTAGTCTTATGGCCTATTCGGCCTAACCAAATAATTTAAAGGGGCCATCCTTTGTCCCCGAATCCTTACCTATCTGCTTTGAATACCAGATTCAGCCCCGAATCGCAAACCTGGTTTACAAACTACACTCGGTCAATCACTAATATCGATAACCATAGCCTTTGGCTATTAATCATTAACGTAGGCCTTACCTATACTTACCAAATTCGGTTGGTAGAAAACTTGAACTAGTTGCTTCAAGATCCCGAAACACCTGGACAGAATCGGTTTAGAGTAGGGAGTTAATATGCTAGCCACAAGTGCCGAAATTAGTTCCTATTTCCTAAAAAAAAATAAATCGGCAGGAACAAGGGATCACAATAAGGCATTCGGCTTTTGCCTCTTACCCTCCATATGAACCGATTGTAGGAAGAACTTGAGGTAATTACCTTAATTAAGCTATTCTGCCGAAACCACCCAACTGAGGAGAAGGGATTCGCCCTACAGTAACCAAGAGAAAGTGCAAACAGAAGTTTCGGCTAAGTGTTTTTGAGAGAAAGAAGAAAGAAATAGGTGGGGGATTTTGGTATAGGAGATTCGGCCAAGGTCTAAGGGGAATGGAGAAAATAACAAAAATAAAGAAAATTGGGGATTTCGCTAAAATGAAAACAAGGTAGTAGGTTGGGGCTTTTATAAACATTCGGCACCCCTCCCCTAGTGTCCTTGCCGTCCACTTCTCCATGAAGTGTTTAAATTTCGGCAAACACCCCCTGGCCAATAGTTTGACGAATTCAAAATATTTTGAACACTTCATCTCCTTCTTTTTCTCCTTGCCATTCTAATTAAATTATTCACATAATAATCTATTAATAATCCATTCAAATCATCCTTATTATCTCCATTTATCTCCTCATAATCTATAGAATTTAAGAAATTAAAAAGCTCATATTATCTCTAAAAAAATATTTTAAAGAGAGAAAAATTCTCCCTATATGCCGTCCAACAAAAATGAAAAAGGAGGGGATTTCTGCGACTCGAACACAAGCTCCCTTGTTTCCCCTTGTGTATGTCACATGCGACTCTTAAGTGGGCTTACTTTGCCACTTTACCAAGGCCTCATTAGTGCCCAAATTCCTTCATATATTCTTATAACACACTCCTGCTAAGGCTCCCTGCCTTTAAAGTTAAGAACTAAAATTTTCTACCAAACTGAGACAACTCAAGGCCTTAATTTAAACTCTCTTATTCCATAAATAATATTTCAAGAGTTCATACATAAGAAAATAATGAAATTTCAAATAGCCCCGTTTTTGGGATGTTACAGTTCTACCCCCCTTAAAAATAAATTTCGTCCCCGAAATTCCTTGGTCAGAAGAGGTGGGGGTATTGCTGTTTCATCACATCCTCGGGCTCCCACGTAGCTTCCTCTGTACCATGGTTCCGCCACAGCACCTTCACCAAGGGCACTGTCTTCCTACGTAGAACCTTCACATCTCGGTCTAAGATCTGAACCGGTTCCTCTTCAAAAGATAAATCTGGATTCACCTCGATTTACGCCATCGCACAACGTGCGAAGGCGGTCGATCGATACCGCCTCGGCATTGATACGTGAAAGACATCATAGATCTGGTTTAGTTCTGCCGGTAACTCAAGCTGATAAGCTACCGGTCCAACACGCTTAATCACCGTATATGGCCCAATGAACCTTGGGCTTAGCTTCCCTTTCCGTCCAAATCTTAACACCTTTTTCCAAGGCGACACCTTCAGAAAACCTTGTCTCCTACCGCATACTCCATTTCCTTGCGTTTTAAATCGAGATAGGATTTACGCCTATCCGATGCTTCCTTAAGACGAGACCGAATCACCTTAACTTTATCCTCTGTCTCTCGTCACCAACTCGGACCCAAAATCGCATGCTCGCCTAATTCCGTCCAACACGTCGGTCGACATTTCCGCCATACAATGCTTCGTATGGTGCCATCTGGATACTTGTCTGATATAGCCGTTGTTGTAGGCGACTCGCTAACGGTGAGAAATTCCTCCCAACTACCACGGAATCCAAGACACAACCTCTTAACATATCCTCCAAGATCTCAGTATCACCCTTTTCGATTGTCCGTCCGATTTGTGGATGGAAAGCGGTACTAAAATCCAACCGTGTGCCCATAGCTTGATGCAAGGCTTTCCAAAACCTTGACGTGAACTCCGGGATCCCTATCCGAGATGATTGATGTTGGAACCTCATGCAATCTTACTATCTCCGAGACGTACAGCTTAGCTAGCTTCTTCAAGAGAGAAATCCATCCTCACCGGTATGAAGTGAGCCGACTTAGTTAACCGGTCCTACTATTACCCAAACCGCGTCTTTCTTACAGTATGTAAGGGGTAGCCCACTAACAAAATCCATAGTGATCCGCTCCCACTTCCATTGGGAATCTTCACCGGTGAAAGCAACCACGACGGCAATCGGTGTTCAGCCTTAATTTGTTGACAAGTCGACACTTACCCACAAACTCTGTTACTTCACGCTTCAACCCGGGCCACCAAAACTGCTCTCTAAGATCCCTATACATCTTGCTTCCTCCCGGATGCATAGCGTAAGGGCTACTATGTGCATCATGGAGAATCTTCTGCCTCAACTCCACATCCTTTGGCATACACGCTCGCCCTTGAAAGCATAATACTCCATCACTCGACAGTTTATATCCTTCCAAACCACCCTCCCCGAACTTGTGCTCTCTCTTAGCGTTCAACCCTTCATCCACCGATCGCTTTTTCCTTAACCTCCTCGATCCATATTGGCTTAACCTGAAGTTCCGCCAAGAGACTTCTATCATCATATAGACTTAACCGAGCAAACATTGCTCTCAAGTCTGTCACAACCTTCCGGCTCAACACGTCAGCTACCACGTTGGCCTTGCCTGGATGATACTCGATTGAACAATCGTAATCCTTCAAAAGTTCAATCCACCGACGCCGTCTCAAGTTAAGATCCTTCGAGTCAAGAGATACCTCGGACTCTTGTGATCTCAGATAAACTATCGACTTCTCTCCATAAAGATAGTGTCTCCATATTTTCGTGAGCGAAGACGATCGCCGCTAACTCTAAGTCATGCGTTGGATAGTTCAGTTCATGTGGCCTTAATTGCCGTGATGCATAGGCTACTACCTTCCCCTCCTGCATCAGCACACATCCCAAACCAGTATGGGACGCATCACAATAAACGGTGAACAACTTCCCCGCTCGGGTTTGCACCAAAATCGAGCTTCCACAAAATTTTCCTTAGTTTATCGAAGCTTTCTTGCTGCTTCTCTGACCATACAAATGGGACTCCTTTTCTTAGTAGCTTCGTCAACGGTGCTACGATCAGAGAGAATCCTTCTACAAATCTCCGATAGTACCCTGCTAGACCCAGGAAACTTCGGATCTCCGCCACTGACCTAGGCGGTTTCCAATCCAATACCGCTTCAATCTTACGAGGGTCTACTCTAATTCCTTCCGCCGACACCACATGTCCTAAGAAAGCTACTTCCCTTAGCCAAAATTCACACTTACTGAATTTGGCATATAGTCGCTTCTCCCTTAGTACTTGCAACACTATTCGCAAATGCTCGTCATGCTCCTCCTCCGTCTTAGAGTACACCAAGATGTCGTCAATGAATACCACGACGAACTGGTCTAGGTACTGCTGAAATACTCTGTTCATCAAGTCCATAAATGCCGCCGGCGCGTTGGTCAACCCAAATGGCATCACCAGAAACTCGTAATGTCCATACCGAGTTCTGAATGCCGTCTTGTGGACATCAACTTCCTTCACCTTTAGTTGATGGTAGCCCGACCTAAGGTCTATCTTTGAAAACACCGCGCACCCTTCCGCTTGGTCAAACAAGTCATCGATCCGAGGCAACGGATACTTGTTTTTGATCGTTAACTTGTTTAACTGACGGTAGTCGATGCACATTCGCATGGACCCGTCCTTCTTCTTGACAAATAGCACAGGTGCTCCCCATGGGGATATGCTTGGTCGAATAAACCCTCTATCCAAGAGCTCCTGAATTTGGGCCTTCAGCTCCACCAATTCCTTTGGTGCCATTCGGTATGGTGCTATAGACACTGGTGCCGTTCCGGGTAGCATGTCAATACCGAATTCAACTTCCCGATCTGGAGGCAGACCTGGAAGTTCTTCCGGGAATGCGTCATCAAATTCCCCAACCGTTCGAACCTCAACTACTGACTCCTTAGCTTCCAAAGCACAGATCCGAACCAAATATGCCTCACAACCTTTCTTAACCATCCTTTCGGCCTTCAAGGCCGACACCACATTGGATAGGTAATTCCTTCTATCACCTATCATAACCACTTCATCACCCTCAGCCGTCTTAAGCACCATGCGTTTAGCCGCGCAATCCAAATTCGCCTGATACTTAACTAGCCAATCCATTCCAAGGATCAAATCGAACTCTCCGAAAGGTAGTTCCATCAGATCGGCTACAAATACGACCCCTTGGAGTTCTAGGGGTACATCTCTATAAAGTTTGTCTACTACTACAGAGTGTCCTGGGGGCTTAGCATACATCTTCCCTAAGAGTAGTCTCAGAGTCTAGGTCCATAGTTCCTACCACACTACTAGCAATGTACGAGTGCGTCGAACCCACATCAATTAATGCAACATAGGGTAAACCAAATATTAGAAACGTACCGGTTATGACGTCCGGTGCGTCTCCTCCTCGCGACGCCTCGCTGCATAGACTAAGCCAGGCTGCCTAGCCTCTGTGTTACCCGAACCTCTGCCCTGGGTTCCACGACCTCGGTTGAAACCATTGTTTCCTCTGCCATTACCCCGACCCCTCTGTGGTGGTCCAACATTTCTGCCCTGAGCGCGATTCTGACCTTCTGGCTGATCCTTAGCGCGCTTTTTGAGACGATCCCTTACCCGATGCTCCAAAGACCCACACTCAAAACAACCTTTGTTACCGGACCAACAACCTCCCCAATGGGTTTTTCCACAGCGGTTGCACTGAGTCGGCCTTTGATTAGTAGCCGTGGGCTTTCCTCCCTGATTCGGCCCACTCTGCCTAGCCCGCTTCTGAGCATTAGTGTTACCCGATCCAGCTGACCCAAATCCTCTTTTCTGGTTATTCTTGCTATAGTTTTGCCTTACAGCCTCCTTAACCCCTTCGGCCACCTTGGCCTTCCCCACAAGAGATGAGAACTCACGCACCTGTTGCGGGGCAATTAGTAATCTCAGATCATCTCTGAGCCTGTCCTCAAAACGGACACAGCGCTCATGTTCGGTGGCTACGATTCCTCTGGCATACCTACTTAGCCTTAAAAACTCAAATTCATACTCGCCCACCGACTTAGTTCCTTGCACTAGACCTAGGAAGGCTTTCCTTTGAGCATCGGTGTAACTAGTGCCCACATACTTCTTCCGAAAAGGCCGTTTTAAAGTAGTCCCACGTGAGATCATCACCGCGGCTCCATCCCGACAATCGACCACCACTGGTACGCTTCATCCTTTAAAGCGACACCGCCCCTTTCAGCTTCTCCTCGCGTCGGTCAGTCGAGATCATCCATGACCCTTTCCGTAGATTCCAGCCATATTCTCGCGGCCTTCAGGTGCCACTCGAGACACCACGGAACACCTCGGCCTCATTAGATCAATCCGCTCGAACAGACTTCCGAGCTCCCAAATTCCCATCACCCCGGCCACCATCTCCAACACTCGCAAAATAACGACTTGCGACACGCCCTCACCACCGGTGCGGTCACTCTCCTCACCCGAAAGTAGGAGGTGGTGGTGGCGGTGGTACCTCGTTTCCGAACCTTGACTGACTGACGGGTTCGGACACACCGTCATCCTACCCCTACTGCGTCCACGGCGTCCACGTCCTCTAGAACTCATTCTATCTACTGCGCTTTAATCTGATTAAGAGAATTTTATGTGTTAGCATTTGTTTCACTTTCTTATTCACGAAGAAATTTTATGAACAGAATTTAATTAGGGGTTCCTTCGAGCAAACAAGGTTTCAGTCTTCTATCCTAGTTCACACAAAAGAGTTCATGCATCCATTCCTTAATACTTTCCATACCTATTCACTCTTCTCGCATTTACGCCCATTTCTAACCTGTGGTATTTTCGTCATTTTCCCTAAGGGGTATTTTCGTAAATAAAGAAATTTTAAAACTTTAGTAAAGTAGGTCATTTTGAAATTCCCAAAACTGGAGGATATTTATGAAAATTTGTAAAATTGTAATCGTTTTGAAACCAGGGGTATTTTGGTAATTTTGTCAATCAGGGGCAATTTTGTCATTTTGATAAATCGTGATATTTTCGAATGGTTGTAAAACTTTGAGGGTCCTTTTTGAAAGTTTTCCTTTTCAAATAGTGATGTTGGTAAAGTTTTCCAAAGATCAGGGTCATTTCGGTAATTTTCACAAATTGAGGGCGTTTTCGTAATTTTCTAAAACCAAAATTTTTTTCAGTGTTGATTTTTAAAACTAAGTTGTTGGATATTTGTAAAGTAGTCGAAATTTTAAGCAAAACCATTGAACGGATATTTTATGAGTCAGGGGCGTTTTAGTAATTTTACCCCTAGGGGCATTTTTGTAATTTTCCAAAAATTTGAGTTTTTCTAGGAAAACGTTGTAAATATGAGGTTTTCTGATTTGAAAGAGTTGTTGCAAGAGTTTTGAAAACATTTGAGTTGTTGTTGTTTCGTTCTGTTTCGAAAACATGGCTAATTCCCTTTTCGGGTTTTAGTCATTAGGTTTAGCCTATGACCGAGCCCTCGGTCTCTTGGTCAGGGTGAACCAAAGCTACGCACCAGGCAGGATTCGAGTGAAGAGGAGGTGGGTCACGCGGACCGCTTAAATACCAAGCTCTCACCGAACCTTTCTAGACATGCGCACAGAGGTTGCCACACCACCGAGCCCTCTCGAGTTAGGGTGAACCGAAGCTACGCACCAGGTAGGATACCTGCGAAGAGGAGGTGAGTCACACGAACTGCTTAAATACCAGGCTCTTCCGGATCCAATCCTCGACATGCGTACAGGGGTTACCACACCCTAGCTCACTTGGTTAAGTCATAGATTGGTTTAGTTCTTTAATGTCTTATGTTTGGTTCATGTGTTTGAGTAATCTAATCCTAGGGTTCAAGTCCTATAAGTCTATCTACGTTCCATACTTCCTACCCTTCTACAGAATATAATTCACCAAGAGGTTCAGAAGTACTTACCTGGGCGGATCGGTGCCGGAGACTCGGGCCATGCTGTTCAAAATCGAAAAATCATTTCATAAGGCCTACTAAAGCATTTTTGGGCCTTGGGCCCCCACAGCCGAGCTTTGAACCTGGCTCTGATACCAATTTTGTAACAACCCGAACCCGGCCCAAACGCTATGGCCGAATGCAGTCATTACATGGTGAAAACATTTTTCAAGTTCCTTTTTGAAACCAACTTAAATTTTAAAACTTTTCCATTTTAGTGGGCTTGCCAAAACTTTATTTTTGATTTACAATTTAAGTTAAGTTGAGCTAATATAAAATTATAAGTGTGCCGATGGCTAAAACAAAATATTTACGAATTAGCTTAGAAAACCCTTTTAACTCATTTCATAAAGAGATAATTAAAAGAAATATTCGAGCGTAAAATAAAAATAAATAAAAATACTAGGAGGCCTTATTACATAAACGAAAATAAAATTTAAATCCACAATCCCATGGTAAATAAATTGAAATTCAAGGTCTGTTAAAATTTAACTCCAACGGCATGGCCACCTCGAGTCACCCGCCCACATCCGCGATCTACTCGTTACACTGAAAATGTAAAGGAGAAGGTGAGTCACCAAGACTCGATGATGTAACCCTTCCCCGGTTTTTAAACATGTTCATACACATCATATAACAGATTAACATGCAAACATCATATATCCCAACCTAGCCACCATACGCCACTTGTCTACCCTGCTGTGGTACCAAACCACCGGTGGTGCCAAACCACTTTGTGACATATAGTCACGATGTGCTACCAAAGCACCGGTGTCCGTAGACACAAATCGGGTGATGGGGCCAACCCATCGTGTGATACCAAATCACCGCGCATTTATCCCATATCTCAAGTGGGGCCAACCCACGGTGGTATTAACCACAGGGATAAGTCGCTACTGAGGTGCCAAACCTCTGGAGGTACCAAACCTCTGGTGACCGTAGTCACAGTGTGTTACCAAAACACTGGTGCCCGTCGGCACGATCAATACTGCCCCCTCCTCTC
This sequence comes from Gossypium bickii, assembly GCA_025503065.1. Taxonomy (NCBI): domain Eukaryota; kingdom Viridiplantae; phylum Streptophyta; class Magnoliopsida; order Malvales; family Malvaceae; genus Gossypium; species Gossypium bickii. The sequence goes on from CP106716.1 coordinate 38,887,106, forward strand.
GTATAACCCATAGTAAATAAACAGTTACCAACAGATCATCATATGTATCATATGTATCAATAAGCCATGCTTCCCAAAAGCATTAAAATAATCTCACATTAATAGAGACTTACCGGGATCCTCACTTGTACCGTTAAGGTACCAAATCTGCATCTATAACAAGCAGATTTACATACACAGGTATTTAACACAATCTATTAATCGCTATAAGTGTGTATGTACACACCTGATATCGATGGTAGTCCTAATCCCGAAAGGAAGCATTGGTCACCACAAATTCAATTGTCCTATATTCGGCCAAATCCATAGATTAGTCTTATGGCCTATTCGGCCTAACCAAATAATTTAAAGGGGCCATCCTTTGTCCCCGAATCCTTACCTATCTGCTTTGAATACCGTTATTCACCCCAATCGCAAACCTGGTTTACAAACTACACTCGGTCAATCACTAATATCGATAACCATAGCCTTTGGCTATTAATCATTAACGTAGGCCTTACCTATACTTACCAAATTCGGTTGGTAGAAAACTTGAACTAGTTGCTTCAAGATCCCGAAACACCTGGACAGAATCGGTTTAGAGTAGGGAGTTAATATGCTAGCCACAAGTACCGAAATTAGTTCCTATTTCCTAAAAAAAAAATAAATCGGCAGGAACAAGGGATCACAATAAGGCATTCGGCTTTTGCCTCTTACCCTCCATATGAACCGATTGTAGGAAGAACTTGAGGTAATTACCTTAATTAAGCTATTCTGCCGAAACCACCCAACTGAGGAGAAGGGATTCGCCTACAAGAACCAAGAGAAAGTGTAAATGTGTTTCGGCTAAGTGTTTTTGAGAGAAAGAAGAAAGAAATAGGTGGGGATTTTGCATAGGAGATTCGGCAAGGTCTAAGGGAATGGAGAAAATAACAAAAATAAAGAAAATTGGGGATTTCGCTAAAATGAAAACAAGGTAGTAGGTTGGGGCTTTTATAAACATTCGGCACCCCTCCCCAGTGTCCTTGCCGTCCACTTCTCCATGAAGTGTTTAAATTTCTACAAACACCCCCACACAATAGTTTGACGAATTCAAAATATTTTGAACACTTCATCTCCTTCTTTTTCTCCTTGCCATTCTAATTAAATTATTCACATAATAATCTATTAATAATCCATTCAAATCATCCTTATTATCTCCATTTATCTCCTCATAATCCATAGAATTTAAGAAATTAAAAAGCTCATATTATCTCTAAAAAAAAAATATTTTAAAGAGAGAAAAATTCTCCCTATATGCCGTCCAACAAAAATGAAAAAAGAGGGGATTTCTGCGACTCGAACACAAGCTCCCCTTGTTTCCCCCTTGTGGCGTCACATGCAGCTCTTAAGTGGGCTTACTTTGCCACTTTACCAAGGCCTCATTAGTGCCCAAATTCCTTCATATATTCTTATAACACACTCCTGCTAAGGCTCCCTGCCTTTAAAGTTAAGAACTAAAATTTTCTACCAAACTGAGACAACTCAAGGCCTTAATTTAAACTCTCTTATTCCATAAATAATATTTCAGTAGTTCATACATAAGAAAATAATGAAATTTCAAATAGCCCCGTTTTTGGGATGTTACATGATAATTTTGTCAAAAATCACATCATAAAATTGTTTATCTAATAACAAGCATGCACTTTCTATCATCAAACATCAAAATACATCAACATTCATCAATGGAAAAACCCTAAACCTTTAACAAATTTTCAAATTAGTCCCTGGGCTAGCTAGACTAAGCTGCAACGATATCAAAAACATAGAAATCATCAAAAACAGGACAAAACCTAGATATGGTGTTTTTCTTTCCTTAATAAACGGCAATGAAGAAGATGAATGTGCTAAATTTTTGTTTTGTTTTAATTAATTAACTTAATTTACTAAATACCAAAATTAACCTTATTATTACTTCAAAATTCCAATCATGCCAAGCCATTATCATCCACTATCTAATTAATGGGCTATTTACCACATCAGGACCTTCGCTTTAAGGTTCTATAGCTATTAGAAACCTTTAGCTAATAGAACTCAAGTTTTACACTTTATGCAATTTAATCCTTTTTATCAAATCAAGCACTCAAACGATAGAATTTCGCAGCAAAATTTTCACACAATCATAATATCATGCTAGAAACATTAAAATAATAATAAAATAAATATTTTGACCTCCGATTTTTGGTCCCAATACCACTGTTTTGATTTGACTAAAAACGGGTTGTTACAATATTGTTATATACTAATCCGACCAAAGGTAAGTAATGCTCCCAACTTGATTTAAAGTTAATAACACAGGTACGGAGCATATCTTCCAAATTATGAACAACACGTTCAGATTGTCCATCTGTCTGCAAATGAAAAGCTATGCTAAAATTAAGTTGCATACCAAGAGATTCGTGAAACTGTTTCAAAAATTTTGAAGTGAACCGCGGAACTTGAGCAGGGATTATCGACATAAGGACACTGTGCAATCCAACAATTTCTAAATATAAACTTTAGCAAGCTTTTTGAGTCACCAATCAGTCTTGATCGCTAAGAAATGAGCCAATTTTGTGAGTCGATCAACAATCATCCATACAAATTTTTTCTTACTTGCCAATAAAGGTAACCCGTTTAAAAAATCCATCGTGATACAATTCTATTTCCACTCAGGAATAGAAATAGGCTGAAGTAATCCTGTGGGAACTTGATGTTTTGCCTTAACTCGTAGACAAGTTAAGCATTTAGCCACATACTAGACCACGTCTCTTTTCATTCTTGGCCACCAATAGAATTCTTGTAAATCGCAATACATTTTTGTTCCTCCATGTTGCAAAAAAAAAGATTATCATGAGCTTCATGAAGTATCAACTCTTTTAATTCAGAAACATCCGGAATACAGATTCGGTTATGAAGCCTTAGGCAACCACAATCATCAATGCTGAAAATTTTCAATATGCCATTCTGAATCATTTCTCTTTTCTTCGCCAACTTGTCATCTTCTAACTGCGCTGACTTGATCTGATCAAATATCATTGGTTTAATCTTTAGTTCAACCAACAAGCTTCCATCATCATTGATACTGAGTTGAGAAACATTGCTCATAATTCAACTGTTGATTTTCTACTCGACGCATCAACAACGACATTAGCTTTACCAGGATGGTAATCAATAACACAATCAAAATCTTTCAGAAGCTCGACCCAACGATGTTGTCACAAATTTAGCTCCTTTTGAGATAAGAGATATTTGATACTCTTATGATCAATATAGATATGACAATTTTCACCATAAAGGTAGTGTCTCCAGATCATTAGAGCAAAAACCATAGCAGCTAGCTCTAAATCGTGCATTGGTTAATTGCCTTCATGCGTTTTTAGCTGACGAGATGCATAAGCAATCACTTTCCCGTCTTGCATCAAAACACAACCGAGACTGTTCAATGAAGCATCCCTATTGACCATAATTTTTTTTCGATTCTGGTAAAGTTAAAACCTCCACTTCAGTCAACATCTGTTTCAATTTGTCAAAACTTTCTTGACATTGGTCACTCCAAACACTGAACATTTTTGTGCAATAGCTTTTTCATCGGCAAAGCTATCTTCAAGAATCCATTCACAAATATTTGGTAATAACCAGCTAATCCAAGAAAATTGCAAACATCTGATACATTCCTCAGTGCTTCCACTGAACAATTACCTCGATCTTTTTCGAATCAACTCTAATACCATCGACCGAGATAACATGACCAAAAAATACCACCTCTGGGTAATTATAATTCACACTTGATGAGCTATCCATATAACCATTTCTCTCGTAACACTTGAAAAATAATTCTAAGATGTTGCTCATGCTCGGATTTGGGTTTCAAATAGATCCAAATGTTGTCAATAAAAACTACCACAAATTGATCCAAATATGGTTGGAAAATACGATTCATGAGATCCATGAATGCCGCCGGAGCATTCGTCAACCCAAAAGGCATCTGTAACACCCCAAACCTGGCCCATACACCACGACCGGATCTCGTATGTCACTAAAAAGGAGCTTTATAAAATACCGTAAACTTTAGAAAAACATCAAGTTGTTATTATTATTAACGTAGCGATTCAAATGGGAGTTCGGTGTTCGTTTAGGTTAGACTTTAAATCGTTGATTTTAGTGCTTAGGTGACTTTTGAAAACACTTGCTATTACATCCCGTTAGGCTTGAAAAATTACCGAAAGAGAATCCATTTACAGTTGAAAATTGTTAATTAAACTAAAAGAGAGAAAAACTTTGTTCGCGTTTGAAGAAAACATCATACTAATTAACTAAGGTGTAAAACATTTAAGACTTTAAAACAAATATTTAAACCCGATTAGTAGTGGCCTTATTACAACATAAAATCCTGAAAATTTAATGATAAATAAAGTTCTACTTAGCAAATAAGAAAAACTGTGCATGGCCACCTCGTAGTCCTCTCCGGCCCGGTTCACCACACTATTTGTCACCTGCAAAAATGTTAATCCACGAGGGTGAGTCAAGAGACTCAGTGTGCAATTACCTACACCATCACTGGGCCTAGCCCATCAACTTACCATCTGGCTTTTAGCCTTATTCACAGGCACTTTGGGCAATGCCCATATGAAATCAAAACTGGGCCTTTATCCCTATTATCACAGTATAACAAATCATATATGCAAAATGATGCAAAGCCCAGCCCAGCTTAAATTTCCATCCTCTACACACCACCCGTTCCTGCCAATCACACTAGTGGGGATTTCTACAATCGACCCTCCATCCGCTGCACACCTTAGAAGGCAATCGCTGCAGTCAACTGCTCATCGCCCTTAATATGTGGCATAGCCACTGAAATAATAATGTGACGTAGTCACCGGAGTATGTGGCAAAGCCACTGAAATAATAACGTGACAAAAGTCACTGGAGTATGTGGAAAAGCCACCAGAAACACTACCCCTTTCATCATAATCATATTCCCATGCCCATGCAACATACGATCATGTGAATGCAACATATCATATATTATCTCATGGCATACTCAAGATGTTTAGGCATATGTGTATTTATGTACAACAATTATTATCCATCATACACAGAGGATGAACGTACCTGTGTCACGATCGTTTACCCTTTAAGGGTATACAATAACTATTACCGCTTGTACGGCTTACTAACTAACATACATAATCAAATGACAATCATACAGAGATGGTGTGGGAAATTACACACCTGTGAACATGAAGAATGATACAATCGATCTTGCTAACACCCCCACTCGCAGGGATCACAGCGATCTATTTATCCCTCTCCGAAGCCGGCCCACAACCCGGTGGCCAGTCACAAACGGCTGACACCGCATGCTTCTTAAACTTAGTGGTAGGGACCGATAGTCCAACCCCCTCCTTTGCTCGGCTAGGATTCGATTCCATGAATAGTAAAACATCGAGGTAGAGAAACCAAGGATATACGCTGAATAATATGGTGATTTCTTACCTAAGTCGATAGAACCTGGAGACTACTTCAATTGAATTAGCAAGCTACTGGAATCCCTACACACTCCATAACAGAATCGGCTATATTAGTTATGGTCAACAAAGAATGGCCTTTTGGCCTAACAAAAGATGTAAACTCCCTTACCTTGGTCGATCGATTGCCCCTCTTAAAATCCTTCAATATCGCTTAGATGCAAAAGAATATGGATGGAAGCCTCTTCTACGTTCGGCCAAAGATAGATAGAACATGGTCAACCCCACCGATTACCAATCCAACAGAGATTAAAAGAGAAAAGAGAAGGGCTCACGCTTACCACTTAATCAGGATAGAAACAATTTGAAAGGAAGATAGAAGGGTGAGTGACAACGCTTCCCTGGAACAATAATCGAGTGAGAGACCGAGTAAGAGACGCGAACACAACAAGGGATTCGACAAATCAGGAAAACACCTCAGGAAAAAGAAGAGAAAATAAGTTTTGGTTCATGAAGAAACAAAGAGAGAAATGAGAAGAAATGGCTATGGAGGTTCGGCTAAAAAGAAGGATTTGATGTAAAGTGGGTTTCGGCTAAAAGGATAGTTAAGGGATATATGAAGAATGAAAAAGAGAGAAGAGAGGCTAATGGGTGTTTCGGCTCTTAGTGAAAAGAAATGGGTGTAAGAAAAGAATGATTGCCGAAAAGGTGAGTTCCCAAAAGATGATTTCAGTTAATAGTGAAGTGGTTGAAACCTTGCTTGGTAGAAGAAAAAAGAAAAAGAAATGATATCGAAAAAGAAAGAGGTTTACACATATGATTCGGTAATAATCCTCAAAGAGAATGGAAGAGAAATCTAGAACCAACCCAAAAGGAGAACCTAATTAAATTTCGGCACCCCTATTACAAGCATAAACCGATTTCTACCCCCTCAAGCATCCATCATTCGGCCACTACCTTCACCAACCCTCAATCCCATATTTTCCTCCTAAATTCCCTCTCGCCCACTCATTCAAACTAATTTGAACAATCCAAACTCATTTCTTTTCTCATAGCCACACCTTTGAATAGTTTGACCCGATCAACACTCCTACTTGAAGTGTCCTAGCCGAACTCCACCTCCTCCCTTCCAGACGCCAAAAGAGTTTAAAAAAAAAACAGTTCATGCGACTCAAACCTGCTCCCCCTCTGCTTCCCCCTGAGGCGTCACTTACCTGCTCCTTAAGTGGCGCCTCCTTGCCACCTTACCAACTTAGTTCTTGTGCCAATAAGCACCAACAATAAACCTTAAGTCCTGCCCCAAATCCGTTTCCCTTCTAAAGTGCCCAAAATTAAAATTTTGGGCAAGGTTCCGACTTAACCCCGACCTCCTTAGAGACTCCAAACACACTCAAACAACCCATAATGTATAATAACACACAAAAGCAAGGTAATTGTAGAGCCCCTAAATCTCGGATGTTACAGCATCACTAAGAATTCATAATGGCCATAACGCATATGAAATGTCATCTTCGGTACTCACTATCTTTCACTTTCAACTGATAATAACCCGGTCTCAAATCAATCTTAGAAAACACATAAACTCCTTTTAGTTGATCCAATAAGTCATCAATATGAGGTAAAGGGTGTCAATTCTTAATCGTCAACTTATTTAATTGTTGATAGTCAATACAAAGCCGCATCGAGCCATCTTTCTTTTTGGCGAAAAGTACTGGAGCTCCTCAAGGTGATATATTAGGGCATATAAAGCTGTGATCCAGTAAATCTTGCAATTGCACTTTTAATTCTTTCAACTCTATGGATGTCATACGGTAAGGGGACATTGACACCGGAGTCATACCTAGAAACACTTCAATTACGAACTCAACCTCCTGATTTGGTGGTAATCCCGGTAATTTCTCAGGAAAAACATCAGTGAATTTGCAAATAGTTCAGATTTTGCTACTCTGACTATCACTAGAATTCAAATTGATAACATAGGCTAGAAAAGCTTCATAGCCTTGATTGAAAAGTTTATCAGCTCGAATTATTAAAATGATACAATTTGAACCACTTGTTCGACCACCATTCACCTTAATCATACCACCGTCTTTGCTCTGAACAACAAACTTCTTTTTACAGCAATCCAGAATCACTCTATGTTCCATAAGCCAATCCATACCCAAAATCATATCAAAATTTCCAAACGGCATTATCAACAAATCAACGGGGAAGGTTGTATTCTGTATCACTAATGGGCATCTCCTACACACCTGGTCCACTACCACAGATTGCCCCAACAGACTAGATACCACTATCGATACTCTAGATGTCTCAGATTTTAAACTCCCCAATCTAATTAATTTAGGATTAACATAAGTATGTAAAGATCCTGAAACTATCAAAGCATAAACAAGTTTTGAATGTAATAAAAAGATACATGTCACAACGTCATTAGCATTGCCATCCTCACATGTCCGCACAACATAAGCTTGGGTTGGCGACCTAATCCACACAACATAAACTCGAGTTAGTGCTCTAGCCTCTAACTGATGAGCAACAAAATCACTCCCTATTCTTGAACCACCTCTAAAAAATGAACCACCTCAACTCAACCCGCGACCTTTAGGTGCAGACACAGACATTTAAGAAGTAATAGGTGTAGTGACTGGCTGTTTAACGTCAGAACAATAATGTGCAAATGTGCACTATCGATACATGTCTAGTTGACAGATGATGTGAGACGGCCTGGGTTAGTCGAGTCGTTCACTTGAGTGCCCGATTGTCTACGAGGAGTGGTTTGAAAACTCAGAAAGGAAGATGTTTGAAGAGTTGATTTGTAGAAGCTTTTGTTAAGTTTTATAACTATATTTGTTTAAGTTAGGAATGGAGGTATAATATTAGGAATGGGTTTAATTTTAGAAGTCAGAAGAAGAGGGTTTGGGTGTAGGTTCGATCAAGATAGGAAGATAATCTGGTGTTCAGTTTAGTCAGAATGATGAAGGATGGATAAAGGATAGATGAATGAAGTTTCGATTTAAGAATGAAGTTTCGATTTAAGAATGAATAAAGGAAGGCAGTTCAATAGAGATGGAAGATAGGACTTAATCTGATAATCGATTCAACACTATAGAGGGTGTCACCCCGATTCTATTCGGTTTAAGGTGGAAAGATGGAAATGTCGGGAAAGGGTTGAACGCCACACCGTAAGGTGATAAGATCAGAAAACAAATTTGGAGACGCCACAAGTATGCTTGATAAGTCAACTAAAACTCGTACAAATTTGGAGACGAGTAGTCTCACTCTTTGAAAAAAAAGTTAATATATTTAAATTGGCAAAAGTTTTTTTACAAAAGCAAATGAACACCTATTTATACTAAATAGCTAAAGTAGCCGAATAGCCTAGTTCTAAGACTTAATAACTAAGTAAATTCAGCTAGAATTAGCTAGAATATTCCAGAATTAAATCATTAATTTGATGGAACTAAATTCAGCTGATGGGCAACCTATTGGACGACATTCTAGAAGAGGAAATGAATTTTTGAAGCTTTGCAAGTGCATGCAGTAGCTAGGTTCGGCCCTTCTTGTAAATAAGCTATTAAATTTGCAACTATTGGCTAAAAGGTGATGATTATTTAATGGGTATTTGAGCAGCCAATGAAGGTGTGAAAAGTCAGTTTTAAATAGCCTCCTTGGTGTGAACTTAGCTAGCCGAACAGCCCCTTATGTGAACAACTCATGTGAAAAGAATGATGCTTCTTTGGAGATAGGAACGGCCAGCATTGGAGAGCTTAAAGGCTGGAAGATTCTTAGCTGAATAAGTGCTTTGGGAAGCCAAAAGTGACCAGTAATTGAATGTAGAACCAGCTGAACATACATTGCACCATGCGTCCCATGTACCAGCCACATACATTGTATCTAGTGCATGAATCTCTTTAATTGCTCCATGAACATTCGGTTGCACCTAATTAACACATGAACAAAGTTTAATTAAACACATATCAGCTGAATAAAATCAAGGACATAGCTAGGACACATTAATGGACACTTAAATAATATTTAGACAAATTAAACACAAGCTACTTAAGACACATTAACAATCAACTAGAACTAAGACACATTAAAAACCTATAGTAAAAATTAAGACAAATTAAATTGAGTTTGGACATCATAAATTTGGCCTAATTAAAACATTATGACACATTAACTTGTTGTAATAAAATAATTAAAATAGGAGTTCAGATTATTGAAGCATAAAAGAATTAAGCAATTTAATTAATTCAGCTCAATGAGCTGAACTAAGCTCAAACGATTTAATCCGGGTTGAATTGAACATGCTCCAATATGTACAGCCTCTTGCTTCCCTTGTTTTGAGCACGAGTATTTGGGGTCATCGAACATCATGAAAGCATCGGAACGCAAGTCGTTGGTTGCCCCGGGTTGGCTTAGATCATCCTCCTCTTTTCAAAGCGACTTGTCCTCAAGTCGAGTCGCTCGTTTGCCTTGAAGCTCACATTCTCTGTTGGCTGGTAACAAAAGAGTGGAACGAGGGACCATGCATAAATCTGTTCGATCAAATTCTCAATATTCAGCAATGGGGTTGGCGTCTAACTCAATTTGGAAATTATGCAAGAATTATCAACAACTTCGATTTATGTTATCATTCATAACACGGTCTTGCGAAACAGCCGGCAAGGTTTCATTCAAATGGTTCAATAGATCAAAACAATTCATTTTGCCAAAACAATTCACCAAATAGATTTTTCGATCGAGATAAGGAATATAGACAAGTTTTGGCAACAGCGGTTCAAATATTGGATTCTCAATCGCAAAAACATTAAATTTACGAAAAAGAAGAACCTTAAGATCTCCATTCATGACAAACAAATATTCATCAATCTGAAATAGATAAGTGTTCCCCACAAGATGGTTTTCTTTTCTGAGATTCACATTACGAACAAAATTTTCACATGGATCCCAACAGAGCTGTTTAGGAATTTTAGAAAATCACATTACTTACCTTTGGAAGGGAAGAAATTAGGGGTCAATTTTACCTTGTGCTTCTAGCACGAATTTCCTTTCATCGACAAGGTATCGTAATTGAAGTGCTCGGATGGGCTTACCCTAGGAAGAAGAAACAAACAAACAACGATTAAGCATAACACCTTTCTTTTTCCCTCTTTTTTTTTTCTTTTACTTTCTTCTTCACTTTTGTTTTTCTCTTTTTCTTTTCTTTTTTCTTCACTTTGTTTTCTTCAACTTTCAAATTGTTTTCACTCAATTTTTTCGCTATCTTTTCTTTGGAGTTTACAAACCTTTCTTTCGAAGTCTCCATGGATTTTCTTTAAGCGTTGCTGATCTTCCATTACTTGTTGCGGTGACAAAGGTGCCAAAACGATGTTCTTGCCATTATGTTTGAATGAATATTGATTTGCAAATCCATCATGTTTGACTCGCGGTCAAACTGCCACGGCCTTCCTAGCAACAGATGGCCCGCATACATAGGAACTACATCACACAAAACTTTGTCATGGTACTTTCTAATTGAAAAGGGAGTCTTTTCTTGCTTGGTCACCTTGCGTTCGACGCCTTCGTTGAGCCATTGCAATTTGTAAGGCCTCAGGTGCTTAAGCCTTGGCAACAATAATTTCTTGATCATGAGAGTGCTCGCAACATTCGTGCAACTCCCGCCATCAATCACTACGCTGCACACTTTTCCTACAACATGGCAACAAGTATGAAATAAGTTTTCTCGTTGAGGCTCACTTACCAAACTTTACGCATTGAGACTTCGTTTGACCACAAGCATTTCGCCTTCAAACAAAAACTTGACCTCTTCGTCATTCTCGGATGGATGCTCGACTTCGTCTTCATTTTTGTCAACTTCATCCTTCGATTCTATCTCGCCATTGGATAGCACAATCATCGTGTTACGGTTCGGGCATTGGCTCGCAATGTACCCTCAGCCTTGGCATTTGAAACACTTGATGTCTCGGGATCACAATTGAGCATTTTCAAGGGCCTTACCTTTATTGATTTCGGCCACAACCTTGTTAGACTTCGCGGGGATCGTGGGCTCCTTTGACTGACTCATTAAAACATTTTTACTCGAGCTTTGGTTCCATTTGGGTGCAATAGGAGTGGAATATCCTCGTACGGCTCCTTTTTTCTTAATTTGCTTTTCGACTTTGATAGCTATGTGCACCATATCAACGATCTCTACGTAATGTTGTAATTCAACGACGTTGGCTATGTCTCAGTTTAATCCAGCCAAAAATCGCACCATGGTGGCTTCGCTGTCCTCTTGCATGTCTGCGTGGATCATAGCCACTTCCATTTCCTTGAAGTAATCTTCCACGCTTCTTGTCCCTTGAGTGAGATTTTGGAGCTTTTGGTACAACTCCCGGTGATAATAGGAAGGAATGAACCGTCATTGCATGGCAGCTTTCATTTCGGCCCATGTTTGGATGGGTTGCTCTCCATTTCGCCTCTGGCTTGTGGTAAGCTGGTCCCACCAAATAATTGCGTAGTCAGAGAACTCAATAGCCGCCAACTTCACTTTCTTCGCCTCGGAGTAATTATGGCATTCAAACATAAGTTTGATCTTTTTCTCCCACTCGAGGTAGGCCTCAGGATCTGATCGACCTTGGAATGGAAGAATGGATAGGTCGTCAAACCTCTCTCAGTCACGTTGGCGTCGATTGTGGGGGCCTCTCCTCCGAACACTCTCCTTTGAACCTTGATCACTTTCGTGATCACATGGCTCGGAGAAATCTTCTTCTTGGTCAAGTGGGCTTCCTCAGTTTCTCCTAGGGCTTACGAGAGTTCGTCACTGTTGGGCTCGTCCCTCCACTGGGTCAAGCCTATCTTGGATCGGTTCTAGCTTCAGATCAAATAACCTTTCAATTTCACGTAACAAGGCTTGTAAGTTTAGGTCAGGAACATTTCACACAGGTTGCCTTTCCACCATATTTCTTTCAGGACTTCGAGACATGAAAATTTTGAATCCTTGCTATAAACTCTCACAAGTTCACTCACAGAGAAAAATCGCTCACACTCGTGTTTCACTCGAATATGGCTTTTTCTCTAATGTAAGCACTCGTGCCTTTTACCACTCGACTCTCTCTCACAAATTTGTACTTCGTTTTTAGAAAAACTTATTGTTGCTTGAGGGTCGGCTTCAAAGGGTTACAAAGGTTGATGATGGGTGAATCGGTAGGCTAAAAACAAAGAAGGGTCTAATGCGTGGAATGTGTGGCGCTGGGTAAAATGAAAAATTCCAAATGATGGTGGAAAGAAATATGGATGATTGGGGTAGAAAGATGAGAATAATGGCTTCAGAAATTTAGATATTGATGGGAAGAATCAAGAAACTAACAAAATCACAAACTTTTCTTTTTTGTATTTCTTTTTTTCTCTTTTTTTTTTCTTTTTTACTTCAAAAGCACAAAATTAAATACAAAAGAACACTTTGAATACAATCTGATTTTTTTTTTAATTTTGATTTTTTTAACTTACGAAACTAATTCTGGCTTCACGATCGTCGTCGTCGGAGCTCTTCATTTTCAAGATCCGATACCAAATGATGTGAGATGGCCCGGGTTAGTTGAGTCGTTCACTTAAGTGCCCGATCGTCTACGAGGAGTAGTTTGAAAACTCAGAAAGGAAGATGTTTGAAGAGTTGATTTGCGAAAGCTTTTGTTAAGTTTTATAACTATCTTTGTTTAAGTTAGGAATGGAGGTATAATGTTAGGAATGGGTTTAATTTTAAAAGTCAGAAGAAGAGGGTTCGGGTGTAGGTTCGATCACAATAGGAAGATAATCAGGTGTTTGGTTTAGTCAGAATGATGAAGAATGATAAAGTATAGATGGATGAAGTTTCGATTTAAGAACGAATAAAGGAAGGTAGTTCGATGGCGATGGAAGATAGGACTTAATCCGAGAATCAATTCAGCACTATAGAGAGTGTCACCCCGGTTCTATTCGGTTTAAGGTGGAAAGATGGAAATGTTGGGAAAGGGTTGAACACCACACCGTAAGTTGATAAGTTCAGAAAATGAATTCGGGGATGCCACAAACATGCTTGATAAGTCAACCAAAACTCACACAAAGTTGGAGAGGAGTAGTCTCACTCTTTCAAGAAAAGTTCATATATTCAAATTGGCAAAAGTTGTTTTAACAAAAGCAAATGAACACCTATTTATACTAAATAGCTAAGGTAGCCAAATAGCCTAGTTCTAAGACTTAATAACTAAGTAAATTTAGCTAGAATTAGCTAGAATATTCTAGAATTAAATCATTAATTTGATGGAACTAAATTCAGCTGATGGGCAACCCATTGGACGGCATTCTATAAGAGGAAATGAATTTTTGAAGCTTTGCAAGTGCATGCAGCAGCTAGGTTCGGCCCTTGTTGTAAATGAGCTATTAAATTAAAAAACTCTTGGCTGAAAGGTGATGAGCATTTAATGGGTATTTGAGCAGCCAATAAAGGTGTGAAAAGTCAGTTTTAAATAGCCTACTCGGTGTGAACCTAGCCAGCGAAACAGCCCCTTGTGTGAACATCTCATGTGAAAAGAATGATTCTTCTTTGGAGATAGGAACGACCGGCATTGGAGAACTTAAAGGCTGGAAGCTTCTTAGATGAATAGGTTCTTGGGAAGCCAAAAGTGACCAGCAATTGAATGTAGAACCAGCTGAACATACATTGCACCATGCGTCCCATGTACCAGCCACATACATTGCATCTAGTGCATGAATCTCTTTAATTGCTCCATGAACATTCTGCTGCACCTAATTAACAAATGAACCAAGTTTAATTAAACACATATCAGCTGAATAAAATGAAGGTCATAGCTAGGACACATTAATGGACACTTAAATAATATTTAGACAAATTAAACACAAGCTACTTAAGACACATAAACAATCGACTAGAACTAATACACATTAAAAACCTATAGTAAAAATTAAGACAAATTAAATTGAGTTTGGACATCATAAATTTGGCCTAATTAAAACATTATGCCACATTAACTTACTGTAATAAAATAATTAAAATAAGATTTCAGATTATTAAAGCATAGCAAAATTAAGCAATTTAATTAATTCAGCTCAATGAGCTGGACTAAGCTCAAATGAATTAATCCGGGCTGAATTGAACATGCTCCAATGTGTACAGCCTCTTGCTTCCATTGTTCCTAGCTCGAGCAATTGGGGTCTTCGAACATCACGAAAGCATCGGAACGCAAGTTGTTGGTTGCCTCAGGTTGGCTTACATCAACAGATGTGAGTCTGTCAGATATCGATCCCACGGGGATGGTAGTCTTTTGTCTATTAATGTCGATGCAACAGCTAGATGAAAATGAGATAAATTGTGAGAATAGTTGTCGATGCAATAACTTGAAAACAATAAAATAAAATATGATAATGACAAACTGGGATCCCAAACATGAATATTCAGCGAAATACTAAGTGCTCACAAGGTATAAAAAGATAGGTGATTGTCAAAGCAATAAAGTTCAATGTGTATCTTACTCAGCGTCACTCCTCTATTTAATCTGAGACTTAAACATGTATACTAACCTCACCATCCGATGATGGTAATATGGCACTATTAAGAACAAGTGGACTAAATTCCTCTAATGCTCACTTAAGTTCTGTTGTAATGCTTGTTGGCTCAAACTACCACTGCACTTTCTAGTGTTATGACTGCAATAACACATCCATTTTAAAAAAAATTCAAACCCCAAGATTAAATAATCAAAGCAAGATTGAATAAGTTAACATTTAATCAAGAATTCATGTGTACTTCCATATAAACAGAAAATAGAGAATAATCACCACCATTCATAACAAAAAAGAAAGAATCAAGTGGAGAATACTATTCCAAGACAACTCGACTAAATCTCTCTATTCCCTCTTATCTCGCACTTAGGTCTTCTTGTCAAAAGCTAGTCTGCATCTAGTTTTCACATTGGCTCACCTCTGAGAGGCTTAAGTAGCCATGGCCACAAGCTTCAAGATCGAATGATGAAGATGATGATCCAGAAAAAAGAAATGCTCCCTTTTTCTTCTCACGTCCACCTTTTATGTCCTCCTCC
Source organism: Gossypium bickii (assembly GCA_025503065.1). Classification (NCBI taxonomy): domain Eukaryota; kingdom Viridiplantae; phylum Streptophyta; class Magnoliopsida; order Malvales; family Malvaceae; genus Gossypium; species Gossypium bickii. The sequence continues at coordinate 38,902,656 of CP106716.1, forward strand.
AACAGTACGTGTGTCCTTTCCTCAAAATTATTTCGTCTTTGTAGGTACAGTTGGTTACACCAGACTAGACAACTCACGCAATTTTAATTCTTATCTAGACATAAGTCAGGTGCAACGACAATTCTAGAAGCAATTTGGAATTCACTTATGCAGCGACATTAATGCAAAAAGATAGCAAAATTAAGAATAAAATAGGCTAGGATTCACTGAGTTATAAAATATAATTTACTAAATTGAAAATTCTAACATGTATGATAAGGATAACTAAATGGGAACAATTTAACCAATAAGTAAGGGGGAAGTCCTATGTTCTTTCTAGTGCTATCACACCCCCAAACTTGAGTTTTTACTTGTCCTCAAGTAAAATAGAAACTAGCAAGGCTACAAAAATTTTACTAAGGCAAATGATCATTCTAACAACTTGAACCCTCTAAATTCCTAATGGATGAATCACATTTAGATGAAAGAATAGTGCATTAACAATTCATAAGCATGAATGAATAAGGTTGCAACTTCATCAATGTTAGTATCATGCTTCAAACCCTAAGTTATATCTACCATTATAGCATTTATTGTGCAATACTAAGTATTTATATATTATATATATACATTTTTTTTAGAATAAGGGATATCGTTGCATATTGTACCATTTTTCTTGAGAAGTAACGATGGGGTGCAACAAAGCCCCAGAGAGTACATAATTGCGTTGGCTCACACTCATGCAGCAAAAGCCTTTGGCCAGATTGATTTTTCTAACGCTTGTATTGGAGTGTTCCTTTTTTAACATTCCATACTACACCCACTTTGGAGTGTCTCTAATTTATAACTATATAAGCATATGTAAAAAGTAGATTCATTCAGGATTTAAGGAATGATAGTAGTCATCCACTACTAATGCAACCTAATCCATTCATCAAAGAATTGAAGCTACAGCCTCCTGTCAAATTTATCCAACTCATTCTTTGATAATTCACATGATTCAAGAATTAAGCATCGAATGTAACATAAATTTTTGAATAATTTGCAATAATTATAATTAAACCTTGCATGCTTCATTACCAAAAGAAAAAAATGAAATGTGGGTGCATTTCCAAGCCCCATGTGCATTTCCCCAAACTTAAAGTTTGCATTGACGCCAATGCACTAACATGAAAATGTAATGGCAAGAAAAGAAATGCATTGAAAATGTATACTTATCAAAATAAAACTTACAGCTACATGCAATGCATGAATACTACAACTAAAGCTTAAAATAAATTAACTCAGTTATTCGCAACCGTCGATGTGGTTGCATGATGTTTCTTTCTGTTCCTATTCTTTTCCACCTTCTTTTGTGTTTTATCCTTTGAGTGTTTCCTTTTCTTTTCTTTGGGCTTTACACGATCTTCAGATTGCTCCTCAGTTCCTAGCTTTGACCCGGTATCGTCGATTGCTTCCTGTGTAGGAAAGGCCACTTGAAGTGGTCCAGTGTAGACTACTATTGCCAATGAATAATTCATTGCTCCTCACTAGTTACCTTAGCAACTTCTGTCAGTCCTACTCCAAATTATCAATGTTTATACCCATAGACTCGGGTGCAGTGAAAGTCTTCTCAATAGAATCTTCTACTTATTTTTCTTTCTTATTTTCGGTAATTTCTTCTTCTTCAACAACGACTTCCTCAAGCATGTTCTCTAGCAAATTTGGTGGCTTTCTTGACTGAGCCTCTTGTTTTTGTCATCTCTTGTTAAGGGAAAACGGTTTAAAGTTGAAAAGATATGATCTTGAGAAGAGAAAAGAAATAAAAATGGTTGCTTGAATGTGTGACAGTCAGTACAATGGGAAAGGATTTATAGTGAGTGAAAGGGGAAGATGGAGAGATGTGTTATTTTGTGGAGAGATATAAGGCTTACGGGAAGAGTTGTGTCCAATTGAAATTGTGCCCAATCAAAAAGATCAAACGACTGAGTGATTTTTTATCCAAAGGTGGAATTTGAATTTCCCTAAATTCTAATGAGATATAAATGGTAGTACAGACTTATGGAATGTGCCGCTAGCAAAATTTTAATGCATCGAAAAAGGCACCTAATTTATTCTACAAAAAGGAAGGAAAACGAAGTTTAACAAAACATAAATAAAATAAACTAAAATCATAGAGTACTAATTAAAAAGTAAACTTTTCGACCAATTTAATGGTCTCTATCTGCATTTGATCACTGTTGCCAAAATAGTTTTTCAGCCTCTATTCACTGACTTTGAACTGGCGTCCATCATGTAAATCTCAAATTGTGACTGCACCTTGAGGAAATACGTTGACAATTTCAAAAGGTCCAGACCAAAGTGAACGCAATTTACCTGGGTGCAATTTGAGTCGGGAATTAAATAATAAAACCTGTTGACCCGCGATAAATTGTCGCTAAAAAATAATCTTGTCATGCCATTGTTTGGTCTTTTCCTTGGAAATTGCAATGTTTTCATAAGCACTTCTCCTAATCTCTTCTAGTTCACTGATATCCAACAGTCTTTTCGTTCTAGCCGCTTGATAGTCCATGTTCACTTACTTAATTGCCCACATTGCTTTGTGTTCTAGTTCAACTAGCAAGTGACATGCTTTCCTAAAAACCAATTGATACAGTGACATCCCTAATGGAGTTTTATATGTTGTCTGCAATGCCTATAAAGCATAACCCAATCATAAAGACCAATCTTTCCTCGAAGGGTTACAACCTTCTCAAGGATGTTCTTAATTTCTCGATTCAATACTTTGACTTGTCAATTGGTTTGCGGGTGATAAGTAGTAGTTGTTTTATGATTAACTCCATATCTCTTTAGTGTGGTTGCCACTTGGTTGCAATGAAAGTGTGTATCCTGATCACTAATCAACGCATTTGGTGTGCCAAAGAGGGTGAGTATATGCTTGTGAAAAAGTTTAGCACTATATATGCATCATCCTTTAGGACTGTAATAGCTTCCACCCACTTTGAGAGGTAGTGAACAACTACTAATATATAAAGATTTCTAAATGAGCTCAAGGCCCCATGAAATCCATACCCCAAACATTAAATAATTGAACCTCCATAATTGGCTGCTGCAACATTTCATTGCGTTAGGATCTAAAACCAGTGCACTGACACCTATCGTATTGATTCACAAAATTGTGGGCATATTTGAATAATGTTGGCCAATATAATCCTGATTGAAGAACTTAGCTGCAGTTCGTATACCACCAAAATGACCTCCACAAGGAGCAAAATGATAATGCTTCAAGATTGAAAGCATTTCCTCTTCGCGGAACACAACATCGAATGATGTTGTCATTGCATACCTTGATTAAATATGACTCGTTCCAATGATACTTCACTACTTCACAAAGAAATCTTTCTTTTTTATGCCTTGTGACATCCAATGGGAGTTTTCCACACACAAGATAATTAACAAAATCTGCATACCAATGTGTTGTATCTACAAAAAATAACTTCTTATCTGGGAATGTGTCAACAATTTGAAGTATGTTTCTGTCTTTGCTCTCAACTTTCAATCAAGACAGATGGTCCACAACTTGATTCTCTGGACCCTTAAGTTTTTTTATCTTGATGTCAAATTCTTGCAATAGTAATATCCAGTGTATCAGTCTTAGTTTGGCATCCTTTTTCTCAAAGATGTATCTCAACACTGAATGATCAGTGAATACAGTAACCTTTGCACCGACAAGATATGAACAAAACTTGTCAAAAGCAAAGACTACAACCAACAGTTCTTTCTCTATATTTGTATAATTAAGTTAAGCCTCTGTAAGAGTTTTGGTAGCATAATAGATTGTGTGAAATATTTTTCCCTTTCGTTGTCCTATAACGACACCCAAAGCAAAGTCGCTAGTCGCTTGCATCACACATAACTTCAAAAGGCTGATACCAATCTGATGCAACAATAATGGGTGCATTCACTAGCTTATTTTTTAACTGAATAAAGGCATCCAAACATGTATTGTCAAAGAAGAATTTTCGTTTATGTTCCAGCAATGAGCATAAGGGCTTTGTAATTTACAAAAATCTCGAATAAACCTTCGAAAAAACCCCGCATGTCCAAGAAAACTGTAAATACCTTTCACATTTGTTGGTGGAGGTAATTCCTCAATAATTTCCACATTAGCTTTGTCTACTTGAATGCCTTGACAAGAGATGCGATGTCCTAACACAATGTCTTCAGTTGCCATGAAATGACAGTTTTCCTAATTCAGGACAAGATGTGTGTCCTCACATTGCTTCAGTACTTTATCCAAATTGTCAGCGCAATAATCAAAATCATTCCCATAGAATAAGAAATAATCTATAAACACCTCTAAAGAGTCTTTGATTATATCTAAGAATATTTCTATCGTGCACCTTTGAAATGTGGCTGGTGCATTGCAAAGACCGAAAGGCATACAGTGAAAAGTGAAAGTACCAAAGGGACAGGTGAAAGTTGTTTTCTCCTGATCCTCTGGTGCAATAGAAATTTTATTGTACCTAGAATAGCAATCTAAAAAGAAATAATAGACCTCTCCAGCAAGTCGATCCAACATTTGGTCGATGAAAAGAAGCGGGAAGTGACTTGGCCAATCCAACAATCTAAATGAATGCTTAATTGTTTTATAAGCCTGGTAATGCTCTGTAGCCCTATTCTGGCGTTGAATATGGGTGAGGGGTGTTACAGGATGAACCAACATAGGGGCTTTGGTCAACAACGCTTTCAACTTATCAAAGCTTTGTTGACACTTTTCAGACCATTCAAACTTGACATCTTTCTGGAGTAGTTTCATCAACAGCATAAAAATCATTGAAATCCTTTAACAAATCTCTGATAATACCCGACTAAACCAAAAAAACTTCTAATTTTTGAAACACTCTTTGGAGGCCTTCAATCCACTGTAGTTGATATTTTACTCGGGTTAACTCTAATACTGTTTGTCGATACCACGTGTCCCCAAAATCTAACTTCTCGAAACCAGAGCTCACACTTGCTAAATTTAGTAGACAACTGTTTATTGCGCAAAGTCTGCAAAATTATTCTCAAATACTAGGCATGTTCAATTTCATCTCGAGAATAGATCAAAATATCATAAATTTCATCTCTCAATCTGCACTCCCTAGATTGTCATCTATTGCATTATTGACATTCAGGTTTGTTATTTTGGACATTACCCACACTTGATACAAATGTAGCCTGAGGTCTCGAACTCGAATGTTGCTTTCCTTTATCTCTTCTCGAGAACCTCACTAAACCTAATGTATGACTATGAAATTCCTTTGATTTCTTTGATGGAGATGAAACCGACTTTCCCATAGGTTGTTTACCAGTGTCACAAGCCTCAGAATCTTCTTTTCTTTTCGCTTTACAGAGTTCTTCGACTTTATGTGCTCGATCCACCAAAGCCACAAATTCTTTTAGCTCTAGAATTCCAACTAACAATTTGATATCTTCATTTAAACTGTCTTCAAGCTGGGTGCACACAATAACCTCTAATGGTATACATTCCCGAGCATATTTTCTGTGTCGCACGAATTCTCTTTCATACTCAGCTACAGTCATACGACCTTGTTTCAATTCGAGAAATTCTTTTCGTTTCTTGTCGACAAATTGCTAACTAACATATTTCTTTCTGAATTCTGTCTAAAAGAAACCCCAATTTACACGATCTTTCGGTACCACCACAATCAAAGTATTCCACCACTGATATGCCGAGTCTTTTAAAAAAGATACTGCAGACTTTAAACTTTCAACAGAAGTACATGACAATTCATCAAAAACCCTCCACTATTTCTAGATGGTCTCCCTCTTGTAGCCGTGTTACTCTAATTAGTGTTCTATGTTTTCTCCCTATCAGATCTTTCAGGGCAGTCTCTAAGGAAATGATCGTAAGAGCCACATTTGAAGTACTATCTATCTGTCAGCCTCACTCCCTGAAACATCGTCTATTGCATTGTTGACATTCAGGTTTGTTTTTTTTGGACACTACCCACACTCGATACAAATGTAGCCTGAGGTCTTAAACTCGAATGTTGCTTTCCTTTATCTCTTCTCAAGAACCTTACTAAAGTTGATGTACAACTATGAAATTCCTTTGATTTATTTGATGGAGATGAAAATGACTTTCTCATAGGTCCTTTATGTAACTCCTAGTTTAGACCCTAGTCAGAGCAGTGGTTTTGGGACCACAAATCTGAGTCAAAAAAATATTTCAATATTATTTTTTTGAGTCTACAGCACATGAATTGGCATGTGTGAAATTTCTATGAATTAATTTGATCGTTTGTATGCCTAATTTGTAAAAAGGACTAAATCGCAGAAGATGCAAAATTGTCATTCTATTTGAATAATGGTCGAATTGATGTGTATTTATAAAGAGGAGGTCCTTATGTTGTAAATTGACCAATTAATTTTTGCGTGCACAAAGATGGACAACCATTAAGTGTTTTAATTATGTTTTATTAAAGGATATTTTGGTAATTGATATATTATTATGTAATAAAATAAAACAAACATAAAATATGGCCATTATCATCATCTTTCCACCAAAAATTAGAAAGAAAAGAAGGGTTTTAAAGCTAGCTATATTCGACCTTGGTTTAGCTTAATTAAGGTATGCTTTTGTTTCGATTTTTGATAATTTCTACGTTTTTTATGATCGTTGCTTCATGTTCTCTTAAGCCCATGCCTTAATTCATGAAATTGATGATGATTTTGAGTTATGCTTGTGAGCTTTGTGATGTTAAATGATGAAATATGAAAGTTTGATGTTAGATTAATATGTTTTGTCTTTGAATTTTTGATGAGTTTGAGTATTATGGGCTAAATTGTGAAAATGAGAAATTGAAGGACTAAAATGTGAAATAATGAAATAAATAGGTTTATATGAGCTAAAGGAATATTCGGTCAAACATATGTATAAAGAAATTATGTGTATTTTGTGATTTTAAGAAATAGGGACTTAAATGTCAAAATGTGAAAATGTGAGGGCTAATTTGTAAAATGCCCTAAATATGTGTTTATGGATTGAATTGAATGATATGATGAATAAAGGAGATAAATTTGAATGTGTATAGATCAAGAACCAAAGAAAACAAAATTAGATCGGGGGTGTAACAGCCCGGTTTAGACCCTAGTCGGAATAGTGGTTTCGAGACCACAAATTCGAAGTCAGAAAAATATTTTAATATTATTTTTGGTGTTTATAATATGTGATTGAGTATGTGTGAAAATTCTGTGTGAAACTTTTATCAATTGTGTGCTTAATTTGCAAAAAAGACTTAATCGCATGAAATGTAAAAGTTGTGTGATAATTTTTAAAGTGTTTATTTGTCATGGCTTTTTAAATGTGGGGCCTTATGTGGTAATTAGACCTTTGATAGTGGAAGTTGACTATATAGCCATTAAATGAATAAAATAATAATGTTTTAACAAAGGGCATTTTAGTAAATGATGAAATAATATGTATTAAATTAAAACAAATAAGAAAAAGGAAGCCAATATCATCTTCCTTCCACCAAAATTGAAAGAAAAAGAAAAAAAAAGCTTGTTAGGTTTCGGCACTAAGTTTGGTTAATTGAGGTATGATTTTGGATTTGTTTTTGATAATTTCTACGTTTTTGTGATCGTTGCTTAGCATACTATCAAGCCCAGCTTTAATTTTAGAATTTGATGGTGATTTTGTAAAATGCAATTGATGAATGCTTGAGTTTTGGGATAGTTGGTGATGAAATATGAAAGATGTGTGATAGATTAACATATTTTGTCTTTGAATTTTTGGTGAATTTGTCTAATTTGGGTTAAATTGTGAAAAGAAGAAATTGAAGGATTAAAATGTGAAATAAATGAAATATGTGGGCTTGTATGAGCTAGGGGAAAATCCATCTAAACATGTGTAAATGGAAATTTTGTGTATTTTGTGATTTTATAAAATAGGGTCTAAAGTGTCAAAATGTGAAAATGTGAGGGTTATTTTGTAAAATGCCCTAAATATGTGTGTTTGCACTAAATTGAATGATTTGGTAATTGAATGAGCTAAATTTGAATATGTATAGATCAAGAAAAGGGAATCGAGGCAAGAACAAAGTACTTGATTGATCGACTTGTTTCGTAACTTTGACGTCCGAGGTAAGTTCGTGTAAAATACGAATCATTTAAATTCATACTTATGTTTATGAAATGAATGAATATGTGGTTGTGGAATTAGAAATTCTATATGTGGAATTGAGAAATGTGGCACTAAGTGTGCGTAATTAGAATGGAGACAGGGATGAATAGCACTGTGTGTGCGAAGTAAAAGAAGCCTCGGCTAAATCGATTGGCACTGTGTATACGTTACAGAGTTAAATTCTGATTAATATAAAAGCACTAAGTGTGAGACGGTATTAAAGTTTCGGTTAAGAATTTGGCACTAGGTGTACGAATAATTCGAACGAAAAATGAAGATTTATCGAAATGTAGTATCAAGCATTAAGTTGCAAGAATGATTATTAACTAAGTGTTGGCAAAGGTATGTCCGGAACCTATGTGGTTGATGATATCGTTTATGGTTAAATAGATAATTGTGTAAGCATATGGCTAAGGATGATATTATGTATTGTTGTGAATCTATCTAAGTGATAGTTTATTTTGTATATTGATACTGTATTATCGAGTTATATGTATTATCTAATGAACTTACTAAGCTTTAAAGCTTACTATGTGATGTTTTCTCTGTTTACAGTGTATTTAAAGCTAGCTCGGATCCAGGGATCGTCAGTGACTCAATCACACTATCGGCTATCTATTTTGGTACTTTTGGAAGTTGTATATATATGGTATATGGCATGTATAGGATAGTGATTATGGTATATTTTGAGTTGTATAGTTCTTGCCATGTGACATGGCTTGAAAGCTGAATGATGTTGGTATATATATGTATAGGTTATGTGAATGATGAATATGGTATGTTTCATGCTTAAATTGGTTGAGGTGAATTATGGTTTAAATGTGAACTTCTGGTATGGATTATATGATGCTTGACCTATATGATTTGGGATGTGAAATTGCATTTTTAAATGGACTTAGTTGAGTTGAAATTGAGTATGGAAACAAATGGTTTGGTTGATGATTAATTGGTATATATATTGATGTGTTTTGGTTGCCATTTGAGGTAAAAATGCATATGGTTTGAAGCTTGTAGGTGATCCTAACTATGGGTGGCAAATTTGGCCTTGCAAATGGCCTATAACTGCCCACACGGTTGAACACACGGGTGTATGGCTCGACCGTGTCATTTAAGTTTGCAAATCGAATCAAGTCAGGCTCGAACAGGGGCTAGACACACGGACTTGTGACAGGCCGTGTGTTACAAGCCAGTGTCGACCACGGTGAGGCACACAGGCATGTGTTAGGCTGTGTGGACAAGTCAGTATGTATGCCCTGTTTTTCCATGGCTTGGACACACGGGCGTGTCCGAGGCGGTGTGAGGCACACAGCTTGCCCATACGGGCGTGTGACCTCTGTAGCTTTGAAAAATGTTTGATTTTTAGAAAATTTTGTAAGTGTTTGGTTTAGTCCCGACCCCTTTCTAACATGTGTTTGAGGTCTCGTAGACCTTGTAACACCCTAAACCCGGCCTAAACGTTACGACCGGATCTGGTATGTCACATGGAAATTTTGTTTAAAGCAACTTTACGATTTTAAAAGCTTTTCATTTTGTTTTCATTTTGAAAACCAGATTTAGTTGTAAGGTTTTCTTCCAAAAAAATTTACAGATAATCTTAAAAGTCGAAACCAGGTTTTGTGATATGAAACCGTAACTAGGGGTATACAGAAACGTGACATTTTGAAAACAGTGTTTGTAGTTCTAAGAGAATTTCTGAATTTAATAATTTATTAATCTGCATGTTATCCGCTTGTTAATATTTTGGAAAATGATTATTTATATTTTCAGGAAAAACTCTGTGTTTAACATTTCATAATATAAGAATAACCGCATTAAATCAAAAACCCAAATTAAAATCCCGGAGGCCTTATTACATAACAAAATCCCAAATTAAAATAAGTTCAAATAAGAAAACAGAGTTTACGAAAGAAGTAATGCATGGCCACCGCAGAGTCCACCTCGGCTCCCAATCCTCAAACTAGGGGTTACCTGCAAAATTAAGCAGAGGGGTGAGTCACAAGGACTCAGTGTGTAATTCCCCTTACGAATGCAATCTAGGCCTAAGCCCATAGAAGCACATTGGGCCTTGGCCCTCACAGTAATGAATTTGGCCGAAGCCCATATGAATAACCACATGGCGTATCAAACAATGCAGGCAATGCAACCCAGCCCAACCTAGTATTCCATCCTCTACACACCACCCGTACCAGCCAATACACCTGTGGCACCAAGCCACTGAATGTGGTACCAAACCACTGAAATCATGTGTCAGAGCAACCGAAATATGTGTGGTACCAAACCACTGAGATAATGTGACAGAGTCACTGATATATATATGTGGTACCAAACCATTGTGGTACCAAACCACTGAAATACACTTCCCCTTTTAATCAACATCATATCCCAACCCCTATGCAACATATAATCATACTATAATGAATGCAACATATGTCAACATAAATCGAATCATCAAAACATATATATATATTCGTGTTAAAGTATTTACAAGACACCACCAAAGGTAACTAGCCTGGTATCTCCGATTTTACCCCCCAAGGGTAACTCAACAGCCATTACCGATGTTTCGGCTTTTAAACAGTTCACATATTAAATAATAATCAAACAAAAGATGGTGTGAATATTACACACCTGATTATGCGAAGAACTAGACACTCTTGACCGTTGCTACTCTCACTAGCGGGAATAACCACTATCTGCCTATCCCAAACGGATGTCGACTCTCTACCATAACTCGGCGGAAAGTCTTGAACCACCGACATAGCACATCATTTGAACTTAGGAGTAGAGACTACGAGTCCACTCCCCTCCCTAGATTGGCTAGCACTCACATCCATGAAGAAAATCTTTGATCAGTACAGTACTCTCAGAGAGAACAATGGTTGTCTAACAAAAAGATTGGGTTAAGGCAACAACAGAGAAAAGGGAATAGACAAATTGAAATCAAGAGGACCTCCTTACCTTGGTCAAAGAATGAACCGAACACAGATAAACTTGGCTATAGATTCTAATCCGATGCGAACATGCCACGTTAAGAGGAGAGAAGAAAAGATTAGCTGTGAACTAACATTAAGAACAAAATAGCCATTTCGGCTATGATCACAAAAGACCGAAAAATAGAGAAAGAATCGAAAGAGTTTCCATTACCTTGCACAAACAGAAACCGATTGAAGAGGAGACTTTCGGCAAACCAAAAGGATGCTTCTGGATGTTTGCCTTATAATAGAAGATGAGAGATACGGGTTTAGTTTGACACAAGGGGTGATTCGGTCTTGAAAAAAATAAGAGAATAGAGAAGAACGAAGAAGTCAAGAAGAAGGACAGAATTCGGCTATGGCATACACCCAAAAAGAATAACTCGAAATGGCTACAAGGAAGATTCGGATATGGAGAAGAAACAAATTGCAAGAGGGAAAAGAGAGGTTTGGTCGAAGAAGAAAATAGTAGTGAGATGGTGGGAGTGATGAGAATGGATAAAGGGAGAAAGAATGCACAAATGGCCACTTCTAAAATTCGGCTAATACCACAACCAAGAAAAAGAAGAAAAGAGAAAGTGTGCTAATGAGAAACTCAAATGCAAAAGAAAGAAAAAGGCTTCTCAAATGGGTTCAGTTTTTACTCTTCTTTCCAAATGGCACAAACGGCACTCCCCCTTCCCTTATGACCGAATGTTGAAAACAAAGATGCCTAAAGGAACAAAAGAAAAATGACACACACCCACACTAGCTCAAACCCGAAAATGCTCCCTTAGCACTACCCATATTCGGCCAAACACTCACTCACTTCCCCACTTCCTTGATTTTCTCCCCTATTCACTCTCCATCCACCAATTTGAATTGTTTGACCAATTTAAACTCCCCAAGCTCTCTTGTCCATCCATTTGAATTTGTTTACTCATTCAACAACCACCTTGTAGAGTCCCAGCCGAATGCCACCTCTTCCTCTCCTTCAGCACAAAAATAAAGCTCTTGTTGCAGCATATGATATTCGAACTCCTTCCCCCTTGCTCTGCTAATGACGCCACCACCACTAGGGCACAAGCTCATTTGCATCAACCACCACACACAATTATTCATAAGGCCTGCTTCTACTAGCTCTCCCCTCTTAAGTGCACAAAAAGAAAAATTTTACCAAAGCTCTGGCTCGAACCCGAGCCTCCCCAGGACCCCCAAACACACCAAAACAACAAGCATAACTAGCCACATGCATGAAATAGTGCAAAATATAGAACCCCTAATTTTAGGATGTTACAGACCTCGTTAATGGACTATTTGTATACATCTTGTTATGTTTGGATGATGATATACTTTGTGTTGTAAAATTATTGTAAATGTTTCGGATTGTTCGGTAATGCTTTTTTAACCCTAGACCAGTGACGGTTACGGTTAGAGGTGTTACAAGAGGAAATCGAAAGTAGTTGATTAGCCATTCGTTTCTATTCTTTCCTCTACGAGGTAAGTCTATATACAAATAAATGTGCTTGGATTGAATTATTAATGCTTATATGTTAATGAATTGTGATGAATGACTGTGGAAGATGCTTATGTGAAATCCAAGAAAGTTTCGAAAATATGAAAATGTTCAAAAAGCCCCGTACGAACCATAGGAATAGTTAGGATACATATGTCTTGACATAGGATTCTGATATCAGTTATCGTGTAAAACCACGTCTGGGACGTTGGCATCGATTTGAGATTTAAGTGTAAGACCATGTCTGGAACATCAGCATCATCTATGATTTCGTGTAAGACCCTGTCTGGGACAATGGCATCGATATTTGATTACACGTAAGACCACATCTAGGACATTGGTGTTGTACGAGCTTTCAGAGATATCCGAGTATCCTTATGGATTTTGAACGGTTCAATGGGCACTCTAAGAAATGAATGACTATGTGAAATGTGTATCCGATGCAGGTACGTTTGAAATGTATACAAAGTTTGAGTATGAAAAGTAAGTATATTTGAAAATGTGGAATTGAGATATATGTATGAGAACATTGAGATAAGATGTGTTATATACAAATTTGCTATGATCAATTGAGCCAAATAAGAAATATGAATTTGCTATTGTGTTATGCCATAGTTTATATGAAATAAATGGTTTATAAATGTTCTACGTGATAAGTTTATTTGTATATGGCTTACTAAGCTTTTGAAAGCTTACTTTGTGTGTGTTTGCATTATTTTATAGATTATCAAAGCTACTGGGAGCTCAGGGATCATCGAGGATCATCACCACACTATCAAAATATATTTTGGTACCTTTTGAAAATGTACATATTAAAGTATGGCATATATAGGCTAGAGAACTTTGATTATATTTTGAAATGTGTAAGCCATGTGATACGGCTTGATAACGAATGTGATTATAGAGTGAATTCAGTGTATGTTATGTGATGCAAAATTTAGTATGTTTTGTTGTGCTCATGAATGGTCAAATGAAATGGTCAATTTTGGAATGTTTTGGCTGCTTTTGGGTTATAATTTGATGCTTGTTTGATGCTTGTATGTAACACCCCTTACCCGTATTCAACTTTGGAATCGGGTATGAGGTATTACCGGACTTAACTTGCTTGAATATACAACTTTGGGCTATAAAATTTCTTTTCAACTTAAAACATCTCATTCACATTCATATCTTCCTTATTATGGGCCTACGAGTCCCTAAACATGCATACGGAGGGTTTTGGAATTTAACCAAAAACTTTTGCACACTGAGAAATTTTTTTTACCTAAACAGGGCCACACGCCCATGCCCGTGTAGAATTTAATTTTCATTTCGAACCTACAGGGGTTTTCACTTGGCCAGACACACATCCATGTCAATGGCCCGTGTCCCTCGCACGGCCTAGACATGCCCATGTCCTGACTCGTGTGTGAAAACTTGGGTATTCTGTTTATGACGTTAGCAACCTCTTAAGGGCACACGGCCTAGGCACACGCCAGTGTGCTGGCCCATGTGACGAATTGAATTCTCGCAAATATGATGTAGAGGACACACGGTTTATCAACACACTCATGGGGCTGACTGTATGTCACTCACGGCCTAGACACAAGCCCGTGTGTCTACCCGTGTGGACAATTAGAAGGCTATTTACCAACCAATTTCCACCTTGAAATATCAACACACATATACCAACACAAGCAACACATAACAGGGGAATAATACACTATGAAAAACCATTAATCATCATTCATACAGATCACAATTTACTCCATCATTTGCATGAACTTTCACTTCATAAAACTCATCACCATTAAAACATGAAACTTGACAAATATCAACCAATTCCTAATGGCCATTTACAAAATGAGTGTATGACCTTAGTAGCCAACACTTTGGCTTTCAAATATGACATAACACAAGATGACCAAGTTCCCATACATGCCATACTCAAAATAAATCAACTTACTATACCAAAAGAATGATTGATAGTGTGATCCGAGCTCCGACGTTCTACGATCTCCGAGCTAGCTTGGCGATATTACATAGTATCACCCCTATCTCGTATCCATCACCGGATTAGGGTTAAGGGCATTACTTGACAGATCAAAAACTTTATCAAATAATTCGTAAATTAAGCCATCATTTACAAACATAAAGTCCGCTCATTAGGTCAACGAGACCTTAATTAGGCTTTAGAGTAGGTTCAGGACTAAACCGAACACATACAGAAATTCTCGAAAAAGTTTAAAACTTTTCTAAGTTTCAGGGGTTACACGCCCGTGCGGGTAGGCCATGTGCCTCCCACGGCTACTAGACACACTCGTGTGTATTCCCCATGGTTGAAACTGACTTAACTCCACGGCCACCAAGCACGCCCGTGTACCTTGGTTGTGGTCAATTTTGACTTAGCTCCACGACCACCAAGCATGTCCTTGCACTTTGGCCGTGGTCAATTCTGACTAAGCCTTACGGCTACCAGGCACGTCCGTGTGCCAAGGCCGTGTATCCTTAGCTAGCTACTGACTTAGTCCCACGGTCGGTAGGCACGCCCGTGTGCCATAACCGTGTGGCAAAATAGGCCATTTGCAAGGCCAAAATGCCACCCTCAAAAGGGTCAAACCTACAAGCAAATTAGCAATACTTCTCATGCACATTTGTCAACCATGAAAATATCAAAATAATCATCCAATCTCAACATTCCAATCCTATTATAATCATACCAAAACATACATCATATAACACATTCATCAAAACATATTACCAACATATAACTAGCCAAATCACATGGCTAAGTTCACATCTCATTCTTATACAATTAACTAGCCTATACATGCCTTTTCTAGTTATATACATTTCTAAAATGCACCAAAACAAGATGAGTAGTGTGATGACGATTCTCGACGATCCCCAAGCCTTCAGTAGCTTTGACGATCTATAAAACAGAACAAACATGTACACAGAGTAAGCTTTTAAAAGCGTAGTAAGCCAAAGTACAAATAAACTTAACATGAATTGCACATATCCAAAATGATGTAATAACCATAATGGTTCTCATAACAAATTCATCTCATCCTTTCTTTAGCTCTTTTTCTTTGCCCAAAACTTACCACATTCTCATCATTTCATTGCTCATATTCAAATTAGTAAGTTCATTTAAATACTTACCTTTCATACACATCTTGTGTACTTATCAAACATACCTGAATCGGATAAACATTCACGTAATCATTCATAGCTCGGAATTGCCCATTGAACCGTTCAGAATCTATTAGGATATACAGAATACTCAGAATAGTCGTACAATGCCAGCGTCCCAGACGTGGTCTTACATGTAATCAGATGTCGATGCCACTGTCCCCGACAGGGTCTTACTTGAATTAATACGATGCCAATGTTCTAGACATGGTCTTACACATAAAGCTCATATCAATGCCAACATCGCAGATGTGGTCTTGTATGTAATCAGATATCAATGCCTCTATCCCAGACAGCGTCTTACATGTAATCAGATATAGATGCCACTGTCTCGGACAGGGTCTTACACGAAATTAGATATCGATGCCACTGTCTCAGACAGGGTCTTACATGTAATCAGATATCGATACCACTGTCCCGGACAGGGTCTTACACGTAACTAGATTTCGATGCCACTGTCCCAGACAGGGTCTTTCACGTAATCAGATATCGATCACCTATGTCATAACATAGTTAATCCTATCTATTTCTATGTTCGAACGGAACTTCTCGAATGTTAACACTATGTCAATCTTATCATAGAATTCATATATACACAACATCTCATATGCATTCATCATTATGCATAGTCATATAAACATATGTAATTCAATACAAATACGTTTATTTAAATATCGACTTACCTCAAATTTGGATATTTGTTCTGTCTCGGTTAATCGACTACTTTCGTTTTCCCGTGATCTAATTTCGTTTTCTTCGATTCTTGATCTATACATATTCAAATTTAACCATTTTATTCATTAATTCATTCAATTCAATCCAAGAACACACATTTAGGGCTATTTGCAACTTAACCCTCACATTTGCATATTTTATCAATTTAATCTATTTTTCTCAAAACATCAAATTCACAAAATCATCTTTTAACCATGCTTAGCCGAATGTTCATACATCTCATACAAGCCAATAATTTTGATTAAATTTGGAATTTAATCCTTCAATTTCTATTTTCTCAATTTAGCCCTATTTAGCTAAATTCACCAAAAATTCAAGAACAAAACATGTTCATCAAATACATATCTTTCATATTTCACTATTAAAAATCATAAAACATATGTGTTCATCTAAGTCTCATTTCAAAAACATCATAAATTCTCAAAATTAAAGCATGGGTTTTGAAGTAGACAAAGCAACGATTACAGAAACGTAGAAATTATCAAAAACCAAAGTAAAACCATACCTTAATCAAGAAGGCAAAGAGCCGAATATTAGAAAGCTTCAAACCCCTTTCTTTTCTTTGTGTTTTCAATGGAAAGATGAATGCATTCATGTCCATTTCATGTTTTGCTTTGTTATAAACATAATATTTATCTAATTACCTAATTAACCTTTTATTAAACATAAGAAACTTATATTCATTAAGGGCATACTAGTCCTTTAACCATCAACCAAATAACTATTGGTTTAATAACAACATAAGGCCTCCACCTTAATAAGCCACAACACATAGGCATTTTAACATATAGCAAACAACTTTTGCATTTAATGCAATTCAATCCTTTTGTCAAATTAAACACACAAATAGACAAATTAACATACAAAACTTTACCACATACTTAATCACTTAACAAGGACACAAAAAAATAATATTAAAATATTATACGGGCTCAAATTTGTGGTCTCGAAACCACTGTTCCGACTAGGGTACAAACTGGACTGTTACACTACACGGAAGAGGGAAAAGAGAGGGGTAAGCATATAGCTTCGTATGTTTGCATGAATTAATATGGCAACATAAGTACTCATGGAAAAATCCATTTATCTCATAGAACAATAGCAACACAAGTTCTCAAGTGCTTAGGCATACTTACTATACTCATTCTTACACTCACACATCACATTATGGTTATATAACTTGTATTTTAATCATGGTACCTGTATCACTTAGTCACATAATTTAGCATTTATGCTAACTTGAACATAAACTTAGATCATCATCATCCTTAACATAAATGGAACTCATTATCATCCTTGTATAATTTAGCTCTATATCATCTTTGCATACTTATCTCTTTTGCCCATTGAACTACTTGGAATATCGAAGGATACTTAATCTCATCATACATGTGTCACGATGCCAATGCCATATCCTAGATATGGTCTTACATGGGATCACCTCTTGATGTTGATGCCATATCCCAGATACGGTCTTACATAGAATCTCTATGCTTGATATCAATGCCATGTCCCAGACATGGTCTTACACGAGATCTTCCTTTGGTGCTGAAGCCATGTCTCAGACATGGTCTTAAACATGACCTTCCTTATTCGATGCCGATGCAATGTCCCAGACATGGTTTTATACGGGATCTTCCTTATTCAATGCGATGCCATGTCCCAAACATGGTCTTATACGGGATCTATGTTCGATGTCGATGCCATGTCCCAGACATGGCCTTACACGAGACCTACATTCGGTGCTGATGCCTTGTCCCAGACATGGTCTTATATGCTACCTTCCTTATCTCATGTTGTGACATAGGTATCCATGCTATTCCGAATGTTCAACCAGGACTTTAACTTATCATTATCTCGTTATAATTTTATTGAGAAATCACTAATCAATTTCATAGAAAATAATATACAGCTCTCATGTAAAAAAGAAATTTAGAACATAGTAACATATGTAGCTTTAATTTCACAGAAACTTACCTTAGTACTCAAAATATGTGTAGGAATTTGATTTAGTCTGAAATCTTGTTTTTGCCTCGGTTTCGATCCGGGCTTTGTCTTTATTGATCTATAATAGAAAATTCACATGTTTAATACTCACATTGACTAAATTGACCCATGAATCAAACTTTGGAAAAATTACGATTTTGCCCCTAAATTTTATATAATTACACTTTTGCCCCTATGCTCGTAAAATGATTTTTATTCAACTTTCTTGTATTTGAAGCCTAGCTGAATCATTTTCTTAACTACAATAGCCCATAATTTCCACTATTTAGCTCATGTATGACCATTTTTATAACTTTTACAATTTGGTCCTTTTATGCATTTTTCATGAAAAGCACTTAGAAAAAAATGTTTATCATACATTAAACTTTCATATTCTTCCATAAAATATCAAAATACATGCATGTCATACATGGGTAAATTTTTTAACATAAACCCTAGCTCAAAATATAGCTAGAAATAGCTAAATCGAGCTACGAGAATCTCGAAAATATGAAGAACATTAAAAACGGGCTAATATGTACTTACTATCAAGCTTGGAAGTTGAAGAAACCCTAGCTAGGTCTCCTTGCAAAACTTTGGCACTTAGAGGAAGAAGATGGACAAGATTTTGACTTATTTTTCCCTTTTTAATTCATTAATTAACCAAATGACTAAAATGTCGTTAAGGCCCTTTCTTGAGATTTTTCCTTCCCATGTCCATTTTTTGTCCATCTTGACATTTAATGGTCTAATTGCTAAATAAAGACCTCTAGTAATTTTTAACTATTTCATACTTAAATCTTCTAGAATCTCACATTTTCTAATTTTTACAATTTAGTCTTAATGGACAAATTGATCACTAAATAATAAAATTTCTTCATGAAATTTTCACACAATCATGCAAAGACCTCATAAGCCTCATAAAAATCATAAAACACATATTTCTACTTTGAATTTGTGGTCTCGCAACCACTCTTCCGACTAGGCCCCAAATCGGGCTGTTACAATTCTCCCCCTTAGGGATTTTCGTCCCCTAAAATCTTACCAGTGAAAAGGTTTTGGCACTGGTTCCTCATAGCCTCCTCGGGCTCCCACGTAGCCTCTTCTACCCCATGTCTTTGCCATAGTGCTTTCACAAAGGCTATACTTTTATTCCTTAATTGTTTGAGTTCTCATGCCAAAATATTACCGGTTCTTTGCCATAAGTCATGTCGGATTGAATTTCAACCTCTGTCGGTGTAATCACATGCGAAGGGTCTGATCGGCAACGACGTAACATAGACACGTGAAACACATCATGAATCTTTTCCAATTCAGACGAAAAAGCCAATCGATAGGCTACCGACCCTATCCTATCAGTGATCTCATATGGTTCGATAAAACGCGGACTCAATTTACTTTTCAGGCCAAATCTGAGAACTTTCTTCCACGGTGACACTTTCAAGAATACTTTATCATCGACTTGAAACTCGATCTCTTTTCGTTTCAAATTCGAGTAGGATTTTTGTCTATCAGAAACAGCTTTTAAACAATCTCGAATCAACCTTACTTTCTCTTCGATTTCTCTAACCAGATCGACCCCGTGAATCTGATTTTCCTTGAGTTCAGTCCAATATAAAGGTGTTCAAAACTTACGCCCATAAAAAGCCTCATAAGGCACCATTTTCAAACTCCACTGAAAACTGTTATTATAGGCAAACTCTACCAATGGTGGGTACTTTTCCCAGCTGCCCTGAAACTCAAGAACACAACACCAGAACATATCCTCAAGTATCTGTATTAACCTCTCCGACTGTCCATCAGTTTGGGGGTGAAAGGTCGTACTAAAACTTAACTTTATGCCGAAGGCCTCTTGCAACTTTTTCCAAAATCTGGAGGTGAATCGCGGATCTCTATCCGATATAATCGACAAAGGCACTCCATGAAGCCTTACAATCTCGAAAACATACAAGTTTGCCAACTTATCATGTGAATAGTCGACACGTACAGGTATGAAATGGGCTGACTTCGTAAGTCTATCTACCACAACCTATATGGCATTTTTCTTACTCGGTGTTAACGGTAAACCCGTTACAAAGTCTATGGTAACACGGCCCCACTTCCACTTGGGAACCATAATGGGTTGAAGCAAACCTGAAGGAAATTGGTGTTCGTCCTTTATTTGCTGACAAATCAAGCATCTTGATACAAACTCAGAAATATCTTTCTTCATACTCGACCACCAATACAATTTCTTCAAGTCATTATACATTTTTGTACTGCCCGGATGTACGGATAGACATCCACTATGTGCGTCGTGTAAAATCTTTCGAATAAGTTCATCATTTCTTGGTACAAAAACTCTGTCTCTGAACATCCGACATCCATCAGAATTGATCCGAAAGTCAGACTCAACACCTGACTCGCACTGAACTCTTTTGGCTTGTAAGTCACTATCATCTTTCTGATCCTCATAAATCTCTTGAAGATACATCGATCTAGCCCTCAACTCAGCTAGAATAGAACCATCCTCTGACAAGGTCACCCGAGTATTCAAAGCCCTTAATGCAAATAAGGATTTTCTACTCAAAGCATCTGTGACTACATTCGCCTTTCCCGGGTGGTAATCAATCACTAACTCATAATCTTTTATCAACTCTAGCCATCTTTGCTGCCTTCATTTCAATTCCTTTTGAGTCATCAAGTACGTTAAACTTTTGTGATCGGTGAATATCCAATATCTTTCACCATACAAATGGTGTCTCCATATCTTCAATGCAAACACAATGGCGGCCAACTCTAAATCATGTGCCGGGTAATTCTTCTCCTGTGGCTTTAACTGTCTAGAAGCATATGCTATCACTTTTCCTTCTTGCATAAGCACACAGCCCAGTCTATTCAAGAATGCATCACTATAAATCACAAATTCTTTTCCCAGTTCAGGTTGCACTAGAATTAGAGCCTCTGTCAATAATGCCTTTAGTTTCTCGAAACTCTGTTGACACTTATCTGTCAATTCAAACTTTACATCTTTCTGTAATAGCCTTGTCATCGGTGTAGCTATCATAGAGAATCCCTTGACAAATCGTCTGTAATAGCCAGCTAGGCCCAAAAAACTTCTAACCTCGGATACATTCCTCGGCGATTTCCATTTAACAAATAGCTGAAATCTTACTTGGGTCGACTCAGATTCCATCTCCCGAGACAATATGCCCTAAAAATCCAACATCTTTTAACCAAAATTCACTTTTGCTAAGCTTGGCATACAAGTGATTATCTCGCAAAATCTGTAAAACCATCCTCAAATGTTCGGCATGTTCATACTCATCATGACAATATATCAATATGTCATCAATAAAAATCAAAACAAACTTATCCAAGTATGGCCGAAATATATGGTTCATTAAATCCATAAACACAGCAGGGGCATTTGTTAAGCCAAAAGGCATGACTAAAAATTCGTAGTGCCCATACCTCATCCGAAATGCAGTCTTCGGCACATCTGAGCCATTTACTCTCAACTGATAATATCCCGACCTGAACTCTATCTTAGAAAACACAGTGGCTCCCTTCAATTGATCGAATAAATCATCGATCCTTGGCAATGGGTACTTGTTCTTCACTGTTACCTTATTAAGTTGCCGGTAATCTATACATAACCTCATGGATCCATCTTTTTTTTTCACAAATAATACTGGAGCACCCCATGGAGAATAACTTGGTCTTGCAAAACCTTTGTCCGTCAATTCTTGCAACTGTGCCTTCAATTCCTTCAACTCAGTCGGATCCATTCTGTATGGAGCAATTGATATAAGTGTCGTACCAGAAGCTAACTCGATGCCAAATTCAATCTCTCTAATCGGAGGCAACCTTGGCAATTATTCTGGGAATACATCTGGGTACTCACATACTATCGACACTGATTCAATCTTTAACTCGGTTTCTTTAGCATTCATAATAAAAGCAAGACATGCTTCATACCCCTTTCTTACACATCTCTGAGCAGACATATGAGAAATCACAACAGGCGATCTTTCTTGTTCATCTGATTCAACACGAAGAGTGTCCCTATTTTCACATCTCAATTCAATGTATTTCTTTCCATAATTTACTGTCACATCATGAGTGATTAACAATTCCATATTAAGAATTATATCGAATTCATTAAATGGCAATAGCATGAGATTTGCCTTAAAATAATGACCTGTAATCATCAATGGGCAATCTTTGTATACCTTATCAACTAATACACTTTTTCCTAAAGGATTGGACACTTTTATCACGAATTCTATGGACTCTATAGGCATGCTCATACTAGATACTAATTTCATGCAAATGTATGAATGGGTAGACCCCTAATCAATTAAAGCAACAACATTAGTATCATGGAGAGAAAATGTACTGTAATTACATCAGGGGATGACGCCTCGTCGCGAGCGCAAATGGCTTAAGTCCTCCCAGGCGCTCTACCATCAGATCTTGTAGCCTTCTCTCTGGGAGTACTCTTACTACTCATCCCTCTTCCTGGGTTTCTCTGAGGTCTCCCTCTAGTAGTGCTTCCCGATCTCGCACTCTGAATTGTCTCTTTTTCAACCATCTCAGGGCACTTTTTAATAAAATGGTCTGGGGAACTGCATTTAAAGTAGACCCTCTCATGAGCTCGGCACTTACCGGGGTGATGTTTGCCACGCTGTGGACATTCCAGTCGATATGGTTGTGTGTTTCCAACATTAGCAATTGAAGTGGTCTGAGCTTTAGACCCTGAATACTATTTACTCTTACCTCGATTTGGAAACCCAGCTGAAGTGGCTGATTGGGTAGGGAGGTCTCTTGCTTTTTTGGATGAAGATTGAAATGACTTGTTCATTTGTCTCTTTCTTTAGTCACGAGACTCCATCTCAACTTTTCTTTTCTCTTTCACCAATTCCTTAGCCTTACAAGCCCGATCCACTAGCACAACAAATTCCTTCAATTCGAGGACACCAACAAACAATTTGATATATTCATTTAATCCGTCCTTAAACTGTCTACACATAATGGCTTCAGTGGATACACACTCTCGAGCGTATTTGCTGATCCATACAAACTTACGTTCATATTCGGTTACTGTCATCCTACCTTGTTTCAATTCAAGGAATTCCTTTCGTTTCTGGTCGATAAACCTCTAGCTAATATACTTCTTCCGGAATACTTCTTGGAAAACTGTCATGTCATCTTTTCCCTTGGTAAAACTGACACAAGGGTGTTCCACCACTGATAAGTGGAATCTCTCAAAAGAGATACCACAAACTTCATGCACTCTTTAGGTGTGCAAGATAACTCATCAAATACCCTAATGGTATTTTCAAGCCAGAATTCTGCTGTTTCTGGGTCATCATCTTTACTAGTACTGAATTTTTCGCCTCCTTGCTTCGAAATTCTATCAACCAGAGGCTTTTCTCTTCTTACCACTTCTACCACTTAGGGAGCTACTAGGGTAGGCTGAGGAATAGGTGGGGGTGGAGGGGATTGTGCATTCAGTTTCGTACGAACGAACTCCGTATACCATGCATCCATCATGTGGAGAAAGGCTTTCCTAGCCTGTTCTTCTCCTCTCTGACTCACGGCCGTAGGTCTATTCTCATTTTCATTCAGCACCGTCCCCTTTGGCGGGAGCCGACACGTTACTTTCTACATCATCTGGGACAGCTCTATCGGGATCCATTTACTATATGAAAACATAATTTAAATCGTCAGGAGTCGTCACACTATCAGTACATAAATACTCATATGTATTGCATGTATACCTAGACTCATGTATATGCTACATTAGTCCGTGACTCAACTAAACCGTAGCTCTGATATTACTAAATGTGACACCCCTTACCCGTATTCAACTCTAGAATCGGGTATGAGGCATTACCGGACTTAACTTTCTTGAATATACAACTTTGGGTTATAAAATCTCTTTTCAACTTAAAATATCTCATTCACATTCATATCATCCTTATTATGGGCCTACGAGGCCCTAAACATGCATATGGAGGGTTTCAGAATTTAACCGAAAATTTTTGTACACTTAGAATTTTTTTTTACCTAAATAGGGCCACACACACGTGTGAAATGGGACACGCCCGTGCGGGCAGGCCGTGTGGTCACACACGCCCATGTCCCTAGCCCGTGTAGAATTTATTTTTTCATTTCTAACCTATCGTGGTTTTCACACAGCCAGACGTACGACCGTGTCAATGGCCCGTGTCAATCACACGGCCTAGACACACCCGTGTCCTCACCCGTGTGTGAAAACTTGGGTATCCTGTTTATGACGTTAGCAACCTCTTAAGGGCACATGGCCTAGGCACACGCCCGTGTGCTGCCCCGTGTGACGAATTGAATTCTTGCAAAATTGATGGAAGGGACACACGACTTATCAACACATCCATGGGGCTAACCGTATGTCACACACGGCCTAGACACACGCCCGTGTGTGTACCCATGTGGACAATTAGAAGGCTATTTTCCAAGCCAATTTCCACCTTGAAACATCAACACACATATACCAACACAGGCAACACATAACATGGCAATAATACACTATGAAAAACCACTAATCATCATTCATACACATCACAAATTACTCCATCATTTGCATGAACTTTCACTTCATAAACTCATCACCATACACACCAAGTCATGGTCTTATACAGGATCTATGTTTGGTGTCAATGCAATGTCCCAGACATGGTCTTAAATGGGACCTACATTCGGTGTCGATGCCATGTCCCAGACATGGTCTTATACCTTATTCGATGTCGATGCCATGTCCCAGACATGATCTTAAATGGGATTTACATTGCCATCTCCTAGGCATGGTCTTAAACGGGACCTACATTCGGTGCCGATGCCATGTCCCAGACATGGTCTTATACAGGACCTTCCTTATCTCATGTTGTGACATAGGTATCCATGCTATTACGAATGTTCAACCGGGACTTTAACTTATCATTATCTCGTTATAATTTTATTGAGAAATCACTAATCAATTTCATAGAAAATAATATACATAGTAACATATGTAGCTTTAATTTCACACAAACTTACCTCGGTACTCAAAATATGTGTAGGTATTCGATTTAGTCCGAAATCTTGTTCTTGCCTCAGTTTCAGTCCGGGCTTCATGTTTCATGATCTATAGTAGCAAATTCACTTGTTTAATACTCACATTGACTAAATCGACCCATGAATCAAGTTTTGGCAAAATTATGATTTTGCCCCTAAATTTTTATATAATTACACTTTTGCCCCTAAGCTTGTAAAATGATTTTTTATTCAACTTTCTTGTATTTCAAGCCTAGCCAAATCATTTTCTTAACTACAACAGCCCCTAATTTCCACTATTTAGCTCATGTATGACCATTTTTATAACTTTAACAATTTGGTCCTTTTATGCATTTTTCATGAAAATCTCTTAGAAAAATTGTTTATCATACATCAAACATTCATATTCTTTCATAAAACATCAAAAATACATGCATGCCATACATGGGTAATTTTTGAACATAAACCCTAGCTTAAGATATTGCTAGAAATGGCTAAATCGAGCTACGAGGATCTCAAAAATACGAAGAATATTAAAAACGGGGCTAGGATGTACTTACTATCAAGCTTGGAAGTTGAAGAAACCCTAGCTATGTCTCCTTGCAAAATTCGGCACTTAGAGGAAGAAGATGGACAAGATTTTGACTTATTTTTCCCTTTTTAATTCATTAATGAACCAAATGACTAAAATGCCCTTAAGGCCCTTTTGTTGAGATTTTTCCTTCCCATGTCCATTTTTGTCCATCTTGACATTTAATGGTCTAATTGCTAAATAAGGACCCCTAGTAATTTTTATAATTCTATTTCATACTTAAATATTCTAGAATCTCATATTTTCTAATCGTTACAATTTAGTCCTAATGGACAATTGATAACTAAACAATAAAATTTCTTCATGAAATTTTCACACAATCATGCAAACACCTCATAAGCATCATAAAAATTATAAAACACATATTTCTACTTCAGATTTGTGGTCTCGCAGCCACTATTCTGACTAGGCCCCAAATCAGGCTGTTACATTGTAGGTATGACCCAAAATGGATGGCAATTTGGCCTTGCAAATGGGCTATAATTGCCCACACGGTTGAGCACATGAGTGTGTGTCCCGACCGTGTCCTTCACTGTCCCAATTGGAAGCTAGTCGGAATTGCACACGAGCCAGACACACAGGTGTGTGATAGGCCGTGTGATTCATGTTAGTGTTGCACACGGGCCAGACACACGGGAGTGTGACAGGCCTTGTGATTCAAGTCATCTTTGCACACAGGCTGAAACATGGTCCAAGGCACGGCCGTGTGAGGCACACGGCCTAGCCATATGGGCGTGTACTCTATTTTGAAAGAAAATAATCTAAGTTTTTTTAAAGTTTCTGTATGAGTTTAGTTTGGTCCCGAACCCTCTCTAAAGCATGTTTAAGGTCCCGTAGACCTTTTAAAAGGATAAAGTGAATGTGAATGATGATGATTTGTTGATGCATAATGTATGTTTGTGAAATATCTGTAAAATGTTCCGATGTGTTACAGTTTACCAATGTCACGAGCCTCATAATCTTCTTTTCTTTTCGTTTTATAGAGTTCTTCTACTTTATGTCCTTGATCTACGAAAACCACAAATTCTTTTAGTTCTAGAATTCAAACTAATAATTTGATATCTTCATTTAAACTGTTTTCAAGCCGAGTGCACACAACAGCCTTTAACGGTATACATTCCTGAGCATATTTTTTGAGTCGCACGAATTCTCTTTCATACACAGCTACAGTCATACCAATGTGTTTTAATTCGAGAAATTCTTTTCGTTTCTTGTCTATAAATCGCTGACTAACATATTTGTAACACCCCTTACCCGTGTTCGACGTTGGAATCAGATACAAGGCATTATCAAACTTAACTTGCTTAAACATACAACATTGGGCTATAAAAATTTCATTTCAACTTAAAACTTCTCATTCATGTACATAACATCCTTATAATGGGCCTTCGACGCCCTAAACATACATACGGAAGGTTTCGAAATTAAACCGGAAACATTTGCGCTCTTAGAAAAGTTTTGCCTAAACAGGGCCACACGCCCGTGTGGGCAGGCCGTGTGGTCACACACGCCCATGTTCCTAGCCCGTGTGGAATTTATTTTTCATTTTGAACCAATAGAGGTTTTCACACTGCTGGACACACACCGGTATGCTGGCCCATGTGACGAATCAAAATCTCGTAATTTGATACAGGGGACACACGGCCTATCAACACACCCATGAGGTTGACCGTGTGTCACACACAGCCTAGACACATGTAACACCCCTAACCCGTAACCGTCGCCAGACTAGGGTTAAGTGGTATTACTAATCATTTCTGAATATTTCATATCATTCCATGTCCAAACATAACAATTCTCATTCTTTAGAATAGGGCCACGACCAAACTGAACACATACGAAAATTTCTAAAATTCAAACATTTTTCTAAGTTATAGAGATCACACGCCCGTGTGGGTAGGCCGTGTGCCTCACACGGCCTCAGACACGCCCATGTGTCCAAGCCGTGGCAAAACAGGGCATACCTACTGACTTGTCCACACGGCCTGAGACACGTCCATGTGCCTCACCCGTGGTTGACATTGACTTGCACCACACGGCCAGTCACACACCCGTGTGTCCAGCCCATGGTTGCCACTGACTAGATCCATATGGCCAGTCACACGCCCGTGTGTCTTGCCCATGGTCGAGTCTAACTTGTATCAAATTACAAATTTGAAAGACACGGTCGAGCCACACGCCTGTGTGCTCCACTGTGTGGGCAATTATAGGGCATTTTTAAGGCCAAATTTGCATCCCACACATTGATTCACCTACAAGCCTCAAATCAAAACCAATTCATACCTCAAAATGCAATCAAACATACCAATTCAAGCTCCAATTAATCATCTACTATGACCTCTATTCTTATACTCAATTCTTACTCAAATAAGTTCATTCCAAAACACCATATTCACAACTCAAATCCTTTAACTAAGCATCATCCAGTCATACCACAAATTCACACTTAAAATGCCATTCTCATCAACCAATCCAAGCATGAAATATACTATATTTATCATACACTTATCCCACACATGTGTTACTACATCATTCAACTTTTAAACATATCTCATGGCAATATTTACACAGCTCAAAACAGGCCACATTTAATAGCCTATACATGCCATATACCACCTAAACACATATTTCAAAAGTACCAACATCAATTGCCGATAGTGTGATTAAGTCACTGACGATCCCCAGATCCGAGCTAGCTTTACTGACACTATAAAACAGAGAAACATATCACACAGTAATCTCAAAAGCTTAATAAGTTCGTAACAAAATACATTCAAATTAACAAACCAAACTCATTAAATAAGTAAATCCATCACATAGATCAATTCTCAAATATTCATACCATATCATCCATAGCTAAAATACTCATTCAACCATTCATAAATTTATATATAATCTCATCAACTAAAAAGGTTCAATACATACCTTAGCCAAAACATAGTTATTCAACTTCCATGCTACTCAATGCTCGATATTACACTTCGATCAACCTTTGTTATCTGTTTAATTTAATCACACACTTAGTGCCAAATTCGTAGCAGAAGCATATTCGTCATCACACACTTAGTGCCTATTCTTTTAACCGACATATCTCGGTACCGCACACACAGTGCCAAATCAATAAGACGAAGCTTCCATAACTTCGCACACACAGTGCTATTCATCTCTGTTTCGATTTAAATTATGCACACTTAGTGCCATCTAATTCAATTCCGCACATAGCATTTCTAATCTCATAATGATATATATATTCATTCCATAATACTAAACCATATTTTAACAACATGTATTATATCCGAACTTACCTCGGACGTCGAAATACCGAAACTTGCCAATCAATCGAATAATTTATCTTTGCCTCAATCTCGATCCGAATCTATCCTTTCTTGGTCTATACATATTCAAATTTAGCTTATTCAATCACCAATTTATTCAATTTAGTCCAAACACACATATTTAGGGCATTTTACAAAATAGCCCTCACATTTTCACATTTCGACACTTTAGTCCCTATTTCATTTCATTATACCATGCTTAGGCTGAATTCTCCTTATACTCATACAAGTCCATATATTTCATTAATTTCACATTTTAGACCCTCAAAATATTATTTTTACAATTTAGTCCAAATTACTCAATTTCACTAAGAGTTCAAAGACAAAATATGTTAATCTTCCACCTATCTTTCATATTTCATCATCAACTATCACAAAGCTCAAACATTCATCAATGGCATATCTCAAAATCACCATAAAACTCTAAAATTACGGCATGGGTTTGATAGTACACTAAGCAACGATCACAAAAAACGTAAAAATCATCAAAAACTGATCTTGAAACATATTTTAATCAAGCTAAACCCGAGCCGAACATCGTAAAACTTCAAACCCTTATTCTTTCTTCAACTTTCAACAATAACAAAGATGATAATGGCTTTTAATTCCTTCTTGTTTTATTATATTAACATTAATAATCATTTTACCATTTTGCCCTTTATTATTTCATTTAAATTTGCACCAAGTAAAGCCCATTTTTGTCCATCAAATATTCCAATGGTTTATTAACAACATAAGGATTCTCACTTTAATAAGCCATGCCAAATTAGCACTTTAACAATCAGCACACAACTTTTACATTTTATGAGATTAAGTTCTTTTTGCTAATTCAGCACTCAATCGATAAAATTTTCACACGGAACTTTCACACATGCTCAATCACATATTATAAACACCAAGATAATATTAAAATATTTTTTAACCTCAGATTTTTGGTCCCAAAACCACTGTTCCAACTAGGGCCTAAATCGAGCAGTTACAATTCTCCCTCCTTAGGGCCTAAACCACTGTTTTTACAGTTCGGATATTGCTCTCTCATAACATCTTCATGCTCCCACGTAGCCTCTTCGACTCCGTGTTTGTACCACAATATTTTCACTAAGGAAATATTCTTATTTCTCAAATCTTTAATCTCTCGCGCCAAAATCTGTATCTGTTCTTCACTATACGATAAATCTGACTGAATCTCAACCTCAGTAGGAGTGATCACATGCGAAGGATCAGATCTGTATCGTCCAAGCATTGATACATGAAACACATTATAAATCTTTTCTAATTCAGTGTGGCCATTTCTGAGTCCTCTCCCACGTCGAGCCGTTTACTGAGGATTATTTGAAACATTAAATAAAAGGTGTGAGTTTCGAAACTCAATGTGTACAAACCTTTGTAATCAAATCGCATACAAATATTCACATTGGGCCTAAGCCCTATCGAAATCAGTGGTCTTGGGCCTTAGCCTAAAATGACCTCATATCATATCATATCATATCATATCATATGCAAGACTAGGTAATGGAAAACCCTCCCAAAAATCCATCCGCTACACACACCATTTCCCTTCCAACACTACACACCTGTGGGGATTTCTAAATCGACCCACCCATCCTCTACACACCAAAGGTAGCACTCACAGCAGCACTACCCAATGTTGCAGCAAAGCTGCTAATCATATAATAGGCTTAAAGCCACTGGTGGATCCACGGTCGTCAAGTGACTCTGCGATCCTCAAATCTTACTCCGTACCATAATTACCACCTATATGCATCCTAGGCAGAATATCATATGAATGCATCAAACACATAAGTAAAATACATAAACTTACACTCATCACATAGGGGTATTTTCGTCATTTCATAACCCAAGGGTATTTCCATAAATCTACTCTACAGGGGTATCTAGGTAATTTTGCAAATCAGAGATACTTTGGAAATTTTGTAAATCAGGGATGTTTTGGTAATTCTACAAATTAAGGGTATCTTAGTAATTTCACAATTCGGGGCTATCTTAATGATTTTTCAAACCAAGGGTATTTTGGTAATTTCAATTTAGGGGTATTTTAGTAATTTTACAAATCTAGGGTATTTGGTCCCTCTCGAGTTTAGTTATGAACTTTGGCCCATTAACAAGTCCTTGCGGCTAAAGTGAATAGACATTATGCACCAGGTAGGATTCCAGAGAAGAAGAGGTGGGCCGCTAGGGCCGCTTAAGTACCAAGCTCTCCCTAGATCCAATCCTAGACATGCATATGCCCGTTACCACACTCTAACCTAGCAACTTGTCCACGGACATGTTTAATTATTAGAAAGTCTTAAACGGTTTAAGAGTTGTTCAGTACTAAGCCTAAAGTCCATAAAACCCTAGCATACTAGTCTACATCCCCATAAAACCCATAAACCCTTTTCACGTTCATATAACCCATAATGGCCACAACACATTTTTATGGCCCACTAGGCCCAAATCTCAATCATATGACCCATTAAGCCCAAAACAAATCCAGATCATGTAACATGTATGCTTAACCCAATTCATATAATCAAATTAATCCATTTCATCAAACTTAGCCTCAGGGCCCACCGGTCCCATTTAGCCACTTTCGGCTTTTCAGCTTTTCTGCATTGCCAGATTCGTGTGTGCATAGTGTTTGTACACACCTGGATACCGCGACGTGCTATTTTATCCTTAGCCTTGACCCTACAACCAATCAACCTTCAATCAAACACTCATACTTAATCAAAATATTTACTCAAAAGTCGAAACCTTACCGTAACCTTACCGTGTGTCACCGGGTTCTAATGGCCCTTCCTTCGCTACTAATTACAAGTGTTCCCTAGATCTGCACTCACACATACACCATCAAAATTCGGGTGACTGGTAATCCACACGAGACATCCACAAATTCAGCCATTCACTTCAACCATAATCGAGTCAAATATCCTTACCCTTGCTAATGATCCTACCACGCTTGCGATCTCCGATCCTTACCCTTGTTAATACAAGATCACCGATAATGAAAAATTAGATCGCTCTTCGGCTTTTAACTAAAAATATTAAAGAGAGTTAATAGAATACTTACCGTATCCAACCTTAGATCCTGCGACCTAGATAACTACCAAACGAGATTCGGCTTTTAACCTTGACTAAGAGTAGCTACCAACTAATTTATGATAGAGAAAAAGAACAAAGATTCGGCACTAATAGGGATTTCAGCAAGGAAGGATGATGGTAATTCGACAAAGAAGAGAATTTGGCTATAGGGGAATTTGGCTTTCAGAGAAAGAAGAAGAACACTACTCTAATAGGAATTTCAGCAAAAAGAATGATGGGTTTTCTTTTTAGCAAATGAAAGAATTTGGCTGAGGGAGAGAAAAAAAACAGTAATGGAAACCTAAGGAACCTTTCAAAGGAATTCAGTAAAGAATAGAAAGACTGTCCTATTTGCAAAACTCTCCAAATGCCGGAAGCCACAATGAAAATTCGTAATACCCCTTAAAATACGCAAAAACGACACTCATCTACCCTCCTAAGCTGAATTTATACACTCTTCACTTCCCAAAACGGCGCCAACTCTTCACACTTCTCAGCTCCTAACTTTTCTCCTTGATAACACCTTAGCCTTATCCGAATTTCCCTCCATTATCAGTTCCCCTTACCACTCAAACACTCCAACGCAAGAGTTCATATTCAACACAACTTTGGCTGTCCACCTATGCAAAATAAAACACTCCAAAAATACCACTCCTAATGCTCGAACCTTGGACTTCCTCAGCTGACAACACACCACCTTATAGCTCCCCAAGTGACGCCACTTGCCACTGGACCACAAGCCTATTTGTGTCTTATTTTCTCTTAATCTGATTAAGAGGCCGAATGCCTGAGACTAGGGTCCGCTAAAGCAAGAAAAATAAATTTTTCCCTATGGTTTTCCCAATCTATGAAACTTCAAATAATCCCGATAATACCTTAAAATTAATATTCTAAGTGCTACTCATACATACCAACCTCAATGCATAGAAATTTAAAGTTTCGAGATTTTTGGGGCGTAAACCAAAATTTATCCTATACCCTTACTTGATCTCAGAACATCTCCAACACCCCTAAACACTCCAAATTCAATAACCCTCAAAGCCCACATGCCAATTGTCATTCTATTGCTCACTTAAAAACTTTTTTGGGACCCAAAGCCCAACGCCCAATAGGCCCAATTCTACTAGGACCAAATTCGGGGCGTTACTATTCTACCCCCTTAAAGAAATTTCGTCCTCGAAATTTCCAGCTAACAGGGTGGTCGTGTATCAACTACCCCGCCATGCTACCGCTACGCGCTCTGTCCCTAATAATTTTAATACATACCCAAAACATCCACCTATCGCAAATATTCTTAAACATACGAAGAATAAGTACCAAATTCCGATTCAAATGTTTACAAAGCCCTAACACTTCCATGGCCTCTTCCACCTCTTCTAGTGCTCATCATTGCGTATTTTTAAATTAAATTTTTTATGAAATTAGTTCGTATTTCCACTGTTTAAAACACATGTCTTATGTAAGTAACAATTTTTTTAAGTTATTTCGCGGTCGAGAATCCACTATAGACTTAAGTTTCCTATGGGCTTTAGTCTCTAAAAACCTGTTTTTAAGTAGCTCATTATCTATGTAGTTCAGTAATTTAAACAAATGTAGTACAGAAAACTTACTTGGCTCAACGTCAAGGGCTCGGTGAACCACACTACAAGATCCTGCAAAAACTTTTTAATCTACTTGTTTTAAAAACCTAAAATCTAAGGCCCATTTCATAGCCCGAGCTTTGCAACCGAGCTTTGATACCACTAAATGTAACACCCTAGACCCGGCCGAGAAGTTAGGCCCGAATCCGGCATGTCACAACAAAGGCATATTTCAAAACGATTTTGCTAAGTTAAATTTTAGGGCCCAAAAGCCCAAAACCCATGAGTCTTGTTAAGTAGTGATAAAAGCCCATTTTATAGCTTTAAGAATTTCGAAAACCAAGTTTAAGCATAAGAAATTTACTTAAGTTTAATCATTTAGTAAATAGTTAAAACATTAAAACCCAAAATTTAAAATCAAATCAAAGTACAAGGCCTTATTACATCCAACGAAAGTAAAGCAACTAAAACCATGTCCTTTGAAACAAATAAATAAAAATAAAAATTTAAGCATCTTGTAGTGTGGCCATCTCAGAGTCCTCTCCCACGTCGAGCCGTTTACTGAGGATTACCAAAAACATTAAATAAAGGGTGTGAGTTTCGAAACTCAGAGTGTACAACCCTTGGCAATCAAATCACATACAAATATTCACATTAGGCCTAAGCCCTATCGAAATCGGTGGTCTTGGGCCTTAGCCCACAATGACTTCATATCATATCATATCATATGCAAGACAAGGTAATGCAAAACCCTCCCAAAAATCCATCCGCTACACACACCATTTCCCTTCCAACCCTACACACCTGTGGGGATTTCTAAATCGACCCATCCATCCTCTACACACCAAAGGTAGCACTCATAGTGGCACTACCCAACGTTGCAGCAAAGCTGCTAATCATATAATAGGCTTAAAGCCACCGGTGGATCCACGGTTGTCAAGCACATAGGTAACATCCATAAACTTATACTCATCACATAGGGGTATTTTCGTCATTTCACAACCCAAGGGTATTTCCGTAAATCTACTCTACAGGGGTATCTAGGTAATTTTGCAAATCAGAGGTACTTTGAAATTTTGCAAATCAGGGATGTTTTGGTAATTCTACAAATTAAGGGTATCCTGGTAATTTCACAATTCGGGACTATCTTAGTGATTTTTCAAACCAAGGGTATTTTGGTAATTTCAAATCAGGGGTATTTTAGTAATTTTACAAATCTAGGGTATTTGGTCCCTCTCGGGTTTTAGTTATGAACTTTGGCCCGTTAACAAATTCTTGCAACTAAAATGAACAGACATTATGCACCAAGTAGGATTCCAGATAAGAGGAGGTGGGCCGCTAGGGCTGCTTAAGTACCAAGCTCTCCCTAGATCCAATCCTGGACATGCATATGCCCGTTACCACACTCTAACCTAGCGACTTGTCCACAGACATGTTTAATTATTAGAAAGTCTTACGCGTTTTAATAGTTATTCAGTATTAAGCCTAAAGTCCATAAAACCCTAGCATACTAGTCTACGTCCCCATAAAGCCCATCAAACCCATTTCGCGTTCATATAACCCATAATGGCCACATCACATTTTTATGGACCACTAGGCCCAAATCTCAATCACATGACCCCTTAGGCCCAAAACAAATCCTGATCATGTAACATGTATGCTTAACCCAATTCATATAATCAAATTAATCCAATTTATCAAACTTAGCCTTAGGGCCCACCGGGCCCATTTAGCCACTTTTGGGTTTTCAGGTTTTCGGCATTGCTGGATTCATGTGTGCATAGTGTTTGTACACACTTGGATACCGGGACGTGCTATTCTATCCTTAGCCTTGATCCTACAACCAGCCAACCTTCAATCAACCACTCATACTGAATCAAAATATTTACTCAAAAGCCGAAACCTTACCGTAACCTTACCGTGTGCCACCAGGTTCTAATGGCCCTTCGCTACTAATCACAAATGTTCCCTAGATCTACACTCACACATACGCCATCAAAATTTGGGTGATTCGTAATCCACACGAGTCATCCACACATTCGGCCATTCACTTCAATCATAATCGAGTTGAGTATCCTTACCCTTACTAATGATCCTACCACGCTTGCGATCTCCGATCCTTACCCTTGTTAATACAAGATAATCGATAATGAAAAATTAGATCGCCCTTCGGCTTTGAACAAAACATACTAAGGGGAGTTAACAGAATACTTACCGAATCCAACCTTAGATCCTGCGGCCTAGATAACTACCAAACGAGATTTGGCTTTTAACCTTGACTGAGAGTAGCTACCAACTGATTTATGATAGAGGAAAAGAACAAAGATTCGAAACTAATGGGGATTTCCGTAAGGAAGGATGATGGTAATTCGGCAAAAAAGAGAATTTGGCTATAGGGGAATTTGGCTTTCAGAGAAAGAAGAGGAACGCTACTCTAATAGGAATTTCGGCAAAAAGAATAATGGGTTTTCTTTTCGGCAAATGAAAGAATTCGACTGAGGGGGAGAAAAGAAAGTAATGGAAACCCAAGGAACCTTTCAAAGGAATTCGGTAAAGAAATGAAAGACTGACCTATTTGCAAAACTCTCCAAATGCCTAAAGCCACAATGAAAATTCGTAATACCCCCTAAAAGACCCAAAAATAGCACTCATCTACCCTCCTAAACTGAATTTATACACTCTCCACTTCCCAAAATGGCACTAACTCTTCACACTTCTTAGCTCCTAACTTTTCTCCCTCATAAAACCACTGCCTTATTTGAATTTCCCTCCATTATCAGTTCCCTTTACCACTCAAACACTCCAACGCAAAAGTTCATATTCAATACAACTCTGGCCGTCCACCTATGCAAAATAAAACACTCCAAAAATACCACTCCTAATGCTCGAACCTTGGACCTCCTCAGCTGAAAACACGCCACCTTATAGCTCCCTAAGTGATGCCACTTGCCACTGGACCACAAGCTTATTTGTGTCCAAGTTTCTCTTAATCTGATTAAGAGGCCTAATGCCTGAGACTAGAGTCTGCTAAAGTAAGAAAAATTAATTTTTCCCTATGGTCTTCCCTATCTATAAGACTTCAAATAATCTCGATAACACCTTAAAACTAATATTCTAAGTGCTACTTATACATTCCAACCTCAATGCAAAGAAATTTAGAGTTTCGGGATTTTTGGGGCGTAAACCAAAATTTTTGCTATACCCTTACTTGATCTCAGAACATCTCCAGCACCCCTAAATGATCCAAATTCAGTAACCCTCAAAGCCCACATGCCAATTGTCATTTTCTTGCTCACTTAAAAAATTTTTTGAGACCCAACGCCCAATAGGCCAAATTCTACTAGGCCTAAATTCGAGGCGTTACAGAGCCAATCCATACCCATAATAATATCAAATTCATCAAAATGTAGCAACATCAAATTAGTCAGAAAGCAAATATCCTGAAACGTCAATGGACAGTTTTTGCACACTTTATCCACTAAAACACACTTGCCTAAGGGGTTCGATACTCTAATCACAAATTCAGTAGACTCAGCAGGTAGAGTCTTACTTGATACTAGATTCACACATACATAGGAATGACTAGAACCTGGATCTATCAATGTAATCATATTAGTGTCAAATAGAGTAAAAGTACCAGTAATGACGTCTAGAGATGATGCTTTTTCTCACGCGCATATAGCATAGGCTCGGGTAGGTGTCCTCGCCTTGGATCTCACAACTGTATCCGTCGTCCCTTTTTGACTACCACACATATGTTCGGTGTTTATGGGAGGTCTACCCCTAGCCGTCACATTACTCGGTCTCGCACTTTGAACATTGCCTTTTTTAGCTAACTCTGGGCAATCTCGAATGAAATGATCTCATAATCCACATCTATAACAAGTTCTATTATTGTACTTGCCCCAGCATTCTCCAACGTGTCGTCTTTCACACTGTCTACACTTAGGCTTGTTATTTTTGACACTTTTAACGCTTGATTCAATTGGAGCTTGGGTTCTCAGACCAACACTTTGTCTCACTCGATCTCTATTCGAATGTCTAAATGAAGCATTTGAACGATTGCTTGCATCTTTAAATCCTTTTGTCGAAGGTTGGGACGACTTACTCATCAGTCTTTTTCTTTCATCTCTAGCCTTAAAATCTAATTTCTTTTTTTCTCTACTATGTTCCTCAGCTTTGCAGGTTCTTTCAACTAACACAACAAATTCATTCAAGTCAAGTATTCCAACCAGTAACTTAATGTCTCCATTCAGCCCTTCAATGAAATATTTACACATAGTAGCTTCGGTCGAAACACATTCCCTCGCATATTGGCTCAGTCTCACAAACTCCCGTTTGTACTCAATAACGAACATGCGGCCTTGTTTCAGTTCTAGAAACTCTTTACGTTTCTAATCTATAAATCTTTGACTGATATACTTCTTTCAGAATTCAACTTGAAAGAAATCCCAAGTGATTCTTTCTCTCCCTCAGAACCACAGATATCAATGTCTTTTACCAGTTATATGACGTATCTCTCAATAAGAAAACTGCACATTTAATGCATTCATCAGGAGTCAATGTTATTTCATCAACACTCTAATAGAATTCTCGAGCTAGAACTCAGCTCGCTCGGCATCATCATCAGTTGTGGCTCTAAACTCTTCAGCCCGTACTTAGGTTTATTCAATCGAATCAGATTTGTAACTTGTGGCACAACCGGTACTTGTGCGGGTGAAGGTTGTGGAGCAGACGGATTCGTTCAAAAGAACTCTGGAAACCACTCACTCATCATTCGGAAGAAGGCTTGCTTAGCCTCTCCCTCTTGGCTACCATCATTCGGCCTAGATGTGGCCGGCGCTGTCTCTTGAGCGGGAGCAGGCGCATTACACTTAACATCGTCAGCAACTGCTCGATCGGGATCCATTTGCTATATAAAAACACATTATTAACTGTCAGGATTCATCACACTATCACAATTATATATATGGCATGTATAACTAAACTTACACGCACCACGTTAGTCCGAGAATTGACTAAACCATAGCTCTGATACCATTAAAATATAACACCCTAACCTGTAACCGTCGCTGGACTAGGGTTAAGTGGTATTACTAATCATTTCTGAACATTTCATATCATTCCACGTCCAAACATAACAATTCTCATTCATATAGTCCCTTAAATAAGCCAACGAGACCTTAAATATGCTTTGGAATAGGGCCGGAACCAAACCAAACACATACAAAAATTTCTAAAATTCAAACAATTTTCTAAGTTACAGAGGTCACACACCCGTGTGGGTAGGCCATGTGCCTCACACGGCCTCAGACACACCTATGTGTCCATGCTGTGGCAAAACAGGGCATACCTACTAACTTGTCCACATGGCCCGAGACACGCCCGTGTGCCTCACCCGTGGTCGACATTGACTTGCACCACACAGCTAGTCACACGCCCGTGTGTCCAGCTCGTGGTCACTACTAACTTGATCCACACGGCCAGTCACACGTCCGTGTGTCTTGCCCGTGGTCGAGTCTGACATGTATCAAATTACAAATTTGAAAGACACGGTCGAGCCACACGCCCGTGTGCTCAATCGTGTGGGAAATTATAGGCCATTTTTAAGGCCAAATTTGCCTCCCACACATTGAATCACTTACAAGCCTCAAATCAAAACCAATTCATACCTCAAAATACAATCAAATATACCAATACAAGCTCCAATTAATCATATACTATGACGCCTATTCTTATACTCAATTCTTACTCAAATAAGTTCATTCCAAAACACCATATTCACAACTCAAATCCTATAACTAATCATCATCTAGTCATACCACGAATTCACACTTAAAATGCCATTCTCACCAACCAATCCAAGTACCATAATACATTCAAATTAACAAACCAAACTCATTAAACAAGTAAATCCATCACATAGATCAATTCTTAAATATTCATACCATATCATCCATAGCAAAAATACTCATTCAACCCATCATAAATTCATATATAATCTCATCAACCACAAAGGTTCAATACATACCTTAGCCAATACATAGTTATTCAATTCCAAGCTACTCAATGCTCGATATTACATTTCGATCAATCTTTGTTATCCGTTTAATTTAATCGCACACTTAGTGCCAAATTCGTAGTCGAAGCATACTCGTCATCGCACACTTAGTGCCTATTCTTTTAACCGACTTATCTCGATATTGCACACACAGTGCCAAATCAATAAGCCGAAGCTTCCATAACTTTGCACACACAGTGCTATTCATCTCTGTTTCGATTTCAATTACGCACACTTAGTGCCATCTAATTCAATTCCGCACGTAGCATTTCTAATCTCATAATCACATATATATATTCATTCCATAATACCGAAACATATTTTAACAACATGTATTATATCCAAACTTACCTCGGACGTTGAAATACTGAGACTTGCCAATCGATCGAGTAATTTATCTTTGCCTCGATCTTGATCCGAATCTCTCCTTTCTTAGTCTATACATATTCAAATTTAGCTCATTCAATCACCAATTTATTCAATTTAGTCTAAACACACATATTTAGGGCATTTTACAAAATAGCCCTCACATTTTCACATTTCGACATTTTAGTCCCTATTTCATAAAATCACAAAATACATAAAATTTAATTATACCATGCTTAGGCCCAAATTCTCCTTATACTCATACAAGTCCATATATTTCATTTATTTCACATTTTAGTCCCTCAAAATATTATTTTCACAATTTAGTCCAAATTACTCAATTTCACTAAAAATTCAAAGACAAAATATGTTAATCTTCCACCTATCTTTCATATTTCCTCATCAACTATCACAAAGCTCAAACAATCATCAATGGCATATCTCAAAATCACCATAAAACTCTAAAATTAAGGCATGGATTTGATAGTACACTAAGCAATGATCACAAAAACATAAAAATCATCAAAAACCGAGCTTGAAACATACCTTAATCAAGCTAGACCATAGCCGAACATCACAAAACTTCAAACCCATATTCTTTCCTCAACTTTCGACAATAACAAAGATGATAATGGCTTTTAATTCCTTTTTGTTTTATTATATTAACATTAATAATTATTTTACCATTTTGCCCTTTATTATTTCATTTAAATTTCCACCAACTACAGCCCATTTTTGTCCATCAAATATTCCAATGGTTTATTAACAACATAAGGATTCTCACTTTAATAAGTCATGCCAAATTCGCACTTTAACAATCAGCACACAGCTTTTACATTTTATGCGATTAAGTCTTTTTGCTAATTAAGCATTCAATCGATAAAATTTTCACACAGAACTTTCACACATGCTCAATCACATATTATAAACACCAAAAATAATATTAAAATATTTTTCTGACCTCGAATTTGTGGTCCTAAAACCACTATTCTGACTAGTGTCTAAACCGGGCTGTTACAACACACGCCCGTGTGTCTACTCGTGTGGACAATTAGAAGGCTATTTTCCAAGCCAATTGCCACCCTGAAACATAAACACACATCTACCAACACAAGAAACACATAACATGGAAATAATACACTATGAAGAATCACTAATCTTCATCCATACACTTCTCATTTTACTCCATCAATTGCATGAACTTTCATTTCATAAAACTCATCAACATTAAAAATAAGAAACTTCACAAATATCGGCCAATTTCCCACTAGTCATTTACAAATGAGTGAGTAACCTTAGTAGCCAACACTTTGGCTTTCAAATATGACATAACACAAAATGACCAAGTTCCTATACATGCCATTCTCAAAATAAATCAACTTTACTATACCAAAAGAATGATTGATAGTGTGATCCGAGCTCTGACGTTCTACGATCCCCGAGCTAGCTTGGCGATACTACAAAGAAAATGGAAAAGAGAGGGGTAAGCATATAGCTTAGTAAGTTTGCATGAATTAAAATAGCAACATAAGTACTCATGATAAAATTCATTCATCTCATAGAACAATAACAACACAAGTTCTCAAGTACTTAGACATACTTACTCATACTTACTCTTACCCATCACATATCACATTACCGTTTCATAACTCGTATTTTACTCATGGTACTTGTATCACTTCAGCACATAATTTAGCACTTATGCTATCTTGAACATAAACTTAAATCATTATCATCCTTAACCTAAATGGAACTCTTTGTTATCCTTGTATAACTTAGCTCTTTTGCCCGTTGAACTACTTGGAATATCGGAGGATACTCAATCTCATCATACATGTATCACGATGCCAATGCCATATCCCAGATATGGTCTTAAACGGGATCTCTTAACTCGATATCGATGCCATGTCCCAGACATGGTCTTACACGAGATCTTCCTTTGGTGCCGAAGCCATGTCCCAGAATGGCCTTACACGGGACCTTCATTTCGGTGCTGATTCCATGTCCCAGACATGGTCTTATGCGGGACCTTCCTTATCTCATGTGGTGACATAGGTATCCTCGTTATTCTGAATCTTCAATCGAGACTTCAACTTAGCATATTCTCATCGAAGCTTCATTAGTAGATTTTCATCGAAATGATATTCTTTATTATAATATCAAGTAATTTAAAATATAAAAAAAACACTATAAAACTTTAATTTCACACAAACTTACCTTGGTACTCAAAATAGGTGTAGATGTTCGAGTTAGTCCACAACTTTGTTCTTCCCTCGATTTCGGTCTGGGCTTCGTGTTTCTTGGTCTATAATAACAATTTCACTTGTTTAATACTCACATTAACAAAATTCACCCATGAATCATACTTTCGAAAATTTATGATTTTGCCCTTAAACTTTCACATAATTATAATTTTGCCCTAAGGCTCATAAAATGATTTTTATTCTATTTTCTTGTATTTTAAGCCTAGCCAAATTATTTCGTTAACTACAACAGCCTTCAATTTCTACTATTTCACTCATGTAAGGCCATTTTTATAACTTTTACAATTTGGTCCTTTTATGCATTTTTCATGAAAATCACTTAGAAAAAGATGTTTATCATACATCAAACTTTCATATTCTTCCATAAAACATTAAAATACATGCATGTCATACATGGGTAAATTTTTGAACATAAACCCTAGCTTAAAATATAGCTAGAAATAGCTAAATCGAGCTACGAGGATCTAAAAAATACGAAGAACATTAAAAACGGGACTAGGAGGTACTTACTATCAAGCTTGAAAGTTGAAGAAACCCTAGCTATGGCTTCTTAGTGATTTTCAGCCATGGGAGAAGAAGATGGACAAGATTTTGACTTATTTTTTCCCTTTTAATTCTTTTATTAACCAAATGACAAAATTGCCCTTAAGGCCCCTTTCTTGAGATTTTTCCTTCCCATGTCCATTTTTGTCCATCATAATATATAATGGTCTAATTGCTAAATAAGGACCTGTAGTAATTTTTATAATTCTATTTCATACTTAAATCTTCTAGAATCTCATATTTTCTAATCTTTGCAATTTAGTCCTAATGGACAAATTGATAACTAATAAATAAATTTTCCTCATGAAATTTTCACACAATCATGCAAACACATCATAAGCCCCAAAAAAATCATAAAAGACATATTTCTACTTCGAATTTGTGGTCTCGCAACCATTATTCTGACTAGGCCCTAAATAAGGCTGTTACAATATTTTTTTCCGAATCTTGTCTAAAAGAAATCCCAATTTACATGATCTTTCGGTACCGCCACAATCACAGTATTCCACCACAGATATGTTAAGTCTTTCAACAAAGATACTACACACTTTAAACTTTCAACATGAGTACATGACAATTCATAAAAACCCTCCACAATGTTTTCTAACCAAAAGTTGGCTTTTTCAAGATCGTCTTCAGTTGTACAGCAAAAATCTTCAGCCCCATATTTACATATTTTATCAATCGGAGGCTTGCTCATACGTACTTGTTCCAAACCTTGAGGATTAATAGGGACAAGTTGGGTACATGAGGGGGTGGAGGTCGTTGAGCCATCGGGTTCATTCTCACGAACTTAGAGAACCACTCAAACATCTTTTGGAATAAGGCTTCTTTTGTCTCATTTCTTCAGCCCTTAGCTACGGGTCCACTAGTAGTTTCTCCATGTATGGAGGCTTGGTTAGATGGCAGATTATCTATACAAAAACAAAGTTCAATTTGAGTCAGAAGATATTACATTATCACAAGTTATATAATGACATGTATATCTA
The DNA here is from genome assembly GCA_025503065.1 of Gossypium bickii. Taxonomy (NCBI): domain Eukaryota; kingdom Viridiplantae; phylum Streptophyta; class Magnoliopsida; order Malvales; family Malvaceae; genus Gossypium; species Gossypium bickii. The sequence goes on from CP106716.1 coordinate 38,947,040, forward strand.
GACTCCGTACATGCTACGTTCAGTTAGAGAACTGACTTAACTGTAGCTTTGATACCACTAAATGTAACACCCATAATGTAACAGCTTGTTTTTAGTCAAATCAGAACAGTGATTTTGGAACCACAAATTCGAGGTCAAAATATTTATTTTATTATTTTTTTAATGTTTACAGCATGATTAAATGATTATCTTTCATTTAGAAATTTTATCGTTTGGCTAGTCAATTTGATAAAAAGGACTAAATCACGTAAAGCATAAAACTTGATTTCTATTAGCTAAAGGTGTCAAATAGCTATAGAATTTTAAATTTAACGTCCTTATATGGTAATTAGACCATTAATTAGATAGTGGATGATAATGGCTTGGCATAATTGAAATATTGAATTAGTAATAAGGTTATTTTTGTTAATTATAATAAAATAAACAAAAAAAATTAAATGCTTTCATCTTCATCTTTCAACTGAAATGGAAAGAGAAAAATGGGACATTAGGGTTCTTTATTCGGCCAAGATAAATGCATGCAACTAGGTCTGTATTTTGTCCCGTTTTTAATGATTTCTATGTTTTTGATATCGTTGCAACTATGTCTAGCTAGCATAGGGACTATTTTGCAAAATTGTTGAAGATTTTGAATGATGTCATTGATGAATACATGTGTGTTTTGATGTTTGATGATAGATTATGAATGTTTTTTGTGAATTATACAAGTTCTGTTAAGTGCTTTTTAGTGAAAATGCAAAATAGGGATTAAATTGTGAAATGTGGAAACTTTGTTGTGAAATAAATGACAAATATGGGCTGCTAGGGACTTATATGAAAATTGGTTAGCATGGGTTGTGGTTAAATTGCATGAATTTGTGATTTTATGAAATAAGGACTAAATTGTAAATGATGTGAAATATTAGGGGCAATTATGTACAAATGCCTTAAAGTGAATTCTAGACTAAATTGAATAGAGAGATGATTAAATAAGTTAATTTTGATTACATATAGATCAAGAAAAGTGAAACTCGGATCTAGATCGAGGGAAAAACAAAGTTCTCGACTAATCGACTCATTTCATCGTTTTTACATCCGAGGTAAGTTCGCCTATAATAAGCATTGTTATAATTATGTTTTAAATGCTTTGATATTGCATAAATTGTGTATACGAGACTATAGTCGTGTTAGATGACATTTTGACAAATTATGGGCACTTAGTGTGCAAAATCGAGATAGCTTCGACAATATATCTGCACTTAGTGTGCAAGATCGAGATAGCTTCGGCTATATATCTGCACTTAGTGTATGAGATCGAGATAGCTTTGGCTATGTATGGCACTTAGTGTGCGAGATTGAGATAGCTTTGGCTATGTATGGCAGTTAGTGTGCGAGATTAAAATATCTTTGGCTATGTGGCACTTAGTGTGCGAGATTTCGAGTATTCGACATTATTCTGAATAGGTATGAGTTCATTATGGATTGGTAAAGGTATGTACATGAATCGTATGAGATTTCAATCAAAGAGATTATGAAGTTTGTATATTAGCATATGATTAAGCATGTGAAAGGTTTGTTAGTTATCATGAATTACATGTTAATATGTTCAAATTGATGACTTGTGTATTTATGATTAGTTGAGTTTATTTCATACGAGCTTACTAAGTTATAAAGCTTACTTTGTTTATTTTTCCATGTTTTATAGTGATTTCAAAGCTATCTCAGAATTGGGGATCGTTGGGGACATCATCACACTATCCAACTATCAATGTGGTACTTTTGAGCTTGTGTTTTGGTTATATAGCATGTATAGGAATATGGTCATTTTGATAAGTATTTTGGTAGTGACTTTTTGTCATTTGAGATGGCTTTTGAATGTTTATATTTTGGTTTGCATATATAGCCTTGTGAGTTGGCTTATATTGATGATTTTGATGATGTATATAAGTGTGCAAATGAATTTTGTTTTGAGTTCAGTAATTGTCCCATAAATGCTAATTGTGATGGGTAGTTTTTGAATTATCATTTGGAGTATGAAAGAGCCCGTGTTTGAAGAATGATATGTTGGTGATATTTTGTAAAATAATGCATGTTTGAATGTGTCCATATTGATGATTGAGATGGTAAGTATTGGTGTGATTTGGAAAGCATATTGGAACATAGTGTATTTTGTATTTGTTGGTATTGAAATGGTAGGAATGATATTTGATTGGGGTTGTAGAAATGTCTATTGCATGCCTAGTTTGTGCCATTTGATTTTGGTTTAGGTGTGCACAAGTTTGGGTGGAAAATTGGCTTGGTAAATAGCCTATTTTTGTCCACACGGGCAGAGACACGAGCATGTGTCTCAGCAGTGTGTGACACATGGTTATGTTACACGGCCATGTATCCCCTGTGTTGAAATTAAAATCAAGTCAGTATGCTTCACACAGCCTCACCCACGGGCGTGTGGCCTGGTCGTGTGGCATAAGTTAGTATACCCTACAGGTTTTGCACGGCCTAGCACACGGCCTTCCACACGAGTGTGTATGGCCATTTTTAGGGCACACGAGCTAGCCACACTGGCGTGTGTGTTGGCCATGTGACCCAAGTTAGAGAGTTACACGGAGTTAGACACAAGCTGGGACACAGCCATGTACTCCCATTTCAAATGTCCACACGGCCTGTGACACGGGCTTGTCTGTTGGCCGTGTGAGACACACGGGTGGGCCACACTGACGTGTGCCCCCTATTTTTGAGAAAATTTTTTAAGTGTTTAAAAAGTTTCTAGATTTATCAATTTAGTCCCGAACCACTCCCAAAGCATGTTTAGGGCCTCGTAGGCTCGTATTAGGGAAAAATTGATTAAGATTGAATGATGAATGCATGAATTGTGAAAATGTATGCTAAGTGAATGTTTAATTATTTTATAATTTCGGTAATACTCTGTAACCCTATTCTAACATTGAATACCGATGAAGGGTGTTACACATAACCTGTCTCCGTCGCCGAATTAGGGTTACAGAGTATTATCGTGCAATTGGAAAATGTTTAACATCACAACATTTAAATAAATTAAACATATTATAAACCATTCAATCATATGCGTTTTGTCCCTAAATCAAGCCTTTAAGGCTCTAAAAATAGCTTAGAAAACAAGAATTTGAAACAAAACAGGAATTTTAAGAAAAAATTGCAAAATTTAGAAAACAGGGGTCACACGGCCGTGTGGCCAGGCTGTGTGACATAGCCCAGGCCGTGTAACATTCAAACAAGGGACACACTGCCATGTCCCAGCTTGTGTCCTCAACCGTGTAACTCACTGAGTAAGGTCACACAGCCGTGTCGCATCCCGTGTAACTCTCTGAGTTGACACACACGGCTGTAACACCCCAAACCCGGCCTAGAAGTTACGACCGGATCTGGCATGTCACATAAAAAGGTTGTTTAAAACTGCGCGTTTGTTAAATATTTTGTTAACATTTTTGGAAATGGTTATTAAGGGTTTAGGAAAATCCCGTATTAAACATTTAATAATAATAGGTAGTAATCATATTAAAAGCTTAACCAAATAAAATACCAAATTTAAAGTTATAGTGGCCTTGTTACATAATAAAATCCCAAGATTAAAAAGGATATTAAATAAGAACCGAAAGTTTCCAAGAAAAACAATGCATAGCCACCTCAAAGTCCGCCTCGGCTCCAAAATCGCAATCTATGAATTACCTGAAACATTTAAAAAGAGGGGGTGAGTTTACGAAAACTCAGTGTACAACCCCTGTCAAGAAGAACATGAATCACAAATAGCTTTGGGCGAAGCTCATTTCAAGAATCTGGTGGCAATTGGGCCTTAACCCATAAATGTCACATATCATATTTATCTGGGCCTAAGCCCATCTCAATATTAAAAACCTTATATGCAATGCATTAATGCCCATACCAACCCTGCACTCCGTCTCCTATCCAACCCTGCACTCCTGTGGGGATTTAATCGACCCACTCATCCCTACACTCCTTATGTAGCACCAGTTGCGTCACTAACTTATCGGTGCAGCATGGCTGCTTGGTGGCTAAAAATCCTTCGGTGGATCCACAGTCGTCAAGTGACCATGCGATCCTATTAGCACTTCCTCCGTATTAATAATCCCATCCCCATGCAACATAATAACACATGAATGCAACATAAAATAATATTCATACGATAACAATCATAAATTGCATATCAGAATAATCATATAACATGTAGAGGCGTTTTCGTCATTTTGCCCTTCGGGGGCATATCGGTCATTTTACCCATCGAGGGTATTTCAGTAATTTCACACCTATAATGGCCTTTCCAAAGGCCTAATGTTGCCTCGAGCGACTCAACTACCATTTCCGGTCGTACCGGACTATTCGGCCTAAAACCCGATTTTGGCCCATTCGAACGCACACGCTCGTGTGGCCCACCTAACACAAATCTAGCCTAAAACCCGATTACTCCTGCGCCCAAACGCCCTCCAAGGTATATTAACTCACCTCATAGAATGCTCTATATATAGCTAGCATCTCACCTTCCTTCTTTGTATCTTTCCGATGTGGGATCCTTCCATCAGTAGAGTTTAAATCCAACTCAAACTCTTCCCGTCCAATCCGCAAAATAAATACTCCTTTGCTTGTCATGAGATTCGAACCCAGGCTCCCTTCTAACATAATCCACGCTGCTAACCACTTGGCCACAAGCTCCTCTTGTGTCTTAAACCATGCGCAACTAAATATAAATCTATAGCCAAATTCTAAGGTCCATGTAAAAAGAAAACCAAAATACAATAGCCAAGACTTGAACCTTGGACCTCCTTCCTCCCTTATGGCATCATCCCCTTACCTCTTATGTGGCGTCACTTTGCCACTACACTACACACTCCACTTGAGTCATTTTTCTCCATATTTTATTCTTAAAGCCTACCTACTAACTCCCAGGGTTTTTTTTCACCTAAAACCAAAATTTCCCTAAAGCCAAAGTTTGAACCCGGGACTTTATAGAAGCCATCTAACCTTCCGAAATCACTCACCTAATAGTTCCAACTTGCGTTAAAGTTGTTGTCTTGTTCTCCAAAAATTTTAAACGCTCCTGCGGTCAAGGCCCATTGGGCCCAATCCTACTAGGCCCAATTTTAAGATGTTACACACGGCAGTGTGCAAGGCCATGTGCTAGGCCATGTAACTCACTGACTTAATACACTAGAATTTTTAAAAAGATCCATGGCCTTGTCACCAGGCTATGTGACAGCCTATGCCCCAGGCCGTGTGAACCCAAAAATTTACCTAAAATCAAGCCATTTCAAGTCCAATCCATACCTAACCATTCATACCATTTGGGCACACATACAAGGGATTTAAACATCATTCAAATGCACATAAACATGCCATTTCAAACATCCTAATTCATCTAACCAATATGCCATTCAAAGGCACCACAATTGTATCAAACCAAAAACATTTGACCATATCACAAGCAAATAACCTAGTTCAAACACCTACCATTTAACACCCCTAACCCGAGACCATCGCCAGAATAGGGTTAAGAGGCGTTACCAAACATTTGGAACATTTCACTACCATTTCATGATACCAAGTCATTCGTCTATCAATACATATCAATTAATAACATATGATTTCTTATTAAGGTCTACGAGACCTTAATCATATGCTCGAAAGGGGTCGGGACTAAATTGAACACTTACAAAAATTTTTAAAAATTTCAAACATTTTCAAAACTATCGAGGTCACACGCCTATGTGACCAGGCCGTGTGCCTCCCACGGCTACCAAACACACCCATGTGTCCTGGCCATGCCAAAACAGAGCATGTATACTGACTTATCCATACGGCTACCAGACAAACCCGTATGTCATGGCCGTGTGAAAATATGCTAGCTATTGACTTGGTCACACGGCCACCAGGCACGCCCGTGTGCCACGACTGTGTAACCTACCTAGACACACTTCGAGGTGGTCCTAGAGCCACACAGTGGAGATATACGCCCGTGTCCCTTAACCATATATGCAAAATAGGCCATTTACAAGGCCAAAATGCCACCCACACTTGGGTCAACTCTACAATCAATATACTAATTCATTTCATGTACAATTGACAACCAAAAACATGTCAAACGATCACATACCATCTTATTCAATCTCACTTCTAATCATGTCTACTTCTAAACCAAATTTCACAACTAAACACATGCATTACCAAGCATAATTCAACCACAACATCACTGGGTTACAATAACATCAATCCATCCCTAAACTTACCATTTATAAAACATTTTCATTACAATCAAAACATACCAAAACATACTTCACATACTAAATCCACATATGCCTAATTCCAACATTTATCTAGCCACATTACATGGCTATTTATACATCTCAAATGTATTTAAAACAACTAGCCTATACATGCCATATTCAAGTATACACATCTTCAAAAGTACCAAAATAGATTGCCGACAGTGTGATTGAGATGCTGACGATCCCCGGATCTGAGCTAGCTCTGCTGATAAATCACACAGTAAGCTTTCAAAGCTTAGTAAGTTCGTAACATAATACATTATACCAAAACAAATCATCACATAGATTAATTCTCAATCACATATACCATACCATCCATAACTAATATGTTCAATTATCCTTCCATAAACTCATTTATAATTTCATCAACCACATAGGTTTCGAACGTACCTTAACCAACACTTAGTTATCGATCACTTATACTACTCAATACTCAATTTTTCATTTCGATCAATCCTCGTCACTTGTTCAGTTCAATCGCACACTTAGTGCCCAAATCAATAGCCGATGCTTAATTAACATTGCACACTTAGTGCATCTATATCAAACCAATCTTAAACCGGTATTGCACACACAGTGCCAACCACAAAGCCGAAGCTTATATTATTTTGCACACACAGTGCTAATCATCTCGGTCACATTTTTAAATATGCACACTTAGTGCCACATAACTCGAGCCCCCACATAACATTCACAATTCAATAATATCATACCATTCATTTCATAACACTAAACATAGTTAAATACACGCATTATGTCCAAACTTACCTCAGACGTCGAAATACCGAAATAGTCGATCAATCGAGCACTTTATCTTTGCCTCGATCTTGATCCGAACCTCTCCTCTATTGGTCTATACACATTCAAATTCAATCCATTCAATCACCAAATCATTCATTTTAGTCCAAACAAGCATATTTAGGGCATTTTACAAAATAGCCTTCACATTTTCACATTTTGACACTTTAGTCCCTAATTCATCAAATTACTAAATACACATAATTTGCTTGTACCCATGCCTAGCCGAATTCTCACTATACTCATACAAGCTCAAATATTTCATTTATTTCACATTTAAGGCCTCTAGTTTCACATTTTCACAAATTAGCCCAAATTACTCAATTTCACTAAAAATTCAAAGATAAAACATGTTCATCCTTCACATATCTTCAGTATTTCACTATCAACTAACACATAGCTCAAGCATTCATCAATGGCATATCTCAAAACCACCATCAATTTCTAAAATTTAAGCATGGGTTTGAAAGAGTACGAAGCAACGATCACAAAAACGTAGAAATTAACAAAAACCAAACACAAAAACACTTACTAATTGAAGCTTGAAGTTGCCTAAAATCACAAAGCCTCAAAGTCTCAAACCCTTATCTTCTGTTCTTATTTTCGGTTGGAAGATACATGAAAAAGATGAGCATTTTGGCTTCATTTTGTTTATTATAACATTTATAATTGATTTCTAGTTATACCCTTAATGAAATAAACATTTAAGCTTATAGTGGCTGGTTATAAATGTCCATCTACCATCCATGTAACACCCCAAACCCGGTCAACACACCACGACTGAATCTGGCATGTCACAGAGGAAATCATTTTGAAGAAAACAGGTTATCGGTTAAAATTTTAGTGGAAAACTCTTTGTTGTTTTATGTTTCTAGAAATCAGGTGCATGACTAGTTAAAACCGATAGTTTATTTTTGAAGTCCCGGAAATCACTCTTTAAAACTTAGTTGTCTATCCTTAAGTAGAAAACCATTATGTTATAAAAACCCGATTGATTCTTGCTTAATTAATTAAAAATCGTTTGAGTTAAGTGTGGAAAACTTAAGTTTGGAAATCACTTGAGTCCTCTTTATTATTAAGTGATTAGTATTACCCGATAGTAAAGTTTTGAAAACCTTTGCGTTTGTAGTTTAGAAAAACATGTGGTCAAATTATTAAATTATTCAAGTAGTTTACTTAGCCATGTTTAAAACAAATCTAAAGCATATAAATAATCCAAAAATATATCTAAAAGTCCTTATTACAAACCCAAACTAAAACTGCAATGAAAATAAATACCCAATTCAAAATCCAAGTAAATCAAATGTTTCTAATGCATGGCCACCTCGAGTCCATCTGGCTCCTCATCCGCAATTTACGAATCACCTGAAAAGATAAGGGAGAAGGTGAGTCACCAAGACTCAGTGCATAAACCTTCCTCCCCGTATTATCAAATGTGGGGCCAACCCACTATGGTGCTAAGCCACTGGGACGAGTCGCTATGAGGTGCCAAACTTCTGGTGACCCAAAGTCACAAAATATCAATAATCCAAGTGTGGGGCCAACCCACGTATGATGCCAAATCACTGGCGACGATCCCAAAATATCAACTGTGGGGCCAACCCACTGTGGTGCTAAACCGCTGGGACAAGTCGCTATGAGGTACCAAACCTCTGGTGACCCAAAGTCACAAAATAATCTGTGGTACCAAACCACTAGAGGTGCCAAACCTCTGGTGACCCAAAGTCACGGATATCATCTTCCCCCTCCTCTCATATCACCCATATCAGTGCAATAATTATGCAAATCATGCCATCATGCTTTATTATGAAACACGTGGCAAATATATCACAAATCATAATATCATACATTATATAGCAAAAACACATCGAAACGGACTTACCCGAATCCTTGCTCATACCCATAGGGTATCATACCAATATCTACACTGTTTCGGCTTTAACACATTCAGGTTATTAATATATTTACTTGATTATAAAGTGTGTAAGTTACACACCTGTTAATAACGCAAACGCTGAATCCTGAAAACCCGATCTACTGCAGTAGACCTCCTTGCCCTATATTCGGCTAACACCAAGGTTAATAACATAAGCTATTCGGCTATACCAATAAACCCCAAAGAGTGAGGTAACGTATAAAAAACACCACCCCTACCTTTCTGCCTTACGAAAACAATCACAACGCAAGGTACGCGAGACTGCCTCTCCCCCTACAATCGGCCAACAACAAAACTCACTTTCAATAGCCTTCGGCTTAACCAAATAACTAAGAGAGTAATTGAATCACCATAGATCCTTACCACAGGCTTGATGGATTTGATTGCTAGAGAATAGAGGCTTAGATCGACTGCTTCCAAGAACCCGAAGAACCTAGGAGAAATCGATTCCTATAGATGGTTAGCAAAACATCAACAAATGCTGAAGTTCGGCTTTTGCACTCATAAGATTCGACAGAGAAAAAGAGAAAGTGCATACCAAGAACACTTACTCTTCAAAACCGATTAGAGAAAAACCCAAAAGAGATCTACCCTTGCTTGATATTCGGCCAAAATAACACTAGGAGAAAGAAAGAAAATTTCGACAAAGGGGTTAGGTGATCAAGATGATTCGGCTAAGGTTTTGAAAGAAGAAAACAAATGAGATGTGGCTAAAGAATGAAAGGAGTAAATGGAAAAGTAGAATAGAATGGGAGAGGGAGGATTCGGCTTTGGCTTGAAGAAAAAGGGAATTAAGAGTTTCAGCAGAAGAGAGGAAAAGAAAAGAAGAAGATGTGGTCTTTGAACAATTATGAAAAGAAAAAGAAATATGGGAGAGGGCTCAATATGGAGATTCAGCCAAATGCCTAAGGAAGAAATCGGCAGACACCAATGGACTTTCGACTTTTGCTTCACTAAGGTGCATTAGGGAAGAATCGGCAAGGCTTCAAAAGGATTTTTCGGCTTTTGGTACAAACAAAAGCTAGCCAAAAATGTCATCTGAGCACCTAAGAAAATTTGGCACTTCCCTCTACTCAGCTCTCCAAAACCAAGCACTCTCCCTAAGCAGGAATTCAAAATTTGGCAACCACCTAAATTCTCTCTTGGCCAACAATTCAAATGAGTTTGAACTCATCAAACTCCTAAATTTTCTCTCTGCCACATATTTGAATTAATTTGACTGAGTCCAAACTTTATCTAACAGAGTTTGTGCTGAACACAACTCCTTCTCCCCTTGGAGTCAAAATGCAAAGCAGAAAATAGGATTTCTGCTGCTCGAACCTGAGTTCTCCCACCTGCTTGTGGGGTCATTCTCAGGGCCCTAAGTGGCGCCTCCTTGCCACTTTTCCAAGCCCCTTCTTATGCTAAAATCCCCCACGAATTACACTTAAGCCCTAGCTCCTTCAGCTCCCCTTACTTATAACTTAAAAACAAAAATTTCCTGCAACTCGGGCCTACTCTAGACTTATAACTAGATCTTAAAACACCTCAAATAATATCACAACAGTCCAAACTCATGCAAAATAATTCAACCACCAATAACCCCTATTTCAGGATATTACAGTTCTACCCCCTTAAAAATAATTTCGGCCTTGAAATTACCTGGTCAAAAGAGTTGAGGGTATTGCTGTCTCATCACATCCTCTGGTTCCCACGTAGCTTCTTCCACGCCATGATTCCACCATAATACTTTCACCAGTGGAACAGACTTCTTACGCAAGACTTTCACATCTCGATCCAGAATTTGCACTGGTTCCTCTTCCATGGTCAAATCTGGACTCACCTCTATTTCTTCCACTGCTACAACATGCGATGGGTCTAAACGATAACGCCTAAGCATGGAGACATGAAACACATCGTGAATCTGACTCAGCTCTGCTGGCAACTCGAGCTGATAGGCTACTGGTCCCACTCGTCTCAGTACCTTATACGGCCCAATAAACCTTGGACTTAACTTGCCTTTCCTTCCGACCCTCAATACCTTCTTCCATGGCGAGACCTTCAGAAAGACCTTGTCACCCACGGCAAACTCTATGTCCCTCCGCTTGAGATCGGCATATGACTTCTGCCTGTCCGAAGCTTCCTTCAAACGAGCCTGAATCAGTTTAACCTTATCCTCAATCTCTGCAACCAACTCTGATCCTAACATCTGACGTTCACCCAACTCCGTCCAACATGTAGGTGTGCGACACTTCCTACCATACAACGCCTCATATGGTGCCATCTTGATGCTTGCTTGGTAACTATTGTTGTATGCGAACTCAACTAATGGTAGAAGCTCTTCCCAACTACCTCTGAAGTCCAAAACACAACCTCTCAGCATATCCTCTAAAATCTGTATAACTCTTTCCGACTGCCCGTCAGACTGTGGATGAAATGCCGTACTAAAATCCAAGCGTGTAGCCAAAGCCTGATGCAGCGCTCTCCAAAACCTCGACGTAAATCTGGGATCCCCATCCAAGATGATCGATACTGGCACACCGTGCAACCTCACTATCTCTGCCACATACAGCTTAGCTAACTTCTGAAGCGAGTAATCCACTCGTACTGGTATGAAGTGAGTTGACTTAGTTAGACGATCAATAATTACTCAGACTGAGTTCTTCTTACTAAGTGTAAGGGGTAATCCATTGACAAAAATCCATAGTGATCCTTTCCCAGTTCCACTATGGAATCTTCACTGGCTGGAGCAAACCTGACGGCAACTGATGTTCAGCCTTGACCTGCTGACACGTCAAACACTTACCCACAAACTCTGTTACTTCCCGCTTCAGACCTGGCCACCAAAACTGCTCTCTTAAATCCCGATACATCTTGCTATCTCTAAGATGCATAGCGTATGGGCTACTATGTGCGTCTTGAAGAATCCTCTGCCTTAACTCGACGTCCTTCAGCATACAAGCTCTCCCTTAGAAACACAGTACTCCATTACTGGACAAACTGTAACCCTCCAAACCACTATTCTGAACTTGCAACCTCCGTACATTCAGACCCTCATCCTCTAACTGTTTCTCTTTGATCTGCTCTACCCAAGTCGGCTTAACCTGCAATTCTGCCAAAAGACTCCCATCGTCATACAAGCTAAGATGGGCAAACATCGCTCTTAAGTCTGATACAACCTTACGGCTCAACACATCTGCCACTACGTTAGCCTTGCCCGGATAATACTCAATCGAATAGTCATAGTCCTTCAACAACTCAATCCATCTGCGCTGCCTCAAGACTTCAAACTCTTGTGATCTGTGTAGACTATCGACTTCTCTCCATACAAGTAGTGTCTCCATATTTTCAAAGTGAAAACCACTGCAGCTAATTCCAAGTCATGCGTCAGATAGTTAACTTCATGCGGTCTCAGCTGTTGAGATGCATACGCCACTACCTTCCCTTCCTGCATCAGCACACATCCCAAGCCCGTATGTGATGCATCGCAATACACCGTGAATTCCTTTCCTGCCTCGGGCTGAATCAAAACCGGAGCTTCAGTCAGAATCTTCTTTAACTTGTTGAAACTTTCTTGCTGCTTCTCAGTCCACACAAATGGAACTCCTTTCCTTAATAACTTGGTCATCGATGCTGCGATCAAAGAAAATCCCTCTACAAATCTCCGGTAATACCCTGCCAAACCTAGAAAACTCCAAATTTTAGCTACTGACTTAGGCGGCTTCCAATCCAACACTGCCTCAATCTTTCGAGGATCCACTCTAATCCCCTCAGCTAATACTACGTGACCCAAGAAAGTCACCTCCCTAAGCCAGAACTCGCACTTACTAAACTTGGCAAATAACTGCTTTTCCCTCAGAATCTGCAACACCACTCGCAAATGCGCATCATGCTCTTCCTCTGTCTTTGAGTATACCAAGATGTCGTCTATGAATACTACGACAAACTGATCCAAATACTGCTGAAATACCCGGTTCATCATGTCCATGAATGCTACCGGCGCGTTAGTTAACCCAAACGGCATTACCAGAACCTCGTAGTGCCCATACCGTGTATGAAACGCCGTCTTATGGATATCAGCCTCTTTCACCTTTAGCTGATGACACCCAGACCTTAAATCAATCTTTGAGAATACCGATGCACCCTTAAGCTGGTCAAACAAGCCATCGATCCTCGGCAATGGATATTTGTTTTTGATCGTAAGCTTATTCAACTGGCGGTAGTCTATACATATCCGCATTGTACCATCTTGACAAAGAGTACCAGCGCTCCCCAAGGCGAAACACTTGGCCGGATAAAACCTCAGTCCAACAACTCCTGAATCTGAGCCTTTAATTCCACTAATTCCTTTGGCGCCATCCTATACGGGGCAATAGACACTGGCGCAGTTCTGGGTAACAGATCTATGCCAAATTCAACCTCACGATCCGGAGGCAGTCCCGGAAGTTCCTCTGGAAATACGTCAGCAAATTCCTTTACTGTTCGGACACTCCCTATAGCAGACTCTTTAGCCTCCAGAGCACACACATGAACCATAAATGCTTCACAGCCCTTCCTGACCATCTTCTCAGCTTTCAACACAGATACCATGTTGGATAGATAATCTCTTCTATTTCCTATCAGAACCACCTCGTCACCCTCAGTCGTCTTCAGAATCATGCGCTTAGCCGCCCAATCCAAACTTGCCTGGTACTTAACCAACCAGTCCATTCCAAGAATCAGATCGAACTCCCCAAACGGCAGTTCCATCAGATCAGCTACCAATACTACCCCTTGGAGTTCTAGGGATACATCCCTATACGACTTATTTATCTCACAGAGTGACCTGTAGGGCTAATTCTCATCATCATCTCCTAGAAATAGTCTCAAAGTCTAGGTTCATGGTCTCTACTATGCTACTAGCAACATACAAATGCGTCGAACCCACATCAATCAAAGCAATATATGGAAATCCAAAGACTAAGAACATACCGATTATGACGTCCGGTGCGTCGTCCTCCTCTTGACGCCTCGCTGCATACACCAATCTAGGCTGTCTTGCCTCAGTGTTGCCTGTACCTCTGCCTGGTGCTCCACGGCCCCGACCAAAACCATTACCTCCTCTACCATTACCACGACCCCTCTGTGGTGGCGGTCCCTCATTTCTGAACTGAGCACGGCCTTGACCCTCAGAATGAATCCTGGCTAACTTACGTGGACAGTCCCTCACACGATGATCCAGCGAGCCACACTCAAAACATCCTTTTCCACCAGTCCAACATCCTCCCCAATGGGATTTCCCACATCGGTTACATCACTACCGGTCCTCGATTAGCGCAACAATGCCTTCCAGGTCGATTCACCCACTCGCTCTGCTAGCCCTTTTTCGAGAGAATTATCGGCCGACTCGGATGATCCAAAACCTCTCTTATGTCTATTCCTATCCATATTCTGCCTCACAGACTCTTTAACCCCTTCGGCTACCTTCGCCTTTTCTACCAGGACAGCAAACTCACGCTCCTGCTGTGGAGCAATCAGCAACCTCAGCTCATCTCTCAGTCTGTCCTCAAATCGGACACATCGCTCATGTTCTATAGCCACAATATCCCTAGCATACCGGCTCAACCTTAAGAACTCTGCCTCGTACTCTAATATAGACTTACTCCCCTGAACCAGTCTCAAAAATGCCTTCCGCTGCGCATCAATATAACTAGATCTAATATACTTCCTCTGATAAGCTGCCTTAAAATAGTCCCAAGTGAGATCATCCGCTACAGCACTATCCCAAACCGTGAGCCACCACTGGTATGACTCATCCCTGAGAAGCGACACTATCCCTTTCAGTTTTTCCTCAGCAATCAGATCTAAATCGTCCATGATTCGCTCCATCGCCTCTAACCAATACTCAGCCATACTGGGAGCCACACCAGAAACACCTCGAAATACCTCGGGTACATTGGCTCGGAGTCGCTCAGGTACAGATTTTCGAGCTCCTGCGCCTCCACCTACTCCAGCTACCCTCTCAATAACTCGTAGCATCGCCTGCGACACTGCGTCATCCCCAGGCTGATCCTGAAACTCACCACCTACAGCTGGTGGTGGTGCTGGTATCTCATTCTCCGACCCCTGACCAGACCCCACTGGTTCAGAAACTGTCATCCTACTCCGACCGCGTCCACGCGTATTACGACCACGACCTCGAGCGCTCATGTCTAAAGTCTCGACTTATCAAATTTAGAAGTTTTATGCATTAGTCATTATTCCACTATTATTAAAGCACAGTCTTATGAATAATTCTTATTAAGGAGTTTTGTTTTCGCGAGTCCATAGAGTCCTAACAAGTTTCAGTCTCTAGGGTAGTCCACTATCACTAGTCTTTCAAAGCTTAACATAATCATAATCATATACACAACCATTGGTTAGGGGTACTTACCTGGGCGGATTGATGCCGGAGACTCGGTGCCATGCCTTTCAAACCATATGTACTTCGACCAAAACATTTTGAAACCCATATTTTAAAACATTTTGGGCCTCGGGCCAACAGCCGAGCCTTTAAACCTGGCTCTGATACCACAATTGTAACACCCCAAACCCGATTAACACACCACGACCGAATCTGGCATGTCACAGAGGAAATCATTTTGAAGAAAATAGGTTACCGGTTAAAATTTTAGTGGAAAACTCTTTGTTGTTTTATGTTTGTAGAAATCAGGTGCATGACTAGTTAAAATCGATAGTTTATTTTTGAAGTCCCGAAAATCACTCTTTAAAACTTAGTTGTCAATCCTTAAGTAGAAAACATTTATGTTATAAAAACCCGATTGATTCTTGCTTAATTAATTAAAAATCATTTGAGTTAAGTGTGGAAAACTTAAGTTTGGAAATCATTTGAGTCCTCTTTATTATTAAGTGATTAGTATTACCCGATGGTAAAGTTTTGAAAACCTTTGCGTTTGTAGTTTAGAAAAACTTGTGGTCAAATTATTAAATTATTCAAGTAGTTTACTTAGCCATGTTAAAAACAAATCTAAAGCATATAAATAATCCAAAAATATATCTAAAAGGCCTTATTACAAACCCAAACTAAAACTGAAATGAAAATAAATACCCAATTCAAAATCCAAGTAAAACCAAATGTTTCTAATGCATAGCCACCTCGAGTCCATCCTCATCCGCAATTTACGAGTCACTTGAAAAGATAAGGGAGAAGGTGAGTCACCAAGACTCAAGGCGTAAACCCTCCTCCCGGTTAATGGAACACACTTACACAAATCATAACCAAGCAATATAAATAATGCACCCAAACCTAGCCATCCGTAACTCCTTTTCTACCCCGTGTGGTACCAAACTACTGTTGGTGCCAAACCACTGGTGACCCAAAGTCACGATATCCAATAATAATGTGGTGCCAAACCACTGGTGACACAAAGTCACGAATAATCCATCTGTAGGGCCAACCCATGTTGTGATACCAAATCACTGGCGACAATCCCGTATTATCAAATGTGGGACCAACCCACTGTGGTGCTAAGCCACTGGGACGAGTCGCAATGAGGTGCCAAACCTCTGGTGACCCAATGTCACAAAATATCAATAATCCAAGTGGGGGACCAACCCACGTGTGATACCAAATCACTGGCGACGATCCCAAAATATCAACTGTGGTGCCAACCCACTATGGTGCTAAGCCACTGGGACGAGTCGCTATGAGGTGCCAAACCTCTGGATACCCAAAGTCACAAAATAATCTGTGGTACCAAACCACTGGAGGTGCCAAACCTTTGGTGACCCAAAGTCACGGATATCATCTTCCCCCTCCTCTCATATCACCCGTATCAGTGCAATAATTATGCAAGTCATGCCATCATGCTTTATTATGAAACACGTAGCAAATATATCACAAATCATAATATCATACATTATATAGCAAAAACATATCGAAACGGACTTACCCGAATCCTTGCTCATACCCATAGGGTATCATACCAATATCTACACTGTTTCGGCTTTAACACATTCAGGTTATTAATATATTTACTTGATTATAAAGTGTGTAAGTTACACACCCGTTACTAATGCAAACGCTGAATCTTGAAAACCCGATCTACTGCACTAGACCTCTTTGCCCTATATTCGGCCAACACCAAGGTTAATAACATAGGCTATTCGGCTATACCAATAAACCCCAAAGAGTGAGGTAACGCATAAACAACACCACCCTTACCTTTCTGCCTTTCGAAAATAAATCACAACGCAAGGTACGTGAGACTGCCTCTCCCCCTACAATCGGCCAACAACAAAACTCACTTTCAATAGCCTTCAGCTTAACCAAATAACTAAGAGAGTAATTGAATCACCATAGATCCTTACCACAGGCTTGATGGATTTGATTGCTAAAGAATAGAGGCTTAGATCGACTGCTTCCAAGAACCCGAAGAACCTAGGAGAAATCGGTTCCTATAGATGGTTAGCAAAACATCAACAAATGCCGAAGTTCAGCTTTTGCACTCATAAGAGTCGACAGAGAAAAAGAGAAAGTACATACCAAGAACACTTACCCTTCAAAACTGATTAGAGAAAAACCCAAAAGATATCTACCCTTGCTTGATATTCGGCCAAAATAACACTAGGAGAAAGAAAGAAAATTTTGACAAAGGGGTTGGGTGATCAAGATGATTCGGCTAAGGTTTTGAAAGAAGAAAACAAATGAGATGTGGCTAAAGAATGAAAGGAGTAAATGGCAAAGTAGAATAGAATGGGAGAGGGAGGATTCGGCTTGAGCAAAAATGGAAGAAAAACAAAGGGAGATGGGAGAAAAATGGTTGGGATTCGGCTTAGGCTTGAAGAAAAAGGGAATTATGAGTTTCGGCAGAAGAGAGGAAAAGAAAAGAAGAAGATGTGGTCTTTGCACAATTATAAAAAGAAAAAGAAAGATGGGAGAGGGCTCAATATGGAGATTCGGCCAAATGCCTAAGGAAGAAATCGGCAGACACCAATGGACTTTCGGCTTTTGCTTCACGAAGGTGCACTAGGGAAGAATCGGCAAGGCTTCAAAAAGATTTTTCGGCTTTTGGTGCAAACAAAAGCTAGCCAAAAATGTCATCTGAGCACCTAAGAAAATTCGGCACTTCCCTCTACTCAGCTCTCCAAAACCGAACACTCTCCCTAAGCAGGAATTCAAAATTCGGCAACCACCTAAATTCTCTCCTGGCCAACAATTCAAATGAGTTTGAACTCATCAAACTCCTAAATTTTCTCTCTGCCACCTATTTGAATTAATTTGACTGAGTCCAAACTTTATCTGACAGAGTTTGTGCTGAGCACAACTCTTTCTCCTCTTGGCGTCAAAATGCAAAGCAGAAAATGGGATTTCTGCTGCTCGAACCTGAGTTCTCCCACCTGCTTGTGGCGTCATTCTCAGGGCCCTAAGTGGTGCCTCCTTGCCACTTTTCCAAGCCCCTTCTTGTGCTAAAATCCCCCACGAATTACACTTAAGCCCTAGCTCCTTCAGCTCCCCTTACTTATAACTTAAAAACAAAACTTTTCTGCAACTCGGGCCTACTCTAGACTTATAACTAGATCTTAAAACACCTCAAATAATATCACAACAGTCTAAACTCATGCAAAACAATTCAATCACCAATAACTCCTATTTCAGGATATTACAATCCACTATCTAAATAATGAACTAATTGCCTCATAAGGCCTCCACATTATAAAAACAACAACAATTAAACACTTAACAATTAGCACACAGCATTTTATACTTTATGCGATTAAGTCCTTTTTTCCTAACTAAGCACTCAAACAATAAAAGTTTCACACAAAAATTTCACATAGATTTAATCTCATACTACAAACACCAAAAATAATATTAAAATATTTTTCTAACCTCAGATTTGTGGTCTTAAAACCACTATTCTGACTAGGGTCTAAACCAGGCTGTTACATACCAGAACACATCAAAATGACCATTTCAAGCCATCACAAACATACCAAAAGACCATGCATTTCAATTACCTAAAGTTGGTCAAGATGACCTAACTTAACAAGCATTAGGAGTCCATCCAATGGCATAAATATACTAAATCATCCATTATACATCCATGAACTACCACTACAAAAGGTCTTAAACATTCCATTATTAACCTTGGCCAAAATATTCAAAAACTACCGAAATGGTTGTTGGATAGTGTGATAGGTCTTCGACGAGCTTTTAATCGATCGAGCTTTCGATAATCTATAAAACAAAGGAAAGTAACTATGTAAGCAACGAGTGCTTAATAAGCTCATATAAATTTAAAAATAACTTACCATGTCATTTATACAATTCATAGATTAAGGATAAATCATTACCAATGCCATAAGCTTAATAAAAGCCTATACAACATCATTAAACTCACAAGTTAGTACACTTGTCCATGATACAAATGAAATCAACCGTAAGATATGTAGTTTACCATATATAAACACATCATTTAATTAATCACTATTATCACAAGAACATGATTCATTCAATTTGCATACTTACCATTTCATTTCCTTTTCTTACCTATTGAACCATCTAGAGTTACATCAGATACTCGGGAATGCTCAAACATAGTGTGCCTTTCCATATAACTGTAACCTTTCCTTTACATCAATGCTCACACAAGCTGTGAAATGGGCCTGCTCACACGAGTTGTGGGTTAGAATGTAAGCTACATGATGCTGATCACATGAGCTACGAAGAATCCGCAACAAATGTGGGATCTTAACCATCGATAGGACATTCAAGACCAGCACCCAGAACATGAAATCCCTAATGACAAGTCATTTGTATCCTATGAATTCTTAATGCTCAAACGAGACTCGTTATCCGTCAATTAATCATTGCATGGATACATTTATATATAGATTCATTTATATTAAAACAACATAGCAAGCATTCAATTTAGCTAACATTAAAAGAATCACAGTTCATACGAACGTACCTCGATAACTAGGGCACAGAAGTAGAATCGAACAATAATTCGAAGCTTTAGCTTTTCTTTGATTTAAGTCCGATTGTGGTTTATCTTGATCTAAATAAATAATTTCATTAAACTAATTACTTTTAGAATTCAATTTAACCCATAATTCATATTTATGCAAAATAATAAATTTGCCCCTAATATTTTAACTTTTCACAATTTAGTCCTTAAGCTCATAACTTGAATATAACTCAATTTAACCTAAATCCGTGTGAACCAATGTTACAAGGGACCTTGAAACAACTCATAATTATCAACAATTCACAATAAAACCCATGGATTTATAGTTTTAACAATTTAATTGCTAATTACAAATTCACCAAAAATCACCTAGCAAAACATGTTTGTTTTATAACCAAAACTAATAATCTATAAACTAATATCAAAACCTATTCAAAAACATCCATCGAAAGTCCCTCATCCTTAAATATTTTTGCAAATTAACCCCTGGGCTAGCTAGAGTAAGATAAAACGAACTTAAAAACATTAAAATCATTAAAACCGGGGCTTGAACTCACTTACATGCAACAACACAAGCTTGACCAAAAGCTTCTTCTTCTCCAATGGCTAACTTAGGGTTTGAAGCAAAAATGAAGAAGATATCATCTTTATTTTATGTTTTATTAACTTGATTTTTCTTTTATTTACTAAATTACCATATTAACCTTATTACTAATTAAAATTTTCAATAAAACCTATCCAGGCTCATCCACTAACTTTAAATATGGTATATTTAGCACTCAAGTTCATTAACTTTCCTTTCCATAGCCATTTGACCCATTTAACTAATAGAACTCAACTTTTTTACATTTTATGATTTAGTCCTTTCCACCTAATTAACCATTTAAACTTCAAAATTTCTGAAAGAAACTTTAATACGACCCTAACATAATCTCGTAGACCTATAATAAATATTAAAATAATAACTCACTCGTCGAAGTTGTGGTTTCGAAAGCACTATTTTGACACTATTAAAAACGAGCTGTTACATAAACTCAAAATTATATAGGGTTTTTCTATATATTTTTACCACCTTTTTCTTAATAAATATGTTTATCTTGAGTAAATATTATCAAAATAAGTGAATTTTACTTAATTAGTAATATTGGGCTTGAATTTGTAAAGTACGTAAAATTGTGCTTAATTACATGATTTTTTCTACATATCTTATATTTTTTCATGTTAATTTATTAATATGTGATTTTTCACTATGTAGGAGGACCATTTAAGATTTAATTAATGTGAATGAAACATGGAGATACACACATTAATCCATGTGGATGACAAAACCATGCAATTTGGATCATAAGATTTATAGTTTGACTCAGTAAAAGATGAGCTAAAAGATAGACATGTCTATTAAATTATTGGACTAAGAAACTGTCCAACAAGGAAGAACTAAAGCCCAGTTTCGGTACAAGTAGATGGCTGCCCAAAAGTAAGCTTTGGGGTATTTAATTGAAGGTCATTACAGTTGGAAAATAATAAAAAATCAGCCCAACTACTTTGTTGTTGAAACCGTCCACCCTATAGCTATTAATAGGCTTGGTTTGAATTCAAAATGAAAAGACTAAGTCATCCCCTTCTCCTTGAAATGTGGCCGGCCATGTGTGGTAGAAAGAGAAGGAATTTGAAATCTATTTTTAGCAAACTCTACCCCTTACCTTTACCTCTTAATACCATGCATCAATCCCTTAATCCCTCATCCCTCACATCTCATTTCCCTTCTCTCATTTACATTTTCTCTACATTCTATTTCCCTTTTCCGTCCCTTGTATAGCCACCCATCTCCCTTCCATCCTTTAGCCACAAAAGCTCTGTCAGAAGCATTCTTTGGCCAACCACCTTAGGAACTCTTCAGCGAAGAAGCATAGAGAAAAACAGAGAAGATCATTAGTCATAATAGATCCGAAAGGCTGCTGAACTGAATAGAGTTTACTCTTTCCTCTTGTTATTTATTTTAATTATGTTTGCTTTGAATTTTTTTTACATCAACTATGGTATTTTAAATCCTATTTTCTAGGATGACTATGTTAATTCAATAATATTTATTTTGTTTATGTTTAATGTGTTTAGGCCTTAGTTTATCATGTTTCCAATTAATATCATTATGCATTTCATTCATACGTGATTTGGTGCATTCAAATTAGCTGAGCGATCCTAACCAAACGACAACTAGTAGACACATAATTGAAAAGTGCAATACTCAATTTAGATCCTTAAACCTGACTAATTTGAGGTTCATAATATCTTTAGTTAGCTCTATTATCTTGCATAGTGGAAACACGAAAATATACACACTTTCAACTCAAATTCATGCAAATTCGTAGTAATTCTTGTCGAAAAATATATAATGATTATGAAATAATTAAATTGTACTTAAATTATTAACATGTTGAATTTTAATTAGTTTTATAATAAATTTTGTTTAATTTTGATAATTTTCGACAGATTCGCACAAAGGGTGAAAATTGGCTCGGCAGATACTGCTAGAAGCGCAAAATTGAGAAGCAGTTTTTAAAGCATCGAGACGAATTAATTTTTCAGCTGAAGAAGGTCCAAATTATGAATATTAATTCATAATATAATTAATTTTAATTTTAATCCAAATTATTTTGGGTTAAATAAATTATTATTTATTAATTATGAAAGAGGCCTAGTTGAGTTGAACCGAGAAAACCGATCCGACCGAGCATTGGGCAGCCTAAAACCATCCCACATGCTGACCCATTTAGCTTTTTTGGCTGATTATTCATCTTGCAAAATATCCCTTGAAGACTCCTAGAATTTACATTCAAGCCCCACCACTATTCATGCCTTTCTAGATTTACCCATACCTTACAATACCAAGTTTGAAACCTTCAAACTTGCCGCATGTCCGACCGGGCATAGGGGGACTCTAAGGCTGCTTATTTTTTCTATTTTTAGTGGCCTACTCAACCTATAAAAATCCCCCTTGGCTGCTCATTTGAAACACATTTCAAAACCTCTCATCCTTTCACTTCTCTCTCACTTTCTCTCTTCAATTCCCTTCCGTTGTTCTTCATTTTTTTCTCCATTCCCTTGCCAATTTCAACTCTTGAAAAAGTGTCCTTCAACCACCATTTGGAGAAGCATTCAAGTTTTTGTGGAAGTCTCAGTTCAACAAGAACAACCGGAGAAGGAGGAGCAGAGCAACTTAGTCAAGCCTCGGAGAACCACCGGATTTGAATCTTGTTCCTTATCCTTTTAATTTTATTGTTGTTATGAACATGTTTATGGATAATTGTGATGTTGATATGTTTAGTTTAATTAGTATGGCTTAAATTTATTTCGTGTTTGGTTGATTGCATTTTGTCCACTTAATTTATTAAAATTGTGTTTGTGTTGTTATAGGCCATGGTAAGATGTTTGATAAAGTAAAACCATGACTAAGTTATTCTTGCATTACAATTGTAAGGTAACTAATGAATTAATTATTTAAACTGATTGAAATTGTAATTAATTGACACAATACTTAATCTGTATATGTTTAATCATCTAAGGTAGCTGAGGGTTAAATTAGCAGCGGTATCTAATGATACATTAGCCTTGCATAACTTGCAAGATTATTGTGATTAAATTGTTTCAAGGTAGGAATACATTGTTACCTCACATAATCTTTTATGTGCTTATGAGATTGAATTAATTGTTTGAATTGGCATTGAGATATGTACAAGAGATTATTTTTAATTCCATAAGTATGTGTGTGCATTAACGCATTTACTTATTAAAATTTATTTAATCGGTTGAATTAACATAGAGATATAGTCAAGAGATAGATGGATTTTGGTAGGTGAGTATGTTCATAAGTTAGCAAATTACCAAGTTGCCGTGAATTTATTTGTAACAACATGAACATGATTTTAGTAATTCTAAGTTAAGAAATGTAATTAATCTAACACAATTATGTCATCTTGATTAAAATCATTTTTTGAAATCATGTATTGGAACTTTTATTTTCTCTTTATTTATTTTACTTAGTTAAAAATCTTAGTTTTTAATCACCTCTCCAAATAAAAATATTTTTCTTCATTAAAGTGTTTTTAATTGCATTCATAAATAATTCTTTTCATAGTCCCTGTGGGTACCATAACTCGACATTTACCTATCACTTTATTACTTGTTGCGATTGTGTACACTTACACATTTCCGTCGTTCCAAGTTTTTAGCGCTGTTGTCGAGGACTGTTTTAAAAGTCATTATTTGTGAATTTATGAATTTTGCATTTTGGTTTATTTTTCTGTTCAATTTTAACTTAATTAATTTTTTTCTGTGTTGTTTCAGGTGTTTATGAGTATTGATCGAATTATCAATTTACTCCCCATAGACCCTGAGATTGAAAGAACTTTTCAACAGCGAATAAGACAAGCAAGTTAGAAAAGGATCGAAGAGATGAACATTGAAATTCTGAATCAAGGAGACAAAGCAAACCCTACTCAAAATCCTATCTTTATTGCTGATGATAGGGATAGAGCTCTAAGACAGTATGCCGTGCCAGTGTTTCATGATCTTAATCCGAGCATTAGGGGACCCAAAATCGAGGCACAAAAATTTGAGCTAAAGCTAGTCATGTTCCAGATGCGTCAGACAGTGGGCCAATTTAGTGGAATGCCTACTGAAGATCTTCACCTTCACATAAGACTGTTTATGGAGGTGAGCAATTCTTTCAAGTTAGCCG
This sequence comes from Gossypium bickii, assembly GCA_025503065.1. NCBI lineage: Eukaryota > Viridiplantae > Streptophyta > Magnoliopsida > Malvales > Malvaceae > Gossypium > Gossypium bickii. The sequence continues at coordinate 38,971,736 of CP106716.1, forward strand.
GAGTACCCGAAGATGCACTACAATTAAAGTTGTTCCCATATTCGCTAAGGGACAGAGCTTGAGCCTGGTTGAACTCAATGCCACCAAATTCCATTTCAACATGGAAAGAGTCTAACACCCCTAACCCGTAACCGTCACTGAAATAGGGTTAAGAGGCATTACCAGACAAACAGAAACTTTCACAGATATTTCACATCATAAAGTATATCATAATCATATCATAGCATAAAACAAGCATACGGCCCCTTAATGAGGTCTATGAGACCATAATCATGCATTAGAAAGGGGTCAGGACTTAACCGAGATCATACAAAATTTTCTATAAATCAGGCATTTTTCAAAGTTACAAAGGTCACACGCCCTTGTGGGTAGGCCGTGTGCCTCACACGGCCTCAGACACACCCGTATGTTTAAGCCATGGTAAAACAGGTCATACACACTAACTTATCCACACGGCCTGAGACACACCGGTGTGCCTCACCCGTGGTCGACACTAACTTGCACCGTACGGCCACTCACACACCCGTGTGTCCAGCCCGTGGTCGAGTCTGACTTGTTTTGAATTGCAACCACAAAGGACACAATCGAACCACACGCCTGTGTGCCCAACCGTGTGGGCAAATATAGGCCATTTGCAAGGCCAATTCAATAATATCCAAATAAGTATCATTGTAAGCATCAAGAATATCCAAAACATACCAAAATGATCATCTTTTCTAACCATTCAAGAACACATCAAACACACCAACTTATGTGCAATTTAGATCAATCTAATCATAAGCATTTCTAAGCAAAACCCAATCACAAATTTACCAATTCAATGTAACAATCTTTCATCAATAATATGCCTACTTTGCATCATAATAGTTATAAAAAATTTGACCATTTCATTAGTCCAACCATTAGCTACCAACCATACCAATATATGCATCATATAACATAACTACTCATTTACATCATATTCATTATCTGGCCATATCTCATGGCTATTTATACACAACCCAAAACATCAACCATTTCAACTATACTATACATGCCATACTTAAATATTTATACTCTCAAAAGGTACCAAAATAGAGTTTGATAGTGTGGTGACAATCCTTGACGATCCCTGAGCCTTCCATAGCTTAAACGATCTAAAAAGCAATGCAAACACACACAGAGTAAGCTTTCAAAAGCTTAGTAAGCCATATAAAAATAAACTTAACATATGAACACTCATAATCATAACAAATAAAAAATCATTAACATATCTCAAAAACAAATTCATAATTCTTCTTTGGATCTTTAGTTTAGCCCTTGCTTACCACAAATCATATCTTCAACTATCTCTTTTATTCAAAGCTCATTCATACATATACCACATTTTGTCTCAATAAGTTCATGCACATATCTCACTTGTGCACAATCACAAATACTTACCTTTCGTACTTAAACATAGAATACATATCAACGTACCTAAAATGGTTACACATTTCATAAAGGCATTCATTTCTCATAATTGCCTATTGAACCATTCAGAATCAAATAGGATACTCGGATAACTCAGAATACTCGTACAATGTCAACACCCCAGATGTGGTCTTACATGTAATCCAATCTTGATGCCACTGTCCCAGACAGGGTCTTACATGAATCAAATACGATGCCAATTTCCCAAACATGGTCTTACACGCAATCTCAAATCGACACCAACGTTCTAGATGTGGTCTTACACAATATCATATATCAGAAACCAAAGTCATGACATATAATTCCTATCTATTCCTAAGGTTCGTACGGGACTTTTCAGACATTATCACATTGCCAATACTTTCTCAATTTTCACATGTATACCTTCCAAAGCCATTCATTTCAAATCAATATCAATTGAACATGAATAATTCAACTTCACCACATTTATTTGTATATAGACTTACCTCGTACGAATATACACAGACGAATTTGACTATTTGATCACTTTCGACTTTCCTCGATCTAAATCTGTTTTTTTTGGTTCTTGATCTATAAATATTCAAATTTAACTCATTTATTCACCAAATCATTCAATTCAATCCAAAAACACACATTTAGCCCTCACATTTTCACATTTTGACATTTTAGTCCCTATTTCACAAAATCACAAAATACACATAATTTCATATAACCCATGCTTAGTTGAATTCTCTATAGGTCCCTAGAAACCCATGTTTTTCATTTATTTCACATTTTAGTCCCTCAAAATATTATTTTCACAATTTAGTCCAAATTACTCAAATTCACTAAAAATCCAAAGACAAAACATATTAATCTAAGACATATATTTCATATTTCATCATCAACTATCACAAAACTCAAACATTCATCAATGGTAGATTTCAAAATCATCATCAAATTCCAAAATTGAGGTATGGGTTTTGTAGTACTCGAAGCAACGATTACTGAAACGTAGAAATTATCAAAAATTGAACTAAATGCATACCTTAATCAAGCTAAACCATTGCCGAAACCAAGCAACTCTTTTTCTTTCCTTTGTAATTTTGGTGGATGAACACAATATGGTGGCCACCATTTTGTTTTTGTTAATTATAATAACATTAATAATAAATTTCCAATTTTATCCTTAATGAATTAATAAGAAAACTATATAGTACAAGCCCATAACTGCCCACTACAATGTTTAATGGTCTAATACTACTTAAGGACTTCACCTTTAATAAGCCATGTCAATGCAACATTTTAAAATATGAATTGCAACTTTTACCTTTTATGTGATTTAGTCCTTTTCTCAAAAAAAGCACACAGACAACAAAATTAATTCACGAAACTTTCATGCATGCTTAATCACATATTGCAGGCACAAAAATAATATTAAAATATTTTTCTAACTCGAATTTGTGGTATTGAAACCACTATTTCGACTAGGGTCTAAACCGAACTGTTACAATTCTCCCCCTTAGGGATTTTCGTCCTCGCAAATCTTACGTTAAATAGTTTCAGAAATTGTTGTTTCATAGTATCTTCGGGCTCCCACATAGCCTCTTCTACTTTGTGTGATGCCACAATACTTTTATTAATAGAATTTTCTTATTTCGTAATTCTTTCACCTCGCGATCTAAAATTCGGATTGGTTCTACCTCGTAAGTCATATCGGATCAGATTTCAATCTCAGATGGAGAAATCACATGCGAAGAATCAGATTTGTATCGTTGAAGCATTGACACGTGAAACACATTATAAATCTTTTCTAACTCAGATGGTAGCAACAATATGTATGCAACAGGTCCAATTCTCCTAATAATTTCATACGGCCTTATGAACATCGGACTCAATTTGCCTATTATGCCAAAACAAAGTATTTTCTTCCACGGAGACACTTTTAAGAACACTTTATCACCGATCTCAAACTCAATATCTTTTCGTTTCAAGTCTGCATAAGATTTCTATCGATTAGAGGCAGATTTTAGACTAACACAAATCAGTTTCACTTTCTGCTCTATTTCTTTTATCAAATCTACCTCGTGTATCTTATTTTCACTGAGCTCGGTCCAGTACAAAGGTGTTCAACATTTGGGTTCATACAATGCCTCATAAGGTGCCATTTTGATGCTCGACTGAAAACATTTATTGTACGCAAACTCAATCAATGGCAAATATTGCTCCCACGTACCATCAAACTTAAAAATGCAACATCTCAACATATCCTCGAGTATCTCAATAATCCACTCAGATTGGCCATCCGCCTGTGGGTGAAAAGCTGTACTAAAATGCAGTTTAGTACCTTATGCCTATTGCAGTTTCATCCAGAATCATGAAGTAAACCCCAGATCTCTGTCAGACACAATAGATTGTGGTACCCCGTGCAATCTCACAATATCATAAATATACAACTCAGCTAACTTATCAAGTGGGTAATTGGATCGTACTAGAATAAAATGGGTTGATTTCGTCAATCTGTCAACTACGACCCAAATTACATCTTTCTTTCTAGGAGTCAAAGGTAATCCTGAAACAAAGTCCATCATTACTCTATCCCATTTCCACTCGAGAATCATTATTGGTTGTAACAAACTAGATGGCACTTGATGTTCTGCTTTAACTTGCTGATAGATTAAACATTTTGATACAAACTCTGAAATATCTCGTTTCATACCAGACCACTAGTAATGTTGCATCAAATCATGGTACATCTTTGTACTACCCGGATGAATAGATAGACGATTGTTATGCACTTTTTCAATATCAACTGAATCAGCTCTGGATTTCTTGGAACACATAATTGATCTCGAAACTTCAAACAATCATCAACATCAACTCAAAATTCAGAATAAGAGTTTAAATCACACTGATCTTGTTTCGTTAACATTTCATTATCAACTTTCTAAGCATCACATATTTGCAGTAAAAACAATGATTTCATTTTCAATTCAGCCAAAACTGAACCATCATCAGACAAGTCTAATTGAGCATTTATCGTACATAATGCAAACAATAATTTTTGACTTAATGCATCAGCAACAACATTTTCTTTACCCGGATGATAATCTATCACAAGCTCGTAGTCTTTAAACAATTCTAACAATCTTCTCTGTCGTAGATTCAGGACTTTCTTAGTCATCAAATATTTTATACTTTTGTGAACCAAAAACACATGGCACTTTTCACCAAATAAATAATGACGCCAAATCTTCAAAGCAAACACAATTGCAGCTATTTCAAGGTTGTGAGTCGGATAATTCTTTTCATGTGGTTTCAATTGTCTCGAGGCATAAGCTATTACTTTGCCTTCCTGCATCAAAACACATCCCATACCATTCAACAAAGCATCACTATAAATCACAAACTCTTTACCCGATTCCAGATTTACCAAAACTAGAACTTCAGTCAAAAGGGCTTTCAACTGGTCAAAGCTTTTCTGGCACATTTCATACCACTCGAATTTCACATCTTTCTTAAGCAATCTCGTCAGCGGAATAGCAATCATCGAAAAGCCTTTTACAAACCTTCGGTAATAACCAGCAAGTCCCAGAAAACTACAGACTTCAGACACATTTTTCGGAGGCTTCCATTCCAAAATAGCTGAAATCTTGCTCGAATCAACTCGTATACTAGATGCTGATACAATATGTCCCGGAAAACTAACTTCACACAACCAGAACTCACATTTACTAAACTTTGCATACAATTGCTTATCTCGCAGAGTTTGTAGCACAATTCTCAGATGTTCAGCATGCTCAATTTCATCTCGCGAATAAATCAAAATGTCGTCAATGAATACAACAACAAATTGATCTAAATACGATCTAAAAATTTTGTTCATCAGATCCATAAACACAATAGGAGCATTCGTGTAACAGTCCGGTTTAGACCTTAGTCAGAACAGTGGTTTTGGGACCACAAATCTGAGTCTAAAAATATTTTAATATTATTTTCTATGTCTGTAGTATATGAATTAGCATGTGCTAAAGTTACGTGAATTAATTTATCCGTCTGTGTGCTTAATTTGAGAAAAGGGCTTAATCACATAAAATGAAAGTTTGATGGATAAATGTGAAAGTATCAAATTATTGATGTCTTTATAATGTGAAGCCCTTAAAAGGAAATTAGCCTATTTTTATTGACAGTGGACGGTGGACGGACATTTTTAACCAACTATCATGTGATATATTATATTATTATTAAAAGGTTAATATGGTAAATGTATTAATTATATATGTTATAATAAAACAAACATAGTAGATGGCTATTATCATCTTTGGAGTGTCGAAATTGAAGAAAGGAAAAGAAAAGAAAATACAAGTTAGGGTTTGACCATTGAATTGCATAATTAAGATCAGGAATCGAAGAAAACGGACTTAGATCACGGGAAAGCGAAAGTAGTCGGATAACTGAATCCGATCGAATAAGTTAGTCTATATACAAATAAATGTATTTGCATTGAGCTATTTGTGTATATATAGGATTTGAATTGCTATGAATATCCATTGAGATGGAATGTATGTGAAATATAAGTTACGAATAAGTCGACAAGTTGATAATGTCCGATAAGTCTCGTTTGAACATAGGGATAGAAAATATAGTATATGTCTTGACTTAGGTGTCCGATATGTAATATCATGTAAGACTACGTCCGGGACATTGGCATTGATTCGAGATTTTGTGTAAGAGCACGTCTGGGACGTTGGCATCAATATGAGATTTATGTGTAAGACTATATCTAGGACATTGGCATCGTATTTGATTCGTGTAAGACCCTGTTTGGGACAATGGCATCGAAATCTGGTTACATGTAAGACCACGTCTGGGACGTTAGCATTGTATGACTATTCCGAGCATTTTGAGTATCCTATTAGATTCTGAAAGGTTCAACGGGCAAGTCCAAGAAATGAATGAATATATGAATTGTACATCCGTTTCAGCTACGTTGAAATATATGCTCTATATAAGCATGAAAAGGTGAGTATGTATGTGCTCTAATGCAAATGAACATTCGTGATATATATATATGCTTGAGATCTGAGAAAATGAGATACTTGAGATGTGATGAATTGGTAAGAAATGGCAAATCAAGTGAGCCAAAAAGTTTATTTATTGCTTGAATTGAAGATATGTTAACGAATTCAAATAGCTAGGTTTATGAATGATTTACATTAAGTTTATTTGTATATGGCTTACTAAGCTTTTGAAAATCTTACTTTGTGTGTGTTTGTTCTGTTTTATAGATCGTTAAAGCTACGAGAGGCTCGAGGACCGTCAAGGATCATCATCACACTACTCAAACTTGTTTTTGGTACCTTTAAAATATGTATATAGCTAAATATGGCATGCATAAGCTAGTTTTTTGGTAAATATTTGAGATATGCAATTAGCTATGTGATGTGGCCAGTTATATGTTGGTATTATGCATTTGTGAATATTGTATATGATGTTGGTTTTGGTATGATCCCATGATTATAAAATGGTCAAGTTTATAGTAAGCATATGGATGAAATTTGAGTATGTATGTTTGATTAAAGAAATGGTTATATGAAAGGTAAATATGGATGAATCATGCTTGAATGTATATGTGTTTTATTTGCGCAAAATGACATGATTGGAAATGAGATTGAATGTGGAGATATGTTGATTATTTGACATGTCTTTGGTTGTCAATTGTACATGAAATGAATTGGTATTTTGCTTGTACGGTTGACCCAAGTGTCGGTGGCATTTTGGCCTTTCAAATGGCCTATTTAGCATACACAACCGTGGCACACGGGCGTGCCTGGTGGCTGTGTGAACAAGTCAGTAGCTAGCCTAATTTTACAAGGCCATGGCACACGGGCGTGTCTGGTGCCCATGTGGATAAGTCAGTATACATGCTCTGTTTTGGCACGGCCATGACACATGGGTGTGCCTGGTAGCCGTGGGAGGAACACGGCTTGAGCACACGAGCGTGTCACCTCTATAAATTTGAAAAGTTTTTAAATTTCTGAGAAGTTCCATATGTGTGTTCGGTTTAGTCCTAACCTATTTTAAAGCATGATTAAGGTTTCATTGACCTGTAAAAGGGACACTTTGATTGCGATTGATGTATTGTATTATGAAATGTCTATAAAAGTTTTCAATTTATCTGGTAACGCCTTTAACCCAAATCCGGCGACGGATACAGGTTAGGGATGTTACATTTGATTGGTATTAGAGCTACGGTTTAGTCGATTCTCGAACTAACGTAGTGTGTAAGAGTCTAGCTATACATGCCATATATCTGAACTTTGATAGCGTGAGGAATCCTGACGTGTAGAATGTGTTTAACATATAGTAATGGATCCCGAAAGAGCTGTAGCTGACGATATAGAAAGCAATGCGCCTGCTCCCGCTCAAGGGACAGCGCCATCTGATTCGAGACCGACTACGAGCGGTCAAGAGGGACAAGCTAAACAAGCTTCCTTCCAAATGATGAGTGAGTGGTTCACTCAGTTTGTGAGAAATAATCCGACTATTTCACAACCTCTGCCCCGCCTAATCCCCCTCAGACCTTAGTTGTTCCTCCAGTCATGGGTATAAATCTGTTGAATAAACCTTTTGGTTGATAAAATCTGCAAGTATGGGGCTGAAGAGTTCACAGCTACCAGTGATGATGATGCAGAGAGAGCCGAATTTTGGCTAGAAAACACTATCAGAGTATTCAATGAGATGTCTTTGACTCCGAAAAGATGTATTAAATGTGTTGTTTCACTGCTACGAGATGCAGCTTATTAGTGGTGGGAGACTTTGATTTCTATGGTTCCAAAGGAATGAGTCACTTGGGATTTCTTTCAGTCTGAGTTTCGAAAGAAATATATTAGTTAGATATTTATTAATCAGTAATAGAAAAAATTTCTAGAGTTAAAGTAAGGTTGCACGTCTGTCATTGAACACGAAAGATAGTTTGTGAGGTTGAGTCAGTATGCTTAGGAATGTGTATCAACGAAAGCAATAATGTGTAAGAGATTTGAAGATGGCTTAAACAAAGACATCCATTTATTAGTAGGAATTCTGGAAATAAAAGAGTTTGTGGTACTTGTTGATCGAGCGTGTAAAGTTGAAGCACTCGGGAAAGATAAAAGAAAAGCTGAGTCTGAAGCTATAGATGTGAGAAAGAGATTTTTGGGTAAATCATTCCAGTCTGCTTCAATGAAATTCAGATATGAACAAAGCCGTTCAAGAGTTAATGTGGGACATTTGAATAGAGATCAAGCTAGATCATAGTTGAGCTCTAAAGCTCCTGCAACTTCACTGGCAAGTGTTGGAAATGTTCGATCCGAGGGACCTAAATGTAAGCATTGTGGTAAAAGACATCCGGGAAGTTGTAGATTGAATGATTGAGCTTGCTTCAGATGTGGATCACTAGATCATTTCATCCATGATTGCCTAGAGTCTGTTGAGCAAGAGTCTACCCAGAATCTGAGATCTGATAATATTTCAGCGAGATGTAGACCTTCTCAAAATGCAATAAATGTCAGTGGTAGTCAAAGAATCGCGAGAGATACTGTTGCGAGATTCGAAGCTAGAGCACTTGCTAGAGCGTATGCCATTCGAGCTCGAGAGGAAGCTTTATCTTCAGATGTTATAAGAGGTACATTTATACTTTATGATACTTCTGTGATTGCACTGATAGACCCTGGTTCTACTCATTCGTATATATGCATAAACTTAGTATCTAGTAAGACTTTGCTTGTAGAGTCTACTGTGTTTGTTATAAAAGTATCGAACCCCTTAGGTAAAAGTGTCCTGGTTGACAAAGTATGTAAGAACTGTCCGTTAATGTTTCGAGATATCTATTTTTCTGATGATTTGATGCTATTACCATTGGATGAGTTTGATATCATTCTAGGTATGGACTAATTGACATTGCATGATGCAGTTATGAACTATTAAAGAAAGATTATTGAATTGAGATGTCCGAAGGATGAAATAGTTCGGGTTGAGTCTAATGATTTGAAGGGATTGCCTAATATGATATCTATATTGAAAGCTCAAAGATATGTAAAAAAAAGGATATGAGGCATATTTTGCTTATGTGATTGATTCGAAAGTATTTGAAAAGGAAGTTGAATCAGTGCCAGTTGTTTGTGAGTTTTCAATGTACTCCCTGAAGAATTGCTGGGATTGCCTCCGATACGTGAAGTTGAATTTCGTATTGATCTGTTACCTGGTACGACACCAATTTTGATAGCTCCGTATAGAATGGCACCAACAGAGTTGAAAGAGTTAAAGTCACAGTTGCAATAGTTGACTGACAGAAGGTTCACAAAATCGCGTTTTTCACCTTGGGGTCCTCCTGTGTTGTTCGTGAAAAAGAAAGACGGTACTATGAGGATGTGTATTGATTACAGACAGTTGAATAAAGTGACAATTAAGAATAAATATCCATTGCCTCGTATTGATGATTTATTTAATCAGCTAAAAGGAGCCACTGTGTTTTCTAAGATTGATCTGAGATCGGGATACTACCAGTTGAGAGTGAAAAATTTAGACATTCTGAAAACTACTTTTAGAACGAGGTATGGGCATTACGAGTTTTTAGTTATGCCTTTCGGACTAACGAATGCTCCTGCAGTTTTTATAGATCTGATGAATAGAATTTTCAGACTGTACCTAGATTGATTTGTTGTTGTATTCATTGACGACATTTTGATTTACTCACAGGATGAAACTGAACATGCTGAACATCTGAGAATTATGTTGCAAACTCTAAGGGAAAAGCAATTGTATGCGAAATTCAGTAAATGTGAATTCTGGTTACGTGAAGTTAGTTTTCTGGGACATATTGTATTAGCCTCTAGAATAAAAGTTGATCCGAGTAAGATTTCTACTATTCTGGGATGGAAACCTCCGAAAAACTGTCTGAAGTCTGTAGTTTTCTGGGACTCGCTGGTTATTATCGTCAGTTTGTAAAAGGCTTCTCGATGATAGCTACTCCGTTGACTAGATTGTTTCAAAAAGATGTGAGATATGAATGGTTCGATAAATGTCAGAAAAGCTTTGATCAATTGAAAACTCTGTTGACTGAAGATCCAGTTTTGGTATAGCCAAAATCAGTAAAAGAGTTTGTGGTTTACAGTGATGCTTCATTGAATGGTCTGCGTACTGATGCAAGAAGGCAAATTTATAGCTTATGCCTACAGACAATTGAAGCCGCATGAAAAGAACTATCCGACACACGATCTTGAGCTAGCTGCGATTGTATTCGCATTAAAGATTTGGCATCATTATCTGTTCGGTAAGAAATGTCACGTATATTCAGATCATAAAAGTCTGAAATATCTGATGACTCAAAAAGATTTGAATCTGCGATAGACTAGATGGTTAGAGTTGTTGAAAGACTATGAGCTTGTGATAGACTATCATCCGGGTAAAGCAAATGTCGTTGCTAATGCACAGTGAAGGAAATCATAGTTTGCACTACGTACTTTAAATGCTCAATTAGATCTGTCTGATGATAGTTCGATGATAGCTGAATTGAAAGTAAAACCATTGTTTTTACAACAAATTTGTGATGTTCAGAAAGTTGATAACAAACTGTTAGCAAAGCGAGCTCAGTGTGATTTGAACTCTAATTCTGAATTTCTAATTGATGTTAATGATTGCTTGAGATTTCGAGATCGAATATGTGTTTCGAGAAAATCAGAGTTGATTCAGTTGACACTAAATGAAGCTCATAATAATTGCTTATCTGTTCATTCGGGAAGTACAAAGATGTATCATGATTTGAAACAACACTATTAGTGGTCAGGTATGAAACGAGACATTTCTGACTTTGTGTCAAAATGTTTAGTCTGTCAACAAGTAAAAGCTGAACATCAGGTTCTATCTAGTTTGTTACAACTGATTCTGAATCCTGATTAGAAATGGGATAGAGTAATGATGGATTTTGTTTCTGGATTGCCTTTGACCCCGAGAAAGAAAGATGCGATTTGGGTCGTAGTTGATAGATTGACGAAATCTGCCCATTTTATTTCAGTACGATTTGATTATTCACTTGATAGATTAGCGGAGCTTTATATTTCTGAGATTGTGAGATTGCATGGGGTGCCACTATCCATTGTATCAGACAGAGATCCGAGGTTTACATCAAGGTTCTGGAATTGCAAGAAGCTTTAGGCACAAAATTGCATTTCAGTACTACTTTTCATTCCCAAACGGATGGTCAGTCTGAACGGATTATTCAGATTCTCGAGGATATGCTGAGATGTTGCACACTTGAATTTAACGGTACGTGTAAATCGTACTTACCATTGATTGAATTTGCATATAACAACAGTTTTCAGTGGAGTATTAAAATGGCACCCTATGAGGCTTTGTACGGACACAAATGTCGAACACCTCTGCATTGGACCGAGCTTAGTGAAAATAAGATACACGGAGTCAATTTGATAAAAGATACTGAATAAAAGGTGAAAGTGATCCATGACAATCTAAGAACAGCATCTGATCATCAGAAATCTTATGTAGATTTGAAAAGAAAAGATATTGAATTTGAGACCAGCGACAAAGTGTTTTTGAAAGTGTCTCCGTGGAAAAAGTACTCAAATTTGGTTGAAAAGGCAAATTGAGTATGAGGTTCGTCGGACCATATGAAATCATTGAGCGTGTTGGACCTGTTGCGTATAGATTGTTGTTGCCTTCCGAGCTAGAAATGATACATAATGTATTTCACATATCGATGCTTAGACAATACCGATCAGATCCATCACATGTGATTACTCTATCTAAGATTGAAATCTGATCCGATATGACTTATGAGGAAGAACTGATCCATATCTTTGCTTGTGAAGAGAAAGAATTGAGAAATAAGAAAATTTCATTAGTGGAAGTATTGTGGCATCGACACGAAATGGAAGAGGCTACGTGGGAGCCTAAAGATTCAATGAAACAGCAATATCCAAATCTATTTAAAGGTAAGATTTTCGGGGACAAAAATCCCTAATGGGGGAGAATTGTAACAGTTCAGTTTAGACCTTAGTAGGAACAGTGGTTTCGGGACCACAAATCTGAGTCTGAAAAATATTTTAATATTTTTTCTGTGTCTACAGTATATGAATTAGCATGTGTTAAAGTTACATGAATTAATTTGTCTGTCTATGTGCTTAATTTGAGAAAAGGGCTTAATTCCATAAAATGAAAGTTTAGTGGATAAATGTGAAAGTATCAAATTGTTGATGTCTTAAAAATGTGAAGCCCTTAAAAGGAAATTAGCCTATTTTTATTGATAGTGGACGATAGATGGACATTTTTAACCAACTATCATGTGATATATTATATTATTATTAAAACGTTAATATGGTAAATGGATTAATTATATATGTTATAATAAAGCAAACATAATAGATGGCTATTATCGTCTTTGGAGTGCCGAAATTGAAGAAATGAAAAGAATAGAAAATACAAGTTAAGCTTCAACCATTGAATTGCATAATTAAGATCAAGAACTGAAGAAAACAGACTTAGATCACGGGAAAGCGAAAGTAGTCGAATAACCGAATCCGATCGAATATCTGAATTCGAGGTAAGTCGATATACAAATAAATGTATTTGCATTGAACTATTTGTGTATATATGGGATTTGAATTGCTATGAATATCCATTGAGATGGAATGTATTTGAAATACAAGTTACGAATAAGTCTACAAGTTGATAATATCCGAGAAGTCCCGTTTGAGCCAAGGGATAGATAGGATAGTATATGTCATGACATAGGTGTCCGATATGTAATATCATGTAAGACCACGTCCGAGACATTGGCATTGATTCGAGATTTTGTGTAAGACCACGTCTGGGATGTTACATCAATATGAGATTTATGTGTAAGACTATGTCTGGGACATTGGCATCGTATTTGATTCGTGTAAGACCCTGTTTGTGAATATGGAATATGATATGAAATTAGCTATATGATGTGGCTAGTTACATGTTGGTATTATGCATTTGTGAATATGGTATACGATGTTTGTTTTGGTATGATCCCATGACTATAAAATGGTCAAGTTTATAGTAAGCATATGGATGAAATTTGAGTATGTATGTTTGATCAAAGAAATGGTTATATGAAAGGTAAATGTGGATGAATCATGTTTGAATATATATGTGTTTTAGTTGTGTAAATTGGCATGATTGGAAATGAGATTGAATGTGGAGATTTGTTAATTATTTGACATGTCTTTGGTTGTCAATTGTACATGAAATGAATTGGTATTTTGCTTGTAGGGTTAACCCAAGTGTGGGTGGCATTTTGGCCTTGCAAATGGCCTATTTAGCATACACGGCCGTGGCACACAGGCTTGCTTGATGGCCTTGTGAACGAGTCAATAGCTAGCCTAATTTTATACGGCCATGGCACACAGGCGTGTCTGGTGGCTGTGTAGATAAGTCAGTATACATGCTCGGTTTTGGCATGGCCGGGACATATGGGTGTGTCTGGTAGTCGTGGGAAGAACACGGACTGGCCACACGGGCGTGTGACCTCTGTAACTTTGAAAAGTTTTCTAAATTTCTAAGAAATTCCATATGTGTCCGGTTTAGTCCTAAGCCTATTTTAAAGCATGATTAAGGTCTCGTTGACCTGTAAAAGTGACACTTTGATTGCGATTGATGTATTGTATTATGAAATGTCTATAAAAGTTTTCGATCTGTTCTCTAATGCCTTTAACCCTAATCCGGCGACGGATTAGGGTTAGCGGTGTTACATTTCGTTAGTCTGAAAGGCATAACTAAAAATTCATAATGCCTGTACCACGTTCTGAAAATAGTTTTCGGAATATCTGAATCTTTTACTCGCAACTGATAATATCCTGTTCTTAGATCTGTAACAGCCCGATCACGACCCTAATCGGAATGGTTGTTTCGGGACCACGAATCCGGGTTGAAAAATTTTCTTTAAGTATTATTTTCTGAGTTAATTGTGCGTGAATTAACATGTGTGTAAGTTTGTATAAATTTTTTTGTGTTTCTGTGCTTAATTTTATAAAAAGGATGTAATTGCATAAAATGGAAATTTAATGGATAATTGTGACAGTGCCAATTAGAGAGTGGCTTCTTAATGATGAGTCCTTAAAGGACAAATATCCCATTTCCTATAGTAGTGGATGGCATTAGGCTTTAATTAAGTATTTTATATTTTGTTTTCTTATTAAATAAGGATTATAATAATATATATGTATATTTTATAATAACATTATAATAATAAAACATAAAAGAAGTGCATGATCATCTTCTTCCACTCTTTTGACCGGAAATAAAGGAAGAAGAGAAGTGTTAAGCTTTCAACCATTTCGGCATATGCATGCTCCATTAAGGTGAGTAATTTAACTTAGTTTTTGCTATTTTTGATATTTTTGAGGTTATTGTCATGTAAATTAGATAGCCCATACTCAAATTCTTGAATTGGTTGTGAAATTCGAAAGTTACCATGGATGAAAACTTGGTGTGTGTGTGATTAATGGTAGAATATGCAATAAGCATGCAAGATTAACAAGAAATTCTTTAGAGTTTTTGGATAGAGTTTAGTATATGGATGTATTAATAAAAAGAAAATTTTTGAATGTACCAAATAGAAAATAAATGGAAGAAACGAATTGAAAGAGGGGCAATGAACATTCGGCCCTTCATAGATGAGGTTAAATTATTGATATTTTGTGTTTTGAAATATAAGGATTGAATTGATGATGTCTTTGTAATTTGGGGGTTTTAAATAGAAAATTGACCATAAGTGAAGTTAGTGCAAGTCATGATTATGCATGTAATAGTAACTTAATTTTTTTATTATTATACTTTATTATATTTTTATGTTATTGATAATAATAAAATAAGAGATGAAAAGTGTTCATCTTCCTAAGGGAGTTCATAGCCAAAACTTGAGAAAGAAAAAGAGAGAAACATTCCTTTAGGTTCGACACTTGGGGGAAATCAATTAGGCATGTGTTGTTTTAAATTTTTGATGATTTTAATGTCTTTGTGATGGTTGATCATTTTTCTATTAAACCCATGTAGTAACTTTGAACATTACTCATGTATGTAAGAAATGCCATTGATGTTGGATTGGGTTTTGTGATAGTTTTTGGTATTAAAGGAAGGATTTAAGCTAGATGAACACTATCTTACTCTTGAGTCTTTGGTGAATGTAGCTAATTAAAGGTTTAATTGTGAAAATAAATCATAGAAGGGTTAAATGGAGAAAATATTAAAGTATATGGACTTATAAAGTCCTTGGGAAGATTCGACCAAGGGATGTTAGTTCAATTTTTGAGTAATTCGTGAGTATGGTTTTAGGGACTAAATTGTATAGATTGAAAAAGTCAAGGGTAAATTAGTAAATTACTAAATTATGCATTTTTTTGATTCAATGGAATAGAAATGTATTTGAATGAGTTTAAATTGAAATTTATTTAGATCAAGAACAAAAGGAAATCGGATTGGATTGAGGAAAAGCAAAATTTAACGAATAGCCGAGAAGCGTAATTCGTCAACTTTTGAGGTAAGTTTTTAAACAATTAAGCTAAACCGAATGTCTCCTATACATGTAGCTATGTAATGAAATTTTATATGAGAAAATGGCACATGGCCGAATGTGATAGTGAATTTTTAAATACAATAGCTTGGCATGATAATTCATGGTACTTGGATATGATTTCATGAGATAAATATTTATTTATAAAGGTGTAATTAGATTGAGAATTATTGAATTATGATATGAGTATACCTACTGGAAATTTGGTTACATGTTTTTAGTTTGGCCGAATGTAATATTTTATTTGGGGCATAAGTTATTGAATGGTGTTTATAAGTATACAATTATGCACATGGTGATGAATTAAATTTTTGGTTATATATGTACATAGATATATATATACATTTGAAACGACTTACTGGTTGATGAAGGGTATTAGGTGTACAAGCTTATAATCGGGCACTATGTGTGCGAGACCGGACATATGGCACTAAGTGTGCAGAAATGCCAAGTAACGGCTCTATATGAGCGATACGTTACATAAGGTTAATGAAGGGTATTAGGTATACAAGCTTATAACCGGGCACTATGTGTGCGAGACCGGACATATGGCACTAAGTGTGCGGAAATGCCAAGTAACGGCTCTATATGAGCGATACGTTACATAAGGTATTAAGTAACGGCTCTATGTGAGCGATACGTTACGAGAAGTGTTTAGAAACGACTCTATGTGAGCGATACGTTACGAGAAGTATTAAGTAACGGCTCTATGTGAGTGACACGTTACGACAAGTGTTAAGTAACGGCTCTATGTGAGCAATACGTTACTAAGTTTTATCAACAAGTGTGTAAGTATAAGGTTCATTAAAGGATTTCTATGAGTAATGTTATTATGTATATGGAAATGTAAAAGTGTATTATCACATGTTATGTACGAATGATTAAGTTTGGAAAGGGTAAGTAAATCAGAGGTATGTGTTATACATATTAATTTGAGACTTTTAGTAGCTTGAAATGCAAGTAGAAGATTTGGTAAGTATATGATATGTATGTTAGTTATTTATCATGTGATGATGGTATATGGAAGTTATTAGAAGTATATGATATGAATATAAATTCCACTTTTAATGGTTTGGGATGTTCGGTACGGATGTTATCAAGAGATTAGGTTTTGAAATCTTGATTAAATTTTGTTTATATTCTTTAATGCATATAAATTGTTTAAACTTACTAAGCTATAATAGCTTACTTGGTGTGTTTGATGCATTGTTCATTAGATTTTGAAATTGAAGCTCGAGCTCGGGGATCGTCGACGAAGTCAATCACATTATCATCTCTTTTGGTACCTTTTTGTTTTTGAACTCAAGGTCCATGGCATGTATAGGCTGAATTATTTGTGGAAAAGTTTTAAATGGGGAGAATGTGAATGTATAAGGATGCCATACGAAAATGGCTATCTGACTATGTTGGGTTGACTTGTTTATGCATGAAGTAATGTATGTGTTATGCTTAATAAGTCTTGATTATAATGCTTAGATATGTACGGTTTCATGGTAAGCATTTTAGAAATTTTATACCTTGGAAAAATATATATATGTGGCATGTCCGAATGCATGTGTATGATTTTGAAAAAAAAATGTATATAGTGTATTGTAGTAATTGAGTGAATATATGTACAATTGTATGCATGTACCGTACGTTAGTTCGGAGTCTAAGCTTTTGTTACATGTTAAGGTATATACAATTTTGAGAAATGAGTGCTAAGGTGTCTTTATGATGTTATATATTTATAAGGGTCATTGCTTAATGGGTTAAGCAATTAGGGGATAGGTGCGTTGGTTGATATTCAAAATTATGATATACTCTAATGTGAAACAAATATATTGGTCAATGGTATAATCTTAGGTGGTATTGAAATGAGAAATGTACGAAATCGAAAGAGACGTATACGTTCCAAAAAGGGTATATGATTGAATGCAAGGTTGATCATAGAAATGAAGTAAATTATCAATTACCATATACCTATTCAATCTTTGATTTTGAATGATCCAAAGAATAGTAGGTTGCTAGTTATTAATCATATTATTGCGAAATGTAAGTCAATGTTTTGAATTTTTTATTAACGAGATATACATGTTTATCTTTGATAGTATGAATTGTAACACATTATTAAAGTTGTATTTTTTTAAATAAAGTGCATTGATTTGTGTTTGGTCGAGTAATGCCTCGTAACCCTAATCCGACGACGGATACAGGTTAGGGGTGTTACAAGATCTATCTTTGAAAACACGATAGCTTCTTTCAGCTGATCAAACAAATCATAAATTCTGGGTAGAGGATATTTGTTCTTTATAGTCACTTTGTTCAACTGACAGTAGTCAATACACATTCTCATCGTGTCATCTTTCTTTTTCACAAAAAGGAGCACCCTAAGGTGAGAAACTCAGTCGTACAAATCCTCTCTCGATCAATTCTTGAAACTGTGTCTTCAACTCTTTCAATTCTGTTGGTGCCATTCTGTACGGGGCTATAAAGATAGTTGTCATTCCCAGCAATAAATCAATACCAAATTCAACTTTCTTTTCAGTCACTCTCGAATCAATCACATAAGCAAAATAAGCTTCGTAACCCTTTTTCACATAACTCTGAGCTTTCATCACTGATGTCACAGCCTGTAACCCATTCAAATCATCTGATTCAATCCGAACTATTTCATCATTCTGACATCTCAAATCAATGGTCTTTCTTTTACAGTTCACAATAGTATCATGCAATATTTATCAATCCATACCCAAAATTATATCAAACTCATCAAATGCTAATAGCATCAGATTAGCCGAAAAACAAGTATCTCGAAACATCAACGGATAATTCTTGCACACTTTGTCAACCAGAAGACTTTTACCTAAGGGGTTCGATACTTTAATAACAAATTCAGTAGACTCTACAGGCAAAGTCGTACTGGATACTAGGTTCATGCATATATACGAATGAGTAGACCCAGGGTCTATTAATGCAATCACGGAAGTATCATAAAGAGTAAATGTACCCGTACTAACATATGGAGACGAAGCTTCCTCACGAGCTTGAATGGCGTATGCTCTGGCAAGTGCTCTAGCTTCAGATCTCACGACTATATCTCTCGTAGCTCTCGACTACCACTAACATTTCTTGTGTTTCGAGAAGGTCCCTCTAGCTGAAACATTATCTGGCCTCAGATTCTATACAATCTCTTGTTTAGTAGACTCGGGACAATCTCGAATGAAATGGTCTAATAATCCACATCTAAAACAGGCTCGGTCATTCAATCTACAATTACCCGTATGTCTTTTACCACAATGCTTACATTCAGGTCGGTCGGATCGAACATTTCCCATACTAGCCATCGAAGCTGCTGGAGCTTTGAAGTTCGACTACTATCTATTTGAATGTCCCACATTAGTTTTTGAAAGGCTATGCTCATCTCTAAATTTCTTTGAAGTAGACTAAAATGATTTACTAATAAATCTCGTTCTCACATCTCTGACTTCAGACTCAGCTTTTCTTTTATCTATCCCGAGTGCTTCAGCTTTATACGCTCGATCCACAAGCACAACAAACTCTTTTATTTCCAAAATTCCAACTAGCAAACAAATATCTTCATTTAGGACATCTTCAAATTTTTTACTCATTGTTGCTTCAGTTGAAACACATTCCCAAGCATATTGGCTTAATCTCACGAACTCTCGTTCATGCTCGGTGACAGACATGCAACCCTATTTCAATTCCAGAAACTCTTTTCGCTTTTAATCTAAAAATCTTTGATTGATATATTTCTTCCGGAACTCAAACTGAAAGAAATCCCAAGTAACCCGTTCTTTTGGAACAATAGAAATCAATGTCTTCCACTAATGATATGCTGCATCTAGTAACAAGGAAATAGCACATTTTAGACATTCATCAGGAGTCAATGTCATTTCATCGAACACTCGGATTATGTTCTCGAGCCAAAACTCAGCTCTCTCAGCATCATCATCACTAGTTGCCCTGAACTCTTCAGCCCCATATTTGTGGATTTTATCGACCGGAGGCCTATTCATCAGATTGAGATTCATAACCGGAGGCACAACAGAAGTCTGAGGAGGATTATACGGGGGTGGAAGTTGTGAAACAGCCGGATTTGTTCTAACGTATTGAGTGAACCACTCATTCATCATTTGGAAGAAGGCTTGTTTTGCCTCTCCTTCTTGACAGCTAGTAGCCGGTCTCGAATTAGATGGCACTATCCCTTGAGCGGGAGCAGGCGCATTACTTTCAATATCATTAGCTATAGCTCTTTCAGGATCCATTTACTATACAAAGACACATTTTATACGTCAGGATTCATCACACTATCACAGTTCGTATATATGGCATGTGTAGCTAAACTCTCATACGCTACGTTAGTCCTAGAATCGACTAAACTGTAGCTCTTATACCAATAAAATGTAACAACCCTAACATGTATATGTCACCAGAATAGGGTTAAGAGGCATTACCGAACAAATGGAAACTGTCACGGATATTTGCATTACTGAACAAACGGAAACTGTCACGGATATTTCACATCATGAAGTATATCATCATTATATCATAGCATAATACAAGAATACAATCCCTTAATAAGGTCTACGAGACCTTAATCATGCATTAGAAAAGGGTCAGGACTTAACCGAGATCATACAAAATTTTTCCAGAAATCAGGCATTTTTCAAAGTTACAGAGGTCACACGCCCGTGTGGGCAGGCCGTGTTAGACACGCCTGTATGCCTCACACGGCCTTAGACATGCCCGTATGGCCAAGCCATGGCAAAACAGGGTATATGTACTGACTTATCCACATGGCCTGAGACACGCCCGTGTGCCTCACCCATGGTCGACACAAACTTGCACCACACGGCTAGTCACACGCTCGTGTGTCCAGCCCGTGGTCGAGTCTGACTTGTTTTGAATTGCAACCACGAAGGACACGGTCGAACCAGACGCCCATGTGCTCAACCATATGGGCAAATATAGGCCATTTGCAAGGCCAATTTGCCACCAACACTTTGGGTTATACCTACAAGCAGAAATAAGTATCATTCCAAGCATCAAGAATATCCAAAACATACCAAAATGATTAAGAAAAATCCAATCACAAATTTACCAATTCAATGTAACAACCTTTCATCAATAATATGCATACTTTGCATTATAATAGTTATAAAAAATTTGACCATTTCATTAGTCCAACCATTAGCCACCAACCATACCAATATATGCATCATATAACATAACTAATCATTTACATCATATTCATTATCTAGCCATATCTCATGGCTATTTATACACAACCCATAACATCAACCATTTATACTTGACTATACATGCCAAACTTAAATATTTATACTCTCAAAAGGTACCAAAATAGAGTTTGATAGTGTGGTGATGATCCTTAATGATCCCTGAGCCTTCCATAGCTTAAACGATATATAAAAAAAAGCAATCACAAACAGAGTAAGCTTTCAAAAGCTTAGTAAGCCATATACAAATAAACTTAACATATGAACACTCATAATCATACCAAATACAAAATCATTAACATATCTCAAATACAAATTCATAATTCTCCTTTGGCTCATTAGTTTAGCCATTGCTTACCACAAATCATATCTTCAACTATCTCTTTTATTCAAAGCTCATTCATACGTATACCACATTTTGTCTCAATAAGTTCATGCACATATCTCACTTGTGCACAATCACATATACTTACCTTTCATACTTAAACATAGAATACATATATACGTACCTGAAACGGTTATACATTTTATAAAGGCATTCATTTCTCGAATTGCACGCTGAACCATTCAGAATCAAATAGGATACTCGGATAACTCAGAATACTTGTACAATGCCAACGTCCCAGACGTGGTCTTACTTGTATTCCAATATTAATGCCACTATCCCAGACAGGGTCTTACACGAATCAAATACGATGTCAATGTCCCAAACATGGTATTACACATAATCTCAAATTGACGCCAACATCCCAGACGTGGTCTTACTCGATATCCCGTACCAGAAACCTATGTCATGACATATAATTCCTATCTATTCCTAAGGTTCGTACGGGACTTTTCGGACATTATCACATTGTTGATACTTTCTTGGTTTTCACATGTATACCTTCCAAAGCCATTCATTTCAATTCAATATCAATTAAAAATGAATAATTCAACTCAACTACATTTATTTGTATATAGACTTACCTCGTACGGATATACACAGACGGATTCGACTATTCGATCACTTTCGACTTTCCTCGACCTAAATATGTTTTCTTTGGTTCTTGATCTATACATGTTCAAATTTAACTCATTTATTCACCAAATCATTCAATTCAATCCAAAAACACACATTTAGGGAAATTTACAATTTAGCCCTCACATTTTCACATTTTGACATTTTAGTCCCTATTTCACAAAATCAGAAAATACACATAATTTCATATAACCCCTGCTTATCCAAATTCTCTATAGGTCCCTATAAACCCATATTTTTCATTTATTTCACATTTTAGTCCCTCAAAATATTATTTTCACAATTTAGTCCAAATTACTCAAATTCACCAAAAATCCAAAGACAAAACATATTAATCTAACACATATCTTTCATATTTCATCATCAACTATCACAAAACTCAAACATTCATCAATGGTACATTTCAAAATTATCATCAAATTCCAAAATTGAGGCATGGGTTTTGTAGTACTCAAAGCAACAATTACGAAAACGTAGAAATTATCAAAAACTGAACTAAATGCATATCTTAATCAAGCTAAACCATTGCCGAAACCTAGCAACTCTTTTTCTTTTTCTTTCCTTTGTAATTTTGGTGGATGAACACAACCTAATGGCCATCATTTTGTTTTTATTAATTATAATAGCATTAATAATAAATTTCCAACTTTATCCTTAATGAATTAATAAGAAAACTATATACAAGCCCATAACCGGTCACTACAATGTTTAATGGTCTAATATCTACTTAAGAACTTCACCTTTTATAAGGCATGTCAATTCAACACATTAACATATGAATTGCCACTTTTACCTTTTATGCAATTTAGTCCTTTTCTCAAATTAAGCACACATACAACAAAATTAATTCATGAAACTTTCGCACATGCTTAATCACATAATGCAAGCACAGAAAATAATATTAAATATTTTTCTAACTCGAATTTGTGGTCATGAAACCACTATTTCGACTAGGGACTAAATCGGATTGTTACAAAGAGTTAGCAGAAAAATTCCTCATGAAGTAATTCCCGCTTCGTAAGAATCCTAAGTTAAGGAACGAGAACACTGCTTTCCAACAAATGGATAATGAGTCCTTGTATAAGGCATGAGAAAGGTACAAAGAATTATGACGGAAGTGCCCTCATCACGGAATCCCTCATTGCATCCAGCTTGAGACATTTTATAATAGTCTGAATGGTCACACA
Source organism: Gossypium bickii (assembly GCA_025503065.1). NCBI lineage: Eukaryota > Viridiplantae > Streptophyta > Magnoliopsida > Malvales > Malvaceae > Gossypium > Gossypium bickii. Next base: position 38,995,190 of record CP106716.1, read on the forward strand.
AGGATGGTAGTGGAAGCTTCTAGTATTGGTGCTCTCATTTTTAAGTCTTATAGTGAGGCTTATGAAATCATTAAGAGAATTGCCAGCAACAATTATCAATAGCCAACCAATCGAGCAGCGTCAGGAAAATGAGTCACTGGAATTCATGAAGTGGATCCACTCACTTCACTCGCATCTCTGGTATCTTCAATTTCCTCAATGCTTAAAAATTTTACCACTAATGGGTTTAATAGTTTTGTAGTTTAGCCACCCAATCAATTTGAAAATATAGCCCGTGTCTATTGTGGGGAAGGACATTTTTTCAAAGAATGTCCATCAACCCCAGAATCCATGTATTACATAGGTAATCAGAACAAGAATCGAGGAAGGCAATGATGGCAAACCAATTTTATAACCCATCTCGGCGAAACCACCCTAATTTCTCTTGGAGTAACCAAGGGGCTGGAACCAGTAACACTTATGCCCAAGCTAGACCGACCCAACCACCTGTTTTTACCCAACAAGTTTAGAAGCAACCTCAAGCTGAAACTTCCAATGGCTTAGAAAACTTGTTAAAGGCATACATAGCAAAAAAATGATGCCTTAATCCAAAGCCAAGAAGCCACATTGAAAAACTTGGAAAACCAAATAGGCTAGCTTGACACTGAACTCAGAAACCGTCCACAAGGTGCTTTGCCTAGTGATATAGAGAATCCAAGAAATTCCAGGAAAGAGCATTGTAAAGCATTGACACTGAGGAGCGGAAAGACATTAGAGCCCAACACTGTCAAAGTTGAAGAGGAGCTAGCTTATGCTCAAGACTCAGTGGAAGTTTAACCAAGTGTTGAAATTCTAGTTTCACCGAAACTAGAATCTGTAAAATCCAAAAAGGTAACTTTCGAACCAGTTAATTCTGATAAACTAACAACTTCATTAGATGTAGATTTTCCAAAAAAAAAAAAGAGTCAAATAGTTCCAGTAAAAAAACCTCCACCACCCTACCCTCAAAGGCTTCAGAAGCAAAAGTAGGAAGTCCAGTTCAAGAAGTTTATAGACATACTCAAGCAACTTCATATCAACATTCCGTTGGTAGAAGCACTTGAACAAATACCGAATTACATCAAATTTATGAAGGATATCCTGTCTAAGAAACGAAGACTTGGAGAATTTGATACAGTAACCTTGACGAAGGAATACAGTGCACATCTTCAAGACGAACTACCCTTGAAGTTGAAGGATCTTGGATGTTTTACCACACCTTACAATATTGGAGCAACTTATTATTGTAAGGCAGTATGCGATTTGGGTGTAAGCATCAACTTGATGCCCATGTCCATATTCAGAAAGTTGGGGATAGGTGAAGTTAAACCTACTATGGTTACACTTCAATTAGCAGATCAATCCTTAGCATATTTAGAAGGAAAAAATGAGAATGTATTGGTACGTATAGATAAATTTATTTTTCCTGCTGACTTTGTTATTCTAGACTTTGAAACAGATAAAAAGGTGACAATCATCCTAGGAAGGCCTTTCCTAGCAATTGGAAGGATCCTTACTGATGTGCAAAAAAGTGAGCTTACTATGTATGTTCAGGACAATCAAGTAACGTTTAATGTTTTCAAGTCTATTCTATTTCCTGACACAGTTGATGATTATTCTACAATATCTGAGTTAGAGGAATTAAACATAGAAAGGGAACTCAACTACGTTGAGGACCCGTTGGAGCAAATTTTGACATCAGACCTTCCATGTGATGAAGAGGGAAAGGAATACTTAGCTTTGCTAGAATCTAATCAAAGGGAATTTAATATGCAATCCCACTATGAGTCTTTGGAGTTAGAGAATAGGGATTATGCCAAATGAAAAGCATCAATTGAGGAGCCACCTAAACTAAAACTGAAGGTACTTCCCTCACATTTAAAATATGTTTATTTAGGTAATGCTTCTACTTTACATGTGATTGTTTTAGCAGGTTTGACCGAAGAGCAAGAAGAGAAATTCGTCCTAGTGTTGAAACAATTTAAGAAGGCTATCGGGTGGACCATAGACAATATCTGTGGCATTAGTCTATCTATATGCATGCACAAGATCATCTTGGAAGATGGCGAGAAAGGGACGATTGATGGACAACGAAGACTAAACCCCATCACGAAGGACGTGGTAAAGAAAGAAATCATTAAGTGGTTAGATGAAGGTATAATTTACCCCATCTCAGACAGTTTGTGGGTAAGTCTGGTCTAGTACGTGACAAAGAAAGGAGGTATTACAGTTGTAAAGAATGAAAACAACAAGCTACTACTAACCAGAATTGTTATAAGATGGAGAATTTGCATAGATTACCGGAAGCTAAACAATGCGACAAGGAAATATCATTTTCCTTTACCGTTCTTGGACCAGATGCTGGATAAACTCATAGGGCAAAACTATTACTATTTTCTTGATAGATACTTAGGGTATAACCAGATGTTGGATAGACTCGTGCTAGAAGATCAACACAAAATAATGTTCACATTCTTGTATGATACATTTGCATTTAGACGCATGCCAATTGGTTTATGTAATGCACCTGCTACATTTCAAATATGTATGATGTCTATTTTTACTATCATGGTTGAGAAATACTTGAAAGTCTTTATAGATGACTTTTCAGTGTTTGGAGACACTTATGATGATTGCTTAGCCAATCTAGCTAAGGTACTAATGTGATGCGAAGAAATAAACCTCGTACTCAACTAGAAAAAGAGCTATTTCATGGTACGAGAAGGTATTGTTCTAGGGCATCGGATAACGAGACATGGAATCGAGGTAGGTAAAGCAAAGGTAGATGTTATTGAGAAACTCCCACCTCTAACATCTATAAAGGGTGTTCGGAGCTTTTTGGGCCATGCCAGTTTCTATCGAAGATTTATCAAGGACTTCTTCAAAATTGCTAAACCCTTATGGAAATTATTGGAGAAGGACACAATGTGAAAATTTGATGAGGAGTGCTTAAGAGCTTTCAATGATTTGAAGAGTCGGTTAATTTTAGCACCTATCATCATCACATCGGACTAAGAATTACCTTTTGAATTGATGTGCGATGCAAGTGACTTCACCATAGGAGCTGTCATGGGCCAGCGAAGGAACAAAGTTTTTTACCCCATCTACTACACAGGTTCGACTCTAACGGAAGCTCAATTGAATTATACGATAACAGAGAAAGAGTTACTTGCTATTATGTTTTCTTTTGAAAAGTTTTGATCGTATCTTGTAGGTACCAAATTGATTGTCTATACGGATGATTGTGTCTGAGAGTTTTAATTTTTATATAATGAATGATCGAGCCTAGAAACTAACTATCACCATGATTGAGGCAAGCACACCTATCGAATAGTAGTATAGCTTAGTGGCAAGACCGAAATATCGAACCCAAGGGAACCAAAAGTACTAGTACTGAATTTCTTTTTATTCTCTAGCCTAAAGTAAAAGGGATTGATGTTTGTCTAACTAATTCCTAAACTAAGGATGCCAAGACATAGAGAATGAGTTGGGAAAATACATTTGAGAAAATCAATTGATTAAGACAATACCCGAGGAAGAATCCACCTAGACTTCACTTGTTATTTAACACTAAACTAGACGATTTATTCACTTGACTTGATCCGTAAGATTCCCTAATTTATATTATTATCTCTTTCAAGACTAATAACATCTAACCCTAGGTTGATTAATTGAAATCTCTTTCTAATTAAAACCCCTAGTGTTGCATTAACTCGATTTATAGACTCCCATATTAGGTTTGACCCTAATCCGGCAGATTTTTGTCATCCTATCTCTAGGAGTGCGATCAACTCCACTTAATTATGCTAGATCTACTCTTAAACAGGGACTTTTGCTCCTCTAAATAAGCACATCAATACTTGAATCAATATCCTGAAATATTAAAGCAAAAATTAAGAACACATAATTAAGAACAAATCAAGTATTTATCATAGAGTTCCCAAAACAATAACAAGATCCATCTTAGGTTTCATCCCCCTCAGGTATTTGAGGGGTTTAGTTCATGTTTATAAAAGAATACATCTCAGAAGAAATTAAATACCAAAACATAAAGAAAAACCCTAAAACCCCCTTAAAGAAATTGAAGCGGAAATCCTCAGTCTTGAGCGTGATTCCGGCTTCTGAGATGGATCAACTAGCTTTCTTCGAGTAATTCCCTATATTCAGTCCTCTCTGGCTTCGCTCTCCATCAAAAGCCCTTACAGAGGCTTTCTGTCAAACTCCCAGTTTAAGTTGCCTCCTAGGGTGTTCATATAGGCTTCGAGATGCCTTTCTTGGCCCACAAGTATCCCAATCCGAATAGAATTCATCTTTATTTCGGCAGGGACACGCTCGTGTTCGATAGCCCAGGCCGTGTTCAATTTGGCTTGCTACACATGGCCGTGTGGTTTTGCCCGTGTATGATGGTCCAGGCTGTGTAGGCCCATTTTCTCCCTTTTGGCCCGTTTCTCGTTCTTTTCGACTCCCTAAACTCTGCTGAGTATAAAACATGAAATTAAAAGATTAGGAGCATCAAATTCAACAAATTCAATCTAAATTCATCCAAAAGTAAGCTAAGCATGGGGTTAAAATATGTGTAAATTATGGTTTATCAAATACCCCTACAGTTAAGCATTTGCTTTTCCTCAAGCAAAATCCTCAACTCACAATTAAAATTCATTCTTCTCAACTTATAACTCCTATCAATAATGTTTCGAAATAATCTATAGGTAATCATACATTGAGAATTCAACTAAAAGAACATCAAAGTTTCAAACAATCCAAGTTGAGCATTTTATTCATGAAAACATAGGTATTCTCCCTTATCTAAGTAATCACCTTTGATTCTAAATATCACAGAGTTAACATCCTCACTAAGGATTCACTCAAATCAGTCGAAGTGTTTAAAGGACAATAAATTAAGCACTCAATAGTCAACATGAAAAGTTATTACCATAGGCTTTCATGAAAATCAAATCTCCACCACTATAAATTGAGATGATACATCGATCAAAAAGTCTTTAAAAAGGGTTGTAACGTGGCTTGGTTAGGGGGCGTGGTCACAGGCTAAAAGAAAAGGTTAGAATCAAGATCGAATTGATAAATTACCTAACTAGAAAAATAGACTAATAATGATTACATTCATAATACGGGCTTCTTCTAAAGATGTGAGATTTACTACTTAAGCTCATAAAAACATAGAACTAATAATGGATATACTTTCAACTTTTTTTAAAGCAAGAATTCAAGTACAATAATAAGAATTTAACAACTGAAATGGAAAACATAGTTAGGCAACTTCTCAAATCAAACCTCGATAAAAAGGTTAGTACAATAGGAAAAATTCTTAATGAATCAAAAAGAGTAAGTATTGGGTTAATATTAAGGGTAAATCAATGAATGGTTTATTAGGATTAAAAGGGTTCACTAGGGGTTAATTATGAAGGTATGCCTTTTGGGAAGTAAGTGGGTTAAATCCTAGGTGCCTTTATCATCTCAGTATATCAAATCAAAAGTGTGGTCTTGACATGCATAATCGAAGCAAGTTCTAGGATAACAAATCAATATTGACACACTCATAAACAATAAAAAAAAAGTGAGCAAGAAAAATATATGCTCTAAAAGGCTCAAGATCTCACAAAAATTATGGTTTTTGATGTCAAACATGTGAACTTCAAATTTCAAGATAATACCTAAACTTGAGGAAACAACCTAGCAAATTTTTAATTTTCAAAAAATCAACTTATCATGCTTGATTCTCTAAAGCCTTCAAGTTTAAACAATCAATGCACAACTGCCTATGTTTTAATTCAAGACATATCAATAAAAATCAGAAATCAATCAGAATTTGTTCTAATAGTGATATGAGAAAGAAAAGACAAAATTCAGGGATTTGAGAATAATGCAAAAAGTTTTCTGAATAAAATTCACCCTCACTCTTAAGATGTACATTGCCTTCAACGTACAAATATAGATATCTACAATATATAAAATCATAAGATAAGGAGAGAAGTGAACTTCCTAAATTTTGGATGAAGTCAAGGAAAAGAAACGGTAAGTTGGGCATAGAGGAATGTGGCGGTGGTGTCTATGGTCGTGGTGTGGTGATTCCCAAGCAGCCTTTAGAACCTAAATCAAAGAAATCAAAATGTATTAATAAAAATTAAAGACAAGAAAGATGAAGCAGAAAAATTCAATGGACTCAAATGTCCTTGGCTTGTCGATTTGATGAAGCAGCCGGCATGAACTTATGTAGATCGGTCTCGAACGCGGAGACTGTACTAGGGTCCTTTCACTTCTTCGACATGGGAATGGCGGTGTAAAGAAAGAATGAGGGAAAGGGGGAAAGAAAAATGAAGGGGGAGAGATAATAGTCAAAGAAAGGGTGTGGTGGCTAGGGTTTGATTGAAGAAGAAATTGGGGAGAAAGTGAGAAAAATAGGGGGTTAAATAGAAAATAGGGATCTGGTGGCTTCCCACACCCGTGTTCCATGGGTGTGTTGGGTCAAACGGCCGTATCGCATGGCCGTGTTATACTTCGTTTGTTTCTTCCACGCCCGTGTTGATAAATCAGTGTCGACCACGGCCGTTTCGCGCGGCTGTGGCATTTTATCGCCAGCCGTGGTTGAGGGATTTTTTGTCCTTGGTTCGTAGGATCTCTGCCACGCCGGTGTGCAAATCTATGGTGTCCACAAGGCCACAGCCATGCCCGTGTTCAAGGTCATATGGTAGGGAAAACTGCACTTCATTAATTTGGTAAGTTTGTAGTTAGGTGCTAAAAGTAAAAATAAAGATAAAAATATGAAAATTAATGGGGTTAGTGTTATGGTTGCCTCCCGAGAAGTGCTCATTTAAAGTCTTAAGCTAGACTTACCTCTCATTTGCACATTCATGGTGGTTTGAGGAGTTGAAACTCCTCACCCCTGCTATCAGTTCTATGATCACTACATAGTTTGAGTCGAGTAGTGTTTACCTTAAAAGTGCCAAACTTGGGATTAGTTACCTCGACTGTTCCATATGGGAAGATGTTCAGTACCTCAAAAGGGATTTCTTCGTTTGTATCAGGGTCTGAAGTGGCGATCTGAGGGTCTATTTTATTCAACAATACCTGATCTCCGGTCTTAAATTGGTTTGGCTTATCTTTAAATTTGTCATGGAGTTGCCTCGGTTTTGCTTCGTGTGTTCCTAGTTTCTCCTTGAAATGTGTCTTCCACTCGTCTAGTTCATCGATCTGAAACCTTCATTCCTCATGAGCTATTTCCTTGTTGGCATGAGGTCTAGGATCTGGCTCAGTTGTGTAGTTCCACGGTGCTTCCTGAATAGAAGGTTTAACCGAATGGTCATTAATAGAGTTTATGTTCTCACCTTTATTACTTGATGTCCTAGCCGAGTTAAGAGCTTGAAGAGTGATCGTCTAGTCACCTACACAAAGCATAAGCTCTCCTGTACCAACATCAATTTTAGTTCTAGCAGTTGCTAAAAAGGGTCTTCCTACAATTAATGGAACATTATTGCCCTCATCCATGTCTAAAACGACAAAGTCTACCAGAAATATAAATTTATCAATTTTCACGAGTACATCTTCAATTATACCCCTAGGAATTCTAATAGTTTTATCAGCTAATTGAATGCTCATCCTAGTTTGTTTGGGTTTCCCTAGACCTAGCTGTTTAAACATTTTATAAGGCATAACATTTATGCTTGCCCCTAAATCAGCTAAAGCATTATCAACTGATAAACTACCAATTAAGCACGGAATTTTAAAACTTCCTGGATATTTTAACTTTCGTGGTAGTTTATTTTGTAGAATTGCTGAGCACATAGCGTTTAGCTCCATATGTGACGCCTTGTCTAACTTCCGTTTGTTTTTCAAAAGCTCTTTTAAAAATTTCCTTGAATCTGGCATCTGCAAAAGAGCTTCAAGAAATGGTAAGTTAATATATAATTTCTTTAGAAGTTTAAGAAATTTACCAAATTGTTCATCTGTGTAGTCTTTGTTCATCACATTGGGGTATGGCACATGAGGTTGGTATTCTGTAATTACCGGTTTTGGTTTATTATGGCTTACCTCAACCTTACCTTCCTCAACCACTTTCTCTTGCCTCAATTCTGGTTCATCTAACCCTTCACTATCGTGAGCTGTTATGCTTGAAGTTGCTCATTTGGGTTAGTTTTAGTGTTGCTTGGCAAGCTACTTTGTGGTCGTTCAGAAATCAGCTTAGCAAGTTGTCCTAATTGGTTCTCGATCCCTTGAATCGGTGCTTGTTGATTTTTGAGTGCTGTTTCGATGTTTTGGAAATGAGTTTTTGACACCACGATGAATTTTGTTAGTCTCCTCAAGGTTCGGCTTCTTCTCTTGTGGGTAGGGTTACTGTTGAAATCCTGGGAGGGGTTGTTGTCTCTGATTTCCTTGCCCACCCAATGAGAAGTTGGGGTGATTCTTCCAACCTGGATTATAGATGTTACAATAAGGGTTATTCTGTGGTCTAAAATTATTACACATATAGTGAACTTGCTCGTTTTCAGTGCTCGGGTTGTAAGGTGGATATTCTGTATTGCTTATTCTTCTTCCATTCATATCACACTGCATCACTGGATGTATCTGCAAAGAACCATACAAACCATCAATTTTTTTATTTAAAAGCTCTACCTGGTTTGATAGCATGGTTACTGCGTCGAGGTTGAAAACACTAGCGGCTTTTGTTGGCTTTGTCCTCGTGACTTGCCACTGATAGTTATTCAGTGACATCTCCTCTATAAACTCATATGCCGCTTTAGGGGTTTTGTTATTCAGGGTTCCACCGGTGACTGAATCAATCAACTGCCTAGTTGAGGGGTTCACATCGTTGTAAAAGGTTTGAACCTAGTGCCACAAGGTAATCCATGGTGCGGGCACCTTCTCAGTAGATCCTTGTATCTGTCCCATGCATTGTAGAGTGTCTTTATATCCATCTGCACAAAAGAAAAGATACTATTCCTCAACTTAGTCATTTTAATCGGTGGAAAATATTTTAACAAAAATTTTTCGGTCATTTTGATCCTCGTGGTAACGAGTTCAACCACTGTTTAGCTTTGTTCCTCAACGAAAAGGGAAACAATCGAAGATGAATGGCATCATAAAAAACGCCATTTATTTTTAAAGTATGGGAAAGTTTCAGAAATTTCGCCAAGTGATTGTTTGGATCTTCATCTGGCAAACCATCAAACTGAACAAATTGCTGTATCATCTGAATTGTGTTAGGTTTCAGTTCAAAATTATTTGCAGAAATAGTAGGTCTAACAATACTTGACTCAATTCCTGTTAAATTAGGTTTTGCGTAATCATACATAGTATGAGGAGCAAGATTTTGATTCACCAGATTTGCGGTAACCATAGGAGCTAGCGGATTGTTATCAGCCATCTCTTTGGTAGTGTTGGTTTCGTCTTCTTTCTCTTCTTTTATGTACTGTAGGCTTCGCCTTATTTCTCTCCAATTTCTGTGAATTGTACTTTCAATTTGACTGTAAAAAAGCAACAGTCCTGACAGGTTCCTCCTGGTCATAAACTAGAAAAACCTATTAGAACAAATAATAGAGAGATTAGAAAACTAAAAATAAAAATTAGAAAGAAATAAATAAATAAAAGAAAAATGGCTAAAGTAATAAAAATTGAGCATTCCTAATATTTCAGATCCCTGGCAACGGCGCCAAAAACTTGATCGTATCTAAGAGTTTTAATACTTATATAATGAACGATCGAGCCTAGAAACTAACTATCACCACGATTGAGGCAAGCGCACCTATCAAACAGTAGTATAGCTTAGCGGCAAACCGTAATGTCGAACCCGAGGGAACCAAAAGTACTAGTACTGACTTTCTTTTTATTCTCTAGCCTAAAATAAAGGGGATTGATGTTTGTCTAACTAATTCCTAAACTAAGGATGCCAAGACACAGAGAATGAATTGGGAAAATACTTTTGAGAAAATCAATTGATTAATACAATACCCGAGGAAGAATCCACCTAGACTTCACTTGTTATTTAACTCTAAACCAGATGATTTATTCACTTGACTTGATCCATAGGATTCCCTAATTTATATTATTATCTCTTTCGAGACTAATAACGTCTAGCCCCAGGTTGATTAATTGAAATCTCTTTCTAATTAAAACCCCTAGTGTTGCATTTACTTGTTTTATGAACTCCCATATTAGGTTTGACCCTAATCAGGTAGATTTTCGTTGTCCTATCTCTAGGAGCGCTATCAACTCTGCTTAATTATGTTAGATCTACTTTTAAACAGGGACTTTTGCTCCTCTGAATAAGCACATCAATACTTGAATCAATATCCTAAAATATTAAAGAAGAATTAAGAACACATAATTAAGAACAAATCAAGTATTTATCATACAGTTCTGTAACACCCCAAACCCGGCCTAGGAGTTAGGCCCTAATCTAGCATGTCACATTGAAGTGTTTTTGCAAAAACCTTGTTTTCATTGAAAACCCTTATTGTTTAAAAGCTTAAGTAGCATCCCAGTTACGTTAGTTTATTATTATTATTTTGAGGTTTATTAAAAAGTTATTTCCTTCAAAACATTATCGTTGTAAAAGATTAATTTAAAACAAAATGATTTATGAAAACATGATGTTTAAAAAAAATTGCGTTGCAGAAACGTAGTGTTTTGAAAACAGTAATCATTTTGGGAAAACTACGTTCTACTTCTAACAGATATAAATCATAATAAACTGAAAATTCCAAAGTTAAAATCAGAAATTAAAAGTGGCCTTATTACAACGCAATAAGAAAGTGGTTTATGTACTGAAAAATAGAATACTAAAATTCAAAGTTGATTGTAGTGTGGCCACCTCCGAGTACTCCAGTACGTCGAACCGCTTACTGAGGATTACCTGATAACAAAACACGCTGTGATCTCCTTAGCCACGATCCTTAACCTTACTTGAACCACCAAGCCTTAATAGCTTTCCTTCGATCACTAATCACTAGTACTTCTTAAATCCAAATCCCGAAACGCATAAAGAGTAACTCGGCAGAGATCTGAAGAACAGAGATTCAATAACAATCCCACAAGAATCAGCTAGGTTAAAGAAATAGTGACGGCACAAAAAGAATTTCGGCAAAGGGAGGGTGAAATTATTCGGCTTTTGTGAGTTTGGAAAAGGTAACAAGAAGAAAAGAAACAGATCAAATGTGCTTGTGTGAGGGTAGCTATAGGATATTTGGTAAGGAAAGAAAAAACTCTCCAAATGTCGAAAGCCACAATGAAAATTCGTAATACCCCCTAAAAGACCCAAAAACGGCACTCATCTACCATCCTAAGCCAAATTTAAACACTTTCCACTTCCCAAAACGGCACCAACTCTTCGCACTCCTTAGCTCCTAACTTTTCTCCCTGATAACTCCGCAATCTCATCCTTAATTTTCTCCACGATAAGCTCTTACAATCTCTCCATGACCATTTCAAACCTCTCATCCATCAGACTTTCACTGCAAAACATACTCTAGCCGTCCTGACAGCAAAATAAGTACCCCAATAAAATACCATGCCACTACTCAAACCTTGGACTCCCTTGCTTGCTAATGACGCCACCTCCCTGCTCCCTAGGTGGCGCCACTTTGCCACAACACCACAAGATTTTTTGTGTCATTTTTCTTCTTCATTTTTTTAAAAGGCCTACTAACTGAAGTCACAGTTCCCTTGGGTTAAAACCAAATTTTTTCCTATACCCTTACTTGATCCCAGGACATCTCCAACACCTCTAGACACTCCAAATTCATTAACCCTCAAAGCCCACATGCCAACTGTCATTTTCTCGCTCACTTAAAAATTTTCTGAGACCCAAAGCCCAAAGCCCAATAGGCCCAATTCTACTAGGCCCAAAAATTTGAGGCGTTACAAGTTCGAAAAACAATAACAAGATCCATCTTAGGTTTCATCCCCCTCAGGTATTTGAGGGGTTTAGTTCATGTTTCTGAAAGAATACATCTCAGAAGAAATTAAATAACAAAACATAAAGAAAAACCCTAAAACCCCCTAAAGGAAATTGATGGGGAAATCCTTAGTCTTGAGCATGATTCCGACTTCTGAGATGGATCAACTGGCTTTCTTTGAGTAATTCCCTATATTCAGCCCTCTTTGGCTTCGCTCTCCGTCAAAAGCCTTGTCAGAGGCCTTCTGTCGAACTCCCAGTTTAAGTTGCCCCCTAGGGTGTTTATATAGTCTTCGAGATGCCTTTCTTGGTCCACAAGTATCCTAATCCGAATAGAATTCATCCTTATTTCGGTAGGGACACGCCTGTGTTTGATAGCCCAGGCCATGTAGGCCCATTTTTTATCTTTTTTCCCGTTTCTTATTCTTTTCGACTCTCTAAGCTCTCCTGAGTATAAAACATGAAATTAAGAGATTAGGAGCATCGAATTCAAAAAATTCAATCTAAATTAATCCAAAATTAAGCTAAGCATGGGGTTAAAATATGTGTAAATTATGGTTTATCAACGGACCATTCGGTAATCAAGTATTTATTTTCCAAGAAAGAAGCTAAGCCAAGATTGATCTGATGGGTACTTCTACTTCAAGAGTTGGACCTAGAAATTCAAGATCGAAATGGAGTAGAAAACCAAGTAGCAGACCCCTTGTTCAGATTGGAGCCACAAGAAGGGAATTCTTTACTTATACCCGTTCAGGAGACATTTTCAGATGAACACATACTGAAGGTAAATCATGTTCATATTGTTAACTTTTAGCTTGTGGTTTGATGCCGATTGATAAGACGTATCATCAAAAGAAAAAGTTTTTGCACGATGTGAAGTACTATTTCTGGAAAGAGCTATATTTGTTTAAGAAATGTGCAGATCAAATGATCAAGAATTGCATGGAAGAAGATGAAGTACATAAAATTTTATATCATTGTTACACATCTCCAAATGGGGGACACTTTGGAGGTACACGTACTACGGCCAAAGTATTGCAAGCTGGATTCTTTTGGCCAACACTATTCAAAGATGTGTATGCTTACATAAGGAGTTGTGATCGATGCCAGAGGATTGGAAACATTACTAATAGAAATGAGATGCCCCGAACAAACATTATTGAGGTAGAATTATTAGATGATTAGGATATTGAATTCCTTGGTCCTTTCCCTATGTCTTTTGGTCACAAGTACATATTGGTAGCAGTGATCACGTGTCTAAGTGGGCTGAGGCTAAAGAATATCCAATAAATGATGCTAAGGTTGTGATGAAGTTTTTGCAGAGGCATGCATTCACAAGGTTTGGAACCCAGAGACCTATCATCAGTGATGAAGGGTCCCATTTTGTGAACAAATGGTTGAAATAGTATCTTGACAAACATGGAGCAAAGGACAAGATTTCCAGAGCTTACCATCCGCAGACGAATGGGCAAGCTGAATTGGAAAACAAAAAGATCAAAGGCATACTCGAGAAGGTAGTTTGCCCGAACCAACAAGACTGGTCCAAAGACAGGATGATGCTTTATGGGCCAACATGTAACACCCCTTACCCATATCCAACGCCGAAACCGGGAACAAGGCATTACCAGACTTAACATGCTTAAACATACAGCATTGGGCCATAAATTTTAATTTCAACTTAAAACTTTTCATTCATTTACATAACATCCTTATAATGGGCGTATGAGGCGCTAAAGATACATACGGAAGGTTTCAGAACTAAACCGAAAACTTTTGTGCTCTTAGAAAATTTTTGCCTACACAGGGCCACACGCCCGTGTGGGCAGGCCGTGTGGTCACACACGCCCATGTTCCTAGCCTGTGTGGAATTTATTTTTCATTTCGAGCCTACAGGATGTAACATCCCTAACCCGTATCCATTGCCAGACTAAGGTTAAAGACGTTACCGAACAGATCAAAAATGTTTACAGAAATGTCATACAATTGAATATTAACCTCAACCATAATGTCCCCTTAGTAGGTCATCGAGACCTAAAACATGCTATAAACCGAGTCGGGACTAAACCAGAACACACAAAATTTCATGGAAATTTAAAACTTTTCTAATTTCAGGAGATACACGCCCGTGTGGACAGACCGTGTGCCTCCCACGGCTGCTAGACACACTCGTGTCTCCTCCCTGTGGTCGAAACTGACTTTGCCCCACGGCCTCTAAGCACGCCCGTGCACTTTGGCTATGGTCGATCCTGTTGAAAGACACATGGCTACTAAGCACGTCTGTATGCCAAGGCCGTGTACTCTTATGCTAGCTACTGACTTTGTCCCACGGTTACAGTGCACGCCTGCAGTGTGCCAAAACGTGGGCAAAATAGGCCATTTGCAAGGCCAAAATGCCACCCACATGGATCTTACCTACAAGCAAAATCATCAAGACATCTCATGCCTATTTGGCAACCAATAACATACCAAAATAACCATCCAATTTACAAGACTAAAACTCAACTCATCACAAGCATAATTCATTCATTTGCTTAAACAAAACTTGACCATTTCATGAATCAACTAACCATGCCAAAAACATACTTCACATATCACATTCATTCAAGCAAATTCTCAACTCATAACTAGCCAAATCACATGGCAAAGTTCATATAACAAACTTATATCAAATACTAGCCAATACATGCCATATCTAGCTATATACATTTCTAAAGTGTACCAAAATGAGTTTAGTAGTGTGATGACGATCCTTGACGGTCCCGAGCCTTCAGTAGCTTTGACGACATATAAAACAGAGAAAACACACACACAGAATAAACTTTCCAAAAGCTTAGTAAGTCATAATACAAATAAACTTAACATAAAAGGCATATATGCATAAGGTACATTGGCACATGACATTTATTTAGCAAACTATCACATATTTGCTTTGGTTCATATACTTGGCCACAATTGCCACATTCATCCATTCAAGAATCATATGTATATACATAACTCTTTCATAATCATTCGTGCATCTCATTCTCGTTCTCATATTCAATCATACTTTTCTTCAAATCAAAGTCATATAGGTACTTACCTTTTATACACACTTAGTGTACATACCAAACGTACCTGAAACGAATATACATTCACGTAATTGTTCATAGCTCGGATTTGCTCATTGAATCGTCCGAAATCTAATAGGATACTCGGAAACTTAGAATAATCGTACAATTGCAACATCCTAGATGAGGTCTTCCATGTAATCAGATATTGATGCCACTCTCCCAGACAGGGTCTTACACGAATCAATACGATGCCGATGTCCCAGACATAATCGTACACATAAAGCCCATATCGATGCCAACGTCCCAGACGTAGTCTGACACGAATCAATACAATGTTGATGTCCCAGACATGGTCTTACACGTAAAGCTCATATCGATGCCAACGTCCAAGACGTGGTCTTACACGTAAAGCTCATATCGATGCCAATGTCCAAGACGTGGTCTTACACGAATCAATACGATGCCGATGTCCCAGACATGGTCTTACACGTAAAGCTCCTATCTATGCCAACGTCCCTGACGTGGTCTTACACAAATCAATATGATGCCGATGTCCCAGACATGGTCTTTCACGTAAAGCTCATATCGATGCCAATGTCCCAGACGTGGTCTTATACGAATAGCAAATCAATGCCAATGTCCCGGACCTAGTCTTACATGATAAAATAGAATAGATACCTTTGTATTCCTATGTTCAGATGGGATTTCTCAGACTTATCACTATATCGACCTTATTTCGAAATTCATATACATAACATCTTGTAAGTATTCATTATCATCAATAATCATATGAATATGCTCAATTCAATACAATTACCTTTATTTGCAATATGACTTACCTCGGATTCGATTTAACTGAAACGGGAACAACTACTAGGTTACTTTCGCTTTCCCGCGGTCTAAGTCAGTCTTCTTAGGTTCTTGATCTAAACATATTCAGAAATAACCCTTTTAATCACTAATTCATTCAATTCAGTCCAAGGACACACATTTAAGGCTATTTACAAATTAATCCTCACATTTGCACAATTTATCAATTTAGTCCATTTTTCTCAAAACATCAGATTCGAAAAATCATCACACATCCAAGCTTAGCCGAATGCATATATATATCATACAAGCCCATAATTTCCATCAAAATTTACAATTTAATCCTTCAAGTTACTATTTTCTCAATTTAGCCCTAATTAGCTAAATTCATCAAAAATTCAAGAACAAAGTATGTTCGTCTAGCTCAAATCTTTCATTTAACACCATAAATCATCATAAAGCTCAACATAATATCAATGGCATATCTCATGAACAAGATCAATACACAAAATTGAGACATGGGCTTAATAGTAGACAAAACAACGATTGCAAAAACATAGAAATTATCGAAAATTGAATCAAAATCATACCTTAATCAAAGAGTTTTATAGCCGAATGCCCTAGCTTCATATTTCTTTTGCTTTTTCTTTGGTATTTTCGGCTAGAATGGATGAACACATCCACTAGTTTTCTCAATTGTTTTATTAATAACATATTATTAATCCATTTACTAAAGTATCCATTTAATTAATAAATAAAATAAATATATAATAAGGGCATATTTGTCCTTTGTTCATCCAATAACTAAACAGTGGTCTATTTGTTTCATAAGGCCTTCACCTTTAAAAGCCATATCACATAAATACTTTAACAAATAGCATGAAACTTTGCATTGTAATACAATTTAATTCTTTTATCAGATTAAGCACATAGACGGACAAATTATCACACAGAAACTTCACATTTACTAATTCACATATCAACGACACAGAATATAATATTAAAATATCAGACTCAAGTTTGTTGTCCTGAAACCACTATTCTGACTAGGGTATAATCCGGACTGTTACAATTCTCCCTCCTTAGGGATTTTCGTCCCCGAAAATCTTACCGTTAAACAGATTCAAATATTACTGTCTCATTAAATCTTCAGGCTCCCATGTAGCTTCTTCTATTCCGTGTCGATTCCACAGTATTTTCACTAATGGAATTTTCTTGTTTCTCAACTCTTTTACTTCACAAGCTAATATACATATTGGTTCTTCTTCATAAGACATATCAAATCAAATTTCAATTTCAAATGGGGCAATTACATGTGACATAACGGATCGATATCTATGAAGCATCGAGACATGGAATACATTATGCATCTTTGTAGCTCAGAAGGTAACCTTAATCTATATGCAACGAGTCTAACACGTTCAATGATCTCATACGGTCCGATGAATCTCGGACTTAACTTACCTTTACGTCCGAATCGGAGTACTTTCTTCCACGGAGACACTTTCAAAAATACTTTGTCACCAATCTCAAATTCTATATCTTTTCATTTCAAGTCCACATACAACTTCTAACGATCAGATGCTGCTTTCAAACAATCTCGGATCAGTTTCATTTTCTGTTCTGAATCTTTTATTAAATCGACTCCGTGTAGCTTATTTTCACTGAGCTCGGTCCAATATAGAGGTGTACGACATTTACGTCCGTACAAAGCTTCATACGGTGCCATTTTGATGCTTGACTGAAAACTGTTATTGTATGCAAATTCAATCAATGGCAGATACTGTTCACACGTACCGTTAAACTCAATTATACAACATTTTAACATATCTTCAAGAATCTAAATGATCCGCTCAGATTGACCATCTGTTTGCGGATGAAAAGCTGTACTGAAATGCAGTTTCATGCCTAAAGCTTCTTGCAATTTCTTCCAGAATCTCGATGTAAACCTAGGATCCCTATCTGACACAATGGATAGTGGCACCCCGTGCAATCTAACAATCTCAGAAATATAAAGCTCGACTAATCTATCGAGTGAATAGTCAGATCTTACCGAAATAAAATGGGCAGATTTTGTCAATTGGTCAACTATGACCCAAATTGCATCTTTCTTTCTTGGGGTCTGAGGCAAACCAAAAACAAAATCCATTTTAACTCTATCCCATTTCCACTCAGGAATCAGAATCGGTTGTAGCATTCTAGACGAAACTTGATGTTCAGCTTTGACTTGCTGACAGGTTAAACATTTCGAAACAAAGTTAGAGATATCACGCTTCATACCAGACCACCAATAATGTCACTTCAAATCATGGTACATTTTAGTACTTCCGGGGTGAACAGATAGACAACTATTATGTGCTTCACTTAGAATTAGCTGAATCAACTCCGGATTTCTCGGAACACAGATACGACCTCGGAATCTCAAACCATCATTAACAACTCGAAATTCAGATTTAGAATTCGAATTAAACTGAGCTTGTTTCACTAATAACTCATTATCAGATTTCTGAGCATCACATATCTGCTGTAAAAACAACGGTTTCACTTTTAACTAAGCTACATAGAACTATTATCGGGCAAATCTAACTGAGCATTCAAAACACATAGTGCAAACAATGATTTTCTACTCAAGACATCAGCAACAACGTTCGCTTTACCCGGATGATAATCTATCACGAGCTCATAATCTGTTAATAGCTCTAACCATCTTCTTTGACGCAAGTTCACCTCTTTCTGAGTCATCAGACATTTCAGACTTTTATGACCTGAAAAAACATGACATTTCTCACCGTACAAATAATGGTGCCAAATCTTAAGTCCAAAGACAAGCGCAGCTAGCTCAAGGTCGTGCGTCGGGTAATTCTTTTCATGAGGCTTCAATTGTCTCAAGGCATAAGCTACAACTTTACCTTTCCGCATCAAAACACATCCCTGACCATTTAACGAAGCATCACTATATATAACAAATTCTTTACCCAATTCTGGTTGTACTAACACTGGAGCTTCTGTTAACAGGGTTTTCAACTGATCAAAACTTTTCTAGCATTTATCTGACCATTCAAATCTAACATCTTTTTGAAGTAATCTAATCAACGGAGTAGCTATCACTGAAAATCTTTTACAAATCGACGATAATAACTAGCTAAACCTAGAAAACTACGGACTTCAGATACATTTCTCGGAGGTTTCCAATTCAGAATAGCATAAATCTTACTCGGATCCACTCGGATTCTAGAAGCTGACACAATATGTCCCAGAAAACTAACCTCGTGTAACCATAATTCACATTTTCTGAATTTCGCATACAATTTCTTTTCTCTTAAAGTTTGCAGCACAATTCTCAAATGCTCGGTATGTTCGGCCTCATTACGTGAATAAATTAAAATGTCATCTATGAACACCATCACAAATTGATCTAGGAACAGTCTAAAAATTTTGTTCATCAGATCCATAAAAATAGCAGGAGCATTGGTTAGTCCAAATGGCATAACTAAAAACTCATAACGCCCTTACCTCGTTCTGAAAGTAGTTTTCGGTATATCTGAATCCTTCACTCTCAACTGGTAGTATCCCAATATCAGATCAATCTTGGAAAATACCGTAGCCCCTGATCAAATAAATAATCAATTCTGGGCAACGAAAATTTTTTCTTTATGGTCACCTTATTCAACTGACGGTAATCGGTACACATTCTCATCGTGCCATCTTTCTTTTTCACAAACAAAACAGGAGCACCCCAAGGCGAAAAACTCGGTCTAGCAAACCCTCTATCTGTCAATTCTTGAAACTGTGACTTTTAACTCTTTCAACTCTGTTGGTGCCATTTTATATGGAGCTACCGATATAGGTGTAGTACCAGGCAGTAAATCAATACCAAATTTGACTTCACGAATCAGAGGTAAACCCGATAACTCTTCAGGGAACACATCAGAATACTCACAAATAATAGGCACTGATTCAACTTTTTTCTCAGACACTTTCGAATCAATCACATAAGCAAAATATCCCTTATAACCCTTTTTCACATAACTTTGTGTAATATCCCGGGTTAGGGGCTATTTTTGTTATGGCATGTTTTGCATATTTTGGTGTGCTATGTTGCTATTTTTATATTTTAGGGGCTTAATTGTAGGCTAGGTGTATGCCTGAGTGTATGGGAAAATTTTGGTTTTTGGGTGTTAAGTCAGGGGAGCTGATGGAGCTGAGGGATGTGTATTTTATTTGGTATTTGGTTTCACAAAAATAAGGCTAGCAAAGTGGCAAAGCATGTGCCACATGGAGCTGAGTGTGGCGTCATCTACAAGGGGAAGGTGGCCTTGTGTTCGAGCTGCGGAGTGGCTATTTTTGGCACTCATTTTGACGGCATGGAGGGAGGAGTTTGTGGCAGTTCAAACTCTGCCTAAGACTTGGTCAAGTGGTGATTTGGGTGGTGGAGAGTAAATAGTGGAGTGTGACTTGGTCCACACATTTGAAATGTGTGGAGTGGAGTGAATGGGGGGATATGGCCGAATTTTTGGGAGTTGGGGGAGAGGGTGGACGGTTTTGGTAAGTGAGTGGGAAGGCTAGGCCGAAACTCTTTTTGAATTTTTGTTGTTTCGGTCAAGGGGTTAGTAAGCTAGTGTCTTCCCATTTTGACATTAGTAGCCGAATTCTCTAGTGTTTTTGTTTTCGTTTTTCTTTCTTTGTAAACCGAAAATCAAAACCTCCTTAAGGCTTGCCGAATTTTTATGTTATTTTCTCAATATTCTTTGTTAAGCCGAATTTCAAAAGAGAGTTCTCTCATTTTCTTCTTTTCTTCTCTTGTCATAGTTAGCCGAAACCCATCCTTCAAGACTCTCTCTTCATTTCTTCCTTTGGCAAACCGAAACTACTTCCATTTCACTCACTTTTCTCTTTCTCAAATTGCCATTGCCGAAACTACATTCTTCTCACACTTCTTTTCTTTCTCCTCCACTCAAGCCGAGCATTAAAGGTGATAAACACTTAAAACCGATTCCTTTTTCTTTCTTTGCAAGCCTTGGCCGAATCTCTTGTGGTTCCCTCCTAGAAGTCCTAGTTGGCCGAATATTGGGTGTTGGTAAGTGCAGGGCCGAATGGCCATATCTCCCTCTTTTGGTTCTTTGTTGGTTATGGTTTGGTTAAGGGCCGATTATGGTCAGGTTGGAAGGGTGTTAACCTTTTGGATTATCATTTTGTGATAGGGTCTTGAATATCGTAAAGTAGCCAGGAAGAGCCTTCGACTCTTTGAACCGATTGGTAAGTGTGGTAAGGGTTGGTATTGTTGTTAGTCCATTCTTTTAGTTCTCGTTTAGATAAAGGTGATTGATGATTAACTATTTGTTATTAGAGTGCCGATTGTTGGAAGAAGAATCACTGCTTGATTCGGATTTGGTAAGGAATCAAATCAATAGCAAGGTAAGGGTGATTCGACAAACCCTTGTTGGTCTAAATGGTGATGGCCGAATGTCTTAGATGCCTAACCCCTATGTTTGGCCGATTGTAGGAGTCAGTACTCGAGGGATTTAGACCGTCTCGATTGGGATTTTAGACTCGTATTTTCAGGTGTGTAACTAACACACCCATATTTAGTAATATTGTTATTGAACCTGTTTGCCTATTAAAATCATGGCAGTTTGATGGATTGATATGAGACCCTTTTGGGTATGATCTTGGACTCGGGTAAGTCAGTATTGTTACAAGGTTACTGATGATCTGCATGATACCATGATTATGGATGTATGATATGGGATATGATGTTAAACATTTTAGCATGATATGCACGATTTGTATGATATGCATGGTTACATGAGTCTGGTATGCTAATGGGTGATACGAGTGGAGGAAGCGATGATACTTTGTCTTGTGAGCACCAGTGCTTTGGTAGCACACTTTGTGACTTTGGGTCACGGAGGTTTTGGCACCTCCAGAGGTTTGGTACCTCGCCTCGTCCCGTGGCTCGAGTACCACGCGATGGGTTGGCCCCACTGAGATGATTATACGGATTGACGCTTGATGTTTTGGTAACACACGATGGGTTGGCCCCATCACCAGATTTGTGACTACGGTCACGGTGCTTTGGTAGCACATTGTGACTTTGGGTCACCGGAGGTTTGGCACCTCATTGCGACTTGTCCCTGTGGTTTGACCACCGTGGGTTGGCCCCACTTGAGATATGGGACCGTCTGCTAGTGATTTGGTATCACACGATGGGTTGGCCCCATCATCGTTGGATTTGTGACTTCGGTCACCAGTGCTTTGGTAGCACAATTGTGTCTTTGGGACACCAGTGGTTTGGTACCACATTGACGGATATTGTGTCTTTGGGACACCAGTGTTTTAGGTAACACATTGTGACTATATGTCACCAGTGGTTTGGCACCACCAGTGGTTTGGTACCACACGGGGTAGAAAAGGCGATATGGATGGTTAGGATCGGGTTGCATTAATTATGTTGCTATGTATGATGTGTGTTAGCATGTTGTTTCTTCGGGAGCGGGATTTACACACTGAGTCACTCGACTCACCCTCTCCTTTGACATTTCAGTGACTCGTGAGACGCGGACATGGAGCCGGGATGGACTCGGGGTGCACATGCCATGCTATAATAAAAGTGTTGCTTGGACTATTGAATTTGGGTACTTTAATTATTTACTCTCACACAGGTTTTATATTGGATTTGTAAAAGGCCTTTTAATTTATGTTTTATCTTTGTTTATGTTTAAATTTTAATATGCCTTAACAAAATAAGATGGTATGAATTCTACTAAAACTTGGAAAGATAATGATTTCAAAATTATAACGCAAAGTGTTTTTAAACTATACCATCGGGTATCACGCTAAGTCTTTATATTAGACAAATTCAAATGATTTCCAAATCGAACTCGTATTTCTCCTAAGTCCAAAAATGTTTTAAGTAACACTAAGGAACTATTAAGGTTTTAAATGGTTTAAACTCGTTTTAACCACACATTCTGGTTAAGTTTTCAAAATCTCCGGGTTTCAAATACACCATCTGATTTCAAACAAGTCTACTTAAATTATCTTCCAAAATACACTGTGTTTTCATTCGGCTTTTAAACGAAAGATGTAACTTCTCAAAAACATGTTTCCCCGTAACATACCGGATTCGGACGTGGTGTCTTGTCCGGGTTTGGGGTGTTACACTTTGAGCTTTCGAAATAGATATCACAGTAGGCAATCCATTCAAATCATTAGACTCAACTCGTACAATCTCATCATTCGGACATCTCAAATCAATAGTCTTTCTTTTACAATTTACAATAGCATCATGTAAATCAACCAGTCCATACCCAGAATGATATCGAACTCATCAAATGGCAAAAGCATTAGATTAGCAGGGAAACAGATATCTCGAAACATTAACGGACAGTTCTTGCATACTTTGTTAACCAGGACACTTTTACCTAAGGGGTTCGATACTTTTATAGTAAACTCAGTAGACTCTACAGGAAAAGTCTTACTGAATACTAAATTTATGCATATATAAGAATGCGTAGAACCAGGGTCTATCAATGCAATCACAGAAGTATCATAAAGTCTAAAAGTACCCGTTATAACATCTGGTAATGAAGCTTCCTCTCGAGCCCAGATAGCATACGCTCTGGCAGGCGCTCTAGCTTCAGATCTTGCAACAGTGTCCCTCGTATTCCTTTGACTACTACTGACATTTCTTACATTCTTTGTAGGTTTACCCCTCACAGGTGCATTATGAGGTCTCTGATTCTGAACAATCTCTGGCTCGACAGATTTAGGGTAATCACGGATAAAATGGTCAAGTGATCCACATCTAAAACAAGCTCTGTCATTTAATCTACAGCTTTTCGGATGCCTTTTCCCACAATGTTTACATCCAGGTCTCTCGGATCGAAATTACCAACGCTGGCCACTGAAGTTGCTGGAGTTTTGGAACTCATTTGTGTCTAGCTCGATTTCTGTTCGAATGTTCCACATTATCTCTGAAATGACTTTGATCATCTCTGAATCTTTTCGAAGCAGACTGAAATGATTTTCTCGGAAATCTCTTCCTCGTATCTCGGGCTTCAAACTCAGCTGTTCTTTTATCTTTCCCTAGTGCCTCAGCTTTGCACGCTCGATCAACGAGTATAACCAACTCCTTTATTTCTAATATCCCAACTAATAGGCGAATATCTTCATGAAGACCATCTTCGAATCTTTTGCACATTAAAGCTTCAGATGATACACATTCTCGAGCATACTGACTCTGTCTCACGAACTCTCATTCATATTCTGTAACTCGATCTGAAAGAAGTCCTATTCATATTCTCTTGTTTCAATTCTAGAAATTCCTCTCGTTTCTGATCACCAAATCTCTCATTGATATATTTTTTTCGAAACTCGATCTGAAAGAAGTCCCATGTAACTCGCTCTTTCGGAACAATAGAAATCAAAGTTTTCCACCATTGATACGCTGCATCTCAGAGTAATGATACAACATATTTTATGCATTCTTCCGGAGTAAGAGACATTTCATCGAATACCCAAATAATATTTTCTAACCAAAACTCAACCTTTTCAGCATCATCATTATTAGTAGCTCGGAACTCTTCAGCCCCATACTTGCGGATCTTGTCAACTGAAGGCTTATTCCACGGATTCAGATTTGCAGTTAGAGGTATATTGAATGTCTAAGGGATTAACTGGGGGCGGGGGTTGCAAAACAGGCGGGTTATTCTTTACGAACTGAGTGAACCACTCACTCATCATCTGGAAGAAAGCTTGTTTAGCTTCTCCCCCACGATCACTCGTAACCGGTCTCGAATCAGAGGGCATTGTCCTTTGCGCGAGAGCAGGCGTATTACTTTCTATGTCGTCAGCTACGGCTCTTTCAGGATCCATTGCTATACAAAAATCACATTTTATACGTTAGGTTTCATCACACTATCACAATTCAGATATATGGCATGTTTAGCTAGACTCTGACACGCTATGTTAATCCAAGAATCGACTAAACCATAGCTCTGATACCAACCAAATGTAACACCCTTAACCCGTATCCATCGCCGGACTAGGGTTAAAGATGTTACCGAATAGATCAAAAACATTTACAGAAATGTCATCCAATTGAATATTAACCTCAACCATAATGTCCCCTTAGTAGGTCATCGAGACCTAAAACATGCTATAAACCGGGTTGGGACTAAACCAGAACACATTCAAAATTTCATGGAAATTTCAAACTTTTCTAGGTTTCAGGGGTTACACCGCCCGTGTGGGCAGACTGTGTGCCTCCAATGGCTACTAGACACACCCGTGTGTCCACCCCGTGGTAGAAACTGACTTTGCTCCACGACCACCAAGCATGCCCGTGTACTTTGACCGTGGTCGATCCTGTTGAAAACCACACGGCTACTAGGCACGTCCATGTGCCAAGGCCGTGTACTCTTATGCTAGCTACTGACTTTGTCCCACGGTCACCAGGCACACTTGTGTGCCACAACCGTGTGGCAAAATAGGCCATTTGCAAGGCCAAAATGCCACCCACATGGGTCTTACCTACAAGCAAAATCATCAAGACATTTCATGCCTATTTGGCAACCAATAACATACCAAAATAACCATCCAATTTACACGACTAAAACTCAACTCATTACAAGCATAATTCATTCATTTGCTTAATCAAAACTTGACCATTTCATGAATAAACTAACCATGCCAAAAACATACTTCACATATCAAATTCATTCAAGTAAATTCTCAACTCATAACTAGCCAAATCACATGAAAAAAGTTCATATAACAAACTTATATCAAATACTAGCCAATACATGCCATATCTAGCTATATACATTTCCAAAGTGTACCAAAATGAATTTAGTAGTGTGATGACGATCCTTGACAGTCCCGAGCCTTCAGTAGCTTTGACGACCTATAAAACAGAGAAAACACACACACAGAGTAAGCTTTCCAAAAGCTTAGTAAGTCATAATACAATTAAACTTAACATAAAAGGCATATATGCATAAGGTACATTGGCACATAACATTTATTTAGCAAACTATCACATATTTTCTTTGGTTCATATACTTGGCCACAATTGCCACATTCATCCATTCAAGAATCATATGTATATAAGTAACTCTTTCATAATCATTCTTGCATCTCATGCTCGTTCTCATATTCAATCATACTTTTCTTCAAATCAAAGTCATATAGGTACTTACCTTTTATACACACTTAGTGTACATACCAAATGTACCTGAAATGAATATACATTCACGTAATCGTTCATAGCTCGGATTTGCTTATTGTACCGTTCGAAATCTAATAGGATACTCAAAAACTTAGAATAATCGTACAATGCCAACGTCCCAGACGAGGTCTTACATGTAATCAGATATCGATGCCACTGTCCCAGACAGGTCTTACACAAATCAATACGAAGCCGATGTCACAGACATAGTCTTTCACGTAACCTTCATGTCGATACCAACGTCTCAGACGTGGTCTTACACAACTCAATACGATGCTGATGTCCCAGACATGGTCTTACACGTAAAGCTCATATTGATGCCAACGTCCCAGACATGGTCTTACACGAATCAAGATGATGCCGATGTCCCAGACATGGTCTTACACTAAAGCTCATATCGATGCCAACGTCCCGGACATGGTCTTACATGATAAAACAAAATAGATACCTTTGTATTCCTATGTTCATACAGGATTTCTCAGACTTATCACTATATCGACCTTATTTCGAAATTCATATACATAACATCTCGTTAGTATTCATTATCATCAATAGTCATATGAATATGCTCAATTCAATACAATTACATTTATTTTCAATGTGACTTACCTCAGATTCGATTTAACTGAAACGGGAATAACTACTCGGTTACTTTCACTTTCCCATGGTCTAAGTCAGTTTTCCTCAGTTCTTAATCTAAACATATTCATAAATAACCCTTTTATTCACTAATTCATTCAATTCAATCCAAGGACACACATTTAGGGCTATTTAAAAATTAATCCTCACATTTGCCCAATTTATCAATTTAGTCCATTTTTCTCAAAACATCAAAATCACAAAATCATCACACATCCAAGCTTAGCCGAATGCATATATATATCATACAAGCCCATAATTTCCATCAATTTTACAATTTAATCCTTCAAGTTACTATTTTCTCAATTTAGCCCTAATTAACTAAATTCATCAAAAATTCAAGAACAGATATGTTCATCTAGCTCAAATCAATCATTTAACACCATAAATCATCACAAAGCTCAATATAACATCAATGGCATATCTCATGAACAACATCAATACACAAAATTGAGACATGGGCTTAATAGTAGAAAAAGCAACGATTACAAAAACATAGCAATTATCGAAAACTGAATCAAAATCATACCTTAGTCAAAGAGTTTTATAG
Source organism: Gossypium bickii (assembly GCA_025503065.1). Lineage (NCBI taxonomy): Eukaryota > Viridiplantae > Streptophyta > Magnoliopsida > Malvales > Malvaceae > Gossypium > Gossypium bickii. The sequence goes on from CP106716.1 coordinate 39,022,396, forward strand.
CCGAATGCCCTAGCTTCATATTTCTTTCTCTTTTTCTTTGGTATTTTCGTCTAGAATGGATGAACACATCCACTAGTTCTCATTTGTTTTATTAATAACATATTATTAATCCATTTACTAAAATATCCATTCAATTAATAAATAAAACAAATATATAATAAGGGCATATTTGTCCTCCGTTGATCCAATAACTAAATAGTGGTCTATTTGTTTCATAGAGCCTTCACCTTTAAAAGCCACATCACATAAATACTTTAACAAATAGCATGAAACTTTGCATTGTAATACAATTTAATCCTTTTATTAGATTAAGCACATAGACGGATAAATTATCACACAGAAACTTCACATATACTAATTCACATATCAACGACATAGAATATAATATTAAAATATTATACAGACTCAGATTTGTGGTCCCGAAACCACTATTCCGACTAAGGTATAAACTGGACTATTACACAGGGGTTTTCATAGAGCCAGACACACGGCCGTGTCTATAGCCCGTGTCCCCCATACAGCCTAGACATGCCCGTGTTCTCACCCGTGTGTGGAAACCTTGGCATTCTGTTTATGACATCAGCAACCTCTTAGTGGAACACGGCCTAGGCACACGCCTGTGTACCTACCCGTGTGGACAATTAGAATGATATTTTCCAAGCCAATTGCCACCCTGAAACATATACACACATATGCCAATACAAGAAATACATAACATGGCAATATTGCACTATGAAGAATCACAAATCATCATCCATACACTCCATCAAGTGCATGAACTTTTACTTCATAAAGCTCATAATCATTAACAATAAGAAACTTATCAAATATTGGGCAATTCATAATGGCCATTTACAAAATGAATGAGTGACCTTATTAGCCAACACTTTGGCTTTCAAATATGACATAACACAAAATGACCAAGTTCCTATACATGCCATACTAAAAATAGAGCAACTTTACTATACCAAAAGAATGATTGATAGTGTGATCCGAGCTCCGACATTCTACGATCCCCGAGCTAGCTTGGCGATGCTACAAGGAAAAGGGGAAAGAGATGGGTAAGCATATAGATTAATATGTTTGCATGAATTAAAGTAGCAATATAAATAATCATAGTAAAATTTATTCATCTCATAAAACAATGACAACACAAGTTCTCATGTACTTTGACATACTTACTCATACTTATTCTTACCCATCACATATCACATTATGATTTTCATAACTTCTATTTTACGCAAGGTACCTGTACCACTTCAACACATAATTTAGCACTTATGCTATCTTGAACATAAACTTAAATCATTATCATCCTTAACTCAAATGGAACTTTTTGTCATCCTTGTATAACTTAGCTCATTGCCATCTTTACATACTTAGCTCTTTTTCCCGTTGAACTACTCGGAATATTTGAGGATACTCAGTCTCTTCATACATGTATCACGATGCCAATGCCATATCCTAGATATGGTCTTACATGGGATCCCCTCTTGATGCCGATGCCGTATCCCAGATATGGTTTTACACGGGATCTCTTAGCTCTATGTCGATGCCATGTCCCAGACATGGTCTTATACGAGATCGGACATATATGTCGATGCCATGTCCCAGACATAGTCTTACACAAGAACTTCCTTTGGTGTCAAAGCCATGTCTCAGACATGGTCTTGCATGGGACCTTCCTTATTCGATGTCAATTCCATGTCCCAGACATGGTCTTATATGGGATAATACGTTCGATGTCGATGCCATGTCCCAGACATGGTCTTATACGGGACCTTCCTTATCTCATGTGGTGACATAAGTATCCTCGTTATTCCAAATCTTCGACCGATACTTTAACTTAACACATTCTCCTCAATTTCTCATCGAATTATCATTAGTCGATTTGCATGAAATGATATTCATTACCATAATATCAAGCAATTCAAAGTATAAAAACATTATGAAACTTTAATTTCATACAAACTTACCTCGGTACTCAAAATGTGTGTGAATGTTCGATTTAGTCCAACACTTTGTCCTTGCCTAAGTTTCGGTTCGAGCTTCGTGTTTCTTGATCTATAATAACAATTTCACTTGTTTAATACTCACATTAACTAAATTGACAAATGAATCATACTTTGGAAAAATTACAATTTTGCCCTTAAACATTCTCATAATTACACTTGTGTCTCTAGGCTCGTAGAATGATTTTTGTTCAACTTTCTTGTATTTTAAGCCTAGCAAAATTATTTTCTCAACTATAATAGCCCCTAATTTCCACTATTTCACTCATGTGTGACCATTTTTATAACTTTTACAATTTGGTTCTTTTATGCATTTTTCATGAAAATCGCTTAGAAAAAGATGTTTATCCTACATCAAACTTTCATATTCTTCCATAAAACATCAAAATACATACATGTCATACATGGGTAATTTTTTGAACATAAACCCAAGCTCAAAATATAGCTAGAAATAGCTAAGTCGAGCTATGAGGATCTCAAAAGTAAGAAGAACATTAAAAACGGGGCTAGGATGCACTTACTATCAAGCTTGAAAGTTGAAGAAACCCTAGCTATGGCTCCTCAGTGATTTTCGGCCATGGAAGAAGAAGATGAACACAAATTTGACTTCGTTTTCCCTTTTATTCTTTTACTAACAAAATGACAAAATTGCCCTTAAGGCCCCTACCTTGAGATTTTTCCTTCCCATGTCCATTTTTTTCCATTTTAACATATAATGGTCAAATTGCTAAATAAGGACCTCTAGTAATTTTTATAATTCTATTTCATACTTAAATCTTTTAGAATCTCATATTTTCTAATCTTTGCAATTTACTCCTAATGGACAATTTGACCACTATTCTAACTAGGCCCTAAATCGGGCTGTTACACAACAGAACAACATACATGTAACACCCCGCACCCGTATTTAACGCTGGAATAGGGTCATGGAGCATTACTGAACATATTATACGATTACACATATATTTCATGTACATTTTCAAATTTCATATAATCGTCCAACAACATTCATATCGTCCCTAATACGAGCCTACGAGGCCTAAAACATGCATTCGGGGTGGTTCGGGACAAAATCGATAACTTTAGAAACTTTTTAAACACTTAGAAACTTTTCCCAAAAATAGGGGACACACGCCCGTGTGACCCGACCATGTGGACATTCGAAATGAGATCACATGGCCATGTCCCGGCCCGTGTCCGACCCTATGTAACTCTCTAACTTGGGTCACACGGCAAACACACACGCCTGTGTGGCTAACCCGTGTGCCCTAAAAATAACCACACACGCCCGTGTACCAGGCCATGTGCTAGGCCGTGCCAAACCTGTAGGGTATACTGACTTATACCACACGGCCAAGTTACATACTCGTGTCTGAAGCCATGTGGATCATACTGACGCTATTTATAATTCAACAGCAGGGGGCACACGCCGTGTAACACAACCGTATGTCACACACGACCGTGTGACACAACCATGTGTCACACACGACTGAGACACACGCCTGTGTCTTTGCCTGTGTAGACACAAATAGGCTATATACCAAGCCATGTTGCCACCCAAACTAGTGCACACCTACATCAACCCAACTGCACCAAAACATAGCATAATTTGGCATTTAAACCAACCAATTCAAGTCTAATTCATGCATATTCTATACCACCTTTCTCAATGCACACAAGTCACAAAATAAACCATACCATTTATTCCAAAATCACATATACAATTCAACTAATTATACACTTCCAAATATGCATCAATTTGCTGAATTTCACAAACATATATCTTCTTTAATTTCAACCATTTAGCATCCACCATGTCTATATCCGCAAGCATCATACTATAAACCATGCACACATATATATATATACATGATTCAAACATACCAAATAAGCCAACTCCTATGGCAATATACAAAACTAAACTTAAATCATTTACAAGGTAATTCAAATGGCTACATTCATCATCCACTTATGAACCAAAATGACCAAAGTCCTGATACATGGCATATACTCAAAAATACTTATATTAAAAAGTACCAAAGTGATAGTAGGATAGTGTGACAAAGTCTCCAATGATCCCTGAATCCGAGCTAGCTTTGAAGACAGTATAGAACATGGAAAAGATATAAACAATGTAAGCTATAAAGCTTAGTAAGCTCATATAAAATAAACTCAGTTAATCATACATACATAATTCAGAAATTGAATGTATATATATCAACATGTAACTCATAATGGTTTACAAAACATTCATAAGATTATATCTATTATTCACAAGTTTCTTTGATTTAAAGCTTATACGTTCATGTACATACCGGTACCATCTCGTATTAATCTTGTACTTAACCATATCTTTCATTTACCCGTTGAACCATTCGGAATACATATTTCTACTTTGGATTTGTGGTCTCGCGACCATTATTCCTTCTAGGCCCTAAATCGGGCTATTACAATTCTCCCCCCTTAGGGATTTTCATCCCTGAAAATCGTATCGACAAAAAGGTTTGGGTATTGGTTCCTCATAGCCTCCTCGGCCTCCCATGTAGCCTCTTCTAACCCATGTCTTTCCCACAATACTTTCACACGGGCTATAGTTTTAGTTATTAACTGTTTGACTTTTCGCGCCAAAATCTTTATCGGTTCATCGCCATAAGTCATGTCTGGTTGAATTTCAACCTCTGTCGGTCTAATCACATGCGAAAGGTCTGATCGATAACGACATAACATAGACACCTGAAATACATCATGAATCTTTTCCAATTCAGTCAGTAAAGCTAATCGATAGGCTACCGACCCTATCCTCTCGGTGATTTCATATGGTCCGATAAAAACGCGGACTGAATTTGCCTTTCCGGCCAAATCTGAGAACTATCTTCCATGGTGACACTTTCAAGAATACTTTATCGTCAACTTGAAACTCGATCTCTTTTCATTTCAAGTCCTAGTAGGACTTTTGTCTATCAGAAGCAACTTTTAAACAATCGCAAATTATCTTTACCTTCTCTTTCGTTTCTCTAACCAGATCGTCCCCGTGAATTTGATTTTCCTTGAGTTTAGTCTAGTATAAAGGCGTTCGACACTTACGCCAGTACAAAGCCTTATAAGGTGCCATTTTCAAACTCGACTAAAAATTGTTATTGTATGCAAACTCTACCAATGGTAGGTACTTTTCCCAGCTACCCTGAAACTCAATAACACAACATCGGAGCATATCCTCAAATATCTATATTAACCTATCAGACTACTCATCAATTTGGGGGTGAAAAGCCGTACTAAAACTCAGCTTTGTGCCCAAAGCTTCTTGCAACTTTTTCCAAAACTGGGATGTGAATCTCGGATCTCTATCTGATATAATTGACAAAGGCACTCCATGTAGCCTCACAATCTCAGAAACATATAAGTCTACCAAATTATCAAGTGAATAATCCGCACATACCAGTATGAAATGGGCAGACTATGTAAGTCTATCTACCACAACCCATACGCCATGTTTCATACTCGGTGTCAACGGCAAACCCATCACAAAATCCATGGTAACACGGTCCCATTTCCACTCAGGAACCATAATAGGCTGAAGTAAACCCGAAGGTACTTGGTGTTCAGCTTTCACTTGTTGACAAATCAAGCATCTTGATACAAAATCAAAAACATCTTTCTTCATACTCGGCCACCAATACCATTTTTTCAAATCATTATACATCTTTGTACTGTCTGGATGTACAGATAGGCATCCATTATGTGCCTCGTGTAAAATCTTCCGAATAAGCTCATCATTCTTTGGTACACAGACTCTGTCTTTGAACATAAGACATCCATCACAATTAATCTGAAAATTGGATTCAACACCTGACTCATATTGAACTCTTTTGGCTTGCATGTCACTTCCACATTTCTGAGCTTCACAAATCTCTTGGAGAAACATTGGTCTAGGCTTCAACTCAGCTAGACTAAAACCATCCTCTAAAAAGGTCACCCGAGCATTCAAAGCCCTCAATGCAAATAGGGGTTTCTACTCTAAGCATCAGCCACTACATTCGCCTTTCCCGGGTGGTAGTCAATGACTAGCTCAGAATCTTTTATCAACTCTAGCCACTTTCGTTGCATTGAGTTCAATTCCTTTTGAGTTATCAAGTACTTTAGACTTTTAAGACAGGTGAATATCCGACATTTTTCACCATACAAATGCTGTCTCCATATCTTCAATGCAAACACAATGCCAGCCAACTTTAAATTCCAATTTTCACTCGGGAAGCATAATAGGTTGAAGTAAACCCGTAGGTACTTGGTGTTCAGCTTTCACATATTGACAAATCAAGCATCTTGATATAAACTAAGAAACATCTTTCTTCATACTCGGTCACCAATACCATTTCTTCAAATCATTATACATCTTTGTACTGCTCGGATGTACAGATAGGCATCCACTATGTGCCTCATGTAAAATCTTCCGAGTAAGCTCATCATTCTTCGGTACACAGACTCTGTCTCTGAACATTGACATCCATTAGAATTAATTCGAAAATTGGATTCAACACTGGACTCATATTGAACTCTTTTGGTTTGCATGTCACTGTCATCTTTTTTTATCTCCACAAATCTCTTGGAGAAACATTGGTCTAGCGTTCAACTCAGCTAGAATAAAACCATCCTCTGACAAGGTGACCCGAGAATTCAAAGCCCGCAATGCGAGTAGGGATTTTCTACACTAAGCATCAGCCAGTATATTCGCCTTTCCCGGTTGGTAGTCAATGACTAGCTAATAATCCTTTATAACATCTAGCCATCTTCGTTGCCTTAAGTTTTATTCCTTTTGACTCAGCAAGTACTTTAGACTTTTATGAGAATATCCGACAAGTTTCACCATACAATTGGTGTCTCCATGTCCTCAATGCAAACACAATGGCAGCTAACTCTAAATTCCCATTTCCACTCAGGAACCATAATAGGTTAAAGTAAACCTTAAGGTACTTGGTGTTTAGTTTTCACTTGTTGACAAATCAAGCATCTTGATACAAACTCAGAAACATCTTTCTTCATACTCGGCCACCAATACCATTTCTTCAAATCATTATAAATCTTTCTACTGCTCGGATGTACAGATAGGCATCCATTATGTGCCTCGTGTAAAATCTTCTAAATAAGCTCATCATTCTTCGGTACACAAACTCTGTCTCTGAACATCAGACATCCATCAGAATTAATTCAAAAATCGGATTCAACGCTCGACTCATATTGAACTCTTTTGGCTTGCATGTCACTATCATCTTTCTAAGCTTCACAAATCTCTTGGAGAAAGATTGGTCTAGCATTCAACTCAGCTAGAATAAAACCATCCTCTGAAAATGTCACCCGAGCATTCAATGCCCACAATGCGAATAGGGATTTCCTACTATAAGCATCAACTCTAGCCATCTTTGTTGCCTTAAGTTCAATTCCTTTTGAGTCATCAAGTAGTGTAGACTTTTATGACCGGTGAATATCTGACATTTTTCATCATACCAATGGTGTCTCCATGTCTTCAATGCAAACACAATGGCAGCCAACACTAAATTCCCATTTTCACTCGGGAACCATAATAGGCTGAAGTTTGCCCGAAGGTACTTGGTGTTCAGCTTTCACTTGTTGACAAATCAAGCATCTTGATACAAACTCAGAAACATCTTTCTTCATACTCTGCCACAAATACCACTTCTTCAAATCATTATACATCTTTGTACTGCTCGGATGTACAGATAGGTATCTATTATGTGCCTCGTGTAAAATCTTCCGAATAAGCTCATCATTTTTCGATACACAGACTCCGTCTCTGAACATTAGACATCCATCAAAATTAATCTGAAAATCAGGTTCAACACTGAACTCATATTGAACATTTTGGCTTGCATGTCACTGTCATCTTTCTAAGCTTCACAAATCTCTTAGAGAAACATTGGTCTAGCGTTCAACTCAGTTAGAATAAAACCATCCTCTAAAAAGGTCACTCGAGCGTTCAAAGCCCTCAATGCACATAGGGGTTTTCTACTCGAAGCATCAGCCACTACATTCGCCTTTCCCGGGTGGTAGTCAATGACGAGCTCATAATCCTTTATCAACTCTAGCCACCTTCGTTACATTAAGTTCAATTCCTTTTAAGTCATCAAGTACTTTAGACTCTTAAGACAGGTGAATATTCGACATTTTTCACCATACAAATGCTGTCTCCATATCTTCAATGCAAACACAATGCCAGCCAACTCTAAATTCTCATTTTCACTCAGGAACCTTAATAGGTTGAAGTAAACCCGTAGGTACTTGGTGTTTAGCTTTCACTTGTTGTCAAATCTAGCATCTTGATTTGTCAACTAGCATCTTGATACAAACTCAGAAACATCTTTCTTCATACTCGGTCATCGATACCATTTCTTCAAATCATTATACATCTTTGTACTGCTCGGATGTATAGATAGGCATCCACTATGTGCCTCGTGTAAAATCTTCCGAATAAGCTCATCATTTTTCGGTACACAGACTCTATCTCTGAACATCGACATCCATCAGAATTAATTCAAAAATCGGATTCAACACTCGACTCATATTAAACTCTTTTGGCTTGTATGTCACTATCATATTTTTTAGCTTCACAAATCTCTTGGAGAAACATTGTTCTAGCATTCAACTCAGCTAGAATAAAACCATCCTCTGACAAGGTCACCCGAGAATTCAAAGCTCGCAATACGAATAGGGATTTTTCTACTCTAAGCATCAGCCACTACATTCGCCTTTCCTGGGTGGTAGTCAATGACTAGCTAATAATCTTTTATAACATCTAGCCATCTTCGTTGTCTTAAGTTCAATTCCTTTTGAGTCATCAAGTACTTTAGACTTTTATGACCAGTGAATATCCGACAATTTTCACCATACAAATGGTGTCTCCATGTCTTCAATGCAAACACAATGCCAGCTAACTCTAAATTCCCATTTCCACTCAGGAACCATAATAGGTTAAAGTAAACCTTACGGTACTTGGTGTTTAGCTTTCACTTGTTGACAAATCAAGCATCTTGATATAAACTTAGAAACATCTTTCTTCATACTCGGCCACCAATACCATTTCTTCAAATCATTATAAATCTTTCTACTGCTCGGATGTACAGATAGGCATCCATTATGTGCCTCGTGTAAAATCTTTCGAATAAGTTCATCATTCTTCGGCACACAAACTCTGTCTCTGAATATCAGATGTCCATCAGAATTAATTCAAAAATCGGATTCAACACTCGACTCATATTGAACTCTTTTTGGCTGGCATGTCACAATCATCTTTCTAAGCTTCACAAATCTCTTCGAGAAAAATTGGTCTAGCATTCAACTCAGCTAGAATAAAACCATCCTCTGAAAATGTCACCCGAGCATTCAATGCCCTCAATGCGAATAGGGATTTTCTACTATAAGCATCAGCCACGACATTCGCCTGTCCCGGGTGGTAGTCAATGACTAGCTCATAATCCTTTCTCAACTCTAGCCATCTTCGTTGCCTTAAGTTCAATTCCTTTTGTGTCATCAAGTACTTTAGACTTTTATGATCGGTGAATATCCGACATTTTTCACCATACAAATGGTGTCTCCATGTCTTCAATGCAAACACAATGGCAACCAACTCTTAATTCCCATTTTCACTCCGGAACCATAATAGGTTGAAGTAAGCCCGAAGGTACTTGGTGTTCAGCTTTCACTTGTTGACAAATCAAGCATCTTGATACAAACTCAGAAACACCTTTCTTCATACTTTGCCACAAATACCATTTATTCAAATCATTGTACATCTTTGTACTGCTCGAATGTACAGATAGGCATCCATTATGTGCCTCGTGTAAAATTTTCCGAATAAGCTCATCTTTTTTCGATACACAGACTCCATCTCTGAACATCAGACATCCATCAAAATTAATTCGAAAATGAGATTCAACACCTAACTCATATTGAACTCTTTTGGCTTGCATATCACTGTCATCTTTCTAAGCTTCACAAATCTCTTGGAGAAACATTAGTCTAGCATTCAACTCAGCTAGAATAAAACCATCCTCTAACAAGGTTACCCGAGCATTCAACGCCCTCAATGCAAATAGGGATTTTCTACTCTAAGCAACATCCACTATTTTCGCCTTTCCCGGGTGGTAGTCAATGACTAGTCATAATCCTTTATCAACTCTAGCCATCTTCGTTGCCTTATGTTCAATTCCTTTTGAGTCATCAAGTAGTGTAGACTTTTATGACCGGTGAATATCTGGCATTTTTCACCATACAAATGGTGTCTCCATGTATTCAATGCAAACACAATGGTAGCCAACTCTAAATTCCCATTTTCACTCAGGCTTTCACTTGTTGACAAATCAAGCATCTTGATACGAACTCAGAAACATCTTTCTTCATACTCTGCCACAAATACCATTTCTTCAAATCATTATACATCATTGTACTGCTCGGATGTACAGATAGGCATCCATTATGTGCCTCGTGTAAAATCTTCCGAATAAGCTCATCATTTTTCGATACACAAACTCCATCTCTGAACATCAGACATCCATCAAAATTAATCCGAAAATCAGATTCAACACCCAACTCATATTGAACTCTTTTGGCTTGCATGTCACTGTCATCTTTCTAAGCTTCACAAATCTCTTGAAGAAACATTGGTCTAGTGTTCAACTCAGCTAGAATAAAACCATCCTCTAACAAGGTTACTCGAGCATTCAACACCCTTAATGCAAATAGGGATTTTCTACTCTAAGCATCATCCACTATATTCGCCTTTCTCGGTGGTAGTAAATGACTAGCTCATAATCCTTTATCAACTCTAGCCATCTTCGTTGCCTTAAGTTCAATTCCTTTTGAGTCATCAAGTACTTTAGACATTTATGACCGGTGAATATCCGACATTTTTCACCATACAATTGGTGTGTCCATGTCTTCAATGCAAACACAATGGCAACCAACTCTTAATTCCCATTTTCACTTGGGAACCATAATAGGTTGAAGTAAGCCCGAATGTACTTGGTATTCAGCTTTCACTGGTTGACAAATCAAGCATCTTGATACAAACTCAGAAACATCTTTCTTCATACTCGGCCACCAGTACCATTTCTTTAAATCATTATACATCTTTGTACTGCCCGAATGTACAGATAGGCATCCACTATGTGCCTCGTGTAAAATCTTCCGAATAAGCTCATCATTTTTTGATACACAGACTCCGTCTCTGAACATCAGGCATCCATCAGAATTAATTCAAAAATCGGATTCAGCACTCGACTTATATTGAACTCTTTTGGCTTGCATGTCATATCACCGTTCTAAGCTTCACAAATCTCTTGGAGAAAGATTGGGCTAGCATTCAACTCAGCTAGAATAAAACCATCCATTGAAAATGTCACCCGAGCATTCAATGCCCTCAATGCGAATAGGGATTTTCTACTATAAGCATCAGCCAAGACATTCGCCTGTCCTGGGTAGTAGTCAATGACTAGCTCATAATCCTTTATCAACTCTAGCCATCTTCATTGCCTTAAGTTCAATTCCTTTTGAGTCATCAAGTAGTGTAGACTTTTATAACCGGTGAATGTCGGACATTTTTCACCATACAAATGGTGTCTCCATGTATTCAATGCAAACACAATGGCAGCTAACTCTAAATTCCCATTTTCACTCGGGCTTTCACTTGTTGACAAATCAAACATCTTGATACAAACTCAGAAACATCTTTCTTCATACTCTGCCACAAATACCATTTCTTCAAATCATTATACATCTTTGTAGTGCTCGGATGTACAGATAGGCATCCATTATGTGCCTCGTGTAAAATCTTCCGAATAAGCTCATCATTTTTTGATACATAGACTCCGTCTCTGAACATTAGATATCCATCAAAATTAATTCGAAAATTAGATTCAACACCCAACTCATATTGAACTCTTTTAGCCTGCATGTCACTGTCATCTTTCTAAGCTTCACAAATCTCTTGGAGAAACATTGGTCTAGCGTTCAACTCAGCTAGAACAAAACCTTCCTCTAACAAGGTTACCCGAGCATTCAAACCCCTCAATGCAAATAGGGATTTCCTACTCTATGCATCATCCACTACATTCGCCTTTCCCGGGTGGTAGTCAATGACTAGCTCATAATCCTTTATCAACTCTAGCCATCTTCGTTACCTTAAGTTCAATTCCTTTTAAGTCATCAAGTACTTTAGACTATTATGATCGGTGAATATTCGACATTTTTCACTATACAAATGGTGTCTCCATGTCTTCAATGCAAACACAATGGCAACCAACTCTTAATTCCCATTTTCACTCGGGAACCGTAATAGGTTGAAGTAAGCCCGAAGGTACTTGGTGTTCAGCTTTCACTAGTTGACAAATCAAGCATCTTGATACAAACTGAGAAACCCCTTTCTTCATACTTGGCCACCAGTATCATTTCTTCAAATCATTATACATCTACCTCGTGTAAAATCTTCCGAATAAGCTCATCATTTTTCATACACAGACTCCGTCTCTGAACATCAGACATCCATCAAAATTAATCCAAAAATCAGATTTAACACCCACCTCATATTGAACTCTTCTGGCTTGCAAGTCACTGTTATCTTTCTAAGCTTCGTAAATCTCTTAGAGAAACATTGGTCTCAGCTAGAATAAAGCCATCCTCTAACATGGTTACCCGAGCATTCAAAGTCGTCAATGCAAATAGAGATTTTCTACTCTAAGCATCAGCCACAACTTCGCCTTTTCCGGGTGGTAGTCAATGACTAGCTCATAATCCTTTATCAACTCTAGCCATCTTCTTTGCCTTAAGTTCAATTCCTTTTGAGTCATCAATTACTTTAGACTTTTATGACCGGTGAATATCCGACATTTTTCACCATACAAATGGTGTCTCCATGTCTTCAATGCAAACACAATGGCAACCAACTTTAAATTCCCATTTTCACTCGGGAACCATAATAGGTTGAAGTAAGCCCGAAGGTACTTGATGTTTAACTTTCACTGGTTGATAAATCAAGCATCTTGATACAAACTCAGAAACACCTTTCTTCATACTCGGCCACCCGTACCATTTCTTCAGATCATTATACATCTTTGTACTGCCCGAATGTACAGATAGGCATCCACTATGTGCCTCCTATAAAATCTTCCGAATAAGCTCATCATTCTTCGGTACATAGACTCTGTCTCTAAACATTAGACATCCATCAGAATTAATCCAAAAATTGGATTCAACACCCGACTCATTTTGAACTCTTTTGGCTTGCATGTCATTGTCATATTTCTGAGCTTCACAAATCTCTTGGAGAAACATAGGACTAGCCTTCAACTAAGCTAGAATAAAACCATCCTCTGACAAGGTCACCCGAGAATTCAAAGCCCTCACTGTGAATAGGGATTTTCTACTCAAAGCATCAGCCACTACATTCACCTTTCCCTGGTGGTAGTCAATGACTAGTTCATAATCCTTTATCAACTATAGCCATCTTCGTTGTGTTAAGTTCAATTCCTTTTGAGTCATCAAGTACTTTAAACTTCTATGACCGGTGAACATCTAAAAATTTTCACCATACAAATGGTGTCTCCATATCTTCAATGCAAACACAATGGCAGCCAAATCTAAATCACGTGTTGGGTAGTTCTTCTCATGTGGCTTTAACTGTCTAGAAGCGTATGCTATCACCTACACTTCTTGCATAAGCACACAATCACAAATTCTTTTCCCGGTTCAAGTTGCACTAGGACTGGAGCCTCAGTCAATAATGCCTTTAGTTTCTCAAAACTTTGTTGACACTTTTCCGTCCATTCACACTTCACATTTTTTTGTAACAATCTCATCATTGTAGTTGCTATCATGGAAAATCCCTTGACAAACCATCTGTAATAGCTAGCTAAGCCCAGAAAACTTTTAACCTTTGATACATTCTTCGACGATTTCCAATAAACAATAGCTTAAATCTTACTTGGGTCGACTTGGATTCCATCTCCAAGACAATGTGCCGCCAAAATCCAACTTCTTTGAGCCAAAACTCACTTTTGCTAAACTTGGCATACAACTGACTATCCCGTAAAATTTACAAAACCGTCCTCAAGTGCTTGACATGCTCATACTCATCACGAGCATGTATTAATATGTCATCAATAAAAACTACAACAAACTTATCCAAGGATGGTCGAAAGGTACGATTCATTAAATCCATAAATACAGCAGAGGCATTTGTTAAACCAAAAAGCATAACTAAAAATTTGTACTGCCCATACCTTGTCTAAAATGTAGTTTTCGGCACATCTGGGTCTTTTACCCTCAATTGGTAATAACCAGACCTCAAGTCTATCTTGGAGAACATAGTGGCTCCCTTCAATTGGTCAAATAAATTGTCGATTCTTGGAAATGGGTACTTGTTCTTCACTGTTACCTTATTAAGTTGCCGATAATCTATGCATAATCTCATGGAACCACCTTTCTTTTTCACAAATAGCACTAGAACACCCCACGGAGAATAACGCAGTCATGCAAAACCTTTGTCTGTCAACTCTTGCAACTGTGCCTTCAATTCCTTCAACACAGTTGGGGCCATTCTGGAGCAATTGATATAGGTGTCGTACCAGGAGCTAACTCAATGCCAAATTCAACTTCTCTAACTGGAGGCAACCCTGGCAATTCTTCTGGGAATACATCTGGGTACTAACATACTATCGACACTGATTCATTCTTTAACTCAGTTTCTTTAGCATTCATAACAAAGGCAAGATATGATTCATATCCCTTCCTTACACATTTCTGGGTAGACATATGGGAAACCACTACAGGCGATCTGTCATGTTCATCTGATTCAACATGAAGAGTGTCCCCGTTTTCACATCTCAATTCAATGTTTTTCTTTCCACAATTTAGTGTCACATCATGAGTGGTTAACCAGTCCATACCAAGAATTATATCAAATTCATCAAATGGAAATAGCATGAGATTTTCCTTAAAATAATGACCTCTAATCATTAATGGGTAATCTTTGCATACCTTATCGACTAACACACTTTTACCTAAAGTGTAACAGCACGATTTTGACCCTAATCGAAACAATGGTTTCGAGACCACAAATCTGAGTCCAAAAAATATTTTAATATAATGTTCTATGTTAATTATGTGTGAATTTACATGTGTGAAAGTTTTGTGAATTAATTTTATTGTTTGTGTGCTTAATTTGATAAAAGGGCTTAATGGCATAAAATTAAAATTTGATGGTTAAATAGGAAAATGCTTAATTGTTGTTGTCTTTATAATTTGGAGGTTCTATGATGCAAATAGCCATATATAAATTAGTGGACAGCATTAAGGTTATTTTATATAGTTTTTTATGTTATATATAAAAGTTAAAATAATAATTAATATATTATAATGTTATTATAATAAACAAAACATTAAAAAAAGAAGAAGCCATTTTCATCTTTATTTTTACCAACCGAAACAAAGAAAAGAAAAAAAGAAAAAAGAAAGTTTAGGGTATTCGGCCATTGTCAAGCTTGATGAATAGCTCGATTTTTGATAATTTTTACGTTTTTGAGATAATTTTTGATTCTGATGAATATTTTAAGTTAAGCCATTGATGAATACATGTGGTTTTTTGTTATTACATGATAGAATATGGAAGATATGTTTTGAATTAATATGTTTTGTCTTTGAATTTTTGATGAATTTGAATAATTTGGACTAAATTGTGAAAATAAATTTTGAAGGAGTAAAATGTTACAAAATGAAATATATGGACTTGTATGGAGCTTATGAATATTTGGCCTAAGCATAGTATATGCAAATTTTGCGTATTTTGTGTTTTATGCAATAGGGACTAAATTGCAAAAAGTGTAAAATGTCAGGTGCAAATTGGTAATTTGCCCATTTGTATGTTTTTGGATTAAATTGAATGAATGTGTGATTTAACTAGTTAAGTTTGAATTTATTTATATCAAGAACGAAAGAAAATAGAATTAGATCGGGGGAAGTCAACAGTAGTCGAGTAGTTGATTTCGTCTGTCGATATCTGAGGTAAGTCTATAAGCATATAAATGTTGTTAAAACTTGATAATATATATATGTTACATGAGAAATTAATTTTTTTTGAATTTAATTGGTATTGGCCGATTGTGATTTGAGCAAGGGAGATATATTTTGAGTTCGATTCGATCAAGTTTCAATGTCTGAAAGCCCCGTACGAACCCTAGGAATAGTTAGGATACATATGTCATGACATAGGATTTTTGATATGTGTTTTCGTGTAAGACAACATCTGGGACATTGGCATCAATTTGTGTTTACGTGTAAGACCATGTCTGGTACATTGGCATCATAATTGATTCGTGTAAGACCTTGTCTGGGACAGTGGCATTGATATGTAATTACATGTAAGACCATGTCTAGGACGTTGGCATTATACGAGCCTTCTGACTATTTGCGTATCCTTTTTAATTCTGAACGGTTCAACAGGCAATGTGAAGTTAAGACTGAATGTGAAATCAAATTAAAGGTTCAGGTATGTGTTAGTTAAATGTTTATAAAGGGACAAGGTAAGTTGGTTACTTGTATTGATATTAAGTTATGAGAATATGAATTATGTGTTAACATATTTGAACATATAAGTGATTCGGCCATATGATATATGTATGTAAGGTTTAAATTTGAAATAGTAGTAAATGATAACTTGTATTCGATATTATGCAAATTTGGCCTTGTTTACAAATTGTTATATGCAATTGTTGATATATATATGTTTTTGCTTATGACTTACTAAGCTCGAATAGCTTACTCTGTGTGTGTTCTTGTTTACCTCTATTTTATAGATTTTGGGGTCATGTTACGAGCTCGGGGATCGTCAGCTAAGCCTATCACACTATCGACTGTTTCTTTCGGTATTTTATTAAGTTTGAATTTGAACTTATGGCATGTGTAGTCTAGTTGAAATGTTTGATTTTTGGGATATGTATATATATAAAGCCATGCGAAAATGGCTTGATTATTATGTTTAGGTTTGTTTTTATATGTTCTTGGTTAAATGCTTGATGTGATTGATTTCTATGCTTGGATTCGATTATGCTTGATTATAGTTTAAGTATAAGTGAGAAGAAATATCATGTATATATATAATGTGATGCTTAGTCATGTGAGTCGACAATAAGGTATGTAATGGATATTAGTTGAGTTAAGATATGTTATGTGTTAGGATGGCCATAGGCATGTTATATACATATGCATGTGGTGTACTTGAAATAAGTTTAAATTGTAAAATGGTTAATTGAGTCGATTTGAAATGGTGAGCTTCATAGGTTTTTTTTTTTTTTTTGGTTTTGAAATTGTGAACATATGTGTATGAGTATATTCGGTTTTGGCAATAAATTTATATTGATAAGTTCGTAATATGATTTATAGTGTGTATGTAAAGTTAAGTGCTCTTGGTTGAATTAATAGAATAGATTGATGTATTTGGTAAGATTAAATTCGGTTGATGTATTTAGATTATGACTATTTGAATAGTGAGTTATATAAAGTTTTGACACGATAGTTATATGCGAATTTGGTAAGTTTGGTAATAGTTAAATAAATAGAATTGAATTAATGGATGTCTTAACGCATGCTAGGTAAGAGAGGATTTTATGTTCGAATATATATATATAAGTTATTATGATTCGGTTGTAATGGTAAAGTATGCAACTTATTTCGCTTGAATGGTTGGTATATGTGTACTTTGGATTGATTATAAAGTATGCAAATTTGGTATACTATGAATTGTTCTTTATGTTCATAAATGTTTAATGTGCTTATAGTGACATGTGCATGTTTATGTATTTTGGTTTGGTTATTGAGCATGCGGATTAGATGCTACGAAATGTCTTTGAAGTTCGAAAATGATTAAAGATATTATAGTGAATGGTGCATGAAATAGTAATGCTTATAAATATACTTGATCAATTGGTAATATTTTAAAACATCCCATGTATGAAATGAATATGATTGGTTTTAATATGCGCATGTATGAAAGTAATATGGTTGATACTCAGCTTATAAAATATTTGTTTTGATGTTGTTCAATATATGTTAAGTAATGTTTTACGATTTAATAAATTTCAAAATGCTATTGACATGAACATGAGAGTATTAATGTTCGAATTTTGAATGGTATAAGTGATTTGATTTGATTAATTTATGAAGCATAAGAAGAAATGAATGTCTGCTCTGATTTGTGTTTTGTTCGGTAATACCTCATAACCCTAGTCCGGCAACAGATACGGGTTAATAGGTGTTACATAGAGGATTGGACACTTTTATCACAAACTCTGTAGACTCAACATGCATGCTCATGCGAGATACTAATTTCATGAAAATGTATGAATGGGTAGACCTTGGATAATTAAAGCAACAACATTAGTATCGTGAAGAGAAAATGTACCCATAATTACATCAGGGGATGACTCCTCTTCGCGAGCGTGAATGACATAAGTCCTCGTAGGCGCTTTACCCTCAAAACTTGCAGCTTGCTCTCTGGGAGTACTATTACTACTCATTCAACTTCCCGGGTTTCTCTGTTGTCTCCCTCTAGTAGTATTTTCCAATATTGCACTCTGAATTTTCTCCTTCTCAACCATCTCAGGGCATTCTCTAATAAAATGATCTTGGGAAACACACTTAAAATAAGCCCTCTCATGTGCTTGGCACTCACCAGGGTGACGTTTGCCACATTGTGGGCATTCCGGTCGATTAGGTCAAGTGTTCCCAACACTTGCGATTGAAGTAGTCTGAGCTTTGATCCCCGGGTACTGCTTACCTTTACTTCTTTTTGAAAACCCAGCTGAAGTAGTTGATCGAGTAGGGAAATCTCTTGACTTCTTGGTCGAGGACTGAAATGACTTATTCAATTGTCTCTTTCTTGAGTCACGAGACACCATCTCAGCTTTTCTTTTCTGTTTCACCAATTCCTCGGCTTTACAAATCTGATCCACTAGCACAACAAATTCCTTCAACCCAAGGACACCAACAAACAATCTGATATCTTCATTTAATCCGTCCTCAAACCATTTACACATGTCGTAAGGGTGAGTTACGAGAACTCAGTGTGTAGTCCCCTATCATGTCGTAACAGTCTAGGCCTGAGCCCTATTTAGTAACAGTGCTATGTGGACCTTAGCCCATTATTGTAACAATGTGGGCCTAAGCCCAATACAGTATCAGTATGGTGCAAATATGCAACCCACCCTAATCCAGCCAACACACCACCCGTACCAACTAACACACTATGTGGGGATAAAATCGACCCACCCAGCCAACACACCAATATTGTAGCATAGTTGCCAGTAATAATAACGCAGCAGAGCTGCCAGTAACAGTATATGTGGCAAAGCCACCAGTAATAGTATTGCAGAAGAGCTGCCAATATTAGTATCGCAACAAAGCTGCCAGTAACAGTATTTGTGGCAAAGCCACCAGTAACAGTACACTTCCTCCATAACAATATCCCAACCCCATGCAGTATGCCATGTCATAATCATACATATATATATGCAGGATGTCATACTTAGTAACAATCATATATAAATCATGAACACATCAGTCAACCTACCCTTAGGGATATAACGGTCATTTTACTCTTTAGAGGTATTTTAGTCATTTTACTCTTTAAGGGTATTTTAGTTATATAACAACCTTCCTGAAGGTCTACAGTCACCTCGAGCGACACAGATAACATAATTGGTCAAAAAGGTGTAAATGGGCCAAAGTACAATATTCGGCCCCAGTGGGCCCACACGCTCGTGTGGCCCATTTAGCCCAAATTCAGTCACGATTATGTGAACGTTATAGCCCAGTTTAGTATTTTCCACTTATTGCGGATTTATTCAGTGTGAGACCCACGAGCCCATTGAGCCCACACAGCCCCTTTCAGCCAAACAAGGCCCATAACAGCCCAGGAGCACGAGGACACTCGTGGTGGCCTTTACAGTCCATCGATCATGATTGTAGGCTTAGTTTACCACACGAGCGATCGTACGCTCGTGAGGCCTCATATGCCGAAGTTTTGGCTTTTAAAATTTTTAACTTTTATCGACTCACAGAAACAATAGTGTGATTACACACGTTTTTCATAGGAGCTAGCGAAACACCTCTTGGCACCAACCTTCATTGATTCAAATATTCTATCAGCCCTTCAATACTGGATATTTTCAAGTACTTAACCATCCTTAAACAATAACTTACCACGATTGAATGAAATATGGCCTACTCTTTTATGATTGTTGGCCAAGCCACAGTTCCACGCTCCTGATGATTATCTGTTTAAGCAACTATTCCTATTAGACAGATCTATTCACTAGAATGTGATTTAAAACAAACCCAACACCTACATCATATCCTAATAGGCCCACCTTACCAAACTTACCCCAATGATTAATCAGTTGGTGAAGGGAAGATTTGGAATGTCTCTATACTCTAGAGACTCATCCTTTCTCTTCTAGAGATTTTAGAACCCTAAGAACAAAATAAGCGTGGCTTAGAAACACAGTTCTAATGAAATAACTCACTTGGAAAAAGTTGGAAGTCTTACTGAAATTGATGATGATGGAATCGGTTTTTATAGTTTAGGTATATTCGGCCAAGCACAATAGGGAAAGATGATAAACTAAACGTACACCAAAAAGCCTTATGAAGAATTCAGCTATGATTGGAAGAGAGTGGAAAGCAGAGAAGAAGAAGATGGAGAGTAGGTTTGGTTTAAAAGGGAGGCTGAAAGAAGAAGGATTCAAAAGGAAATGAAGAAGCAGAACCAAGAGTGAGAGAGGAAAAGGAATTCGGCAAAGCAAAGAAAGAAAAAGAAACCAAAAAAAGGTTACCTATTCAGCAATTGTAGGAAGGAGGAAAGTAGTGGAATTTTTGGTCACTTTAATAGCTAAAATGCAAACCCGAAAGGAACCCCGAATGGTAGAAAAATCCCAAAGAACATTCGACACCCTCCTTTTAACCCTCACAAAATCGAACATAGAAATGCCTAGTGCTGAAAATGCTCCCTTACTTCCCCGTAGCCGAATTCCACTAAGGCTTAGAGTCCCAATCAGCCACAACACCTACCAACCTCTCATTTTTCAATTTCCTTGATTTTCTCCCTAATTTCCTCATTGATTTGCTCTACAAAACCCTCCAAGACCAATTCAAACTTCACCTGACAGAGTTTCAGTCTAACACCACTTCTCATGCTGCAAGGAAATAAAATAAATACTCCCTTGCGCATCATGAGACTCGAACTTGAGCTCCCTTGCAACCTTGAACACGCCACTTAGCATTGGACTACAAGTTCTCTTATGTCATAAAACAAGCATTATTACTAATAAAGCCTAAGTGCCAATGTCCAGGTTCATTTAAGGGAAAAATAAAAATTTTGCAAGAGCCAAGACTTGAACCCAAGCTTCTCAAATACCCCCCATACACACCCAAATCACTTAGCGATTAAAGCAAACAAGCAATTTATGTCAGAACATGCAAAATTAACGACCCTATATTTTTGGGGCGTAACATTAACCTTTAAAAATAATTCAATTTTCAACGTTACCATGCCACTATCTCATTAATGGTCTAATTATAACATAAGGACCTCTACTTTAATAATCCATAGCTATTAGATACCTTTAACTATTAAAACTCCACTTTTACACTTTACGTGATTTAGTCCTTTTTATCAAATTAACCATTCAAACGATAAAATTCTTTAACAAAACTTTCATACAAACATATTATCATAATGTAGACATTAAAATAATAATAAACTAATTATTTCGACATCAAATTTGTGGTCTTGAAACCACAATTCTGATTTGACCAAAAATAGGTTGTTACAACTCTCCCCCTTAGGGATTTTCGTCCCCAAAAATATTACCAATGAATAGGTTAGGGTATTGTTTTCTCATAGCTTCCTCTGGCTTCCATGTGGCTTCTTTGATACCATGCCGTTGCCACAAAACTTTTACTAAAGTTATGCTTTTATTTCTCAACCTTTTAAGCTCTCGATCTAACATTCTGATCGGTTCTTTGTTGTATGTCATGTTGGGTTGAATTTCAATCTCTATTGGAGAAATTACATGTGATGGATTCGATCTATATCGACACAACATCGACACATGAAATACATTATGGATCTTCTCTAATTCTGACGGTAATGCTAGTTGATATGCCACTGGTCCTACTCTTTAAATGATCTCATACGACCCGATGAATCGCGGACTTACCTTCCCTTTGCGACCAAATCGAAGAATTTTCTTCCACGGTGGTACTATCAGAAATACTTTGTTGCCAATCTGAAATTCAATTTCTTTATGTTTCAAATTCACATACGATTTCTGTCGATATGAAGCTGCTTTTAAACTATCGGAAATTACTTTTTACTTTATCTTTAGTCTATCGGATCAAATCAACCTCGTGAATCTTTTTCTCACTCAGCTCGGTCCAAGACAATGGAGTTCGACAGTGCTACCATACAAAGCTTCATACGGTGCCATCTTTATGCTCGATTGAAACCTGTTATTATACGCGAATTCAACCAATGACAAATATTTCTCCCAGTTGCCTTCAAACTCTAATACACAGCAACGAAGCATATCTTCGAGAATCTAAATTATTCTCTTAGACTGACCGTTAGTTTTTGGATGAAATGTTGTACTAAAATTTAACCTCGTACCCAGAGCTTCTCGCAATTTCTTCAAAAATCGTGATGTAAACCTCGGATCTCTATCCGAAATAATTGAAGCTGGCACCCTATGCAATCTAACGATCTCATAAATGTATAATTCAGCTAATTTATCAAGCGAATATTTAGTACGTACCGGAATGAAATGTGCAGTTTTCGTCAGTCGATCAACGACAACCCAAATAGCATCTTTTTTCTTTGGAGACAGGGGTTGTAACATCCTGGATTATAGCCTATGCATTAGTATGTCTTATGTGTTATGGAAGTGATGTGTGCATTTTTAGAATCTTGGAAATGTAAGGAAATGTCTAGTCTTGGAAATGTAAGCAATGACTTGGAAATGTAAGGAAATGTCTTGTCTTGGAAATGTAAGGAAATGACTTGGAAATGGAAGGAAATGTCTTGTCTTGGAAATGTAAGGAAATGACTTGGAAATGTAAGGAAATGTCTTTTCTTGGAAATGTAATGTCTTGTCTTGGAAATGTAAGGAAATGTCTTGGAAATGTAAGGAAATGTCTTGTCTTGGAAATGTAAGGAAATGTCTTGGAAATGTAAGGAAATGTCTTAGAAATGTAAGGAAATGCTTTAGAAATGTCAAGTTTAAAGTGTAAAAGAGGGACATGAAGCAAGGTGGTCTTAAGAGAAAATGCATATGAAATATGACACACAAACGGGTTTGGAAAAGTGGCTTGAAGATGCCAATTAGGGCCTTAGGAAATGGATCCACATACTGGGGTATTGGGCCAAGGTTCGAGCTGCAGGGGAAGCAAAATAAAAAGTTTTATTTTGCAGCAGAGAGTAGCAGCAAGGGACGGCACAAGGCTATAATTTAGGAGCCTTTATTCTTTTATTTTTAAGAGATAAATAGTGGAAAAATAAGGGATAAATAATGGATTTATTTTAGATTATTTTCAAGAGATAAATGAGGAATTATTCTTTAATTAGGAAAATAAGGGAGAAGTGATGGCCAAGTAAGGGACTTTGAGTTTAATAATTTCGGCTAAGTAAGGATAGTTGCTAAATTATCTTTTATTTTAGGAGATAATTAAAGAGATAAAGCTATCAAAATAGAAGAGTGATGGCCAAGTAAGGGATTCTAAGTTAGTAAATTCATTATATAAGGAAAAGAGGGCCATTCATCATTCTTTCTCTCACCCTTCTCTCTCTGCCGAATTTCCTAGAGCATTTGTTCTACTTCTTTTTGTTAGCCAAAGCCGAAAATTCAAGATATCACCATTAGCCAATTTCTTTTCTTTCCAATCCATCAAAAGCCGAATCTTTGAGGGGCTTCAAGCATAGGTGCTGTCGATTTCTTCAAGAAAGGGTAAGAGCAAGTTTTGATTTCTATTCTTTTCTTTTAGATTTGCCGAAATCTAGGACTAACCCCATTAATATCTTGTTGCCAAAACTTTGAAGAGATCTTTCGGGATTTACTAAGTGTCGACTACAAGGAAGGAGAAGTTCTTTTCCCGAAGGTACAACATAGGCCGCGTGTTCCCTAGTTATTTGGTGAGTTTCGGGATTTAAAATCCACAAGGTAAGTGTCTATAGCATTCGGCCAAGGGCCATCTAAGATGATTTAATGTTAGAATCAAATCTAAGATATGTGTATAGGTATTTTGACAAATAATTAAGACAAGGGATACTTTCGAGATTTGAAATCGCAAGGTGAGTGCATAAGTACAATCGGCCAAGGTCTATTTTGGTAATTAGATCTATTCTTTATTTGTTTTAAAAGCCGAAAACTAACCAGTTAGGAGTTTTGGTGACTAGCCGATTACAAGGGTGTGCATCACAAAGTTTCGGGACTCGATTCGTAAGTCAATCGGCAGCAAGGTAGGTTTTAAAGTATACTAGTCCTACTAGGATTTGGATTTATGGCCGAATGGCTTTTTATTAAATTAGTAAGTGATTAATCAAATGTAGGGATTAAGGATCTAGGCGATAGATCGATTTCAAGATCTCAAGGAATTTGCTAAGCGAATCAGTGTGTACCCCCCACACTAATCTTAATAGATTTATGGCTTAAACTTGATATATGTGTTAATATGAAAGTGTAAAAATGTGGCTAAGGTACCATGATATGGTACAAAGTACTCAGGTACGTTTCCTACTCCTACTAGGATTATGAAATATGTTATATTTAACATGTGATAAGTAATAAGAATGTGAAATTTGGCATGTTAATGCATAATATGTATGATATAGGGCATATGGGTTATTGAAAAGGGGAAGTGGTGACCTAAGACCACGATATCTGAACGTGGTGACCTAAGACCACGATATCTGAGTGTGGTGACCTAAGACCACGAATACTAATAAGGGCGATGAGCACGTCAACTACAGCGACTGCCTTCGATGGTGTGTAGCGGATGGAGGGTTGACTTAGTAGTCCCCACGGTGTGCAGGTTGGTACGGGTGATGTGTAGCGGATGGCATCTAGGTTTGGGTTTGGGTTGCATCATTTTAATTTAATGTTATATGAATTTGTATGCTATGAAATGCCTAAATTTGTTAAGGCTTAGTGTAATATCCCGGGTTAGGGGCTATTTTGTGCTGCATGATATTGCATGTGTTGGTGTCTTTGTGTTGCTATTTCGGTGTTTTAGGGGTTTAATTATAGGCTAAGTGTATGCACGAGTAGGTAGGAAAATTTTAATTTTTGGCCTTAGGTGTGGGAGCTGATAGAGTTGGGGCTTAAGAAAATAAAATGGAGTTTTATGGCACAAAAGAGGAGTTGGTGGAGTGGCATTGTAGGCGCCACTAAGGGCTTGTGAATGTGACGCCACTTGCAGGGGGTGTGGTCCTGTGTTCAAGCTGCAAAGTGGCCATATTTTGCTTTCTTTTTGGACTGGCATAGGAGGGAAGAGTTTGTGGCAATTTGAACTCGCCTAAGACTTGGTCAAGGGTGACTTGGATGGTGGAGAGCAAATTAAGGGTGAAGACTTGTTCAAACATATTTGAAATGGTGGCTTGGAGTAAAAGTAGGGATTTGGCCGAATTTTGGGGAGTTGGAAGGGGGTGGGACGGCTTAGTGTAGGGAAGGGGGAGGCCGAATGTACTTTGGTTTTGGGTACATTTTCGGTCTTCTTTTTGGTAAGCAAAAGTGTCCATTTGGGTTTCTTAGCTGAAAATTTTACCAAGGTTTTCTCTCAATTTTCTTCATTTGGTTAAAACCGAAAGTCCAAGTGCTTGTGCCAAGTTTGTTGTTTTCTTCTAACTCTCCTTGCTAGCCGAATGCTACTCCCCATTTTTCCTTCTTTCTTTCAATTGAATTAAGCCGAATTTCCAAAGAGCTTCTTCACATTTTCTTTACTCAAACCGAAAGTGGTATTCTTTTATTTTCCAATTTTTCCTTCTTTTCTTTTGTTGAATACTTGGTAGCCGAAATTGCTTTGCTCCTCTCGTAATTCTCCTATTTTCTTAAGAGCCGAACTCACCATTTTCTTTCCAAACCAACTCTTCCATTCATCTTTCTCAACTCTTGCCGAAACTTTGCTTCCATTTCATATTATCTTTTCTCTCAAAACCGACAAGCACCTACCTCATAATTATTACTTTCTTCTTCTTCTCAAAAACCTTGGCCGAACCTTGTTGGTGTGGTAGTTTTGCTTCAATCGTTTGGAGATTGGTAAGTCTTTGGCCGAATGGTCATCTCCCTTCTCCCTTACACTCTGTTGATGTGGGTTTGCTTGAAGGCCGAATATGGTTATCTTTGGAAGGGTATTAACCTCTTTGTTATAGGTCATTGGGATTTTGGATACAATCAAGTGGAGCCTTCGTTTTACGATTAGCCGGGAGGGGTAAGTTTTGGTAAGGGTTCGATATTAATCCCTTTGGTTATTGGTTGATAGCCGAATGTTGTAAGTGCCTAATCCTAGGTTGGCCGATTGTTTTAGGGCTTGACAATCGAGGGACATAGATCGTCCGTAGGATTTCTAGGCTCAGATAATCGTGTGTGTATACTAACACACTTATATTTTGTAATATTATTAATAAACCTGTATGCCTATTAAAATTATGGCAGTTGATGGATTGATATGATACCCATTTGGGTATGAGCTTGGATTCGGGTAAGTTATTACTAATATCATTATGAGTTACTTGATGATTTATATGATATCATGGTCAGGGTATATGTGACATGAAATATAGCATGAGATGCATGATTATATGATATGCATGATTACATGAGTATGGCATATTGATGGGTATTACGAGTTGAGGAGCAGTGATGTTTTGTCTTGTGAGCACCGTGCTTTGGTAGCACACTTTGTGACTTTGGGTCACGAGGTTTGGCACCTCCGAGGTTTGGTACCTCGGCGTCATCCCGATGGCTCGGTACCACGATGGGTTGGCCCCACAGATGATTATACGGGATTGACGCCAGTGTTTTGGTAACACACGATGGGTTGGCCCCATCACCGGATTTGTGACTACGGTCACCAGTGCTTTGGTAGCACATTGTGTCTTTGGGACACCAGAGGTTTGGCACCTCCTTGCGACTTGTCCTCGTGGTTTGACCACCGTGGGTTGGCCCCACTTGAGATATGGGATTGTCTGCTAGTGTTTTGGTAACACACGATGGGTTGGCCCCATCATTGGATTGTGACTTCGGTCACCAGTGCTTTGGTAGCACAACTGTGTCTTTGGGACACCAGTGGTTTGGGACCACATTGATGGATATTATGTCTTTGGGACATCAGTGTTTTGGTAACACATCGTGACGGTATGTCACCAGTGGTTTGGTACCACGCGGGGTAGAAAGGAGTATGGATGGTTAGGATCGGGTTGCATTGATTGTATTGCTATGTATGATGTGTGTTAGCATGTTGATTCTATCGGGAGCGGGATTTACACATTTGAGTCACTCGACTCACCCTCTCCTTTGACATTTCAGTGACTCGTGAAGCGGACATGGGCCGGGATGGACTCGGGAAAGCATGCCATGCTCAAATAAAAAGTTTACTCAGCCATTTGCATTTGAGTACTTTAGTTATTTAATTTTGTTTGGGTTTTATTTCGGACTTGTAAAAAGCCTTTAAATTATGCCTTTTATTATTATGTTTTAAGTTTAATTTTAATATGCCTTAACAGACTAATTGGGTTAATTTGCTAAAACATGACACTACAACGATTTTAAAACTTTAACGATATGTTTTCAACTATACCATCGGGTATCACACTTTATTTTATAAACCAATAAAAATCGATTGTTTTCTAACGTGGAATCAAACTTTTACTAAGTTTAAATGTTTTAGTAACATCATTAAACAACTTGTTTTAAAAAAAAAAAGAGCAAAGTTTTTATCAAGTCTAGTTGGTACAAATTCGAAATTTTCAAACTCGTTTTCCCTCGTAACATACCAGATTCGGTCGTGGTGTTGGACCGGGTTTGGGGTGTTACAATTGTGGTATCGTCGAGCTAAGTTCAAAAGCTCATTTGTGGGCTTGAGGCCCAAATGTTTTCAAAAATTTGTTTTAAGAGTTTTTTTGGGATTGGATACATGGTTTACAAGGCATGGCACCGAGTCTCCTGCACTGGATTCGCCTGTAAGTAATTCTAACTCTTACGTGAATTATTATTTGTAGAAGGGTAGGTGATACTGATGCGTAGTTAGACTTATAGGACTTGAACCCTAGGATTAGAGTACTCAAACACTCGAATCAAGCATAAGACTTAAAGCACTAAACCAATCGTGACTCACCCACGGGGCTAGGGTGTGGTAACTCCCGCACGCATGTCTAGGAGAGGATCCTAAGAGCTTGGTATTTAAGCGATCCTCGTGACTCACCTCCTCTTCGCAGTATCCCACCCGGTGCGTAGCTCGAGTTCACCACGACCAAGAAGGCTCACGATCATGAGACTTAACCTAACGATTAAAACCCGAAAAGGGAATTAGCTATGTTTTCAAAAATACAACGACAACCCTAATGTTTTCAAAACTTTTGCAATACACTCTTTCAAAACCGAAAATGTCACATTTACAACGTTTTTCTGGAAAACCCTGATTTATGGAAAATTACAAAAATGCCCTTAGGGGTAAATTTACTAAAATGCCCTTGGTTTATAAAATAGCAACCCAATGATTTTGCCCCAAAATTTCAATGATGTTACGAAATTCAAACACTCTGTTTTACAAAATATCAATCAAAATTTTGATTTTGGAAAATTTACGAAAACGCCCTCAGTTTGTGAAAATTACTAAAATACCCCTGGTTTCCAAAACAAAGTATTTTACAAAATTTTTCAAAAAAAAAAACACTCTCAAATTTTTGGAATTTCAAATTGACTGGTTTTACGAAAGTTTAAAATATCTTTTATTACGAAAATACCCTGTAGGGAAAATGACGAAAATACCCTTGGGCTAGAATGGGCAGCAATGTCCGAAGAGTGAATAGGTATGGAAAGGGTTAAGGCATGAATGTATAATCTCTTTTGGATGAATAGGATAGAGGATCAAACCTTGATTGCTTGAAAGAACCCCCAATAAACTCTATTCATAAAATTTCTTTGCGGTTAAGAAAGTGGAACGATACTAATGCATAAAAATCTTTATAATCAGATACGTAGATCGTTTAGACATGAGCACTCGAGGCAGACGTGGTCGTAATACTCGTGGTAGAGGTAGGGGTAGAATGACGGTTTCTGAGCCCGTAGGATCCGGCGGGTTCGGAAAATGAGATGCTTGGGATTCGCCACCACCGGAGGTGGGGGAGTTCCAAGATCGATGGAGAGGGCGCAGCGTCACACAGCGTCTTTGCGGGTGTTGGAAAGAGTAGCCGGTGTAAGTGGTGGTGCGGGGAGTTAGGAAATCTGCTTCTGAGCGACTCGGGCTAATCGGGCCGAGTTCTTCCGAGGTGTATCGGTGTTGCTCCCAAAGATCTTTGCCGAATATTGGCTAGAGGCAACCGAAATGGATCATGGGCGATCTGGACTTGACGATCGAGGAGAAACTTAAGGAATTGTATCGCTTCTCCGAGATGAGTCATACCGTGGTGGCTCACGGTTCGGAGACAGTGTGGCGGTGAGATCGACATGGGATTATTTCAGAGTGCATACCAAAAGAAGTACATCGGGGCTAGCTACATCGACTCCCGAGAAAGGCATTTCGAGGCTTGTTCGGGGAGTAAATCCATTCTTTGTACGCAGGCGGAATTCTGAAGCCGAGTAGGTATGCCCGGGCATTGTAGCCACCGAGCATGAGAGGTGTGTTCGTTTTCGAGGATGGTCTGCGAGACGAGTTGAGGTCGCTGATTGCTCCTCGCCAGGAGCGCGAGTTTGCTTTGTCTTAGTCGAGAAGGCTAAGGTAGCCGAGGGTGTTAAGGAATCGCGAGAGCGAACATGGATAGGAGTAGGCTTAAGAGGAGCTTTGGGTCTTACGGATCGTCGGGTAATCCGCGAAGAGGGCTAGGCCGAGTGGGCGAGAATCGATCCGCTAGATTTGGTGCTTTGCTAGGCGTGGACCACCGCAGCGGTAATCGGTGTGGGAAATCTCATTGGGGTGGTTGTTGGACCGGTGGTAAAGGTTGCTTCAGTGTGGTTCTCTCGGATCATCGCATCGTGGACCGTCCCGCGTAGGGATGGCGAGATTCGATCCGGAGTCGGGCCGTAACCGATTCGAGGTAATGGACCGCCACCACGAGGGGCCGTGGTAATGGCGGTGGTGGTAATGGATTTGGTCGAGGTCGTGGAGCACCGGGCGAGGTGCGGGTAGTTACGAGGCACGGCGGCTGATGCAGTGTATGCATGCGGCTAGGCGCCGCGAGGAGGCGACGCACCGGGCGTAATCACCGCAGACGTTTTGATTTTTGGTTCTCCCTATACTGCTTTAATTGATTTGGGTTCCACGCATTCGTATGTTGCTAGTAGTATAGTTGAGACCATGGACTTAGACTCTGAGATATCTTCTAGGCAGATGACTGTACTTAGCCCTCTAGGTCACTCTGTAGTGGTAGATAAGTTGTATAAGGATGTACCCCTAGAACTCCAAGGGGTAGTTTTTGCTTTGATCCGATGGAACCGCCGTTTGAGGAGTTCGATCGATTCTCGGGATGGACAGGCGCTGGTGAAGTACCAGGCCAAAGTGGATTGCGCGGCTAAGCGCATGGTTCTATCGACGGATAAGGGAGATGAAGTGATTATGATAGGTAATAGGAGAGATTACTTATCAAATGTGGTATCTGCTTTGAAAGCTGTAAAGATGGTCAGGAAGGGCTGCGAAGCGTATGTGGTTCATGTGTATGCCTTAGAGGCTAAGGAGTCTGCTGTTGAGAAGGTTCGTACCGTTAAGGAATTTGTGGATGTGTTTCCAGAGGAGCTTCCGGGTTTGCCACCGGATCGTGAGGTAGAGTTTGGGATAGATCTGCTACCGTGGATCGCGCCCAAAGTGTCTATTGCTCCATATAGGATGGCACCAAAGGAATTGGTGGAGCTTAAGGCTCGATTCGGAGTCGTTGGATCGAGGCTTCATTAGGCCAAGTGTTTCGCCGTGGGGAGCGCCGGTTTTATTCGTCAAGAAGAAGGGCGATGCGATGCGGATGTGTATCGACTCATCGCCAACCGAATAAGCCGACGATTAAAAACAAGTATCCGTTACCACGGATAGATGACTTGTTTGATCACCGAAAGGTGCATCGGTATTTTCAAGATCGATTTGAGGTCCGGGTACCATCGGTTGAAAGTTAAGGAAGCGGATATCCATAAGACAAACGTTTCGGACTCGATGCACGCACTACGAAATTCTGTAATGCCGTTCGGGTTGACTAACGCTCCGGCGACTTTTATGGATATGATGAATAGGGTGTTTCAGCGATGATCTGGATCGGTTTGTCGTGGTTTTTATTGACGATATCTTGGTATATTCAAGGTCGGAAGAAGAGCATGATGCACACTTAAGAGTGGTGTTGCAGATTTTGAGGGAGAAGCAACTCTATGCTAAGTTCAGTAAGTGCGAGTTCGGCTTAGTGAAGTGACGTTTTTGGGTCATGTAGTATCACCGAGGGGATTAGAGTAGATCCTCGGAAGGTTGAGGCGGTTTTGGATTGGAAGCCTCCTAAGTCGGTGGGTGAGATTCGAGTTTCTGGGTTTGGCGGGTACTACCGGTTTTTGTTGAGGTTTCTCGTTAATTACAAAGACCGATGACTAAGTCATTGTTAAGGAAGGGAGTTCCGTTCGTTTGGACCGAGAAGCGCGGGAGAGTTTTGATAAGTTGAAGAAGATCTTGACGGAGGCTCTGTTTTGATTCAACTTTGAGGCCGTAAGGAATTCACGATGTCTTCGCGACGCATCACATACGGGATTGGGTTGTGTCTTTGATGCAGGGAGGGGTAAGGTGGTGGCTTACGCTTCGGCAATCCGAGGCCACACGAGGTCAACTATCCGACGCACGACTTGGAGCTAGCAGCTGTAGTCTTTGCTCTAAAAATCTGGAGGCACTACTTATACGGGGAGAAGTCAATAGTCTACACCGATCATAAGAGCCTGAAGTACCTATTGACTCAGAAGGATCTGAATTTGAGGCGCAGTAGATGGGTTGAATTGCTCAAGGACTACGATCGCTCGATCGAGTATCACCCGCAAGGCTAACGTGGTGGCGACGCGCGTTGAGCCGTAGGGTTGTTTCGGACTTAAGAGCCTTGTTTGCCCATTTGAGTTTGTATGATGACGGAAGTATTCTGGCAGAGCTGCAGGTTAAGCCTACTTGGGTTGAGCAGATTAAAAAGAAACAGTTGGAGGATGAGGTACTGAGTGCGCGAAGGTTACAAGTGCAGAATGGTGGTTTGGAGGTTACAGCTTGTCTAATGATGAGGTTCTGTGTTTTCAAGGGAAGGCTTGTATGCCTAAAGATGTTGAGTGAGGCGGAAGATTCTTCAGGCGCACATAGCAGTCCCTTATGCTATGCATCCCGGAGGTAGTAAAATGTATAGGGATCTTAAAGAACCATTTTGGTGGCCTTGGCTTGAAGAAAGAGGTGACAGAGTTTGTTGGGAAGTGTCTGACTTGTCGCCAGTCAAGGCGAACATCGATTCTGCCGTCGGGTTTGCTTCAGCCTGTGAAAATCCCTCAGTGGAAATGGGAAAGGATAACTATGGATTTTGTCAGTGGTTTACCGCTCACGCCAAGTAAGAAGGATTCAGTTTGGGTTATCGTGGACCGTTTGACTAAGTCGGCTCATTTCATTCCTGTGAGAGTGGACTATTCACTTCAGAGATTGGCAAAGCTTTATGTGTCAGAGATAGTGAGGCTACACGGTGTTCGGTTTGATAATCTCGGATAGGGATCCCGTGTTTACGTCGAGGTTCGAGAGCGTTGCATCGGCCTGCAGTGCGCGCTTGGATTTCAAAGACGGGCTTTTCACCCACGATCGACGGGCAATCGAAAAGGGTCATTCGGATCTTGGAAGACATGCGAGAGAGGTTGTGTTCGGACTTCGTGGCGCTTGGGATGAGTTTCGCGCGTTGGTCGAAGTTCGCCTATAACAACAAATACCAAGCGAGCATCAAAATGGCACCGTATGAGGCGTCAGATGGTAGGAAGTGTCGCTCACCTACTTGTTGGACGAGTTGGGAGAACGTCGGTTGTTGGGACCCGAGTTGGTTGGCCGAGACGAGAGACAACAAGGTTAGGTTGATTCGATCTCGATTGAAGGAAGCTTCAGACCGCAAAAAAATCTTATCTTGATCTTAAGCGAAGAGATATTGAGTTCACCGGGAGATCGGTTTTCTTAAAGGTCTCGCCTTGGAAGAAGGTCTTTGAGGTTTGGCGAGAAAAGGCAAGCTAAGTCCGAGGTTTATTGGGCCGTATAAGGTATTGAGACGAGTTGGACCAGTGGCGTATCGGCTTGAGTTGCCGCGAACTTAGTCGATTCACGATGTTTTTCACGCTTTGATGCTTCCGGAGGTATCGTTCGATCCATCTCATGTAGTAGCGAAGGAGGAGATCGAGGTAAATCCAGATCGACTATGGAAGAGGAACCATCGCGATTCTAGATCGGAATGTCAAGGTTCTACGTAGGAAGTCCGTGCCTTTGGTTAAGGTTCTTTGGCGGAATCATGGTGTGGAGGAAGCCACGTGGGAACTGAGGATGCGATGAGACAAAGAATACCCGCAACTCTTTTTGACCGGAGTAATTTCGAGGCCGAAATTATTCTTAAGGGGTAGAACCTGTAATATCCCTGTTAGGGGCTATTTTGTGCTGCATGATATTGCATGTGTTGGTGTCTTGGTGTTGCTATTTCGGTGTTTTAGGGGTTTAATTATAGGCTAAGTGTATGCCTGAGTAGGTAGGAAAATTTTAATTTTTGGCCTTAGGTGTGGGGAGCTGATAGAGTTGGGGCTTAAGAAAATAAAATGGAGTTTTATGGCACAAAAGAGGAGTTGGTGGAGTGGCATTGTAGGCGCCACTAAGGGCTTGTGAATGTGACGCCACTTGCAGGGGGTGTGGTCCTGTGTTCAAGCTGCAAAGTGGCCATATTTTGCTTTCTTTTTGGACGGCATAGGAGGGAAGAGTTTGTGGCAATTTGAACTCTGCCTAAGACTTGGTCAAGGGGTGACTTGGATGGTGGAGAGCAAATTAAGGGTGAAGACTTGTTCAAACATATTTGAAATGGTGGCTTGGAGTAAAAGTAGGGATTTGGCCGAATTTTGGGAGTTGGAAGGGGAGTGGACGGCTTAGTGTAGGGAAGGGGGAGGCCGAATGTACTTTGGTTTTGGGTACATTTTCGGTCTTCTTTTTGGTAAGCAAAAGTGTCCATTTTGGGTTCGGTTAGCTGAAATTTTACCAAGATTTTCTCTCAATTTTCTTCATTTGGTTAAAACCGAAAGTCCAAGTGCTTGTGCCAAGAAGTTTGTTGTTTTCTTCTAACTCTCCTTGCTAGCCAGAATGCTACTCCCCATTTTTCCTTCTTTCTTTCAATTGAATTAAGCCGAATTTCCAAAGAGCTTCTTCACATTTTCTTTACTCAAACCGAAAGTGGTATTCTTTTATTTTCCAATTTTTCCTTCTTTTCTTTTGTTGAATACTTGGTAGCCGAAATTGCTTTGCTCCTCTCGTAATTCTCCTATTTTCTTAAGAGCCGAACTCACCATTTTCTTTCCAAACCAACTCTTCCATTCATCTTTCTCAACTCTTGCCGAAACTTTGCTTCCATTTCATATTATCTTTTCTCTCAAAACCGACAAGCACCTACCTCATAATTACTTTTCTTCTTCTTCTCAAAAACCTTGGCCGAACCTTGTTGGTGTGGTAGTTTTGCTTCAATCGTTTGGAGATTGGTAAGTCTTTGGCCGAATGGTCATCTCCCTTCTCCCTTACACTCTGTTGATGTGGGTTTGCTTGAAGGCCGAATATGGTTATTTTTGGAAGGGTATTAACCTCTTTGTTATAGGTCATTGGGATTTTGGATACAATCAAGTGGAGCCTTCGTTTCGATTAGCCGGGAGGGGTAAGTTTTGGTAAGGGTTCGATATTAATCCCTTTGGTTATTGGTTGATAGCCGAATGTTGTAAGTGCCTAATCCTAGGTTGGCCGATTGTTTTAGGGGCTTGACAATCGAGGGACATAGATCGTCCGTAGGGATTCCTAGGCTCAGATAATCGTGTGTGTATACTAACACACTTATATTTTGTAATATTATTAATAAACCTGTATGCCTATTAAAATTATGGCGGCTTGATGGATTGATATGATACCCATTTGGGTATGAGCTTGATTCGGGTAAGTTATTACTAATATCATTATGAGTTACCGATGATTTTTATGATATCATGGTCTGTGGTATATGTGACATGAAATATAGCATGAGATGCATGATTATATGATATGCATGATTACATGAGTATGGCATATTGATGGGTATTACGAGTTGAGGAGCAAAGTGATGTTTTGTCTTGACGAGCACCATGCTTTTTGGTAGCACACTTTGTGACTTTGGGTCACGGAGGTTTGGCACCTCCGAGGTTTGGTACTCGGCGCCTCGTCCCAGTGGCTGGCTCAGCACCACGATGGGTTGGCCCCACAGATGATTATACGGGATTGACGCCGTGTTTTGGTAACACACGATGGGTTGGCCCCATCACCGGATTCGTGACTCACGGTCACCGTGCTTTGGTAGCACATTGTGTCTTTGGGACACCGAGGTTTGGCACCTCCTTGCGACTTGTCCTCGTGGTTTGACCACCGTGGGTTGGCCCCACTTGAGATATGGGATTGTCTGCTAGTGTTTTGGTAACACACGACGGGTTGGCCCCATCATTGGATTGTGACTTCGGTCACCAGTGCTTTAGTAGCACAACCGTGTCTTTGGGACACCCGTGGTTTGGGACCACATTGATGGATATTATGTCTTTGGGACATCGGTGTTTTGGTAACACATCGTGACGGTATGTCACCGGTGGTTTGGTACCACGCAGGTAGAAAGGAGTATGGATGGTTAGGATCGGGTTGCATTGATTGTATTGCTATGTATGATGTGTGTTAGCATGTTGATTCTATCGGGGCGGGATTTACACACCGAGTCACTCGACTCACCCTCTCCTTTGACATTTCAGTGACTCGTGAGACGCGACATGGAGCCGGATGGACTCGGGTGCGCATGCCATGCTCAAATAAAAAGTTTACTCGACCATTTGCATTTGAGTACTTTAGTTATTTAATTTTGTTTGGGTTTTATTTCGGACTTGTAAAAGCCTTTAAATTATGCCTTTTATTATTATGTTTTAAGTTTAATTTTAATATGCCTTAACAGACTAATTGGGTTAATTTGCTAAAACATGACACTACAACGATTTTAAAACTTTAACGATATGTTTTCAACTATACCATCGGGTATCACACTGTTTTTATAAACCAATAAAAATCGATTGTTTTCTAACGTGGAATCAAACTTTTACTAAGTTTAAATGTTTTAGTAACATCATTAAACAACTTGTTTTAAAAAAAAAGAGCAAAGTTTTTATCAAGTCTAGTTGGTACAAATTCGAAATTTTCAAACTCGTTTTCCCTCGTAACATACCAGATTCGGTCGTGGTGTTGGACCGGGTTTGGGGTGTTACACTTAGTGTTGTGTTACACATTGAGTCTATTGACTCACCCCGTTGTGGGAACATTTTTTAGGTGATGATCAGTAATGGACCAGGTCGGCAGGAGCTTAGTGGTGGCCATGCCCAGCAAGGAAATTATTATGTGGACTCTTTATTTTTATTTAAGCATTTTAAATTATTTGGGTTAATTTGATGTAATAAGGCCATAGTGCACTATTTTATTTCTGTTTTATTTATTATGTTATTAAATTTTATTTATTAAAGATTAAGTAAATTTCATTTAAAATAAACTCTAAATATTTTGTCACCTGAAATAAATGAGTTTTCAATATAAAACAAACTTGTTTTCAACTCAAGCCCAACCCACAAACAGACTTTCTTCAAAACACACAAATTTTCAAAGTAATATAAAGAATTTTGAACCGGTTTTCTTCGAGGAACATACCAGATCCGGTCAAGGCTCGTGGGCTGGGTTAGGGGTGTTTCAGGGGTAATTCCGATACGAAATCCATCATAACTCTATCTCATTTGCATTCTGGTATTCTCACTGGTTGTAACAATCCCGAAGGCACTTGATGTTCAGGTTTAACTTGCTGACAAACCAAACATTTATACACAAACTCTAAAATGTCGCATTTCATACCTGACCACCAATACAATTGTTTCAAATCATTGTACATTTTGGTACTCCCTGGGTGAACAGATAAGCAACCATTGTGTGCTTCATGTAAACTTTTTTGAATGAGCTTAGAATTCTTTGGTATGCAAATTCTATCTTGGAACATTAAACAAACATCGAATCTGATTTGATAGTCTAAATCTCTAGTCGAATCACATTGCACTTTTTTAGCTTGCAACTTATTGTCACACTCCTAAACCTTAAACCCTAAATCAACCCCGTGAATCTTTTTCTCACTAAGTTTGGTCCAGTACAATGGAGTTCGGCACATGTGACCATACAAAGCTTCATACAATGCCATCTTTATGCTCGATTGAAAGCTATTATTATACGCGAATTCAACCAACTACAAATATTTCTCCCAATTGCCTCTAAATTCTAAAACACAACAACGAACATATCTTCCAAAATTTGTATTACTATTTTAGATTGACCATTGGTTTGTGGATGAAATGCGGTGCTAAAGTTCAATCGAATACTTAGAACTTCTTGCAATTTCTTCCAAAATCACGATGTAACCTCGGATCTCTATCCAAAATAATCGAAACTGGCACCCCGTCTCTGAAATATACAATTCATCCAATTTATCAAGCGAATAGTCAGTACGTATCGGAATGAAATGTTCAGATTTCATCAGTCGATCAACAACAACCCAAATAGCATATTTCTTCTTTGGAGACAGGGGTAATCCTGATACGAAATCCATCGTAATTCTATCCCATTTCCACTCAGGTATCATCACAGGTTGTAGCAATCCTGAAGGCACCTGATGCTCAGCTTTAACTTGCTGATAAACCAAACATCTAGACACAAAATCTGAAATGTCTCGTTTCATACCTGACCACCAATACAACTGTTTCAAGTCATTGTACATTTTAGTACTCCCCGGGTGAACAGATAAACAACCACTGTGTGCTTCATGTAGAATTTTTTGAATAAGCTTAGTATTCTTTGTTACACAAATTCTATCTCGAAACAATAAACAATCATTGGATTCGATCTGATAGTCTAAATCAGTAGTCGACTCACAATGCACTCTTTTAGCTTGCAATTCATTATCACACTTCTGAGCTTCACAAATTTGCTGAAGAAATATCAGTTTAGCTTTTAACTCTGCTAGAATTAAACCATCATCGGACAAAGATAACTATGTATTCATAGTCTTTCAACAACTTGAGCCATCTTCGTGTCGCAAATTCAAATCTTTCTGAGTCATTATATACTTCAAGCTTTTATGATCAGTAAAGATATGACATTTTTCACCGTATAAATGATGTTGCCAAATTTTCAATGCAAACACAATAGCGGCCAACTCTAAATCGTGTGTTGGATAATTCTTTTCATGCGGATTCAACTGTCTAGAGGCATAAGCTATCACTTTACCTTGAATTAAAACACAGCCCAAACCATTTAATGATGCGTCGCTTAAAATCACAAATTCTTTACCTATCGGGTTGAGGTAAAACTCTGTTGGCATTTTTTGGACCACTCAAATTTCACATCTTTCTATAGCAATCTAGGCATCGGTCAATCAATCATCAAGAATCCTTTTAAAAAACATCAATAATAACCATCTAACCCCAAAAAGCTTCTAACTTCAGATACATTTCTTGGTGGTTTTAGCCAACGACGGTTGAAATCTTCCTCGGATTAACTAGTGTGCATTCAGTTGAAACAATATATCCCAAAAATCCAACTTACAAAGAGCCAAAAATCACATTTGCTGAATTTAGCAAACAGTTGCTTATCTCTCAAGTTTTGTAGCACAATCCTCAAATGTTAGACATGCTCAAACTCATCTCGTGAATAAATTAGAATGTCGTCAATGAATGCAACCACAAATCTGTCTAAATACGGTTTAAAATTTTGGTTCATCAAATGCATAAAAACTACAGGAGCATTTGTTAATCCGAAAGGCATAACAAGAAATTCATAACGCCCGTACCTCGTTCTAAATGCAATTTTCGACACATCCAAATCTTTTACTCTTAACTGATAATAACCAGACCACAAGTCAATCTTCAAGAACACTGTTGGCCCTTTCAACTGATCGAACAAATCATTAATTCTCGACAAAGGATACTTGTTCTTTATCGTAACCTTGTTGAGTTGACGATGATCAATACATAATCTCAATGATCCATCTTTCTTCTTTATGAGCAACACTGGTGCACCCTAGGGTGAAAAACTAGGTCGTGTAAAACCTCTATCTGTTAACTCTTGCAACTGGGCTTTCAACTCTTTCAATTATGTCAGAGCCATTTTGTACGCCTGTGTCTCTGCCCATGTAGTATAAAATTCTTCAGCTTCACAGGCTCTGTCAACCAACACAACGAATTCTTTCAATTCTAGAATCTCGACTAGCAGTTTGATGTCTTCGTTTAACCCATCTTCAAACCGTTTACACATTATGGCCTCAGTTGATACACATTCCCGAGCATATTTACTGAGTCTCACGAATTCCCACTCATACTCTGTCACAGACATACGACCCTGTTTCAACTCTAGAAACTCTTTTCGCTTTTGATCAATGAACCGTTGACTTATGTATTTCTTTCTGAACTCATCTTGAAAAAAATCCCAGGTAACTCTTTCTCTGCACCACTGACACTAGAGTATTCTACCACTGATACGCAGTGTCCTTCAATAATGAAATGGCACATTTTAAACACTTAGCTGGCATGCATGAAAGTTCATCAAATACCCGAATCATATTTTGAAGTCAAAACATAGCTCTCTCAGGATCATCGTCAACAGTAGCTCTGAACTCTTTAGCCCCGTTAAAAGTTCCACACCTTGAGGAGCTACGGGAACCGGTTGGGGATTAGGTGAGGATGGAGGTTGTTGACAAACCAGATTTGTTCTAACAAACTCCGTAAACCACTCGTTCATTATCTGGAAGAAGGCTTCTTTTTCCTCTCTTCTCTGGCTACCCAATACGAGTCTAGACTCGGATTGCATTACCCCAATAATGGAGGCAGGCGCATTACTTTCTACATCATTAGCTACAACTCGACTGGGATCCATTTACTATATGAAAACACGATTTAAAACTGTTAGGAGTCATCACACAATCACAGGTTATATATGGCATGTATAGTTAGACTCTTACATACGCTACATTAGTCCAAGAATTGACTAAACTGTAGCCCTGAAACCATTAAATGTAACACCCTCACCCGTATTCAATGTCAGAATAGGGTTATAGAGCATTACCGAACATATTATACAATTAGACATATATTTCACGTATATTTTCAAATTTCATATAATCATCAATCAACAACATTCATATCATCCCTAATACGAGCTTACGAGGCCTAAAACATGCATTCAAGTGGTTCGGGACTAAGTCGATAACTTTAGAAACTTTTGAAACACTTAGAAAATTTTCCAAAAAATAGGGAACACACGCCCGTGTGGCCCAACCTTGTCAGGCACATGGCCAAATACACCTCCGTGTCAGAGGCGGTGTGGACATCTAAAATGAGATCACATGGCTATGTCCCAGCCCATGTCCGACCCTGTGTAAGTCTCTGACTTGGGTCCCACGGCCAACACACACACCCGTGTGGCTAACCCGTGTGCCCTAAAAATAACTACACGCGCCCATGTACCAGGCCGTGTGTTAAGCCGTGCCAAACCTGTAGAGTATACTGACTTATGCCACATGACCAAGTCACACGCCCATGTCTGAGGCTGTGTAGAGCATACTGACTTGGTTTATAATTCAACACGGGGGGACACACGGCCGTGTAACACAACCGTGTGCCACACACGGCTGAGACACACGCCTATGTTTCTGCCCGTGTGGACAAAAATAGGTTATTTTCCAAGCCATTTTAGCCACACAAACTTGTGCACACCTACATCAACCCAATTTGCATCAAAACATAGCATAATTTGGCATTTATACCAAGCAATTCAAGCCTAATTCATGCATATTCTATACCTCCTTTCTCAATGCACACAAGTCACAAAATAGACCAAACCATTTATACCAAAATCACATATACAATTCAACTAATCATACAATTCCAAATATGCATCAATGTGCTCAATTTCACAAACAAATATCTTCTCTAATTTCAACCATTTAGCATCCACCATATCTATATCCACAAGCATCATAATATAAGCCATGCACACATATATATATATATACATGATTCAAACATACCAAATAAGTCAATTCCTATGGAAATATACAAAACTAAACTTAAAGCATTTACAAGCCAATTCTACATTCATCATCCACTTATTAACCAAAATGAACAAAGTCACGATACATGGCATATACTCAAAAATACTTAAATTCAAAAGTACCCAAGTGATAGTAAGATAGTGTGACAAAGTCTTCGATGATCCCTGAATACGAGCTAGCTTTGAAAACACTATAGAACATGGAAAAAAACAATGTAAGTTATAAAGCTTAGTAAGCTTGTATGAAATAAACTCAATTAATCATTAATACACAATTTACAAATTGAATGTATATATATCAACATGTAACTCATAATGGCTAACAAACTTTTCATATATTCAATCATAAGATTATACGTATTATTCAATTTAATTACCTCACTATTCAATTTAATCCAAAACACTCATTAAAGCACATTTACACTTTTTCCCCTAGTATTTCACAACTTTTACAATTTAGTCCTTATTTCATAAAATCACAATTTCATGCAATTTAATACCAACTCATGCTAGCCGAATTTCTCTAGTACACAAATTAGCCCTTATTTTTCATTTATTTAACATTTTGACCATAAAGTTTCCACATTTCTCAAATTAATCCCTAATTTGCATTTTCA
Source organism: Gossypium bickii (assembly GCA_025503065.1). Taxonomy (NCBI): domain Eukaryota; kingdom Viridiplantae; phylum Streptophyta; class Magnoliopsida; order Malvales; family Malvaceae; genus Gossypium; species Gossypium bickii. The sequence goes on from CP106716.1 coordinate 39,064,685, forward strand.
CTAAATATCACTTAACAAAACTTGTATAACTATCATCAAAGATTCATAATATATCATGAATCATTAAAATACATGCTTATTCATCAATGGAAACATCCTAAATCATTAATAGTTTTGCAAAAGAGTCACTGGGCTAGCTAGACTAAGCTACAACGATATCAAAAACGTAGAAATCATTAAAAACGGGACAAAAATCTTACCTAATTGCAAGGATTTAACTTGGCCAAATGAAGAACCCTAATGTCTTCTTTAACTTCTTCAATTTCAATTAATGAAGATGATAATGGATGAAATTTTTGTTTTATTTTACTTATTTTAACTTTAATTTCCAAATACCATAATTAACCTTTAAAAATAATTCAATTTACAACATTACCATGCCACTATCATCCACTATCTCATTAATGATCTAATTATAACATAATGACTTCTACTTTAATAATCCATAGCTATTAGATACCTTTAACTAATAAAACTCCACTTTTACGCTTTACACGATTTAGTCCTTTTTTACCAAATTAACCATCCAAATGATAAAATTCTTTAACGAAACTTTCACACAAACATATTGTCACACTGTAGACATTTCGACATCAGATTTGTGGTCCCGAAACCACTGTTCTGATTTGACCAAAATTGGGCTATTACAATTCATGACACCTTTAGGGATGTCACCTTATATGTTGGTCTTTGCAAAAGCCTATCATCTACGCTTAGAGTTATAACACAAAGCTTACTGAGCTCTCCAACAACACAACTTGGATTTTAAGCTTGCTAAAGAAAAATGGTTGCTTCAACTCAACGAGTTAGAAGAATTCTAAATGTTCTCATACAAGAAAGCCAAACTATTCAAGGAAAGACTTAAAAGGTGACATAACAAGCACATTCGAGTTCGAGAATTTGAAGCCAGTTAGCAATTCTTATTATTAAATTCCAGTTTAAGGTTCTTTACAGGTAAGTTAAAATCACATTTTTCTGGTCCATGTACAATTCACCAAGTTTATCCATACGGAGTTGTTGAACTTCAAAGTAAGTGAGGTAATTTTTGTAACAGCCCGATTTTGAGGCTACTGGGATCAATGGTTTTGGAACCACTAATCCAAGGCTAGAGAAATTATTTTTAATATTATTTTATGTGTTATAGCATGATTATATGAGTGCATAAAAATTTTGGTGAAATAATTTTAGCAATTTTATGCTTAATTTTGAAAAGCGACTAAATCGCATAAAAGGTGAAATTTGTGTTCTACTAATTAGAAGTGTCATATAGCTAGAGAACCTTAAATTAGAGGTCCTTAATGTGCAAATAGGCCTTTAAGAAAGTGATGGCCAGCCATAGAGACAAGGAAATGAAATTGTCAAAAGTCAGGTGAGGTTTTGGTGACAAATTTACTAGAAATAAAATAAAATAAAGAGAAAAAGATATTAGCTTTTCATCTTCCTCCTATCCATTGAAAATATCAGTAAAAATAAGGGTTTTGGAAGATTGAAATTTTAGCAACTCTTCACCCTTTCATGTAAGTGATTTTAATGGTCATTCTTGATAATTTTTGTACTTTTGGGACCCTTGTAACATAGGCTAATTAAAGGGGGGACTATTTTACAAAATGGTCGATAGTCTAGAGATTTACCATGAGAGGATTTGCGATGTTTGCTGAGTATTTATGGAAGAAAATGAATCTTGGTTGTTAAATAAACAACTTTCGTGAAAGGGGCTTTCATGAAAACACCTAAAAGGACCATTTTGTGAAGTTTATAAAATAAGTTGTAAGTAATAAAGGTTTGTCTAGGCTTGTTAAAGGAGGAAATTTGATTAAAATCATTTTACGAGCCTAGGGGTAAAATCGTAATTATGTGAAAGTCTAGGGGCAAAATGTTAATTTTGCCTAGGTATGAATTATAGATTGTCTTGATTAATGTACTGATTAAATAAGTTAATTTTTCATTCTAGATCAAGAAAAACGGAGCCCGGACCCAGATAGAGGGAAGACTAATCTAGTAGACTAGTTCAATCTAGTCGCCCACTTTTTGTATGCCAAGGTAAGTTGTACGTAAATAATACAACTTTATTGTTATTATGTATTGAACAATTAATATGGCATAAAATGTTTGGTTATTGTTGTGAATATGCATGATGAGAATTGATGTAGTAAAAACTCCTGGTTGAACCTTAAGAATAGATTGGATATCCATGCCATGACATTTGGGTGATGTGTGTGCTAGTGTAAGACCATGTCTGGGACATGGCATCGGCCACATTATGAGAGCCAGTGTAAGACCATGTCTAGGACATGGCATCGACCACATTATGAGAGCCAGTGTAAGACCATGTATGGGACATTGGATCGGCATTGAGACGAGAACTAGTGTAAGACCATGTCTGGGACATGGCATCAGCATTTTACCCCCTTATGTGAGGCTTATCAGATATCCTTTAGTATACCAAAGGGTTCCACAAGTTATTTAAAGCTTATGATAAAGATATGAAAGGATATAATCATGTTGTGAGTGGTACAGGTTCTTACTCGAAATTCATGATATATGAGCTTAGTTATGATGCCTTAATGGTAAGGATGAAATTGAGTAAGTTCTATCTATGAGAATGATTTCGGGACGATCTTGTAATCTTTGGTTTATACCTGTGATGTGTAAATATGTAGTAAATCTACCATTGCTAAATCAAGAATGTTGTGTTGGTTTATAATATGCTATTTATTTAAAGATGCATGGTTGATGTTGTTACTTATTTACATGCAACTTAGTAAGCTTTATTCTTATTCCCTTTCCTTTCCATTTTCTTATAGCATCGCCAAGCTAGCTCGGGGATCAAAGGACGTAGGAGGCTCGATCACACTATCAATCTGAACATTTGGTATAAAAAGATTTATCATTTTGAGCATGCATGTATAGGGACTTGGTCTTTTGTCAAGTGTCATATTGTTTTGGCCAAATGTGTTGGCTTGTCTTGAAGATTGATTCATTTTGTATAAGGTCATGGATGATGGCTAATACTTGTTATTGATATATGTACATGATGATGTTTTTCATGAATGTGCAATTTGCATGGTGAAATATGTAACACCCCTAACCCATAGCCTTCACCGGACTAGAATTACGAGGCATTACCCATCAAAACACAACCCAAAACAGGCATTCATATACATAAATTATATTTCTTTATTACAAGTTCTAGTCAAATGAACTTTGCTCGCATGGCTAACAAATGCTTAATTCATTATCAAACATACTTTAATCATAGTACATTACATCATAGCTGATCATAATTTTATCAATAATTATATCATACTCACTTGCTCATATTTAAGAACCAACGTATACCATATCAATCTTAGAACATTTTAAAACATTATCATTGCAATTATCTCACATGCACGTAATCAACCAACCCATTTACCTAGCCATTTTAATACATCTTATAACTAAATGCACAGCAATTTATAACCAAATTATTTAAGCAAATCATAAGGTTGAATATGCCCAAGTATTACATTTTCAATAATTGAAATCTAAGGAAATATTTCATCAATGAAATACTAAGCATTTCACGACATTCATACATTTATTCATATCCCATTATATCTACTAAGACACAATACATGCTCATCAAGACAATACATATACATAAAACCGAATCTTATAGTCACTTACATCTTCAAATCAAACATGATTTCAGCTTGCTAAAAGAGCTATTTATAAGTCATGTATATCTTTATAAAATCAAGATATATAATCCAAAACACCATTCATACATATCATGGAACTTATTTACTAAATTATGCAAATACCATGGTCGAAATTACACAACTATTAACTAACTCAAGATTTCAATCGAATCATAGGAAACATCCATCACACATAATATATAGTATACTTCTAAAATGAGCTAAATACTTGACCAATTACACATCATAAATAGCATCATTACCAAACCATATAACCAAATACAAGCATATATACATTATGAAATATACTTCCATAATAAGTTAATACCATAACCGAATTCACATAAGTCCTAAATATCAAGATTTAGCCATTTTCATATGGCATAATATATACATAAACCAAAACAATCATTTCAAAATATAACCCAGCCTATACATGCCATAGTTTCAAAAATTCAGCTTATAAAATACCGAAATTAGACGATAGTGTGATAGACTTTGACGATGATCCCCGAGCTAGTAACTTGTCTCCGAAATCTATAAAACAATGCAATTTAACACATACAGTAAGCTATCATAGTTTAGTAAGTTATAAGCAATTTCGTGATAACAATGCATTAAATCATTATATCAAAAAAATTTAATAAAAAATTAATAGACAATGATTCATCAACTACCCATTTACTTGTGCAACCACATAACATTTCTTATCTCTCAAATTCAAGCCGAACCTAATATGAATATTTGGTTCCCATGCATTATTGATATATTCAAGTTCCAAACTATTCAAACATATATCTTACACCAAATTTCCACATATTCGAATTACATTTTGTAATTCATATAGCAATCAATATGATTTTGTAAACATTTGCACATATCAACTTATATCATCTAAACTATACATATTAAAGAAACATTCCATCCAATCCACAAATAATCACTTACTCTTGATTTCAAATATCACTTCTCATAGTTTCAATACTTACCAAACTTGATATTTGAATTGAAAATTAGCTCGTACCCTTATTACTTATTAATCGATTTCGCACACATAGTGCTTGATAATTAACTTCGCACACTTAGTGCTCATTGACCAATTTCGCACACATATGCTCAGTAACTCAATTTGCACACTTAGTACATAAAGATCGATTTCGCACACTTAGTGCTCGGTATTTTAAATTCTCACACTGAAACACCCCACACCCAGCCCACGAGCTCGGACCGGATCTGGTATGTTCCTCGATGTAAACCGGTTTAAATTCTTTAGTTACTTTGAAAAAAAACTGGGTGTCTTAAAAGAAAAATTATTTTTGTTGGGCTGGGCTCGAGTTGGAAACAAGTTTCGCTTATATTGAAATTTTAGGTGATAAAACGTTTAGAGTTAGTTTTAAAATAAATTTACTTAATACTTTAACTAAATAAAAATTTGTAACGTAATAGAATAAAACGAAACAATAGAATAGTTCAACTATGGCCTTATTACATCAAATAAATTCCAACATTAAATTCAAAGTACTTAAAATAAAAAGTCTTAATCAAATAAATTTCCTTGCTGAGCATGGCCACCCCTAAGCTGTCACACCCATCCAATCATCGATCGTCACCTGGAAGAAAAAGTTCCCCAACGGGGTGAGTCGAACAGACTCAATGTGTAACCAACACTAATATTTAATAACCCAGGCATACATTATCATATCACATACATATTTGTATATCAGATAGGAAAAATTGATGCAACTTGAACCCAAACCTATATGCCATCCGCTACACATCACCTGTACCATCCTGCACACCATGGGGACTACTAAGTCAACCCTCCATCCGCTACACACCATCGAAGGCTGCTACTGCAGACGACATGCTCATCGCCCTTATAAAATTCGTGGCACAGCCACCAGATAATATTTGTGTCATGTGACACCACATTCAGATAATGTGACCAAAGTCACCACATTCAAATAATGTGACCGAAGTGACCACATTCACTTCCCCTTTTCATATAACCCGAATGCCCCATATCATGCACATCATGCCTTAATTCGCATTCTTATCACTTTTCACATGTTATATATAACATATATTCATATTCCTAGTAGGAGTAGGAAACGTACCTGGGTACTTTGTACCATAGCATGGTACTTAGCCATATTTTCCACATTCATATTAACACATGCATATAATCAATACCATAAAACTATTAACATTTAGTGTGGGGTACACACCTGATTTGCTTAACAAATTCACTGAAATCCCGAAATCCGATCTACTGCCTTAGATCCTTAACTCCCTACATTCGGCCACAATTAGTATTTTAGGGAAAAGCCTATTCGGCTATAAGGTTAAATCCCGAAGGATTATTGTAACCAAAAATCCTTACCTTGCTGCCGATTCACTTCCTAATCAGATCCTGAAACTTTATAGTGTTTCTTGTATTCGGTTAGCACTAAATCACTTTACAGATTAGCTTCCAGCTTTTAATCGAATAATAAAAACATATTTAAATACTAAAATAGGGCCTGGGCCGAATGTTAGATTCTCTTACCTTGTGAATCTTAAATCCCGAAAACAACCACTTGCTTAGGGAGTTGTCGAAATACCTATAGGCTCATATTAGATCTGATTCCAACCTTAAACATAATAAATGGCCTTTGGCCGAATATACATACGACTTACCTTGAGTCTTTGAATCCCGAAAATTCTCTTCCTTATAGTCGACCTAGACAAATCCCGAAAGATCCTTCAAGGTTTCAATCACAACAATAGTGAGATTAAAGCCTTGCTTTTTGTCAGTTAGAGAAGGAAAAGAATAAGGGTTCGGCTAAAAGAGATTCTTACCAAAAGAACAATCAAAACACAATTGTCCACCACCCTTAAGAAATCGGCAAAAAGCTTGCAAGAGAAATCGGTTCAGAAGAAGTAACCCTTCGGCTTTGGGCTTTGAACAATCGGCTAATGGTTGCCTTGGGGTTCGGCACTTGGAGAATTGAGAGAAAAAGAAGAAGAATGGTGAAGAAATTGGCTAAACTTTGCTTGAGTTTTTAGCTTTGGCAAAATAGAAGAGAAGAGAGAAATTTTGCTAGAGGATTTCGGCAAATGAACAAAAGAGAAAAGGAAGAATGAAGGTTGGCCTCTCTTTTCCTTTTTCAGGCGAAATTACTAAGCTAGAGTCCCTTACTTGGCCATCACTTCTCATATCTTTATCACTTCATTTTAAAAAATTAATAGGAATAATCCCTCAATTATCTCTTGAAAATAAAAGGATAAAACTCCTAAAATTTAGCCTTGGTGCCGCCCCCTTACTCCCTCTTATTGACATCACAAGCCCAAAATAAAAGCCTTGGAATTATGTTTCCCAACGTGACTCGAACACAAGCCCTTCCTCTAGCATATGGCGTCATTTCCAGAGCACTAAGTGGCACCTCCAAGCCACTTTTCCAAGCCCAATTGTGTGTCATATTTTCGCTACATTTTCTCTTAAGGCCACCTTGCTTTAGTTCCCTCTTTTTAAGCTCGAAGCTTAATATTTTCTAAGGCATTTCCTTACATTTCCAAGACATTGTAAGAGTATGCCCAAAGATCAATCATGAGATGGTTGTAATAACATACTTAATTTACCATGTTTATTAATATAAAGCGTTGCCATTATTATTTTAGTTTTTCTTTCTGTGTGTATAAATAAACTGTTTTATAATAATGTCCTGAGAATAATATGATTATTCTTAAAAGATCCTTAGTCGAGTATTATTGTTGACTAGGACAACAATAATGCATTAAAACTAACATGTAGTTGATTGATGATAGAGAGCTGTCATTGATATGGAGTGTCAAAATCAATGCATGAATATGTGTGTTAGAGAACAACATATTGGATTGACCCGCTATGAGTATGTTTCTTGGATTATTATGTAATTGTCACAACATTATTCATAGTGATTAATATGTACATGATCCTCAGACTTGAGATCATTATTATCCCAGCATCGTGAGTTGTATATTTTGATACAATCAAACGTGCATAATCGTAATGAAAGTTGTTCTATAAAGGCTGATGTTAGATATACCACAATCTATGTAGAGGGATATGGTTGATCAATAAAGGATAAGTCTCTTCTACATAATAGGAGTAATATCTTAGGCCACTTGATTGAGTGAGACTAGAAATGCATGGCCATGCTCAAATAAGTTGATATGAGATGTCATACTAATTTGTATATCATAGTCTACTCAAGATATCAAGAAACATAGGATGGACTATGCAAGTGTGGCTATCCCATGACTTGTATCCGTTCCAGAGATAAAGGACTTAAGGATTAATGCATGAAAGGTTAATCACGAATGGTTATGTCGAATCATGACTTCTTGTAACTTAGGTAGCAATGATGCATTGCTAGATGCCACTCATTGTCTGTGACAATAGAATCGTTCTAGTATTACTGCTAACATTGCAAGAACCTACAGGGTCACACCCTATGGTTGAAATGAACGGAATAAAATATAGTTGGTATTGTGTTTGGTTGTCACATGAATTAAATTAATTAAAGAATTAATTTAATTGGGCAATCAAATATTGAACATATTATATGTACAAGGATGTTGTACACATAATGATAACATAATTTTATTAATATATGAATTTGATTCATATATAAATTTAAATAAATATAGTTTACCGAAATCCTTATTATAATTAACGTAATTATAATTTTCGGTTAAAAACTTTATTGTATTTATTTAATCTTGTAATACATTCAAGAGATACCAATTATAAAAGGCCCAATTAAGAGGATATCTATTATAAAAGGCCCAATGAGAAAGGCACCCATTATAAAAGGTACTAAAAGGAGACAAAGCCTAAAATGAAAAACCCTAAGTGATTGCTTGCTAGGTCTAGCAGCCGTCAAGCAAATAAACCTCCAAAATAGTTTTGGAGATTTCTTCCGTTCATAGTCGAACCGGGTGGATCACGTAGAGGCCGACATCGGAAAAGGTTGTGGCTTGATTCGACAATGAGATCAAAACTCTTGTTACCAAGGCGTCGCTGTCTACTCTCAGTTGAAGTTTTGGTAATTTGAAACCTTTATTTCACCCCCGATTCGCTCCTCACACATGATTCCCGATTTGGATCACCGGATCTAATTTCATTCTCACTGCGCCATGGGGTTCCGGCGTTCCAACAAAGGGTATCGAGCCACTTGTGTGAATACGAACTCTCGGGTTTAAATACTTGGGTGATGCAATTGTATGAGATTCATGTTTTGATCTTATTGTATTTTCGATTGTTTAAATCGTTTAAGCATAACTCGATAAATCTGTTCCTTTCGGTAATTGATTAAATGTTAATCATGGTGTTGTGGCCTACTTGATTTTATGTTATTACTGTTAACTATTAACAAATCTGTAATAATGCGATGGTGGTATTTATAGTTTCCAGTAAGTGTTAACTGGCTAGTGGAACAAGGGTTGTTCCGATATGAAACCTCAAGGATTAAAATCCTAAAAACACGATTTTGTTGATAAAAAGTTATCAAATCGTGATGTTTCATTTGACTGGGGTATGCGATTCGTACCATAGGGGCTCTGCCCCGTACCCCTCCTCAGACCCTCACAAAAAAAAGTTTTGTTAATAAAAGATATTTATAAACTTGATGGGCCACAAAAGGTTGAAAGGATATTTTATTATTCATCTTAAAGAAAATAAAAATATTGAATTATGTATGTTATTTTTGACATGCACGGTGTTTGAAATGCATAGTTATAGCTCAATGACCCATTCGATAAAAGGTTGTATTTTTTTAAATACGGCCTGCGTGTCGTGCCTTACTACTATTCTCTTGTATTTCTCTTCTCATCTTATTCCCTCGTATGTAAAACGAGTTTCTGCATATTGTAATTTACAAGAGTTGTTGTGGGCCAAACGAGAAGGAAGGTGGGACAATGATTGAGAATGATAGCTTGTGAAATGGCTTACACCTTTAGGTTTCTTTTTGGTTTTCCCATTGGCTTGGGTTGAACCACCTTAGTTTATGGGCTATAACTATTGCATTTATTTATTGCTTTATTTATTCATGTATGAGATGCTATGGGTGTCTAAAGCATGCTAATTATATATATTAAAACTTGAAGATAATAAACCCTATTAATTGATGAGATCAATTAGAAGACTAAATGGGCTAAAGTAGACCATAATTGGTGAGATGAAACAACCTTAATAAAATCCCTCTATTAAAATATTAAGTCAGCATGGCCTTCCAATTTTGCCCTCGTTAAGGCCTCGATCAATACTATGTAGATTCTGCCAAAGCGAAGTACTAGTATTTATCTTGGTTAAACGTGAAGAATAAACAAGTGATATTCGCTGGTTAAAAAAAATTGGTTAAGGACTTAACTAGGTTACTCTAATAGGATTAGAAACCTAGAGGCAAGTAAATTGGATAAATCATAAGATGATTAGAATAAGAGTTGTTCACCAAATATTAGGAGTTACATATGATTTAATTAGCAAATGTTGCTTACCTAAATAACCATAATCTTAAGAGTAAAGCCAAAGCTGACTTAAGAGGTGGTGAAATATGGATCCTTAACCTACTAGAAACACTTTTGAGAAAGTTTTTCCGAAATTAATATACGAGGGTTATTAACTTTGAAATAAAATAGTGGGAATATCATTTAATAAAGTCTTTTTTAATGATTGATATAAAATTGGTAAATTTACTCACATGCATATTTAATTGTTGTAGATATATTATGGCTACAAACACTAGCACACTCTCATTGCGATCGGTCCTTGAGAAGGACAAATTGAATGGTTTGAATTTTCTTGATTGGTTCCGTAACTTGAGGATTGTCCTTAAACAAGAACGAAAATTATATGTCATTGAACAACCACTTCCTAATGAACCACCAGCTAATGCCTCGAGGACTGATAGAGATGCTTACAAGAAGTATCTCGATGACATGATAGATGTTGGATGTCTTATGCTTGCCACTATGAATCCCGAACTTAAGCAACATAAGGACATGGTTGCTTATGATATGATCGAGCACTGAAAGAACTTTATCGTGGGGCAAGCACGGCAAGAGAGAGTTTGATATCTCTAAGGCCCTATTGCAATGTAAGTTGGTGAAGGAAGCCCAGTGGGACCTCATGTCCTTAAGATGATTGGCTATATTGAAAGCCTATTTAAGCTTGGGTTTCCATTGAGCCAAGAGTTGGCCACCGATGTTATTTTACAATCGTTGCTTGATAGCTACAACCAGTTTGTCCTCAATTTCAATATGAATGAAATTGACAAGACTCTACCACAATTGCTCGGTATGTTACGAATCAAAGGCAACTTGAAAAAGGTTGGACCCAAGCCCATACCGATGGTCCGTAATAATAAGGGCAAGGGAAAGGCCAAAGTTCAAACAAAGCCTAAGGGCAAAGGTAAGCCCAAATTTGGAAAAGGAAAGGTCAGACCGAAACCTAAAGGTGGGGTGTCTAAGGAAGGAAACTGTTTTCATTGTGGTGTGATCGGACATTGGAAACGGAATCGCCTCTGTCTATCTTGAAGAAGTCAAGAAGGCTAAAGCAAGCGGAATGTCCGCTTGGTGTATTTATGTTATTGATATTAATTTATTAACTACTACTTCTTGGGTATTAGATACTAGTTGTGGTTCTCATATTTGTACTTCATGCATGGGGACTACAAAGGAGTAGGACTTTGGCTAGAGGAGATGTGGACCTACGAGTTGGAAATGGAGCAAAAGTTGTTTGCATTAATCTGTGGGAACATATACTTTATCTTTGCCTAGTGGACTTGATTTATGTTTAGAGGATTGTTATTTTGTGCCCAATTTGACTAAAAACATTATTTCAATTTCTTGTTTAGACAAAATTGGTTTTGAGATAATTATTAAGAATAATTGTTGTTCATTTTATCTCAATAATGTTTTCTATGGTTCGGCACAATTAATTAATGGCCTCTATATTTTAGATCAAACGAATCCCATTTACAACATAAATACTAAAAGATCTAAAATAAATGACTCAAATCAAACTTATCTTTGGCATTGTCGTTTGGGCCACATAAGTGAGAAACGCATATCCAAACTCCATAAAGATGGTCTCTTGAATTCATTTGTTTTTGAACAATTTGAAGTATGTGAACCTTGCTTGTTGGGAAAAATGACTAAATCTCCTTTTACTGGTAAAAGTGAGCGAGCTAGTGATTTATTGGACCTAATACATTCTGATGTATGTGGACCAATAAATATATAGGCCAGAGGTGGATTCCACTACTTCATTACTTTCACTGATGATTTCAGTAGATATGGGTATGTTTATCTCATGCGCCATAAGTCTGGGTCCCTTGAAAAGTTCAAGGAATTCAAAAATGAAGTACAAAATCAACTAGGCAAAACTATCAAGTCACTTCGATCTGATCGAGGTGGAGAGTACTTGAGCCTAAAGTTTGATGATCTTTTGAAAGAATGTGGGATTGTCTCACAACTTACTCCTCCTGGTACTCCTCAATGGAATGGAGTATCTGAGAGAAGAAATTGAACTTTATTAGACATGGTTCGATCAATGATGAGTCATGCTGATCTACCGACTTCCTTTTGGGGACATGCACTTGAGACAGCTGCTTTCACACTAAATCGTGTTCCATCTAAATCAGTTCGAAGACCCCATATGAGATGTGGACTGGGAAGCGTCCTAGTATGTCTTTTATGAAAATTTGGGGCTGTGAAGCTTATGTTAAACGTCAGACGTCTACTAAGCTTGAACCCAGATCTGAAAGGTGTATTTTTGGGGGTACCCAAAAGATACCAAAGGATATTATTTCTTTAATCCCACTGAGAACAAAACGTTTGTTGCTCGGACTGGTGTCTTCTTAGAGAGAGAATTTACTTCTAGAAAAGGAAGTGGGAGAAAGATTGAACTTGAAGAAATTCGCGAATCACAAGATACCACTGAACCGGAGATTGAACAACAAAAATTCCACCAGAAATTGAGGAACAAACAACTGCTGTAGAAACACAACCACCGCGCAGATCTTTAAGAGAACGTCGTGCACCTGAGAGATATGGATTTCTCATTACAACGCATGGTGACGTTCTTCTTATAGATCAAGATGAGCCTATGACTTATCAAGAAGCGGTGACGAGCCCAGACTCTGAGAAATGGCTTGAGGCCATGAGATCTGAGATGGATTCCATGTATGAAAACCAAGTATGGACTTTGATTGATCCACCCGAAGGGGTTAAACCTATAGGGTGTAAATGGGTTTTCAAAAAGAAAACTGACATGGATGGTAATGTACAAACATACAAAGGGTGATTAGTCGCTAAAGGTTTTCGTCAAATTCATGGTGTTGACTATGATGAAACCTTTTCTCCTGTAGCTATGTTTAAACCCATCAGATCTTGCTCGCCATAGATTGCATTTCATGATTATTAAATCGCGGATGGACGCCAAAACGACTTTCCTTAATGGGAAACTTGAAGAGGATGTGTATATGACACAACTTTGAAGCTTTTGTAAATCCAAAGGATGCTAGAAAGATATGTAAGTCGCAAAGATCCATTTATGGATTAAAGCAAGCTTCTCGAAGTTGGAATCTTCGTTTTAACGATGCAATCAAAGAGTTTGGTTTTGTCAAAAATGAAGATGAACCATGTGTTTACAAGAAAGTTAGTGGGAGCACTATCACATTCTTGGTACTATATGTGGATGACATACATATCATGGGAAATGACATACCTACCTTGCAGTCTATTAAGACTTGGTTAAGAAGTTGTTTTTCTATGAAGGACTTGGGCGAAGCCACTTATATCTTAGGAGTCAAGATCTATAGAGATAGATCAAGACGACTACTAGGTCTAAGCCAAAGTACATACATAGATAAAGTACTGAAAAGGTTCAGTATGGAAGAATCTAAAAGAGGATTTCTACCTATGAGACATGGTATTTCACTCTCCAAGGAAATGTGTCATTCAACTCCACAAGAGAGAGAACGTATGAGTAAAATTCCATATGCTTCCGCTATTGGATCTATCATGTATGCTATGTTATGTACCCGTCCAAATGTCTCGTATGCCTTAAGTATGACGAGCAGGTATCAAGTAGATCCCGGTAAAGGTCACTGGACCACAGTCAAGAGTATCCTTAAGTACTTAAGAAGAACTAAGGATACGTTCCTATTATATGGAGGTGAGGAAGAGTTAAGTGTAAAAGGTTACACTGATGCCAGCTTCCAAACCGACAAAGATTATTCTCGATCACAATCAGGTTTTGTGTTTTGCCTTAATGGTGGTGCTGTGAGCTGGAAGAGTTCAAAGCAAAAATCACAAAGATGCTTCCATTCTACAACAGAGGTGAGTATATTGCGACCAGTGAGGCAAAGAAAAGAAGCGCTTTGGATCAAGAAGTTCATTCTCGGACTAGGGGTTGTGCCTAGCATATCGAAAGCTATAGAGCTCCGATGTGATAACAATGGAGCTATTGCACAAGCTAAGGCACCCAGATCTCACCAGTGATCCAAACATATACTTAGACGCTACCATCTTATTCGAAAGATTAACGATCGAGGGGATGTAGAGATATGCAGAGTACCTTCGGATGATAACATTGTCGATCCTCGACCAAGCCTCCGACACGTGCAGGCTACGATCGCACACACTAAGTCACTTGGTATTAGATATATGAGTGATTGGTCTTAGTGCTAGTGGGAGATTGTAAGAGTATGCCCAAAGATCAATCATGAGATGGTCAGTAATAACATACTTAATTTACCATGTTTATTAATATAAAGCGTTGTCATTATTATTTCAGTTTTTCTTTCTGTGTGTATAAATAAACTATTTTATAATAATGTCCTGAGAATAATATGATTATTCTTAAAAGATCCTTAGTCGAGTATTATTGTTGACTAGGACAACAATAATGCATTAAGACTAACATGTAGTTGATTGAAGATAAAGAGCTATCATTGATATAGAGTGTCAAAATCAATGCATGAATATGTGTGTTAGAGAACAACATATTGGATTGACCCGCTATGAGTATGTTTCTTGGATTATTATGTAATTGTCACAACATTACTCATAGTGATTAATATGTACATGATCCTCAAACTTGAGATCATTATTATCCTAGCATCGTGAGTTGTATATTTTGATACAGTCAAACGTACACCGTAACAGGTTGTTCTATAAAGGCTGATGTTGGATATACCACAATCTATGTAGAGGGATATGGTTGATCAATAAAGGATAAGTCCCTTCTACATAATAGGAGTAATATCTTAGGCCACTTGATTAAGTGAGACTAGAAATGTATAGCCATGCTCAAATAAGTTGATATGAGATGTCATACTAATTTGTATATCATAGTCTACTCAAGATATCAAGAAACATGGGATGGACTATGCAAGTGTGACTATCCCATGACTTGTATCCGTTCCAGAGATAAAGGACTTAAGGATTAATGCATGAAAGGTTAATCACGAATGGTTATGTCGAATCATGACTTCTTGTAACTTAGGTAGCAATGATGCATTGCTAGATGCCACTCATTGTCTGTGACAATAGAATCGTTTTAGTATTACTGCTAACATTGCAAGAACCTACAGGGTCACACCCTATGGTTGAAATGAACGGAATAAAATATAGTTGGTATTGTGTTTGGTTGTCACATGAATTAAATTAATTAAAGAATTAATTTAATTGGGCAATTAAATATTGAACATATTATATGTACAAGGATGTTGTACACATAATGATAACATAATTTTATTAATATATGAATTTGATTCATATATAAATTTAAATAAATATAGTTTACCGAAATCCTTATTATAATTAATGTAATTATAATTTTCGGTTAAAAAATTTATTGTATTTATTTAATCTTGTAATACATTCAAGAGATACCAATTATAAAAGGCCCAATTAAGAGGATACCTATTATAAAAGGCCCAATGAGAAAGGCACCCATTATAAAAGGTACTAAAAGGAGACAAAGCCTAAAATGAAAAACCCTAAGTGATTGCTTGTTAGGTCTAGCAGTCGTCAAGCAAATAAACCTCCAAAATAGTTTTGGAGATTTCTTCCATTCATAGTCAAACTGGGGGGATCACGTAGAGGCCGACATCGGAAAAGGTTGTGGCTTGATTCGACAGTAGATCAAAACTTTTGTTGCCAAGGCATCGCTGTCTACTCAGATTGAAGTTTTGGTAATTTCGAAACCTTTATTTCACCCCGATTCGTTCCTCACACATGGATTCCTGATTTGGATCGCCGGATCTAATTTTATTCTGCTGCGCCATGGGGTTCCGGCGTTCCAACAGACATTTCCTTACATTTCCAAGATAAGACATTTCCTTACATTTCCAAGACATTTCCTTACATTTCCAAGACATTTCCTTACATTTCCAAGACTAGACATTTCCTTACATTTCCAAGGTTCTAAAAATGCACACAACACATCCATATCACAATAGACATGTTATTTCATAAAATTAAGCAAAAATGCATAATCCCAATTTCTGGATATTACAGTTCTACCCCCTTTAAAATAATTTCGTCCTCAAAATTACCTGGCTGAAATAAGTGAGGGTATTACTGTCGCATTGCCTCTTCTGGCTCCCACGAATCTTCCTCCACTCCATGATTGCGCCATAAAACTTTGATTAGAGGAACTGACTTTCTCCGTAACACTTTCACATCACGTTCCAATATCTGAATCGGCTCTTCCTCGTAGGACAAATCTGGTTTTAGCTCCACCTCCTAGACTTGTACCACATGAGATGGGTCTGATTGATATCGACGTAGCATGGACACATGGAATACGTCGTGTATCTACTTCAATTTCGGTGGCAAGTCTAGCTGGTATGCCACTGGTCCAATTCACCTCAATACTTGATAGGGTCCTATAAACCTTGGACTTAACTTTCCTTCTCGTCCAAATCTCATTACCTTCTTCCAAGGTGACACTTTAAGGAACACTTGATCCCCCACATCGAACTCTATTTCCTTCTGTTTCAGGTCCGCGTATGACTTTTGCCAATCAGATGCTTCCTTCAACCTTGCCCAAATTATCTCAACCTTTTCCTCGGATTCTGCCACAATTTCTGGACCCAAAACTCGATGTTCTCCCAACTCCGTCCAACATGTAGGAGTTCGACAATTCCGGCCATACAACGCTTCATACGGTGCCATCCGAATACTAGCCTGATAGCTATTGTTGTAGGCGAACTTTGCTAAAGGCAAGTAGTCTTCCCAACTTCCTCGGAAATCCATCACACAGCCTCTCAACATATCCTCCAACACTTGTATTACCCGTTCAGACTGACCGTCCGACTGTGGATGAAAAGCCGTAGTGAAATCCAACTTAGTGCCTAAAGCTTGATGTAGCGCTTTCCAAAATCGAGACGTAAACCTTGGGTCCCTATCCAAAATGATTGACACCGGCACTCTATGCAACCTCACAATTTCCGCCACATATAACTTTGCCAACTTCTGCAAAGAATAATCAACTCTTACCGGGATGAAGTGCGCGGACTTGGTGAAACGATCCACTATTACCCATACCGAGTCCTTCTTAGTAGGCGTAAGGTGAAGCCCACTAACGAAGTCCATGGTGATTCTCTCCCACTTCCACTGTGGAATCTCGATTGGCTGAAGTAATCCCGATGGAACTTGGTGCTTAGCCTTAACTTGCTGACACGTCAGACACTTTTCCACGAATTCAGTAACTTCCCGTTTAAGATTAGGCCACCAAAACTGTTCCCTTAGATCCCTGTACAGCTTAATGCCTCCAGGATGCATAGCATAAGGGCGACTATGCGCTTCCCGAAGAATCCTCTGTCTTAACTCCTCGTCTCTCGGCATACAGACCTTTCCCTTGAAACACAATACTCCCTCATCATTAACACCATAATCCTCTAACTCTCCGTTCCGTACTTGTTGCAACTTAACACTTAGATCCTCATCCACCAACTGACTTTCCTTTACCTCATTCAACCATGTTGGTTTGACTTGCAATTCTGCCAGCAGACTTTCATCATCATACAAACTCAAGTGTGCGAACATTGTCCTCAGATTCGACACCACTTTCCGACTTAAGGCATCTGCTACCACATTCACCTTGCCCGGGTGGTATTCTATCGAACAATCATAATCCTTCAATAACTCCACCCACCTTCGCTGCCTCAAATTCAACTCCTTCTGAGTCAACAGATACTTGAGGCTCTTGTGGTCTGTGTAAATTATCGACTTTTCTCCATAAAGATAATGCCTCCACACCTTAAGAGCGAAGACCACAGCTGCCAATTCCAAGTCATGAGTCGGGTAGTTAACCTCATGCGACCTTAATTGTCGAGACGCATAAGCGACTACTTTGCCATCTTGCATTAGTACACAGCCTAATCCCGTGTGCGAAGCGTCACAGTACACCACAAAATCCTTTCCCCTTCCACGGCTGAATTATCTCTGAGCTTCAAAAAACCCTCTTGAGCTTCTCAAAGCTCTCCTGTTGCTTATCCGTCCATATAAAGGGTACTTCCTTCCTTAACAACTTTGTCAAAGGCGCGGCTATTGACAAGAACCCTTCCATGAACCTTCTGTAATAGCCTGCCAAACCTAAGAAACTACGAATCTCAGCCACGGACCTTGGTGGTTTCCAATCCAGCACTGCTTCGATCTTCCTAGGATCCACTCTTATTCCCTCTATGGACACCACATGCCCTAAGAATGCCACCTCCTTAAGCCAAAATTCACACTTACTGAATTTGGCATAGAGTTGCTTCTCCCTTAATACTTGTAACACTATCCGTAGGTGCTCATCATGCTCTTCCTCTGACTTCGAGTATACTAAGATGTCGTCGATGAACACAACGACGAACCTATCCAAGTAAGGTTGAAAAACCCGGTTCATCATATCCATGAACGCGGCTAGAGCGTTCATTAACCCAAACGGCTTACTACAAACTCATAGTGGCCGTACCTTGTCCTAAAGGTTGTCTTATGGATATCCGCCTCTTTCACCTTCAACTGATGATATCCCGACCTTAAGTCGATCTTTGAGAAAACTGTGGCTCCCTTAAGCTGATCGAACAAGTCATCTATCCTTGGCAAAGGATACTTGTTCTTGATGGTCAACTTATTCAACTGACGATAGTCTATGCACATATGCATAGTTCTGTCCTTCTTCTTCACAAACAGGACCGGTGCTCCCCACGGAGACACACTAGGTCGGATAAACCCATGATCCAACAACTCTTGGATCTGAGCCTTGAGCTCAACCAACTCCTTTGGTGCCATTCGGTACGGGGCAATTGACACAGGAGCTGGTCCTGGTAGCAAGTCAATTCCAAACTCCACTTCCCTATCTGGGGGTATTCCTGGTAATTCATCCGGAAACACATCTCCAAAATCCCTTACAATTCTAACTCCACTAATTCCCCCTTCTTTTGCGTCCACAGCACTAACGAAGGCCAGAAATGCTTTGGACCCTTTTCGAACCATCTTCTCAGCCTTCAGCGCTGAAACTACATTAGACAGGTAGTTTCTTCTTTCTCCCATCATGACCACTACTTCATCCACTGGGGTCCTTAACTCCATTCGCTTAGCCGTACAATCCAACACGGCCCGGTGCTCTACTAACCAATCCATTCCAAGTATGAGTTCAAACTCTCCGAAAGGTAGTTCCATTAAGTCAGCCCGAAAGTTCACTCCCTGAATCTCTAGAGGTACACTCCGAAAGGTCTTATTCACCACTACAGTTTGGCCTAATGGGCTTACTACAGTCATCTGCCTATCAGAAAGTTTAGAGTCTAGGCCTAGTGTCTCGACTACACTACATGCAACATAAAAATGGGTCGAGCCCACATCAATCAGAGCAAAATAGGGCTTGCCATAAATAAGGAGCGTACCGGTTATGACGTCCGGCGCGTCTCCATCCTCCCTCCGGCGAACCACATAAACTAAACCCGGTTGCCTTGCCTCAGTATTAGCAACACCTCTGCCCGGTGTTCCACGTCCTCTGCCAGCACCATTACCTCTGCCATTCGGACCACGGCCTCGTTGAGGCTCCTGTCCACCTCTACCAACCTGATTAACATTCTGAGCTGCTGGTCGATTCCCATCAGGTTTCATTAGACAGTCCTTAATCATAAGATCTTTGGACCCACACTTAAAGCATCCTCCCGTCTTTTTCCAACACTCCCCTAAGTGCTTCTTCCCACACTGATCACAAGTACGATACTGCCCTCCTGTGGCAGCTTGCTGGCCTCGCAGCCCATCAACTCTAAGCCTCTTATTCCCAGATGCTCCTAACGATCCAAAACCTCTTTTTGGCCTATTCCGATCCATATTCTGCTTCACAGAATCCTTAATTCCTTCAGCTACTTTTGCCTTCTCGACTAATATAGAAAATTCCCGCTTCTAATGAACTTAGATCATCCCTTAAACCGTCTTCGAACAGGACACACCGCTCATGCTCCGTAGCCACTACTCCACGAGCATATCGGCTCAGCCTTAAAAATTCAGCTTCATATTCTGCTACGGACCTGTTCCCTTGAACTAGTCCCAGAAAAGCCTTTCTCTGCTTATCAGTATACCGTGTGCCAACATATTTCTTCTGACATGCTACCTTAACATACTCCCAGGTTAGATCCTCAGCTGTGGCACCATCCCGAACTGTTAACCACCATTGATACGCTTCATCGTGTAACAGTGCCACCATTCCTTTCAACTTCTCCTCGGGGGTCAGATCGAGCTCATCCATAATGCGCTCGGTTGCCTCCAACCAATATTCAGTCGTACTGGGTACTACACTAGATACGCCACGGAATACCTCAGCTCCATTGGCACGAAGTCGCTCAGGTACTGACTTTCGAGCTCCCGAATTTCCTCCTGCACCAGCCATTAACTTAAGAACTCGCAACACACGACTGCGATACAAAGATCGCCGTCTCTATCGATCGATCTTGCTTGCTCAAAGACCAACACCGGTGGTGGCGGTGGCGGTACCTTATTCTCAGATCCTTGACCCGACCTCACGGGTTCCGACACGGTCATTCTACCTCTTTCGCGTCCTCGTACGTTTCGACCATGTCCCTTAGAGCTCATGTCTACATACATGCTTTAATCTGATTAAGAAATTTTATGAATTAATACTGGTTTCACTGATTATCCGCGAAGAAATTTTATGAAAGAAGTTTAGAAGTAGTTCTTTTGATCAATCAAAGTTCAAGTTTTCTATCCTAATTCAGAGAAGTACATTCATTCAAACATTCATTCACACACGTTCTCTATTTCTCTATTCTTGTCTATTCCTACCCCAGGGGTATTTTCCTAATTTGTCCTACAGGGGTATTTTCATAATTTTTCAAAATATGGTTCCTTGGTGATTTTGTCAATAAGGGTATTTTGGTAATTTTGCATTCCCGAGGGTATTTTGGAAATTTTGAAATCCAGGGGTACTTCGGTAATTTTGTAACTCGAGGGTATTTCGGTAATAAACCAGGGTAAATTTGTAAAGTGTTAATAATTCCGGGGTATTTCAAAATTTGCAAAACTTGGGGGTTCTTTTTGAGAATTTGTTTTCCAAAGCGATGATGTTGCAAAAATTTTGGAAATTAGGGTCATTTTGGTAATTTGTAGGTTAGGGGCAATTTCGTGATTTTTCAAAATCAAGGTCTTTTGATATTTTGCAAATTAGGGTTTTTGGACTTGTCATAAAGTAAGGAAATTTTTGATAAGAACTGTGGGTAGTTTGGACTTTTTATAAACCAATGGCATTTTCGTAATTTTACAACCAGGGGTATTTAGGTAAATTTGTAACTTAGAATTTTTTTTTGTTTTAGGAAAATTTTCAAAAAAATCACAATTTTCACAATCCAAAAGAGTAGTTTTTTGACTTTTAAAAACTAGGGTTTCCATGAAAACGTGGCTAATCCCTTTCGGGTTTTAGTTATTGTGTTTAGCCTGTGACTGAGCCCTCTTGGTTAGGGTGAACCGAAGCTATGCACCAGGTAGGATTCCAGCGAAGAGGAGGTGAGTCACTAGGACTGCTTAAGTACCAGGCTCCTCCGAATCCAATCCTAGACGTGCGCACAATGGTTGCCACACCCTAACTCGGCGACTTAGTCACAGGTTTGTTTAATTAAGCCTTAAGTCTTATGTAAGTGTTGGGGTAAACTAGCCCTAGGGTTCAAGTACTTATCATGCTAATCTACGTTCCATTCCATTTCTACCCTTCTACACATCATACTATAAATCACACAAGGGATAGGGGTACTTACCTGATGGACTTCGGGTCGGAGACTTAGGTGCCATGCCAGAAAAAACCTACTTATTTCCAAAAATATTTTCATAAAACTTACTTGGGCTCGATTTGAAAACGTTTTGGGCCTTAAACCTAAGGTCGAGAGTTTAAAACTGGGCTCTGATACCAAATTGAAACACCTCACACCTGGCCCACGAGCCCGGACCGGATCTGGTATGTTCCTCGATGTAAACCGGTTCAAATTCTTTAGTTACTTTGAAAAAAAAACTGGGTGTTTTGAAAGAAAAATTATTTTTGTTAGGTTGGGCTCGAGTTGGAAACAAGTTTCGCTTATATTGAAATTTTAGGTGATAAAACGTTTAGAGTTAGTTTTAAAATAAATTCACTTAATACTTTAACTAAATAAAAATTTGTAACGTAATAGAATAAAACGAAACAATAGAATAGTTCAACTATGGCCTTATTACATCAAATAAATTCCAACATTAGATTCAAAGTACTTAAAATAAAAAGTCTCAATCAAATAAATTTCCTTGCTGAGCATGGCTACCCCTAAGCTTCTGCCGACCCGGTCCGTCACTGATCGTCACCTGGAAGAAAAAGTTCCCCAACGGGGTGAGTCAAACAGACTCAATGTGTAACCAACACTAATATTTAATAACTCAGGCATACATTATCATATCACATACATATTCGTATATCAGATAGGAAAAAGTGATGCAACCCGAACCCAAACCTATATGCCATCCGCTACACATCACCCGTACCATCCTGCACACCATGGGGACTACTAAGTCAACCCTCCATCCGCTACACACCATTGAAGGTCGCATTTATGATTTACATGCTCATCGCCCTTATAAAATTTGTGGCACAGCCACCAGATAATATTTGTGTCATGTGACACCACATTCAGATAATGTGACCGAAGTCACCACATTCACTTTCCCTTTTCATATAACCCGAATGCCCCATATCATGCATATCATGCACATCATGCCTTAATTCACATTCTTATCACTTTTCACATGTTATATATAACATATATTCATATTCCTAGTAGGAGTAGGAAACGTACCTGGGTACTTTGTACCATAGCATGGTACTTAGCCATGTTTTCCACATTCATATTAACACATGCATATAATCAATACCATAAAACTATTAATGTTTAGTGTGGGGTACACACCTGATTCGCTTAACAAATTCACTGAAATCCCGAAATCTGATCTGCTGCCTTAGATCCTTAACTCCCTACATTCGGCCACACTTAGTATTTTAGGGAAAAGCCTATTCGGCTATAAGGTTAAATCTCGAAGGATTATTGTAACCAAAAATCCTTACCTTGCTGCCGATTCACTTCCTAATCAGATCCTGAAACTTTGTAGTGTTTCTTGTATTCGGCTAGCACTAAAACACTTTACAGATTAGCTTCCAGCTTTTAATCGAATAATAAAAACATATCTAAATACTAAAATAGGGCCTGGGCCGAATATTAGATTCTCTTACCTTGTGAATCTCAAATCCCGAAAACAACCACTTGCTTAGGGAGTTGTCGAAATACCTATAGGCTCATATTAGATCCAATTTCAACCTTAAACATAATAAATGGCCTTTGGCCGAATATACATACGACTTACCTTGAATCTTTGAATCCCGAAAATTCTCTTCCTTATAGTCGACCTAGACAAATCCCGAAAGATCCTTCAAGGTTTCGGTCACAACAATAATGAGATTAAAGCCTTGCTTTTCGTCGGTTAGAGAAGGAAAAGAATAAGGGTTCGGCTAAAAGAGATTCTTACCAAAAGAACAATCGAAACACAATTGTCCACCACCCTTAAGAAATCGGCAAAAAGCTTGCAAGAGAAATTGGTTCAGAAGAAGTAACCCTTCGGCTTTGGGCTTTGAACAATCGGCTAATGGTTGCCTTGGGCTTCGGCACTTGGAGAATTGAGAGAAAAAGAAGAAGAATGGTGAAGAAATTGGCTAAACTTTGCTTGAGTTTTCGGCTTTGGCAAAATAGAAGAGAAGAGAGAAATTTTGCTAGAGGATTTCGGGAGATGAACAAAAGAGAAAAGGAAGAATGAAGGTTGGCCTCTCTTTTCCTTTTTCAAGTGAAATTACTAAGCTAGAGTCCCTTACTTGGGCATCACTTCTCATATCTTTATCACTTCATTTTAAAAAATTAATAGGAATAATCCCTCAATTATCTCTTGAAAATAAAAGGATAAAACTCCTAAAATTTAGCCTTGGTGCCGCCCCCCTTACTCCCTCTTATTGACGTCACAAGCCCAAAATAAAAGCCTTGGAATTATGCTTCTCATGCGACTCGAGCACAAGCCCTTCCTCTAGCATATGGCGTCATTTCCACAGCCCTAAGTGGCACCTCCAAGCCACTTTTCCAAGCCCAATTGTGTGTCATATTTTCGCTACATTTTCTCTTAAGGCCACCTTACTTTAGTTCCCTCTTTTTAAGCTCGAAGCTTAACATTTTCTCTTAAGACATTTCCTTACATTTCCAAGACATTTCCTTACATTTCCTAAACAAGACATTTCCTTACATTTCCAAGACATTTCCTTATATTTCCAAGACATTTCCTTACATTTCCAAGACAGGACATTTCCTTACATTTCCAAGACATTTCCTTACATTTCCAAGGTTCTAAAAATGCACACAACACATCCATATCACAATAGACATGCTATTTCATAAAATTAAGCAAAAATGCATAAGCCCAATTTCAGGATATTACACACATTAGTGCATTTCCCAATCTTGTTACATTTATATATACACACACATAAAAATTAAACCTCAGCTATAAATATATGAATTAGATTATTTCAATATCAATAATCAACATCCCATTTGGGTGTACCAATAGCTCATATACATACCTCACATTCGGCTATACTATACACATATATAAATATCACATTTGACTATATCAATAATATATATACATACTTCCATTAAATTCATGTATACCACTATAATTAAATCCAATTCAACTCAATTGCTTAAAAACTTACCTCGAGTATCGACGGACTATGTTTTCTGACTATTTGACTAACTTCACTTTTCCCCGATCCAATCTTGATCCTTTTTGTTCTTGATCTAATAAATTTCAAATTTAGCTAAATTATGTATAATTCCATTGAAATTGATCAGAAAACACATAAATGGGCAAATTACCATTTTGCCCCTGACATTTTACACTTTTTACAATTTAGTCCTTTTTGCACAAAACACAAATTACACAAAATTTGACCACACTTCTCTAGGGCCGAATATTCATAGCCTTATTACAAGCTCATACATTTCACTTATTTCACATTTAGACCCCTTAATTTACAAATTTCACAATTTAATCATATTTAGACATTTCTACCAGAAATGCTTTAATTAAACTTAACAATCTATCATCCTATATTTATTTTCCATCACTAAACACCAATTTCATCAAGCTATCAACAATGGCATTTCATGAATACATCATCAAATTCAAATTCAAAAACGTAAAAATTATCAAAAATCGAACCCAATTATATACCTTAATCAAGCATGCAAGGGCCGAAAGTTTCAATCTTAAACTTTCTCTTCTTTCTCCTAGTTTCGGTCCAAAGAATAAGGAAGATGAAAACTTTAATCTTGTAACATCCTTAAATTGGGCCTAGTAGGATTGGGCCATTTGGAGCTTGGGCTTTAGGAAAATTAGAATATTATTTATTTATTTGTGTTGGCTCGGGTATGAATTTTATGTGTTAGTATAGTCTTGTGAGGGCTTGATTTTATTTAGGAAGCTAGAATAAATTTTAGTATGGCTTATTTAATGAAGTGGATTAAATGAGCTTAGCACTTAAGTTAATTTAAGTGTAAATTAAAGCACAAGAGGAGTTAGTGGCAAGTAGGTTAAAGAGCTTGAAAGGTTGCATGAGGTTAATGGTTCGAGTAGTAGGTATAGCATTTTTAAAGTTTATTTTTGTATGTTAGCTTTAATGGACGGTCAAGCATAATTATGATAGGTGGACTAATAATTTTGGTAAGTTGAATTATTTTTAAGGAAAGCATGGAAAAGGGATAAGATTTCTAAGGTTATGGTAGGATATCTTGAGTTTATGGTATAATGAGGGACAAAGGCATGGAAGGTGGAGGATGTTTTGGAAAGAAATCCTATGCCTTAATGCATGAATGTGGACGGCATGTAAGGCTAGGGAGTGGCCGAATTTTTGGTAGGTAGCTTGGAGGATGTTGACTAACCTTTTGTTTTGTGTATCATTTTGTGTTTGTTTTTCCTCTCCAAAAGCTCTCATCTTTGGCCGAATGTATAGGGTACTTTTGGTGCAAAAATATTTCTTTTGATGACAACTTCATTTTGTTGGAAACAAAATACCACTTTCTTTCTCTCATTTGTCTTTTGAACCAAACTACATTTTTGCATCTTGTGCATTTTCTTCTTTAGTAAAGTTTGTGGTGACCGAATATCATTTCTTCCATTTCTCTTTTTCTTCCTTTGATCAATTCTTTTTCATTCTCTTTTCAACTTTTATCAAAACCAAAACCATTCTTTCTTTCTCTAAACTTTGGCCAATCTCCTACACCATTATCTTTCATCTACTACTTTTCTTTTCTTCTCAAAACCGAATCCCCTATTTCTCCTTTCTTCTCAATAATTTCTTTATTAGCCAAATATACTCCTTTGGGTGTGCCAAAACTCTCTTCTTCCATTTAGAAGTATCTTGGCGAATATTGAAGGTGGTAAGGATTTATTTCAAAGGATTATTCTTTTAAGTTTTTAGTTTAAGCCAGAAGGCTAATAACCTTGATAATGATGGTTGATTGTAGGAAAGTGAGGCCGATTCATTTAGGAGTGTGTTGGCTAGCGTTCGAAGGCTTTTGGGTAAGATTTTAGGTTCACAAGGAACCCTTCTCAATTATTTTGGTTTGGCCGAATAGGCCATGGTTCTAATGATCATTTTTGGCCGAATATAGGGACAAGAATACTTGTGTGGCCGATTTGTTTATTCGAGATTTAGGACTCTCGTTAGTATCAGGTGTGTACATACACATCTTATGACTTTTTCATATGCTAGGTGTTATATTATGCCTAATCGATTTATGTAGACATGGATGTAATATCATCATGGTATTAACAAGGATTCGGGTAAGTCTTTATGACTATGAGATTACTATTTGATGCTTTTGGGAAGCATGACACATTTGGTATGTGTATTATTGGACATATGGCAATGATAAATTTATTATTGTTGTTAAAATAAACCTTAATGCATGATTTCATAAATATACATAATTGTTTGATATGGGTTGATGAGTGGAGGGGGCAAATGATATTCGTGTCGACGGACACCGGTGTTTTGGTAACACATCGTGACTACGGTCACCGTGAGGTTTGGTACCTCCGAGGTTTGGCACCTCATAGCGACTTGTCCTCGTGGTTTATACCACCGTGGGTTGGCCCCACTTTGAGATATGGGATTTTTTCGCGGTGATTTGGTATCACACGATAGGTTGGCCCCATCATCTATTTTGTGACTTCGGTCACCAGGTGTTTGATAACACAATCGTGTCTTCTGGACACCGGTGATTTAGTATCACATTTGTGACTATATGTCACCAGGTGGTTTGGCACCACCAAAGGTTTGGTACCACACGGGTAGAAAAAAGGTGTTTGGATGGCTAGGTTGGGTGCATATTTTAATGCATGTTAAATTGTTATAAATTGTGTATGTTGTTGAATTAAACCGGGAAAAGGGTTACACATTGGGTCTTGATGACTCACCTTTTTCCTTTAACATTTTCAGTGTGATTCGTAGTCTGCGATAAGGAGTCGGATGAACTCGAGGTGGCCATGCGATAAAAATAAGGACTAGGTGGATTTTGAACTATTTTATTTTATTATGGGTTTGATTTATTTTGTAATCAGGCCTCCTAGAATTATATTTTGGTTATTTATCTGTTTTGGATAATCTGTTTAACAACTTAATGACTTGAAAAATGGTTACACACGTTTTATGAAAATTAATACGTAAAATGTTTTATTGTGCCATCGGGTACACTTGAAATTTGTAAACAACACGACTCAACAAATATTTTTTTTTTAAAAAAATAAATTAAGCATGGTTTTTAACAAAGACATTTAAATTGAATGGCATTTCAACTAATTTCAAAATCGGTCTTAAAATGGTTTTCAAAATGTTTTTCTCTATAGCATACCAAATTCGGTCATAATGTTTGGGCCGGGTTTGGGGTGTTACAAGTCTTTTTACCAAATATAATATTTTAACATATATTAAATTATAACATTATAACATAAAATAATATAAACAAATCAAATCACTATTACATGCATTACCAACCGGTCACTACTTATTTTTTTATGGTAAATTTGCTACTTAAAGCCTCCAATTTATAAAGACAACAACAATTAGGTACTATCTCATTTAACCATCAAATTTTCATTTTACGCTATTAAGCCCTTTTTCAAAATTAAGCACCAAAACGATCAAATTTTAATACAAAAATTTCATACACACCAACTCACAGATAATAAATAGATAAAATAATAATAAAATATTTTTCTTAGTCGGATTTGTGGTCCCAAAATCACTGTTCTGATTAGGGTCAAAATCGGGCTGTTACAAAATATATGGTGTGTTAATGCATGAATGAGTAAGTCGCATGATTGGATTGATAAAGCATGTGATAAGTTTTGCATGTGAATGGAGTGTAGTGGCCTTGATGTGTGTATGTCTTGGTTGTGGCTAATTTGGTCAGATGTTTATGTGTGGATTGGTGTTACTTGATGTAGCTTATGTTGCTGCAAGTAAGGGTGGCAAAAGGACTTGGTAAATAGTCTTGTTTTTGTCCACACGGGTAGACACACGGGCGTGTGTCTAGGCCGTGTGTGACACATGGCTTGCCCCAAGGGCGTGTGTTCTGGCCGTGTGTGTAACACCTCTAACCCGTAACCGTCGCCAGATTAGGGTTAAGATGCATTACTAATCAATTTCAAACATTTCATATCATTTTCAACACAAATTCATCCAAACAACATAATTTACAATAATATAGTCCCTTAATGAGGTCTACGAGACCTTAAACATGTCTTAGAAAGGGGTTGGGACTAAACCGAACTCATACGAAAATTTCTAAAATTTTAACATTTTTCTAAGTTACAGAGGTCACAGGCACATGGCCTCGGACATGCCCGTGCGTCCAACCTGTGGCAAAATAGGGTATACATACTGAATTGTTCACACGCCTGAGACACGCCCGTGTACCTCACCCGTGGTCGACACTGACTTGCACCGCACGACTAGTCACATGCTTGTGTGTCCAGCCCGTGGTCGATTCTAATTTGAATCAATTTACAAATTCAAAAGACATAGTCAAGCCACACACCCGTGTGCTCATCCGTATGGGCAATTATAGGCCATTTTCAAGGCCAAATACCATCCTACAAGCTTCAAATCTCGTGCATTTATACCTCAATTGACAACCAAAACATACCAATATATGCACCAAAATAATCATCATCTATTTCTATACTCAATATCATCTCAAATAAGTCTATCCAAAGTATCAAATGTACATCCCAAAACATATAAAACAAGCATCATGTAATTCATATTATAATTCCTCATTTAATCTATCATTATCAACAACCAATTTAAACATGAAACATACCATATTCATTACTCACTACTTCATACCACATTCATTATTTACATAACCTACATATATAAGCTTATATCATTCAACTTCCAAGCCATATCACATGGCAAGGTTCAAACATCCCATAATCACTAGCCTATACATGCCATATACCAAATATATACATCTTTCAAAAGTACCAAAATAGATAGCCAATAGTGTGATTGAGTTACTGACAATCCCCGGATCTGAAATAGCTTTGCTGGCACAGTAAAACAGAGAAACATATCACACAATAAGCTTTTAAAGCTTAGTAAGTTTGTAATATAATACATATTACTCAAAAATACAAAATCAATACATAAATAAACCATCACTTAGATTGATTTACAACTAAGCACAATGCCATTCCTCAACCATATGCTCAAACATCCATTCATTCAACCTTAAAATCTATCATCAACCACATAGGTTCGGAACGTACCTTTGCCAACACTTAGTTAACAAATGTTCTTGCTACTCAATACTAGATACTATATTTCATTCATTAATCGTTATATCTTCAATTAAATCGCACACATAGTGCCCGTTTCATAGCTAAAACTTAAATAACATCGCACACTTAGTGCCATAATATAAAAACCAAACTTAATTTGATACTGCACACACAGTGCCAATTACAAAGCCGAAGCTTCTATTATTTCTCACACATAGTGCTAATCATCTTGATCTCATTTCCAAATACGCACACTTAGTGCCACCTAACTCGATTACACACATAGCATTACTAATCCAATAATCACATAACTATTCATTTCATAGCATTTAAACAAAAGTTAAGAACACATATTATATCTGAACTTACCTTGGACGTAGAAATACCGAGACTAGTCGATTAATCGAGTACTTTGTCTTTGCCTCGATCTCAATTCAAATCTCTCCTTTCTTGGTTTATACATATTCAAATTTAGCTCATTCAATCATCAATTCATTCAATTTAGTCCAAACACACATATTTAGAGCATTTTACAAAATAGCCCTCACATTTTCACATTTCAACATTTTAATCCCTATTTCACAAAATCATAAAATGCACATAATTTCATTATACCATGCTTAGGTCGAATTCTCCTTATACTCATACAAGCTCATATATTTATTTATTTCACATTTTAGTTCTCCAATTTTTCATTTTCACAATTTATCCCAAATTACTCAATTTCATCAAAACTCTAAATACAAACTATGTTAACCCAACATTAAGCTTTCATATTCCACCAACTAACAACACAAAGCTCACATATTCATCAATGGCATATCTCAAAATCACCTTCAAATTCTAAAATTAAAGCATGGGTTTGATAGAACACAAAGCAACGATCACAAAAACATAGAAATTATCAAAATGAGCTCAAAACATACCTCAATCAAGATCAAAATATGTCGAACCCTTCTGTTCTTTTTCTTTTCTTTTCTTGCTAATATTCGGCCAAGGATGATGATAAAATGGCCATTCTTTTTGATTTATTTAAGTTATATTAACATAAATATTGAATACCAATTTTAGCCTTTTTAATTTCATTTAAAAACCACTAAATTAAGGCTTTTATGTCCATCCATTTATATTATAGAATATTAACAACATAAGGACTCACATTTTATTAAGCCATGCCAAATTAACACTTTAACAATCAGCACACAACTTTTGCATTTTATGCGATTAAGTCCTTTTTGCTAATTAAGCACACAATCGATAAAATTTTCACACAGAACTTTCACACATGCTCAATCACATATTATAAACACCAAAAATAATATAAAAGTATTTTTCCAACCTCAGATTTGTGGTCCCGAAACCACTATTTCGACTAGGGTCTAAACTGGGCTGTTACAACTCTCCCCTCCTTAGGGATTTTCGTCCCCGAAAATCTTACCAGGGAATAGGTTTGGATATTGCTCTCTCATTACATCTTCAGGCTCCCATGTAGCCTTTTCAACTCCGTGTTTATGCCATAACACTTTCACTAAGGAAATTCTCTTATTTCTCAACTCTTTGATCTCACGTGCTAGGATTCGAATCGATTTTTCACTATACGACAAATCTGATTGAATCTCAACCTCACTAGGAGCAATTACATGCAATGGATCATATCTATATTGTTGAAGCATCGATACGTGGAATATATATGAATCTTTTCTCATATAAATGGCAATAACAATCTATAAGCAACCGGTCCAATACGTTCAATAATCTCAAACGGCCTGATAAACCTCAGACTCAGTTTGCCTTTTTGGCCAAATTGAAGTATTTTCTTCCACGGAGACCCTTTCAAAAATACTTTGTCACCAACCTCAAGTTCAATATCTTTTCGTTTCAAATCTGCATAAGACTTCTGACAATCTGACGCTACTTTTAAACTGTCACGAATCACTTTCACTTTCTGCTCAGTCTGTTTTATTAAATCAACCCCGTGAATCTTATTCTCACTCAACTCAGTCCAATATAATGGAGTTTGACATTTTCGACCATAAAGAGCCTCATACAGTGCCATTTTAATGCTAGATTGAAACAAACTCAATCAACGGTAAATGTTTTTCCCATATATTCTCAAATTCAAGAATACAACAGCTCAACATATCTTCGATAACCTGAATGATCCGCTAAGAATGACCATCCGTTTACGGATGAAATGCGGTAGTAAAATGCAACTTTGTGCCTAAAGCCTCTTGTAATTTCTTCCAAAATCGCGAGGTAAATCTCGGATCTCTGTCAGACACAATAGATAGTGGCATTCTGTGCAATCTCACAATCTCAGAGATATACAATTCAGCTAACTTATCAAGTGAATAATGTAATCGCCCGATTTAGGGCCTAGTCGGAATAATGGTGCGAGACCACAAATTTGAATTAGAAATATGTGTTT
The DNA here is from genome assembly GCA_025503065.1 of Gossypium bickii. Lineage (NCBI taxonomy): Eukaryota > Viridiplantae > Streptophyta > Magnoliopsida > Malvales > Malvaceae > Gossypium > Gossypium bickii. Next base: position 39,097,247 of record CP106716.1, read on the forward strand.
AAATGATTTTTCAAGGCTTATGATATATTTTCATAATTGTGTGAAAATTTCATGAAGAAATTTTATGAATTAGTGAACAATTTGTCCATTAGGACTAAATTGAAAAAAGTAGAAAATATGATATTCTAGAAGATTTAAGTATGAAATAGCATCATAAAAATTATTAGAAGTCCTTCTTTAAAAATTAGACCATTATATAATAAGATGGACAAAATGGAAATGGGAAGGAAAAATCTCCAGAAAGGATCATTAAGGGAAATAAAAGATTAAAAAGATTAAAAAGGGAAAAAGAAGACAAAATTGTGTCCATCTTCTCCTTGCCATAGCCAAATTTTACAAGCCCTCCATAGCTAGGGTTTGTTCAACTTTCAAGCTGTAACATCCTAGAATTTGGGGTTCTACTTTTTGCACTATTTCGTGCATTAGGCTAGTTATGCTTGTTATTTGGGTATGTTCGGGGGTCTTGGGAAGGCTCGGGGTTGAATCGGAGTCTTGGTAAAATTTTAATTTTTGGGCATTTAAGGGGGGAAGCTGTTGGCAGCGGGGTTTAAGAGAAAATGTTGTTAAATTGCTAGCACAAGAGGAGCTAGTGGCAATGTGGTGTGGCGTCACTTGTAGGAGCAAAGGGGGAGGAGTTCGAATCCCATCTGCTGCATAATGGAGCTTTATTTTGGTGCCAGGATGGAGAAGAGGTGGCATTCGGCTGGGACTCTGCAAGGTGGTTGTTGAATGGGTTAAAAAGGTTCAAATGGATGGAAGAGAGGAGCTTGAGGAGTTTGAACTAGTCAACCAATTTGAATTGGTGGATGGAGAGTGAATGGAGGAGAAAATGAGAGGTGGTGAGTGAGAAGGAGTTTGGCTGAATGTGGGAAGGTGTGTAGGGGAGCGTTTTCAGTTTTGGCTAGGATAGGTGTGTGCCGGATTTCCCTTTGGTTCTTAGGCATTTCCATCCTAGTATTTTCAGTTATTGTGTGTAGGGGAGGGAGAGAGTGTCGAAACCTTTCAGTAAGTGCTTTAATGATTCTTTTTCCTTTCTTTCAAATTGATGCACATTTGTTCTCTTGAGCATTGCTAAATTTTCAGTTGCTTTTCTCCTCCTTTTTCAATCGTTTTCTTTTATTGTCATCTAATTCCATTTCTACCTTTTCTCTTCTCATCTTTTTCTCTTGAGACCTCTATAGCAGAATCTTTGTTTTCTTCTATTCATCTCTTTCACACTTTCTTCACTAAGTCGAAACTCTCTTCTCCTTCTACTACCTCTTTTTCTTCTTCTTCATCTCTTCTCCTCTACTTCTTTCTCCTCTAACCGAATCTCTGTTCCTTCCCATATCGAATCTGTATTGCCTAAATAGCCTAAGACGTGAAGGGCTATTGTCTGCCAAACTTAGTTGGCTTTTCACCACCATTGTCAGCACAAGGTAACTTCGTATTCCATCTTTTCTTCATTGAGTTTCCCTTAAACCTGAATCTCTTCCTGTGTCAACTAAATTCGATTCTTTCATTATGTGCTATTTAGTCGAACCTTAAAAAGCAAGGTGCCAGGATCCCTTTGGTTGCCGAAAGTCCCTTTCCAATCGGCTTCACTTGTTGTGAGGCCAAATATAGGTACCTATCCACCTTGAAGTGTGTTCGTTCTTTCGTAGGAAGCCAGAGCTCTTATCAGCAGTGGTCGAATGTAGAACCAATCTGCGTTGAATATTAAGGTAAGGAGTTTCTCTCTAGTTCTATATGAGTAGTTTCTCTTCGTTGTACTCTGCCATAACCAAGCCTCCTTGTTAGATATACTCCAATCCTCACTGTATTGCTATCTCTGATCGAGATTTTCTTCATGGATGTGAGTGCTAGCCTATCTAAGGAGGGGAGTGGACTCGTAGTCTCTGCTCCCAAGTTCAAATGACGTGCTGTGTCGGCGGTTCAAGACTTTTTGCTGGGTTGTGGTAAAGAGCCGACATCTGTTTGGGATAGGCAAATAGTGGTTATTCCTACTAGTGAGAGTAGCGACGTACAGGAGTGTCTAGTTCATCGCGTGATCAGGTATGTAATTCTCACACCATCGTTTGTTTGATTAGTAATAAGTATGTGAGTTGTTTAAAAGCCAAAACATCGGTAACGGCTATTGAGCTACCCTTGTGGGGGTAAAATCGGAGATGCCAGGTTAGTTAGCTTTTTATTTTGTCATGTAAATACTTTATCATGAATATATGTATGCTCTGATTATTCGATTTACATTTGACATACATTGCATTCATTATATTGTGATTATATGTTGCATGGGATTGGGATATTATATTGATTAAAAGGGGCAGTGTATATCGGTGACTCTGTCACATTATTACGATGGCTTGGTGCCACATATATCGGTGACTCTGTCACATTGTTTCGATGGTTAGGCCACATATATCGGTGACTCAGTCACATTATATCAGCTTTGAATAGCATGACTGTCAGCATGACCGCCAATGAGGAGTGTAGCAGATGGAGGGTTGATTGTAGAAATCCCCACAGGTGTGTTGAGGTTGGACATATGGAGCGGTGTGTAGAGGATGGAATACTAGGTGGGCCTGGGTTGCATTGCATTCATTATCTGATATGCCATGTTTTAGGGCTACGACCCGATTCGATCCGTATAGGCTTCATCCAAATTTTTTACCGTGAGGGCTAAGGCCCAATTTGCTTCTGTGGGCTTAGGCCCAGATTTCGTTCGTAAGGGGAATTGCACACTAAGTTCTTGTAACTCACCCCTCTGTTTAACATTTTTTTAGGTGATCCCCGGCACTGAGGATTTGGAGCCGAGGCAAACTCTGTGGTGGCTATGTGTTACTTCTTTTGTAAACTCTGTTTTTCTTTATTTTGAACTTATTTCAAATTTGGGAATTTATTATGTAATAAGGCCTTCAGGATTTTTAATTTGGGTTTTTTGCTTTTATACACATACTATCTAATATAAACTGATCAATACGGGGTTTTCTAAAAACATGAACAACCATTTTCCAAAACATTAACAAACGGATTGCAAGCAATAAATAATTAACTCGGGATTTCCTTAGAATTACACAAACTGTTTTAAAATGTCACGTTTCTGAAATCCACTAGTTTCGATTTTTTGTATCACAAAACCAGTTTTCGATTGTCAGTATTATTAATGAAATTTTTCAAGAAAACCTTAAAAATGAATTTGATTTTCAAAATGATTACAAAACGCGAAGTTTTTAAAATCACAAAGTTTTCTTTAAACAACCTTTCCATGTGACATACCGGATCCAGTCGTAATGTTTAGGCCGGGTTCGAGGTGTTACACAAGCTTGATTGTAAGTATCTCTTAGCCCCGTTTTTAATGCTCTTCGTATTTTTGAAATCCTTGTAGCTTGGTTTAGCTATTTTTAGCTATATTTTGAGCTAGGGTTCATGAAGATTATGAAAGTTTGATGTAGGATAAACATCTTTTTCTAAGTGATTTTCATGAAAAATGCATGTAAAGACTAAATTGCAGAAGTTATGAAAATGGTCATACATGAGTGAAGTAATGGAAATTGAAGTCATAGTTGAGAATGTGATTCGGGTAGGATTGAAATGTAAGAAAGTTGAATGAAAAACATTTTACGAGCCTAGGGGCAAAAGTGTAATTATGAGAAAGTTTAGGGGCAAAATTATAATTTTGCCAAAGTATGAGTTATGAGTCAATTTAATCAATGTGAATATTAAACAAGTTAAACTGTCATTATAGATCAAGAAACACGAAACCCGGACCGAAACCGAGGCAAGAATAAGGTTGAGGACTAAATTGCACAACTCTACACATTTTGTGTACCGAGGTAAGTTTGTATGAATTTTAATCTACATATTACTTTTATAATTAAATTACTTACTATGTCGTACAATGTACATTATTTTCATGAAGTTGATTGACAATGCCTAATAAGGAAATCAATTAGAATAAGTAAGTAAAAGTCCCGATTGAAAATTTGGAATGGCGAAGATACCTATATCACGACATGAGATAAGGAAAGTCCGAGTAAGACCATGTTTGGGATATGGCATCGGCATCAAGGAATGTAGGTCTCGTGTAAGACCATGCCTGGGACATGGCATCGGCACCGAAAGTAGATCCTGTATAAGACCATGTCTAGGACATGGCATCAGCATCGAATAAGGAAGGTCTCGTGTAAGACCATGTCCGGGACATGGCATGACACCATACGAGGAAGGTCCCATGTAAGTCCATGCCAAGGCATGGAATTGGTGAGTCCATATGGCAAGGATACCACGTAAGACCATGTCAAAACATGGAAATGGTATGTTTCCAAGGAAACATATAAATAAAATTTCGTGTAAGACCATGTCTGGGACATGGCCTCGACATCAAGCTAAGGAATCCCGTGTAAGACCATATCTGGGATATGGTATCGATATCATAAAGCAGTCCCATGTAAAACTGTAATATCCTTAAATCGGGGTCTCTGCATTTTGCATGTGATTGCATGTGATGATATGTCTGCTGTGATCGTTTGGTATGTTTTGGGGTCTAGGCATGACCCTGGGTTAGGCCTGAGTTAAGGCTAAAAATTTTGTTTTAGTGCTTGGGAAGAGGGAGCTAGGAGAGTTAGGGGTTAAAAGAATTTATTGGAGGTTTGAGACACAAACAACCTAGTGGCAAAGTGGCAAAGGAGGCGCCACTAAGGTGCTAGGAGAGTGACGCCCATGCAGGGAAGGAGTGCTTGGGTTCGAGCTGCAGAAATCCCTTTTTTACTTATTCTTTTTCACGCCAGAAGCAGGGAAGAGGTGTGCTCAAGTGGGACTCTCTTGAATGGATGAGGATTAAGTCAACAGTTTTGAAATGGATGGAGAGGAGAAAAATGTGGAGTCTGACTCATTCAAACCGATTTGAATGAGCGGATGGGAGAGCCTAGAGGTGTTGGCCGAATTAGGGACTGTGAGAGAGGAGGTGTAATCGGCTTGGGAACTTGGGGGTAGGCCGAATCTCCATAACCAAGGGAGAGTGCATTTCGGCTAGCTTAGGGACTTTCTTTTCTTTTCGTGTAGTGTCAAACCGAAACACCAAAGTACACTTTCTCTCTTTTCTCTTTTGGCAACGTGGGCATTTGGCCGATTCATTTTTGCAACCCCCTTTAAAGAGCCGAAACTCCCTCTTTATCGAATCCACCTTTGTCACTTCTTCTTTTTCCTATTTTTTCTCAAAGCCGAAACCAACACCCACTCTTCAGTCGATTTCTTTCTTCTTCTTTTTCGAATCTCCTTGTGCCGAAACTTCTTCCATTCTCTCTTTGCCGAATCCCTTCTTTTCCATTCCATTTTCCTCTCCATCTCTTCTATCTTGAAAACCCGAAAGCCTTATTTGTTTCTCTTTCGTTTCCATCAAGAACCTTGGCCAAATGCTCTTAGCTTTATTTCCTTTCTCTTCTCACGTGATCTAGTCTTCATTGAAGTGCCGAAATCAAGTTCTTTCTTTTGGGGTTATAGCCGAATCTCCTGGTAAGTGAGTTCCTCTTCTCTTCTTGATCGATTTGTGGTAATGCTGAAACCCCACTCCTCTATCTTCCCTTCTGGTATAGGTCTATATATTAAACTGCATTGTTGTTCTATGTTGGTAGCCGAAATTCCTAACATCACCCAGGGGTGCCGAACTTTGGTGATTGGAGGCCGAACCTGTCAGTACGGTAAGGTGGTGACAAACTCTTCTAGTTTTCAGAATTCATGCTAAAGGCCGAATGGTTCCTGGATTCTTAATGTTGGGTTTAGGTCGATTGTAGGGAGGAGTACAACCTAAATCAGTGGATCTTCAGGATTTGGCTAAGCGATCTAGGTAAGGGTTCTAACGTGTTGGGATCTATTTCATTTTCTTTCAAAGCCGAGGGCTAATCATGTTTGAATGCTAGGGCTTGGCCGATTGCAAGGGAGCTTCATCACGTAGTTCGAGATTTGGTTGGAAACCAAATCAGCATTAAGGTAAGGTACTACCTTTGTGCGATATGTCCTTCGGGATTTCTAGTTGGGCCGAATGGGCATTTGGTTACTAACAAGGTGTTGGCCGATTGTAGGAAAGGGAAGGCAAATATTTTGGGATCTCGCCAGTTTCGCGTAGTTTCGGGATTTCACTTAGATCTTCGAATAGTCAGGTGTGTAACCTTACACACTTCATTAGTATTACATGTTATTGTGTTTACTGTTAAAACCGATTAGCCATTGAAATTAGTGATTTTGCCTTGTGGGCATGAGCGTGGACTCCGCGTAAGTCCCCTGTTATGTGGTTTTTGATATACATCGTCATGTCACTGTTAAATGCTATGCTATGCGTTATTTGCATGATTACATGATATTATGCCACGTATGATATGGACATGATGATGGGATTGATGAGAGGAGGGGGAAGATTTATTTGGACTGTCATCAGTGGTTTTGACCACACGACGGGTTGGCCCCGTCTTTGATATTCTTATTTGTAACTAAGTCCCAGTGGTTTTGACCACCGATGGTTTTGACCACATTTATGATATTTGTGACTACAGCCACCAGTGGTTTTGACCACATATGGATATTGTGACTCGTCCCAGTGGTTTGGTACCACAGTGGGTTGGCCCCACATGATTGATTACGGAATTGTCATCAGTGGTTTGACCACACGATGGGTTGGCCCCATCACTTGATCTGTGACTACGGTCACCAGTGGTTTTGACCACCAGTGGTTTTGACCACACGGGGTAGATAAAGGAGATCGGATGGTTAGGTTATGGGGTTGCATAATTTGCATGTTCTATTAATGACTTGTGTAAATGCTATTCCATCGGGTTGGGGATTTATACAGAGAGTCTCGGTGACTCATCCCTTCCCTTATATTTTACAGATGAGGCATAGATCGCGAATATAGAGCTGGGGAGGACTCGAGGTGGCCATACAAACTTATTTTTCGGGTTTTGACTTTAAATTATAATTTTGGTTTTATTTATTTACTTTAAATTTGGGTTTTGTTCTGTAATAAGGCCGCTAAGTGTTATTTTGGGTTTTTAATCACTTGCTTTAAATTTTGATTATATTATGCATGTGCTTAATAAATTGATTGTTTAAATAACCGGTAAAAAGCAACATTTTCAAAATTATATCTCTTTCGGGTTTTCAAACCTTACTATCGGGTAACAACATTCACAATATGATTATAATGGTAACCTAAATGATTTTCAAATTTAATTTTTCAAATAACTTCAGAAGCGAATGGTTTTAACTTGACTACACACAACTTACTCAGAATTTAGAAGAATCACATGATATCCAAAAACTAGTAACAACAAACGTATTTTTCAAGCATGAGTTTCTCGGGTTTTAAAGCAACACTAAAACGATTTCAACATCACTCTATACCGGGTTTTCTAAACTCTAAAATGATAAAGAGTTTTTTCAATGGAATTAAACCGGTAACTTGTTTCTTCAAAACGTTTTTCACTCCGTAACATGCTAGATTCGATCGTGGTGTGTTGACCGGGTTTGGGGTGTTACAAAGACCATATCTGGAATATGGAATTGGTATCGAGACACATGTTTGACGAGATTGAGTATCCTCCGACATTCTAAGTAATTCACCAGGCAAAAGCAACAAGTATGAAAGAAGTGACAAGAAAGCTATGTAAGCATATTAATACAAGTTAAGTTATTTAAGAATGATAAAGAACTCTACTCGAGTTAAGGAAGATAATGATTTGATGTTCATATTATATTAGCATAAGTGCTAATCTATGTGATTAAGTGATATAGGTACCCTAATTTAATTACAAGTATGAAATTATAATGTGGTAAGTGTTTAGAAAGAGTAAGTAAGTTCAAGTACTTGAAATTTGTGATTAAGTGATATAGGTACCCTAATGTAATGCATATCTTCAACTCATATCTAGCCAAATCACATGGCTAAGTTCATATAACAAACTTATACCAGATACTAGCCTATACATGCCATATCTAGCTATATACATTTCCAAAATGTACCAAAACAAATTGAGTAGTGTGATGACGATCCACGATGGTCCCCCGAGCCTACAGTAGCTTTGACGACCTATAAAACAGAGAAAACACACACACACAGAGAGTAAGCTTACCAAAAAGCTTAGTAAGTCATAATACAAATTAACTTAACATGTAAAGCATATAAGCATATAAAAACGTTGGCACAATTCATATTCATAGCAAATTTATCACATATATGCTTTGGTCCATATTCTTGGCCATATTTGCCATAGTCATTAATTCAAAAATCATATATATATATACATAACTTTTTCATAATCATTCTTGCATCTTAGTCACATTCTCATATTAATCATACATTTCTTCAAATCAAAATCACATAGGTACTTACCTTTCATACACATTTAGTATGCGTACCAAATGTACCTGAAACGAATATACATTCACATAATTGAACATAGCTCGAATTTTGCCCGTTGAACCGATAGGAATCTAATAGGATACTCAGAAAGCTCGAAATAGTCGTACAATGCCAACGTCCCAGACGAGGTCTTACGTGTACTCGAATAACGATGCCATTGTCCCAGATAGGGTCCTACACGAATCAATACGATGACGATGTCTCAGACATGGTCTCATATGTAAAGCTCATATCGATGCCAACGTCCCAGACGTGGTCTTACATGATAAAACAGAACAGATACCTATGTCATGACATAGCTAATCCTATATATTTCTAGGTTCGTACGGGACTTCTCAGACTTTTCACTATTTCGACCTTGTCTCAGAATTCATGTACATAGCATCTCATAAGCATTCATTATCATTTATAGTCATATGAATATGCTCAATTCAATACAATTACATTTATTTGCAATATGACTTAGCCCAGATTCGATTTAACGGAAATGGAAACGGCTACTCGGTTACTTTCGCTTTCCCGCGACCTAAGTCCGTTCTCCTCAGTTCTTGATCTATACATATTCAAAATTAACCCTTTTATACACTAACTCATTCAATTCAATCCAAGGACACACGTTTAGGTCTATTTGCAATTTAACCCTCATATTTGAATAATTTATCAATTTAGTCCATTTTTCTCAAAACATCAAATTCACAAAATCATCTTTTAACCATGCTTAGCCGAATGTTCATACATCTCATACAAGCCCATGCTTTTCATCAAATTTTCAATTTAGTCCCTCAAGTTAGTATTTTCACAATTTAGCCTTAATTAGCTAAGTTCATCAAAAATTCAAGAACAAAATATGTTCATCTAGTGCAAATCTTTCATTTAACAACTAAACTCATCACAAAGCTTAACATATCATCAATGGCATATCTCACAAACATCATCAATACACAAGATCGAGACATGGGCTTGATAGTAGACAAAGCAACGGTTGCAAAAACGTAGAAATTATCAAAAACTGACTAAAAACATACCTTGAATTTGGCTTGTAAGAAACCGAATATTCAAAGCTTCAAAGCTTTCTTTCTCTTTGTGTTTTCAGTGGAGAATGCATGAATGAATGCTCATTTTCGTGTATTTTATTAATGATTCATTAATAAACAATTTCCAATTTTAGCCTTATAAGATAAAATCACAAAACATAATTTCCAAGGTTATTATGGACCATAATCGTCCACTATCTATAGAAATGGCTAATTTGCCATATAAATCCTCCATACATATAAAGACACGGCAAATAGATACTTTTTCTTGCAGCATGCTAGTTTTGCATTCAGTGCAATTTACTCCTTTGCTCAAATTAAACACACAGACGGACGAACTAACTCACAGAAATTTAGCACATGCTTAATCATTTATCAGAGGCACAGAAAATAATATTAAAACATTATACAGACTCAAATTTGTGGTCCCGAAACCACTGTTCCGACTAAGGTATAAACCAGACCGTTACAATTCTCCCCCTTTAGGGATTTCATCCCCAAAAATCTTACCGTTAAACAGAGTCGAATATTGCTGTCTCATTGAATCTTCGGGCTCCCGCATAGCCTATTCTATTCCGTGTCGATTCCATAATACTTTCACTAACGGTATTTTCTTATTTCTCAACTCTTTCACTTCACGAGATAAAATATAGATCGGTTATTCTTCGTATGTCATATCAGATCAGATTTCAATTTTAGATGGGGCAATCACATGTGACAGATCAAAATTATATTTACGGAGCATCGAGGCATGAAATACATTGTGGATCTTTTCTAGCTCAAAGGGCAACCTTAATCTATATGCAAAAGGCTTGACACGTTCAATGATCTCATACGACCCGATAAACCTCGGACTTAACTTGCCTTTACGTCTGAATCAGAGCACTTTCTTCCACGAAGACACTTTCGGAAATACTCTGTCACCAATCTCAAATTCTATATCTTTTCGTTTCAAGTCTGCATAAGACTTCTGACGATCAGATGCTGCTTTCAAACAATCTCGTATCAATTTCACTTTCTATTCTGAATCTTTTATCAAATCGACACCGTGTAACTTATTTTCATTGAGCTCAGTCCAAAACAGAGGTGTACGACATTTACATCCATACAAAGCTTCATATAGTGCCATTTTGACGCTCGACTGAAAACTATTGTTGTATGCAAATTCAATCAATGGTAGGTACTGCTCTCACGTATCGTCAAATTCAAGAATGCAACATCTTAACATATCTTCAAGAATTCTGAATAATTCGTTCGGATTGACCATTTGTTTGCAGATGAAAAGCGATACTGAAATGCAATTTCGTGCCCAAAGCTTCTTGTAATTTCTTCCACGATCTTGATGTAAACCTCGGATCTCTATTAGACACAATAGATAACGGCACCCCTTGCAATCTAACAATCTCAGAAATATAAAGCTTGGCTAATCTATCAAGTGAATAGTCAGATCTTATCGGAATAAAATGGGCAGATCTTGTCAATCGGTCAACTATGACCCAAATCGCATCTTTCTTTCTCGGAGTCTGAGGCAAACCAGAAACAAAATCCATTGTCACTCTATCCCATTTCCATTTAGGAATCAGAAATGGCTGTAGGAAATTAGACGGAACTTGATGTTCAGCTTTCACTTGTTGACAGATTAAACATTTTGAAACAGAGTCAGTAATATCACGTTTCATACCAGACCACCAATAGTGTCGTTTCAAATCTTGATACATTTTCGTACTCCTCGGATGAACAGATAGACGATTGTTATGTGCTTCTCTCAAAATCAGCTAAATCAACTCCAGATTTCTCAGAACACAGATACGACCTCAAAATCTCAAACAATCATCAATAACTCAAAATTCAGATTTAGAATTTGAATCAAACTGAGCTTGTTTCAATAACAACTCATTATCAACTTTCTAAGCATCACATATCTACTGTATAAACAATGGTGTCGCTTTTAATTCAGCTACCACAGAATTATTACCAGACAAATCTAACTGAGTATTCAAATCACTTAATGGTTAGAACAATGATTTTCTACTTAAGGCATTAGCAACAACGTTTGCTTTACTCGGATAATAATCAATCACAAGCTCATAATCTTTTAACAGTTCTAACCATCTTCTTTGAAGCAGGTTCAAATCTTTTTGAGTCATCAAATATTTCAGACTTTTATGATTTGAAACACGTGACATTTCTCACCATAGAGATAATGGCGCCAGATCTTTAGTGCAAACACAATCGCAGCTAGCTCAAGGTCGTGCGTTGGATAGTTCTTTTCGTGAGGCTTCAATTGTCTCGAGGCATAAGCTACAACTTTGCCTTCTTGCATCAAAACACATCCCAGACCATTTAACAAAGCATCACTGTATATAATAAATTCTTTACCCGACTGGGTTTGATAACACACTAGAGCTTCATTATGAGTTTTCAACTGATCAAAACTTTTCTGGCATTTATCTGACCATTCAAATCTAACATCTTTCAAAAGTAGTTTAGTCAATAGAGTAGCTATCGTTGAAAAGCCTTTTACAAATCTACGGTAATAACCAGCAAGTCCCAGAAAACTACAGACTTCAGACACATTCCTCGGAGGTTTTCAATCCAGAATAGCAGAAATCTTGCTCTGATCAACTCGAATTCCAGAAGCTGATACAATATGTCCCAAAAAACTAACCTTATGCAACCAAAATTCACATTTGTTGAATTTTACATACAATTATTTTTCTCTCAGAGTTTGCAACACGATTCTCAAATGTTCAGCATGCTCATTTTCATCACGTGAAATAAATTAAGATGTCATCTATGAATAGTACAACAAATTGATCTAAGTACGGTCTAAAAATTCTGTTCATCAGATCCATAAAAATAGCAGGAGCATTTGTTAATCCAAATGGCATAACTAAATTTAATATCCTGAAATAGGGGTTATTTGTGATGGAATTGTTTTGCATGAGTTTGGACTGTTGTGTTATTATTGTAAGTGTTTTAAGATCTAGTTATAAGTCTAGAGTAGGCCCAAGTGGCAGGAAATTTTTGTTTTTAAGCTTTAAGTAAAGGGAGCTGAAGGAGCTAGGGGTTTAGTGTAATTCGTGAGGTATTTTAGCATAAGAATTGGCTTGGTAAAGTGGCAAGGAGGCGCCACCTAGAGCCTTGAGGATGACGCCACATGCAGGGAAGGGAGAGCTCAGGTTCGAGCAGCAGAAATCTCACTTTCTGCTTATCATTTTGACGCCAAGGGAGGAGGAGTTGTGCTCAGCTCAAATTCTGTCAGATAAGTATGGACTAAGTCAAACTTATTTGAATTAGTGGCAGGGAGAAAAATTAGGAGCTTGTGAATTTCAAACTCTTTTGAATTAGTGGCTAGTAGGAATTTGAGGAAGTGGCCGAATTTCGAACTCCTGCTTAGGAGGAGTGTTCGGTTTTGGAAAGCTGAGGAGAGGAGGGTGCCGAATTAGGCACCTAGTTGTACATTTTCGGCTAGCTTTTGTTTTGTGTCAAAGCCGAAAGTAAACCCTTTGAGTGTGCCGATTTCTCCATAGTGCACCATTGTGAAGCAAAAGCCGAAAAGATCATAGGTGTTTGCCAAATTCTCTCTTAGGCAGTTGGCTGAATCTCCATTTGAGCCCTTTCTCATCTTTCATTTTCTTTGAAGCTGAAAGTAACCCTCTTCTCTTCTTTTTCTTTTCTATTCTCAAGTGTTTGGCCAAACCTCTCTTTCCCCCATCTCTTTTTTTCCTTTCTTTCATTTTTGCTCAAAGCCGAAAGCATCCCTCTCCCATTCTATTTTATTTTCTTCTCTCCATTCTCTTCTTTCTTTTATTGCCGAACCCTCCCTCTCTTACTTTCATTTTTCTTTTACCTTCTCTTTCTCCACTCTAGCCGAATCCTATTTGTCTGTTTCCACCAACCATAGCCGAATCTCCCTTCTTTCTTCTTGTTTTTGTTTTGGCCGAATCTCAATCAAGCCTTGATCTCCTTTTGTTTTTCTCTGATCGATTTTGAAGAAGGGTAAGTGTCTTGGCCGAATTTCTTTATTTCTTTTTTTCTCTTCTCTTGGTCGATTCTCATGAAAGAAGAAGCCGATTTTGGCATTTGTTAGCAAGGTTTCTGATTACCTTTGAAAACCGATTTCTTCTAGGCTCTTCGGGACTTTGGAAGCAGTAGATCTGAGCCATCTATTCTCTGTCAAGCGATTCGTTAAGTCTGTGGTAAGGATCTATATTGGTTCTTCATTCTTTGAGTTGTTGAAAAGCCAAAGGCTATTGAAAGTGAATTTTGTTGTTGGCCGATTGTAGGGGGAGAAGCAGTCTCGCATATCTTGGGTTGTGGTTAGCATTCGTAAGGAAGAAAGTTAAAGGTTAGGTTAGTTATGCGTTATCTCATCCTTCGGGATTTATTGGTATGGTCGAATGGCCTTGTTAATGGTTTTGTGGTTTGGTCGAATATAGGACAAGGAGATCTAGTGTAGTAGATCGGGTCTTCGGGATTTAGTGATTGCGTTAGTAATAGGTGTGTAACTTACACACTTTATAACTTGGTAAATATATTAATAACCTGATATGATACCTTATGGGTATGAGCAAGGATTCGGGTAAATCCGTTTCGATAACATTTCTGCTATATGTTGTATGATAATACGATCTACAATATATTTGCTGTATATTTCATATTAAAGCATGATGGCATGATTTGCGTAAGTATTGCATTGTTATGGGTGATGTAAGAGGAAGGGGAAGTTTGATATCCGTGACTTTGGGTTACCAAAGATTTGGCACCTCCAGTGGTTTGGTACCATAGTTGATTTCGTGACTTTGGGTCACCAGAGGTTTGGCACCTCATAGCGACTCGTCCCAGTGGCTTAGCACCACAGTGGGTTGGCCCCACAGTTGATATATCAGGATTGTCGCCAGTGTTTTGGTATCACACGTGGGTTGGCCCCACACTTGGATTATCGATATTTCGTGACTCTGGGTCACCAGAGGTTTGGCACCTCATAGCGACTCGTCCCAGTGGCTTAGCACCACAGTGGGTGGGACTCACATTTGACATGACGGGATTGTCGCCAGTGATTTTGTATCACAATATGGGTTGGCCCCACAGATGGATTATTCGTGACTTTGGGTCACCAGTGGTTTGGCACCACATTATTATTGGATATCGTGACTTTGGTCACCAATGGTTTGGCACCACCAGTGGTTTGGTACCACACGGGGTAGAAACAGAGTTATGGATGGCTAGGTTTGGGTACATGATATATATTGCTTGGTTATGATTTGTGTAAGCATGTTGCATTAACCGGGAGGGGGATTATGCACTGAGTCTTGGTGACTCACCTTCTCCCTTATCTTTTCAGATGACTCGTAGATTACAGATGAGGAGCCGGATGGACTCGTGTTGGCCATGCAGTATTTGCTTTTGGGTTATTAAACAACTTATGGGTACTTAATTTTATTTCACTTTAAATTCGATTTTTATTTTATTTGGGTTTGTAATAAGGCCTTTTAATTATGTTTTGGATTATTTATATGCTTTGGATTTGTTTTAAACTTGGCTAAATGAATTACATGGTTGATTTAATAATATGAGCCCAAGGTTTTCTGAACTATAGAACGCAATGGTTTTCCAAATCTTTACCATCGGGTAATACAAATCAGTTGATAACAACAACAACTCAAATGGATTTCAAACTTAAGTTTTCCATATTCAACTTAACTGATTTCTAAATAACTAAGAAAGAACCCTTCGGTTTATAAATGACATAAACGTTTTCTAAACCTATGGATCAACAACTAAGTTTTAAAGATTTATTATCGGGATTTCAAGGTATATCATGGGTTTTTAACTAATCATGCACCTGATTTCTACAAGCATAAAACAACAAAGAGTTTTCACTGAAATTTAACCAGTAACCTGTTTTCTTCAAAACGTTTTCCTCTGGGACATGCCAGATTCGATCGTGGTGTGTTGACCGGGTTTAGGGTGTTATAATTGTGGTATCAGAGCTAAGTTCAAAGGCTCGGCTGTGAGCCTGAGGCCCAAAATGTTTTAAATTATGGTTTCAAAATGGTTTTGGTTGAAATATATGGTTTGAAAGGCATGGCACCGAGTCTCTGGCACCAATCCGCCAAGGTAAGTACCCCTAACTATTATTTATGATTTTTGGATGTTATAAACTCTGAATAACTAGTGATAGTGGACTACCCTAGAGACTGAAATTTATAGGACTCTATGGACTCGTGAAAACAAAACTCCTTAATAAGAACTGTTCATAAGACTGTGCTTTAAAGATAGTGGAATAATGACTAATGCATAAAACTTTTAAATCAGAGAAGTCGAGACTTTAGTCATGAGTACTCGAGGTGGTCGTGGTTGTAATACATGTGGACGTGGTCGGGGTAGGATGACAATGTCTGAACCAGTGGGGTCTGGTCAGGGGTCAGAGAATGAGATACCAGCACCATCACCAGCTGTAGGTGGTGAGTTTCAGGATCAGACGGGGGATGACGCGGTATCACAGGCGATGCTGCGAGTTCTTAAGAGGGTAGCTGGAGTAGGTGGAGGGGCGGGAGCTTAGAAATCTGTATCTGAGGGACTCCGAGCCAATGGAGCCGAGGTATTTCGAGGTGTTTCTGGTGTGGCTCCCAGTACGGCTGAGTATTGGTTAGAGGCAACAGAGCGGATCATGGATGACTTGGATATGACTGCTGAGGAAACATTGAAGGGGATAGTGTCGCTTTTCTGGGATGAGTCATACCAGTGGTGGCTCACGGTTCGGGATAGTGCTGCAGCGGATGGCCTCACTTGGGACTATTTTAAGGCAGCTTATCAGAAGAAGTATGTTGGGTCTAGCTATATTGATGCGCAGCGGAAGGAGTTTCTGAGGCTGGTTCAGGGTAGTAAGTCTGTATCAGAGTAAGAGGCAGAATTTTTAAGGTTGAGCCAGTATGCTAGAGGTATCGTGGCTACAGAACATGAGCGTTGTGTCAGGTTTGAGGATGGTTTGAGAGATGAGATGAGGTTGCTAATTGCTCCACAGCAGAGCGAGAGTTTGCTGTGTTGGTGGAAAAAGCTAAGGTAGCTGAAGGGGTAAAGGAGTCCGTGAGACAGAATCTGGATAGGAATAGACATAAGAGAGGTTTTGGATCATCTGGGTCAGCCAGTAATTCTCAAAAAAAGGCTAGGCAGAGTGGGCCGAATCAGGTAAGAAGGCCTATTGCTGCTAATCAGGGACTGGCGCAGTGTAATCGATGTGGGAAATCTCATTGGGAAGGATATTGGACCGGTGGAAACGGATGTTTTGAGTGTGGCTCGCTGGATCATCGTGTGAGGGACTATCCACGTAAGCTAGCCAGGATTCAGTCTGAGGGTCAGGGTCGTGCTCAGTTTAGAAATGAGGGACCGCCACCACAGAGGGGTCGTGGTAATGGTAGAGGAGGTAATGGTTCTAGTCGGGGCCGCGTAGCACCGGGTAGAGGTGTAGGCAACAATGAGGCAAGACAGCCTGGGTTGGTATATGCAGCAAGGTGTCGAGAGGAGGGCGACGCACCGGACGTCATAACTGATACGTTCTTAATCTTTGGTTTACCTTATACCTCTTTGATTGATGTGGGTTCGACGCATTCGTATGTTGCTAGTAGCATAGTAGAGACCATGAACCGAGACTTTGAGACTACTTCTAGGGAGATGACAGTAATTAGCCCTCTAGGTCACTCTGTAGAAGTAAATAAGCTATATAGGGATGTACCCCCAGAACTCCAAGGGGTAGTGTTTGTAGCTGATCTGATGGAACTGCCGTTTGTGGAGTTCAATCTGATTCTTGGGATGGACCGGTTGGTTAAGTACCAGGCAAGTTTGGATTGCGCGGCTAAGCGCATGGTTTTGAAAACGACTGAGGGTGAAGAAGTGGTGATGATAGGTAATAGAAGAGATTATCTATCCAACATGGTATCTACCTTGAAAGTCGAGAGGGTGGTCAGGAAGGGCTGTGAAGCGTTTATGGTTCATGTGTGTGCTTTGGAGGCTAAGGAGTCTGTGGTAGGGAATGTCCGAACAATAAAGGAATTTGCTGACATATTCCAAGAGGAACTTCTGGGATTGCCTCCAGATCGTGAGGTTGAATTTGGCATAGATCTGTTACCCAGAACTGCGCCAGTGTCTATTGCTCCGTATAGGATGGCGCCAAAGTAATTACTGGAACTGAAGCCTCAGATTCAGGAGTTGTTGGACTGAGGATTTATCCGGCCAAGTGTTTCACCTTGGGGAGCGCCAGTACTCTTTGTCAAGAAGAAAGATGGTACAATGCGGATGTGTATAGACTACCGCCAGTTGAATAAGCTGACAATCAAGAACAAGTATCCGTTGCAGAGAATAGATGATTTGTTTGATCAGCTTAAGGGTAAATTGGTTTTCTCAAAGATTGATCTAAGGTCTGGGTATCATCAGCTAAAGGTGAAAGAGAATGATATCCACAAGATGGCGTTTCGCACTCGGTATGGGCACTACGAGTTTCTGGTAATGCCATTTGGGTTGACTAACACACCGGCAGCATCTATGGATATGATAAACTGGGTATTCCAGTAGTATTTGGATCAATTTTTCGTGGTTTTTATAGACGACATCTTGGTATACTCAAGGTCATAGGAGGAGCATGATGCGCATTTGCAGATAGTGTTGCAGATTCTGAGGGAAAAGCAGCTATATGCCAAATTTAGTAAGTGTGAGTTTTGGCTTAGGGAGGTGACTTTCTTGTGTCATGTAGTATCAGCTGAGGGGATTAGAGTGGATCCTCGAAAGAATGAGGTAGTGTTGGATTGGAAACCACCTAAGTCAGTGGTAGAGATTCGGAGTTTTCTAGGTTTGGCAGGGTATTACCGAAGATTTGTAGAGGGATTTTCATTGATCGCAGCACCAATGACCAAGTTGTTGAGGAAAGGAGTTCCATTTGTGTGGACTGAGAAGCAGCAAGAAAGTTTCGACAAGTTGAAAAAGATTCTGACTGAAGCTCCGGTTTTGATTCAGCCTGAGGCGGGAAAGGAATTCACGGTATATTGCGATGCATCACATACTGGCTTGGGATGTGTGTTGATGCAGAAAGGGAAGGTAGTGGCTTATGCATCTCGACAGCTGAGACCGCATGAGGTTAACTATCCGACGCATGACTTGGAATTAGCTGCAGTGGTTTTCGCCTTAAAAATATGGAGACACTATTTGTACGGAGAGAAGTCGATAGTCTACACGGATCATAAGAGTCTGAAGTATCTTTTGACTCGGAAGGATTTGAACTTGAGACAGCGTAGATGGATTGAGTTGTTGAACGACTACGACTATTTAATTGAGTACCATCCAGGCAAGGCTAACGTGGTGGCAGACGCATTGAGCCGTAAGGTTGTATCCGACTTAAGAGCGATGTTCGCTCGTCTTAGCTTATATGACGATGGGAGTCTCTTGGCAGAATTGCAAGTTAAGCCGAATTGGGTTGAGCAGATTAAGGAGAAGCAGTTAGTGGATGAGGGTCTGAATGCTCGGAGGTTGCAAGTTCAGAATGGTGGTTTAGAGTTGTCCAGTGATGGAGTATTGTGTTTTCAGGGGAGAGCTTGTATGCCGAAGAATGTTGAGTTAAGGCAGAGGATTCTTCAGAACGCACATAGCAGTCCATACGCTATGCATCCTGGAGGTAGTAAGATGTATCGAGATTTACGAGAGCAGTTTTGGTGGCCAGGTCTGAAGCGAGAAGTAACTGAGTTTGTGGGTAAATGTCTGACGTGTCAGCAGGTCAAGGCTGAACATCAGTTGCCGTTGGGTTTACTTCAGCCGGTGAAGATTCCACAGTGGAAGTGGGAAAGGATCACTATGGACTTTGTCAGTGGATTACCCCTTACGCCTAGTAAGAAGGACTCAGTTTGGGTGATTGTGGATCGTCTGACTAATACCGGTAAGAGTTGACTACTCGCTTTAGAAGTTAGCTAAGTTGTATGTGGCAGAGATAGTGAGATTGCACGGTGTGCCAGTGTCAATTATCTCGGATAGGGATCCCAAATTCACGTCGAGGTTTTGGACAGTGTTGCATTAGGCGTTGGGTACACGGTTGGATTTCAGTACGGCATTTCATCCACAGTCTGACGGGCAGTCGGAAAGGGTTATACAAATCTTAGAGGATATGCTGAGGGGTTGTGTTTTGGACTTCACAGGCAGCTGGGAAGAGTTTTTACCATTAGCTGAGTTCGCATACAACAATAGTTATCAGGCAAGCATCAAGATGGCACCATATGAGGCGTTGTATGGTAGGAAGTGTCGCACACCTACATGCTGGACAAAGTTAGGTAAACGTTAGATGTTAGGACCAGAGTTGGTTGCAGAGACTGATGATAAGGTTAAGTTGATTCAAGCTCATTTGAAGGAAGCTTCGGACAGGCAGAAGTCATATACCGATCTCAAGCGGAGGGATATAGAGTTTGCCGTGGGTGACAAGGTCTTTCTGAAGGTCTCGCCATGGAAGAAGGTATTGAGGTTTGGAAGGAAAGGTAAGTTAAGTCCAAGGTTTATTGGGCCGTATAAGGTGTTGAGATGAGTGGGACCAGTCGCCTACCAGCTCGAGTTGCCAGCAGAGCTGAGTCAGATTCACGATGTATTCCATGTTTCCATGCTTAGGCGCTATCGTTCAGATCCATCGCATGTTGTAGCAGTAGAGGAAATTGAGGTGAGTCCAGATTTGACCATGGAAGAGGAACCAGTACAGATTCTGGATCGAGGTGTGAAAGTCTTGCGTAAGAAGTCAGTTCCTTTAGTGAAGGTATTATGGCGGAACCATGGCATGGAAGAAGCTACGTGGGAACTAGAGGATGTGATAAGACAGCAATACCCTCAACTCTTTTGACCAGTAATTTCGAGGCTGAAATTATTTTTAAGGGGGTAGAACTGTAATATCCTGAAATAGGGGCTATTTGTGATGGAATTGTTCTGCATGAGTTTGGACTGTTGTGTTATTATTGGAAGTGTTTTAAGATCTAGTTATAAGTCTGGAGTAGGCCCGAGTGGCAGAAATTTTTGTTTTTAAGCTTTAAGTAAAGGGAGCTGAAGGAGCTAGGGGTTAAGTGTAATTCGTGAGGTATTTTAGCATAAGAATTGGCTTGGTAAAGTGGCAAGGAGGCGCCACTTAGAGCCTTGAGGATGATGCCACATGCAGGGAAGGGAGAGCTCAGGTTTGAGCAGCAGAAATCTCACTTTCTGCTTATCATTTTGACGCCAAGGGAGGAAGAGTTGTGCTCAGCTCAAATTCTGTCAGATATGTATGGACTAAGTCAAACTTATTTGAATTGGTGGCAGGGAGAAAAAATAGGAGCTTGTGAATTTCAAACTCTTTTGAATTAGTGGCCAGGAGGAATTTGAAGAAGTGGCCGAATTTTGAACTCCTGCTCAGGAGGAGTGTTCGGTTTTGGAAAGCTGAGGAGAGGAGGGTGCCGAATTTCCTTAGGCACCTAGTTGTGCATTTTCGGCTAGCTTTTGTTTTGTGTCAAAGCCGAAAGCAAACCCTTTGAGTGTGCCGATTTCTCCATAGTGCACCATTGTGAAGCAAAAGCCGAAAAGACCATAGGTGTTTGCCAAATTCTCTCTTAGGCAGTTGGCCGAATCTCCATTTGAGCCCTTTCTCATCTTTCATTTTCTTTGAAGCCAAAAGTAACCCTCTTCTCTTCTTTTTCTTTTCTATTCTCAAGTGTTTGGCCAAACCTCTCTTTCTCCCATCTCTTTTTTTCCTTTCTTTTATTTTTTCTCAAAGCCGAAAGCATCCCTCTCCCATTCTATTTTCTTTTCTTCTCTCTATCCTCTTCTTTATTTTATTGCTGAACCCTCCCTCTTTTACTTCCATTTTTCTTTTCCCTTCTCTTTCTCCACTTTAGCCGAATCCTATTTGTCTGTTTCCATCAACCATAGCCGAATCTCCTTTCTTTCTTCTTGTTTTTGTTTTGGCTGAATCTCAATCAAACCTTGATCTCTTTTTGTTTTTCTCTGATTAGTTTTGAAGAAGGGTAAGTGTCTTGGCCGAATATCTTTATTTATGTTTTTTCTCTTCTCTTGGTCGATTCTCATGAAAGCAGAAGCCAATTTCGGCATTTGTTAGCAAGGTTTCTGATTACCTTTGGAAACCGATTTCTTCTAGGCTCTTCGGGACTTTGGAAGCAGTAGATCTGAGCCATCTATATTCTGTCAAGCGATTCGTTAAGTCTGTGGTAAGGATCTATATTGGTTCTTCATTCTTTGAGTTGTTGAAAAGCCGAAGGCTATTGAAAGTGAATTTTGTTGTTGGCCGATTGTAGGGGGAGAAGCAGTCTCGCATATCTTGGGTTGTGGTTAGCATTCGTAAGGCAGAAAGGTGAGGGTTGGGTTAGTTATGCGTTATCTCATCCTTCGGGATTTATTGGTATGGCCGAATGGCCTTGTTAATGATTTTGTGGTTTGGCCGAATGTAGGACAAGGAGATCTAGTGCAGTAGATCGGGTCTTCAGGATTTAGTGATTGCGTTAGTAATAGGTGTGTGACTTACACACTTTATAACTTGGTAAATATATTAGTAACCTGAATATGTTAAGAGCCGAAACTTGTGTAGATCTTGATATGATACCTTATGGGTATGTGTAAGGATTCGGGTAAGTCCGTTTCGATAAGATTTCTGCTATATGTTGTATGATAATACGATCTATGATATATTTGCTGTATATTTCATATTAAAGCATGATGGCATGATTTGCATAAGTATTTCATTGTTATGGGTGATATGAGAGGAGGGGGAAGTTTGATATCCGTGACTTTGGGTCACCAGAGGTTTGGCACCTCCTGTGGTTTGGTACCACAGTTGATTTCGTGACTTTGGGTCACCAGAGGTTTGGCACCTCATAGCGACTCGTCCCAGTGGCTTAGCACCACAGTCGGTTGGCCCCACAGTTGATATATCGGGATTGTCGCCAGTGATTTGGTATCACACGTGGGTTGGCCCCACACTTGGATTATCGATATTTCGTGACTTTGGGTCACCAGAGGTTTGGTACTTCATAGCGACTCGTCCCAGTGGCTTAGTACCACAGTGGGTGGGCCCCTACATTTGACATGACGGGATTGTCCCCAGTGATTTGGTATCACAATGTGGGTTGGCCCCACAGATGGATTATTTGTGACTTTGGGTCACCAATGGTTTGGCACCACATTATTATTGGATATTGTGACTTTGGGTCACCAGTGGTTTGGCACCACCAGTGGTTTGGTACCACACGGGGTAGAAATGGAGTTATGGATGGCTAGGTTTGGGTGCATGATATATATATTGCTTGGTTATGATTTGTGTAAGCATGTTGCATTAACCGGGAGGGGGATTATGCACTGAGTCTTGGTGACTCACCTTCTCCCTTATCTTTTCAGGTGACTCGTAGATTACGGATGAGGAGCCGGATGGACTCGAGGTGGCCATGCAGTATTTGCTTTTGGGTTATTAAACAACTTATGGGTACTTAATTTTATTTCACATTAAATTCGGTTTTCATTTTATTTGGGTTTGTAATAAGGCCTTTTAATTATGCTTTGGATTATTTATATGCTTTGGATTTGTTTTAAACTTGGCTAAATGAATTACATGGTTGATTTAATAATCTGAGCCCAAGGTTTTCTGAACTATAGAACGCAATGGTTTTCCAAATCTTTACCATCGGGTAATACAAATCAATTGATAATAACAACAACTCAAATGGATTTCAAACTTAAGTTTTCCACATTCAACTTAACTGATTTCTAAATAACTAAGAAAGAACCTTTCGGTTTATAAATGACATAAACGTTTTCTAAACCTATGGATCAACAATTAAGTTTTAAAGATTTATTATCGGGATTTCAAGGTATATTATGGGTTTTTAACTAATCATGCACCTGATTTCTACAAGCATAAAACAGCAAAGAGTTTCACTGAAATTTAACCGGTAACCTATTTTCTTCAAAACGTTTTCCTCTGTGACATGCCAGATTCAGTCGTGATGTGTTGACCGGGTTTGGGGTGTTACACTAAAAACTCATAATGCCCCTACCTCGTTCTGAAAGTAGTTTTCTGTATATCTAAATCTTTTACTCTCAACTGGTAGTATCCTGATCTCAGATCAATCTTGGAAAATACAGTAGCTCCTTTTAACTGATCAAATAAGTCATTAATTCTGGGCAACGGATATTTATTCTTTATTGTCACCTTATTCAACTGACGATAATCGATGCACATTCTCATCGTGCCATTTTTCTTTTTCACAAATAGAACAGGAGCACCCCAAGGCGAAAAACTCGGTCTAGCGAATCCTCTATCAGTCAATTCTTGCAAATGTGAATTTAGCTCTTTCAACTCTGTTGGTGCCATTCTATACGGAGCTATCGAAATAAGTGTAGTACCAGGCAATAGATCAATACCAAACTCAACTTCCCGAATCGAAGGCAAACCCTATAATTCTTCAGGAAATACGTCAGAAAACTCACAGACAATAGGCACTGATTCAACTTTCTTTTCAGACACTTTCGAATCAATCACATAAGCAAAATATGACTCATATCCCTTTTTCACATATCTTTGAGCTTTCAATACAGATATCACGGCAGGTAATCCATTTAAAACATTAGACTCAACCCTTATAATTTCATTATTCGAACATCTCAAATCAATAGTTTTTCTTTTACAGTTTACAACAGCATCATGGAATGACAACCAATTCATACCCAGAATGATATCGAACTCATCAAATGGCAAAAGCATCAGATCAGCGGGGAAACAGATATCTCGAAACACTAACGGACAATTCTTGCATACCTTATCAACCAAGACACTTTTACCTAAGGGGTTCGACACTTTTATAGCAAACTCAGTAGACTCTACAGGCAAAGTCTTACTGAATACTACATTCATGCATATATATGAATGCGTAGAACCAGGGTCTATCAATGCAATCACAGAATTATCATAAAGTGTAAAAGTACCCGTTATAACTTCTGGTGATGAAGCTTCCTCACGAGCTCGAATAGCATACGCTCTGGCAGGGGCTCTAGCTTCAGATCTTGCAACTGTGTCTCTCGTGGTTCTCTGACTACCACTAACATTTCGTACATTCTTTACAGGTCTACCTCTCAAAGGTGCATTATCAAATCCCAGATTCTGAACAGTCTCTAGCTCGATAGACTCAAAGCAATCACGGATAAAATGATCAAGTGATCCACATCTGAAGCAAGCTCTATCATTTAATCTACAACTCCTCGGATGCCTTTTTCCATAATACTTACATTCAGGTCTCTCAGTCCGAGCATTACCAACACTGGTCACTGAAGTTGCTGGAGTTTTGGAACTCATTTGTGATCTAGCTCGATTTCTATTCAAATGTCCCACATTATCTCTTAAACGACTTTGATCATCTCTGAATCTCTTCGGAGCAGACTAGTATGATTTGCTCAGAAATCTCTTTCTCGCATCTCGGGCTTCAAACTCAGCTTTTCTTTTATCTTTCCCGAGTGCTTCAACTTTGCACACTCTATCAACGAATACTACGAAATCTTTTATTTCTAAGATCCCGACTAACAAATGAATGTCTTCATTAAGACCATCTTCGAACCTTTTACACATTATCGCTTCGGATGATATACATTCTCGGGCATACTGACTTAATCTTACGAACTCTCGCTCATACTTAGTAACAGTCATTCGGCCCTATTTTAGTTCCAGAAATTCTTTCCCTTTCTGGTCGATGAATCTCTCACCGATGTATTTCTTCCGGAACTCAAACTGAAAGAAGTCCCATGTAACTCGCTCTTTCGGAACAATGGAAGTTAAGGTTTTCCACCATTGATAAGCTACATCTCAGAGTAATGATATAACACACTTAATGCATTCTTTCGGAGTCAGAGACATTTCATCGAATACTCGAATAGTATTTTCTAACCAGAACTCTGCCTTTTCAGCATTACCATCATTAGTAACCTGGAACTCTTCAGCCCCATACTTACGGATTTTGTTAACCGGAAATTTATTTAACAAGTTCAGATTCATAGCCGGAGGCATAACAGATGTCTGAGGGTGATTAACAGGGGGCGGGGGTTGCATAATAGTCGGGTTATTCTTTATGAATTGAGTGAACCATTCGCTTATCATCTGGAAGAAAGCTTGTTTAGCTTCTCCCTCATGACCGCTCGTACCCGGTCTTGAATCAGAGGGCACTGTCCCTTGCGTGAGAGCAGGCGTATTACTTTCTACGTCATCAGCTACGGCTCTTTTGAGAT
Organism: Gossypium bickii; assembly: GCA_025503065.1. Lineage (NCBI taxonomy): Eukaryota > Viridiplantae > Streptophyta > Magnoliopsida > Malvales > Malvaceae > Gossypium > Gossypium bickii. The sequence continues at coordinate 39,122,945 of CP106716.1, forward strand.
CCATTGCTATACAAAAATCACATTTTATGCGTCAGGATTCGTCACACTATCACAATTCGAATATATGGCATGTATAACTAGACTCTAACACGCTATGTGAGTCTCAGAATCGACTAAACCATAGCTATGATACCAACCAAATGTAACACCCCTATCCCGTGTCCATCGTCGAATTAGGGTTAAGAGCATTATCTGACAAATCAAAAAATTAATCAGACAATTCATCAAGTATCACATCGAATACAAACATAATGTCCCTTCTTGCGGTCAACGAGACCTTAAGCATGTTTAGAAATAGGGTCGGGACTCAACTGGAACACATACAGAAATTCTCAAAAATTTAAAACTTTTAAAAGATTCATGGGTTACACACCCGTGTAGGCAGGCCGTGTGATGTTGAATGGCCAAATTGGTATATTTGAGTGTGATTTTGGTATGTGAACATTGTGGTAAGTTTTGGCATAGACTTAGTTACAAAAGTTGGTTGATTTATGGCTAAACTATGAAAATGTATAATACATGTTTGGTTGTTGTGATTGAGGTGCCTTTCGGGCATGTTGGTTGTATGAACAAATATCATGATGATCTAGGTTGAACATGCATGTGTTAGGTATAATTTTTTATGCTAGAAAGTAGGTGCTTATGGCTTGCATAAGTGACCATGTTTTGGTTGAGGAAAATGGCTTGAAAATGGCCTATTTTTCGTCCACACAATCATGCGACAAGGCCTTGTGTCCCTTGTAGGTTATAAAGGGTTGCAAGTCAGGCTATTACACGATCTAGTACACGGCCTGACACATGAGCGTGTAAGGCCATTTCGAGAGTTACATGGCCTGGCACACAGGCGTGTGGCTTAGCCGTGTGACTCAAGTCAGAGAGTTACACGGGCACGGACACGGCCGTGTGTCCCTACTTTGATTGCCCACACGACCTGAGACACGGACATGTGTCTCAGCCGTGTAAGTCACACGGCCGTGTGACCCCTACAATATGGAAAATTTTAATTTTTTCCTAAAAATTCTATATATTTCCAATTTAGTCCTGATTCGTTCATAAAGTGTTTTTAGGTCCTCGAGGACTCGTATATTGGACAATATGTATGGGTTGATTGATTTTTGTATGATTTATGATATGTTTTGAATTTTTTGAATAATTGAATGTTTTTAAATGTAAACTTTCGGTAATGCTATGTAACCCTATTCTAGCAACAGATACGGGTTAGGGGTTTCATATTTAGTGGCATTAGAGTTATGGTTTAGTTGATTATTGGACTGAATGTGGCATGTGTGAGTCTAGAAATACATGCTATTATGTAACTTGTGATATTGTGATAACTCTTGACTCATTTTGAAATATATGTTTTCATATAGTAATCACATCCAACTGAGCCGACTCCGATAAAGTTGAGAGTACCGCACAAGCCTTCGTTCATGGAGTAGCGTCGAGTGGTACAAGGCCCGTATCTGAGGGCCGGGGAGGAGAGGCTAAAGAAGCCTTCTTCCAGATGATTAAAGAATGGTTTATCGAGTTTGTACGAGCGAACTCGGCTGCTCAACGACCTCTACCCCTAGTGTTCCCCAACCGGTCCTCGTAGTTCCTCAAGGTTTGAAACTGTTGAGAGTTAATAAGCTGCCAGTTAGTAAAATTTATAAATATGCGGCTGAAGAATTTAGGGCTACCGCCGAAGATGATCTTGAGAGAGCGAAATCCTGGTTAGAAGACACGATCTAGGTTTTCGACAAGTTATCTTGTTCACCTTCAGAGTGTGTTAAATGTGATATATCTTTATTGAAAGACTCAGCTTACCAATAGTGGGGTACATTGATTTCAATTGTGTTGAGAGAGCGTATATATTGGGAATTCTTCCAAGTCGAGTTCCAAAAGAAATTATAAGTCAAAGATTTCTTGACCAGAAATGCAAGGAATTTCTTGAGCTTAAACAGGGCCATTGTCAGTGTTTGAATACGAAAGAGAGTTTGCTAGATTGAGCAAATATGCTTAGGAATGTATTCCAACCGAGGTTGCTATGTGCAAACAGTTTGAGGAAGGGTTAAATGAAGATATAAAGCTTTTAATCGGGATACTTGAACTGAAATAATTTGTTGTTTTAGTTGATCAAGCACATAAAGCCGATGAGCTTAGCAAAGAAAAGGGAAGCTTATTATGAAGCCAAAGGTCCGAGCATGACATCAACTGGAAAGTCATATTAGTCATCATTGAAGAGATCGAAGGAACATCACAACTGTTCCACAGCTTCAGTAGGGTATTCCAGTAGAGATAAAGGTAAACGTCATTCAAGTCCAAAGCCTCAGGCTACATATGTAGCGAGTGTGGATAATGTAAGGACAACATGCCCAAATGCAAGCAATGTATTAGATGACATTTTGGCAAGTGCAGATTGAAGAACATATCATGTTTCAGATGTGGTTCATTTGAGCATTTTCTTAGAGATTTCCCAGAAAGATCAAAGAAAGAAAAATTTCAAATTAATCGACCGAGCAATACTGTTGCGAGAGGTAGGCTACCTCGTAATCATGAAAATGTGAGTAATAGCCGTGTTGGAACAAAAGACTCTACTGTGAGATCTGAGGCACGAGCATCAGCTAGAGCTTACACTATCCCTGCATTAGAGGAAGCTTCAATGCCAGATGTTATTACTGGTACTTTCTCTATATTTAATATTTATGTTATTGCTTTGATTGATCCGGGATCAACCCATTCGTATGTATGCAAGAATTTAGTGTCAAGTAAGAATTTACCTGTTGAGTCCACTAAATTTATAGTTAAAGTGTTGAACCCCCTAGGTTAGTATGTGCTAGTTGATATGGTTTGCAAGAACTCTCCTTTGATGATTTGGGGTTATAACTTTCCCACTAATTTGATGCTATTGCCATTTGATGAGTTTAACATGATTTTGGGCATGGATTGGCTGACTCTGCATGATGCTATTTTGAACTGTAGATGAAAGCTTATTGTATTAAAGTGTCAGAACGTTGAAAAGCTTCAGATTGAATCAGATAGTTTGAGTGGTTTGCCTATTGTTATTTCGGCTATATAAGCACAGAGATATGTGAGAAAAGGTTATGATGCATACCTTGTATATGTATTTGAATCTAGAGTTTCTGATTTGAAGCTAGAATCGGTTTTAGTGGTTTGTGAGTATCTAGATGTGTTTCCAGAGGAGTTAACTAGGTTATCACTGATCAGAGAAGTTGAGTTTGCCATTGAGTTAATACCGAGAACATCATCGATATCGATAGCTCCTTACAGATTGGCTCTTACACAGTTGAAAGAGTTAAAAGCTCAGTTGCAAGAGTTGACAGATAGGGGTTTTGCTCGACCCTGGTTTTCACCTTGGGGTGCACCTATTTTATTCGTTAAGAAAAAGGACATATCAATAAGATTATGTATTGACTACCACTAGCTCAACAAAGTTACAATCAAGAATAAGTATCCATTGTCGCGAATTGACGATCTGTATAATTAGTTGAAAGGTACAACTGTATTTTCAAAGATTGATCTTCATTCTAGTTATTATCATGTAACATCCTTAAATCGGGGTCTCTGCATTTTGCATGTGTTTGCATGTGATGAAATGTCGGTTGTGCTCGTTTAGCATGTTTTAGGGTCTAGGCATGACCTCAGGTTAGGCCTGAGTCTTGGCCAAAATTTTTGTTTTGGTACTTAGAGAGAGAAAGCTAAGAGAGTTAGGGCTTAAAAGAAATTCTTGGAGTGTTGTGACATAAAGAACCTAGTGGCAAAGTGGAAAAGGAGGCGCCACTAAGGTGTCAGGAAGGTGACGCCACATGCAGGGAAAGAGAGCTTGGGTTCGAGTTGCAGAAATCCCTTTTCTGCTTATTCTTTTTCACGTCAAAGGAGGGAAGGTGGAGTGCTCAGGTGGGACTCTGTTGGGAAGATATGGATGAAGTTAACAGATTTAAAATATGTGGAGAAGAGAGATTTTAGGTGGTGGACTCATTCAAACTCGTTTGAATGAGTGGAAGAGAGGTTTTTGTAGAGAAAAAGGAGGAGTTTGAGAAGCAAGTGTTCAGCCGAATTTGGAAGAGTGTTTTGGGCAAGTGAGTAATCGGCTTTGGGGGTCTTTTGGTGTGGCCGAATGTGCTATGGGAGGTGGCCAAAGTCGGCTAGCTTAGAAGGTTTGCTTTATCTTCGGTTAGTGTCAAAAACCGAACCTAAATTGCATTTGGTTTCTTTTCTCTTTCGGCAATTTTGGTAGTTGGCCGAACCATCCTTGCCATTCCCTTGAGAAAGCCGAAACCATATAGCCATCATCTTCTCTTCTTTGGTTCAAACATTGCTAGCCGAAAATCATATCCCCATTCCTTCTTTTCTTCTATCTTTTCATTCTTTGGTTAGTCGAAACTTTCTCTTTGCCGAATTCATCTTTGCTTCACTTCTCTTCTCCCTATTTTGCTAAAAGCCGAAACCAACATCTTCACCTCCATTCGACATCTTTTTCTTCTCTCAATCCCCTTGTGCCGAAAGCTCTTTCTTTCTCCTTGCCAAATCCCTTCATTCCCATTCCATTTTTTTCTTCATCTCTACCATCTTCAAAAGCCGAAAGCCTTGTTGTTTCTCTTTCGTTTTCATCAAGAACCCTGGCCGAATACCCTTAGTTTATTTTCTTCTCTTCTCACGTGTGTTAATCTCTTTGAAGTGTCGAATCTATCTCTTTCTTTCTGAGTTATAGCTGAATCTCCTGGTAAGTGACTTCTTCTTCTCTTCTTGATCGATTTGGGTAATGCTAAAACCCTACTTCTCTTCTATCTTCCCTTTTATTATAGATCTATATATTAAACTCTATTCTTATTCTTTATTGGTAGCCGAAATCCCTAACATCACTAGGGTGTGCCGAACTTTGGTGATTGGAGGCCGAATCTGTCAGTAAGGTAAGGGAGTGACAAACTTTTTTGGTTTTCGGGATTCATGCAAAGGCCGAATGGCTCTTGGATTCCTAATGGTGTGTTAAAGCCGATTGTAGGGAGAAGTGTAGCCGAATACAGTGGATCTTCGGGATTTGGCTGCCGATCTAGGTAAGGGTTCTAGCGTTTAGATCTGTTTCTTATTCGTTCAAAAGCTGAAGGCTAACTATTTTTGTATGCTAGTGCTTGGCCGATTGCAAGGGAGGTTCATCACGTAGCTTCGGGATTTGGTTGGAAACCAAATCGGCGTTAAGATAAGGTGCTACCTTCATGCGACATATCCTTCGGGATCTTGTGATTAAGCCGAATGGGTTTAGTCTTAAAAGTTTGGTGTTGGCCGATTGTAAGAAAGGGAAGGAAAACGTTTCGAGATTTTGCTTAGATCTACAAATAGTTAGGTGTGTATCGCTTACACACTTCATTAGTATTATATGTTTATTGTGTTACTGTTAATAGCCGAATAGCTATTGAAACCTGTAATTTTGCCTTGTGGGCATGAGCGTGGACTACCAGTATCTATCGCCGAAGGAATTAGTGGAGTTAAAGGCTCAGATTCAGGAGTTGCTGGACAGAGGTTTCATCCAACCGAGTGTATCACCTTGGGGAGCACCTGTGTATAGACTACCACCAGTTGAATAAGTTGACGATCAAAAACAAGTATACGTTGCCTAGGATTAATGACTTGTTTGATCAACTTAAGGGTGTATTGGTTTTCTCTAAGATTGATCTCTAGTCGGGGTATCATCAGCTTAAAGTAAAGGAGGCTGATTTTCATAAGACAGCGTTTCATACTCGGTATGGGCATTACGAGTTTCTGGTGATGCCATTCGGGTTGACTAATACGCCAGCAACATTCATGGACATGATGAATCGGGTGTTTCAGTCGTACTTGGATCGATTTATCGTAGTGTTTATAGACGACATTTTGGTATACTCAAAATCTGAGGAGGAACATGATGCGCATCTTCGGGTGGTTCTACAGGTTCTGAAGGAGAAGCAGTTATTCGCCAAGTTTAGTAAGTGCGAGTTCTGGCTGAAGGAGGTAACTTTCTTGGGTCATGTAGTATCAGCTGAGGGGATTAGGGTGGATCCTCGGAAGATCGAAGCAGTGTTGGATTGGAAACCACCTAAGTCAGTTGCAGAGATTCGAAGTTTTCTGGGTTTGGCAGGATACTACAGAAGGTTCGTAGAAGGGTTTTCTTTGATCGCAGCGCTGCTGACTAAGTTGTTGAGAAAAGGGGTTCCATTCATGTGGTCGGAAAAATAGCAAGAAAGTTTTGACAAGTTAAAGAAGATTCTGACTGAAGCTCCGGTTTTGATTCAGCCTGAGGCAGGGAAGGAATTCACGGTCTATTGTGATGTATCACATACTGGCTTAGGGTGTGTGTTGATGCAAGACGGGAAAGTAGTAGCGTATGCATCTCGACAGTTGAGGCCTCATGAGGGTAACTATCTGACTCATGACTTGGGGTTGGCTGCAGTGGTTTTCGCCTTGAAGATTTGGAGGCATTACTTGTATGGGGAGAAGTCGATAGTCTACACAGATCAGAAGAGTCTGAAATATCTCTTGACTCAGAAAGACTTAAATTTGAGGTAGCGGAGGTGGATCGAGTTGTTAAAAGACTACGACTGCTCGATTGAGTACCATCCGGGTAAGGCTAAAGTAGTAGCTGATGCGTTAAGCCGTAAGGTGGTAGCAGACTTGAGAGTGATGTTTGCTCACCTTAGTCTATATGACGACGGGATTCTTTTGGCAGAATTGCAAGTAAGGCCGACTTGGATTGATCAAGTTAAGGAAAAACAGCTGGTAGATGAGGTTTTGAGTGCTCGGAGGTTGCAAGTGCAGAATGGTGAATCCGGCGGTTCTGATTTTCGGCAGATGATGGAGTCTTTGTGTTTTCAAAGGAAGGTATGTAAGCCGAAGGACGGTGAATTGAGACTGCGGATCCTTCAGGAAGCTCATAGTAGCCCATACGCTATGTATCTTGGAGGCAGTAAGATGTATAGTGATTTGAGGGAACAGTTTTGGTGGCCAGGTCTTAAACGGGAAGTAACTGAGTTTGTGGGCAAGTGTTTGACATGCCAGCAAGTTAAAGCTGAGCATCGCCATCGTTAGGATCATTGCGTAGAAGTAAAGATTCCACAGTGGAAGTGGGAAAGGATTACGATGGATTTCGTCAGTGGGCTTCCCCTTACGCCCAGCAAGAAGGACTCGGTTTGGGTAATTGTGGATCATCTGACTAAATCGGCTCATTTCATACCAGTTCGGGTTGATTATTCACTTCAGAAGTTAGCCAAGCTGTGTGTGGCAGAGATAGTGAGGTTGCACGGTGTGCCAGTGTCAATTATCTTGGATAGGGATCCCAGGTTCACGTCGAGGTTCTGGAAAGCTTTGCATTAGGCATTGGGTACGAGGTTGGATTTCAGCACGGCTTTTCATCCGCAGTCTGATGGGCAGTCTGAAAGGGTAATCCAGATTCTGGAAGATATGTTAAGATGTTGCGTTCTGGATTTCAGTGGTAGTTGGGAGGAGTATTTGCCATTGGCAGAGTTTACTTATAACAACAGTTATCAAGCGAGTATTCAGATGGCACCATATGAGGTACTATATGGACGGAAATGTCGTACTCCGACATGTTGGACAGAACTAGGTGAACGGCAGATGTTGGGTCCGGAATTGGTGGCAGAAACAGAGGATAAGGTTAAGGTGATTCGGGCTCATCTTAAAGAAGCGTCGGACAGGCAGAAGTCTTACGACGATCTTAAGCGCAGGGATATAGAATATGCAGTGGGTGACAAGGTCTTTCTGAAGGTATCGCTGTGGAAGAAAGTGTTGAGATTTGGGCGAAAAGGCAAGCTAAGCCCTAGGTTTATCGGGCCGTATACGGTGTTGAAGCGAGTGGGACCAGTAGCTTATCAGCTCGAGTTGCCAGCAGAGTTAAGTCAGATTCACAATGTCTTTCATGTTTCAATGCTTAGGCGTTATCGATCAGATCTGTCGCATGTTGTGCCAGTTGCGGAGATAAAAGTGAGCTCGGACTTGTCTTTCGAGGAGGAACCGGTACGGATCTTGGATCGGGATGTCAAAGTTCTGCGTAGGAAGTCAGTTCCCTTGGTGAAAGTATTATGGCGGAATCACGGTATGAAGGAGGCCACGTGGGAACCAGAGGATGTGATGCGGCAGCAATACCCTCAACCCTTCTGACCAGGTAATTTCGAGGCCGAAATTATTTTTAAGGGGGTAAAACTGTAACATCCTTAAATCGGGGTCTCTACATTTTGCATGTGTTTGCATGTGATGATATGTCAGTTATGCTCATTTAGCAAGTTTTGGGGTCTAGGCATGACCTCGGGTTAGGCCTGAGTCTTGGCTAAAATTTTTGTTTTGGTACTTAGAGAGAGAAAGCTAAGAGAGTTAGGGCTTAAAAGAAATTCTTGGAGTGTTGTGACACAAAGAACCTAGTGGCAAAGTGGAAAAGGAGGCGCCACTAAGGTGTCAGGAAGGTGACGCCACATGCAGGGAAGGAGAGCTTAGGTTCGAGTTGCAGAAATCCCTTTTTTGCTTATTCTTTTTCACGCCAAAGGAGGGAAGCTAGAGTGTTTAGGTGGGACTCTGTTGGGAAGATATGGATGAGGTTAACAGATTTAAAATATGTGGAGAAGAGAGATTTTAGGTGGTGGACTCATTCAAACTCGTTTCAATGAGTGGAAGAGAGGTTTTTGTGGAGAAAAAGGAGGAGTTTGAGAAGGGAGTGTTCAGCCGAATTTGGAAGAGTGTTTTGGGCAAGTGAGTAATCGGCTTTGGGAGTCTTTTGGTGTGGCCGAATGTGCTATGGGAGGTAGCCAAAGTCGGCTAGCTTAGAAGGTTTGCTTTATCTTCGGCTAGTGTCAAAAACTGAACCTAAATTGTATTTGGTTTCTTTTCTCTTTCGGCAACTTTGGTAGTTGGCCGAACATCCTTGCCATTCCCTTGAGAAAGCCGAAACCATATAGCCATCATCTTCTCTTCTTTGGTTCAAACATTGCTAGCCGAAAATCATATCCTCATTCCTTCTTTTCTTCTATCTTTTTATTCTTTGGTTAGCCGAAACTTTCTCTTTGCCGAATTCATCTTTGCTTCACTTCTCTTCTCCCTATTTTGCTAAAAGCCGAAACCAACATCTTCACCTCTATTTGACATCTTTTTCTTCTCTCAATCCCCTTGTGCCGAAAGCTCTTTCTTACTCCTTGCCAAATCCCTTCATTCCCATTCCATTTTCTTCTTGATCTTTACCATCTTCAAAAGCTGAAAGCCTTATTGTTTCTCTTTCGTTTTCATCAAGAACCTTAGCCGAATACCCTTAGTTTATTTTCTTCTCTTCTCACGTGTGTTAATCTCTTTAATGTGCCGAATCTATCTCTTTCTTTCTGAGTTATAGCCAAATCTCCTGGTAAGTGACTTCTTCTTCTCTTCTTGATCGATTTGGGTAGTGCCGAAACCCCACTTCTCTTCTATCTTCCCTTTTAATATAGATCTATATATTAAACTCTATTCTTGTTCTTTATTGGTAGCCAAAATCCCTAACATCACTAGGGTGTGCCGAACTTTGGTGATTGGAGGCCGAATCTGTTAGTAAGGTAAGGGAGTGACAAACTCTTTCGGTTTTCGGGATTCATGCAAAGGCCGAATGGCTCTTGGATTCCTAATGGTGTGTTAAAGCCGATTGTAGGGAGAAGTGTAGCCGAATACAGTGGATCTTCGGGATTTGGTTGCTAATCTAGGTAAGGGTTCTAGCGTTTGGATCTATTTCTTATTCGTTCAAAAGCTGAAGGCTAACTATTTTTGTATGCTAGTGCTTGGTCGATTGCAAGGGAGGTTCATCACGTAGCTTCCAACCAAATCGGCGTTAAGGTAAGGTGCTACCTTCATGTGACATATCCTTCAGGATCTTGTGATTAAGCCGAATGGGTTTAGTCTTAAAAGTTTGGTGTTGGCCGATTGTAGGAAAAGGATGGCAAACGTTTTGGGATTTCGCTTAGATCTACAAATAGTCAGGTATGTATCGCTTACACACTTCATTAGTATTATATGTTTATTGTGTTACTGTTAATAGCTGAATAGCCATTGAAACCGGAAATTTTGCCTTATGGGCATGAGCTTGGACTCCAGGTAAGTCCCCTGCTATGTGGTTTTCGATATACATTGTCATGTCACTGTATAATGCTATGCCATGAGTTATTTGCATGATTACATGTTATTATGCCATGATTGATATGGACATGATGATGGGATTGTTGAGAGGAGGGGGAAGAATAATTTGGACTGTCACCAGTGGTTTTGACCATACGGCGGGTTGGCCCCGCCTTGATACTATTATTTGTGACTAAGTCCCAGTGGTTTTGACCACATATATGATATTTGTGACTACGGTCACTAGTGGTTTTGACCACACATGGATATTGTGACTCGTCCCAGTGGCTTGGTACCACAGTGGGTTGGCCCCACATGATTGATTATGGGATTGTCATCAGTGGTTTTGACCACACGATGGGTTGGCCCCATCACTTGATTTGTGACTACGGTCACCAGTGGTTTTGACCACACTTATATATTTGTGACTTCGGTCACCAGTGGTTTTGACCACCAGTGGTTTTGACCACACGGGGTAGATAAAGGAGATCGGATGGTTAGGTTTTGGGTTGCATGATTTGCATGTTTTACTCATAATTTGTGTAAGTGCTTGCACTATCGTGTTGGGGATTTATACACTGAGTCTCAGTGACTCACCCCTTCCCTTATATTTTGTAGATGAGGCATAGATCGCGGATTTGGAGCCGGGGAGGACTCCAGGTGGCCATGCATCTAAATTTCGGGTTTATCTTTAAATTACTATTTCGGGTTATATTTTACTTAAATTTGGTTTTGGTTTTGTAATAAGGCCGCTAAGTATTATTTTGGGTTTTAATTACTTGATTTTATTTTAATTATCTTATGCATATGATATATAACTTGATATGCTTAAGTAACCGGGACTAAATCGATGTTTTCAAACTATGCTCTCTATAAGGATTTTCAAACGTTACCATCGGGTAACAAAATTCATAAGATGATAATGAAGGTAACTTAGATGATTTTCAAAACTTTAATTTCTCAAACAACTTCAAATGCAAATGATTTTAACTCGACTAAGCTCAACTCACTCAGATTTTAGTAAGTATCTAAAGGTTTTCCAAAACTAGAAACCACAAATGGATTTTCCAACAGAAGAGATTTTCCGGGTTTTAAAGCAACACTAAAACAATTTCAACATCACTTTATATGGGGTTTTCTAAACCTTAAAACGGTAAAAGCGTTTTTCAATAGAAATTAATCGGCAAACTTGTTTTCTTCAAAACGTTTTCACCCCGTAACATGCCAGATTCGGTCGTGGTGTGTTGACCGGGTCAGGGATGTTATATTTCAACTGCGATTTAAAGATTTTGATGTGCCGAAAATTGCATTTAAGACCAAGTATGTACATTATGAATTTCTTGTGATGTCGTTTGGTTTAACTAATGCACCTGCAATATTTATGGATTTGATGAACAAAATTTTTAGATCGTATTTAGATCGATTTGTTGTGGTATTCATTGATGATATCTTGATTTACTCTCGAGATGAGAGTGAGCATGCTGAGCATTTGAAAATTGTATTGCAAACCTTGCGTAAAAAGTAATTATTTACCAAGTTTAGCAAATATGAATTTTTGCTCTGGGAAGTCAATTTTCTAGGACATATTGTATTAGCTGAGGGCATCAGAGTTGATCCGAGAAAATTTTCAGCTATTTTTGACTGGAAATCTCTGAGAAATGTATTCGAAGTTAGAAGCTTTCTGGGATTATCCAGGTATTACAGAAGATTCAGCAATGGTTTCTCAATGATTGCTAGGTCGATGATGAGATTATTGCAAAAAAGATGTGAAATTGGAGTGGTCTGAGAAATGCCAGCAAAGTTTCGATTAGTTGAAAGCATTGTTGACTGAGGCACCAGTGTTAGTTCAGCCTTAATCAGGTAAAGAATTTGTGATTTTTAGCAAAGCATCTTTAAATGGTTTAGGCTATGTTTTGATGCAGGAAGGCAAGTGATAGCTTATGCTTCTAGACAGTTAAAGCTGCATGAAAAGAATTATCCGACGCATGATTTAGAATTGGCAGCTATTGTGTTTGCGTTGAAGATTAGGTGACACCATTTCTATTGTGAAAAATGTCACATCTTTACAGATCATAAAAGTTTGAAGTATTTAATATTGTAGAAAGATTTGAATCTAAGACAACGTAAATGGCTCGAGCTATTGAAAAACTATGACTTGATCATTGATTATCATCCAGGTAAAATGAATGTAGTTGCTAATGCTTTGAGTAGAAAGTCTTTATTTGCTTTGTGAGTGTTGAATATGCGATTGACGTTGTCTGATGATGGTTCGATCTTGGCTGAGTTGAAAGCTAGACCGATGTTTTTATGACAGATTTGTGAGGCTCAGAAATGTGATGACGTGTTATAAGCTAAACAGAAACAGAGTGAGTCAACACTTGATTCAGATTTCTAGATTAGATCCAACGATTGTTTACTTTTTAGAGCCAAAATTTACGTATCGAGGAATTCAAAGCTCGTTCAAAAGATTTTGCATAAAGCTCATAGTGGTAGCTTGTCTGTTCATCCTGGTAGTAATAAGCTTGTCTGTTCATCCTGGTAGCTTGTCTGTTCATCCGGGTATGAAACGAGAAATTTCAGAGTTTGTATCGAGATGTTTAGTATGTCAGCAAGTTAAAGCTGAACATTAGGTACCTTCTGGTTTGTTACAGCCAGTGATGATACCGAAATGGAAATGGATACGAGTCATGATAGACTTTGTATCAAGATTACCCTCACCGAGAAAAAAAGATTCAATTTAGGTTGTCATTGATCATCTGATGTAGTCTGCACATTTTATTCCAGTATGTATAGATTATTCCCTTGAGAGATAGCAGAGCTATATGTTACTAAGATTTTCATATTGCACGGGCTGCCAGTTTCCATTATTTTGAATAGAGATCCGCAGTTTACATCGCGATTTTAGATCAAGTTACAGGAGGCTCTAGGTACATGTTTGCATTTTAGCACTGCATTTCATCCTCAGATCGATGGTCAGTTTGAGTGAATAATTCAGATACTCGAGGATATGCTTCGATGTTGTGTGTTAGAATTTGAAGGCAACTGGGAGAAATATCTATCGTTAGTTGAATTTATGTACAATAACAGTTATCAATCGAGCATAAAGATGGCACTGTATGAAGCTTTGTATGGTCATAAATGCCCAACTCCGCTGTATTGGACTGAGCTCAGTGAGAAAAAGATTCACGGGGTTGATTTGATTCGAGAGACTGAAGAAAAAGTGAAAGTAATTCGTGATATTTTGAAAACAGCTTCAGATTGATAGAAATCATATGCGGATTTAAAATGCAAAGTAATTTCAAGTTGGTGATAAAGTGTTCTTGAAAGTATGGCCCTGGAAGAAAGTTCTTTGTTTCGTTCTTAAAGGAAAGCTAAGTCCACGATTTATCGGACCGTATGAGATTATTGTAAGAATTGGGCTAGTAGCGTATCGTTTAGCTTTACCGTTAGAGTTAGAAAAGATCCTGAATGTTTTTCATGTATCTATGTTACGACGGTATCAATCAGACCCTTCAAATGTTATCTCACCAGCAAACATCGAGATTCAGCCTGATGTCATATAGTGAAGTGTAAGAGTATGCCCAAAGACCAATCATGAGATGGTTGTAATAACATACTTAATTTACCATGTTTATTAATATAAAGCATTGTCATTATTATTTCGCTTTTCTTTACGTGTATAAATAAACTGCTTTATAATAATGTCCTAAGAATAATATGATTATTCTTAAAAGATCCTTAGTCGAGTATTATTGTTGACTAGGACAACAATAATGCATTAAGACTAACATGTAGTTGATTGATGATAAAGAGTTGTCATTGATGTGGATTGTCAAAATCAATGCATGAATATGTGCGTTAGAGAACAACATATTGGATTGACCCGTTATGAGTATGTTTATTGGATTATTATGTAATTGTCACAACATTACTCATAGTGATTAATATGTATATGATCCTCGGACTTGAGATAATTATTATCTCAACATCGTGAGTTGTATATTTTGATACAAATCAAATGTACACCATAATTGGTTGTTCTATAAAGACGATGTTGGATATACCACAATCTATGTAGAGGATATGGTTGATCAATATAGGATAAGTTCCTCCTACATAATGGGAGTAATATCTTAGGCCACTTGATTGAGTGAGACTAGAAATGCATGGCCATGCTCAAATAAGTTGACATGAGATGTCATACTAATTTGTATATCATAGTCTACTCAAGATATCAAGAAACATGGGATGGACTATACAAGTGTTACTATTCCATGACTTGTGTCCATTCCAGAGATAAAGGACTTAAGGATTAATGTATGGAAGGTTAATCACAAAAAGTTATATGGAATCATGACTTCTTGTAACTTAGGTAGCAATGATGCATTGCTAGATGCCACTCATTGTTTGTGACATTAGAATCGTTCTATTATTACTTTGCTAACGTTGCAAGAACCTACTGTGGTCACACCCTATGGTTTAAAATGAACGGAATAAAATATAATTGGTATTGTTTTTAGTTGTCACATGAATTAAATTAATTAAAGAATTAATTTAATTGGGCAATCAAATATTGAAACATATTATATGTACAAGGATGTTGTACACATAATGACAACATAATTCTATTAATATATGAATTTGATTCATATATAAATTTAAATAAATATAGTTTATTTGAAATCCTTATTATAATTAATGTAATTATAATTTTCTTGATATAATTAATGTAATTATAATTTTCTTGGTTAAAAACTTTATTATATTTATTTAATCTTATGATACATTCAAGAGATACCAATTATAAAAGGGTATTAAAAGGATACCAAATAATGGGCCCAATGAAAAAAAAATACCCATTATAAAAGGCCCAATTAAAAGGATACCCAATATAAAAGGTATTTAAAAGAGGCAAAGCTGATGTGAAAACCCTAAGAGATTGCTTGTTAGGTCTAGCAGCCGTCAAGCAAATAAACCTCCAAAATAGTTTTGGAGATTTCTTCCGTTCATAGTCAAACCGGGTGAATCACGTAGAGGCCGACATCGAAAAGGTTGTGGCTTGATTCGACAAGAGATCAAAACTCTTGTTGCCAAGGCGTCATTTGTCTACTCGATTGAAGTTTTGGTAATTTGAAACCTTTATTTCACCCCGATTCGTTCCTCACACATGGATCCATGGTTTGGATTGTCGGATCTAATTTTATTCTGCTGCGCCATGGGGTATCGGCGTTCCAACATGAAGAACTGATCAGAATCTTAGCTCGAGAAGTTAAAGAATTAAGAAATAAAAACATAGCACCCCGATAGAGGAGGCCACCTGGGAATCATAATAAGCTATGAGAAAACAATATCCGAACCACTTTTTGGGTAAGATTTTCGGGATCGAAAATTCCTTTAGGCGGAGAGTTGTAACAGCCTATTTTTAGTGAAATCAGAATAGTGGTTTTCAGACCACAAAATACGATGTGAAAATATTTATTTTATTATTATTTTAAATTTCTACAACATGTTAGTATTATTGTATAAAAATTTCGTTAAGAAATTTTACCGTTTGCATGCTTAAATTGATAAAAAGGACTAAATTGTAAAAGGTGCAAAAATTGAGTTTTATAAAGTAAAGGGATTTAAAAGCTATGAAATTATATGTTTAGAGGTTTTATGTTGTAATTAAACCATTGATATGTTGAGTGGACAAATATGGACACTTTTTAGGTGATATTAAAGGTTAATAAAAAGGTTATTGATGTAAATTAGTAAATAACTTAAGTAAAATAAAGAAATACACAAAAATATCATCATTTTCTCTTCATCACTATAGAAAATAACTTGGAAGAAGCCATGGTTAGGGCTTGAAAGCTTCGGTCACTTCTCTAGCTAGCATGTAAGTGCATTTTCATCCTGTTTTTAATGATTTTTACGTTTTTGGAGTCATTGTAGCTTAAGCAAGCTAGGCTAGGGACTAATTTGAAAACATGTTAAAATACTAGGGTTTTTCCATGAATGAATACATGTTTGATGGAAGAAAATGAACCTTTTTTGTTAGATAAACAACTTTCGTAAAGTGAACTTTGTTAAAAATGTCAATTAGGGATTAAATTGAAAAAATCAAAATATTCATGGTGTAATTGTGAAATAATAAATTGTATGAGTTGATAGGGACCTATATGAAATTTGTCTAGCTAATCTTACGTTCCATAGACCCACAACTCAAATAAGCTCCTATTCTCCTCTAACATTCACCCGTATTCCCATTCCCACACACCTCACAAGGTGGTATCCTGGTATTAGCAACAGCAACAGGGGCCACAACCCTAACCGGCCCATTCACTCTGGCCCTTCTTGTAGGCCTCTGTTCGGCCCCCATAGCTTCCACGTTCTGTTTGTTCTTGCCCTTCTCTTTTTCTCGGTTGAAGTGTTCTGTGCGCTTTATTTCCTCCGCTTTACTTCTAGTGGTCATCGTTGCTTGCGTATTTCTTGATTAGAATTTTATGAATTTAGTGCATAGTTCCACTGTTTAGAGCACATGTCTTATGTAAATAACAATTTAGAAGTTATTTCGCGATCGTATATCTACTACATGCTTAAGATTCCTACGAGCTTTAGTCTCTAAATACCTATTGTTTAAAGTAGCCCAATATCTAAATATAGTTCAGTAATTTAAACAGTAGAAGAACAGAAAAAAACTTACTTGGCTCGACGTCAAGGGCTCGGTGAACCACACTGCAAGAACCTTGCCAAACTTTCTAATCTACTTGTTTTGAAAAACCCAAAATCCAAGGCCCATTTCATAGCCTTAGCTTTGCAACCGGGCTCTGATACCACTAAATGTAACACCCCCAGACCCGGCCTAGACGCTATTGCTGAATCTGACGATGTCACATCAAAAAAAAAATCAAAACAACTTTTTTTTAGCGAAAAACTCATGCTTGAGGTTTAGAAACCCAAAAACCCTTGAATCTTATTAAGTTAAGATAAAAAGCCTATATTTTAATAAAACGTCCATGTGATGAGTTATTTTGAAAATCATGTTTAATCTTAAGAAATTTATTTAAGTTTAATAAATAAACAGTAATAATAAAACCCAAAAGTAAAGTCAATTTGGAGTTACAATGCCTTCTTACAACCCAACGAAAATAAAATGATTAAAATAATAGAGTTATACAAAATAAAGTAACAAAACGTCTAAATCACTTGCAATGTGGCCAACTCCGAGTCCCCTTCCACGTCGAACTGTCTACTATGCATCACCTGAAACATTAAATAAAAGGGTGTGAGTTTCGAAACTCAGTGTGTACAACCCTTGGCATTCAATACAATATACAATTATCACATTGGGCCTAAGCCTTAGCACAATCGATGGTCTTGGTCCTTAACCCACAATGACCTCATATCATTTCATATGGAAACAAGGTTATGCAAAACCCTCCCCAAAAATCCATCCGCTATACACCATTTCCCTTCCAACCTTATGTACATGTGGGGATTTCTAAATCGACCCACCCCTCCGCTGCACTCTAAAGGTAGCACCAACAATGGCACTACTCAACGTTGCAGCAAAGCTGCTAATCATATAATGGGCTTAAAGTCACCGGTGGATCCACAGTCGTCGAGCGACTATGTGATCCTCAATTGCTTCCTCCATACCATGATTCCCACCCATATGCATCCTAGACAGATTATCGTATGAATGCAACAAGCACATGAGTAACATCCATAAAACTCATATTCATCACATAGGGGTATTCTAATCACTCTACCCTACAGGGGTATTTTTGTAATATTACCCTTCAAGGGTATCCTTGTAATTTCTTGCTTGTCGGGTTTTAGCTATGAACTTTGGCCATCAACAAGTCCTAACGGCTAAAGTGAACAGAAACTATGCACTAGGTAGGATACTAGAGAAGAGGAGGTAGGCCACTAGGACCGCTTAAGTACCAAGCTCTCCCTAGATCTAATCCTAGACATGCATATGTCCATTGCCACACATTAACCTATTGACTTGTCCACAGACATGTTTGATTATTACAAGAGTTTTATGTTATTCAAGAGTTTGTCAAACTAGGCCTAGAGTCCACTAAACCCTAACATATATTTCTAAAATCTCTTAAGGCCCATTAAGCCCATTTCATGTCATATAGCCCATTAAACCAATTTCATGCTCTTATAGCCCATTAAACCAATTTCATGCTCTTATAGCCCATTGGGCTCAATTACGATCCAATCATACAACCGTTCATGCCAATTCATTATTTATGCTCACATATCAACCATTGCCATTTTGGGCCCACAAGTTTGGCAGGCCCATTTAGCCACTTTCGGCTTTTCGGCTTTTCGGCATTGCCGATATCGTGTGTGTAGTGTTTATACACACCTGGTAACATGCGTGTTGCAAACCCCTTAATCACCAACCTACAATCGACATCACTTAACGATTAATCATGGCTTAATACACACTTTATCAGAAACTGAAACCTCACCGTAACCTTACCGTGTGCCACGCGTTCTAGTAGCCCTTCCTTTCTTACTATTTGCGATTATCCTCTAGATCTGCACCCAAACATATATCGTCAAACTCAAGTGACCCATATTTCTCATAAGTCACCCCTATAAGCCATATTACATTTGGCCAATTACTAAACCACAACCGAAACGAGTGCACTTACCTCTTGCTAACGATCCTTACCTACCACGTTTGTGATCTCTGAATCTTACCCTTGTTAATATAAAGTTAACAACAAGGAGAGGTTAGATAGCCCTTCGGCTTTTAACAAAGCTCACTAAGAAGATTGACTAAATACTTACCAAAAACCCTCCTTTGATCCTAAGACCTAGATAGCTACCAACAAGATTCAGCTTTTAAACTTGACCAAAAGTGGGTAACAATTGATTGTGATGAAGGAGAAATAACTAAGAATCGGCACAAGTAGGGCTATATGATATAAAAGTGTACTCGACTTTCAGAGAAAGAAAAAGAACACAACACTAATAGCAATTTTAGACAAAAAGAATGATGGGTTCTTTTTTTGGCAAATGGAAGAATTTGGCTGAGGGGGAGAAAAACAAAATTTCCAAGAACCTCTCAAAGGGATTTGGCACCCTCCTTTTATAGCCAACAGCCGAAACTCCCTTACCTCAGAGTCCCATTCGGCACCATCACATCCATACTCCTCATCTCCTAACTTTTCTCTCTGGTAATCCCTCCATCTCATTTGAAATTTTCCTCCTCTATCAGCTCACAAGACCAAGTCAAACACTCCAACGAAAGAATTCTGTTTCAACCCAACTCTGGCCATCCACTATGCAAAATAAACACTCCCAAAATGCCTTACCTCCGCTCGAACCTTGGAGCTCTTCACACCACCTTGTAGCTCCCCAAGTGACGCCATCTTGCCACTGGACCACAGGCCCACTTGCGTCCTATTTCCCTTTTATCCTACTTAAGAGGCCTAAAGCCTGAGACTAGGGTCCACTAAGGCAAAAATTAACTTTTTTCCTATGGTTTTTTTTCCCTATCCTTAAGACTTCAAATAAACCCGGTAATACCACAAAATTAATATTCTAAGTGCTACTCATACATACCAACTTTAGTGCACAGAAATTAGGGTTTCGAGATTTTGGGGCGTTACAAGGTGTTTTCATGGTAACACCTTTCACAAAAGCTTTTTATTTAACAACTAAGACTCATTTTCTTTCATAAAAATGCAGCAAACAACTTAAAAGCTCACATGGCAAAACTCTAAACTTTCAACCATTTTGCAAAATAGTCCCCTCTTTAGCTAGCTAAAGCTTTAGGGGTTCCAAAAGTACAAATATTATCAAGAAATGATCATCAAAACACTTACTTGTAAGGAGAAAAGCTTGCTAAAATTTTTGAGCTTTCAAACCCCTATTTTGCTACTAATTTTTGATGGAGAAGAAGAGAAGAAAAGATGATATTTTTTCTTTATTTATTTTATTTTATTACTAGACAATTTATCACCTAATCCACCCACTTGTTCAATTTTGACATCTTTTTGTCTCCAATGGCCGGTCAACCATTACTAGAGGGGTCAATTGCACTTTAAAAACCTCCAATTAATATTCTATAGCTATTAGACACCTTTAGCTTGTAAAACAGAACTTTCGCACTTTATGCGATTTAGTTTTTTTTTTTTTTTTTTTTTTTTTTTGCAATTAAGCATGCAATCCTAAAATTGAAGCACCAAAATTTTCATGCACCTATATAATCATGCTATAACTTATAAAATACCATTAAAATAATTTTCTCCGAACTCGGATTAGTGGTTCCTAAACCACTTTTCCAACTACCCCTAAATCGGGTTGTTACACCGTGTGCGCTTAAAATGGCTTCCAAAACAAGGCAAATCTTCACTCATCACTTGGGTACCAAGTCAAACCCAAATCAGCCATTTTTATACCTTCAAAACACATTCAAACATGCTTGAAATATACATAATCATTTAACCTAAGTGCCTAACCAATATGCCTTCATTGGCACCACAGTTCAACAAATCAAAATAACCAAAATAAATATGATCAAACATACCACTCTTGAACACCTTAAGTCATTTAACCATTCCATATTTAATTTTCATCTTAACCTTACAACCTAGATGCAAAAACTACCAAAACTATAAAGGTAAAACATAGCTATAAGCTTGACTTTTACCCAATATGCCTTCATTGGCACCACATTTCAACAAATCAAAATAACCAAAATGAATATGATCAAGCATACCAATATTGAACACATTAAGTCATTTAACCATTCCATATTTAATTTTCTTCTTCACCTTATAATCTAGTCATACCATGTATCAACTAATTTCAAGCAATCATCAAACATAAAGCCAAGCATATAACCAACTCATTCATGACAACATTAATCGAATAACTAAAGCAAACCACTTTCAAGCTATCAACAATTTGACCATTACCATCACACTTATACAAAATTACAGAACCACAAAAAACCAACATGATTCAAAATGACTAAAATAAGTATATCATAACCTAAGTACATGCCAAAACCAAAAAGGACCATTCACCAATATTTGAGTTCAGGATTGTTACTAGATGTCGAGACGATAATAAAACTACTAGGTAACTAACCTACGCACTAGAAAAACAAAATGTACGTTGAGTATAATTCAATGGTGATTCTATAATCCAAATAATTAAATATAATACAAAACATTCAATTACATGATTAAAATGCAATAAGATAAATGAAAAAAAATATAATTCTTCATTCATCTTTTATAACTTCAGTATTCAATTCAAACATGAGTATTTCATGAATCATCACACTTTCATTTCATACATTCATTATATAATTATCAAAAGTTCACAACTATCCTTATTTCTATTCATTTCATATAATATAATTTTGATTTCCATTGTCGTTTTCAATTTCATCTTTCCTTTTTATTTTTTCCCTATTAACATGACTCGGACTTGGATACGCAAATCCAACCAACACACTAAAGTTTGGCACCAAGTGCATGACGGATAAATCTATAAAAATATATTGTCCCCTACGCTGGTCGGTAAAATCGACGAATAGATGTGCTCAGCACTGGTCAATATGGTGCCCAGCACTCCCTGACACGTAGGCAAAAAACCCTGATCTCTTCCTATCTTATGGCATGTCAATTATACCTGACCTTGCCTGAGCAATTAATAAGGTAATTGTTTTTTCAATACAATTTGTAAACTAATTACTCATTCTCATATTACCAATTCACCAATTCAATCATTCATTCATAAACATAACAAAATGTCTCATTTCCATATCGACTCTAATTTCACATACAATATACAATATTATTACAATTATGCAATTTAATCCCTTGTCTCCAATAATCATTTGATCACATCATTTCAATTCGAATTTAGCATTTCACAGCATTATTTCAAAGGACTAACTTACCTTATATACTTACCTAATAATGCAATGTATAAAAGCATCAAATAGTTCCAATTATAGAAACACCAACTGTATACTCTGAGCTACTCGTCGACAACATTTTCTTTTCCTTTCTTTCCCATGGATTCTGAGTCGACATTAGCCACGGATCAAAATAAGTGACACATTTCATCAATATTGTAACATCCAAGAATCTGGGGTTAGAATTTCTGAGGTTTGTGGTTAAGGTCAGTGAATGGGTTGAATGTTTGGGTTCAGTTTTGCGTTTTAATGTTAAAATGGGCCTGCTGGTCTAGTGGTTAGTTGTGTGTTAGTGTATCTCTGGGTCTCGTGTTCAAATCCCTGCGAGTGTTTTTGATATTTATTTGTTTTTATGTTATTTTATTTTATTTTTAAAAGGGGAAGTTAATTTTAAAATAGAAAATAAGTTTACGTTCTTTTTTTTTTTACTTTTTTTTCTTCCTCATCGTTCCTTTTTATTTTATTTTTTTTTTAAAAAGGGAAGTTAATTTTAAAATAGAAAATAAGTTTACGTTCTTCATTTTTTACTTTTTTTCCTCCCCATCGTTCCTTTTTTTGTTCTTTCTAATTCTAGTTTCGTTTATTTCTTGCTTCGTCTGTTTTACGCACTGTTATCTATCGTTTCGTCAAAGGTGATTGCTTTTGTGTGTTTCGTGTAATTGGATATGAGTTAGAATAGTCTTGTGGAGGCAAAGTAGTTGATCCTTATTGTTTGCAATTCTGATTTAAGGTGTATTTTCGAAACTATTGATTTTAAGTGTTGAGTTATTAATGGATTGCATGATATTCTACATATTTCAGTACATTTCTAGATTTTCAAAGGATGGGGATCATTTCGGTGTTAAAAACACAAATTTCAGGTTGTTTCAGTGTGGTTTCGTGACCACACGGGTAGCCACACCATCGTGTGCCCTACATAGGTGGCTCACATGGCCTTGCGAAATTGGGAATTAGGGTTTTTGGGAAAATTTTGGTACCACATTACCTGGCCACATGAGCATGTGTACCCACACTAGTGTGTGAGATCTCCATAAGACCATGTCTCCTCTGCTCTTTATTTTTGGCATTTTTGGATAGTGAGTTACACGGGCTACTCATACAGGCATGTGTCCCCTCTACATGGATGAGTGTGGCCTTCACACGGGTATGTGTGGCCTTTACATAGGAGTGTAAACCCCCACACGGTCTGGGCACTTCCACATTGCCGTGCCTATTTTGCAGAATTTTTGTTTTGAGTCATAAACTGTCTGTTTTATGTTTCTCTGTAATCCAATCCTCGTTCAAGCCTCGGTAACTGTGTTTGGGACTCGATTTATTTTAATTCGTGTATATATATGCATTTATGGGCTTTAATTTTATTGCTCGTTTATGTGATAAATAAGTATGAGTTTATTATTGTTGATGTAACTGAATATTAGAATACAAGTGTAATCAAATCTGAATCTATTCAACTTGAAATGTTAATGTCCATTTCTGTATTATGTGTGCATAATGTGTGCACTGTTTCATAGCATGAAAATTTTGGGATCTGGCCATAAAGAGAAGAAAGACAGAATTAGCAGTTTTAACTATGATATCTGTAACATCCCGAAATTCGGCCTAGTAGGATTGGGCCAAATGGGCCTTGGGCATAAGAATGTTTAAAATTTTTTAGAACAAGAGAACGACATTATTTCAAGTTGGACTTATTAGGAAGGTGATTTTAGAAAGTTACGGGGTTTTATGAAGTTCCAGGTTCAAGTTGGACCTTAGTAAAATTTTGTGTTTAAGCCTATTAAGGAGAGATAGTAAATGGCATCAAGGCTTATGGAAATAAAAGAGTAAATTGCGAGCATATATGAGCTATTGGTAAAGATGTTATGGCGCCACATGAAGTACCTTGAGGGAAGAGGTTCAAATCCCTTTGTGTGCAAATTTTGACTATTATTTTTGCATTCTTTCCTTAGTGTCGGCCAGGGCATATATATGGCAAGGTTGACTTCTTTATTTTTGGTATGGTGGCTAAAGGAATTAAGGAAAGGTTGAGGTTGGGGAAAGGAATCAAAAGGAAAAGGCAAGTAAGGGGAACAAGTGGCTTATTTCATGGAGAATGCTATGGAAAGTATGGTTGGAAAAATTTTGACCCTTATGGCTATGCATGTGGACGGTTTTGGGGGTAGATAGGTAGCTGAAATTTTACTTTGGCATTTGGTAAGGTCTTGGTATTGTTTTGGCCAAAAATCCCATTTGCAACTTTGTGTCATTTTCTCCCAAATTGCTACTCTCTTTGCCGAAATCTTCTAGCACAATAGTGCATTTTTTTTCTTCTCATTGGATTGGTCACCTATTCATCTTTTGTCCATCCTCCTTGATAGCCGAAACTTCAAGTTGATATTAAGAAAATTCTTCTTCTTCCTTCTTGATTGCCAAATGCACCTAAACCATCAAGACAAAATTGTTCACTCTTTATCCTTAGAAGAACTGAAACCTCAAAAATACACCTTTTTCATCGTTCTATTCCTTTTTACAAAATTTTTAAACCCTTTCTTTTTCTTCTCAAAATCCATACCCTCCATAGCCGAATATCTTTGTTTATTTTTTTCTATAACCGAAATCTTTTCATCATTCTTTCTTTCTCATTCGAATTATCATTCACTTCTTAATCAATCAGTAAGTGTTCTTTCCAATGTTTTATTTTTATTTCTCTTAATGCCGAAATATTATTTTGGTTGGGATGGTCATTTTGACCGAGACCATCACATTTTTCTCTCTCAACAAGATCTTTTTTTTTTCTTCGTAGTGATATAGTGGGAGGCTGAACATCATTCTAGCCTTAAGTCGAACTGAGAAATCGGATCCAATATTAATGAGGGACAAATCACTTAATATATTCTACCTTCAAACATAGTGGTAAGTGATTCAAGTGTAAGTGATATGAAATCTTTTGGAAATCGCTAACTTTTGGTTGGTATTGTTCTAGGTCATCGACGAGTGGTTTGTTAGGAAATCGAAATCAGGTGTGTAATCCCGTACCTTTTGTATACATATCTGAAATGGTGTGTAATCTCACACTTCTCTGAAATTTTGTAAGAAATATTCTGTGAATCGGTCGAAATACCAAAGAAAACCAAAAATTGGCATCCGTGATCACTCGGGCGTGCGTATGATCATAGTAGTAATCGTATTTTGTAATAAAACCGTTTCAGTTAGAAGCAGTGATGTGTTTTCAAAAAATCATAAAAAAATAGGAGAAAAGGAATTAGAAAGTGAATAAGATATTAAATTAAAGCCTGCTGTGTCTATTTTAATATGGATGAAACGAAGAAGGAAAAGGATTTTTATATTCTGAGATATGTTAATTTTAGTGAGATTGGTTCTAAATGACTTTGTAGTTCCCTGATTTGTCTTAGAAAAATTGTCTAAAGTTGTAAAAAGTGAATTATGAGCTATAGTTTATTTGTACAGATTTCTTAGTGAATCTATTTTCAATAGAAACAAGTGGGAGCAACATATGAAAACTGTACAGTGAGATATTTGAATTTTGGGTAAGAGAGGTTAGAATCATTGGTCAGTGAAACAAGGGAAACTTTAAGGAATAAACTGTACTAAATGGTTTAGCCCAAAATTTTGGAAAAATTTTAACAAGAAGATATATGAGTCTAGTTTCAGGGAAAATTTACAGATTTAGATTTCG
The DNA here is from genome assembly GCA_025503065.1 of Gossypium bickii. Classification (NCBI taxonomy): domain Eukaryota; kingdom Viridiplantae; phylum Streptophyta; class Magnoliopsida; order Malvales; family Malvaceae; genus Gossypium; species Gossypium bickii. Next base: position 39,148,681 of record CP106716.1, read on the forward strand.
AGATTTCTAACTCAAGTTATAGTCAATTTAGTCAGTACGACGCAGATGGACAGTTTTAAATTGTTATGCCCAAATTAGTAGTTATGTCTGGATTGCGAAATTATCGAATTACCCTTAGTCGGTAAATTATCGAATTACAAAATTGCCCTTACGGGCCGAATTATGGAAATGCCCTAAAGGGCTGAAATACGAAATTGCTTATGGGCCGAAAGGACATATTGATTAATGGGCCAACCTGATATTTTGCTAAATGGGCCAATCTGATATTTTGCTAAAGTGGGCCAATTTGATATTTTGCTAAATGGGCCAAATCTGATATTTTGCTAAATGGGCCTTTTTGATAAATTGTTATAATGGGCTATAATTTTTGTAATAAATATTCAAAATACATGATTTGCATGGGATGGGTTAATGTTGAAGAGAAGTTCTGGTAGCTTTGCTACATAATTCTGGTGGCTCTGCCACAAATCTGTAAAGTGGCAATGCCACGTAAATTCTATTAATCTTGTGGCTTGTCCACAATTATATTTGATATAAATGGCTTAATGCCTGCGACTGGTGTGTTGGCAGGGTGGGTTGACTAAAGATCCCCACAGGTGTGTTGGTTGGTACGGGTGGTGTGTAGCGGATGGAATACTAGGTTTGGTTGGGAATTGCATTTCATATGCATATTATATTCGATACATTTTTATTATTGTGAATGGGCTTCGGCCCAAATAATGGCTTAATGGATTTTTGCCCAGTGGACAACGGTAAGTGGGTTACACACTGAGTTCTTGTAACTCACCCCCCTTTCTCTTAATCCTTGTAGGTAATGCTTGGTGATATGGACTTGGGCTATGGATGACTCGAGGGAGGCCATACTTCAGAAATGGTTTATTTGGACTTTAGACTTCTTTCTCGTTTATTTTATTACTTTACTATTTTGGGTTAAATGTTGTAATAAGGCCTCTGGACTAATTTATTTTGCTTTATGGTTGGGATGTTTTTATTATTTTTCTTAAATTGTTTAAAAAGGGAATTTTCTCAAAACTTAAATAATGGTTTCCAAAACCAATTAACAAATGGATCTTCAAAATAAACTTTTACAAATATTTTTAACACGGATATTTTCTCTTGAACTATTAACGATATTTTCAAAAGACACGATTTTGTAAGATCATTAGTTCAACTTTATTGATTTACCTATCAAATCTTCGAGGTTAGTAGTATTTTATCAAATCAAACTTGTTTTCTTGATTTTAACAAAGCAATATTTTAGTACGAATAAAAAGGGTTTAACATGTTTTGCTCGTGTGACATACCGAATCCGCTCGTAACGCATGGGTCGGGTTTAAGGTGTTACATTTTATGGTATCAGAGCCCAGTTGCAAAACTCGGTCGTGGTTTGGGTTCAAAAGCGTTTTCCAAGGCTGTTTAGAATTTTAATTTATAAATATATGTTCTAAAGGAAGTATGGTACCACAAGTATCCGGCACCAAGTCAAGTAATTATTTATTTTCATTTTATGATTATTGTGTTATTACTGTGGTAAGAAAATTCCCTAAAATAGAATACTCTAGAACTTTTAGTTTTAGGAGCTGAATTTATAGAGATTGAGACTATAGGATGCATTTTGCGAAAACGACTTTACTTCTTATACTCCATAAAACATTGTTTAATAAACTTTGAAATAGCATAATGATTCATAAAACTCGTAATCAAGATTTTATCGACTTAGTGAACATGAACGCTAGAAGACATGGACGCGGTAGACGTGGTCGAGGTAGAGGCTGAAGTGCTAGGGCTAGATCTTCAGCACCGAAGCATGTGCCCGAAAGGGAGGCGTTGGCATCGCCAGTGGCTGAGACGGGATCTCATGATCGAGATGGGGTTGGCAAGCTGACTCAGATAATTAAGGAAGTATTGGAGGAGGTTAAAGGAATCGGTGAAACACTTCGAGTTAGGAGTGTAGACTGTAAGAAGAAAGGAAATCATGGTTCTTTTAGATCGCAGTCTCGTTCCGTAAAGCATGTTAAGGCACATTCAAACTTTCCTGCTTGCGATTATTGTAGAAGGCATCATCCAGGAGAATGCTGGAAGAGGTTAGGAGCATGTTTGAGATGCGGGTCTAAGGAGCATAAGGCTCAGGATTGTTTCATCACCATCAAGTCAGGTATGTTTTGGTTAGACGAGATAACTGTTTGCTTCTGTGGTTAGATGTTTGGTTGTATGAAAGAGGATTCAAGATTTTGTAAAAAGTACATTAATATTATTAAAATCAGAGTGCGCAGTAAAAGCATAGTGGTGTGATTTGAACTGTGCATTTAGTAGTTGGTTGGAAATTTCAAGGACGAAATTCCTTTAAGGAGGGTAGATTTGTAACATCCCAAAATTGGACCTAGTAGGATTGGGCCCAATGGGTCTTGGGTGTAAGAATGTTTAAAATTTTTTAGAACAAGAGAACGACATTATTTCAAGTTGGACTTAATAGGAAAGTGATTTTAAAAAGTTACGGGGTTCTATGAAGTTCCGGGTTCAAGTTGGGCCTTAGTAAAATTTTGTGTTTAAACCTATTAAGGAGAGATAGTAAGTGGCATCAAGGCTTATGGAAATAAAAGAGTAAATTGCTAGCATAAATGAGCTATTGGTAAAGAGGTTATGGCGCCACATGAAGTACCTTGAGGGAAGAGGTTCAAATCCCTTTGTGTGCAAATTTTGACTATTATTTTTGCATTCTTTCCTTAGTGTCGACCAGGGTATATATATGGCAAGGTTGACTTCTTTATTTTTGGTATGGTAGCTAAAGGAATTAAGGAAAGGTTGAGGTTGGGGAAATGAATCAAAAGGAAAAGGCAAGTAAGGGAAACAAGTGGCTTATTTCATGGAGAATGCTATGGAAAGTATGGTTGGCAAAATTTTGACCCTTATGGCTATGCATGTGGACGGTTTTGGGGGTAGATAAGTAGCTGAAATTTTACTTTGGCATTTGGTAAGGTCTTGGTATTGTTTTGGACAAAAATCCCATTTGCAACTTTGTGTCATTTTCTCCCAAATTGCTACTCTCTTTGCCGAAATCTTCTAGCACAATAGTGCATTTTTTTCTTCTCTTTGGATTGGTCACCTATTCATCTTTTGTCCATCCTCCTTGATAGCTAAAACTTCAAGTTGATATTAAGCAAATTCTTCTTCTTCTGTCTTGATTGCCGAATGCACCTAACCCATTAAGACAAAATTGTTCACTCTTTATCCTTGGAAGAACCGAAACCTCAAAAATACACCTTTTTCATCGTTCTATTCCTTTTTACAAAATTTTTAAACCCTTTCTTTTTCTTCTCAAAATCCATACCCTCTATAGCCGAATATCATTGTTTATTTTTCTCTATAACCAAAATCTTTTCATCATTCTTTCTTTTTCATTCGAATTATCATTCACTCCTTAATCAATCGATAAGTGTTCTTTCCAATGTTTTATTTTTATTTCTCTTAATGCCGAAATATTGTTTTGGTCGGGATGGTCATTTTGACTGAGACCATCACCTTATTCTCTCTCAACAAGATCTTTTTTCTTCTTCGTAGTGTTATAGTGGGAGGCCATCATTCTAGCCTTAAGTCGAACGAAGAAATTGGATCCAATATTAATAAGGAAAAATCACTCGATATATTCTACATTCGGACATAGTGGTAAGTGATTCAAGTGTAAGTGATACGAAATCTTTTGGAAATCCGAGGCTAACTTTTGGTTGGTATTGTCCTGGGTCATCGACGAGTGGTTTGTTAGGAAATTGAAATCAGGTGTGTAATCCCGTATCTTTCGTATACATATCTAAAATGGTGTGTAATCTCACACTTCTCTGAAAGTTTGTATGAAATATTCTGTGAATTGGTCGAAATATCGAAGAACACCAAAAACCAGCATCCGTGATCACTCGGGCGTGCGTATGATCGTAGTGGTAATCGAATTTTGTAACAAAATAGTTCCAGCTAAAAGCAGTGATGTATTTTTGAAAAATCACAAAATATATGATAAAGGGAATTAGAAAGTGAATAGGATATCAAATTAAAGCTTGATGTGTCTATTTTAATATGGAAGAAACGGAGAAGGAAAAGGATTTTTATATTCTGAGATATGTTAATTTTAGTGAGACTGGTTCTCAATGACTTCGTAGTTCCCTGATCAGTCTTGGAAAAATCGTATAAAATTGTACAAAGTGAATTATGAGTTATAGTTTATATGTACAGATTCAATAGAAACAAGTGGGAACAACATATGAAAACTGTACAGTGAGATATTTGAATTTTGGGTAAGAGAGGTCAGAATCGTTGGTCAAGGGAAACTTTAAGGAATAAACTGTACTAAATGGTTATGCCCAAAATTTTGGAAAAATTGTAGTAAGAAGATATATGAATCTATTTTCAAGGAAAATTTACTGATTTAGATTTCGAGATTTCTAACTCAAGTTATAGTCAATTTAGTCAGTACGACGCAGATGGACAGTTTTAAATTGTTATGCCCAAATTAGTAGTTAAGTCTGGATTGTGAAATTACTGAATTACCCTTATTGGGTAAATTATCGAATTACAAAATTGCCCTTACGGGCCGAATTATGGAAATGCCCTAAAGGGCCGAAATACGAAATTGCTTATGGGCCGAAAGGACATATTGATTAATGGGCCAATCTGATATTTTGCTAAAGTGGACCAATCTGATATTTTGCTAAATGGGCCAAATCTGATATTTTGCTTAATGGGCCTTTTTGATAAATTGTTATAATGGGCTATAATTTTTGTAATAAATATTCGAAATAATTTTCTGTTGTTTTATTGTGATTTGTTGAGCATTATATACATGATTTGCATGGGATGGGTTAATGTTGAAGAGAAGTTCTGGTAGCTCTGCTACATAATTCTGGTGGCTCTGCCACAAATCTGTAAAGTGGCAATGCCACGTAAATTCTGTTAATCTGGTGGCTTGTCCACAATTATATTTGATATAAATGGCTTAATGCCTGCGATTGGTGTGTTGGCGGGGTGGGTTGACTAAAGATCCCCACAGGTGTGTTGGTTGGTACGGGTGGTGTGTAGCAGATGGATGACTCGAGGGAGGCCATACTTCAGAAATGGTTTATTTGGAATTTAGACTTATTTCTCGTTTATTTTATTACTTTACTATTTTGGGTTAAATGTTGTAATAAGGCCTCTGGACTATTTTATTTTGCTTTATGGTTGGGATGTTTTTATTATTTTTCTTAAATTGTTTAAAAAGGGAATTTTCTAAAAACTTAAATAATGGTTTCCAAAACCGTTTAACAAATGGATCTTCAAAATAAACTTTTACAAATATTTTTAACACGGATATTTTCTCTCGAACTATTAACGATATTTTCAAAAGACACGGTTTTGTAAGATCATTAGTTCAAATTTATCGATTTACCAATCAAATCTTCGAGGCTAGTAGTATTTTATCAAATCAAACTTGTTTTCTTGGTTTTAACAAAAGCAATATTTTAGTACGAATAAAAAGGGTTTAACATGTTTTGCTCGTGTGACATACCAAATCCACCCGTAACGTATGGGTCGGGTTTGGGGCGTTACAATATTTTTGTATAGCGGCTTACCATACTATCCTATAAGTATATTAGCTCAGCTGTATACAGTTACTCAAGTGGCATAGTTCCACATTGTGGTGTGTAGGGTGGATGAGCCTATTATGGTTCTATGTGGTGTGCATGGTAGACGGGCCTATCATAGCCCTTATGTGGTGTGCTGAATGGACGAAGTGGTGTTTGGTTGGTGGGGTGGGATTTTGACTTGTGCATCCATTCACATCTAAATATGCGTCTGTTTGTCAGAACATTTTGTCTGTTTGTGTGAACTCTTGGTTATTGACAATATAGTTAATGTCATATAATATGTTCTGATTATTGCGTATGATTGGAATATCGTTTTTGTGGTTTGATACTGTATTTGACTTACCGATTGAGACTTTCGTAAGTGATATTATTATACATATGCTTCTTTGAAGTATTTATTGCATCACTCCATCTTTTTCCATATATTCATGTTTCAGATCACACTGAGCTTGCGTAGCTCATCTCTGTAGTGTTTTTCCTTTCAGGTAATTTTCGTGTTTTGGAGTTGAACTCGGCATACCGGAGGTCTCAAAAAGATAAGGTTTGATTCAATTCAAGTAGAATCTCATAAGTTTTATACTTGTAATTTTAAATCGGTTTGTAAAACGATTATATAAACTATGGTACAAGTTTTTATGTTGGACGTTCGTAAGGTGTTATTTGGACTGAACTTCAGAAACTATGAATTTTCTTTCCGAATGTTTTACGCTGGTTTAATATTGTTTCAAACATAATGAACAAAAAGGTTTTCTTGGTTTGAATTAAAGTTTTTGTTTTAGCCACTTTTGGTGGCCAATGTAACCTTCAAGATTCAGTCTAAACTTCTAGGCCAGGTTTTGGGGCATTATAAATACACAAACAATTTCAGATTCAATTGGTAATTTATGAAACTTTTACAATTTATTCAATTTAGTCCCTAAAACAGAACTAACATAACTTTCATAATTAACCCTAAATTTTCATACCAATTTCACTCATAGCCTAATTTAACTCACTATTTTTCATTTCTACCCCAAAATTTTAATTTTTTTGCAAATTGATCACTATTGCACAAATTAATGAAATGACTTTACAATTGAATCCTTTTTCACTTCTAACCTAAAAATCTATCAAATTTGTCCCTAAAATTTAACTATTCAATAATGGAAACATCTTAAATTTTGAACAATACCAAAAAATACTATATAGGTTAACTAGCTCATAATACTGGGGTTCTAAAAATGTCAAAATTACAAAAAAATGACTAAATTGCACTAACCAATTTAAGCTTGAAAATTTAAACCTTAAGCCGTGTGTCTTCTCCCCTTCTCTTTTGTTTCGAATTGCTTAGGATGAAAAGAGAATTGTGTTTCTCTTTCAATCCACTATCTATTGTTTTATTATGGCTTTATTTTATGTTTTATTTTATTTTTTAAATTATAACATATAATATATATATACACTATAGTTTAACAACTGGCCCTATGTTTTTAACTTAGTGAATATTTGTTATTTTAACCCATTTACTTAACTCCTAATTATAATTCTTTAGTAAATTGTAATTTTCCCACTTATGAGAGGACACAGGTGGTGCATGGCTGTCGTCAGCTCGTGCTGTAAGGTGTTGGGTTAAGTCTCGCAACGAGTGCAACCCTCGTGTTTAGTTGCCACCGTTGAGTTTGGAACCCTGAGCAGACTGTCGGTGATAAGGCGAAGGAAGGTGAGGATGACGTCAAGTCATCATGCCCCTTATGCCCTGGGCGACACACGTGCTAAAATGGACGGGACAAAGGGTCGCGATCCCGCGAGGGTGAGCTAACTCCAAAAACCCGTCCTCAGTTCAGATTGTAGGCTGCAACTCGCCTGCATAAAGCTTGATAACAAAATGCATAGGTTGTTAGAAGGAGTTCGAAAATGCATATACATATTGTATACCACTTAATTAGCTTATTTCCTTTATGAGGAAGAAAGAAAAGTAAAGAACCTGCAGATATTGGTAAAAATATAATTATTGTTAACCAAGGAAAATAATTTGTGGTAAAGACAAGATACACTTGGACCAGAAAAACCCGTGCTCAAAAAAACCTTTTTGAGCACGGGTTTTTTCAGTAAAAAAAAATGTCACATCCTAAAACCCCGGCTAGAACAAATGGGGTTTGTGAAACCAAGAGTAGTCACACCTTGATTTTTGATTTATGATTGTGAAATTTTGTAAAGTGAATTGATTTGGTTCAGTGGTTAAGGGATTGTGCTTGTGTGAAGAAGGTTCTGGGTTCAAATCCTTTCACTTGCATTTTTGCCAATTTTGTCTAAACCCCTAACTTTTGGTTTCTAGTTTAAAAAATATTTGTGTGCATTTATTAACAAGAATGAGCTTGTTCGTTCAGTGATAAGACTTCAGCTTACTTAGAGATCATGTGTTGAAATCCTTGTGTGTGCAAAGTGAACATTATTTTTATTTTGAACTCTGAGGAAATCTGGTAAGTGGTTAGTTCTCAGATTTAGTGGAGGTTGATAGGAATTAATGGGTAGTTTAAAAAAAATAAGTGAGAGCTTATATCCTAATTTTTCTCCCCACAATCGTCCCACTCTCTCATCCTCTCTCTCATTTTTCCATCCCCTTGTTTTTTCCTTTGTACTCAATTTTCAATTTCTTTTTCCTTCATCCATTTTCTTCCAGAATTCTTTTTTTGATTCACCTAAAAGTTACTTTTGTTCCTTACAATTTTTCTATTTTAATCCATCTTCTTTCATGCATCGTTGAGATGTTGTGACAAGTTTGGTAAGTATGTAATTTGTTTTGAAGTATTGATCTTTTTTGAAGTGGGAAAATTTGAATGGTTAAATGAAGTTTGTTGCTGATTTCTTTTTTTGATTAATGATGAGAATTGTACGTCTTTTTGTTTTAGGAGATTATCATACGATGTTTAGCAATTTCTCGGCAAGTTAAGAATGATTAAGTTTTGTGTTAATTTCATGGTAAGTGGGTTACAATCAGATTTGAGGATTCTTGTGTTGGATTTTAGGGATGGAATTCAAGTTTTCAGGGTTGATATTTGCTCATTAATCGATCCATTTTGATGATTGTTTGTAAGATTTGGGGTGCACCATTGGGTGGTTTATCAGAACTATCGCCAGGTCTGTGAATCTAACCCGAAACAACGTTAGAAACTTAGGAAAACTAGAAAACAGAGATTGTTTTCAAAACTGTTCTGCGTCACACAGCCGTGTGCCAAACTGCGTGGACAACACACAGTTTGGGCTTCGCTTGTGTGTGCCCATTTTTTAAAAATTTTAACTTAGGCTCGATAGAATCTGAAATTTGTAATTAGACTTTCTGTGGGGTCTGTTTGGCTAAAGTATTCTAAAATATGAAATCTGATATTTTACGAATGTACATGATAGGGATAAGGTATGTGTTAGAATTGCAAGTATGTTTAAAATGTGAAATTCGTATACGATCTATAATATGATAATTTTGTTAGTATGTTACGATGTGAAAAGCATGTATGATGCATGTGCATATGATATCTGTTAATATTTGCATGAGCATTGGGGTGGGATATGTTATGTGATGGAAGAAGTGTGATTCTGCAATATTATTGCATCTTCTGGCGGTGTATCTGCAATGTCTGTTATGACAGCTTGACTACAATTATAATGGCTTGACCACATATATTTCATTCTGGCGAATTACCGCGATATTTTTTTCTGGCAACTCAGTTGCACTTATATGAATGGCATACCACCACGACCCGGTGTGATTGGATAGATGGACTCTTGTAGTCCTAATTGGTGTGATTGTTTGGACGGAGTTGGTGTGTAGCGGATAGGAGTAGAATCTATGTTTGCATTTGTTCTGGTCTGACATAACATTCTGATATGATATATGTGTTTCTGAAAACATGGCATTCTAGTCTGATATATGTTTATGAACATATAATATTTCAATCCGAAATATGTTCTGGAAATATGACATTCCGATCGAACATATGTTTTTGGTAAAGTGTACATTATAAGTAAAAATTTTGTGATGGAATTTACATTTGTATTTGTTCTAAGTATATATTGTTTGTGAACCGAGTCACACATTAGGCTTCTAGCTCACCCGTTTGTTTAATACGTTTCAGGTGACCTTCAGTCTTAGGACTTGGTGGCGATTCTGGAGCTCGGTTCACACAATTTGATATAAGTATGTTTTGGATTTTGTTTTTGAACTTTACGGTCTTTCGGATTTTAATTTGTTTTTTTTTTTTGTAACTTTAAATTTTGGTTTATGGTATTCGTTTTCGCAGACGTATTAATTATAACTTGTAAACACACTCAAGACATATAATTGATGGAACCCTAAGATTTTAAGAGATAATAATTTTTAAAGTAAATTTCGCTGCAAGGTTTTGAAATTAATTATGATGTTTTACAACTCAATTGGTTAAACATTCAGGATTGTTCTTATAAAATTAATAAAACAAGGTTTGTGTTAAAATGTTCACACACGATCTTCTGAAAACTTGTGTTTTTGATAAATTATATAACTTTATTAAAACTAAGTTTTCATGTAATATAATCAACAAAGTTTTTGTGAACGTTGAAACCTTCATAATTCGACCTGAACGTCTAGACTGAGTTTGGGGTGTTACATGCTATTTAGTCCTTGTACTTAAATTAAGCACTAACTCAACGAAATTACCTAACCAAAATTCAATTCACTTTTATAACAGCTCTGTAAATATTTAATAAAAATATTTACAGATCTGATTTATAGAAATTGGGTTCCAAAACCACATTTTTTGATACCACTGACTTTCAAGTCATTATAAGCTTGTGTTATCTTCTTTATAAATCGATTTTGGAGTGTCTTCCCTAAAGTCGTCTCTAAAAAATAGGCAGGCTTCATAGTGGGAAGAAATATTATTGATAATATCATCATTGCCCAAGAAGTCATTCATTCTATGAAAGGTAAGATAAAGAAGAAGGCATGGATGATTATTAAAATAGATATTGGAAAAGCTTACGATAGGGTGAGGTGGGAATTAGTTTATGCATCCCTCAAGGTTACTGGTATTCGGGATCTTTTGAGAAATGTCATCATGTTTGTCATTTCTAATTCTACTATGCAGATATTATGGAATAGGGTCCCCACATAGAAGTTTAAGCCTACAAGGGGGATTCAACAAGGGTGTGCTTTGTCCCCATATTTATTCGTATTGTGCATGGAGTGACTTAGGCATGGTATTCATTCAGCGATTTCAAATGGTCAATGGTGTCCTATCAAACTTTCCAAGTCATGGCCAAATTTATCTTATTTCTTTTCGTTGATGATTTGGTTATTTTTAGTAAAGCAAATTTGAGACATGCCCAAGTTATAAATGAACTTTTGAATCAATTGTTTTATTACTTTAGTCACAAAGTAAACGCACAAAACACCAATATTTGTTTTTTTTTTCTCATTGTGTTGATGAGACTCTTGGAGATCAAATTAGTAGTATGTTGGGTTTCTAGAAGGTTCATGATCTTAGTTCTTATTGAGGGGTTCCTTTATTTCATGAAACAATTTCCAAAAGTACCTTAAGATTCGTGGTGGACAAGGTTTACTGTAAACTTCTAAGTTGGGATGCAAGACAACTGTCCTTTGTAGGAAGAGCCACGCTAGCATAATATGTGCTTTTATTCATTCCAAACTATTTTATTCAGTCTATGATTGTCCTGAAAGGGATTTTGAATAGATTGAGTGTTTGGCGAAGCAATTCATTTGGAGCTTTACTAATGGGAAGAGGAAGATGCCTTTAGTAAATTGGGGCTTAGTTTGTCAGCCACGCTCTTGTAAGGGTCTTGGTTTGAGGAGATTGGAATATCAAAATATTTTTTTTCATGATGAAATTGGGTTTCAATTTAGTGGTAAATGTCAAAGCCTTATGGGTGAGGGTTCTTCGATGGAAGTATGGTATGAAAGATCGTGTGCCAAAAAGTATTTTGAAAAGTAATAGCTCTTGTCTTCGGAAAGGCTTGTCAAAAATATGTCCACTGTTTAGAGAAAATCTAGTGTGGTTGGTTGGTGATGGAAAGTCTATCAGATGTTGGCGACATCACTAGCTACCACAGATTGGACCTTTAATTAAATGGATACCTTCAGATGGGAATCTAAAAGCGGATTGTTTACTTGAAGAAATGGTTACTTCAGAAGATAATTGGAATCTTGATTTTTTTTCATATATGGATTCTGAAAAATATCATTAGGCGCATTGTGAGTGTTCTACCACCACATCCAGAAGCGAGGTTGGATCAGATTTCTTGGTTACCGAACTCAACAGGTGCTTTCTAGGTTAAGTGTGCTTACTGCTCACTTAGAGAGAACCACTAGAACTCTAGGGATGAAATTTGGAAAACTCCTTGGAAGTTAAGGGTCCTTAAAAAGTTCGCTTCTTTTTATGGCTCATTTTCAAGAAACGCTTGCTCACTAATATGGAACAGGTATGACGAGGTTTTGGTTAGGAAGGGTCTTGTTTGGTTTGTGGGCATGCTACATAAGATATTCTTCATGTGCTTAGAGACTATTATGTAGCAAAAGAAGTGTGGAGATAGATGATACCTATGAATCAAGGAAGCAGGTTTTTTCACAACAAATATCTATGATTGGTTAGTCTCCAATTTAAAGTCTAATAAATTATTGGATTTGTAGAAGTTAGCTAGGCAAGTTTATTTGACCTTATTGCTGGCGCATTTGGAAGAATAGAAATTTGTTTGTTTTCCAAAGCTTGACATGGAAAGAGGATGAGATTGTTAAAGTTTCTATTACTTGGGCAAGACAATTTTGGACCATGTAACACCCAAAACCCGACCTAGACGTTACGGCCGAATCCGGATATGTCACAAGAAATTGGTTTTTTCTAAAAAAGGAGTTGTCTTGTCAAATTATTATCGCTTCATAATTCACATAAATTTATGGTTTACTGAAAACACCAATTAGTTAGTTTATTTTCCAAAAACTTATTACAGCGGAAGCCTTGAACCGTTATAATTTGAAAATGCAGTCGTGTTTTTAGAAAAACCTTTGTTTGCATAAAATCATCATTTTTGCAGAAAAACGTTTTGTTGAAATATGAAAATTATCGAGTAACAAAACCAAAACCAATAGTTAAAAGTCCTTACAGTCCAGAAAGTCCCATAAATTACAAACTCTCAGTTGAAAACCAAAGTCATAATAAAACCATAAATGAGCAAGTTTTTGACAGTTTACGATCGAGTGGTCACCACTGAGTCTCCGCCGCACTAATCCGCCTAAGTCTATGGATTACCTGGATAAAACAAACAAACATATGTGAGTTTTTATAAACTCAGTGTGTAACCCAGTAGAAATACGCATGCAAACATACAGAAATCTCATAAACAATCAGACACAGATTCGGGCTCATGCCCATTCCAGATACAGTCATCAGAATCAGATATACAAAATCCTACCTTTATCCTCTACACACCAATTCCGTCCATCCCAACACACCATGTGGGGTTAAAAACACTCACCTATGTCTACACACCATATTGTGTCAATGCAACACAAGTCAAATAATGTGCAGCCAAGCTACCAGAGTATAGGCGATGATCATCGTACAGAACACTTCCCCCTCATATATAGAAAACACGCCCCAAAACAGATACAGAATTAATAGATTAAACATGCTCAACATGCTTATATACAGATTTCAGACATACAGATAACAGAATAAACAGTCTTGCATAGTAATGTCCTACTCAGACTATATTAATAGAATATCAAATCACATAAAACTAGGTTTGGTTAGCCCTTACCGACCCTACGGTAGGCCCACAGTCGATCAGAACGACCTGTGCGACCCTAGGGAAAATTTTAGAATTATAGGCCCACATGCCCGTGTGGGCGCACACACCCATGTAGCCCACACACCCAGATTGGCATTGCCCGCGTGGCCCACACGGCCTTGCCCAAAACCCACACGTCCATCTTGGCCTAGCCCGTGTGGCTCACATGGCCACGCTCACACCACTATACGGCTGTGTCATGCGCACAGCCACGACTTTGTGGACCACACGACCAGCCACAAGTCCGTGTAACATCGACAGTGACCATTTTTGGCTTTTGCAGAAACTTAATTTTTCTCATTTCAGGTACACACCTAATTCATTTTCATCGTGGAATCACTCCCAAGAGCACCAGTACCTAAAATAGAATGTCCAACACCTTTTAATAACCAAAAACGAGCCTAGCACGATTCACCCAATTACGCAAAATTGACTTAACACTTAAACAAAAATGGCCACCACCTCGAATCAAGTCGTTGAAAAGTGATTTCCTACCTCACAACCTTCTCTTAATCACAGAATCCAACGTTTAACCACCATAGATAATATTACAAAACCCAAACCAAAAGTTAAAGGCTGAAAAGTCACTTACCAGCCGAAAAGAGAACCAAGAACGTAGTAGCGATGTAACACCCTAACCCGTATCTGTCGCCAGAATGGGGTTACGGGGTATTACCGAACAAAACACAACTTTTGGATATTTATGAACATATATAGAAATTAAATCATTCAAAAATCATCAAATACTAAAATAAACCGAAATTACTAATTAATACTCCTATAATAAACATCAACTATAATATAAAGATTATTTAATAATTAAAACACATTAACAAAGTCTCAAGCTAACTCATATCTAACTATTTTATTTATTAAAACATATATCACTATTCATATGGTCATTTCATAAACTAACATAATATTAAACAAGCTTAATAATTATACTCTATTTAATGTCAATTTTTGTTATACTTTAATCAATTCAAGTTAAAACATCTCAAGCCTATTTCATAAACCACAACTTATCCGTAACTTAACGTATAACAATATCACTCAAATTCATATTTATACTTTCTTTGACATATGATAGCCGAACTATACTCATTTTAATCTATACTCATTCACCATATTCAAATATATATATGCACCTAACATAAACATCATTTATCCATAGCACAAAACATCATAATCAAATATACTCAAACTCAACTAAACAAAAGCAAATTCAAACTAATATGTTACGCCATTTTCGCATGGCTATATAAACAAACACTTAAAAATAACCTAATTCCAAGGCTAGCCTATATATGCCATAAGTCCGATTTTAATTTATAAAAGTACGGAAGCAGTCGATAGTGTCGTGAACTTTGCTGACGACCCCCGAGCCTGTAACTTGAGTCCAAAACAATCTATAAAACAGAATAAAAATAAAACACAAAGTAAGTTACTTTAGCTTAGTAAGCCTTAAGCAAATTAAACAATTAATGCTTAATATCATTTCAATACTAAATCATTTAAATCAAATAATTCAACTTATACATTTGTAATCACATTTAATTTTAAGCTTTCAATTCCATACCTATATGACATATAAATTCATAGAACAATTTCTCTTTAACCAAATGCTTATATAATCAAAATATTTACTCATAATCCAACCTTACAAAATCAAAATGTCATTATATAACCAAATGTATAAATATTCACATACTCAAGCTCAATTATTATAATATAGCATCACATACACAAACTATCCATGTGGTCGAATATACCTGATCTTGTATACACATATTAAAAGACCAAAACCACAATATTCATATCATTCATTTATAAAACCAAGAACACATATTATAATCATATATATAAACTTCATTTGTATCACAAACAGTTTGTAATAAATAACTGAGTTACTTGCTTACCTTATTTTAAATTGGTAAGAAATTAATTCATACCTGGCCATTTAGATTGATTAACCTACTCAAATACCATATCAGCATGAAATCTTTTAAGCATAAGCTTATACGTAATCACCGGCATATAGCCTGCTAGGCCTAAGCTTGTATCACGCACCGGCACAAAGCCTGCTAGACTTAAAGTCTAATTTTATACACTGGCAATAAGTCTGCTAGGCATAAAGCCCGATTTAATTCACCAGCACAAGGCTTGCTAGGCTCATAGCCCGAATCTCATTATTATATAGCTGACTCATAAAAAAATTAATACATCGAACATTTCAGATATTCCATATAGTTTATACGGACTTTCAGACATTATAGCTCAATCGAATTAAACTCAAACACATTATTTCTATGCTTATTCACATTCGGCTAACTCAACAATAATTCCACAATTTCCCAATCAGCATATTACTAAGTTACCTTCAAAATTAACGATGTTTAATTGCTTAAAGACTTACCTCGGATATCGAAGAATGATGTAACCGGCTATTCGACTATTTTTATTTTTCCCCGATCCAAGTCTGATTTCTTTGGTTCTTGATCTAAACATATTCAAATTAAGCTCATTCAAACATATTTTCATTCAATTTAGTCCAAAAACACATAAATGGGAAAATTACATTTTTACCCTTAATATTTCACATTTTCACAATTTAGTCCCTATTGCACAAAACACAAAATATTCAAAATTTGACTACAATATAGTTGGGTCAAATTTTACCCATATTCATACAAATCCATACATGTCATTTATTTTTCATTTTAGTCCCTCAATTTATTATTTTTGCAATTAAGCCCTAATTACTCAAAATCACCAAAAATCTCAATACAAAACATGTTAATCTAAAACATATATTTCATATTTCATCAACTAACAACAAAAATCAAAACTAATCATCAATGGCATATCTCAAAATCTTCATTAAATTCTAAAATTAGGGTATGGGCTTGATAGTATACTAAGCAACGATCTCAAAAACGTAAAAATTATCGAAAACCGAACAAAATCACTTACCCAATTAAGCCTCCAAAGTGCCGAACCTTAGATAGCTTTTCTTCTTTTATTTTCCTTTTATTTTCGGCAAAGATGAACATATAATGGCTTTGTTTTATGTTTTTTTATTAATATTAACATAAATTATTAAATACCATTTTTAACCTTAATTAAAACATTAAAAGTTTACATATATCAAGGCCATTATTGTCCACTACCGTCCACTACCCTTTAAAATGGGTAAATTGCATTTTAAATACTCTCATTTAAAAAGACAACAACAATTCAGCCCTTGCACATTAAACTATCAAATTTTCATTTTACGCGATTAAGCCCATTTTAATAATTCGGCACCCAAACGATAAAATTTTAAAACAAAAATTTAATACACAAAAATTCACACATTATAAACACCAAAAATAACTTTAAAATATTTTTCTAACTCGGATTTGTGGTCTCTAAACCACCGTTCTGATTAAGGTCTAAATCAGACTGTTACAAGCGATGATTTAACAAGAAGGACCCAATAAGGAACAAAGGAAAGCCACGAACAATCGAAGGAGTGAAAACGAAGAAGAAGGGAGAAGAAAAGAAAACGTCAGAACAAAGAGCAAAAATTTGAAAAAAAGAAAAAAAATAAAAAACAAAATAATTAATAATTTAGATAACACCCAACTCCCCACTAACCACATAATCTCAACTTCCTCATAATCCCAACACCACTGAAACACTAACTCATCACTGAGCAAAAATAACTTCCAACACACTAATTCCCTTACCACTCGAACCAGTAAGCTCATTCTAATATGAATTAACAAACAATTTAATACAAGCCCGTTGAACAAGGGTAAGGCTTAGATAAAAAATAACAAAATTTAGCAAAAATGAACTTGAACCCAAGACCTCTCACACACACCCAGAACACTTAACCACTGAATCAGCTACACACTTGTGTTAAATATTTATAGAAACATGGATAAATTAATCAGGGCGTTATAGACAATGCATAAAGAAGGAATGAATCGAAGATGTTTTTCCTTTTGAGGGGTCATTTATCAAATAAATAGATTCATTTGCATACTGATGCTGCAGTTAAATTGAATACAGGTTTGGCGTATGCAGAGGGAGTGGTGTGAAATCATTTAGGGGAATGGATTATGGGTTTTAACCACTTCTTGGAGGTATGCTCAATTTTTGAAGCTGAGTTATAAGGCATTCTTAATAGGTTGACCATATTGGAAGATAGGGGCTTCCATAGAATCTTGATCCAAATTGATAGCCTTGAGGCATTCCAAGCAATCCAAGGGAGAACTTCACCAAACTCGACTTCAGCATTGGTTGTGTGAATTTAGATGCTATTACAGAATAAAGAAAATTGGGTGATAAGGCATATACCTAGGGAGTCTAATCATGTTGTTGATTGTATTATAAAGATGGTTACTACAGATGTGGAACGGGTACATGTCTTGCCAAAAACGAGTTACTTGAAACCCTTATACTGATCAGATTAGTGGTGCTTTTAGTTTTGTCTAGTTAGTTTAATTTTCTATGTTTTATTTCACTACACCAAAATAGACTTTTAGCGGTGTTTTTTTGGGCTTTTAGCGGCGTGTTTAAGCACCACTAATAGTATTTAATGGCGTTTTTTGTGAAAAAA
This sequence comes from Gossypium bickii, assembly GCA_025503065.1. Classification (NCBI taxonomy): domain Eukaryota; kingdom Viridiplantae; phylum Streptophyta; class Magnoliopsida; order Malvales; family Malvaceae; genus Gossypium; species Gossypium bickii. The sequence continues at coordinate 39,166,717 of CP106716.1, forward strand.
CGCCGCTAAAAGTAAAGGCTTTTAGCGGCGCTTTTCAAAAAAACGCCACTAAAGGTAGGGGCTTTTAGCGGCGCTTTTCAAAAAACGCCGCTAAAGGTATGGGCTTTTAGCGGCGCTTTTCAAAAAACGCCGCTAAAGGTATGGGCTTTTAGCGGCGCTTTGAGAAAAAACGCCGCTAAAGGTACGGGCTTTTAGCGGCGCTTTTCCCACAAACGCCACTAAAAATCATAAAAATTTAAAAAAAAAATAAATATTATATAAAAGAACAGCACTATTATCACATCACCAAACAAGCTTTAATTAGATAACATTTTATATACAAATCCATTTATGTTCCATAGGCACAAATCTATTTAACAAATAAATAGAAACTCAACCAATACACAAGAAATTTCATAAGTCTATATTATGTTATGTGTTTATCCAACTCACAAGAAAAATCAAGCTCCTCACTCATCGAAAATAGGTGGTGTCAAATCCAAAGACACAGAATTAAACAAATAGCCTATTAAACAATTAAGCTGAGTAAAATCCAACTCCGAATTGTCTAATCATGCTAACATCAGCACCAGCAGCCAATGCTTCCATTAATTCCTTAGTTCCGGACCTAGCAATGGTATCAAGATTGTTCACCAAATCTGAATAAAAAGACACAATCTCATTAGAACCTCTCTCTTGATTAAAATTCAGTGAATAACCGAATGCACAAGAAGCAATAACAAAACTTACCAGCCTTAGTCATGCCAATACCGCTATCAATGATCGATAGAGTATTGTTTGTCTTATTGGGGACAATGTGGATAAACTTACCGGCCTTAGTCATGCCAAAATTCCTTGCAACCAAAACCTCAAACCAAAATAAAATCAAAACACTTGGAAATAAAATAATAATAATAAGGTAAAAGCTCTTCACCATTGTGCCAAAGTTGGACCATGACAGCCATGTAAGTTTAGAACTAAGCAAGAGCAATTTGTACATAGTGAAAGCAAGCAATGTAATCAAGCAATATAAATCTGAATTTTCGACTTTAGCACACTGAAAGAAATCTTTCCATGGATTCCATGGCATCTAGGCTTTTTTTTTTAATTTTTTGCCCCTTGCACCTCAGGAAATAAAAGAATTTTAGCACCTAGAATGCACCTTGTGCCCTTGACCATACAAATTCTACCTATCAGTCATAATATTTTCTGGTACTTTATTGTTATTAGACGACACTTCCTTGCACCTTCTTAAGAAATAAGAAGAAATGTTTAACAAAATTTCTAGACAAAATTTCGTGTTCTTGCGCATATTAGAATAGCATATTAAACAAAATCATATTAAGCTTCAAACATCTTGATTGTACTCCATTGCAAGCTAGAGAAAACTCCCAGCTAGATATCCAACAAAAATATTTTGAAAGAAATACTAATCATGTAACGCCAGTATGCTTACTTGGATTTTGTCTATACTCCACTCTTTTTTTTTCTGTATATTGAAATTTTACTAGTTAAAAAAAAGTTCAAGTTTCATTCAATCAAACATTAGCAAACAGGATAGAGAGGATTACCGAGTCTATGGCAATAGAAAACTGGATATTTCCACCTCCTACCAGTCGTAGAGTTGCTTCAGAGCGAAACAAGCATCATCAAATTGCCCTTCAAGTACATTGCGGACCATATTTTTCACATGCAATGGATGAGGCTGGTCACAAACTTGAAAAGAAACAAACATATTATTGCATTCCCAAAGACATATCGTACCAATTTGTTAGAAGTACTTTTTGAGATATAACCTTGAAATCATTTTCTTGATTGACAAAACGGAATCCACTGTATGTAGCCTGCAAGTTGTTCAACGTCTGTCTCATATCACCATCAGCTATGAAAATGATGGCTTCAAGACCTTCCGAAACATACGGTACCTGCATATATATTTAGTACTGTAAAAGGAAAATGGGATGGGTTTCAAGATTTTCTTTTTCCTATCACTAAATATATATAGGTGTGTTGGATTACATACCTTCACCTCTCAAGATAATGAAGCCAATCAACATCAATACAGGATGGATCTGCACAAAGATTAAATAGTTAGCGAATTTAACCACATAACATAGGACTTGACTTAATTTAATTTGACCATAAAAAATCAATAACTCTAACTTTATCAATATTCATTAAAAAAAAAACAAAGATTAAATTTAACCACAAAGATTAAATTTATAAAGTTATGTACTATCCAATCTCATTTAATCCATAATGCTACAGAACAAGTTTAAAACAGCATATATTATGAATACATCACAATCTCGTTGAGCAAGCTTGAAAATATGCAATATTAACATTATTGTTCACTATACATTACATCCATTTCCAAATTTCATGACATTCATAATACAAGATAACTAAAAATTATTGTAAATGAAATGATTAAAAGAATCCAGAATTTCGAATCAATTTGTGAAAACTTATAGAGAGAGTTGGAACAGCTGCAATGACCATACTTGTAAATGCCACAGATGTCTGCATGTATACATTTCATTGCAATTAATCAATCAGAAAATCCATACAGAAAACTACACTAACATATAGAGCAGAAAATCCATTCAATAAAAAGCTCTAAAAAGAACTATCCAAAGCACCCAATAAGCTCAACAACGTTAAAAACCATACCGTGAAAGCAATAAAAGCCATCAAATAGAAGGCCTGATCACTTAAGCTCATATTTGAATATGAGCAAACTGTTAAATAATCAAACAATAGAATGGTCAGGTGATTAATCTAACATAGGTCAGTTGCAACAAGGAAAACGATTAATTGCCATGCCAATTCAAAGGCAAATGCATATAAATCTATAATCAAAACGCGCATAGAAACAATCTTCAGAAAAAATAAGACACCAAAGATATTAAAGATGCACATACAGGGGGATAAAAGATTAAAAATTGTTATAAAAAAGTTCCCAAGAGAAACATAAGGTCTTTGACATCAATAGACATTGCAGTCTTGTCAAGCACGACAATGGCATCTTCCAAAGCCTTGTTGTATGCTGCAAATGAAAGGATTCTTCATTCAGAGCTAAGTTATGGTTCAAAAGCAGAGGTTAAGAATCTAGCACCGCTTCTAAGTTACATTACCTCGACAAATAACCGTAGGATGATAATTTTTCTCAATAAAGGCTTCTGGAACATGAAGCATCTCACCAGCTACACCAAAAAGTACACCAAATATAAGTACTAAAGGGAATTGGATCCTAACATGTTGATTAAATCATGGATAAACACATGAACCCATAGCAATTAAAATTCCATTGAGCTTCTGAGAATTTTACCAGTTCTTCAAAAAAAACATCTTATAGATAAAAGAATAAAACTGGATAATTAACTTCTACGTTGAAAAATATCAAACATAGAACATAAACAACATTCTGCTGTATAAAGATATACCAAGAACAATGACAGATGTTGCTCCATCTCTAAATTCTTCATCTTGGGTACAGCTCAATTCAATCATTGACTGTCAAGACCAACCACAAAAAGATAAGAAAGAATGAAAATAACACAAATATAGGCGAAAAGGCATTTGATCCATCATTTCCATGTGTTGTACTTGTTAATGATAAATTTTACTCAATACAACTCTACAAAGTATTATAATTTGTGCTAGAGCATTCAATTAACAGGCCTGAACTTCCAAGCTAAAAATTAGGGGGCAATGAAGACAAAGAGAAAGGTGGAAAATATATCATGGCTTTTGATGTATACGGATGAAAGGTCAGAAAGAACATTTCCAAAGAGCCTATATGAGTTGATCAAGGAGGCACCGAAGGATCCAAGTTATATGGCAGATCTGGTTTTACTAAAAAAGATTAGTCTTTTTCAAACTTCAACCAAAATACACTTTGATCATTTAAAGATGGATATACAAGGGATGTAGTATTTAACAGTCAAAGACAGCAAATAAAGCAAACCAGAGAGCAGCACAAAATATCTAATAAAAATGCCACTAATTATAATTTTATGTAAGTTATGTATTATGTATTATGTAAGTTAAAACAAGGTATCAATGGTGAATCTGGACACAGATTTCTATACAACTTGAGGACTTTAGAAATGCCAAAAAATGTTCCAGAATCCATAAGCATCAATAGGATGGCATAAATAATAATATGTTATTATTTAAAATATCTGACATGTACTACTCAAAGTCAAAACTAAATAGGTTAAACTATGTAGTAAGTCTGTAACAACCCAAACCCGGCCCAATACTATGGCCGAATCCGGTCTGTTACAGAGAAAATATTATTTTTTTTTCAAAAACATTTTCCAAAACCAACTTAAGTTTTGAAAACCTTCAATTTAGTGGTCTTGCTAAAACCGTACTTAGATTTTAATTCGAAAATTAAATTAAGTCAAATTATTATAATATTACAAGTGTGCCCGATGGCACATTAAAACAATTTTCGTGTTAATTTGGGGAAAACATGTGATTGATTAATATTAATAACAAAGTTTAAACAAAGTATTCAACATATGAAAAGTAATAAAAGAAAATACCAGGAGGCCTTATTACATTCAAATAAAATCCAACCCATAATGAACTAAAATAACTAAGTTCAACGTCCATTTAATTAAAATCCACTGCATGGCCACCTCGAGTCAACCCGGCTCCACATCCGCGATCTATGCGTCACCTGAGAAAGTAAAGGAGAAGGTGAGTCACCAAGACTCAGTATGTAACCCTTCCCCCGTTTTAAGACATTTTCATACACAACATATAACAATTAATATGCAAAATATTATGTGTCCCAACCTAGCCAGCCTTACGCCACTGTCTACCCCGTTGTGGTACCAAACCACTGGTGGTGCCAAACCACTGGTGACATAAAGTCACAATGTGTTACCAAAACACCGTGTCCGTAGACACAAATCGGGTGATGGGGCCAACCCATCGTGTGATACCAAATCACTGGCAGACGATCCCATATCTCAAGTGGGGCCAACCCACGGTGGTGTTAACCACAGGGACAAGTCGCGGTGAGGTGCCAAACCTCTGGAGGTACCAAACCTCTGGTGACCGTAGTCACAGTGTGTTACCAAAACACTAGTGCCCGTCGGCACGAATAATACTGCCCCCTCCACTCGTTTAACCCACAATAGTCAAATAGTCATGAATAGATCTCATACATTTATCACATGTAACATATAAACCATGCTTCCCAAAAGCATAATAATCTCATATTAACAGAGACTTACCGGGATCCTCGCTTGTACCATTGAGGTACTAAATCCGTATCTACATCAAGCAGATTTACAGGCAATATATATTTAACACAAATATTAACTGCTATAAGTGTGTATGTACACACCTGATATTGATGATAGTCCTAAATCCCGAAAGGAGAGTCGGCCACACTAGATCTACTTGCACCTATATTCGGCCAACTGTAACATCCCAAATAATATCTCAGCGGTTCATACATAAGAAAAATAATTTAATTCCAAATAGCCCCATTTTTGGGATGTTACAGTTCTACCCCCCTAAAAATAAATTTCGTCCCCGAAATTGCCTAGCTAAAAAGGTGGGGGTACTGCTGCCTCATCACATCCTCAGGTTCCCACGTAGCTTCCTCTGTACCATGGTTCCGCCATAACACTTTCACTAAGGGCACTGACTTCCTTCGTAGAACCTTCACATCTCGATCTAAGATCTGAACCGGTTCTTCTTCAAAAGATAGATCCGAGTTCACCTCAATCTTCGCTCATCGGCACAACGTGCGAAGGGTCCCGACCGATACTGCCTCAAAGATCGATACATGAAATACATCATGGATCTGGTTCGGCCACAAACAACTCAAGCTGATAAGCTACCGGTCCTACTCGCTTAATCACCGTATATGGCCCGATGAACCTTGGGCTTAGCTTCCCTTTCCGGCCAAATCTCAACACCTTTTTCCAAGGTGACACCTTTAGAAAGACCTTGTCTCCCACAGCATACTCCATTTCCTTGCGTTTGAGATCGGCATAAGACTTCTGCCTATCTGATGCTTCCTTGAGATGAGACCGAATCACCTTGACTTTGTCCTCAGTTTCCGCAACTAATTCTGGACCTAAGACTTGTCGTTCTCCCAACTCCGTCCAACATGTAGGAGTACGGCATTTCCATCCATACAGTGCCTCATACGGAGCCATCTGAATACTCGCTTGATAACTATTGTCATAAGCGAACTCTGCTAGTGGTAGATACTCCTCCCAACTACCACTGAAATCCAAGACGCATCCTCTTAACATATCTTCTAAGATCTGTATCACCCTTTCGATTGTCCATCGATTTGTGGATGGAAGGTCAGATCTTGAAATCCAACCGTGTACCCAAAGCTTGATGCAACGCTTTCCAAAACCTTGACGTGAATCTGGGATCCCTATCCGAGATGATCGATATTGGAACACCATGCAATCTTACTATCTCCGATACGTGCGACTTTGGCTAGCCTCAAGAGAAAAATCCACCTCATCGGTATGAAGTGAGCCGACTTAGTTAAGCGGTCTACTATTACCCAAATCTGCGTCTTTCTTTGGCTTTGGGCGTAAGGGTAGCCCATCGACGAAATCCATCGTGATCCTCTCCCATTTCCATTGAGGGATCTTCACTGGCTGAAGCAACCCTGACGGCAACTGGTGTTCAGCCTTGACTTGCTGACACGTCAGACACTTCCCTACAAATTCAGTTACCTCACGCTTCAACCCCGCCACGAGGCTCGTCTCTCGTAGCTCTCCATACATCTTGCTTCCTCCCGGATGCATAGCATATGGACTGCTATGTGCATCGAGAAGAATTTTTCGCCTCAACTCCACATCTTTCGGCATACATGCTCGCCCTTGAAAACAGAGCACTCCATCACTAGACAGACTGTACCCTTCCAAACCACCATCCTAAACTTGTGCCCTCTTAGCGTTCAACCCTTCATCCACTAGCTGCTTTTCCTTAACCTCCTCGATCCATGTTGGCTTAACTTGAAGTTCCGCCAAGAGACTTCCATCATCATATAGACTCAACCGAGCAAACATCGCATTCAAGTCCGCCACAACCTTCCGGCTTAACGCGTCAGCTACCACGTTGGCCTTGCTCGGATGATACTCGATTGAACAATCGTAGTCCTTCAAAAGTTCGATCCATCGACGCTGTCTCAAGTTTAGATCCTTCTGAGTCAAGAGATACCTCAAACTCTTGTGATCTGTGTAAACTATCGACTTCTCCCCATAAAGGTAGTGTCTCCATATTTTCAAAGCGAAGACGACTACTGCTAACTCCAAGTCGTGTGTTGGGTAGTTCAATTCATGTAGTCTTAACTGCCGTGATGCATAGGCTACTACCTTCCCCTCCTGCATCAGCACACATCCCAATCCAGTATGGGACGCATCACAATAAACGGTAAACAACTTCCCTGCCTCAGGTTGTACCAAAACCGGAGCTTCCGTCAGAATTTTCCTTAGCCTATCAAAGCTTTCTTGCTGCTTCTCCGTCCATACAAATGGAACACCTTTCCTCAGTAACTTAGTCAACAGCGCTGCGATTAAAGAGAATCCTTCCACAAATCTCCGATAGTACCCCACTAAACCCAGAAAACTTCGGATCTTCGCCACTGACCTAGGCGGTTTCCAATCCAACACCGCTTCAATCTTGCGAGGGTCTACTCTGATTCCCTCAGCCGACACTACGTGACCTAAGAAAGCCACTTCCCTTAGCCAAAATTCGCACTTACTGAATTTGGCGTACAACTGCTTCTCCCTTAATACTTGTAGAACTATACGTAGATGTATATCATGCTCCTCCTCCGTCTTAGAATAAACCAATATGTCGTCTATGAATACTACGACAAATTGATCTAGGTACTGCTGGAACACTCTATTTATCAACTCCATGAATGCTGCCGGCGCATTGGTCAATCCAAATGGCATTACTAGGAACTCATAGTGCCCATACCGAGTTCTGAATACTGTCTTGTGAACATCAACTTCTTTCACCTTAAGTTGATGGTAACCCGACCTAAGGTCTATCTTCGAGAACACCGAGGCACCTTTCAGTTGATCGAACAAGTCGTCAATTCGAGGCAACGGATACTTGTTCTTGATCGTTAACTTGTTCAACTGGCGGTAGTCGATACACATCCGCATTGATCCGTCCTTCTTCTTGACAAACAACATCGGTGCTCCCCACGGAGATATGCTTGGTCGAATAAACCCTCTATCCAAAAGCTCCTGAATTTGAGCCTTAAGCTCCACCAATTCCTTTGGTGCTATTCGATATGGTGCTATAGACACAGGTGCCGTTCTGGGTAGCAAGTCTATACCGAATTCAACTTCCCGATCTAGAGGCAGACCCGGAAGCTCTTCTGGGAACACATCAGTGAATTCCCCAACCGTTCGGACCTTTTCCACTACTAACTCCTTAGCTTCCAAGGCACAGATTCGAACCAAGTATGCCTCACAACCCTTCTTGACCATCTTTTCAGCCTTCAAGGTAGACACTATATTGGATAGGTAATTCCTTCTATCACCTATCATAACCACTTCATCACCTTCACTGCCTTAAGAACCATGCGCTTAGTCACAATCCAAGTTCGCTTTGATACTTAACCAACCAGTCCATTCCAAGGATCAAATCGAACTCCCCAAACGGTAGTTCCATCAGATCAGCCACAAATACTACCCCTTGGTGTTCTAGGGGTACGTCTCTATAAAGTTTATCTACGACTACAGAGTGACCTATGGGGCTTAGTACAGTCATCTTTCTAGAAGTAGTCTCAGAGTCTATGTCCATAGTTCCTACCACACTACTAGCAATGTACGAGTGCGTCGAACCCACATCAATTAATGCAACATAAGGAAAACCAAATATTAGAAACGTACCGGTGATTACATCCGGTGCATCACCCTCCTCGCGATGCCTTGCTGCGTAAACCAAGCCAGTGCGCCTAGCCTCTGTTGCTGAACCTCGGCACGAGTTCCACGACCTCTATTAGGGCCGTTGTTTCTCTCGCCATTACCACGACCCTCCGTGGTAGTCTATCATTTCGCCTGCCCTGAACACGGTTCTGTCCCTCAGGCTGATTCTTAGCTAGTTTCCGGGGACAATCTCTGACCCGATGCTCCAAAGACCCACACTCAAAACATCCTCTGCCGCCGGTCGAACAACCTCCCCAATGGGTCTTTCCACACGTGGTTACACCGAGTCGACCTCGATTAGTAGTCGTGGGCCTTGCCACTTTGATTTGGCCCACTTGGCCTAACCTTTTTCTCGGGCGCTACCACCGGATCCAAATGACCCAAATCCTCTCTTACGATTATTCCTACTATAATTTTGCCTCACGGCCTCCTTGATCCCTTCACCACCTTGGCCTTCTCCACTACTGAGATGCGAACTCACGAACTCGCTACTGGGGCAATCAAAGAACCTCAAATCATCTCTGAGTCCGTCCTCAAAGCGGACGCAGCGCTCATGTTCAGTGGCTACGATTCCTCTGGCATACCTACTCAGCCTTAAAAACTCCGCCTCATACTCGGCCACTGACTTAGTTCCTTGCACTAGGCCTAGAAAGGCTTTCCTTTGAGCATCAGTGTAGCTAGTGCCCACATACTTCTTCTGGAAGGCAGTTTTAAAGTAGTCCCACGTGAGATCATCAGCCGTAGCTCCATCCCGGACTGTCAGCCACCACTGGTACGCTTCATCCTTTAGAAGCGACACCGCCCCTTTCAGCTTCTCCTCCTCAGTCAGGTCGATATCATCCATGATCCTCTCTGTAGATTCTAGCTAGTACTCCGCTGCACTAGGTGCCACTCCCGACACGTCCCGAAATACCTCAGCTCCATTAGACCGAATTCGCTCGGGAACAGATTTCCGGGCTCCCAAATTTCCACTAGCCCCAACCACTATCTCCAAGACTCGCAAAACGGCTTGCGACACAGCCTCACTACCGGTCTGATCCTGCTCCTCAGCCCTAAAAGTAGGAGGTGGTGGTGGCGGTGGTACCTCGTTTTCCGAACCTTGCCCCGACCTGACGGGTTCAGACACCGTCATCCTACCCCTACCGCGTCCACGGCGTCCACGTCCTCTAAAACTCATTCTATCTACCGCGCTTTTAATCTGATTAAGAAAAATTTTATGCATTAGCGTTGGTTCCACTTTATTATTCGCGAAGAATTTTATGGATAGAGTTTTAATCAGAGATTCTTTCGAGCAAACAAGGTTTTCAGTCTTCTATCCTAGTTCACACGAAGGAGTTCATGCATCCATTCCTTAATACTTTCCATACCTATTCACTCTTCGGACATTTCTGCCCATTTCTAACCCAGGGGTATTTTCGTCATTTCCCTACAGGGGTATTTTCGTAATAAAGGAAATTTTTAAAACTTTGTTAAAGCATGTCACTGTGAAATTCCCAAAACTGGAGGGTTTTTTTTTCTGAAAAATTTGTAAAACTTAGAAATATGGCATCGTTTTGAAGCCAGGAGTATTTTTGTAATTTTGTCATTCAGGGGCAATTTTGTAATTTTAATAAGTCAGGGATATTTTTAACAGTTGTAAAACTCGGGGGTTCTTTCCGAAAATGTTCCTTTTCAAATAGTGATGTTTGTAAAGATTTCCAAAACCAGTAGTCATTTCGGTAATTTTGCAACTTGAGGCGTTTTGTAATTTTCCAAACCAAAATATTTTGTTGATGATTTTCAAAGCTAAGTTGTTGAGTACTTGTAAAATAGTTGAAATTTTTGAGCAAAACCATTGAACTGATATTTTATGAGTCGTGGGCATTTTGGTAATTTTACCCTAAGGGCATTTTTTTTCACAAATCAAGTTTTTCAAGAAAACGTTGTAAAGATAATGTTCTCCGATTTGAAAGAGTTATGGCAAAAGTTTTGGAAACATTAGGGTTTGTTGTTTCATTCTTTTTTTTTTTCAAAAACATGGCTAGTTCCTTTTTTCGGGTTTTAGTCATTAGGTTTAGCCTATGACCGAGCCTCTTGGTCGTAGGTGAAACCAAAGCTACGCACTGAGCGATCCGAGTGAAGAGGAGGTGGGTCACGCGGACCGCTTAAATACCAAGCTCTCACCGAGCCCTTCTGACATGCGCACACGAGAGGTTGCCACACCACCGAGCCCTCTCGAGTTAGGGTGAACCAGAAGCTACGCACTGGTGGGATACTGCGAAGAGGAGGTGAGTCACGAGGACTGCTTAAATACCAGGCTCTTCCGGATCCAATCCTAGACATGAGTACAGGGGTTACCACACCCTAGCTCAGTGACTAAGTCATAGGTTGGTTTAGTTCTTTAAGTCTTATGCGTTGTTTGTGTGTTTGAGTAATCTAGCCCTAGGGTCAAATCCTATAAGTCTATTCTACGTTCCATGCTTCCTACCCTTCTACAAGTAATAATTCACAAAAAGGTTCAGATGTACTTACCTGGGCGAATCGGTGCCGGAGACTCGGGCCATGCTGTTCAAAAACAAAAAATCATTCCATAAGGCCTACCAAAACATTTTTGGGCCTTGGGCCCCCACAGCCGAGCTTTGAACTGGGCTCTGATACCAACTTTGTAACAACCCAAACCCGGCCCAATACTATGGCCGAATCCGGTCTGTTACAGAGAAAATATTATTTTTTTTTCAAAAACATTTTCCAAAATCAACTTAAGTTTTGAAAACCTTCAATTTAGTGGTCTTGCTAAAACCGTACTTAGATTTTAATTTAGAAATTAAATTAAGTCAAATTATTATAATATTACAAGTGTGCCCGATGGCACATTAAAACAATTTTCGTGTTAATTTGGGGAAAACATGTGATTGATTAATATTAATAACAAAGTTTAAACAAAGTATTCAACATATGAAAAGTAATAAAAGAAAATACCAGGAGGCCTTATTACATTCAAATAAAATCCAACCCATAATGAAATAAAATAACTAAGTTCAAAGTCCATTTAATTAAAATCCACTGCATGGCCACCTCGAGTCAACCCGGCTCCACATCCGCGATCTATCGTCACCTGAGAAAGTAAAGGAGAAGGTGAGTCACCAAGACTCAGTATGTAACCCTTCCCCCGTTTTAAGACATTTTCATACACAACATATAACAATTAATATGCAAAATATTATGTGTCCCAACCTAGCCAGCCTTACGCCACTGTCTACCCCGTTGTGGTACCAAACCACTGGTGGTGCCAAACCACTGGTGACATAAAGTCACAATGTGTTACCAAAACACTGGTGTCCGTAGACACAAATCGGGTGATGGGGCCAACCCATCGTGTGATACCAAATCACTGGCAGACGATCCCATATCTCAAGTGGGGCCAACCCACGGTGGTGTTAACCACAGGGACAAGTCGCGGTGAGGTGCCAAACCTCTGGAGGTACCAAACCTCTGGTGACCGTAGTCACAGTGTGTTACCAAAACACTGGTGCCCGTCGGCACGAATAATACTGCCCCCTCCACTCGTTTAACCCACAATAGTCAAATAGTCATGAATAGATCTCATACATTTATCACATGTAACATATAAACCATGCTTCCCAAAAGCATAATAATCTCATATTAACAGAGACTTACCGGGATCCTCGCTTGTACCATTGAGGTACTAAATCCGTATCTACATCAAGCAGATTTACAGGCAACATATATTTAACACAAATATTAACTGCTATAAGTGTGTATGTACACACCTGATATTGATGATAGTCCTAAATCCCGAAAGGAGAGTCGGCCACCCTAGATCTACTTGCACCTATATTCGGCCAACTATGGGATTAGTATTATGGCCTATTCGGCCAAATCAAATAAATCTGAAAGGTTACTTCTTGAACCCGAATCCTTACCTAATCGCTTTGAACACTAACCCGGCACCTGAATCACGAATCTGGTTCACAATCTACAATTGGTCAATAATCAATATTAATAACCATAGCCTTCGGCTTCCGAATATAGATTCTTACCCTCACTTACCGAAGTCGACTGTCAGAGAATGGCCTAGATCGCTTGTTCCACAGTTCCCGAGAATCCTATAATCAATCGGTTTACAAGGGTGTTAATATCTTTGCTTACAAAAACTGAGATCGGCCCTTACCCCTTGTAGAAATCGACAAAGACACTAAAAGAGAAGGAAAGTGGCATTCGGCCAAGATTACTCACCCACCTTATGAACCGATTTGAAGAAGAGTTTAGAGGAGATTATCCTTGTTTGCTATTCGGCCAAAACTTGAAATATGGAGAGGGAGAAATTCGGCTATGGTAGGTTCGATCATCAAAGAAAAAGAGAAAAAGAGATCTAAAATTGGGGATTCGGCTAATGTGAAAGAGAAAAATAATGGAAGAGGTGATCAGGATTTCGGCTAAGGGTTTGAGAAAATAAGGAAAAATTAGAAGGAAATAGAGTTAGGTTTTTCAGCTAAGCAGAGATGGAAAAGAAAAGCAAGGTGGTGGGTGGTGGTATTTATAAGCATTCGGCACCCTCCCCCCTTAGCTTGCCGTCCACACTACTCCACCAGGGAGTTCAAATTTCGTCAATCTTCCCCAATTGCTCCTGACCAATCATTTAATTTAATTCAAATAATTTGAATTAATCCCTATTAATAAATAATAATCTCCTAATAATCCATATAATATCCTCATTTATCTCCCATTATCCTTGATTATCTTCCTATTATCACTATAATTAAACAAATAAAGAAAATCCAATAAAAACTCTCATATTATCCTTTAATAATAATAAAATAAAAGAGTTTGTAGAGAGAAAATCTCCCCTACTTGTGCCGTCCAACATATAGTGCAAAAAGGAAATTTCTGTGACTCGAACCAAGGTTCTCCCTTGCTCCTTGGTGGCGTCACATGTAGTCCTCTAAGTGGCCTCACTTTTGCCACTTTACCAAGGGCTTTTTAGTGTCAAATTATCCACATTTAATCTTATAACACCCTCCTGCTAAAGCTCCCTGCCTTTAAAGTTAAAACTGAAATTTTCTATCAAACCGAGCACACTTAAAGCCTTAAATTAAGCTCTATTATTCCATAAATAATATCTCAGCGGTTCATACATAAGAAAAATAATTTAATTCCAAATAGCCCCGTTTTTGGGATGTTACAAAGTCTTTGTATTTTGATAAATTTTAAGATTTAGGCCTTGTACTTAAAAAGCTAGAAATTAAGTTCTTCAATTATTTTGATTTAAAATTTTCAGTTCAATCATTAAAATCATAAATATTTTCAGTAAAAAATTTTCAATTTGACATGTTGATTAAGTTGTCTTCATGTGACGTGTCATATATGATTGATCAAAAATAAATATGTTAAGTCAACAAAATCTAACAAAAACTACCAATAATTAGATTAGAATTTTTAAATTGAAACTAATCTCAAATTCTATATAAGTACAAGGAGTAATAGCATATTTCAAAGAATGAAATATGAGAAAAGGGACTTGGGTGGCCTTCCTCTCATCTGCAGACGGTGGTTGGGTTTTAACTTATATATGTACACAGATTTAAAAAATAAATAGCGTGTGGAAGATTGAATTGGAAGACCAAACATTTGATATATTCTATACAAAGTACTAAGGACAGGAACTTATATGATATAATATTATAATTTATAGTGATAGGAAAATTAATATGAAGCAAAGTTGGTTTTGAGTAACTAACAAATATATATATATATATATATATATATACAACATACACCGAATTTTATAATGGGATTTAACTAACAGACGTTGTTAAGGATATAAGGTTAAGTGAATAAAATTGTTTTTTAAGGTACAAGCATTTGATATTTGATTTCCAAACAACATAAAAATCTGAGATTCTTAAAAAAAACATTGATATTTTACTTAGCACTTTCCAACAACTGATGAAGAAGATCAACCCCATTATTCAGTTTGCCAACAATCTTGGTTAAAACTAGATCCCAAAAACTCTTATCAACTCTCCCACTTGACATAGCCATTAAAACAACTTTCTCAACTTCACCTTCCTTTCCCATACCCTGAAGCACTTCAATCAATATATTGTATGTTGCTTTATTTGGCAAACAGCCTTTGTCCAGTATTTCCTCCAGAATTCTAATCCCCTCCGTCGCATTACCAATCTTACAAAATCCTTTAATCAATATATTGTAGGTGAACACATTTGGATTACACCCTTTTTCCACCATCAAAGGAAAATGACTTTTAATATGTTTGGAAATTTAGAAACCAATATAAAACGACCATACAGAGTTCAACGCTAGAGAGAAATGAAATTAAAGCAAAAGGCAATTTAAAGGGACCAAAGATGAAGTTAAACTAACGCTGGAAAGCAATTTAAAGGGATTAAATCAAATACCAATGTAAACAATCAATAACAAAATTTGGGATTAAAAAAATAAAAGCTTTCATTGAACCCAAACTTGCACACACATTAGCTAAATCATTTAAAGACTCAAGCTTTTATTGAAATCAATATAAACCCAGAAACAAACATGGATCGATTAAATGAAGGAAACCCAATTTCGATTATATCAAATGATAGCCAAAAACAGCAAAAGAAAAAAAAAATTGAAGCATAGAAATCAATATATGCATAGAATGAAAAATACCCAATTTAGATAATGCACAAAAAAAAGTAGTGATTAAAAGAAAGTGTTACCTTGAAGAAATTTGTGTTGATAAAGGGAAAAAATACTGAAAGTTCTATTCGGCGAGAATAACCATGAAACCGCGAAAATAAAGCAAAATAGGCTTCTTACTGGGAAATTTGGGATTCCGAAATTTTGAGTTTGGGGAGGGAAACTGATTGGGAAACGATAGGGGAAATTTGGGATTAAGGAATTTTGTGTTTGGGGAGGGAAACAGATTGGGAAAATTTGGGAAATTCTGAGTTTGAGTTTGGGGAAAAAAATAGGGGGTATAGGATAGTGGATTTAGTTTGGGGAAAAAACGGCACCGTTTTATGTATAAAAGTTTGTAATTATTTGTGGCGTTTCTTACAAAAACGCCACTATAGCTCCGTTTTTTTATTGTGGCATTTTTTACAAAAACGCCACTATGCAATTTTAATTTTTTTTTTCTATTTTTAACCTATATATTTTTTAAAATTTTTGTGTTGAGATTATCATTTTTTAAAATTTTTATTTTTATTATATTTTGAGTATTGAACTTTTTAACAAAAATATTAAATATTAAATTTTTAAGTTTTTAAGAATTTAAGTTTTTAATTTTTTATTATTAAATTTTAAAAATTTAATTACCATTACCAACTCTTTTACAAATTTATTTTTCTTTCTTTTTACATCAACATTATTTTTTGAAGTATAGTTTGCATTAGTTGTTTAGATTTTTATACTGAATAATTATAAATTTTTATGTATGCAATATTATATAAATACATCAATATATTTTTATTCACAAACTCCACTAATTCATAAAACAAATTTTCAAACGACGCCGTCTTCGAATCTATTGATAGGTTTTGTGGTGTTTTTGTATAAAATGCCGGTAATTTTTAATATCATTTTTATACTATTATTAATTAATCCAATTACTTATTTTAAATATTTATAAATTTAAAATATATCAGTCATATACCCATAAATCTTTAAAATTATTTTAAATAATAGTATTAGTGTTAATAATAATAAAATAATTTTTATATAAAAAATTTCATAAAAGAGATCTCTTTTACGGTTATATAATAAATTATTTAATATATAAATTAAAACACTTAACCCCAAATCCTAATATATATATAACCCCAAACCCAAACTTCAAACCCTAATCTCTAACACATAATCCCAAACCCCAAACTATATAATAATTTTAATATTATAATTCATATTATCTATTTTACAATTATATAATAAATTATTTCATATATAAATTAAGGATAAAAATCTGAATCTAATTTAAAGAAATGAACATTGGGGTAATGGATATATATACCTCTTAAACCCTAAAACCCTAAACCCTAAACCCTAAACCCTAAATCATAGCTCCTACACTATCAATCCTTAACTATTGACTATAAACCCTAAACTATAAGCCTTAAACCCTTAAACCCTATAATAATCTGAACACACAACCCCAAACTCTAAACCTTAAAACATTATAAACCCTAAAACCCTAAACCATAAACCTTTCTTAAACCCTAGACCCTAACATCGTAAACCATAAAACCTTAAATCATAAACCCTTACAAACATATAAACCCTGTAACCATAAATACTAAACTTTAAATCAAAAACTGTAAACCACTAAAACACTAAACTATAAACATTAACCCCTAAACCATACGACCCACACCTTATACCCTAAATGCTAAATCTTAACACTAAGGAAAAAAATTTAAACACTAAACGTAAATTAAAATTGATTTATTATACAATGATCAAAACAGCGCTTTTTTTTGTTTTGAAATAGATTGAATAAATGCCAACCTTAATTTTTGCTTTGAAATAAAAAATAGTTTGTGATATCACCTTTAGCGGCGTTTTTATAACAAACGCCACTATAAGTCAGCCATTAGCGGCGTTTTTTAGAAAAACGCCGCTAATTTTATCCCATTTTTACATTGCAATTAAAACGGCGTCGTTTTTGTTTCGAAATAAAAAAAATATTTTGTGGCGTTTTCAAAGAAAAACGCCGCTAAAAATCACATTTAGCGGCGCTTTACCTACAAACGCCGCTATAAGCCAGCCTTTAGCGGCGTCTTTTAGCAAAACGCCGCTAATTTTTTCCTTTTTTTAAATTGCAATTAAAACGTCGTCATTTTTGGGCTTTTTTAATTGCTCATACCTTTAGCGGCGTTTTTTGAAAAGCGCCGCTAATTCTCATACTTTTCGCAGCGTTTTTTGAAAGCGCCGCTAATGCTCACACTTCAAAAGCGCCGCTAATGCTCAAACTTTTAGCGGCGTTTTGTCAAAAGCGCCGCTAATGCTCATACTTTTAGAGGCATTTTGTCAAAAGCGCCGCTAATGCTCATACTTTTAGCGGCGTTTTTTCAAAAGCGCCGCTAATGCTCTGATTTATAGCGGCGTTTGGGGAAAAAACGTCGCTAGTTACCCTTTTTAGCGGCGTTTTTGAGATAAACGCCGCTATAGCTCGGTTTTTTACGGCGTTTTCCTTCAAACACCGCTAATGTGTAATATTAGCGGCGTTTTTCTTTAAAACGCCACTAAAAACGCCGCTAAAAGTCTTTTTTGGTGTAGTGTTTGCACAAAAAAAAAAAAAAACTTCCCTATTTTATCATTCATATAACTTGAATCACCATAAATTTATTTCTAAAAATTTACTATCTATCATTCACCATAAAGTCTTTCAACCATCTCTATATCCATTTCAGTCGAGCTATATTTAAAATAATAAAACATAAACAAGAGAGACGTGACCATTTTGTAACCATACTGAAAAGAAGTTAAAATAGATAAAAGAAAAAAAATAATTTTAGTATTAAATATGAATATTATAAATGTGAAAAAATAAAAGTTACTGATTTAAATGATTATACCATTTAAATGAGCCTACTAGAAAATAATTTTTAAGTTATGGACCAGATAAGCTCAAATATTAAAATAGAAATACAAGAAAGTCTAGATTGTATTTCATCTTCCGGTTTGAAAATTAATGTTTCAAAAAGAAACTTGCTGGAAGAGAATGATTGGGAAGGATAATATAGTATCAAAATAAAAATAAAACCTATGTTTTTTAGTATCTTTTATTTGGAATAATGTTGAGAGATTGTGATAATTGTTTGCAAAAATTTGGTCTCCAAAATTAAGAATGAGAATGATTTTGAAATCAGCGGCATGGCCCCTTCTCTTTCTTGATTAATGAATTTGCAAGGAGATGGAATCCAAGAATTAATGAAGCCAAATCTTTTATGCTTAATTCAAAGACCTTTGAATAAAGAAGTGTTAACAATATTCATAAATAACTTTATAAAATTAACCGCCTAAGCATTACTCTAAATCCTTTGATGATAAACCCCATGACTTTTTCTATTGCATGCCCTTTTAATGATAAACCATATTTGCTGTATGGCTTGATTAAAGGGAAACCAAATTTCTCCTTTTTCTTATATGTATTTATATAAAAATGGATATAATTCTTTATGAGAATTAATAATTCAATAAATTACCAAAAACAAATATTGTAACAATTTATCACAATAAACTAGCAAAAATCAAAAATTAAAATTTATGCATTTACTAACATCTGCACTAATTTCTCAATTTTTGATCAAATTCTAACCTATTAAAGCAAAAAGATTAACTTTTTAATTTTTTTAAATAAATAGGTGAAATTTATAATTAAAAAATTTAAACTTACGCAATCTAAAATTAAGTTATGAAAAAAGTTATATAAAATATATAAAACAATTTAAATACAGATTTAATTTGATTATAGAAACAAACTTTACAATGAATTAAATAAACCTAATTAGCAAATCATGAACAAAATTATATGCACAAATTCTGACAACTAAGGGTTCCGCTTTTATGTTTGAAATTTAGAATTAATAGATTGTTGTCTTTTCATATTTCTGATTAGTGATCATATATATATATACACACACACACATACATACACACAATATATAGTAGATGATATGCAATGTTATAAAAATCGAATCGATAGTAAGACAGTCAGATTATTGATTTTCGATTCAATCGGTTGATCTTTAATTCAATCATGAAAAAAAAAATTTCTTGAAAATGCATCAAAAAATTAGGAAAATAAGAAAAAAAACTTGATGTAAATAAATAATAATATAAATATAAACATTCATTTTTTAAATTATAACAATAAAATTAAATATTTAATCTAACTTTAACCCATTTTAATTGGTCTTTAATTGATTCAACTAATTTTTAATGATTTGGTTCGATTCTGGCAGTTATGAACTAGAGGTCATATGCATACATATATAGTAATTTATGTGAAAAATTAAATTCGATATATTAAAAAAAAAACCAAAAGAAGCTGGTAAAATTAAGTTTAAAAAAGGAAAATAAGATAGAAATATATTATATGATTTATACTTATATAAAACTTATGACTGAGTAAGCGAGACACCAATTCAATTAGAAAGGACAAAACACCTTTATTCAATTTAAGCATTTACATTTATAGAATAGAAGGTATAAAATTTATTTTTAATTTTTTTCTTAAAATTTTAGAGTTATTTAACCTTAACCATGTGGTCAAGGGTTGAATCCTCATTTATGGTAATGGAGCACATTTCATTGCCAATCATTTACCTCTTTGAATAGCATTTGCAACGAGAGGATTAGTCACTGTTGTCGACAGTGGATACCGAAAAAAATTATTTCATATGTATGCATATTTATATATAAACTAGTGGTGTAACAGCCCGATTTAGGGCCTAGTCAGAATAGTGGTTACGAGACCACAAATTCGAAGTATAAATATCTATTTTATGGCTTTTATGAGGTCTATGGCATGTTTGCATGATTGTGTGAAAATTTCATGAAGAAATTTTATTAATTAGTGATCAATTTATTCATTAGAACTAAATTGCAAAGATTAGAAAATATGAGATTCTTGAAGATTTAAGTATGAAATAGCATTAGAAAAATTATTAGAGGTCCTTATTTGGCAATTAGACCATTATTTGTTTAAGATGGGCAAAAATAGACATGGGAAGGAAAAATCTCAAGAAAGGGGCCTTAAGGGCATTTTTGTCTTTTGGTTAATAAAATAATTAAAAGGGAAAAATAAGTCAAAATTCATGTCCATCTTCTCCATGCTAGCCGAAAATTTCAAGCGCACCATAGCTAGGGTTTCTTCATCTTTCAAGCTTGATTGTAAGTACCTCCTACCCCATTTTTAATGTTCTTCGTATTTTTGAGATCCTCGTAGCTCGATTTAGCTATTTCTAGCTATATTTTGAGCTAGGGTTCATGTTCAAAAATTTACCCATGTATGACATGCATGTATTTTGATGATTAATGGAGGAATATGAAAAAATGCATGATGAACATCTTTCTTTAAGAGATTTTCATGGATAATTCATAAAAAGGACCAAATTGTAAAAGTCATGAAAATGGTCATAAAGGTGTGACCTAGTGGAAATTGTGGGTTGTGGTAGTTATGAAAATGGTTCGGCTAGGCTTGAAATATAAATAAATTGGATAAAAATCATTTTACGAGCCTAGGGGCAAAAGTGTAAATGTGTGAAAGTTTAGGGGCAAAATCGTAATTTTGCCAAAGTATGATTCATGGGTTATTTTAGTCAGTGTGATTATTAAACAAGTGAAATTGTTATTATAAATCAAGAAACATGAAGCCCAGACCGAAACCGAGGCAAGAACAATGTTGTGGACTAAATCGAACATCTATACATATTTTGGGTACCGAGGTAAGTTTGTGTGAAATTAAAGCTACATAATGCTATTATGTTCTTAATTGCTTGATATTATTTCTATGAAATTGATCAATGATGACTCGATGAAAGTATGATGATATTATGTTAAGACGAAGTTCCGGTCGAACATTAGGAATAGCAAAGATACCATTGTCATAACATGAGACAAAGAATGTCCCGTATAAGACCACGTCTGGGACATGGCCTCGGTTCTGAATGGAGATCTTGTGTAAGACCATGTCTGGGACATGGCATCGACATCGATATACGATCTTGTATAAGATTATATCTGGGATATGGCATCGACATTGAGATATGAGATCCCGTGTAAGACCATATCTGGGATATGGCATTGGCATCATGTTACATGTATGATGAGATTGAGTCTCCTTCGACATTCCAATTAGTTCAACGGGTAAAGAGCGAAGTTTATGTTAAATATGACAATGAATTAAGTCTATGTTCAAGATAGTATAAGTGCTAAATTATGTGATGAAGTGATACAGGTACCCATGAGTAAAATACGAGATATGAATCTGAAATGTGATATGTGATTGGTAAGAGTAAGTATGAGTAAATTGTGTCAAAATGCTTGAGAACTTGCATTGTTATTATTCAATGAGATGAATGGATGTTATCATAAGTCCTTATGTTGCTATTTATTTCATGCAAACTTACTAAGCTTTAAGCTTACCTCTCTCTTTTCCCTTTTCCTTGTAGTATCGCCAGCGAGCTCGGGGATCGTGGGATGTCGGAGTTCGGATCACACTGTAACGTCCCAAAAACCCCAAACCTTCTTTTTGCGACTTCTATGTGAATGTTTGCTTAATATTTAGTCAGGAGTTAATTATATGTTAATAGGTCTTTGGTTCGAATCCTAGCTTAGTATTTTTAGGATTTTAATTTTTGCCTTCTAGAAGGTTAAAAGTGGCGTGAAGATTGACTCTACGGAGTGTGATCAGAAGAGGAAATATAAGAACAGGATAGGAGAGCTTATCGTGGAGAAAAATTAGGAGATAGGATGTGGATGAAGTGGAGACAATTGGGACTTTAGGGGTTCGGCATTGAGTATTTATAGGGGGTGCCGAATTCCTTTTGAAGAGTTTCCCTTGTTTTGCCAAACCGAATGGTTCATTCTTCTCCTTCTCTCTAGTTCTTTTTTCTTTTTTGCAATTGCTGAATCTTCTTCTCCCAAATTCCCTTACTCATCATTCTTTCTCTTCTCAAAAAAAAATTCCTTCTTGGTCTACCTTTGGAATAGCCGAATCTTCCTTTGGCTGATTACTCCTTTGGGTGTAACTATTTCTTTTTCTTTGTTTTGGTTAATATTGATAATACCAATTACTCTTTCCCTTCACTTCTCCTAATCGACTTTGGGTAGAGAATTAGTATTGAATCTCTGTGCTTTAGATTTCTGCCGAGTTACTCTTCATATTTCGGGTTTAGGTAAGTATTTCCTTGATTTTAGGTAGTTGGCCGAATGGATATTTATTTTATGAGGATGATTCGTGATGGATACGAATCCCCTATTATTTTGGTTTTAATGATGAAAGATTAATGCAGATTTAGAAAAATTTCGCGATTAGTGGTCAAGGGAAAACTATTAAGGCTTGTCGCACACAGTAAGGTTACGGTGAAGTTTCGATTTTTGATAAAGTATATATTAAGCCCATGATTAATCGTTAAGTGATGTCGATTGTAGGTTTGTGATTAAGGAGATTGCAGCACGCGTTATTACCAGGTGTGTACAAACATTACACACACACGATATCGGCAACACCGAAAAGTCAAAAGTGGCTAAATGGGCCGGTGGGCCCTAGGGTTAAGATATGTGGAATTGTTGATTTGTCTGTATGGATTGAATTAGTCATGCAGGATACATGACCTGGAATTGATTTGGGCCTAATGGGCCATATGAAAGAGATTGGGCCTAATGGGCCACATGAATGTGATTTGGGCCGATGGGCCATATGAGCGAGTTGGGCTTATTGGGCTTTGTATATGGGTTTGGGCCTAGCATTTGATAACTGCCAAAACATACATAAAACTTAAACACATAATTGCAGCCATGGACAATTCATAAGGTTGAAGTGTGGTAATGGGTATATGCATGTCTAGGATTAGATCTAGAAAGAGCTTGGTACTTAAACGGTCTCAATCACCCACCTCCTCTTCTCTGGAATCCTACCTGGTGCATAGTATCTGTTCACTTTTGCCAACAGGGACTTGTTATTGGACCTAGGTAAGTACTAAATCCATAATACTTAAAAATGACCGAAATGCCCTAAGGGAGAAAATGACTAAAATACCGCTATGAGTTAAACTTAGGATTTATGGCTATGACATGCTGCATTAATATGATATACTGCCTAGGTTGCATATGGGTGGGAATTATGGTACGGAGGAAGAATTTGAGGGTTGCATGGTTACTTGACGACCGTGGATCCACCGTTGGCTTTTAAAGCCCAATATATGACTAGCAGTTTTGCTGCAACATTAGGTAGTATGGCAACCGGGCTACCATTGCTGTGTAGTGGATGGGTGGGTCGATTTACAAATCCTACAGGTGTATAAGGCTGAAAAGGAAATGTTGTGTAGTGGATGGATTATTGGGGAGGGTTTTTACTGCATTGCATATGTGATATGTTTAAAACGATGATATTATGACAAGGGCTTTGGCCCAACTGATTGCTTGTATGCTATTTATTTGTTGAGGGTTGTACACACTGAGTTTCAAAACTCAGTCCCTCTTATATTTTTCTCAGGAAATCCTTAATAGTCAGTTCGACAAATGAAGGGACTCAAAGATGGCCAGCTAGCAAGACATTTTTGTTTTTCCTGATTTTCTTTATAGTTTTAAGTATTTTGATTATTTTAAGTTCGGATTGTAATAAGGCCTCCATCTTCTTATCGTTATTGAATTTATATCAAGTTTTTTTCTGGAAATAACAGCTTTTATTCAAAATTAAGCTTCTGCTGGTAAAAACTTTTATTTTTAATACTTGTTAACTTATAATAAAAAAAACAGATTTCCAAATACATATCGTTTTAGAAGACAACTATAATATGGGTTTTTAGTCAAAATTCTTTAAAAAGGGTTTTCAATGGAAACAAGGTTTTCGCAAAAACACTTCAATGTGACATGCTGGATTCGGCCATAACGTCCAGGCCGGGTCGAAACGGAGAAGGATGAGGAAGTAGTAGTAATTGGTGAACGCCAGAATTATTTGACTAATGTGATTTTGGCATTAAGGGCTGTGAAGTTGGTACGTAAAGGTTGCGAGGCCTACTTGGCTTATATAAGTGATACAGAGGTTAAGGGTCCTACTATTAAGGATTTAAGAACGGTAGCAAATTTCCTGATGTATTTCTCGGTGAACTGCTTGGGCTACCGCCTAATAGAGAAGTAGAGTTTGGAATTGAGCTGTTACCTAGTACGGCTCTGGTGTCCATCGCCCCTTATCGGATGGCACCAAAAAAGTTGGTGCAACTTAAGGTGCAGATTCAGGAATTGTTGGATAGGGGGTTTATTCGACCGAGTGTGTCTCCGTAGGGAGCACTGGTGTTATTCATGAAGAAGAAGGATGGGTCTTTGCGGATATGCATTGACTACCGGCAGTTAAAAAAGTTAACCATTAAGAACAAGTACCCTCTACCAAGGATCGATAATCTTTTTAATCAGTTTAGGGGAGCTTTGGTCTTCTCAAAGATTGACCTGCGTTTGGTTTATCACCAATTGAGGGTCAAGGAGATGGATGCATATAAGACAGCTTCTAGAACTCGTTATGGACACTACGAGTTCTTGGTGATGCCATTTAGGCTAACAAATGCACCTGCCGCTTTCATGTATCTCATGAACCGGGTTTTCCAACCCTATCTAGACCAGTTCGTGGTAGTTTTTATAGATGATATCTTGGTATACTCAAGAGATGAGGAAGAGCATGATGCACACTTAAGGATTGTGTTGTAGATTCTAAGGGAGAAGCAGTTATATGCCAAATTTAGTAAGTGCGAATTTTGGCTAAGTGAAGTTACTTTTCTTGGGCATGTGGTGTCAGCTGAGGGGATTAGGGTGGACCTTCGGAAAGTTGAAGCAGTGTTGGATTGGAAAACACCTAAGTTGGTGACTAAAATTCGGAGTTTTCTGGGCTTGGCAGGGTACTATAAGCGGTTTGTTGAGGGCTTTTTAGTAATTAATGCACCTTTAACTAAGTTATTAAGGAAATGGGTACCGTTTATTTGGACGAACAAGCAGCAAGAGAGTTTTGAAAAGCTCAATAAGGTTTTAACTGAGGCTCCTGTGTTGATTCAGCCAGATCCTGGGAAGGAGTTTACAGTTTATAGTGACCTGTCGTATGTGGGCTTAGGCTGTGTGTTGATGCAGGAAGGAAAGGTGGTTGCATATGCGTCACGATAACTTAAGACTCATGAGGTGAATTACCCAACCCATGACTTAGAGTTAGCTGCGGTGGTTTTTGTGCTAAAGATATGGAGGTATTACTTTTATGGGGAGAAATGCATAATTTATTCGGATCACAAGCGTTTGAAGTACCTCATTACCCAAAGGGAGCTGAATCTTAGGCAACGTAGGTGGGTGGAATTGTTGAAGGACTATGATTGTACGATCGAATACTACCCTGGCAAAGTGAATGTGGTAGCCAACGCTTTAAGCCGTAGGGCTATGTTGAACTTAAGGGCTATGTTGGCCCAGTTAAGTTTGTTTGATGATGGTAGTTTGCTAGCTGGGCTTCAAGCAAAGCCGGTGTGGGTTGAGCAGATAAAGAGTAAGCAATTATTGGATGAGAAATTGGGTTCTCATTTTAGGCAAGTGGAAAATAGGGAGACGTCATATTTTAGGTTGAGTAGTGAAAGAGTGCTGTGTTTTCGTGGAAGAATGTGTATGCCAATGGATGTTGACCTAAGGCAGACTATTTTGCAGGAGGCGCACAGCAGCCTTATGCTATGCACCCTGGCGGAATCAAGATGTACCGAAATTTGCGTGAGCTTTATTGGTGGCCTGGACTTAAGCGTGAGGTTACGGAGTTCGTAAGTAGATGTTTGGTTTGTCAAAAGGTGAAGGCAGAACATCAGTTACCCCTGGGGCTGCTTCAACCAGTAAAGATTCCACTTTGGAAGTGGGAAAGGGTTACGATGGACTTTGTTAGTGGGCTACCTTTGACACCTGCTAAGAAAGATTCAATTTGGGTTATAGTGGATCGATTGGCTAAGACCACCCATTTTATACCGATTCGCACTGATTACTCGTTGCAGAAGCTGGCTAGGATGTATGTGGCGGAGATTGTAAGGTTGCATGGAGTGCCAGTTTCCATAATCTCTGATAGAGACCCACGTTTCACTTCACGGTTCTGGGGGAAGCTGCATGAGGCGTTGGGTACTAGGTTGAATTTTAGAACGGCGTTCCATCCTCAAACTGATGGACAGTCAGAAAGGGTAATCCAGGTTTTGGAGGATATGTTAAGGGGTTGTGTAATGAAGTTACGGGGTAGTTGGGATGATTATTTGCCATTATCCGAATTTGCATACAGTAATAGTTACCAAGAAAGTATTGGAATCGCACCATATGAAGCGCTGTATGGGCGAAGGTGTCGTACCCCAACTTGTTGGACAGAGTTGGGCGAACGACGAGTTTTGGGCCCTGAATTGGTAGCAGATACTGAGGATAAAGTAAAGCTGATTCAGGATCGGTTGAAGGAGGCCTCAGACAGGCAGAAATCGTATACGGATCTTAGGCGTCGAGAGATTGAGTATGTAGTGGGAGACTTAGTTTTCCTTAATGTCTCACCATGGAAGGTGTTAAGGTTTGGACGAAAGGGAAAGTTAAGCCCTAGGTTTATTGGGCCTTACCGGGTTCTGAAGCGAGTTGGGCTAGTCGCTTATCAGCTAGAATTACCTTCTGAGCTAAGCCAAATTCATGACGTGTTTCATGTGTCCATGCTGAGACGTTATCGTTCAGACCCCTCACATGTCGTATTAGTTGAGGATATCGAGGTTAGGCCCGACCTAACTTTCGAGGAGGAGCCTGAGCAAATAATTGATCAAGATGTTAAGGTGCCAAGAAGGAAATCCGTCCCATTAGTCAAGGTACTTTGGCGAAATCATAATGCTGAGGAAGCTACATTCGAACCTGAAGAAACTATGCAACGTCAATACCCTCAACTATTCGGATCAGGTAAAATTTTGAGGACAAAATTTCTTTTAAGGGGTAAGAGTTATAACGCGCCAAAAATCTTGAACCTTCTTTTTGAAACTTCTATGTGAATGTGGAACATCCCGATTCAAGGCCTAGTCAGAATAGTGGTGCGAGACCACAAATGTGAGATATATGTATGAGTTTTTAATGTTTATGCTATGTATGCATGCTAGTGTGAAAGTTTCATGAAGCAATTTTGTGAAATTACGATTAAATTGTCCAAAAGGACTAAATTACAAAAAGTTGCAAAATGTGAGATTCTAGAAGCTGTTTGTGTGAAATAGCTTTATAATATTAATTAGAGGTCTTTAAATAGCAATTTTCCTAATTTCTAATTTTTGGACAAAATTGGGTATGGATGAGTTTAAAATAGGAAGTGTCTCAAAAAGGGCATTTTGGTCGTTTAAAAATTTAAATGATTAAAATGGGAAAAGATGATAAAAATTCATTCATCTTCTTCTCCAAGGCTGCCGAAAATTCAAGGAGCCATTGTTAGGGTTCTTCAAAATTTTCAAGCTTGCTAGTAAGTACATCCAAGCCCCATTTTTGATATTCTTCGTATTTTTGAAATCCTAGTTGCTTGAGTAAGCTATTTTTAGCTATTTGATGAGCTAAAATGGATGTTCAAAAATGTAACCATGTACGACATACTTGTAAAATGATATTTTATGGAAGATTATGAGAGTTTGATGTTAGATAAACATCTTTTTCTAAGTGAATTTCATGAGAAATGTTAGCATGGACTAATTTAGAATAGTTATGAAATTGGCCATTCATAATGGAAATAGTGAGAATTGATGATTATTATAGTAGAGAAAATGAATCAGCTAAGCATGAAGTTTAAGAAAGTTGTATGAAAATCATTTTACGAGCCTAGGGGAAAAAGTGTAATTATTAGAAAGTTTAGGGGCAAATTAGTAATTTTTCCAAAGTATGAGTTATGAGTCAATTTAGTCAATGTGATTATTAATTGAGCTAAATTATTATTATAGATTAAGAAAAACGAAGCCCGGATCAAAATCGAGACAAGAACAAAGTCGAGGATTAAGTTGCATTACCCACATACAATTTGTACATTGAGGTAAGTTTGCATGATTTCCAAGCTTCATGAATATTTTCCTTGAATTTCTTGTTATATTGTTAAATATAAATTAATTTCATGAGAATGTTTAATGGTATGTTAAACAAAGTAATTAATGAGATTAAGCATGAGAAAGTCCCGATTGAAGTTGAGTTACTTAGGATACTCGATCTACCACATGAGATAAGAAAGTCCGTATAAGACCAAGCCAAGGCATGCCATCGACAATCAAGAAAGTTATCATGTAAGTCCAAGACAAGTCTTGGCATTGAAGAGTTATTATGAGATGAAGACCCATGTAAGCCCAAGCCAAGGCATGGCATTGGTGAGTCTCCAAGCAAAGATGTCATGTAAGTCCAAGACAAGTCTTGGCATTGAAAAGCTATCATGAGATAGAGATCCCATGTAAGTCCAAGCCAAGGCATGGCATTGGTAAGTATCAAGGAAGATTTCATGTAAGTCCAAGCCAAGGCTCGGCATTGACAAAGTAAAGATATCAAGTAAGACTATGTCAAGACATAGCAATGGTAAGTTCCCAAGGGAACCCACAAGGAAGACTTCGTGTAAGTCCATGCCAAGACATGGCATCGATATTGAGTTAAGAGATCCCATATAAGACTATATCAAGGATATAGCATTGGCATTAAGATACATGTGAGATGAGATTCAGTATCCTTTTTTATTCATAGTAATTCATTGGGCAAAAGAGTAAAGATTGAATGAGTAATCAAGAAAGTTAAGTAAGTAAAACTATCAATAAGATATGCGAGTTAAAGCTAATTAAAAGTATTACTCATGTTATGAATGATGAAGTTTAGATTATACTTAATATAGTAAAATATACTGATCTATGTGATCAAGTGATACATGTACCTTGTTTACCTCACAAGCATGAGACTAGTAAGTATCATGAGATATGTATGAATCATTAAGAGTAAGTAAGCTCAAGTATATAAGTTTTACAATGCTTTTGTTTATGATGAATGGTTTTTGTTAAGCGAATATGTTGCTATATGTAACACCCCAACCCCATATTCGTCGCTGAATTGGGATTATGAGGCATTTATTATAAAAAAAAATACAGCTTTCACATATTCACCTAATCACCTGGAACTTATCCACCAATGTTTATATATAAATATATATATATAAAATTATAATAAACAAATATAATTCTTAAATGATTAGACATACGCATTACACAAAACATGTCTCACAGTTCAATCAATTCACTTCAATTATAAATCATTTTAATGACTTATTCGAACCAAGTATATGATGTTGTTAGCCTTGTACAAATGAAATCAAAAATCAAAAATATTTTCTACTTAATTCCATGTATGGCCGAATACATAACTCATGAGGTTTATTTCTACAATTCACATTTAAGCTAAACATGTGTATTTAATAATTGATGTCACACAAGTAAACACATCATTCCTAAATGACATAACTAACCTTTATATGCATCTATCCATACATGTATTCGATATGTCCTAGGTTATAACCGAATATACCCACATACAATTCATATTGTCCATGCATCTTAATCATTTATGCAAATTATCTTATACCTAACACATTCACATAATATTATAACATCATTGACCTATTTACAAAACACAACCATGGTTCAATATAATCGAGTATACCATTGATTACTCATACCACAATACCTAACTCAAAGGTTCATTTCATAAACATACATTTCCTTACCATATTCAATTAGAACTTTGATTAAATTTGCACAAACATTAACAACATAAACCGACAATATATCAAGAGCATGAAAAGCATACTTAACTAAAAATTTAGCCATATTCGCATGGCTATTATATACATGAACAAAAAGTTTTCATCAAAACAAAGACAAAGTCTTTCCTATACATGCCTCCCTCCGAAAACCAAAATGAAAGAGTACCAAATTAGATTGATAGTGTGGACGACTTTCTTGATGATCTCGATGAGCTTGTAGCCTGCACCTAATCTATAAAACAGAGGAAAACATTTCACACAAATAAGCTTACTAGCTTAGTAAGTCCTAAGCTCCTGATAATATAACATTCAAACATTAAACATTTAAATTATTCAACTTAAGACATTGCACATACACATTTAAATATATTGATTTATACAGGGCTGAATACTAGTGGTTCATTAATCTAAGTAATTATACTTCAATCCCATAAACCTGTATCTCTTTGCAGCACAAACTATGTATATTACAAGAATTATGTGATCCAAATCGTATAAATACAGCATTCATATCAACCATATAAACATACTAAAATTTCTTTTACTCATAGCATTTCTATTTGTAAATCGAATCTCCATAATAGTACATTCAAACTTTATTTAAATCATATAACACTTATTCATATCAATCTTAACATTCGATGTACTTAACACTGTTCCCATAGTATTTACTTGACTTAAGTAAAATTAAACATAACATACCTTACAAGCTTACCTGAGCCATTAACTAGATACGTTAGCTATAGCTTGCCTTGAATAAAAATTCAGTTTCTCTTTTGTAAAACACATCACCGGCATCAAGCCTGCTAGGCGTAAAAGCCTGATAAATAACACCGGCACAAGGCCTGCTAGGCGTAAAAGCCCGATAAGTAACACTGGCACGAGGCCTGCTAGGCTCAGAGCTCGTAATAAGTCACCGGCACTAGGCCTGCTAGGCTTAAAGCCCGAAACATATCAATGTGGTTAAACATTTCATACACACTTCATAACTATTTTATATATATATATATATATATATATATATATCCAATTCAATTGAGCTCACTCACATTAACCAATAAAATCATTATGTCATTATACCATACAGTCCAACAATTCACATCGAAACACTTATTCACATCATATAACCAACTTTAATCATCAATCTAGAATACCTTTATATATTCGGCCATGACATAAATAGGTACTAAAATTCATCAAATCTTACTATATAATATATTCATAAATAGTTCTTTGATGTATTTCAGCTGAAGGACTTACCTCGGTTGTCGATAGTCCGTGCGAATCGGCTATTCGAGAACCTTCGTCTTTCCCCGGTCTAATTCCGTTTTTCTTTGCTCTTGATCTAAAACACATAAAAATTTAGCTCATTCAAATACATTTCATCTCAATTTAGTCCCAAAACACCCAAATGGGCAAATTACCATTTTACCCCTACTATTTCAATACTTTGCAATTTAGTCCAATTTGCATAAAACTCAAAATACATCAAATTTCCCCATACTCATTAAGGGCCGAATATGTATAGGGACTATACAAGTCCATTTCTTTCATTTATTTTGCAATTAAGTCCCTCTAAAATTTTATTTTTACAAATTGGCCCTAAAAACACAAATTCACCAAAACTTCCAACACATAATATACTAATTTTTAACCTATCTTTTATCTAAATTTATCAATCATCAAAAACCATATAAACCTATCAATAGCCGAACATCAAGCATGCTTAGATTCAAAAATTTCAACATGGGTCAGCTACGGTTTGAAGCAACGATCTCAAAAACATAAAAATTAACAAAAACCGAGTTCAAACTAACCTTGAAATCAAGCCTTCAATTGCCGAAAATCAAAGAACAAAGACTCCCCTTTTCTTTTTCAACATTCGGGCATTAACTAAAAAGATGAGAATGGCCATTTGTTTTTGTTTTATTTAACATATAATACATTATTATTAAATTACCTAAATAACCTTAAGTTAAAAATAACCAAACAATATAATTTAAGGACAAACTTGTCCATGGCCGGCCACTAACCCTTAAAATGGGTTATTTACCCTTTTTATACCTCATTTTATAAAGCCATGCTCAAATTAACAACTTTCACTTTAGTATGCTACTTTTACGCTTTACGCGATTAAGTCCTTTTTATCAAATTAAGCACTTAAACGATAAAATTTTCATACGAAACCTTCACACACATCCATTCACATATTATAGACTCAATTTATAATATTAAAATATTTCTCAGACTCGGATTCGTGGTCCCGAAACCACCATTCCGATTAGGGTCAAATTCAGTCTGTTACACTATATACATTACATGCAAACTTACTAAGCTAAATGCTTCCGTCTTTAATTCTTTTCTTTCATGTAGTTCTGCCAAGCTAACTTGTTGATCATTGATGTCGGAGCTCGAAGCACACTATCAATCGCTATTCTGGTATAGCCAAGTTACTTATATTAAGTATGGCATGTATAGGAAGCATTCTATTTTGAAATATGTCTTAAGAAGGGCCAAAGTATGGGCTATCAAGTTTATTATTCTTTTGTATATGGCTAAGTGATTGGCCAAAATTGACTAAGCATGTATGGTTATTGATATCAATGAAGTATGTGGTATTATTCATGTTAGATGAATTATTTTGAATTGTTGAATTGGGTATGAAGTTGATCTTGATTTCAGGGTGGTAATTGACTTGGTAAATAGCCTCTAAGTACCCACACGGATGGACACACGGGCGTGTGTCTAAGCCGTGTGTTCCCTCCGTGTTAGTGTCTTAAGTCAGTATAGACCACGGGCTAATCCCACGACCGTTTCTATAGCCCGTGTGAAGCACACGGTTAGCACATAGGTGTGTGCTCCAAGCCGTGTGAATAAGTCAGTATATCAAGGTATGGCACACGGTCTGTGGCCACGGGCGTGTCAAGGCCGTGTGTAATTTGGCAGTTTCCACCACGAGTGGAAGACATGGGCGTGTCTTAGGGGTTCACGGGCGTGTCCCAAACCACATAGTTGTGTGATCCCTATTTTGAGAGAAAATTTTCGGTAGAGTTCAGAAAGTTTCTAGATGTGAGTTTAAGGCCTCGTAGGCCCTTGAAATGTATGATTCGTCTAAGAAAGAGAACATTTTAATTCAGGACAAAATTTTATAGCCCGTAAGTACATGTTTAAGAAAGTTCAAGCACGATAATGTCTCGTATCCGATCTTAGCCTCAGACTCGGGTATGGAGTGTTACATTTAGTGGTATCAGAGCTAGGTTTAGTTGGTTTTAGGACTAACGTAGCATAAGCATGAGTCTAGCTATAAATGTTTTTCTTATGATAGTGTGACGACTCCTGACGACTTGAATTATATTTATACATATAGCAAATGGATCCTAAAAGAGCTGTGGTGGATGACGTAGAAAGTAACAGGCCGGCTCCCGCTGAAGGGATAGTGCCAAACAAGAATGAGAATAGACCCGCTACAGTGAGTCAAGAAAGAAGAGAAGAGGCTAGAGAAGCCTTCCTCCATATGATGAACACATGGTATACGGAGTTCGTTCGTACGAACCCAAATGCACAACCCCCTCCACCCCCGCCTATTCCACAACCTATCCCAGTAGCCCCTTAAGTAGTAGAGGTGGTAAGAGGAGACAAACCTCCAGTTGATAGAATCAGGAAACATGGGGCAGAAGAATTCCTGGCTAAAAGAGATGATGATCCAGAAAAGGCTGAATTCTGGTTAGAAAATACGATCAGGGTATTTAACGAATTATCATGCATAGTTGAGGAATGCATGAAGTGTGTAGTTTCTCTTTTAAGAGATTCTACCTATCAATGGTGGAATAGCTTGGTATCGATAGTACCAAAAGAGAATATTACTTGAGAATTCTTCCAAGAAGAGTTTAAGAAAAAGTATATTAGTCAAAGGTTTGTGGACCAGAAAAGAAAGGAATTCCTAGAACTGAAGCAAGGCAAGATGTCTGTGACTGATTATGAGCGCGAATTTGTATGACTTAGTGAATACGCTCGAGAGTGTGTATCCACCGAGGCTATCATGAGTAAGAGATTCGAAGATGGACTAAATAAAGATATTAAGTTGTTTGTTGCTATCCTAGAATTAAAAGAATTTGTTGTGCTAGTAAAGCGGGCTTGTAAAGCCGAAGAGCTAGTAAAAGAGAAGAGAAAATCTGAAACGGAGTCTCGTGACTTGAGAAATAGACAGTGGAATAAGTCTTTTCAAACCTCTTCCAAGAAGTCAAGAGATTTCTCCACCCGATCAGCTACCTCCACTGGGTTTTCAAGGAAGTACAAGAGTAAGCAGTATTTGGGAAATAAGGCACAGACTACTTCAGTCGCTAGTGTGGGGAATGTTCGATCTGATAGACCTGAATGCCCACAGTGTGGCAGGCATCATCTTGGTGAATGCCGAGCGCATGAAAATGCTTGCTTCAGATGTGGTTCCCAAGATCACTTTATAAAAGATTGTCCTGAGATGATGAAAGGAGAGAGAACTCAGAATCCGAGAATTGGTATGGTCAGAGGCAGACCACAGAAGAACCCTAGAAGTAGGGCAAGTGGTAGAGGTAACCCTAGAGAGCAGGCTGCGAGACCTGAGGGTAGGGCACCTGCGAGAACCTATGCCATTCGCACTCGCGAAAAGGCATCTTCTCCTAATGTTATTACGGGTACCTTTTCTCTTCATAATATTAAAGTTACTGCTTTAATAGATCCTGGATCCACAAACTCTTATATTTGCATGAAACTGGTATCTAGTATGAGTATGCCTATAAAGTCTACGGAATTTGTGATTAAAGTGTCTAATCCCTTAGGCAAAAGTGTTTTAGTTGATAAAGTTTGTAAAGATTGCCCATTGATGATTAGAGGTCATTGTTTTAAAGCAAACATTATGTTGTTACCATTTAATGAGTTTGACTCATTCTTAGTACGGACTGGTTGACCACCCATGATGTAATAGTTAATTGTGGGAAGAAATACATTGAGATGAGATGTGAGAATGGGGACACTCTTCATATAGAATCAGATGAACAAGGTAGATCACCAATAATGATTTCTCACATGACAACACAAAGGTATATAAGAAAAGGGTATGAGGCGTCTCTTGCCTTTGTGATGAATACTAGAGAAACAGAGCTAAATATCGGGTCAGTGCCGGTAGTATGTGAGTACTTGGATGTTTTCCTAAGGAATTACCAGGACTTCCTCCGGTAAGAGAAGTTGAGTTCAACATTGAGCTAACTCCTGGTATTGTACCAATACATATTACTCCTTACAGAATAGCTCTAACGGAGTTAAGAGAGCTGAAGATACAGTTGCAAGAGTTGACAAATAAAGACTTTGCAAGATCAAGTTGTTCACCATGGGGTGTTCCGGTTTTATTTGTGAAAAAGAAAGATGGCACCATGAGATTGTGCATAGATTACCGTCAGCTTAATAAAATGACAGTAAAGAACAAGTACCCATTGCCAATGATCGATGATCTGTTCAATCAATTGAAGGGAGCCACTGTGTTCTCCAAAATAGACTTGAGATCAGGTACTACCAATTGAGAGTAAGAGACTCAGATGTGTCGAAGATCGCTTTTCGAACAAGGTATGGGCATTATGAATTTTTACTCATGCTCTTTGGATTGACCAATGCTCCTGCAGTATTCATGGACCTAATAAACCACATCTTTAGGCCATAACTCGACAAGTTTGTAGCTGTTTTTATTGACGACATATTGATCTATTCTCGAGATGAGATCGAGCATGCTAAGCACCTACGGATAGTTTTACAGATTCTACGAGAAAATCAATTGTATGCCAAGTTCAGTAAAGGAGAATTTTGGCTCAATGAAGTAGGATTTCTGGGATATATTGTCTCGGGAAATGGAGTCCAAGTGGATCCAAGTATGATTTTGGCTATAAAGGACTGGAAACCACCAAGGAATATCTCTGAGATTAGAAGTTTTCTAGGCCTAGCCGACGATTATAGACGATTCTTCAAGAGGTTTTCCATGATTGCAATTCCGATGACGAAATTGCTACAGAAAAATGTAAAGTTTGAGTGGACAGAAAGATGTCAACAAAGTTTCAAGAAACTGAAAGCATTGTTGACAGAAGCTCCGGTTTTAGTACAACCTGAGAAGGGGAAAGAATTTGTGATTTATAGTGATGCATCCTTAAACGGATTAGGCTGTGTACTTATGCAAGAAAGCAAGGTTATTGCTTATGCCTCCAGACAGCTGAAGCCTCATGAGAAGAATTATCTGACGTATTATTTAGATTTGGCTGCCATACTTTTCGCTTTGAAGATTTGGAGACAACATTTATATAGTGAAAGATGTCGAATTTTTATTGATCACAAAAGTCTGAGGTACTTGATGACGCAGAAAGAGTTGAACTTAAGACAACGGAGATGGTTAGAGTTAATAAAAGACTATGAGTTGATCATTGACTACCATCCTGGAACGGCGAATGTGGTCACCGATGCTTTGAGCAGGAAATCCCTATTTGCATTAAGGGCAATGAATTTTCAGATGACTTTATCCGACGATGGTTCTATTCTAGCTGAGTTGAGAGCTAGACCGATGTTTCTCTAAGAGTTTCAATCAAAAAGAAGATAGTGAATTGCAAGCCAAGAGAACTCAGTGCGAGTCAGATGTTGAGCCCGATTTCCTAATTAGTTCCAATGGAAGTCTGATGTTCAAAGATGAAGTTTGTGTACCGAGAAAGGAAGAGCTTATTCAGAGAATTTTGCATGAAGCACATAATGGATGTTTATCTGTACATCTGGGTAGTACCAAGATGTATAATGATCTGAAGCAACAGTTTTGGTGGCCGAGAATGAAGAAAGATACCTCAAAGTTCATTTCAAGATGTTTGATTTGTCAGCAAGTAAAGATTGAACACCAAGTACCTTCGGCTTTGCTCCAGCCAATTATGGTTCCCGAGTGGAAATGGGACCGTATCACTATGGATTTTGTAATAGGATTACCATTGTCTCCGAGCAAGAAAGATGTTGTATGGGTTGTGGTTGATAGACTCACAAAGTCAGCCCATTTTATACCTGTACGAGTTAACTATTTATTAGACAAATTGGAAAACTTGTATGTTTCAGAAATAGTAAGGCTTCATAGAGTTCCCTTGTCAATCATACCGGATAGAGATCCGAGGTTCACATCCAGATTTTGGAAGAAGTTACAAGAGGCCTTGGGTACAAAGTTGAGCTTTAGTACAGCTTTTCATCCTCAAACTGACGGTCAGTCAGAAAGGTTAATTCAAGTACTCGAGGATATGCTCAGATGTTGTATTCTCGAATTCCAAGGCAGTTGGGAAAAGTTTCTCCCATTGGTAGAATTTGCCTACAATAATAGTTTTCAGTCAAGCTTGAAAATGGCGCCTTATAAGGCTTTATATGGGCGTAAGTGTTGAACGCCTCTATATTGGACTAAACTCAAGGAAAATCAGATTCACAGGGTTGATATGGTTAGAGAGACCAAACAAAAGGTGAAAGTAATTCGAGAAAGTTTAAAGGCTGCTTCTGACAGACAAAAATCCTACTCGGATTTAAAGAGAAAAGAGATAGAGTATCAAATCGGGGATGAAGTTTTCTTTGAAAGTGTCACCATGGAGAAAAGTTCTTAGATTTGGCCGAAAAGGCAAGTTGAGTCCACGTTTTATTGGACCATATGAGATTACTGAGAAAGTTAGGCCGGTAGCCTATCGATTGGCTTTGTCATCTGAGTTAGAAAAGATACATGATGTGTTTCACGTGTCCATGTTGCGATGCTACCGATCAGACACTTCACATGTTATTGCACCATCAGAAGTAGAGATTCAACCCAACATGACTTATGGAGAAGAACCAGTTTTTAGCTCGGGAAGTCAAACAGTTGAGAAATAAAAATATCTCCCTTGTTAAAGTATTATGGCAAAGACATGGGATAGAGGAAGCTACGTGGGAACCAGAAGAAATCATGAGAAACTACTACCCAAATCTCTTTAATGGTAAGATTTTTGAAGACGAAAATTCTTAAGGGGGGAGAGTTGTAACATCCTGATTCAGGGCCTAGTTGGAATAGTGGTGCGAGACCACAAATCCGAGATATATGTATGAGTTTTTAAGGTTTATGCTATGTATGCATGCTAGTGTGAAAGCTTCATGAAGTAATTTTGTGAAATTACGATTAAATTATCCGAAAGGACTAAATTGCAAAAGTTGCAAAATGTGAGATTCTAGAATCTATTTCTGTGAAATAGCTTTAGAATATTAATTAGAGGTCCTTAAATAGCAATTTTCCCAATTTTTAATTTTTGGAAAAAATTGGGTATGAATGAGTTAAAATAGGAAGTGTATCAAAAAGGGCATTTTTGTCATTTAAAAATTTAAATGATTAAAATGGGAAAAGATGATAAAAATTCATTCATCTTCTTCTCCAAGGCTGCAAAAAATTCAAGGAGCCATTCTTAGGGTTCTTCAAAATTTTCAAGCTTGCTAGTAAGTGCATCCAAGCCCCGTTTTTGATATTCTTTATATTTTTGAAATCCTACTTGCATGAGTAAGCTATTTTTTAGCTATTTGATGAGCTAAAATGGATGTTCAAAAATGTACCCATGTATGATATACTTGTAAAATGATATTTTATGAAATATTATGAGAGTTTGATGTTAGATAAGCATCTTTTTCTAAGTGAATTTCATGAAAAATGTTAGTATGGACTAATTTGCAATAGTTACGAAATTGGTCATTCATAATGGAAATAGTGAGAATTGATGATTATTATAGTAGAGAAAATGAATCAGCTAAGCATGAAGTTTAAGAAAGTTGTATGAAAATAATTTTACGAGCCTAGGGGTAAAAGTGTAATTATGAGAAAGTTTAGGGGTAAATTAGTAATTTTTCCAAAGTATGAGTTATGAGTCAATTTATTCAATGTGGTTATTAAATGAGTTGAATTATTATTATAGATCAAGAAAAATGAATCCCGAATCAAAACCGAGGCAAGAACAAAGTCGAGGACTAAGTTGCATTACCTACATACAATTTGTACATTGAGGTAAGTTTGCATGATTTCCAAGCTTCATGAATATTTTCCTTGAATTTTTGTTACGTTGTTAAATATACATTACTTTCATAAGAATGTTTAATGGTATGTTAAACAAAGAAATTAATGAGATTACGCATGAGAAAGTCCCGATTGAAGTTGAATTACTTAGGATACTCGATCTACCACGTGAGATAAGAAAGTCCGTATAAGACCAAGCCAAGGCATGCCATCGGCAATCAAACAAGTTATCATGTAAGTCCAAGACAAGTCTTGGCATTGAAGAGTTATTATGAGATGAAGACCCATGTAAGCCCAAGCCAAGGCATGGCATTGGTGAGTCTCCAAGCAAAGATGTCATGTAAGTCCAAGACAAGTCTTGGCATTGAAAAGCTATCATGAGATAGAGATCCCATGTAAGTCCAAGCCAAGGCATGGCATTGGTAAGTATCAAGGAAGATTTCATGTAAGCCCAAGCCAAGGCTCGGCATTAACAAAGTAAAGATACCAAGTAAGACTATGCCAAGACATAGCAATGGTAAGTTCCCAAGGGAACCCACAAGGAAGACTTCGTGTAAGTCCATGTCAAAACATGGCATCGATATTAAGTTAGGGGATCTCATATAAGACTATATCAAGGATATAGCATTGGCATCAAGATACATATGAGATGAGATTCGGTATCCTTTTTTATTCATAGTAATTCATTGGGCAAAAGAGTAAAGATTGAATGAGTAATCAAGAAAGTTAAGTAAGTAAAACTATCAATAAGATATGCGAGTTAAAGTTAATTAAGAGTATTACTCATGTTATGAGTGATGAAGTTGAGATTATACTTAATATAGTAAAATATACTGATCTATGTGATCAAGTGATACAGGTACCTTGTTTACCTCACAAGCATGAGACTAGTAAGTATCATGAGATATGTATGAATCTTTAAGAGTAAGTAAGCTCAAGCATATGAGTTTTACAATGCTTTTGTTTATGATGAATGGTTTTTCTTAAGCGAATATGTTGCTATATACATTACATGCAAACTTACTAAGCTAAATGCTTGCGTCTTTAATCCTTTTCTTTCATGTAGTTCTGCCAAGCTAACTTGTTGATCATTGACATCGAAGCTCGAAGCATACTATCAATCGCTATTTTGGTATAGCCAAGTTATTTATATTAAGTATGGTATGTATAGGAAGCATTTTATTTTATAATATGTCTTAACAAGGGCCAAAGTATGGGCTATCAAGTTTATTATTCTTTTGTATACGGCTAAGTGATTGGCCAAAATTGACTAAGTATGTATGGTTATTGATATCAATGATGTATGTAGTATTATTCATGTTCGATGAAGTATTTTGAATTATTGAATTGGGTATGACGTTGATCTTGATTTCAAAGTGGTAATTTGCTTGGTAAATAGCCTCTATGTACCCACATGGATGGACACACGGGCGTGTGTCTAGGCCGTGTGTTCCCTGCATGTTAGTGTCTTAAGTCAGTATAGACCACAGGCTAATCCCACGGCCATTTGTATAGGCCGTGTGAGACACACGATTAGCACATGGTCTGTATCAAGGAATGGCACATGGTCTGTGGCCACGGCCGTGTCAAGGCCGTGTGTAATTTGGCAATGTCCACCACGGGTGGAAGACATGGGCGTGTCTTAGGGGTACACGGGCGTTTCCCAAACCACGTGGGCGTGTGATCCCTGTTTTGAGAGAAAATTTTCGGTAGAGTTCAGAAAGTTTCTAGATGTAAGTTTAAGGCCTCGTAGGCCCTTGAAATGTATGATTCGTCTGAGAAAGACAAGTTATTAATTCAGAACAAAATTTTGTAGCTCGTAAGTACATGTTTAACAAAGTTTAAGCACAGTAATGTCTCGTATCCGGTCTCAGCCTCAAACTCGGGTATGGGGTGTTACAGAATGTGTGCTTAATATTTAGTCAGGAGTTAATTATATGTTAATGGGTCATTGGTTCGAATCCTAACTTAGTATTTTTAGGATTTTAATTTTGGCCTACTAGAAGGTTAAAAGTGGCGTGAAGATGGACTCTAAGGAGTGTGATCAGAAAAGGAAATGTATGAAGAGGATAGGAGAGCTTATCATGGAGAATAATTAGAAGTTGGGATGTGGATGAAGTGGAGCCAATCGGAACTTTAGGGGTTTGGCTTTGGGTATTTATAGGGGGTGTCGAATTCCTTTTGAAGAGTTTCCTTGTTTTGCCAAACGAATACTTCATTCTTCTCCTTCTTTCTATTTCTTTTTTCTCTTTTGTAATTGTCGAATCTTCTTCTCCCAAATTCCCTTGTTCATCATTCTTTCTCTTCTCAAAAAATAATTCCTTCTTGGTCTACCTTTGGAATAGCCGAATCTTCATTTGGCCGATTACTCCTTTGGGTGTAAGTATTTCTTTTTCTTTGTTTAGGTTAATATTGATAATACCAATTCCTCTTTCCCCTCACTTCTCCTAATCAGTTTTGGGTAGAGAATTAGTTTTGGATCTCTGTGCTTCAGATTTCTGCCTAGTTACTCTTTACATTAAGGGTTTAGGTAAGTATTTCCTTGATTGTAGGTAGTTGGATGAACGAATATTTATTTTATAAGGATGATTCGTGATGGATACGAATCCCCTACTATTTTGGTTTTAATGATGAAAGATTAATGCAGATTTAGAAAAATTTCGCGATTAATGGTCATGGGAAAACTATTAAGGCTT
This sequence comes from Gossypium bickii, assembly GCA_025503065.1. Classification (NCBI taxonomy): domain Eukaryota; kingdom Viridiplantae; phylum Streptophyta; class Magnoliopsida; order Malvales; family Malvaceae; genus Gossypium; species Gossypium bickii. The sequence goes on from CP106716.1 coordinate 39,208,894, forward strand.
GTCGCACACGGTAAGGTTACGATGACGTTTCGATTTTTGATAAAGTATGTTTTAAGCCCATGATTAATCGTTAAGTGATGTCGATTGTAGGTCCGTGATTAAGGGGATTGCAGCACGCGTTATTACCAGGTGTGTACAAACACTACACGCACACGATATCGGAAAAGCCAAAAAGCCGAAAGTGGCTAAATGGGCCGATGGGCCCCAGGGTTAAGGTATGTGGAATTGTTGATTTGTCTGTTTGGATTGAATTAGTCATGCAGGATACATGACCTGGAATTGATTTGAGCCTAATGGGACATATGAAAGAGATTAGGCCTCATGGGCCACATGAATGTGATTTGGGCCGATGGGCCATATAAGCGAGTTGCGCTTAGTGGGCTTTGTATATGGGTTTGGGCCTAGTACGTGATAACTGCCAAAACATACATATAACTTAAACACATAATTGCAACCGTGGACAAGTCATAAGGTTGAAGTATGGTAATGGGTATATGCATGTCTAGGATTGGATCTAGAAAGAACTTGGTACTTAAGCGGTCTCAATGACCCACCTCCTCTTCTCTGGAATCCTACCTGGTGCATAGTATCTATTCGCTTTGGCCAACGGGGAATTGTTACCGGACCCAGTTAAGTACTAAATCCATAATACTTAAAAATGACTGAAATGCCCTAAGGGCAAAAATGACTGAAATACCCCTATGAGTTAAACTTAGGATTTATGGGTATGACATGCTGCATTCATATGATATACTGCCTAGGTTGCATGTGGGTGGGAATTATGTTACGGAGGAAGAATTTGAGGGTCGTATCGTTACTTGACGACCGTGGATCCACCGTTGGCTTTTAAAGCCCAATATATGACTAGCAGTTTTGCTACAACATTAGGTAGTATCACAACTAGGCTACCATTGCTGTGTAGTGAATGGGTGGGTCAATTTAGAAATCCCCACAAGTGTATAAGGTTAGAAGGGAAATGTTGTGTAGCGGATGGATTATTGGGGAGGGTTTTTACTGCATTGCATATGTGATATGTTTAAGATGATAGTATTATGACAAGGGCTTTGGCCCAACAGATTGCTTGTATGCTATTTGTTTACTGAAGGTTGTACACATTGAGTTTCAAAACTCACTCCCTCTTATATTTTTCTCAGGAAATCACAAATAGAGGGACTCAGAGAAGGCCAACTAGCAAGATATTTTCATTTTTCCTGATTTTCTTTATAGTTTTAAGTATTTGATTATTTTAAGTTTCAATTGTAATAAGGCCTCCCTCTACTTATCGTTACATTGATTGCATTACTTTCTATTGAATTTATATCAAGTTTTTCTAGAAACAACGGTTTTTATTCAAAATTAAGCTTTCGCTGGTAAAATTAATACTTGTTAACTTATAATCAAAAAGACAGATTTCCAAATACATATCGTTTTGGAAGACAACTATAATCTGGGTTTTTAATCAGAATTCTTTAAGAAGGGTTTTCAATGAAAACAAAGTTTTCGCAAAAACACTTCAATGTGACACGCTGGATTCGGCCATAACGTCCGAGCTGGGCTTGGGGTGTTACACACACTATCAACTACTAATTGGTATAGTAAAGTTTGATAAATTTTGGGTATGGCATGTATAGGAACCTGGTTATTTTGCAATATGTCATATTTATTAGCCAATGTGATGGCTATTAATGCTACTCATTCATTTTGTAAATGGCCATTTGAAATTGGAAATACTTGTTAAGTTTTAAATATTCAATGATGAGGAAATTCTTGAAGAGTAAGTCCATGCAAATGGATGAGTTATGAGCAATGTTTATACATGATGAATGTAGTGTGGATGTCTTGATTTTGGATATTAAAAGTGTATTATGGCTATGTTAAGTGTTGCATTGAAATGGTATAAATGTGGTTGTTTCTCAGGGTGGCAATTGGCTTGGTAAATACTCTTATAATTGTCCACACGGGTAGACACACGGGCGTGTGTGACACACGGTCAGCCCCATGGGCGTGTTGATAGGTCGTGTGTCCCCTACTATTTTGGTTTTAATGATGAAAGATTAATGCAGATTTAGAAAAATTTCGCGATTAGTGGTCAAGGGAAAACTATTAAGGCTTGTCGCACACGGTAAGGTTACGGTGAGGTTTCGGTTTTTGATAAAGTATGTATTAAGCCCATGATTAATCGTTAAGTGATGTCGATTGTAGGTTTGTGATTAAGGGGATTGCAGTACGCGTTATTACCAGGTGTGTACAAACATTACACACAAGATATCGGCAATGCCGAAAAGCCAAAAAGCCGAAAGCGGCTAAATGGGCCGGTGGCCCCTAGGGTTAAGATATGTGGAATTGTTGATTTTTCTGTATGGATTGAATTAGTCATGCACGATACATGACCTGGAATTGATTTGGGCCTAATGGGCCATATGAAAGAGATTAGGCCTAATGGACCACATGAATGTGATTTGGGCCGATGCGCCATATGAGCGAGTTGGGCTTACTGGCCTTTGTATATTGGTTTGGGCCTAGTATCTGATAACTGCCAAAACATACATAAAACTTAAACACATAATTGCAACTGTGGACAAGTCATAAGGTTGAAGTGTAGTAATGGGTATATGCATGTCTAGGATTGGATCTAGAAAGAGCTTGGTACTTAAGCGGTCTCAATGACCCACCTCCTCTTCTCTGGAATCCTACCTGGTGCATAGTATCTGTTCACTTTGGCCAACGGGGACTTGTTACCGGACCCAAGTAAGTACCAAATCCATAATACTTAAAAATGACCGAAATGCCCTAAGGGCGAAAATGGCTGAAATACCCCTATGAGTTAAACTTAGGATTTATGGGTATGACATGCTGCATTCATATGACATGCTGCCTAGGTTGCATGTGGGTGGGAATTATGGTACGGAGGAAGAATTTGAGGGTCACATGGTTACTTGACGACCGTAGATCCATCGTTGGCTTTTAAAGCCTAATATATGACTAGCAGTTTTCCTGCAACATTAGGTAGTACCGCAACCGGGCTACCATTGCTGTGTAGTAGATGGGTGGGTCGATTTAAAAATCCCCACAAGTGTATAAGGTTGGAAGGGAAATGTTGTATAGCGGATGGATTATTGGGGATGGTTTTTACTGCATTACATATTTGATATGTTTAAGATGATGATATTATGACAAGGGCTTTGGCCCATTTGATTGCTTGTATGCTATTTGTTTGCTGAGGGTTGTACACACTGAGTTTCGAAACTCACTCCCTCTTATATTTTTCTCAGGAAATCCTTAGTAGTCGGTTCGACGAATGGAGGGACTCAGAGATGGCCAGCTAGCAAGACATTTTCGTTTTTCCTGATTTTCTTTATAGTTTTAAGTATTTTGGTTATTTTATGTTCAGATTGTAATAAGGCCTCCCTCTGCTTATCGTTGCATTGATTGCTTTACTTTATATTGAATTTATATCAAGTTTTTTCTAGAAATAACAGCTTTTATTTAAAATTAAGCTTCCGCTGGTAAAAAGTTCTATTTTTAATACTTGTTAACTTATATTCAAAAAGACAGATTTCCAAATACGTATCGTTTTGGAAGACAACTATAATCTGGGTTTTTAATCAAAATTCTTTAAGAAAGGTTTTCAATGAAAACAAAGTTTTTCCAAAAGCACTTCTAGATTCAGCAATAACTTCTGGGTTGGGCTTGGGTGTTGCATTTAGTGGTATCAGAGCCCGATTGCAAAGCTCGGACTGTGAAAATAGACCTTATTATTGATTTTAAATATTTTTAGTAGAATACTTTGAAAATTCTTGTTGGGTGGCACACCGAGTCTCCGACGTCGAACCAAGTAAGTTCTCTTGATACTTAGTTATTTTGAACTGTTATACTGTAAATAGTGTGCTACTTTTAGAATATGCCTAGAGTAAAACTAAAGCCCATAGGGAATTAAAACTATAGAGGATTTACGACTGCGAAAATAATGCTTTACTTAACACTCTCATAAGACATCGGTGTAAATACTGGAACTAACTAAAACTTCATAAAATTTTTAATATAGATAATGAGTGCTAGAAGAGGAGCAAGGGGCCGCGGCCGAGGTGGCGAAAGTGTTAGGGCTGAGTCATTGGCATCGGGCCATATGTTCAATATTGAAGGAGGAGAAGCTCCGGCCTCACCTATGGCTGAAACGGGGTCGAATGACCGGGCCACTAGAGAAGAAGCATTGTCACAAGCAATGCTGAGAATTTTAGAAAGGGTCACCGAGCCCAATAATGGTATTGGAAATCGGGGTGCAATCCTGGAGTGACTTCGATCTAATGGGGCTGAGGTCTTTAAGGGCTGGTGTGGCTCCTAACGTGGCCGAATACTGGATGGAGGCCACAGAGAGGATAATGGATGACTTGGACTGCACACTAGAGTAAAAATTGAAAGGGGTAGTGTCACTGTTTAGGGAAGAAGCCTATCAGTGGTAGTTGACGGTGAAGGAGGGCACCCAACCTGAGCAGATTAATTGGGAGTTTTTCAAAACTTCATTTCAAGGGAAGTGCGTAGGTTCAAGCTATGTTGATGCTAGGAGGAAAGACTTCCTGAACTTGACCCAGGGGAACAAATCTGTAGCGGAATATAAGGCGGAGTTTCTACGCCTTAGTAGGTATGCAAGGGCTATTATGGCAACAGACTATGAGCATTGTGTTAGGTTCGAGGGTTGTCTTAGAGATAGCCTCAAAGTATTGATAGCTCCACAGAGGGAGCGAGTTTTCTCAGAGTTAGTGGAGAAGGCAAAGATAGCAGAGTAGGTGAAGTGCACTGAGCGCCTAAACCGAGAAAAGAGAAGGGTAGGAATAAAAGGGAGACCGAGTCTTTTGGTGTTGGACAAAGGCCTAGGGCTAAGGCCAGAGTTAATGGGCTAGTAAAAGCTGGGCCCCCTACTGTTAATTAGGGGATATCACCTTGTACTGATTATGGGAGAGGTCATACAGGCGAGTGTTGGAGGAGAACAGGAGCTTGTTCGGGTTGTGGAACCACAACGAGGGTCAAAAATTTCCCTAAAAGGCTAGTTCAGGTGAAAGTCGTGGGCCAAGCTAATGTTCAGCCATCGAGGGGTGGTCAACAGCCGCCAAGGGACCGAGGGCAAGCTAAGGGTAGTAATGGTAATGGACGTGGACGTGGAGCACCAAGTGAAGGTGTAGACCATGTTGAGGCGAGGTAGCCAACTTTTGTTTATGCTACTCGTCGTCGTGAGGACGAAAATGCCCCAGATGTGATAACGGATATGTTTTTAATTCATGATTTATCTTACACTGCACTAATTGATATTGGATCGATGCATTCATATGTGGAATGCAATAAGACTAAGTCTTTGGGTGATATGTTTGAAATTACTGCAAATAGGATGAATGTGTTAAGTCCTTTAGGCCAGTCGGTGGAAATGAATAAGTTGTATAGGGATGTACCCTTAGCAGTTCAAAGGGTTACTTTTTTAGCGGACTTGATGGAATTACCTTTTAGTAAGTTCGATCTTACCTTGGGGATGGATTGGTTGGTGAAACACCGAGCAACTTTAGATTGCGCTGCAAAGTGAGTGGTGTTAAGAACGAAGAAGGATGAGGAAGTAGTAGTAATTGGTGAACGCTGAAATTATTTGTTGAATGTGATTTCGACATTAAGGGCTGAGAAGTTGGTGCGTAAAGGTTGTGAGGCCTACTTGTCTTATATAAGTGATACGGAGGTTATGGTTCCTACTATTAAGGACTTAAGAACAGTTAGCGAATTTCATGATGTCTTTCCCGATAAACTGCCTGGGCTACCATCCAATAGAAAAGTAGAGTTTGGAATTGATTTGTTACCTAGTACGGCTCTAGTGTCCATCACCCCTTATTGGATGGCACCAAAAGAGTTAGTGGAACTTAAGGCGCAGGTTCAGGAATTGTTGGATAGAGGGTTTATTCGACCGAGTGTGTCTCCAAGAGCACCAGTGTTATTCGTAAAAAAGAAAGATGAGTCTTTGCAGATGTGCATTGACTATTGGCAGTTACATAAGTTAACCATTAAGAACAAGTACCCTCTGCCAAGGATCGATGATCTTTTTAATCAGTTTAGGGGAGCTTCGGTCTTCTTAAAGATTGACCTGTATTCGGGTTATCACCAATTAAGGGTCAAGGAGACGGATGCGTATAAGATAGCTTTTAGAACTCGTTATGGACACTACGAGTTCTTGGTGATGCCATTTGGGCTAACAAACGCACCTGCCGCTTTCATGGATCTCATGAACCGGGTTTTCCAACCCTATCTGGACCAATTCGTGGTAGTTTTTATAGATGATATCTTGGTATACTCAAGAGATGAGAAAGACCATGATACACACTTAATGATTGTGTTGCAAATTCTAATGGAGAAGCAGTTATATGCCAAATTCAGTAAGTCCGAATTTTGGCTAAGGGAAGCTACTTTTTTTGGGCATGTGGTGTCAGCTGAGGGGATTAGGGTGGACCCTCGAAAAGTTGAAGCAGTGTTAGATTGGAAAACACCTAAGTCGGTGACTGAAATTCAGAGTTTTCTAGGCTTGGCAGGGTACTATAGGCGGTTTGTTGAGGGCTTTTCACTAATTGTTACACCTTTAACTAAGTTATTGAGGAAAGGGGTACCGTTTATTTGGACGAACAAACAGTAAGAGAGTTTTGAAAAGCTCAAGAAGCTTTTAACTAAGGCTCCTATGTTGATTCAGCTAGAGCCTGGGAAGGAGTTTACGGTTTATAGTGAAGCGTCGCATGTGGGCTTAGGCTGTGTGTTGATGCAAGAAGGAAAGGTGGTTGTATATATCACCAAAACTTAAGACTCATGAGGTGAATTACCCAACCCATGACTTAGAGTTAGCTGCAATGGTTTTTGCGCTAAAGATATGGAGGCATTACTTGTATAGGGAGAAGTGCATAATTTATTCGGATCACAAGAGTTTGAAGTACCTCCTTACCCAAAGGGAGCTGAATCTTAGGCAACGTAGGTGGGTGGAATTATTGAAGGACTACGATTATACGATCGAATACCACCCTGGCAAAGCGAATGTGGTAGCTGACGCTTTAAGCTGTAGGGCTATGTCAGACTTGAGGGCTATGTTGGCCCGATTAAGTTTATTTGATGATGGTAGTTTGCTAGCTAAGCTTCAAGTAAAGCCGATGTGGGTTGAGCAGATAAAGAGTAAGCAATTATTGGATGAGAAATTGGTTCTCGTTTTAGGCAAGTGGAAAATAGGGAGACGTCAGATTTTGGGTTGAATAGTGAAAGAGTGCTGTGTTTTCGTGGAAGAATGTGTATACCAAAGGATGTTGAGCTAAGGCATACTATTTTGCAAGAGGCGCACAGCAGTCCTTATGCTATACACCCTGGCGGAACCAAGATGCACCGAAATTTGCGTGAGCTTTATTGGTGGCCTGGACTTAAGCGCGAGGTTACGGAGTTCGTAAGTAGATGTTTGGTTTGTCAAAAGGTGAAGGCAGAACATCAGTTACCCCCGGGACTGCTTCAACCAGTAAAGATTCCACTTTGGAAGTGGGAAAGGGTTACGACGGACTTTGTTAGTGTGCTACCTTTGACGCCTACTAAGAAAGATTCAATTTGGGTTATAGTGGATCGGTTGACTAAGACCGCCCATTTTATACTGGTCCGCACTGATTACTCATTGCAGAAGCTGGCTAGGTTGTATGTGGTGGAGATTGTAAGGTTGCATGGAGTGCCAGTTTCCATAATCTCTGATAAAGACCCACGTTTCACTTGATGGTTCTGGGGGAAGTTGCGTGAGGCATTGGGTACTAGGTTGAATTTTAGTGCGGCGTTCCATCCTCAAACTGATGGATAGTCGAAAAGGGTAATTCAGGTTTTGGAGGATATGTTAAGGGGTTGTGTAATAGAGTTTCGGGGTAGTTGGGAAGATTATTTGCCATTAGCCGAATTTGCATACAATAATAGTTACCAAGCAAGTATTGGAGTGGCACCGTATGAAGCACTGTATGGGAGGTGTCGTACCCCAACTTGTTGGATAGAGTTGGGCGAACGGTTAGTTTGGGCCCTGAATTGGTAGTAGATACTGAGGATAAAGTAAAGCTGATTCGGGATCGGTTGAAGGAGGCCTCAGACAGGTAGAAATCGTATACGGATCTTAGGCGTCGAGAGATTGAGTATGCAGTGGGAGACTTAGTTTTCCTTAAGGTCTCACCATGGAAGAAGGTGTTAAGGTTTAGACGAAAAGGAAAGCAAAGCCCTAGGTTTATTGGGCCTTACCGGGTTCTGAAGCGAGTTGGGCCAGTCACTTATCAGCTAGAATTACGTTCTAAGCTAAGCCAAATTCACGACGTGTTTCATGTGTCCATGCTAAGACGTTATCGTTCAGACCCCTCACATGTCGTATTGGTTAAGGACATCAAGGTTAGGCCCGACCTAACTTTTGAGGAGGAGCCTGTACAAATAATTGATCGAGATGTTAAGGTGCTAAGAAGGAAATTCGTCCTATTAGTCAAGGTACTTTGGTGAAATCATAATGCTGAGGAAGCTACATGGGAACCTAAAGAAACTATGCGAGGTCAATACCCTCAACTATTCGGATCAGGTAAAATTTTGAGGACAAAATTTCTTTTAAGGGGGAAGAGTTGTAATGACCCAAAAATCTCGAACCTTCTTTTTGCGAATTCTATGTGAATGTGTGCTTAATATTTAGTCAGGAGTTAATTATATGTTAATGGGTCCTTGGTTCAAATCCTAGTTTAGTATTTTTAGGAGTTTAATTTTGACCTTCTAGAAGGTTAAAAGTGGCGTTAAGATGGACTCTAAGGAGTGTGATTAGAAGAGGAAATATAGGAAGAGAATAGGAGAGCTTATCGTGGAGAAAAATTAGAAGATGGGATGTGGATGAAGTGGAGCCAATTGGGACTTTCGGGGTTCGGCTTTGGGTATTTATAGGGGGTGTCGAACTCTTTTTGAAGAGTTTCCCTTGTTTTGCCAAACCGAATGCTTCATTCTTCTCCTTCTTTCTAGTTCTTTTTCCTTTTTTGCAATTGTCGAATCTTCTTCTCCCAAATTCCCTTGCTTATCATTCTTTCTCTTCTCAAAAAAACATTCCTTCTTGGTCTACCTTTGGAATAGCCGAATTTTTCTTTGGTCGATTACTCCTTTGGGCGTAAGTGTTTCTTTTTCTTTGTTTCGATTAATATTGATAATACCAACAACTCTTTCCCCTCACTTCTCCTAAACAGTTTTGGGTAAGGAATTAGTATTGAATCTCTGTGCTTCAGATTTCTGCCGAGTTACTCTTTACATTTTGGGTTTAGGTAAGTATTTCCTTGATTTTAGGTAGTTGGCCGAATGGATATTTATTTTTATGAGGATGATTCGTGATGGATACAAATCCCCAACTACTTTGGTTTTAATGATGAAATATTAATGCAGATTTAGAAAAATTTCGCGATTAGTAGTCAAGGGAAAACTATTAAGGCTTGTCGCACACGGTAATGTTACGGTAAGGTTTTGGTTTTTGATAAAGTATGTATTAAACCCATGATTAATCGTTAAGTGATGTCGATTGTAGGTTCATGATTAAAGGGATTACAGCATGCATTATTACCAGGTGTGTACAAACACTACACACACACGATATCGGCAACGTCGAAAAGCCAAAAAGCCGAAAGCGGCTAAATGGGCCGGTGGGCCCTAGGGTTAAGATATGTGGAATTGTTGATTTGTCTGTTTGGATTGAATTAGTCATGCAGGATACATGACTTAGAATTGATTTGGGCCTAATGGGCCATATGAAAGAGATTGGGCCTAATGGGCCACATGAATGTGATTTGGGCCGATGAGTTATATGAGCGAGTTGGGCTTAGTGGGCTTTGTATATGGGTGTGGGCCTAGTACCTGATAACTGCCAAAACATACATAAAACTTAAACACATAATTGCTACTGTGGACAAGTCTTAAGGTTGAAGTGTGGTAACGGGTATATGCATGTCTAGGATTAGATTTAGAAAGAACTTGGTACTTAAGCGATCTCAATGACCCACCTCCTCTTCTCTGAAATCCTACCTGGTGCATAGTATCTATTCACTTTGGCCAACGGGGACTTGTTACCGGACCTAGGTAAGTACTAAATCCATAATACTTACAAATAACCGAAATGCCCTAAGGGCGAAAATGACTGAAATACCCCTATGAGTTAAACTTAGGATTTATGGGTATGACATACTGCATTCATATGATATACTGCCTATGTCGCATGTGGGTGGGAATTATGGTACAGAGGAAGAATTTGAGGGTCGCATCGTTACTTGACGACCATGGATTCACTGTTGGCTTTTAAAGCCCAATATATGACTAGCAGTTTTCCTGCAACGTTAGGTAGTACCGCAACCGGGCTACCATTGCTGTGTAGCAGATGGGTGGGTCGATTTAGAAATCCCCACAAGTGTATAAGGTTGGAAGGGAAATGTTGTGTAGTGGATAGATTATTGGGAGGGATTTTACTGCATTGTATATGTGATATGTTTAAGATGATGATATTATGACAAGGGCTTTGGCCCAACTGATTGCTTGTATGCTATTTGTTTGCTGAAGGTTGTACACAATGAGTTTCGAAACTCACTCCCTCTTATATTTTTCTCAGGAAATGACAAATTGAGGGACTCAGAGATGGCCAACTAGCAAGACATTTTCGTTTTTCCTGATTTTCTTTTTAGTTTTAAGTATTTTGATTATTTTAAGTTCGGATTGTAATAAGGCCTCCCTCTGCTTATCGTTACATTGATTGCTTTACTTTCTATTGAATTTATATCAAGTTTTTCTAGAAACAAGCTTCCGCTGGTAAAAAGTTTTATTTTTAATACTTGTTAACTTATAATCAAAAAGATAGATTTACAAATACATATCGTTTTGGAAGACAACTATAATCTGGGTTTTTAATCAAAATTCTTTAAGAAGGGTTTTCAATGAAAACAAGGTTTTTGCAAAAACACTTCAATGTGACACGCTAGATTCGGCCATAATGTCCGGGTCGGGCTTGGGGTGTTACACACACTATCAACTACTCTTTGGTATAGTAAAGTTTGATAAATTTTGGGTATGACATGTATAGGAACTTGGTTATTTTGCAATATGTCATATTTATTAGCCAATGTGATGGCTATTAATGCTACTCATTCATTTTGTAAATGGCCATTTGAAATTGGCTAATACTTGTTAAGTTTTAAAAATTCAATGATGATGAAATTCATGAAGAGTAAGTCCGTGCAAATGGATGAGTTATGAGCAAAGTTTATACATGATGAATGTAGTGTGGATGTCTTGATTTTGGATATTAAAAATGTATTAGGGCTATGTTAAGTGTTGCATTGAAATGGTATAAATGTGGTTGTTTTTCAGGGTGGCAATTGGCTTGGTAAATAGTCTTATAATTGTCCACACGGGTAGACACACGGTCGTGTGTATAGGCCGTGTGTGACACACGGTCAGCCCCATGGGTGTGTTGATAGGCCGTGTGTCCCCTGCACCATAATTGCAAAAAATTCAATTCGTCACACGGGCTAGCACACGTGTGTCCTCTAGAGGGTTGCTGACGTCATAAACAGAATGTCAAGGTTTTCACATACGGGTAAGGACACGGGCGTGTCATGACCGTGTGAGGGACATGGGCCATAGACACGGGCGTGTGCCAAGCCGTGTAAAAACCCCTGTAGGTTCGAAATGAAAAATAAAATCCACACGGGCTAGGAACATGGGCGTGTGTGACCACACGGCCTGCCTACACGGGCATGTTCCATTCCACACAGGCCTGTGACCCTGTTTTAAGCAAAAATTTTCTAAGTATTCATAAGTTTCCGGTTTAGTCCCGAACCATCTTGTATGTATATTTAAGGTCTCATAGACCCATAATAGGGACATTATGATTTCAAATGAAAAGTTTTGAGTTGAAATGAAATGTTATGGCCCGATGTTGTATGTTTCGATCAAGTTAAGTCCGGTAATGCCTCGTACTGCTCCAAATAATAATACAGTAAGGGGTGTTAAAAGTGGTATATATATATATATATATATATATATGGGCTAATTAAATCCTAATCTCCAAATAGAAGTGTTCACGAGCCAGGTCTAGCCAGGCCAATGTAGTGATATTAGCACACTTCATACTTCCTCAAGCTTGATTTGACTCGAAATATGAGTCTTGAGTTTTGCTCAAACCCATCCATATTTGAAAATGACTAACTCAAACACGTTTTAGGCTTACCAATATTTTTAATTCTTTTTTGAAAAATATGTTGTTTTTAATTTAATGTTTTTCTTTTATTTTTTTGTGAATTTTTTTTATTAAATTTTAAACATTGATAACTTAATATATATTTTAATGTTTACATTATATTATATTTTATTTTATTTTATATAAATTACTTACTATATAAAAATAAAACAAATATATATTACAAAGTAGAAAATGAGTTGAGCTCAGGTTTTGAATGTTAAAGCCCAAACTGGACTCATATTTTACAATGAGCCTAATTAATTTCCCAATGTCATTTTTCGTGCCTCGTACTTTTGTTTAAACTCTCTCATATTTCGAGTGCACCTTCGGACTCGAGTGAGTAGTCCATTTCTTAAACAAGTCTATCTCCAAAAAAGTTAGTGAAAAACATAACATGGATGAAAAGATAATATATTAAATGTAAATTTATATACTAAATTAATAATATTTCATATATAAATTTTGAAAATAATAATTTTAAAAAATTGGATAGTTTTTTTTTTTTCTAATAATGAGAAGTTACATGAATAAAAATAATAGGCAGTGGGTTTTTTTTATTACAAAAAGCAATAGATAATTTTAATTGAGAATATAATTTTTTACGCAATTAGCTTGAGAGTACTAGATATATTTAATTTATAAATGTTTAAATGATAGAAACATCTCTATTTTAAAAACAACAACAACAATAATAACAACTTTAGCATTTATACAAGTTAGTTGGTGTCATTTGACTTGTGACACCAAACTTAATAAAATATTTTATTATACAAACTAACGTAATAAAATATGTCATATTTTAATTTTTAAAATATTTCATTTGACTTGTGACAACAATAATTATTGTTTACATATATTTTTATAATATATATATATAATATGATAATAAATAAAACCATTAATTATGGTACTTAAAGATTCAATTTTTGCCACTAATATCAATAAAAATGAAGTTTAATAAATTACTTTTTTTTCTTTTAATTTTTTAATTTTTTTTATCGAAAGATATTTTTATATTAATAATAATATGAGAAAGTATGTTTTTATTCATTATATTATGGAAAAGTATGTTTACATTTTGATATTATCCATATTCATTTTACTGTCCATATTTAGAGTTTATAGCTGCCACTCTTTGCAATGTCATCTCTAAGATTTGAGCATATGTCTCTCCTTAAGAGTGCAATTGTCTTACCGCTATATTAACACTTGTCAAAAAAGTATGTTTACTGTAACACTCTTAACCCATATCCGTCGTCCAACTAAGGTTAAGAGACGTTACCAAACATATCAAATCAAAACACAAACATTTCATTAATATCAAACATTCACAAACATTCAATAGAGAAATATACACATAGAGTCCCTTTAGATGGTTTACGAGACCTTAAACATGCGTTGGGAAGGGTTCGGGACTAAACTGAGCACATACAAATTTTTTCGAAAATTAAACATTTTTCATAGTTACAGAGGTCACATGCCCGTGTGGGCAGGCCGTGTGTCTCACACGGCATTAGACACACCCGTGTATCTAAGCCATGGCGAAACAGGGCATACATACTGACTTGTCCACACGGCCACAAGACACGCCCGTGTGCCAGGCCGTGTGAAAATTAGGGAGGTTACTGAGTTGCTCACACGGCCAGTCACAAGCCCGTGTGGCTTCTTGACTTGTTTCGAATTGCAACCTTGAGAGACACAGTAGAGACACACGCCCGTGTGCTCAATCGTGTGGGCAAATATAGGCCATTTTCAAGGCCAAATTGCCACCTAAAATCAGGTAAAACCTACAAGCATCAAACAAACCTCAATTTATGACCCAAAGGCAACCAAAAACATACCAAATCATGCATAATTTGACTTTTAACAACTTAATTCATTTCCATATACAAATCCAATTCAAATTTACCATTTCAAAGCATCAACTTCACATAAAAAACATTCCAACTTTTGCATCATAATGCATGGACTAAACTCATCCATAAACACATTCATTAACAAGCCATATCACATGGCTATATTTACACATTTCAAAACATAATCAAAGTTCTCTAGCCTATACATGCCATACTTTAATATATACATTTTTAAAAGGTACCAAAATATAGTTCGATAGTGTGGTGATGATCCTCAACGATCCCCGAGCTTCCCGTAGCTTTGATAATCTATAAAATAATGAACAAACACAAAGACAGAGTAACCTTTTATAGCTTAGTAAGTCATAAGCAAATAATAATCAAATGAACATTAGCATTACATCAACTAGGTTAAATCAAGTAATCTTTAATCAAATACACATTTTTCATACTTGTAACTCATATATCATCAATGAACAATATCAAAATATATTAACTTGGCCGAATACACATATTTTCATAAGCATATATGATTTTCACTTTCATAATGCATATTTCATATATTCATCTTAAGTATATACTTACCTTACTTTTCCAAGCATTTAACTTAGCACATACCTGACTTTTTAGCTCGATTTCACATTCGATATTAACTCGATATTTCCCGTTGAACCATTCAGAATCAATAAGGATACTCGAATAGTCGGAAAGCTCATACAATGCCAACGTCCCAGACGTGGTCTTACATGTAATCCCATATCGATGCCACTGTCCCAGACAGGGTCTTACACGAATCAAATACGATGCCAATGTCCAATACATGGTCTTACACGTAATCACAAGTCGATGTCAACGTCCCAGATGTGGTCTTACACGAAATCACATATCGAAATCCTATGTCATGACATATGTATCCTAACAATTCTTAAGGTTCGTACGGGGCTTTCGGACGTCGTAACTCAATCGATTCAAGCTCGTAGACAATTCTTCCACACTTTTACTAATTTGGTATTCACATATATTTACAAGTAATAATTCAATACGGTACAAATAAAATATATACAATCGAATTTAACGACATTTATTTACTTATGATCTTACCTCGAATAACGACAGACGAAATGGAACGATTATTCAACAACTTTAGTTTTTCCCCGATCAAATTCCAATTTCCTCTTTTCTTGATCTAAATTAATAAAAATTTAACTTATTTAATCACATATTCAATCAAATTCATCCAAAAACACATAAATGGATAAATTACACTTTTGCCCCTGACATTTCACATTTTTCACAAATTAGTCTCTATTTCACAAAATACAAAATACACATGATTTCACTAAACTCTAGTATAGCTGAATTTTGCTTTAGCTCATATAAGTCCACATATTTCATTTATTTCACATTTTAGTCCCTCAAAATATCATTTTCATAATTTAGCCCAAATTACTCAAATTCATCAAAAATCCAAAAATGATAAAATTTTCACATGAAATTTTCACACATATAAATTCACATACTGCAAACACCAAAAATGAATTTTAAAATACTTTTCTAACTTGGATTTGTGGTTCTGAAACCACTATTCCGAATAGGGTTTAAATCGGACTGTTACATTTACACTAATTTTATGATCGAAAGGAAAAAAAATAAAGAAAAACCACAAAAACTCTATCAATTAAGATATTCATGTAATCATATAGTTTGTGAATAAGTTCTGGATAAAAAAATAATGTACATATAACAATTCATTTTTGCCAACAATTTCTTAATCTAGTGACAAGAGCATTATGTTGTAGATATGAAAATCTAAATCTATTCATTTCTCCATTGTTGATTTCTAGAAATTAAGGAATATTTAAATAAAAAAGTAATGAGGGAATAAAGGTACAACCGTACAAAGTCATTTTCAACGAAGGGGAGGAATTATTGTGCATTGATATGATTAGAGAAAAGGGAAAACAACAACAACAAATATTAAAAATTTTGACCAAACTCACCAAACCTTCACCAACCTGTCCCAAAAGAAAGCAAAGTAAAAGGCCAAAGCTAACTTTCTGTTCTTTAATCCTCCATATTCATCTCATCTACATTTTCATAGGTTGGCTTATTCATCTAAACACATAAAACCGGTTCAAATATATACCTAACCTAAATATATATATATATTCCTTTTTATTATTTCTATTTGTTAATACACTCATCAATACTTTTCACATTTATTTTATAAATGGTGAAAAATAATCTCATTAATAATGATTAAAGTTTATATAATTATTTAAATTCTACCACTTACTTATCAAATAATAATATCTTTATTAGACAGCAATGGATATAACATTTGCAATTCAAACTACTCATCATTTACATTCACATTTGTAAGATTAATCAATAAATTGCCAAGGTTATAAATAGTAATTAAAGTTATTTTATAGCTACAAAATAAATTGTAATTTTTAGTGACATTTAAAATTCCACAAGTAAAATTATAAATTTGTCATTGTGTCTCATGTTTTTTATATAGTTTTTTCTTTTTAAGTTTTTACTATATCTTATATACATCATCGTCTCGATTTTGCTTGTGAAAATTTTAAATTCTATTCTCAGTGTATCAATTTTTTTAAATAATAATAATAAATTGAATCTAAATTTACCAATAAAGGTTGGGTGCAATGGTAAGGTTGATTGCACTCTTAGGGGGGAAACTTAAGTTCAAACCCATATAATTGACATTATTAAGAGGGACACCTATAAACTTTAAAAGAATTAGTCTTTATGAACAGTAAAGCAAACATGAATGATACATTGATCTTAAAAAAAAAAAAAAAACTAAATTTGCCTTTGATAATGATTATCTATGGCTTGAAGTGAATATATGGATCTAAAATATTAAATCCATTTAATTACATAAAATAAATAACTAGAAAGTTTTAGGTACCTAAAACTTTTTCCTTACTAAAAGTAACACCTAAATTATCAAATATCTTATTTTATTGAAAAAGTATACAACATGACACATGTCATGTTCTTATTGGTTGGTATAAAATGTTTTTATTGATTGATAGTTTAGAAATCATTTTTGACCAAAAGAAGTTAAGATACACAAGTGAAAAATGTGATATAGCTCTAATGTCAATTTTACATTTAACTTTAAATTTTAGTTTACTTGATTTGTATGATCTAAATGAGTGTAACCTAAAATATTTAATAAAAAAAATATGAAAGTACAAAGTCATATTAAAATTTGAATTAGTTGCCTAATATTTAGGTGGGGGAACTCCAAATTTATTGGATATATAGAAGCATTTAATTTGTGATGAAGTGGAACTATCAAAGATGTATGAAAAGGAAGGGCCTAAATTACAAAATTCTACATGTATTTAGTGGTCAACCATTGTTCAGCTCATAGTCACCACGTAGGAAATAATATCAGCACCGACAATGATTTTGGGACAAAGGCTGTAACAATTATCTCTATTCCTTCTTACACGTAGTTTCCTGACTTTGACTCTATAATCTCTTGTTGCAGACTTCTTTTCATTACAAACTTCTTCCAAATGCTGTGTATTTGGTCGGTTTGGTTTCATCTGATTCATTAATTGCTAAATGTCGCCAAAACTGTTGGTTATTTAGCTATGTTTTTATTTAGTCTTACACATTTGGGTTCTTCAACCCAATTTTTTTTGCTCGGCTAAAATTAAATATATTATTATACCATAAAACCTATTGAGAGGTTACAAAGAAAACCAAAATACACTTCCCTCATACGTTCTCTAACAATAAACAGCCTTGCCAATCCAATATTGAATTGGAAAACAAGTGAACCCTGTCATTTGGATAAATTGCTTGGTCACTTCTTCTGATTTGGACTACTCCTCCCTTTTCACTGTTTCACTTTCTTTTAATACTCTAAACTTCACAACTTTCCCGAGCAACTCTCAACCTCCAACTTTCACTAAAATCGACTCCACAAACATAATGAAATCAATCTGCATAAATAATTTTTTCCTTACTTTTATTGTTTTTATTACGTTGTCGTCTTCAATGTCCAATATCTTTTCTATTCAATTAACAATTATATACTGTTAGGATCGTCCCGATTAAGCAACGAACAAGTAAAAATAGCAGAAGAAATTGAGAAATTGAACCCACAAATTTAACATGGAAAAACCCCTCCAAAGAGGGTAAAAAACCACGGGCAAAGATAATTTTACTATAATGGCAAAAGAATGAAAAGTACAAAAGATGGAGATAAAAACTAAACCCTGAAAACCCGAAAACAAAGAACCCTCAAAACGTAAACACAAAATTTTCTAAATGTGTTATGGGTTCTAATCTCTAATGAGTGTATTTTCTAAAGTTATAAAAAAGCCTATTTATAGGCTAAATTCATAGGTCAAATAATAATAAAATAATCTAAACTAATCAGTGTTTGATTGAAACAAATAAACAGAGTTTAACTAGAAGATTACTTCTCAAATTTGACTGAAATAGGAGTCATAATTAGCAAATCTCCACCTTGACTCATATTTCCACAATGCCATCTTTGCCAAAGCCTACCACGACCCTATCTTGAACCATGCAGGGAATTAACTGAGTCGAATCTGTGCTTAGAAACTGGAAGACTTCTAGCCTTCGACTTGTACACTGCCAAATCAAAACTAACCCAGGTTTGATTTTCACGAACACAGTACCCTAACTTTTCAAAACCTGCATCCAAAAGAGAATCTCTCTTCAACGAAACGGTCATACCTTTTTCCCTCCTATGACCAAGTTGTCTCCGCTCTGAATGAGTTGACTTCGACTCTGTAACGGACGAGGGACGTCCGATTTCACCGGTCACTGTAGAACCTTCCAGAATATAAAGACGGCCAGTTCTTTTACCTTTTAACAAAACGAGAGCTCCACGAGATACTTTAATGCCGTTCGACTCGATGTTGATTCTGCATCCTTTCAAGTCTAAAATACTCAAGGGGATGAGATTCTTTCGTAAATCAGGTACATACCTGACATCTGAGAGTGTCCTAATCGTCCCATCGTGTATTCTAATTTTAACAGTACCAATACCAATTACCTTACTAGATGAATCGTTTCACATGCACACAACTCCATCTTCAATCAAATTGTATGTGGAGAACCATTCTCTATTGGGACACATGTGGAAAGAACATCCCGAATCTAGGATCCACTCGGACGTGAGCTTGGAGTTATCGCTCGTTGACACTAACAAGAAATCATCACCACTTTCATTGGCCAAATTAGCAACCAGCTACATCTTTCTCGTTACTCTCAGCAGCTTTTTTCTTTCACAGTTTATAACAATCTGCTTTGATGTGACCTAACTTTTTACAATAGTTACACCTTTTGTCTCGTTTCTTTGATGCTATCAAAACGGAAGCTTGCCTACCTGCCTTACTATCCAAATAAAGCTCATTGTCGAGTTTCTCTACTCAACAAATGACCCTTCACATCTTCGAACGAGAGTTTGTCTCTGCCATAAATCAGGATCTCCCTGAAAGACTTGTATGAAGGGGGTAAAGAGCACAATAATAGCATAGCCTGATCTTCATCGTTAATATGAACCTCAACATCCTTTAAATCATTTAAAAGAGTAATGAATTGACTGATGTGATCTCTAAGAAGCTCACCTTCGTTCACGCGAGACGTAAATAGATGTTGTTTCAACACTAAATGGTTAACCAGAGACTTAGTCGCATAAAGAGTTTCTAACCTTTTCCACAAGGCAGATGAGGTCTTTTCCATCAATACCTCCTGCAATACCGTATTCGTGAGGTACAACTGGATTGCAGACAAGGCCTTTTCATCAAGCTCTTCCCATTCTTTTTTATTTATATTCTCAGGCTTTTTCCCGGTAACAACCTTTTTCAAACCTGATTGAACTAGAATTGTCATCATCCGAACTTGCCACAGATTGAAATTTATCTCACCATCGAACTTCTCAATTTCAAACCTTGTTGCTGCCATATCTGAATGGGCTGATCTATGAAAATTGAACTAGCTCTGATACCACTTGTTAGGATCGTCCCGATTAAGCAATGAACAAGTAAAAATAGCAGAAGAAATTGAGAAATTGAACACACAAATTTAACGTGGAAAAACCCCTCCAAAGAGGGTAAAAAAACCACGGGCAAAGATAATTTTACTATAATGGCAAAAGAATGAAAAGTACAAAAGATGGAGATAAAAACTAAACTCCGAAAACTCGAAAACAAAGAACCCTCAAAACGTAAACACAAAATTCTCTAAATGTGTTATGGGTTCTAATCTCTAATGGTGTATTTTCTAAGGTTGTAAAAGAGCCTATTTATAGGCTAAATTCATAGGTCAAATAATAATAAAATAATCTAAACTAATCAGTGTTTGATTGAAACAAATAAACAGAGTTTAACTAGAAGATTACTTCTCAAATTTGACTGAGATATGAGTCATAATTAACATATACATTTCAACACAAAGCACCCCTTTATGCCTCATATCCTGCCACGATATGTCCCTTTCTCTACATAATATTTGCTATCTCTAGAATAATAATCTCACCGTTATCTAATGGCAAAGAGGAGGCTTGAGAAATTTCAAGTTATAACTTTAAAGGAGTTAATTTTTAAGTTATCTCTTAATTAATGCATGCCTTTTTGGCAGAAACAGTTAATGCTTGCTTTGAAACAATGTAAAATACACAAATATTCCAAAATATTTTTGACAAACTATAACTAACATTAAAATTTTATTACAATATTTATTAAGTTTATGGGTGAAAAAGAATTACGTAATAATTTATAAAAATAATTGATTTAAAAATCAAATGTAGTTTTGGTTGAAATTTAAAATTTAAAATATTTTTTTTTTCAAATTTTGTTATATATATTTTTGAAGATTTATACAAAATGCCTTTAAAATAGTATTTATTGTATAAAAATAATAAATTTTTTTATAATTTTATAATTGAATTGGACACTATTAATGATGACACTTAATCAATATATACATACCCATGAAACATAAATTTTATGTTTACTACATTATGTCACACCTACTGAAAGAAAATATTATATTTAAATTTTTTTAAAAAATTTATTTAATAATGATTATAGGTGAAATAGTAAAAAAAATGTATTTAAATTGTACTAAGAATATATTTATTTTTTTAATATATAATTTTTAATTATTTTCTGCAAATATTATATAAAAGTATGAAATAATAATAATATTAGAAGAAAGGATATATACTCATATTAATCCTGGAACAAATTCAAAACCAGCAGTTTTTATGATAAGTATAGTTGGAAAACAGATATAGACTATAGAAATCGAAGAATGAAAAAGTCAAAAGAGAGAAACTGTGGCATATTACAATCTCTCACAAGGTCTTTATCTGTCGGTGCCTTGCAAAAAACTATTACAATCATCATTCCTCACCAACACATAATCTTCCTTTTTCTTCTATACATCATTTATGCTTGTAATCTTCTTCAAAATGATTTAAACTATATTCTCCGGTTTTGATAATTAAATTTATGTGCTCATCACGAAGGATATTTTGATAACTTGAACTCTCCATCTTGGTCTTGCTGTAATTTATGTTTCGCAGGAAAACTTACATGGGATGTCAAGGGCTCAGTGTGAACATGGTGTTGCAAGTTCATCACATGATGAACTTCAGCAAAGCCAGTCGTAGGCTTTTCACAAGATCTTTCACTGTCATTGAAAACTCAGCTTCCATCTGCAATATTGTATAATAACCATGAAATTAAAGCTTAAGTCTCAAGGGTTGTATAAACAAATACTTATCATTTTGTATAAGTTAGATTTGAAAAGCAAACCTGAATAAATTACCTGAGCAGTAATGGTTATGTCAAGAGTGGCTTCTCCAAAGGACAAGACGTGGCTATTGAGCACGAAGAGATGAAGCTTTTCGACCTCGTATATGATGTTTGATATGCAACCTTTGTTGTTCTTGCAGTGGATTCTAATGAGCACATCCTTGTCTGAAACTCTTGCTTCGATTTCGGGGAAAGGGTTGTTCTTAGATTGTCCATGGACTCTCTCATCAGAAGATGTCTCATCATCTGCATAAATTTGGGTTTTCCTCACAAAGATTACTGATTCCATTGTTTTCTTAGCAACTTGTTCCTCCAGCACATTAACTCGATCCTGAAGTTTTTTCAGGTATGTGATAGCGTCTCCCAAAACTGAAGCCTTATCCGTCTGCATAGGCACAATAGTCCAAAGATGTCTCACAAGTTAATTTCAAAGCCCAAACTAGACTGAAATCTTCGAATATATATAATTAGACAGAAAGACTTGTAACCTTTTTGAGGCCAGGAATAAGTGCCGAAAGAGAAATGAAACTCTGGCTAAGCTTTTCACGGCGTTTTCTTTCAGCAAGTACATGATCTTGAGCATGTAATGGGGTCCTTGTGAATGAACCCACCTCATTTTTCGGTTTCACGTCATAGTCTACAGCATAGTATGAATTGGAGTTGTCGAAGGAGATTAAATGAGAAGATGAGGAAGAAGAAGAAGGCTTTGGCGGTGGTGGGATGTTATTTTCTGTAATGCAAGAGTTCCAACTGTTGGTTTTGAGTTGTTCCATTGGCCTTTTAAGGTCGTCGACCTCGTGAGAAGCTTCAATGAATGAATTACCAATGGTATAATATGGATTGGATGAATAATTTTCAGAGTGAAAATTGATATCATGAAATGAATAGTCAATAGGGTTTACCATTTGGTATTGTGGGAATAAAGTGGGATCCTCCATGTCCTGCCAATCATACCATCATAAAATTCATATAATAAAATAAATATGTATATAATATCTTGAGATGGTTGGAAGCAATGGAAGAACAATATTTACCAGTTGAGATAACCATTTGCCTGAAGCGATTTCCATTAAAGAAGCTTTAAATCTTAGAAATGAAGTTACTAAGATTTGAAGGTATATAACAAGGAAAAACACAGAGACCCAGAGCTAAGAATGAATTTGATGTTTAATAAATGGAGAAAGCAACAAACATCAGTTGAGTTGGGAGTTGAAAAAGAAGAGCGACCTGCAGTCCAAAGACAAGTGTGTTCAGACGTGGGTTTGATTGATTGAAACTATTCTCTTCCAATCCGGTAGCTCATAATGAGACAGGTGTTTGAGTATCCCTCCCTCCGCACGCAAGTGTGAAATGAAAACACTTTCTTCCTTTTCATTTCTAGTTTTAAATCTTCACCTGAAGCCTCTGTTTCTTGACTATTCCGTCCAATGCGTTTATATTAATCTATAGCAACTTAAATTTTTTATGAAAATATTAAAATTAATTTAATATTTTTTTATGTATTTAACTAATTGTTAAAATACACTCACAAGCTAAAATTAATTTAATTGACCAAATCGAGCTAATTCAGTTAAACGAATGAATAAATTTGATTTTTTAGTTCAACGGGGGTTTCAATTTAAGGTCAGGTAATTAGTTAATTTTTTTAAATTCAAAACCCTTTAAATCAAATTAACCGGCTTTACATCTATTAAATCTAATATATATTTAAATCAAAACCCAAAGTTAAATCTAAACTCAATTTAAACTTTATTTAAAATCCAATTTAAATAAAGATAAACCCACTATAAATTTAAAAAATTATATTAAGATAATACTATTAATAAACATTTAATATCAATTAAAACGTTAAACATTAATCAATCAAGAATAAAAGTAAAACCTAAGTTCTCAAATTATTAAAAAAATAAAAGAAAAAGTACAACCTAAATTCACAAGTCATCAAAATTAAATTTATTAGTAATGTTATTAGTATTGTATAATAAATCATGTTTAATCATCTATGATAAGTATAAAAATAGTTATCATATTATAAAATTAATATACTATGTCATATATTTTATATTATCATTAATTTTAAATTTTATAGATTTTAGGATTTATTAATTATATATTTATTATACATATATAATTTAAAAATATTTTATATTTAATTAGTATTTTTAAAGACTTATTTTACATTATAATTTAACATAAAA
This sequence comes from Gossypium bickii, assembly GCA_025503065.1. NCBI lineage: Eukaryota > Viridiplantae > Streptophyta > Magnoliopsida > Malvales > Malvaceae > Gossypium > Gossypium bickii. The sequence continues at coordinate 39,233,051 of CP106716.1, forward strand.
ATTTATTATTAATTACTTTTTCTATTAATAAAATATTAATATAAATATGTAATGCTATGAATACATTTTTTATAAAATAAATATATTTTTATGTTGTATTTTTATTTAAGTAATATCGCAAAAGACATAATAAATAATTTATTTAGCCCTTCAACTTTATAAAAAAAATTTAGCGCTCCATTTAGCTTTACAACCAAAAGTTAACGTTTGCTAATTTTGCTGACGTGACATACACGTAAATTGTCATATGAATTCCATTTCAACAATTAATTAATTATTTAAAATTTAAAAAAATTAAAAATATATTTTTTAATTTTAAAAAATTAATTAATTGGTTATGTGACATATGCGTAGATATCACGTTAACAAAGTTAACAGATATTAACTTTCCATCTATTTTTGGGTTTGTAGACTAAGAAAATTCTCCGACTAATTACAAAGTGGCATGTGTCAAGTTGGAATTATCGTGGGTCAAACTAAAACTACCATTGATAAAATAATAAGATCATATTTGTGTCATAATCATTTTTCTCTAATTAATTACAACTAATTAAGAGATAAATAATAAATAAAAGAGTTTAAATTCTTGTAGAACTATCAAACAAAGCAGTTAAATTCTATTAGTATTCCTTTTTATTCAAGCAATTGACGCCATAAAAAGAGATAATTTTAAGCCATTCGACACATACACAAGTTCAAGAAGCCAAAGCTTAAAGAAATTTTAAAGAAAAGTCGCCTTTTAATCTAGTTTAATTGCGGAGGGGGAGCCACAATATGTATAATAATCACCTAAAAGATATCCTATTAATTTTAAAATAAACCATAATCTAATACCAATCTAACATTAATCTCTAATGGTAATCTAATATTATCATTGGCACTAAGAAGAAAAAACATAAAAATTGAAACTCTATCTTGTCACTTGATTGAATTTTGAAAAAATAAACTTAAAAGCACGCAAAGTAAGAATGTTAATTTAGTTACTTCATTAAAAAGAAATTAGCATCGTTTTTAAGTGACTTAAATTGTTAGTAATTAAAGTTAAATGACGTAATTTGGTTAAATCAAAAGTTTGTAATCTATTTGAAAGTTGAGATTAAGTTCAACCATTTAATTATATTTTTTTTAAAAATTAAAATAGTAGAATTCAAATTAACAAAAGTTGCAAAGATTGAGAAACTAAATTTATAGTTATATCTATTTTTCAACAGAGTTAACTAAATAGTAGATTACATGTTACCATATCTTCCAACAACACTCAATGGTTTATTAATTCCTTTTTATAGGAAACAATTATTTTATATAAAATATGTAATCTATAAAACACTATAAAAAGATTGCATAGTGTCAGGAGGCACTGTAGCAAGAGAGAAAGTAAAGAAAGAGAGGAAAGGAGGGAAAATAAAGAGAAAGGACAAGCAAAGAAAGATAAGAAAATAAAAATATCCGCTTCCTCAAATTTATTATATAAGTTTATATGTATGATTTGTGTTAAGATATTCAAATCTTTATTTTATTTATTTTCTCCTTTCTCATTTCAGCATATATTTTATAAATTCTTCACTTAAAATATTAAATTCCTTAAAAGATATTAAAATATTTTTTTATAATAATTCAATGATATGAGCTAAAAACTGAGCAAAATAAAACGGTGTGTATTTAGCTTGGAGCAAAACAGAACCTTTCGACCTTAATGAAAACGACGCGTTTTAATCTTTTAAGTAACAGACGATTAGTTATTTTGGCAAGACATTTGTCAATTGTTTGTTTTATTTCCTTTTAAATATTGTATGGATGTAAAGAGAATGACGAGTAGTATAGTTTTTATACATTTTCCACTCCTCTTCTAAGTTCACTCTCTCTCTTCTTCTTCCTTTCAACCTTATTTCTGCAAATTTCTACATTCTAGTTTAACTCTTAACAAGGTATCAGAGCTACCGATTCCGATGACCAAGGAAGGTGTAACTACTCGTGTTAAAAAAGAAGTCAATATTTTGCAACAAGAAATGGTGAAGGTGTAAGGTGAACTATCACAAATGGAGTCGAGATTGGATGCCAAGTTTGAAGTCTGCTTACTTGGGTTCAAGGAAGAACTTAGATTTGGACCCCTCGATTTATTTGAACAGTACTTTGGTTCATCAGGGTCTGTCAACAACGAAGCTACTCGAGAAAAAGAAAAAGGGATCTTAAGAGGACCTCCCCCTGGTTTTCCTCCTAAAGAGACAACAGGAGGTTCTCACCATGGAGTACCATCACTAGTGGAAGGAGACCCACATCATGCCTAACCAGAGGTGTTGTTAGAAAGAAACTACATAATGGCTTGTCCTCATTTCGATGGTTCGAACTTTAGGGCATGGTGGTTCAAACTAAGATAGTATTTCGAGGCTGAAACTGGCCTGAAGGTAAAAAGATCAAGACTGTGTTGTTACATCTCGAGGGAAGGGCTCTAGAATGGCACTACTTGTAACAACCGATGTTCAGTGGTGACGGAACAGTGGTTCGAGACCATAAAATTCTATCGTGTTGACTCCTAAATATTACTTTTATAATATTTATAGAGTCATTAAAGTCATATTAAAATTTGGTTAAGAAATTTTAATGTTTAAATAGTTAATTGAAGAAAAAGGACTAAATTGTAAAAAGTACAAAAGTTAGTAATTATTAAAATTAGGTGATCAAATTGATTAGTTAATAGTTGAGGAAGGAATTAAGTAACAATTAAACCATAATTAATGTGTGGGACGACAATTAGAATTAAAAATAATAGAAAATTTAATGATAATGGCAAAATTATAAATAAATAGAAATTAAAATAAAACAAATTAGAATAAATAAGATTTTCTTCTTCATTTCTTCTTTATCCATTGCCATAACACCATAGAAAGTAGTTGGAAAATCAGCTAGGTATAGAAGCCTTGCATGTAAGTGAAATTCTTGCCTGTTTCTTATGAATTTTATGTTTTTGAAATTGTTGCAACTAGGTATAGCTAGCTCGTACCTTTATTTTTGAATTTGTTAAAAATTTTAGAAGTTCCCATTGATGAAACTTGATTTTTATTATTATTATAATTGTGTATTTGAAGCTTTGGTTGTGTTGTTTGATGAAATTGTGAAGTGATTTTTGTTAGATTTTGAATTAAGGGTTAAATTGTGAAAATGTTAAAATTTTAGAGTTTTATAGTGAATTTGATGCAAGGACTGTATAAGGGCCTAGTATATTCGGCTATAACTTTGACTTGAGAAAAACGGTTAATTTGATGATTTTCGGGTTAATAGACTAAATTGCAAAAATTATAAAAGTTTAGGGTAATTGTGTAAATTTGAAAAATATAAGGGTCTTAATTGTAAAATGGATTGGAATGTGAAATGTAAGCTGATAATTGAGAAATTTTATATTTTAGATTAAGACCCCGTAGAAATTCGTGGAAAAGGAAAAATTACGAAAAAGTCCCTAACCTTCAGCAACTACTACAATTCAGTCCAAGAAAGATCGTACGGTTTAAAATTTAACATCTATATGAATTTTTGAATAGTATAACATGATACAATATATATTCAATTGTTGATAATGAATGATTATTTGAGATATGTTATTGAATTTGATGTTCGGATTGGATTGAACACGGGATAGAGTATAGTTGTGATATGGTGTGATGTGGGGGATTGGAGTAGAGATGGTTTTGAAGGGATGTGTTTATATATTTCCTGAGTAAACCAAGGTTCAACATTTGTTGCAAACTCTCGTGTTATACTGTCTAATTGACGTGTTTCGGTTTGACTAGCTCTTATGAACATTAGCATGTTTCAGTTGGACTAGCTCTTGGGAGCATATGGCATGTTTTGGAGGGATTGGATCGTATGAGCATCTGGCATGTTAGGGTTGGACTGACGATGTGCTCCTTTCCGTAAATTTTTCTTCAAATCAAAAATCTCTGTAAGGTAATTTGTTTAATGAATTTGATGGATTTGCTATACATTTGAGTATTAAATTGAACGTATGTGACTTATCGGTTGAGATTGTGGATGACAGGAAACCTTCGTGGTTGAAGAGTTAATGTTCGGTAAGATTTATCGTTTAAATACGTTGAACTTACTAAGCTTCATTGAGCTTACTTGTGTTGTTTAATGTCCTTGTAAATACTTGGAAGGTTAGACTGTAACAGCCCGATTTTGGGGCTAGTTGGAACAGTGATCTCGGGATTTTTAATCCGAGGATAGAGAAAATTATTTTCATGTTATTTTATGTGTTATAACATGTTTATAAGGGTGCATGAAAATTTTGGTGCCTTAATTTTAGCAATTTCTAGCTAAATTGTGAAAAAGGACTAAATCACATAAGTATGAAAGTTCTATTTTATTTGCTAGAGGTGCCAAATAGCTATGAATTATAAATTGGAGGTCCCAAATGTGCAATTTGGCCTTGTTAAGTGAGTTGGCCGGTCAAGGAAGTTAAGGGGACAAGGGCATTAAATGTTGGTCATGTTAGGTGATTAAAAAGAATAAAATAAGATGAAATAAGAAAAGCTATCATCTTTTTCATTTCTTCTCCTCTTCCACAGAAAATGGGCAGAAAGAATGGGGTTTTTGAAGCTCAAAATTTCAGCAAGCATTTCTCCTCACAAGTAAGTGATTTTGATGATCTTTCTTGATAATTTTTGTACTTTTGGAGTCCCCAAAGCTTAAGCTTCCTAAAGAGAGGACTATTTTGCAACATGGTTGAAAGTCTAGGGACTTTCTATGAGAGAGTTTATGCTGGTGGCTGAGTTTTTATGGAAGAAAATGAATGTTAGGATGTTGATAAACAACTTTTGTGAAAGGTGTTGTCATGAAAACACCTAATTGGGACTAAAATGCAAAAGTTGTAATTTGTTCATTAAGGCATGAAATAGTTGAAATTGTGGATAGTTATAAGAGGATTAAATGTTCAGCTAGGCTTGTTTAACAAGAAAATGTGATGAAAATTTATTTACGAGCCTAGGAGCAAAATCATAATTTTGCCAAAGTGTAGGGGTAAAATGGTAATTTTGCCTAAAGTGTAGATTATGGTGTATTATGATTTATAAGTGATTAAATCAGTGAATTTCATTATTCTAGATCAAAGAAAACTAGTTTCGGACCTAGAACGGGTGAAAAGAGAAATGTGGGTAAAAAAAAAAGTCACTTTCGGCCCTTTCGACATCGAGGTAAGTTCATGTGCAAATATTGTAATTACATATGAGTTATTTTAATATTCCAAAGTTGTATGGAATGTATAATTATGCAACGAATGTATTAGATATTTTTCGATGAGTTGTTAAGAGAATTGAATCTAAGAATAGTAAGAAACGTAAATAGTATGAAATGATGTTAGTTAAGGTTCCGTGTGAGACCATATTGGAATATGGCTTTGGTGAGAGATATTAAATAAGACCATGTCAAGGACATGGCAACGATGTAATATTTTGTATAAGACCTTGTCGGGGTCATGGCATCGACATGTTAATGTATGTAAGACCCTATTGGGGTATGATGTCAATGAGAACTATGTGTATGAGACTCAAGAGAGTTATTTAACAATTTAAATGATTCAACGGGGATCTTGAATGTAAGTGGTTGTACCACGAGAAGCATAAGTATGTGTTAGAACTGAATTGATATGAATTCAATATATGATGAACCCTAGTGGGATATGTTTAATTAATGCACCTTAGTTGCATGAGATAGATTTATTGATGCATTGTGTGAATGAGAACGAGTATCGTAGAAAGTTAAGTAAGAATAGAAATGTGTGAGGATGTTCTCGGTTGAACATTTGAGTTAGAGAAATGTATGTGGATAAATATTTGTAAATGCATAATATCAGTGGGCTGTGTGCGTTACCACCTGATATACTATTAATTGATGGGCTATATGCGATACCATCAACTATATCACTATCGGTGGGCTGTGTGCGTTACCACCTGATTAATTAGTAATCGATGGGCTGTGTGCGATACCATCACTTATAAATGATTGGTGAGCTAAGTGCGAAATCACCATGAGTATTAATGAATTGTGGGATGTGTGCGATACCACCCTATAAGAGATTCAATGGTGGGCTAAGTGCGTAACCACCGAGAGATTTGTAGTATGAGTGTCTTATTGAAAATGCTTGATGTGTTGCTTTATATATGATCTTGTGGTGATCAGTGCAGGATTGTGTACTAATTAAACGAGCAATTTGCTTGTGACATGGTAAAAATGTGGTAAGAGATAGAATGAGTAAACTTCAAGAGGGGTTGAGTAAGTAGCCATAAGTTAAGGGAAAATCTCGGTATAATACTTGTGGTTATATTTATCCAATGGATATTAGTATTTGTTTGTTTATGCAGATGAACTTACTAAGCTTTATTGCTTACTCCTTTCCTTTTCCCATCTCTTATAGGAAATTTTATCTAGCTCGGGTTGGAGGTCGTAGGAGATGTTTTCACACTATCGGATAGACGCTTGGTATGATGTTTCAAGTTCTTATGAGTCATGGCATGTATAGGGCTAGTACTTAAGATTGGTTAAATGTCTTTAACTCAAGAGTAATATCGATGCTATGTGTAGTTATGTGATGAGGTATGAAATGTATTGAATTGAGCATGAGTTTGATCTTGATTTCAGGGTGGCAATTGGCTTGGTAAATAGCTTCTAAGTGCCCACACGGTTAGACACACGGGCGTGTGTCTAGGCCGTGCGTACCCTGCACCTTTATAATTGAAGTCAGGTCAGGCCTCGAGCAAATCCCACGGTTAGAACATGGGCATGTGCCCTGGGCCGTGTGATCAAGCTAGTATATCAAGGAATAGCACACAGTCTAGGCCCACGGACGTGTCAAGGCCGTGTGAGGGAAGTCAGTGTTCACCACGGTTGGGAGGCATGGGCGTGGCTTAGCCGTGGGGCATTTGGCAGAATGCTCAAGTTTTAAGCACGGTTTAGAAACATGGACGTGTGTGACTTCACACGGGCGTGTTGTAACTTGCACGGACGTGTGAGCCCTGTATAAAAGAGAAAAATTTTAAGATTTGAAAAAGTTTCAATAGGGTCTCGAGTGTCCTCGTGTGTATGAGTGAGGCCTCGTAAGTCGAGAATGAGGTTGATGAGGTGACTTAAGAGAGTAGTCACGATGAACCGTTATGGCGATCAAGTGGATTTTAGTATGGTAACACCTCGGGCCCGGTTCCAAAGTAAAACCTGGGTAAGGGGTGTTATATAGACAATCAGATCGGAGCTCAAGTCACACTATCTAGCTTAATTCGGTAGTTTTTGCAATGTTTGATTCGGTTTATATGGCATGTAATAGGCTTTTGTGTAGTTATTACTAATGTTTTGGAATATGTAAAATGTTAAGTATGATACTATGTGTAAATTGCCATATTATATAATGTATGTGAATGAGGTAGATGTTTTAATGCAAATAGAAATGGTATGTGTTAATAATATGTGTATTTTAGGTACCTATGATAGTACATTGGTTTGGTGTTGATTTGATGACTTAATAAGTTGTGTTTTAGGTTTTATTTTGATGTACAATTGTATATACTTGTGGTACCAATGAGGGTACATTGGTTAGGCACTTAATAAGTTGATTTGGTATGTTTTTAACTTAATTAATGTCACTTTGAATAGGTGTTTTGGTTGGTAAATGGATTACTTAGAATCCAAGTAAGCTTGAAATGGTAAGCTTATTGTTTAAGGTTCACTTTAGGTTCACACGGCTTGAGACACGGGCATGTGACTCAGCCATGTTGTAACACCCCTTACCCGTATCCGACGCCTGAACCGGGTATGAGGCATTACCGTACTTAACTTGCTCAAACATACAAGGTCGAGACATACAATTTCATTTTGACTTAAAATTTCTCATTCGAGACCATATCGTCCCTATTATAGGTCCACTAGACCCTAATCATACGTACGAAATGATTCGGGACTAAACCAAGAACTTTTGAACACTTAGAAAATATTTTCTTAAAACAGGGCCACACGCCTGTGTTGTAGGGAACATGCTCGTATAGGCAGGCCGTGTGGTTACACACGCCCATGTTCCTAGCCCATGTGGATTTGATTTTTCATTTCGAACCTACAGGGGTTTTCATGCGGCCTAGAACATGCCCGTGTCTATGGCTCGTGTCCCTCACACGGCGAAGACATGCCCGTGTTCTCACCCATGTGTGAAAACCTTGACATTCTGTTTATGACGTCATCATCCCAATAAGGTCACACAGCCAAGGCACACACCCGTGTCCTTCGACCGTGTGGCGAATTAAATTCCTAATTTCAGGTGCAGACTTCACACGGCTTGAGCACATGCCCATGTCCTATGGCCGTGTCATCCACACGGTTGAGACACACGGCCGTGTCTCAGCTCGCGTGGTTACTACTGGGCATTCTATTTTGCCAGCTTAGGATGCAGGGGACACTCGGCCAAATCACACCCCCATGGGGCAGACCGTGTGTCACACACGGCCTAGACACATGCCTGTGTGTCTACCCATGTGGACAAAACAAGGCTATTTACCAAGCCCTTTCTACCACCCCTACTTGCACCAATGTAAGCCATATCAAGCAACATCTATACCAACTTCTTAACTATGCAATTTGCACATTCGTGGTAAGTACAATCATTTTCATATATCAACGATAAATATTAGCCATCAACTATGACCTTATACAAAAAGAATTCATCTTCTAATCAAGCCAACACATTTGGCCAAAACAATATGACATTTGACAAATACTAAGTCCCTATACATGCCATACTCAAAATGAGAAGTATAACTATACCAAAAGTTCTGATTGATAGTGTGATCGAGCCTCCTACGTCCTTTGATCCCCGAGCTAACTTGGCGGCACTATAGGAAAATGAAAAGGAAAGACAGTAAGCATAAGGCTTAGTAAGTCATAGGTAAATAATTATCAACAACTATCATAAATTTTCATGCTCATAGCACTTTATAAACTTACACATGATTCTCAAATTGCTAAAGGCATAACTTACTCATTTTCACCCTTACTAATCACACATCATAGTTCGAACTCATTCTCATGAATTTCATGTAAGTACTTGTAACACTCACAACATCATCATAACTTTCTTCTCTTTTGACACAAACTTTAACTTATCTATTGAACCAATTGGAATACTAAAGGATACCCGAAAAGCTTCCCAAACATGGTCTTACACTGGCTCACATGTAGAGGCCGATGCTATGTCCCAGACATGGTCTTACACTAGCTCTCGTCTCAATGCCAATGCAATGCCCCAGACATGGTCTTACACTGGTTCTCCAATTGTGGCCGACGCCATGTCCCAGACATGGTCTTACACTAGCACACAAATCAACGCTGATGCCATGTCCCAGACATGGTCTTACACTAGCGCACATATCAATGCCGATGCCATGTCCCAGACATATTCTTACACTGGCTCCCACAATGTGGCTGATGCCATGTCCCAGACATGGTCTTACACTAGCACACATATTACTCAAATGTCGTCGCTTTGGTATCCAATATATTCCTAAGGTTCAAACATAAGTATATCACATCAACTCTAATTATGCATAATCATAGCAATAATCAAACAATTCATAAAACAATAATTGTTTAATGCATAAAATCATTATCATTGTATTATTTACATACAACTTACCTCGATATACAAAAAGTGAGCGGCTAGTTAGGTTTAATCCACTATTTTGGTTTTTCCCCGATCCAAGTCCGAATCCCGTTTTTCTTGATCTATAATGATAAAAATCCACTCATTTAATCACCATATAAATCAAGACATTTCAAATTTCTTACCTTGGCAAAATTTCTATTTTATCCCTAGAATTTCACATAATTATGATTTTGCCCCTATGCTCGTAAATCAATTTTCATCAATTTTTCTCATTAACCAAGCCTAGCCGAATCTATTTTAAGCTTATAGAAACTCACAAATCTAATTATTTCACACATTTATTTCTTATTTTACAACCTTTATAAAAAGGTCCATTTTAGCTCTTTTCATGGAAACTCCTTTCGTAAAAGTTGTTTATTTCACAACTAAGATTCATTTTCTTCCATAAAATTTTAGCAAACAACATTTATGCCCTCATGGTAAAACCCTAGACTATCAGCCATAATGCAAAATAGTCCCCTCATTAGCTAGATCATGCTACAAGGGTTTCAAAAGTACAAAAATTATCAAGAATAACAATCAAGATCACTTACTTGCAAAGGTTGTAAGTTGCTGAAATTTTCAAGATTATAAAACCCCTATTTTGCTAATATTTTCAGTGGTAATGTGGAAAAGATGAAAAGATGAAGCTTTCTCTCTTTATTTTATTATAATAAGTCAATTAAGTAACCTAATTTCCACCAACTTTGATCAATTTCTATTTCTTTGTCCCCTATGGCTGGCCAACATACTCCTAAAGGCCTAATTGCACATTAACGGCCTCCAATTTAATATTCTATAGCTATTTAACACCTTTAGCTAATAGAACAAAATGTTTGCACTTTATGCGATTTAGTCCTTTTTCAAAATTAAACATGCAATCACTAAAATTAATGCACGAAAATTTTCATGCACTCATATAATCATGCTATAACACATAAAATAATATTAAAATAATTTTCTCCAACCTAAGATTAGTGGTTCCGAAACCACTGTTCCGACTAGCCCCAAAATCGAGCCATTATAATTCTCCCTCTTTAGGGATTTTCATCCTCGAAAATCTTACCGGCAAAAAGGTTCGGGTATTGGACTCTCATGGTCTCCTCAGGCTCCCATGTGGCCTCTTCAAGCCCATTTCTATGCCATAATACTTTTACGAGTGCTATACTCTTATTTCTCAATTGTTTGACCTCTCGATCTAAAATCTTAACCGGCTCTTCACCATAGGTCGTGTTTGAACAAATCTCAACTTCTGTTGGTGAAATCACACGTGATGGGTCAGAATGATAATGGCGCAACATAGACACATGGAATACATCATAAATCTTTTCTAACTCAAATGGCAAGGCTAATCGATAGGCTACAGGTCCAATCCTCTCAATCACCTCATAAGGTCCAATAAAACGTGGACTTAATTTGCCTTTCCTAACGAATCAAAGGACTTTCTTTCACGGGGAGACTTTTAAGAACACCTTATTATCGACTTGAAAATCAATTTCTTTTCATTTTAAATCCGCGTAGGATTTTTGTCCATCTAAGCGGCCTTCAAGCAACCACGAATTACTTTTACTTTTTCTTATGTTTCTCTAACTAAGTCAACCCCGTGTATCTGATTTTCCTTGAGTTCAGACAATACAAGGGTGTTCGGCACTTACGCCCATATAAAGCCTCATAAGGCGCCATTTTCAAACTCGACTAATAGCTGTTGTTGTAGGCAAAACTCGACTGATAGCTGTTGTTGTAGGCAAACTCTACCAACGGTAAGTACTTTTCCCAACTACCTTGAAACTCGAGAACACAACACCACAGCATATCTTCAAGAATTTGAATTACCCTTTCCGATTGACCATCGGTTTATGGGTGAAAAGTCGTGCTAAAATTCAACTTTCTCCCCAAATCTTCTTGAAACTTTTTCCAGAATCGTGATGTGAACCTCAGATCCTTATCTGAAATGATCAATAAAGGTACTCTGTGAAGCCTCACAATTTCATAAACATACAAATCGACCAATTTCTCGAGTGGATAATCGATACACACTGGTATAAAGTGAGCTGATTTCCTAAGCCTATCAACCACAACCTAAATGGCATCTTTCTTCCTTGGCGTCAATAAAAAACCAGACACAAAATCCATGGTAATACAGTCCCACTTCCACTCGGGAACCATTACGGGCTGAAGTAAACCTGAAGGTACTTGGTGTTTGGCTTTCACTTGTTGACAAATTAAACACTTAAAAACAAACTCTGAGATGTCTCTTTTAATTCCTGGCCACCAATACATTTTCTTCAGGTAATTATACATTTTTACACTACCTGGACGGATAGACATACAACTGCTATGTGCCTCATGCAAAATTTTCTGAATAAGCTCTTCATCCTTGGGTACACAGATCCTCTCTCAGAACATTAAGTAACCGTTGGCACCAATTCAAAAATCCGATTCAACACCCGTCTCACACTGCCTTATTGGAACGATGGAAATGTGCAAGTGTACACAATCGCAGTAAGTAATAAAGTGACAAGTAAATGTCGAGTTGTCATACCCATAGGGACTGTAAAAGAATTATCTATGAAAGTAATTTTAAACACTTTGGTGAAGGAAAAATATTGGATTTGAGAAATGATTAAAAACTAGAAAACAAAGTAAAATAAAATTAAATAAAATAAAGTTCTAATGCACGATTTCAAAAGCTTATTTTAATCAAGATGATATAATTATGTTGGATTAATTATATTTCCTTACCTTAGAATTATTAAACTTATGCTTATACTTGTTACGAATAAATCACAACAACTCGGTAATTTGCTAACTTATGAACATATTTACAAATCAAAAATCCATTCATCTCTTGCACATATTCCTATGCCAATTCGACCGATAAAACAAATTTATAAAGGTACACATGTTATTGCACATACATACTTATTAAATTAAACAATCTCTCGCATTTTCCTATGTCGATTCAAACGATTAGTTCAACCTAATAAGCATATAGAAGACTATGTGAGGTAACAAAGTATCCTTACCTTGAAACAGTTTAATCACAATGATCTTGCAAGTTATGCAAGGCATATGTGTCGCCAAATACAATGCTAATCTAATTTCAGCTACCTTAGAAGAATTAAACATGCACTGATTAAGACTGAGTCCATTAATTATAATTTCAATGCATTTAAATAATTAATTCTTTATTTATCTAAACAATTATAGTGCCAGAATAACTTAGGCATGATTTTACTTAATCAAGCATTTTACCGAGGCCTATAACAGCATAAACATAAATTTAACAAATCAAGAGGATGAAATGCAATCAACCCAACACGAATTAAATTCAAGCTAATCTAATTAAATTAATTATTCCAAAAACATAAATATTCATCGATATGTTCATCATAAAAAGAACAAAAATTAAAGAGATAGGGAACAAGAATCAAATCCGGTGGTTTTCCGTGGCTTAACTAGGTTGCTTCGTTCCTCCTTCTTTGTTGTCCTCGCCGATCAAGGCTACTATGAACACTCAATTGCTGCTCCAAAATGGCTGAAGAAGACCCCTTTCCCAAGAGGAGAAATCGTCACAAGAGCAAGGAACTTTGAATGGGAAAATGGAAGAAAAAGTGAGAGAGGAGAGAAGAGTTGTGAGAGAAGAGATGTGAATGAAGGATGATTTTAATGGGCAGACGAGGGGGGTTTATATAGCTGAGGATGGCTGCTAAAAATAGAAAATTTCAGCAGCCAAAGATCCCCCTCATGGTCGGCCATCCTACATGGAAAAGTTGAGACTTTCAACTTTGCTAAAATTAGCCTGGGGCAAATACGAAAAGCCTTAATTTAAGGTGGGGTTTGAATGCAATCTAGACGTCTTCCAAGGGCATTTTTGTAAGCCCATTTAATCCTCTAAAATGTTGATTTGGGTCAGCATTTGAACGGTTCTGGGCTACCCAATTGGTGGCTGGTTCGGTTTGCTCAATTTGGTTCAACTGGTGCGGTTCAACTGGGCCCTTTTTCCATAATTAATTAAAATTAATTTATTTAGCCCAAATTAAATAGGGAATAAATTAAAATTAATTATATTATGAATTAATACACATATTGGACCGTCTTAGGCTGGAAATTATTTTGCCTTGTTACTTCAAATTGCTTCTCGATTTTGTTCTTCTAACAGTGTCTACCGGGTCAATTTTCGCCCTTTGTACGAATCTATCAAAAATAATCAAAATTCACTAAAAATAATTGTAAAATTGACTAAAAATCAACATGTTCAAAATTTTAATACAATTTAATTATTTTATAAAAATTAATTATTTTATGACAAAAATTCTATCGAAAATGCATGATTTTAAGTAAAATTAGGTATGAAAAAATATAAATCTTTGTGTTTCCAGTTATCTTGGCTTGTAACTCTTTATCACCTTTTTGAGCTTCGTAGATCTCTTGTAAAAACATTGGTTTAGCTCTCAACTCAGCTAAAATCGAACCATCGTCTGTCACGGACAACTGAGTATTCATAGCCCTCAAGGCAAACAATGACTTCCTACTCAGAGCATCGGAGACCACATTTGCCTTTCCAAGGTGATAATCAATTATCAACTCATAATTTTTTATCAGCTCTAACCATCTCCACAGCCGTAGGTTTAACCCTTTTTAAGTTATCAAATACTTTAGACTTCTATTGTAACATCCCGATTTAGACCCTAGTCGAAACAGTGGTTTCGAAACCACAAATCTGAGTCAGAAAAATACTTTCATATTATTTTTGGTGTTTACAGCATGATATGTGATATATGTGAAAATTTTGTGTGAAAATTTTATCGATTAATTAGTTAATTTGTTAAAAAGGACTTAATCACATAAAATGTAAAAGTGGCTTTTTAATTGTTAAAGGTGTTTAATGGCTATTAAATGGAAACTTGGAGCAGTTGCATGTCAATTATACCATTTATAATAGTGGTGGACAATATTGGACAATGTTAGGTGAATTTTCATATTATTTCATTAAGGTTAAAATAGTAAAAAGTAAAATAACATGAAATGAAATAAAATAAAATAAAAACTAAAATGGCCATGCATTCATATTTTTTTTGGCCAAAACTTAAGAAGAAAATAAAGCTTTGAAAGCTTTGAATTTTCGGCACCTTTGGAAGCTTGATTCGGGTCTGTGTTTTGCTCGGTTTTTGATAATTTTTACATTTTTAAGATCATTGCTTTGTGTTTTAGCTAGCCCATGCTTGAAATTTTGAATTGGTTGTATATTTTGTGATTTTCCATTGAAGAGAGCTTTTTTGTTGTTGTTTGATGATGAAAAATAAATATATGTTGTTAGATTATCATGTTTAATTAAGTTATTTTTAGTAAAAATGCCTATTTGGGATTAAATTGTAAATTTTGTAAATTGAGGGTTCAAAATGTGAAATAAATGAAATAAATGGGCTAGGGACCTTAGTGAAATTCAGCCAAGCATGGGTGTGGTGAAATTTTGAATATTTTGTGTTTTATGAAATATGGACTAAATTGTGAAAAATGTGAAATGTTAGGGGCAAAAGTGTAATTTTCTCGTTTATGTGTTTTTGGATAAATTTGAATGAATATATGATTAAATACGCCAAATTTTTATTAATTTAGATCAAGAAAAGAGGAAATCGGATTTGGTTCAGGGAAAATCTAAAGTTGTTAAATAGTCGCTCCGGTCCGTTTGTCTTTGTCCGAGGTAAGTTCATAAGTAAATAAATGTTGTTAATTTCAAATGTATATGAATTATAAGTGCTGGATTGAATTATTAAAAATAATTGTGTATATCCCGAATTTGATATAAGCATGGGAGAGTTAATTATGAGCTTGAATCGATCGAAGTACGATGTCCGAAATCCCCGTACGAACCTTAGGAATAGTTAGGATACATATGTCATGACATAGGATTCTGACATGTGATTTTTTGTAAGACCAAGTCTGGGACGTTGGAATCGACTTGAGATTTAGGTGTAAGACCCTGTCTGGGGTAGTGGCATAGATATTTGATTACAGTAAGACCATGTCTGGGACGTTGGCATTGTACGAGCTTTCCGAGTATCCTATTTAATTTCGAACGGTTCAATGGGAAATGATACTGCAAAATTGAATGTGAATTTGAATTAAACAATTCAGGTATGTTTGAGTTTATATAAAGTTTGGAATTGAAGGTAAATGTTGTTGTATAATATGATAATGTGAACTAATTGTTTAAATGTGATTATAAATACATGTGTTTTAGATTGGGAGTATTCGACCTACTTGAACTAATCGTATTAATGTTCATTTGATAATTTATTTCCTTATGACTTACTAAGCTATTCAAGCTTACTGTGTGTGTTCGCTCATTGTTTTATAGATTTAGGAAGCTAGTTACGAGCTCGGGGATCATCAAGGAAATCCGTCACACTATCGTTTCAGTATTTTAAAAGCTTGAACTACGAACCTATGGCATGTATAGGCTAGTATTTATTTTGGTTGAATTTTGAAATTGTATATATATTAAGCCATGTGAAAATGGCTTGATTATAATATTATGACTTGTGTGTGTATTCGATCATGGTCTAAGATTGTTTGGGAGTGTGTTTTATGCTATAAACTATGTGGTGGAAGGATATTTGTTTTGGCAATGTGAAGTATTATGTAGGATTTTATAATGTGGATTGGCATGAGTTGATATGTGGAGTATGTATTGAATGTGAATTGGCTATATAGGTTTGGTTTTTAATTAACAATCGAGAAAAGTGTTTCAGGATTAATTTTTCTAGCTGAATTGATAAGAAGCAAGTTGGTTTTGTTTGATATTTTGGTACAATGCATAATATGTGTAATAAATATGATTTAATTCAGCATTTTTACTTATGAAATAGGATGAATTGGTTTGATTTCATGATTATATTATAAACATGTTATATTGGTTTTATGATTAGTTAATAAGTAAATTAAATGCATGTTTATATTCAACTAGTAATAGAATTAATTAATAATTTATGCCTATGAATTCAATGGTTGTGAAATGATTAACTTTGTTATGATTAGGAAATGGCATAATTTGTACTATCTATGTGGCTAACGTTGATAGCCGAATAAGCAAGGAAATGAATTTGCTAAGTGTGTATAAATTTTGATATGATGATTAGCCTATAATGTTATTATGGATAGTTCTGTATTGGAGTTTATTTTAGCTATGGTTTTTATGGTGACTTGCGCATATTTCAATAAAGCTAAATGTACATAGAATTATGTTATAATGATAGTTAAGGTTTTATAAGTTAATTATTATAAAATCATGTGATACAAATTGGTATGGTTATTTATGTGCTTAGTTTACAAAATGAAACATACATAGTTTTAATTTAAGTGTTCGAATATCATGAATTTAATGGTTATATTGTTTTTATTTTAAAACAAATGTTAGCTTGATTCATTGTTTGGATTGGTTCATGTTTTAGGTATACAATATTTGAGATTCATGATTAGTATTGAATTATAGGTTTGATAGTCAACTAATGGAATAGTTGTTTTGTTATATGTTCTGTATATGATATGTTTTGATATATGCTAGAATATGTTTTAATTATGCAATGTTATGTTTGTTATGATTTTAAGACTCGATATTTGATTAAGTTACGAGCATTGATATGATTGAATTTCGAGTTGTGAAATGTAATGATTTTCTGTATGAACTGTGATATGACTGGTAATGCTCGTAACCTTAATTTGGCGATAGATACAGGTTAGGGGTGTTACATTTATGGTCAGTGAACAATTGGCATCTCTCGCTATACAAATGGTGTCTCCAAATTTTCAGTGCGAACACTATGGCAGCCAGCTCTAAATCCTGAGTTGGATAGTTTTTATAATGTGGATTCAGTTGTCTCGAGGCATAGGCTATTACCTTGTCTTCTTGCATAAGCACACACCCTAATCCATTTAAGGAGGCATCACTATACACCATAAAGCCCTTTCCCGGTTCCGGTTGCACTAAAATTGGAGCTTCAGTCAATAATGCTTTTAGCTTCTCAAAACTCTATTGATACTTTTCTGTCCATTCGAACTTGACATCTTTTTGTAGTAACCTTGTCATAGGAGTAGCAATCATAGAGAATCCTTTGACGAACCGTCTGTAGTATCTCGCTAAGCCCAAAAAGCTTCTAATTTTTGATACATTCCTTGGCGATTTCCACCCAACAATAGCCGAGATTTTACTCGGGTCAACTCTAATCCTATCACTCGACACGATGTGTCTTAAGAATCTGACCTCTCGGAGCCAAAACTCACTTTTGGTAAACTTAGCATACAACTGCTTATCTCTTAAAGTTTGCAAAATAGTTCTCAAATGCTCCGCGTGCTCACTCTCATCACGAGAATAAATTAATATATCATCGATAAAAACTACGAAAAGCTTATCCAAGTATGGTCGGAAAACATAATTCATTAAATCCATAAATACTGCGGGAGTATTTGTCAAATCAAAGGGCATGACGAGAAACTCATAATGGCCATACCTAGTTTGAAACACAGTTTTCGACACATCTTTCTCCTTGACTCTCAGCTGATAATACCCGGACCTCAGGTCTACCTTAGAAAACACCATGGCCCCCTTCAATTGGTCAAACTCGTCAATCCTTAGCAAAGGATACTTGTTCTTAACTGTAACTTTGTTGAGCTGTCGGTAGTCTATATATAATCTCATCGACCCATCCTTTTTCACAAAAATTACCGGAGCACCCTACGGAGAATAACTCGATCTCGCAAAACCCTTATCCGTTAACTCTTGCAATTGGATTTCCAACTCCTTTAATTTCATCGAAGCCATCCTATATAGGGCAATTGAAATAGGTGCCGTGCCCGGAACCAACTCAATACCAAATTTGACTTCCCTAATTGAAGGTAATCCGGGCAACTCCTCCGGAAATACATCCGGATACTCACGTACCACTAGCACTGACTCAATCTTTACTTCTAACTCTTGAGTATTCAACACAAATGCAAGATAGGACTCATACCCTTTTCTCAAACATTTCTCAGCTGCCAAAGAAGAAATCACTACATGCAAGCTATCTGATTCACCTGATTCAACCCGAATAATATCCCCATTTTCACATCTCATTTCAATAAACTTACTACCATAGTTTACTAACACATTATGAATAGTTAACCAATCCATGCCAAGAATTAGGTCAATTTTATCAAACGGTAGTAGCATGAGGTTAGCCGGAAAACAATGGCCTCTAATCATCAAGTGACAATTTCTACACACTTTGTTAACTATCACATGCTTGCCTAACAGGTTTGACACTTTTATCATAAATTCTGTAGACTCAACAAACATATTCGTGCTAGACACCAATTTCATACAAATATAGGAATGGGTAGACTCCGGATCAATCAAAGCAACAATATAGGTATCATGAAGAGAAAAAGTACCCGTAATTACATCTGGTGATGATGCCTCTTCGTGAGGGCGAATAACATAAGTTCTTTCAGGCGCTCGGCCCTTGAACCTTGCAGTGGATTCTCTAGGTACACCTCTGCTGCTAACCTCAGTTCCCATGTTCTTCTGTGGTCTACCCCTTAAAGGTACATTACTCACTCGCACTTCTTGTTTTCCGTCTTTCTCATTCATCTCAGGACAATTTCGAATGAAGTGGTCTAATGGACTACACTTGAAGTAGCCTCTTTTATTTCCTCGACATTCCCCAAAGTGACGTCTACCACATTGCGAGCATTCCGGTCTATTAGGTCGGGCACTACCAACACTCGCAATTGAAGTGGTTTGGGCCTTAGATGTCGTGTATTGCTTATTCTTATTTTTGTTCGAGAATCTAATTGAAGCATTGGATCGAGTAGTGAACTCTTTTGATTTCTTAGATGAGGACTGAAACGATTTCCCCAACTGTGCCAACTGTCTTTTCTTTGAGTCACGAGACTCAATATCAGCTTTCTTTTTTTCTTTGGCCAATTCTTCGGCCTTACAAGCTCTTTCAACAAGCACCACAAACTCCCTTAACTCTAAAATGACAACTAACAATTGGATGTCTTCGTTCAATCCATCCTTAAATCTCTTACACATGATGGCTTCAGTAGATACGCATCTCTAGCGTATTTGCTGAGTCTTACGAACCCACGTTCATATTTGGTTACTGTCATTCTGCCTTGCTTCAATTGTAGAAATTCCTTTCTCTTCTGGTCTATAAACCTGTGACTAGTGTAATCCTTTTGGAAAAACTCCCATGTAATCCTTTCCATCGGTACAACTGACACAAGGTGTTCCACCATTGATAGGCTGAGTCTCGCAGGAGTGACATGACACACTTCATGCGCTCCTCAAGCGTGTAAGATAACTCATCGAATACCCTAATGGTATTTTCTAGCCAGAACTCTGCCCTCTCTAGGTCATCATCTATATTGGATCTAAAATCCTCAACCCCTTACTTTCAAATTCTGTCAACCCAAGGTTTTTATCTTCTAATTGTTTCCACTACTTGGGGAGCTGTAGGGGCAGGCTGGGGAATTGGAGGGGGTGGAGCGTTCGGGTTCACACGAACATACTTCAAATACTATACATTCATCATATGGAGGAAGGCGTCTCTAGGCCCTTTGCCCTGACTCAGTGTTATAGGCCCATTTTGGATTGGCGCGGTCCCTTTCTGCGGGAGCCGGCTTATTACTCTCTACATCATCTGCCACTGCTCCGTCGGGATCCATTTACTATATAAAACACATTTAAAATTATTAGGAGTCATCATACTATCAAAATTTATATATGGCATGTATATAAATTATAGCTCTGATACCACTAAATGTAACACTCTTTACCCGTATTCGACACCAAAACCAGGTATAAAGCATTACTGTATTTAACTTGCTCAAACATACAACGTCGAGACATACAATTTCGTTTCGATTTAAAATTTCTCAATCGAGATTATATCGTCCCTATTATAGGTCCACTAGGCCCTAATCATACATACAGAATGGTTGGGGACTAAACTGGGAACTTTTGAACACTTAGAAAATCTTTGCTTAAAACAGGGCCACACGCCCGTGTGGGCAGGCCGTGTGGTTACGCACGCCCATGTTCCTAGCCCTGTGGATTTGATTTTTCATTTCAAACCTACAGGGGTTTTCACACGACCTGGCACACGCCCATGTCCCTCACACAGCCAAGACACGCCTCTGTTCTTACCCGTGTGTGAAAACCTTGACATTTTGTTTATGACGTCATCATCCCAATAAGGTCACATGTCCAAGGCATAGGCCCGTGTCCGTCGATCGTGTGGTGAATTAAATTCCTAATTACAGGTGCAGACTTCACACGGCTTGAGCACATGCCCATGTCCTGTAACACCCCTTACCCGTATTTAATCCGGAATCAGGTTTGGAGCATTACCTAACTTATCTCGCTTAAACGTCTAAAATAGGGCTATAAAATTTCATTTTTCAACCCATTGCATAGCTCATTCTCGGCCCACAAGGCCCTAAACATACCTCTGAGAGGTTTCGAAACTTAACCGAGAACTTTACGAACTTGGAAAACTTTTCATTAAAATAGGGGCCGCATGTAACAGCCCAATTTAGAGGCTAGTCGAAACAGTGATCTCGGGATCACTAATATGAGATTAGAGAATTTATTTTCATGATAATTTGTGAGTTAGATTATAATTGTATAAGTACATGAGAATTTTGGTACTTTCTTTTTAGCGATTTCATGTTTAATCGCTAAATGTACCAAATAGCCATAGATTGTTAATTGGAGATCTTTAAAAGGCAATTTAACCTCTTGTAAATGCTTGGCCGGCCATAAACTATCATAGAAGACAAATTTGTCAATGTTGGTCAAAGTTGGTGATAGTAGGTGGACTAAATTGATAGTTTAATATTAGAATAAAGAAAGAGAAGATATCATCTTTCTTTCCATCTTTCTCTACCGAAATTTGGAAGCAAAATAGGGGTTTTGAAAGCTCAAATTTTTAGCAAGCTCTCCTCCATCTAGTAAGTGATTTTGATGATTTTTCTTTATGATAATTGTACTTTTAGAACCCCTAAAACTTAAGCTTTCAAATGAGATGAACTATTGTGCAATATGGTGAAAAGTTTAGAGTTTTTCCATGAGAGCTTTCATTGTTATTTGCTGCATTTTTATGGAAGAAAATGAGTCTTGGTTGTTAGATGAACAACTTTTGTGAAAGGTGTTGTCATGAAAACACCAAATAAGACCTTGATGAAAAGGTTATAAAGTTTGTAGTAAATATGAGAAATGTTGATTTTTGATGATAGCTATAGGAGTATTAAATTTTCACCTAGGCTTGTTGAAGGTAGGAATGTGATTAGAATTAATTTCCAAGCCTAGGGGCAAAATGGTCATTTTGCCAAAGTCTAAGGGCAAAATAGTAATTTTGCCAAAGCATGATTATTGAAATGCTTTTATTAATGTGATGATTAAAATGAGCTAAATTGCTATGATAGAGCAACAAGAACCAAGAATCCACCTCGATCGGGGAAAGAACAAAGTCTCGGACTAGACCGACGAGTTAGCTCATTTTGAAATCAAGGTAAGTTTGTATGTGATTAATGCAACATTTATGTTAGCATAATTGAGAATGCTTGGTATCATATTGATGCATGATACTCTACTAAATTGATGTTGAATATGATGATTGAAGTTCTTATGGACTATAATGAATATGAAAATGTTATCATCGAGATGAGAAATGGGTAGGGTCCCGTATAAGACCATGTCCAGGGTATGGCCTTGACACCGAATTGAGATTCCCGTATAAGACCATTGTCGAAACCATTTTTTATTGAGTTTTGAAAAACGGGAATCGACTTTAAAAATATAAAGTCGCCACCGATGATTTTGTCTAGGTACGATCGAATCACCTATAAAGTATTTTGGTCTGTGAAATTTGAGAAAATGGGTTCGGGAGTCGATTACGTACAAGGAAGGGTTAGCACCCTTGCAACGCCCAAAGTTAGTACCAAATTGATTAACGTTGTCCTAATGTCGAAAACTTGAAATTATTTAGGGTAAAAAATAAAAATTCGTTAAATTGGAATTGAATCTCAAGATTAACTCGTTTCAAAGGAATAAAAGTATCATACCCAGCATGTTAGGATATAGCACCTTTATACTCTGACGTCGAGATCATCTTTGATCTTCAAAACACATGAAAAGGGTATTTGGTTATTTAGTTGAATGGAAAATCAACACCCAGCACGTTAGGATGTAATTTTTCGTACTTCTAAACACACAAATATTGCCTTGTTTTTCAAATATGCAATCTTGAAATTGGTTCAACATTCGTTTTTAATGTAATAAAATGTTTAGAAAAGGTTTGAATATCTTGGACTTTGAAAATATTTAAAAAAAATTTAAAGAAGGTTAACTAACCATGAATTGAATTTCAAGATTAACTCTTTTCAAAGGAATAAAAATGCCATACCCAGCACGTTAGGATATAACACGTTTATACTTTGACACCGAGATCATCTTTGATCTTCAAGACATGTGAAAAGGGTATTTGGTTATTTAGTCGAACGAAAAATCAACACCCAACATGTTGGGATGTAATCTTTCGAACTTCTAAACACACAAATATTGCCTTGTTTTTCATATATGCAATTTTTAAAGTTCGAATCGCAATGCAATAATGTAAATAGAAAAGATTACAAACATTAAAAAGTATACATGAAAATAAAAACTTAAAATTAACGATTTATGCATGAAAATAATACCTTAAGTTATTAAAATAAACAAAATATATGTATATAATAAAATAGGGCATAAAAGGCAATAAGTTATAAATAAATAGATTTAAAACAATAGAAGGCAATGATTTGAAAATAATAATTTATAAAACATTTGAACATACTATCAAAACGTAAAATAATATTAAAACATTTTTAAAACAGATAAATGAAATCTAAAATGAAATATATAAAATAATTTAATATACAAAAGATAAGAAGTTTAAAATAATATCTAAAAGGGGAAATTGCGATACGTAACAGCTTCAAAAGAATACATATATAAAAAGGAATAAAATATGTAATATGAAAACAAATCTGAAATAAAAAATATATGAAATTAATATAAATAATGTGCATAAGAACGATTAAAATGAAAATACTATGATAATAAGACAAATGAGTGACCAATCAGCAGATTAAAACAGATTTAAGGCAAGTTTAATAGTACAAGCGAAATTCGGGGACTACATGCCGATTATTAAAATAGTAAAAGAACCTAAATACAATACACGTGCAAAGGATAGGGGCCAAACAGGTGATTATCCCAAGTTATTAAACACAACATTTTAAAAGTGGACAAAATTGAAATAACGTACGAAATTCGAGTGCAAAATTAAGAAAATAAGAACATTCATATAGCTTAATTAAAACGCAACAAAAAAAGGGAAGGATTTAATGCGCAAATATTCCTTCCGGGACCAAGACGCGCGGATCTACGCTAAAATCGGGTCGGGTTATCGGTTCGCCGTTTCTAAATGAAACCCTAAATCCCCTTATACTTCTCTTCTCCGCCGCAAAGAGAAAAAGAAAAAAAACTCTCTTATTCACCACCCAATCGCCATCGGGACTGGCAAAGAGTAGCGCGAACGTTCCTTAAAGCTTGAAGCTTCGCTCGTTTATCAACATCCGGCTCCGATGACAACGGAGAAGACAAAGGCTAGCGTTCGGGCCAGGTAAATCGCTTTTCCCCTCTCTTTTTATTTGCTGTATACCAAAGAAGCAAAACAAAAAAAAGGAGATACAGAAAATGGATTCCAAAAAATCGAAAAGATAAAAAAAGCAACATTTTGTTTGAATCTTTACTATTGATTTTCGTATTGCTCTATTATGTGTGCGTAAAAAAAAGTTTTTGGCTCGGTCCTTTTTATAACTGATCTAAAAAAAAATCCCAAAATACAAATCTTTTTCCTATTTTATTCCATTTCTATTCTCTATTTTTCTGTTGTTCTTCTGCTATTCGCTTGCAGGTACAGATGTGGCCAAAATGTGGGGAGTCGTACAATACTACCGCGCTGGAGGTAGTACGGAGGTGCGCTGGTGAAGGCTTGCGCGTGGGTGGAGCGCGTGGCGCGAGTGGAACACGAACGGTCAGGCGCGTGAAGGTACGCGGTAGTCGAAGAGACATGCGTGGGGGAGTGGCTGCAGAGAAGGCACCAGAAGCTTCTGGAGTTCTGCTCTGTTTGGGCCGTCTGGGTCTGTTCTGATGTTTGGGTTTTGGGGCTAGGTCTTTGGGCTAAGCCTGTAATTGGGCTTGTGGTTTAGTGGATTTTAATTTGTAATGGGCTTTATTGGGCCTTCGTTTCCTCTTGTACATATTTTGTATTGGACTGTTTAAAAAATGGACTTTATTAATATTGGTTTTTTATTTGGTTTTGATTTTTTTTGTTAATTCAGTTATGACATGGGCCCGGGCAAATTTTGGGCCCTACAACCATGTTTGGGCATGGCCTTGGCACCGAATTAAGATTTCCGTATAAGACCATATTTGGAATATGGCTTCGGTATTGAATGTGAGAACCGTATAAGACCATATCCGAGATGTGGCAATAATACTTGATGTGAAATTCCATATAAGACCATATCCGAGAGATGGCATCGGTATTCAGAGGTGACTCCATGAAAAACAACCTATGGGATGTTGTAAGAGTATGCCCAAAGATCAATCATGAGATGGTTGTAATAACATACTTGTTTATTAATATAAGGCGTTGTCATTATTATTTCAGTTTTTTTTCTGTGTGTACAGATAAAATGTTTTATAGTAATGTCCTGAGAATAATATGATTATTCTTAAAAGATCCTTAGTCAAGTATTATTGTTGACTAGGACAACAATAATACATTAAGACTAACATGTAGTTGATTGATGATAAAGAGTTGTCATTGGTATGGAGTGTCAAAATCAATGCATGAATATGTGTGTTAGAGAACAACATATTGGACTGACCCTCTATGAGTATGTTTCTTGGATTATTATGTAATTGTCACAACATTACTCATAGTTTCTTGGATTATTATGTAATTGTCACAACATTACTCATAGTGATTAATATGTATATGATCCTCAGACTTGAGATCATTATTATCCCAACATCGTGAGTTGTATATTTTGATACAGTCAAACGTACACCGTAACTGGTTGTTCTATAAAGGATGATGTTGGATACACCACAATCTATGTAGAGGGATATGGTTGATCAATATAGGATAAGTCCCTCCTACATAGCGGGAGTAATATCTTAGGCCATTTGATTGAGTGAGACTAGATATGCATGGTCATGCTCAAATAAATTGATATGAGACGTCATACTTATTTTTATATCATAGGCGACTCAAGATATCAAGAAACATGGGATGGCCTATGCAAGTGTGACTATTTCATGACTTGTGTCCATTCCAGAGATAAAGGACTTAAGGACTAATGCATGAAAGGTTAATCACAAAAGGTTATGTCGAATCATGACTTCGTGTAACTTAGGTAGTAATGATGCATTGCTAGATGCCACTAATTATTTGTAACATTAGAATCGTTCTAATATTACTGCTAACGTTACAAAAACCTAGAGGGTCACACCCTATGGTTGAAATGAATGGAATAAAACATAGTTGGTATTGTGTTTGGTTGTCAAATGAATTAAATTAATTATTTGGGCAATCAAATATTGAACATATCATATGTACAAGGATGTTGTACACATAATGAGCACATAGTTCTATTAATATATGGATTTGGTTCGTATATAAATTTAAATAAATATAGTTTACTGAAATCCTTGTTATAATTAATGTAATTATAATTTTCGGTTAAAACATTATTATATTTATTCTTTTAATTATGATTATTATGTTCGAATAAAAATTTTATGAATTATGATTCATTATATATATACCAATTATAAAAGGCAAGAGGTAGAGAGTTTTTTTTTAAACCCTAAAAAAAAACTGAAACTTTGCTTGTGAGGTCTAGCAGCCGTCAAGCAAAGAAACCTCCAAAAAAGTTTTGGAGATTTTTTCCGTTCATCATCAAACTGGGTGGATTACGTAGAGGTCGAAATCATAAAAGGTTGCGACTTGATTCGATAGTAGATCAGAATTCTCGTTGCCGAGGCGTCGCTGTGTACTCAGATTGAAGTTTCAGTAATTTTGAAACCATTATTTCACCCCAATTCGTTCCTCGCATATGGATCCATGGTTGGATCGTCGAAATTATTTTTTTCTACGCCATGGGGGTACCGGCATTCCAACAGATGTGGCATTGGCCTCATAATTATGTTAAGGATGATATTATGCGTCTTAAAGTATCCCTAGTAATTAACGAGATAAGTAAATGAGTTTGGAAATAGAAATGAGATTAGTTTAAACTCATGTGAATGAGTGAATACATGTACTCGTGAATGAGTCATGAAGAAATGATTACCATATGTGACATGGTATGTGCTAAATAAGGGCAATTGTGAGTAAGTATGGCAAGAAGCCTATGACTTGTGAATGGTTAGATAATGCCACGGATGAATTATATTATGAGCTTATTGTTGCTATTTATTTCCATGCAAACTTACTAAGCTTTATGCTTACCCCCCTTTCATTGCCCTTTTTCCTTGTAGTATTGCAAAGATAACTCGAGGAACGCGGAAAGTAGGAGTCCGGAAATCACACAATCGACATCACTTTGGTATAACAATTTAGACATATTTTGAGTATGGCATGCATAGGACATGGGTAATTTTGTTAGGTTGTAATTGTTAGCCAAAGTGTTGGCTATGTATGTTACTAAAGTCATTTTGTAAATAGTCTTGTAAGTTAGGCCAATACTTGGCAAATTCTATTGCTCAATGAAGAAAATTTTCATGAAGTCTATGCCCTTGTGTATGTCTTGATTCTTTGACTTCCTAGAGATACCAATTTGTCATCTTCTAAATTGGAATGGTTGGTATGAGTATGATTTCTTGATAGGGTGATAAAGGGCTTGGTAGATAGCCATCAAATTGTCCACACGGGTAGACACACGGGCGTGTGTCTAGGCCATGTGTGATACACGGTCAGCCCTATGAGCGTGTTGATCGACCGTGTGTCCCCTTGCATGATAGAATTGCAAGTCAGTATGCCTTGTAGTAAACACACGAGCATAGACACGGCCATGTGTCTTACTCGTGTGGGAGGCATGGCCTAGGACATGGGCGTGTGCCCAGGCCGTGTAAAGTCTGCACATTAAATGTAGAATT
This sequence comes from Gossypium bickii, assembly GCA_025503065.1. Lineage (NCBI taxonomy): Eukaryota > Viridiplantae > Streptophyta > Magnoliopsida > Malvales > Malvaceae > Gossypium > Gossypium bickii. Next base: position 39,260,980 of record CP106716.1, read on the forward strand.
TAATTCGACACACGGGCGTGTGCCTTGACCGTGTGACCTTAGTGAGATGATGATGTCATAGTTAGAATGCCAAGGTTTTGACACACGAGCTAAGACACGAGCGTGTCAAGGCCGTGTGAGGGACACGGGCGTGTGTTTGGCCATGTGAAATTGGTCAGTGTCGACCACGGGTGGAAGACACGGGCATGTCTTAGAGGCACACGAGTGTGTCCCTAGACCAACACGGGCGTGTGGCCCCGATTTTGAAGAAAAGTTTTCCAAGCTCGATTCAAAACATTCCAATATAAAAGATGATCAAAAGGTATCTCTAAGAACTCAAAGAATAATGACATACACAAAGGCATACACTTCATAAAAATCATCTTCATTAAGCAAAAGAATTTTCCAAGTATTGGCCTAACTTATAGGACCAATTACAAAATGACTTCAGTAACATACATAGCCAACACTTTGGCTAACAATTACAACTTAACAAATTACTCGAGTCTTATACATGCCATACTCAAAATAAGTCTAAATTGTTATACCAAAGTGATGTCGATAGTGTGATTTCTAAACTCTTACGTCCACGTTCCTCAAGTTATCTTGGCAATACTACAAGGAGAAAAGGGAAATGAAAAGGGGTAAGCATAAAGCTTAGTAAGTTTGCATTGAAATAAATAGCAACAGTAAGCTCATAATATAATCCATCTGTGGCATTATCTAACCATTCACAAGTCATAGGCTTCTTGCCATACTTACTCACAATTGCCCTTATTTAGCACATACCATGCCACATATCGTAACCGTTTCTTCGTGACTCATTCACGAGTACCTGTATTCAATCATTCACATGACTTTATTACTAATCTCATTTATATTTCCAAACTCATCTACTTATTCCGTTAATCACTAGTGATACTTTAAGACGTATAATATCCTCCTTAACATAATTACGAGGCTAATGCCACATCCCATAGGTGGTCTTACATGGAGCCACCACTAAATGCCAATGCCATATCCCGGATATGGTCTTATACAAAATTTAGCATCAAGTATCGATGCCGCATCCCATATATGGTCTTATACGATTCTCATTGTAACAGCCCATTTAAGGGCTAGTCGGAACAGTGATTTTAGGACCACTGAACTGAGGTCGAGGAAAATTATTTTGATGTTATTTTATGTGTTGTAGCATAATTGTAGGGATGCATGAAAATTTTGGTGCATTAATTTGAGTGATAGCATGCTTAATTATGAAAAAGGATTAAATCGCATAAAGTGTGAAAGTTCTATTTTATAAGGTAGAGGTACCTAATAGCTATACAATGTAATTTGGAGCTCTTTAAAGTGCAATTAGGCCATTTATCTAGTGTTGGCCGGCCATATAGGAGCTAGGGAGACAAGATTTTAATGTTGGTCAAATTTGGTGGATATTAGGTGATAAAAATGAATAAAATAAGATGAATAAAGATGCTATCATCTTTTCACTATTCATCCACTGAAAATTTGAAGAGAAAACAGGGGTTTTGAAGCTCAAACTTTTAGCCAACATATTCCCTAGCAAGTAAGTGATTTTTTGAGGTTTTTCTTGATGATTTTTTATGTCTTTGGAGTCCCCAAAGCTTAAGCTAGCTAATGAAGGGACCAATTTGCAATATGGTTGAAAGTCTAGGGGCTTTCCATGAGAGAGTTTATGTTTTTAGCTGAGTTTTTATGGAATAAAATGAATGTTAGAAAGATGAGAAACAACTTTTGTGAAAGGTGTTAGCATGAAAACACCTAAATAGGACTTAAATGGAAAGAATGAATTTTTGTCATAAATGCATGAAATGGTTGGAATGGTAAGTAGTTGTAAGAGAAATAAATGTTCAGCTAGGCTTTCTTATTGAGGAAATGTGATGAAAAATGTTTTACGAGCCCAGGGGCAAAATCGTAATTTTGCCATAGTGCAAGGGCAAAATGGTCATTTTTGCCTGAGTGTAGATTTTGATGCAATATGATCATAAAATGATTTAAATGAATGAATTTTATTGTTATAGATCAAGAAGAACGCGGAATTAATCTTGACCGGGGAAAAGGCAAGGTTACGGAGTAAACCGCAAATCAATACGTTTTGCACCAAGGTAAGTTTATGTGTAAATGATGCATTTTATATACACATTGTGGTTTCTAATTAGTGCATGTCATGATTGAAAACATGTGTGGTTCAAGTGGATTGAATGCGGTAGTTATTGAATAATTATTGTATGAATGCCGAGATAGTCATATAATGGTGTGATGGCAACACTTGATGGTGGGCTAAGTGTGATACCACCTTGTTATTTAATTATGATGGGCTATGTTCGATACCATCGTCTATTTATCATTTGGTGGGCTATCTGTGATACCACCGTAACTAACATTTTTGGTGGGCTATGTGCGTTACCACCCTAATAAAGACCGAAGGTGGGCTAAGTGCGAAACCACCGAGAAATTTGATTATGAGTAGTTAATTAAGAGATTGTGATGTCTTGTATTATATGACGTTGTGGTGCTAAGTGCAGGGAAGTATGCTAACGAATGTATACGTTAAGCTTGTGATATGGTTGGAATGTGGAAATGGAAAGAATGAGTAAGCATGATTATGGATGTGAATTGTTCATTGCTTAGTATGTAATGCTATATAATATTGTTTAGCACATACTATAATGGTATATTGTTTACATGTAAACTTACTAAGTTTAAAGCTTACTCCCCCTTTTCTTTTCCTTTATTTTATAGAGTTTAAAGCTGAGTCGGGATACGTCGATAACAGGAAGATCGCCCACACTATCAGCTCACCTCGGTATATCTAGACTTAGTGATTTTGTAAATGGCATGTATAGGGGCTAAACTAGTTAGACTATTTTGTTATTTTAGCCAAAGGTGTGTTGGCCCCTTATTAAGATAACTATATTGTATATTGCCATGGTTGATAACTCACCTTGTCATTTATGAAAATATGAAGTTATTCATGAGAGTTCATATCGCAAATTATGAGTTGTTTATTAATATGTTGAATGGATTCATGTGGTGTGATCTAGAGGGGTCCAAAGAGCTTGGCAGATAGCCTCGTTCTTGTCCACATGGGTAGGCACACGGGCATGTGTCTAGGCCGTGTGTGACACAGGGCGTGTGTCTAGGTGGTGTGTGACACACGGTCAGTCCATGGGCGTGTGCCCAGGCCGTGTGAAGTCTGTACTTAGGATTTGGAATTTAAATCGTCACATGGTAGAAGTACACAAGCATGCGACCAGCCATGTCGATTAATCAGATGTGACCACGGCCAGCCACATGGGTGTGTGTTTGGGCCGTGTATTAATTAAGGGTTGATGATGTCATAGTCAAAGAGTTCCATGAGTAGAAGACACGGGCGTGTCTAGGCCGTGTGATTCAAGTCAGTGTCGTCCACGGGCATAGAACACGGGCATGTGAGATGATACATGGGCGTGTTCCTAGACCAACACGAGCATGTGGCCTCTATTTTGATGAAAATTTTCTCAGGTTCATAAAAGTTCCGGGATTAGTTCTGAAGCCTCTCGAATGTATGTCTAGGGCCTCGTAGGCCAAGATTGAGCTTTGCGATAGGTTTAACAGCGATATTTTATAGCCCATTTCGAGACGTTAAGTGTGATAAGTTAGGTAATGCCTCAAACCCAGTTCCGGCTTCGGATGCGGGTAAGGGGTGTTACACTCATACTCAATACGGAAGCCATATTCCAAATATGGTCTTATATGGAAATCTCAATTCGGTGCCAAGGCCATGTCTCGGACATGGTCTTATACAGGACCTTATCCATTTCTCATCTCGATGATAGCATTTTCATATTCATTATAGTCCACTAAGACTTCAACATCAATTTAGTAGAGTATCATGCATCAATATGATACCAAGTATTCTCAATTATGCTAACATAAATGTTGAATCTATAACATACAAACTTACCTCGATCTCAAAATGAGCTAGCTCGTCGTCTAGTCCGAGACTTTGTTCTTCCCCCGATTGAGGTGAATTCTTGGTTCTTATTGCTCTATAATAGCAATTTAGCTCATTTTAATCATCACATCAATGAAAGCATTTTAATAATCATGCTTTGGCAAAATTACCATTTTGCCCCTAGACTTTGGCAAAATGACCATTTTGCCCTAGGCTCGGAAATTAATTCTAGTCTTATTTCTACTTCAACAAGCCTAGGTGAACATTTAATACTCTTATGGCTATCATCAAAATTAACATTTCACAAACTTACTATAAATTATATAACCTTTTCATCAAGGTCCTTTTTGGTGTTTTCATGACAACACCTTTCATAAAAGTTGTTCATCTAACAACTAAGACTCAATTTCTTCCATAAAAATGCAACAAATAACAATGAAAGCTCTCGTAGAAAAACTCTAAACTTTTCACCATATTGCACATTAGTCCCCTCATTTGAAAGCTTAAGTTTTAGGGGTTCTAAAAGTACAATTATCAATAAGAAAAATCATCAAAATCACTTACTAGAATGGAGGAGAGCTTGCTGAAAATTTGAGCTTTCAAAACCCCTATTTTGCTTGCAAATTTCAGTGGAGAAAGATGGAAAGAAAGATGATATCTTCTCTTTCTTTATTTTATTAATACTAGTCAAATTAGTCACCAACTATTACTAACTTTGACCAAATTTTTGTCCATCCTTGTCTCCCATGATAGCCTATGGCTGACCACCCAAATCTTGGGGGTCTAATTGCCTTTTAAAGACCTCCAATTAACAATCTATGGCTATTTGGTACCTTTAGCATATAAAATGGAACTTTCGCACCTTATGCGATTTAGTCTTTTTTCGCGATTAAACATGAAATCGCTAAAATTAAAGCACCAAAATTTTCATGTACTTATAAAAACATATACTAACTCATAAAATAACATGAAAATAATTTTCCCTAGCCTTGGATTAGTGATCCCGAGATCACTGTTCTGACTAGCCCCTAAATCGGGCTATTACATGTCCTATGGTCGTGTCATCCACACGGTCGAGACACATGGCCTTACACTAGCACACAAATCAACGCTGATGCCATGTCCCAGACATGGTCTTACACTAGCGAACATATCAATGCCGATGCCATGTCCCAGACATGGTCTTACACTGGCTCTCACAATGTGGCTGATACTATGTCCCAGGCATGGTCTTATACTAGCACACATATTACTCAAATGTCGTGGCTTTGGTATCTAATCTATTCATAAGGTTCAACCATAAGTATATCACATCAACTCTAATTATGCATAATCATAGCAATAATCAAAAAATTCAAACAACAATAATTGTTTAATGCATAAAATCATTATCATTGTATTATTTACATACAACTTACCTCGATATACAAAAAGTGAGCGGCTAGTTCGGTTTAATCCACTATTTTGGTTTTTCCCGGGTCCAAGTCTGGATCCCATTTTTCTTGATCTATAATGATAAAAATTTGCTCATTTAATCATCATATAAATCAAGACATTTCAAATTTCTTACCTTGGCAAAATTACCATTTTGTCCCTAGAATTTAACATAATTACAATTTTGCCCCTAGGCTCGTAAATCGATTTTCATCAAATTTTCTCATTAACCAAACCTAGCCAAATCTATTTTGAGCTTATAGCAACTCAAAAATCTAATTATTTCACACATTTATTTCTCATTTTATAACCTTTACAAAAAGGTCCATTTTAGGTGTTTTCATGGAAACTCCTTTCATAAAAGTTGTTTATTTAACAACTGAGATTTATTTTCTTCCATAAAATTTTAGAAAACAACATTTATGCTGTCATGGTAAAAACCTAGACTTTCAACCATAATGCAAAATAGTCCCTTCATTAGCTAGATCATGCTACAAGGGTCTCAAAAGTACAAAAATTATCAAGAATAACAATCAAGATCACTTACTTGCAAAAGTGTAAGTTGCTAAAAATTTTAAGCTTCTAAGACCCCTATTTTGCTAATATTTTCAGTGGTAATGTGGAGAAGATGAAAAGATGAAGCTTTCTCTCTTTATTTTATTATAACAAGTCAATTAAGTCACCTAATTTCCACCAACTTTGACCAATTTCTATTTCTTTGTCACCTATGGCTGGCCAACATACTCCTAAAGGCCTAATTGCATATTAAGGGCTTCCAATTTAATATTCTATAGATATTTAACACCTTTATCTAATAGAACAAAACTTTCGCACTTTATGCGATTTAGTCCTTTTTCAAAATTAAGCATGCAATCGCTAAAATTAATGCAGAAAAATTTTCATACACTCATATAATCAAGCTATAACACATAAAATAATATTAAAGTAATTTTCTCCAACCTCAAATTAGTGGTTTTGAAACCACTATTCTGACTAGCCCCAAAATCAGGCGGTTACACGTGTGTGGCACACGGCCATACAACATGACCATGTGTCCCTTGTAGGTTTTAAAGCTCACAAGGTAGGCAGTTACACAGCCTGACACACGGCTTGGCACACTGGCATGTGAGGCTATTTTAAGTGTTACACGGCCTAGCACACGGGCTTGTGGCTTGGCTGTGTGACCCAACTCAGAGAGTTACACGGGCGATGACACGGGTTGGGACATGGCCGTGTAACCCAACTTAGAGAGTTACACGGGTGATGGCACGGGTTGGGACACGGCCGTGTGTCCCTATTTTGAAGGTTACACGGCCTAGCTACACGGCCGTGTGACCCTTTCAGTCCAAATTTTTTAATTTTTTTCTTAAACTTTCCAAATGTTTTCAATTTAGTTCCAGATTATTTCTAAAGTATTTTTAGGGCCTCAAAGGCTCAATTAAGGGACGTTATTTATGTGATTAAATATAATTTGATTATGTTTGAATTAATGTATGAAATGAATGATTTAATGTTTTGTTTGTACGGTAATACTCCGTAACCTTATTTTGACGATGGATACGGGTTAGGTTTGTTACACTACTTTTATGTCCACAAATAAGGGGGATGCAAGCGTTGAACTGGATCGACTATGGTAAAGCTTTGAGAGAAAGTTTTGAGTCCAACACGTTCAGGAACCCCATGTCGGAGCTGGTCTCATTAAAGCAACAAGGCTCGGTTGAGAGCTACCACGACTCTTTTGTAAGCATTCTGAATCAATTCAACTTATTTGAATCTTATGCCCTAGATATTTTTGTTAGCAACTTGAAGCATAAGGTAAGTTAATATTTGCAACTGTTTGAGCCTCAAACTTTGGATGAAGGCTTTAAGTTAGATAGGAAGGTAGAGTTTATTGTGAGTGGCACTCCAAAGAGAGTTTTTCTTGCAGCCTCTAGTCCGGTAATTCATTTTGGATCTTCATTGACACCATCTGTTAGTTCTGTTAAACCTGTCACTTCTCCACATGCTGGAACAAGCGCTATTTCAACCCATGGTTCTATCAATACTTCCAATTCTTCTAAAGCCTTGTCCAAGGGAATTAACCCATCATTGATAGTCGAACGGATGCAAAAAGGTTTGTGCCTTTAGTGTGGAAACAAATACCACGTGGGTCATAAGTGTGTCAACGGCTAACTTTATCAAGTGTTGATAGGCTTTCAGTATAAAGATGAAGGGGATGATTTTCATTAATGCACAAAGTAACTAGAGAAACCTTCAGGAGACGTAGAATAACCCTAGGAGCCTATTCTGTCGTTACATGCCCTAAAAGGGTCTCAAGGCCCTCATACTATGAAAATCATAGCTACTATAGGAACCTGTAAGGCGATTGTGCCAATTGACTCGGGTAGTACCCATAACTTTATGGATGCAAAGATGGTGAGCAGATTATCTTTGCATTTGCATCATCATGAGTAGCTTAAGGTAACAGTGGTAGACAGTAGAAACTTGATGACTAGAGAACTTGTAGAAAAGTGAATTGAGAAGCTCAGGGATTTTGTTTTGTGACAAACTTTATGCTACTATCGGTGAAGGGGTCTGACATGGTCCTGGAAGTATAGTGACTATCATCTTTGGGGTCAATTACTTGGAACTTTGAGTTTCTGAAAATGAGATTTTTGTTGGATCAGAAAGAGTGCACTTTGAAAGGGATCTTACCTGGGAGCATCCAGATCATGTCTGCGAGCCAGTCCTTTAAATGTCTAGCTTAGAATGGTCAAACTTCGAGTCCTTGCACTATGATTATGACTTCCACAGCTTAGGTTTGTCTGATTGCAGCTCCTCCAATAACACATTCGAGTTTAAGGGCACTCCTTAATGAGTTTGCTGACATCTTCAGCACTCATGTTGGTTTACCATCGAAAAGAGCACAAGACCAGAAGATCCCTTTGAAGGACGAGAACGTGATAATTAAGCTTCGACTCTATAGATATCCAACAATCCAAAAGACTGAAATGGAGAAAATAATTCAATACATGTTAGCTGTTGGTATCATCAGAGATAACACGAGTTCTTTTGCATCTCCTATAGTAATGGTGAAGAAAAAAAGGTAGTTGGAGGCTCTGTGTGGACTATCGACTACTCAATCAATTGACCATTAAGGATAGGTTTCCTATCCCCATTATCAAAGAGCTATTAGATGAGCTAAGTCATGCCAAGTTCTTTTCTAATTTGAACCTTAGATCGGGATATCACCAAATCAGAATGGATGAATCAGACATCCATCAAACGGCCTTCAAGTTCCATGAAGGGCACTACAAATTTTCAGTGATGCCATTCAGCCTCACTAACGCCCTTTCAACCTTCCAATCCCTCATGAATGCTATTTTTAAACCATTATTAAGAAAAACAGTTCTAGTTTTCTTTGATGACATCTTGATGTTCTCAGCATCATGGGAAGAGCATCTATCACACCTCAAGACAGTCTTTGAAAATTTGAGGCAACAAACACTTTTTGTAAACAAAATAAATGTGCATTTGGGACAGAAAAAGTGGAATACTTAGGCCATGTTATACCGAAAGAACAGTACCCATGGACAAAGCCAAAATTTAATCTATAATGAACTAGCCAATGCCAACCTGTACCAAGGACTTAAAGGAATTCTTGGGGCTGACTGGTTATTACAAGCTTTTCATCAAGAACTATGGGTTGTTGGCTCGACCCCTTATTGATCTATTGAAAAGGAACGCTTGGAATTGGGATGATCCAGCGCTCAAAGCATTCCAACAACTCAAGGAAGCCTTTTGCTCAGCACCTGTGCTTACCCTTCTAGACTTTCAGATAGAATTTTGTGTTGATACAGATGTTTCGAGTTTCGATGCGGGAGCTATACTTCAGCAACAAGGGAAGCTAGTGGCATATTTTAGCAAAAGTCTAGGTGTGAGGCATCAAGCATTGTCAATCTACGAAAAAGAATTGTTCGCACCATTGTTGGCAGTAAGAAAACGGCATGCTTATTTTGTTGGGAGACATTTCAAGATTAGGATAGACCACCAAAGCTTGAGGTTTTTGTCAGATCAACAGGCCATTACTCCATTCCAGCAAAAATGGGTGGGGCAAAATGATAGGATACGACTATGAAATAGTCTTTAGGAAAGTATATAATAATGTTGCAGCAGACTCCCTTTCTAGAAACAAGTCAGCTAAATGGTTCCACAGTGGTGTCTAAATTGTTGAATAAAGTCTAAGCACTTTATTCATCCAATAACCGACTGCAAAAGCTATGTGAAGAGGTTCAGCAACCATCTTCTCAACATTCTAAGTATGTATGGGATGGGAGATTTTTAAGAAGAAAGTGGAGGATAGTGGTAGGGAAATATGAAGCAATCAAAAAGGGACTATTTCAACACTTTCATGCAAATGCCATAGAGGGTCATTTGGGTATCCAGGCTATAAAGAAAAGAATGTCATTAGTATTGTACTGGAAAGGACTGACTAGGGACATCAAAAGTTGGGTTAAAGAGTGATTTGTTTGCCACAAGTGCAAAAATGAAATAGTAGCAAAACCGGGTCTACTGCAACCACTACCTATACTAAACAGAGCATGGTCATCTATCAATATGGATTTTACTGAAGGACTTCCCAAGTCGAAGGGTAAGTCCTTCATTTGGGTAGTGATGGATAGGCTCACCAAGACAGGACACATTTTGGCCTTATCACATCTATATACTGCTTCAACCGTGGCTAAGAAATACATGACTCATATATTCAAGCTCCATGGACTACCTGATTCAACCATTTTAGACAGAGGTAGGGTGTTTATCAATTATTTTTGGCAAGACCTTTTCCACCATGCTGGTATGAAAGTGCGGCTATCCACTGCCTACCATCCCAAATCAGATGGTCAAACTGAGGTTTTGAATAAGTGTTTTGAAGAGTACCTTAGGTGTATGATAGGGGAGCATATGAATGAATGGGTGAATTGGCTTCCAATAGCAGAATGGTGGTATAATTCCACTCACCACTCAACCATCGACAATACACCCTACGAGGCCTTGTATGGCCAACCCCCTCCTTACCACGTTCCCTACTTAGTTGATTCTTCCTTGGTGCCTAGTGTGGACTGAAGCTTACAACAGAGAGAGGCAGCCCGAAAAATGCTCCAATTCCATTTGAAGCGAGCTCAGAATCGAATGAAACAACAAGCAGATAAGCATAGAAGTGATAGGGAGTTCAAGGCAGGTGATTTGGTCTACTTGAGACTTCAACCGTATAGGCAGCACTCAGTTAGAAAAATACTCAATCAGAAATTTTCCCCCAGGTACTTTAACCCTTCCCAGTTAAAGCCCGAGTAGGGAAGGTAGCTTACAGACTTCAGCTTCCTTCTGGTTTGAGAGTACACCCCACGTTTCATGTGTCTCAGCTAAAGAAGCACATTGGGTCCGCACCAGTTCATGCAGCCTTACCTGTTATTGATGCTGAAGGAGTTTGGACTAAGGAACCAATTTGAGTGTTGGACAGATGTATTGTGAAGAGAGGCCACAACATAGTCACAGAAATCCTGGTGGAATGGGCAAACTCATCTCCGAAAAATGCAACTTGGGAGTCTTTTGACTAAATCAAGAACAAGTTTCCTCATTTTAATCTTTAAGGACAAGGATATTTTGCAGGAAGGGAGTGGTTGATATGAGCTAAAATCTGAACAAAATAAAATTGTGCGTATTTGGCTTGAAGCAAAACGGAGCGTTTCGACTTTAATGAAAACGATGCGTTTTAATCTTTCAAGTAACTGACGATTAGTTATTTTGGCAAAACAGTTGTCAATTGTTTGTTTTATTTCCTTTTAAATATCGACTAGATGTAAGGAGAATGACGATCAGTACAATTTTTATACATTTCCTCTCCTCCTCTAAGTTCTCTCTCACTTCTTTTCTTCCTCTTAACCTTGTTTTTGCAAATTTCTACATTCTAGTTTAACTCTTAACATTCATTTTAGAGAGATTTATTACTTAAATATTTTTTCTTTCAAATAATACTATATTTATAGCACATCATAATCTGGATGAAAAGTTATAGTAAATATATCTTTATTAAAAATTTGAATAAATATCAATGATAAAATTAATTGTTTGATATTCTAGGTTCAAATCTCGTTATGATCAAATTTTATTGATTTATTATGTAAAAAGACAAAAACACCATATAAAAATATAATTTAATTTGTATATGAGATGATATTTTACTAATTTCATAATTGAGTTGATGTCCGATTAACTCATGACACCAAATTAATAAAAAAAAATATGAAATAAGTAGACATTTAAAGATATCTCACTAATTAGCAACAAAATAAAACATAAAATACTTTATTATTATATTAATTTTAATAAATTTAAATCTCAAATCCACATAGTCACTCTTTTTATAGTATGGTATTTAACTTTATCAAGATTTTTTTAAAATAATGTATTTAAATATTTAGGTTTACATATCAGCTTATGAATCTATTTATGAATTGTACCTAATTAAAACAATTATCCTAAATTAATTTTTTATACTTGACACAAATTTTAATGAATAATTATGATTTAATATAATTAAATTAAACTTTTATTATTAAATAAATAAAAACCAAGACCCAAGCATTAGCGGGGTGATCAATGCTAGTTAATAGATAATTAAGACCCCCATTGGGGGGGGGGTGGGGAATGAAACAAATAAGTTATAGACATTTAAGAAATAGTTGGATTTTTTTATTTTATTTTTGCCAGAATTAAGTTGATTTCCAAGGAGGAAAAAAAGTCATTTTTTTCTCTTTTAGGAAATTAAAATGGAATTTTCAGCAAGTTTAGTCAGATATCAAACTGAAACACTAAAAAGAAGAAGATAGCAGTCTTCCTTGAATTGCAGCCATTACTTCAACCAACAAAGCAAATGAGGTTGATCAAATTTTGAAGCTCCAGTCTAAATACTATTCACAATACAATCTGCAAATAATGTGCATGTGACTAAGATATTAGTTGATGCATTAAGTTCCACAACATCAAATACCTTCGATATCATCTCTTTCTTTTTCTCTCGTACCTTCCCGGAGATCGACCTATGTTGAAAGTTTCATCTTCACATGATTCATTACACGCATCTCACCGTCGCGAATGCAGAATGCCTTTGTACATTGGGGGATGCAACCAAAATCTATCATTTTGCTCCCATTACTGATTGCAGAGACTGCATGAAGACAGACTAAGTAAATTTGCAACCTTCTTACAACTAGGAAAAATAACAGTTGAAACAATATATATACATTTACATCTGATAGCTTGCATTTAGGTCTGAACTTAGGCTTCGTAAGAACTTTCATCCCCATTTCCATAAAGCAATGGTGTTCCATTGTCTACTGTGACTGTACAGACTTGACTTTCACTTCTGCCATTAGATGCATCGTCACTATGTAGAGAAACACCTGCCAAAGAGAAACAATAATAGTCTTTGTTAAAAGTAACAAAGATATCGGAAAAGTTCAGGGTTTTTATCAGGCTATCATGTTTTGGTAAAGGAAATATAGCTGCATCATGCTTTATTTCTCAAGATAAAATGTTGTCCGATATCTTGACAAACAAATCACAAGTCCTTTTTATTTTTATAAACAAATACGAACATATTATTAATCAGTATCACTTGGACGAGTCCTGCATCGTTGGTAGCTTTGAGTATAATTGCATGCTTAAAGGAGGTTTCACTACCTCGAAAAAAGAAATATATATATGTATATATATCATCAGATCTTCCAGAAACAATGTGAAGAACTTATAATTACTCACCTATAAACCATATCCCAGCAGCAAGAAAGAGAATAGAAGTCAAAATAAGTGCACTTGCCCTCCAATTGTTAATATTATCCTGCTCCAAAACATCACCAGTCACAAACAAGGCTCTGAAAAAAATAAATATACATAGATAGATTTATAGACATTTCATGGTTCATAAGAGCCTTAATTGAAACTGAAAGAAAATGAAGTATGTTCAAATTCTTGCATCCAGTTCTCCTAAAGTGATTGTTAGACATGCTTTAAATAGAGATAAAAGGTAGGTAGTAAGGCAAAGATAAAGGGCTTGCCATTTAATACAACAAAAAAATTCATTAGAAATGGGCAAATTAATTTTCCAGAATCTATATAAAGTTTCATTTTCATACTTCACTAACTTGCTATGATTTCATTTATAAATTTATTCAACATTGAAATCTATGCAAGATCCAAGAATCAAATTTTCAACCTAGAACTTTTTAGTAATTGATAGTATTTTTCGAAAATAGCGAGCTATATTGCTATGACTCTTCATCTTTCTTGAAGTATCCATGGCAAACATCTATATTCGATACATATCCAGACATGAGTACGAGGATATAATCCTCCAAAGACCCTCCAAATACATGGAAATCTTAAGAAAAAGAAAATTGAAAATATTCATATTGTACACGCATACCTGAGTCTAAAACACCCAAGGTTAAGTAAAATGGATAGACGAGATATTGAGAATTTTGTTTCCCAAAAATTTAAAGGTCAACTGCAAAACATACTGCATTCTAATCGATTGAAAATTACGTTTAGAATTAAGAACATTTTAGAAGCTGAAAGATTTTGGAAATTGTGTTCAAAGTTAGCAGGAAAACTCTTTTCAAAGCAAAATACATGAAACAGCATATTGATGTAAATAAACAATCTACCACATCAAAACACATGTGACTGTGCAAGCTCATATATATATATATATATATATATATATATTTTAAAAAGCACCTGGAGGACCCCAATAAGTGGTGAGGAAGGCACATCGCCAAAGATGTGAATTGAGACGGTAGAGATCGCCATAGATAATGGTCTCAAACTTGGTTTGACACAATGGAGACTCACGTAATTCACTGGAGCCTGGAAAATCAATGTATGATGAGAAAGTAATACTATTAATATAGTAGAACTGGATAAATATTTCAAGATAATATTAGTCCAAAATCGAAAAATATTGCTCAAGCGTCAATATATCCACTAAAGAGACAATAATGGATCAGAAAAGCTCTTTCTATTATTAAATAAAAATGTAGTTCAACTTCCACAAAAATATGCTATAGCTGCAGTGAAGCAGGTTGGTAAAACTCAAGGCATAACTTCCAATTAAATCTCCCTTTTGTATCTTTTACTAAATGAAGCTAGTTGAAAAAGGGGCAGAGAGTTCCTACATCTCAAGAAATACAAGTACATAATAATTTGGAGAAAAATAATATCATAAATCTAACACACTCCAATTTTCTATTTTACCTGTGTTGCAAAAACAAAAAATTCACCCAATGCGAAAAAAACTATGAAACCATACAAGCTCCTGAGACAGAAGGCAAGAAAGCAAAATATTGCACCCAGACACGTTGCCCCTGAAAGAAGCTGTTTTAAAAGAAAATAAGCCATAAATAATGTTATAAACAGAAAGCAAAAATGAGACAAATTTCAGATTAAAATTCATAGCTAATTGTTAGTTTCAACTATAGAAATCACAAACATTAGTTTGTCTGTCTCTTTACCAGTTAAGTCACTATCATGTTTTTCCTCCTTTTCTTTTTCTGGTTGCAATTTTTATTTAGTAGTCTGGATTTAAATAAGTAATAGTGAAAGAGGTAATTTTACATTACCAAAATTCTAAATCCATCTGTTATTTATTATTAATCAGAGGTTGTATAAGGCAAAATAACAAAGAATAACACTTAGTTTTAATTAATTTCTCCAAAACTTACACTTTATTGACTTACTTTGTCATATCCAAACGAAAGGAAGTGAATGGATCTTTTTGTACCAAATAAGCAAGTTAGAAGATACCATTCACATACAACATCATCAAGGAGAAATAAAACTCACAATAAAAGCTTTATATATCGAAGCACTCAAGCGATCTAGTATGAAGCCACCAGATAATGTTCCTAAAATCCCACAAACAATTGTAATCCCGCCAAACATCATATCTGCATTCTCCTGCAAAAATCACAACTAAAATGATTACAGCACCGAACAGAAGGTAATAATGATTCTTTATGGTCTCAAAAAGAAAATCCTAAGAGTTTTCTATAGAAGGCACGTAAGTTGTCAGAAACAGTTCATATGATTCGTTGTGATGCCGAAAAGAAAATTCTAACAGGAAAAGATTTTGATAGAAAACATAGTGCATGTAATTCGTCAGAAATTGTACCATATGATAAATATTATAACCAGCCTTTGGCCCCCAATATGAGTATGCTCCAATGACGAAGTTGTATGCTATGTAACCTGCCGGACAAAATGTTAGTAGTCATTCTTTACAAGCCAAAACAATCACACATGAAACAAACTTAGCTACAAAGAATTAATAAGAAAATAAAAATCACATATTTTATAGATTGTCTTGGAAATATCCAAGAGAAAAATCGTGACCAAAAAAGAAAAACTCATGTAGCATTTTATTGGATTTTGTTTTCTAAGAGCATTTCTGAAATAGATGTTAAGGGTGCCAAGAAAAGTACCAAAAAGATTTAAAGCATAAACTTTGTCCACCAAAAGCGCTTTCATATCTTTTGCAAACTGAGAAAATTGATTCAAGATATTGTGAATGTTTACTGACCTGCCAAAGAAATGTTTCAGTCCTTAATCATGATATGGAACGGAATGAATCATGAATATTATTAACATATAGAGAAAGTTTTTATAAATCCATAAAATTAATCTTATTTTATGTGTGTTTTTAACATAACTAAAACAGGATGCAATATAGTTGTTTCAACCAAAGCCACATAAACCACTTTCAAAACTACATCAATCAGCCTATTTCCTGCAGCCTGCATTTTACATGTGCTCAGATTGTCATTATCTCCCAAGTCATAGCTGTAATTCCCACATTTCCCACTTTCTGACTAGAGGCCTATTGTTCCTGTTGGGTACTGTATGGAGAAGGATGGTGACCCAAATGTGTCCAACATTCTTCGTGCAACTAGAATCCCAAAGACTTACTACCTAATTATAGGGGCAATTTACCTAAAAATACCCTTTTTTTTTTAATTTATGGAAATGGATCCATTTTTTAATTATTTATCAGAATGGGCCGTTTTCTTCGAAAGCGCGTCCACATCAGCGCGATGTCAAGGGACATGCCAGCAAAATGCGTCCCTGGGGGAGCATTTTGTCCACGTCGCTCCCCCAGAGACGCGTTTTAGCCCGTGGTTTTTTTCTAAAAAAAAAAAAAAACTCTCGAATTAAATTTTCAAAAAAGGTCAATTTTTAGATATTATAAAAATAGACCAATTTTTTTTAAAAATTTACGAGAATAAACCTTTATAAAAATTTAAAGTGACAACACCATCACCAATTAATATGGAAATATAACTTACAAAGCAAATCTTTATATAGACTCAAAGTCTTATTTCCCTTGTTTTCTTAAGCAATGTAGGATATGAGATATGTGTATAGACTCATGAATAGTTTTGCAACTTGTTCCTAAACAATGTGGGATTCCTTCCTTTGTTACATTATAAATAAAACTTTTAAACTCTATAAGTAAAAAAAAAATATAAAATATAAAATGAGTATGGTAAAATATTAAAAAATAAATATTTAAGAAATTACTAATAGTTGAGTGATCATTTTGTAAGTTTTTATAATTCGATAGCTAAAAATATAGTTAAGTGATTACTAATCTAATTTAATCTAGATATAAAATATGAAAAATAATTATTATATTTTATGTATATTATGTATTTCTATAAAAAAACTTATTTAATATAATTATATACTATATATGAATAGATTATCTATCTAGTCAAAATATATCTGAAATAAATTTATCGGCATTCATTAGGTGATGAAAATTAAAATAAAATTAGAATTAAAAAATTAATTAGTATAGTAAAATATTAAAAATAAATAAATATTCAAAAAGATATATCAATTTTTTAAAATTACAAAAAAAATAATATTTGAGTACCAAATACTCACCATTTATTTATTAATCAAACATTCATAATATAAAATAAAATAAATAATAAAAAATTAAAAGTATAACTTCTAAATTTAAATAATGAAAAATTATTTTAAAAATTAGAATTGCATTGATATTAACTTCAAACATTTAAAATTGAATAGAAGATTGTTGCATGTACAAGTTTCATATGTGCAATTTGTTCTTTCTTTTTTTAATAGTTCTTTTGTATATGTTAACAATTCTAAAATGCAACAAGATTAAATATCTCAAAAGATAATATTATAATATGAGAAAATATTAACAAAATATAAAAAAATTGAAATTGTTTTGTAAAAAAAAATCAAATATAATGTAGCATTTAATCTCATGTTATTAGTTAAAAGAGGAAAGAATCCCACATTATTTGGAAACAAGCTACAAACATATTTATGAGTCTATATATACACATATCTCATATCCCACATTGCTTAAGAAAACAAGAGAAATGAAACTTTAGGTCTATATAAAGATTTGCTTTGTAAGTTATATTTTCATATCAATTAGTAACACCTTAAAAAAAATGGTATTGTCACTTTGAGCCTTTATAAAAGTTTATTCTCGTAAATTTTTTAAAATTTGATCTATTTTTATAATATCTAAAAAATGATCTTTTTTGAAAATTTAATTCGAAAATATTTTTTTTTTGGGGAAAAAAACACGGGCTAAAATGCATCCTTAGGGGAGTGTTCGCGTTTTGCTAGCACGTCCCTTGACATCGCGCTGATGTAGACGCGCTTTCGGGGAAAACAGCCCATCCCGGTAAATAATTAAAAAATAGGTCCATTTCCATAAATAAATAAAAAAGGTGTTTTTGGGTAAGTTGCCCTAATTATAGTTCCTTTTAATCTTTCTTATTTGATGACTCTTCTCTAATTTCTTTTGTAAAATTTCTGATTGCAAATAAAGGTTTGTGAGTAAACATTATTTGGAACCAGCTTGCACCATTATAAGGAATGCTGTTGCAATAGAAAGCAGGACTTAACAACTTACTTTGAAGTTTTCTTCAATTCATCTACACTCATACTGTCAGCTTCAACCAAAATATGATCACGTAATTTTGATGCCTCTGAATCTGCAACTATGATAGGTTAGACTTAAAATAACATGAGTGCCTTAGAGAAAAAAAGGAAACTTACCTGCTGGTAGGCCAGCATATTACAAGAAACAAACTTATGAATCATTTTGCTTCTTTTTTTTTTTTTTTGTTCAATTCTAAGTAATGTGTGTGAAAATTTTCTGGTCTAATTTTGACTGAAACCATAAGTTTTAGTTGAGTTCTGTTTAGGTTTAGAAACCCACCTTTTTGTTTCAGTTTAAATCAAAATCAACTACATTCTGCTTGATTTCAGTTAGCAACAAGTTAAACCAACCAAATCACATGCACACCCTAATGATCACCATATTTGCATTAGTGATTATACATGCTAGAAGGTGGTTTAAATATTTAGTCACAAGTGAAATGACATTTATTGGGAACAACAAACTACAGGTGTTGGAACTAGAGTATAAAAACCTTAAGTTTCTTTGGATGATATGAATAAAAAGATTATGCAAGAACATTAGGAGTTAAACAGTCACAGAAGTTCTTTGATTTAATCTATTTTATCTGAAAAGTGCTCTCCCTTTTTAGTTTTCTTTCAATTTGTCTGATTTTCCTAAAAACAAGCTCTTTTACTTGTTAAAGGGAGGACCTAAGACTTCCTTTCTAGTCATCCATTCATATTCAAATATTTACTGTGACATACACGCGTAGCATGTGTTTCTCACCCCACTATTGCAAGCAACTTCTCACTAGATAGTGGAACCAGTTGATACAAAAAGAAGAATGATAAGGAACATGTACCATCAATTACAGAAGAAACTGTCTCAATAAATTTCAACACTTTATTTGGTCCAACAGGACAGAAACTTCTTATTTGAAGTTCAGTAATGCAGATGTTCAACACTTAACTTCTTGTGAGATAATAAGACATAAAACTCTGGAATGCAGACGACACATATAAACAAATACCTTTCAACTGTAATGGTTCAAACGCAAAGCCAAAAACCGCGAATGGAAGCATTAATAATGCCTCTCCCCAGAAAGCATAGCGCCAGTTAAACTGGCTCCCAACCTATATGATAAGCAGACATATTTTATGATTAATCATCAAGCATCCTGCAGACTATCTAGACAATACAGAGGGAACCACCAAGTAATATGGTCTAGGAATCACTTCCTCAACGTAAAAGCAACAGTTATAGTTAGTGAGAAAAAAAGGAAGGGATATACAAACTTACAAATCCACCATAAACATATCCAACAGCAATTCCAGTTGGTATGCACATATAAAACATCGCAAGCCAGGCTGTTTTCTGGAGTATTACAGTGGATTATCATGATCGTGTAGTCCAGGCATAAAGATATGTATTCAAGAAGCTCTAAGTTCTGAAGTTAAAGAATAAATAAAATAAATGAACCTGAGAAACGGGAGCACTGTCATCAATAAATGGAGCTGCAAGACTTATGAAGGAAGCTTCCCCAACACCAACCAACCTAAAACATCAAAGACAGAGCCACAATTAAAAAACACACACACAAAAAAAAAAAAAAAAAAAAAAAAGCGTACAATGTAGCATAAGAAACTAGTTTAGTAAGATTGAACTACAACCAACTCCCAGAGTGTATTGAGAATGCTACACTTACATGCGGCATATTGCAATAAACCAAAAGGAAAATGCACTACCACATCCAGCTGCAGCTAAGGTCCAAACAGATAATCCAACTCCAATAAGCCTAAAAGGATGGTGGCTGCAATCATATAAATCAACTAACATTATCAACCAAATTGACATGTAATTAACAGCCAAAAATACAACAGTAGCTAAACAATCAAAACAATAAGATTTAAGTAGTATTTAACATCGCAGTGCTACTAACAAAAATGCCAGTTTGAAAATTTTTAATATTTTTAAAAATTTTGAAGGTACAGAACGAAAAGAACCATGAAAGGTAATTCACCTCTTTGTTAAAGAGGCAAATATTGGGGACGCCACAAGAAGTCCGACCATGAATGCAGATGATAAGAGACCATCTTGAAAATTAGTCAAGTCAAACTCCCCCCTGCAAGCAAACATCTTTCAGCAAGACAATTAAAACAAACACTAAGCAATAAACAAGATCTTACGAAAGCTGAATGTGCGCAGCAAAACAAACAAACAATGTTAAGTGAAATCTTACTGAATTCCACTACCAGATGTGCAAATTCCCTTGTCATCACAAGTCCTAATACTCCCATTCACACCATTACTCGCTATTACTCCTCGATCAACATAATTTATCATGTTAATTACACAAAATAGAATCAATAACCTGCAAAATAATAATAATAATATAAATCAGGAATTAACATTTCTATTAAAACAAAAAATAAATGAGACAACTGAATGAAGTTCAACCTAGACCTAACTCTTCTTTCATAAACCCAAACTGCATTCAGAATCGCCTTAACAAGCAATTGAAATTCAGCTAAATTGAAGAACAAGCATAATTTCCGGATAAAACAGTTTAATAAAGATTTGGTTTTTTTAAAAAAAAAAAAAAAAACAAAGGAAGAATACCTTTCGGGAGTGAACCAGGAAGGAGTAGCAGGAGGATCCTTGGTAATGGAAGAGGAAGAAAGACCCATTTCTTCTGGCGGAGCAGCAAAAACCTGCCTTTCTCTCTTCTTTTGGAGATGCCGACGGTAGTAACACAATGGCATTGTAAAAACAATGGCTTCTATATTTATAGTTTTACATTCTTTTTTATTATTAAAAATTTAAAATTAAAATAATTGATTGACGTTCACTTCTCTGTTCGTTTCGTTGGTTACGCAATCACGCTCTACTTTACACCCACCACGCAACGTTTGCTTTTCTGTTCTCTGTTATTTCAGTTTCCTTCTTAAAAATAATTTTCATGATTTTTAAAAATTTTTGCATTAATATTATGAAACAGTAAATACCACTAATCTTTAATTTTAAATATCATAGGAAATTGAATTATTATTAAGACGTAACTTATATTCAAGCTTTTAGTTCCACATGTAAAGAAACCATTTTACATAAGAATTAAACTCAGGACTACATTTAATATTACAAACAAAAACCCTTATTTGTGTCACTCTCCATCAGTTTATTCGCAACGTTATTGGTTCTTGAATTAAAAGTTTGGACCGGCTGCTAAGATCTCTTGAGTCAGCTTGGTGTCCTTGCCAATCTTGTGATTTGTGAAGGTCTCAAAGTTGTTCTTGAACAGACCACCTAATTTCAACAATGTGTTTCTGTATGCCTTCTTGTCACCCCACTGCAATCCATGAATCAAAATACATCAGCATTCAGAGACAATTCAAGCTATCATCACTAATAAGGAATAGGGTAGGGCCAACATTATGCTCTACAAGGTTGAAGAACGGATATAGCTTACAGTGTTCTCTGGACGCAGGATTTCCAAAGGCACTCCCTCGATCTCAGTGGGGATCTCTAGCCCGAACACATCGGTTTTCTCATAAGTTGCATTCAAGAGACTACCGGAGTGAATAGCATCGATGATTTTTCGGGTGTAGGCTAATTTCATACGGTTTCCAGAGCCACAGCTGTAAAAAAAAAATCAACAGTTCCAGGAATTAGTGTTGGATGTTATCCCAAAAAAGGGTTTCCAATAAAAAGCAATTTACCTTCCACCAGACCAGCCGGTGTTGACAAGCCATCCTGTTGCTCCATGCTTTTGCATTTTCTCAGCAAGCATGGCTGCATACTTTGTAGGATGCAACATGATAAATGTTGCCCCAAAGCAAGCTGAGAATGTAGCTGTTGGCTCCTTAATACCATCTTCTGTGCTGTTGGAACTTTGACCAAGTAATTAACTTGGAGAAAGTATGAAGAAATTTTTGAGATTGAAATTTGGAGATATAAACAGAATTGAAAGCAAAGAAAATAGAGAAGTGTTTGTATTCAATAATCTGAACAAGCTTTTGCAAGAAGAAGTAATTGAGTTGACCTTCTCTTATTACAATGGAGACAATGTAGTACATAAAACTGAAAAATGCATGGCAATTTATACATGCATGTGGAGAAACATGACAAACAATATGTGAAATTCCTATGCCAATTTCAAGTGTTGCTTCCATCTTCTTTTATGGACGGCAAAAACAAATGTAATAATTGAACATAGTGGAATAAAAAGATAATAAGTAAGTGGGTGAATATGGAGATAAGAAAGGTATGGGAAATGAGTGGATGCATGAGAGAATAAAAACAAATTTAAGTGGAATGTGTGTGGAGGCCATATTTCAACACTCCTCCATGGTCTCTATACAGCGAACACCTATTTGATCTCTCAACTTACAGAACCTTCCTTTGTTGAGGGCTTTTGTAAAAATATCGTGACTTGATTTTCTCGAGTTGCAATGAATCAACTCAATTTCTTTTGCCTACTCCATTTCTCGAACAAAATGGAGCTTGATCTTTGAATGCTTGGTTCTCCCATGGAAGACGGTGATTTTTAGCTATTGCTCTGTGCACGATTTGTTATCACAAAGAGATCTTTGTAGCATTCTTTTGATTGAGATTTAGATCACCCATGATCTTTCTAAGCCACTTAGCTTGATTAATCTGCTAGTAGCAAAGAAAGAACATACTCGTACTGCAGCTGATTGTGCTACCAAGCTTTGCTTCTTTGAACTCCAAAGAAAACATGCCCGAACCAAGAGTGAAAGCATAACTCAAGTACTTTTCATATCATCATTTGAACCACCCCAATCACCACATCAAGATAGCCAATCAATTCAAAATGCTCGGTTCTTTCAAACGATATGCCATAGTTCGTGGTCTCTTTGATGTATCTAAGGACTCTTTTAGCAAATTTATGATGGCTTTCATTACAACAATGCATGAATCGAGAAAGTAAACTCACAAAGATACATTATGTCCGGTCTAGTAGTTGTTAAGTATAACAAACAACCTACTAAACTCCCGTAGGATGATTCACATACCTCTTTAAAATCACCTTGGCTTGATAACTTTTCACCAATAACCACTGGAGTGCTTACTGCTTTGCAGTTTTGCATTGAAAACTTATTTAAAATTTTCACAGCAAAGGCTTTCTAACTTAGATACATACCCGTCCGAGTTTGTACGACTTCCATGCCTAGAAAGTAGGTCATCAGCCCCAAGTCAGTCATTTCAAACATTTGCTTCATTTTGCCCTTGAAGTCACTCAAGACATTGTTGTCTCCTCCTGTAACCAAGAGATCATCTACATAAAGGGACACTATGAGTTGTGTTTTGCCTTCATTCTTCATTACATACAATGTTGGTTCACTTGCACTCCTTTCAAATCCCAAATTCAGTAGATGATTATCAATTCGAGCATACCAAGCTCTAGACCATGTGTTCTTGAGCTTATAGACCATGTGTTCTTTGCCTGGCACTTCAAAGCTTTGAGGTTGGTCAATGTATATCTCCTCTTCAAGCTGTCCATTTAGGAATGCTGATTTGACATTGAGTTGGTGTATGGACCATTGCTTTTGTGCTGCCAATGCAATCAACAATCTGATGGTGTCGAGCACAGCTCTTTGGAGCAAAGGTTTCCATGTAGTCCAGACCATATTTCTGACTAAAGCCCTTGACAACCAGCCTTGCCTTTAGCTTGTTTAATGTCCCATCAGTATTATGTTTGGCACGATAGACCCACTTAACACCTATGACCTTTTAGTGTCTTGTGGCCTATCGACTAGATCCTGTGTTTGGTTCTTCTCGATCATCTTCATTTCTTCAACCATTGCGACCTTCCAAATACTGTGTGTGTTTCAACCTCTTGAAACTTGTTGGCTCCATGATAACAACTTCACCCTTTTCATAAACATTCACAATGATCTGTCCTCTAATCGAACATCATCGATGTCCATTTCTCGACCAGATTGTTCGAGTTCTATCTCGCCTCTACTACAAGCTCTTTTGAAGTCTCCATTGGTTGATTGTTATCCCGGTTCAGTGAGGCATTTTCATCAAAGACCACATCCCTACTCACTTGAACATTTTTGTGGTTGGGTCTATGATCCTATAGCCCTTTTTGACTGAGCTATATCCTACCAAAACACCAGGAGCTGCTCTCTCAGATAGTTTGTCCCTCTTTACTGATGAAATCTGAACATAACATAGACATCCAAAGACTTTTAAATGAGCCAATGAAGGTTTGAAGCCATACCAAGCTTCAAAGGGTGTCTTTCGAGCCAAGGCCTTTGTTGGAAGCCTATTCTGAAGGTAGACAGCTGTGTTGACAGCTTCAGCCCACATAAACTTTGGCACATTCTTCTCGAACAGCAAGCATCTTGCCATATTCATAATGCTTCGATTCTTCCTTTCACTTACCCCATTTTGCTGAGGTGTATACACGTTAGTTAGTTGGTGTTTGATGCCTGCTTCACTGCAAATCGCTTGGAATTGAGCTGAAATGTATTCAGCCCCATTATCTGACCTGATGGTCTTCAGCTTGCAACCTGTCTCAGTTTCTGCTTGAACTTTAAACTTCATGAACACTTGTGGAACTTCAGACTTGTGTTTTAAAAAATAAATCCAACAGAATCTTGAGTAATCATCAATAAAGAGAATGAAGTACCTATTTCCACTAACTGATTCTGTCTTCATAGGGCCACAAACATCTGTGTGAACAAGTTGAAGTTTCTCTGACGCTCTCCAGGCTTGGTTCGAGGGAAATGGTAGCTTGGCTTGTTTTCCAAGTTGACACACTTCACAAACTTCATTATTGCATGCTGAGTTAGTGAAATTCTCGACCAGTTCTTCATGGACCATTCTGGCCATTGCTTTAAAGTTTGTATGACCGAGCCTTTTGTGCCATATCTTTGAGTCACTCTCTGAGGCAGTGTAGGCTGCATTCAAACCTTCTGACCAGTTAACCTCAAAGGACTTATCAGTCATAGTGACTGTCATGAAGCATGATCCACTTGGATCAGTTATTTGACACACTTTGTCTTTGAACACAAGTAAGTATCCTTTGTCAAGGAGTTAAGGTATGCTTAGCAAGTTTTTGTCAATATCGGGTACAAGTAACACATTAGAAATCACTTTGTTGCCTTTTGGAGTTGATATCAGAACATCACCTTTGCCTCTGACATTGATGAACTGACCATTTGCAACCTTGACCTTGGTTTGAACACTCCTGTCCAAGGTTTTAAAAATAGCTGCATTAGGTGACATGTGATTTGTACATCCACTGTCCAGGAGCCAAGCTTTAGAGCCTCTCTTCTGGTCACTTGAGCATGACACAACAAAAACCTGTTCTTCTTGATCACTTCCACCTTCAGCCACTCGAGCCTCAGTCTTTGATTGTTGTTGAGCCTGCATCGGTCTACCTTTATTCTTACAGACCTTTTCAACATGCCCTTTTTTCTTGCAATATTGGCATCTTTGCATCGTGCCTAAACCAAAGATTTGTCATCTGGATGGCCTGGCTTCTTGCAAAATCTGCAAAGGTAGTCATTTGCCCTTGCAGCATTAGGCTTAGGCCTATTTTTCCAGGTCTTCTTGCCTTTATAGGCAGTGTTGGATGAGGAAGTCCTGGCTTTAGCTTGGAAAGCACCTTCTTGGTACTCCTCATTCCTGCTTGCCCTTCTTTGCTCTTGAGTATAAAGGGCATTGATCAGCTCGGTCAAAGTGATGCTTGAGAGGTCCCTGGAGTCCTCGAGGGAGGATATTTTTGCTTCATACCTTTCAGGTAAGGTTGACAGCACCTTCTCCACTATCCTTGCTTCATTAAACTGCTCACCAAGGAGCCTTATGCTGTTTACAACAGCCATTATCCTGTCTGAGTACTGTTTTACAGTCTCTTCTTCTTTCATCTTCAAATTTTCGAAGTCTCTCCTCAAATTCAAAAGCTGCTGCTGCCTGGTTCTTTCTGTACCTTGAAACTCCTCCTTAAGCTTGTCCCAGGCTTGCTTTGGAGTCTCATAAGCCATAATCCTTGTAAAGATGACATCCGAGACACAATTTTGGATGCAAGACAAAGCCTTGTGTTTTTTGGTCTTCTCCTCAGCATGCTGTTTTATTTGAGCCACAGTTGGGTTGGCTCAAGAGGTTCTGTTCAAAGATCGTTGTTCACAACTTCCCATAGATCAAGAGCTTGCAGTAAGTTTTCATTTTAACTTGCCATATATGAAAGCCTTCTCCATTAAAAATCGAAGGTACAGCAGTGAGAAGCTTGATGAAGCCATTCTAATTTGAATTTAATGACAGAATGGTCCTCCAAGAATGAAGCTCTAGATACCAATTGTTGGAACTTTGACCAAGTAATTAACTTGGAGAAAGTATGAAGAAATTTTTGAGATTGAAATTTGGAGATATAAATAGAATTGAAAGCAAAGAAAATAGAGAAGTGTTTGTATTCAATAATCTGAACAAGCTTTTGCAAGAAGAAGTAATTGAGTTGACCTTCTCTTATTACAATGGAGACAATGTAGTACATAAAACTGAAAAATGCATGGCAATTTATACATACATGTGGAGAAACATGACAAACAATATGTGAAATTCCTATGCCAATTTCAAGTGTTGCTTCCACCTTCTTTTATGGATGGAAAAAACAAATGTAATAATTGAACATAGTGGAATAAAAAGATAATAAGTAAGTGGGTGAATATGGAGATAAGAAAGGTATGGGAAATGAGTGGATGCATGAGAGAATAAAAACAAATTTAAGTGGAATGTGTGTGGAGGCCATATTTCAACATGTGCCAGCCACCTATATGGTTATGCATCATCATCAGACAAGTTCAGGGGCTTCAAACCTTTTTTAGTTAGACATGGAAACGTACCAGAACGGTGTAGCCACTAATGAAATGGTACATGGTTTGTGCCAGGTTCAGCTTGCTCACAGGCGGAAGGACACTGAAGGCATCACATGCCAAAAGGATGACATTCTTTGGGTGTGGTCCAATGCACGGTAACTTGGTGTTGGGAATGTATTCGATAGGATACGCTGCTCGAGTGTTCTCTGCAAGCAATGGAAATGGTTGTAAATATGATGTGTAAAAATGATTTCCCTGCCAAATTGTTTGACATCAAGGAATTTTCTTTTTTTCACTCCCAAATTGTTCATAATATATATACCTGTAACTGATTTATCCCCGTACTCGACCTCTCTTTTATGTTCATCAAACACTACATTTTCCAAAACCGCAGAAACAAAGGAATTAAAAGAATGAAACCAAGCACCACAACTGTATTCCAGTAAAACATAGCCTGGAAAAAAGAGAGCACAAAGAATTTTCACCAGTGCCAAACTTAATGACGTTCCAGATATCAGGCTCCTTCTCCCTGGAAAGATTAATGCGGCATAGCAACCACCTTCAATGTTTGACACGCCATAGTCACTCCAACAGTGCTCATTATCTCCGATTAGATACCGGTTGTGATCAGTAGACAGCGTAGTCTTGCCAGTACCTATTAAAAAAGTTATCCAACTAAACACATGAGTGACTTAAATCCTTTTATTCCAAAACAAGTTTATTAAGGCTTCAAGAACAAAGTAAGGACTAAGACCTTGAACCGATGACACTACATACTTGACAGTCCGAAGAAGAGGGCAACATCTCCATCTATTCCATATTGCAGCCAGAATGCAAAGAGAGGATTTGACGCTTAGGCATGAGATAATGCATGACACTGAAAAGACCCTTCTTCATCTCCCCAGCGTATTGAGTGCCAAGGATGACCATTTCCTTCCTAGCAAGATTAAGGTCTATGCTAGTGGAGGATGTCATGTAATGTGTATAACGATTACAAGGGAACTGTCCGGCGTTGTATATGGTGAAGTCTGGAGTACCGAAATTCTCCAGCTCTTCATTAGTGGGTCGGATACACCTGCCAACCTAACTACAATTCATCCATTTCTACACTAAAGCTTTTACCAGCCTTTTCAACCTTAATTCCTCCGTGGGGTTCTTCTATTTGAATCATAGAACTCAACAAATGATGCACATATATTTTTTAAATTTCTTAGCTTTTACTTTCATGTTGTGCATGAACAATGAATGCTAAGCTCTAGCAGAGACAATCTGTATTTTAATTCTGTTATGTGGATCCCAGTTTAGAAATTGATCATTCACAAAAACCTGGATAATCATATACATCCAATTACCATTGTCGAAACCATTTTTTGTTTGGAAAACGGGCCGACTTTAAAAACATGGAATTGCCACCAATCTTTTTTGAAGTGTGATTGGGTCACCATATAAAACATTTTGGTCTACGAATATTAAGAAAGCAAGTCCGGGAGTAGGTTACGCACGAGGAAGGATTAGCACCCTCGCAACGCCCAAAATTGGTACCTTATTGATTGATTAATGTCCTAATATCGAAAATTGGAAGAGATTTTAAAATGCGAATCCTTTAGAAAATGTTTGGATAATTCGAATTGGATATCAAAATTCTCTTGTTCCGAAAGAATGAAATATTACATCCAGCATGTTAGGATATGATGTTTCAAACCCTTGACACCAAGATCATTTCATGATCTCCAAAATTCATGCATTGCAATTTTAAAAGGGTACTCCATTATTTGGCCAAACGAAAAAACCGAAACCCAGCACGTTAGGGCACGATCCCTCGAATTTCTAAACATGAAATATTGCCTTATTTTTAAAGTTAAGAAAACACGGTCAAAATCTTAAAAGGATATTTAGTCATTTGGACGAACAGAAAATCGAAACCCAACACGTTAGGGCACAATTTCTCGAAACTTCCAAACACGAAACATTGCCTTGTTTTCAAAAGTTCTTAAATAAGCGATTATGAAATTGACCGAGAATGAATTTATTCGATTTGTTTGGGACAAAAGTGAAATGACCAATATCTGTAACACCCCTTCATTAAAAACTTTGGTTCTTTCTACCTATATATGTCCATTTTTGTCCATGAAAGCCTAATGGTATAATTACCATTTAAGGGCCTCTACTTCAATTATGCTCTTCAATTAAATCCTTTAACATCTAAAACTCATATTTATCAACTTTTGCAATTAAGTCTTAATAGGCAAATTAGACATGCAATTCATGAAATTTTCTATCGATATTCTAACACATGCATCTAATCACTCGATAAATCATAATAATTAATCGTAATAAACTTTTCTATCTCGAATTCATAGTTTCGCAACCACTGTTCCGTATAGGCCCTATTTCGGGATGTTACAATATCGGCCAAAACGTTGGAGTTTAAACCATAATGTAATAATAAATACCCTCGCAATCATAATATCGAGCATGAAATAAAAATACATGAAGCTAATACTACACAGAAAAAAAATACATATCAATCCAAATAAACAACGTACATGAAATGAAAAAAAAAACTTATTATAAAAATATATACAAGCAATAATATATGAAAATGTTTGAAATAAACAAAACTATATAATAAAATAAGGACTTTAAAAAAAATTATATGTAATAAGTTTTAAGAATATATGAACATAAATAGATTTAGAAGAAAATATATACACAAAATAACATGAAATCAATAATATATATGGAACAAAAAACTGTTTAGTATGAATAACATATATATAAAAATAAAATAAAATAATACTAATAATACTAATGAATATAGTAATAATAATGAAGTAAAATAAAAAAAGGTAATAATAATATTAAAATAATAATTATAATAGTATAATAATAATAACTGAATTAGTAACAAAAATAGTGTAATAATAATATTAATAGTGATAAAAAATAATAGTAGTAAAAACAAAAACAATACTAGCAATACTGAAGGTAATAAAAATAATAATAACAATAATAAATATGGCAATAATGAAATAATAATAATAATAATAATAATATATAGAAATAATGGTAATAATAAGATAAAAATAGTAATAATAGTATTACTAAAACAATAATAACAATGATAATAAAAAAATAATAAAAACAATAATGTTGAAACCATGGAAAAATAACAAATAATAAAAGAAAATAAAGAAGGGACCAAATTAAACTTAAAAACGAAACTTTGGGGCGAATTTTAAAAGAAATAAGTGAATTGGGGCCCCCTAGCAACGCTCGAAAAGGGGAGGATCAAATGGGAAATATTCCCACCCTCCTAAACGGCGTCGTGTGTCGAGGGATTAACATGAAACAATAAGTAAAAATACGGGGCCAAATTAAAAATAAAAAGGACTTAATTGGGACATGCCTCAAAAGCGGAAGGACTGAGGGCGCAAATAGACCCTCAGTCCAAAACACGCGGATCCTTGGCATCTGGGTCGAGTAATCAGGTCAGCCCCCAAAACGACGTCGTTTTAGGCGTTAAGGGGGCTACCCAAAACGGCGCTGTTTTAATAAGCTATAAAAGCAAAAAAAAAAAAAATTTAAAATTTCATTTCAATCTATTTTTGGGGAAAAAAAGAAAGGGCTCTCCAATCTGTTTTTACTTTATTATTATTACTATATTCATTAGTATTATTAATATTATTTTATTGTTATCATTTTTTATATATATGTTTTCTTCTAAATCTATTTATGTACATATATTCTTAAAACTTATTACATATAATTTTTCTTTTAAAGTCCTTATTTTATTATATAGTTTTGGTTATTTCAAACATTTTCATATATTATTGCTTGTGTATATTTTTATAATAAGTTTTTTTTTTCATTTCATGTATATTGTTTATTTGGATTGATATGTATTTTTTTTTTCTGTGTAATATTAGCATCATGTATTTTTATTTCATGCTCGATATTATGATTGCGTGGTACTTATTGTTACATTATGGTTTAAACTCCAACGTTTTGGCCGATATTGGTCATTTCACTTTTGTCCCAAACAAATCGAATAAATTCATTCTCGGTCAATTTTATAATCGCTTATTTAAGAACTTTTGAAAACAAGGCAATGCTTCGTGTTTGGAAGTTTCGGGAAATTGTGCCTTAACGTGCTAGATTTCGATTTTCCGTTTGTTCAAATGACTAAATATCCTTTTAAGATTTTGACCGTGTTTTCTTAACTTCAAAAATAAGGCAATATTTCATGTTTGAAAATTCGAGGGATCGTGCCCTAACGTGCTGGGTTTCGATTTTTTCGTTTGGCCAAATAATAGAGTACCCTTTTAAAATTGCAATGCATGAATTTTGGAGATCATGAAATGATCTTGGTGTCAAGGGTTTGAAACATCGTATCCTAACGTGCTGGATGTGATATTTCATTCTTTCGGATTAAGAGAATTTCGATATCCAATTCGAATTATCCAAACATTTTCTAAAGGATTCGCATTTTAAAGTCTCTTCCAATTTTTGATATTAGGACATTAATCAATCAATAAGGTACCAATTTTGGGCGTTGCGAGGATGCTAATCCTTCCTCGTGCATAACCGACTCCCGGTCCTGCTTTCTTAAGATTCGTAGACCAAAATGTTTTATAAGGTGACCCAATCACACTTCAAAAAATATTGATGGCGACTCCATGTTTTTAAAGTCGGCCCGTTTTCCAAATAAAAAATGGTTTCGACAGCTTGGCGACTCCACTAGGGACCATCAGAGAGTCAAGCCGTAAAATTGATTATTTTTTGTCCTTTTATCAAAAATTAAAATTTAATTTTGATTCTTTCACCGCATGAGTTTGTGTCGTGTTCTATGTTGGTTGTGGTTTGAGTCTCGTAGGATATCCCTACAACATGTTGCATGACCGTTGTGGTCACACCTTTTAAGTGGGAGCGAGAAACTATGCCTTCGTGAGGTTTTCACCTCCGCATGGGCTAGTGGATTGCTTCAGGGATACATCCGTACCTATGTCTTTGTGAGGTTTTCACCTCCGATTGGCCATAAGGAAATGTATTCCCCTGAACTGAACTCGATCCGTATGAGCCTATAATGGGTGAGAGTTGAGGAATTTGCTGGTTCAGTTACCTTTTCTTTAGAACTAAACCACATATAGTGAACCCTTGGAGCCGACTTTAGGTAGAACTATGTTGAACCCTAGCAGTCACCTAGATAGGTGTTTGATTTTACCATCTGTACATGATACTAACGTGTTTACTTTTGTTTATGACTACATTGCATTTCATCATCATAAAAAGGAGGTGTTGATTCATATTCGATTGCTACATAGAAAATTTTGTCATAGGAAAATGGATTTCTTGATAAAGTGGGTTATAATACGTTCGTCCGAATATAGTCCAAATAAACATAACGAGAAAAGATTGATGGTATATGACTTTGCCTCGTTGCCCAGGGATTCAAGCCAACAAGGATTATCCGAGAGTCATCATGTCTCAATTTCCTTAAAAAAGCTTATGAGCATCGCGGAGGATAAGTGAGTGAAGAGTCACGGCCTGGATCAAGAGACAAGGAGCTAGATGATGCATCTATTGAGAAATTTCATGGGACACGACCATAACATCCGGATACGAAGAAAAGGATTGGTGTCTTCACCTAGACTATGAGGACGAAACCGCATATGTAATCTGTTTTGTGTAAACAAATTTATTTCTAGAAAAGTTCTTCTAATGGAATTGAATTCAGAATTGACGCCTCTCTTTTTTTGCATTCATTTCTTTACATTGCATTTTCATACATTTGCATTTCATCGCATCATATACATTAAATGTCATAAAAGAACCCTATTAACTAAAGATCGTATTATAGTTACCCTGGAACATCACTACTACACGTGAAGAAAAACTAAAGTTATGGATCAAAGGTTAGAAAAACTGGAACAAATGCAGAAGGAAATGCATGACCGGCTGCAAGCTCAGATGCAAGAGCAACTGACCAAGATTCAGCAGGAAATGAAGGATCAGATGTTAGAATCGCAAAAAAGCATGATGAATCAGTTAACACAATTACTGCTTGGAGGGCCAGAAAAAGGAAAAAGCCCTATGGTCAACCCCGGGGATGACAGTGAAGACCCTGTCTATCCACTGGGTTTCGCCCTGACAAATACCCCAGCGCAGCCCAATACATACCTACATAGGGAGTCTGTCAATATCAGTCCTCAGTATCAAGCTGGCGTTTCAACATTAACACACCTTCCAACAGGCTCGAGCTCCAACCCTGGAGATAATTTGGCAAAACCAATGGTCCTTGACTTCGATGATGCAGCAGAAGGGGAAAAAGCAAGGCGGAGCTCCCAAAATAGTTCGAAGGTCGATGCAAATGGTTGGAGGAGAAGTTTAAAATATTGAAAAGCGCTGATTACCGATGCGAAGTGGATGCTAAGAAGTTGAGTCTGGTCTCAGATCTGGTACTACCTCCAAAGTTCAAAATGCCAGAGTTCGAAAAATACAACCGAACCAGCTGCTCTGAGGCCCATATCACAATATTCTGTCGGAGAATGACGAGACATGTCAGCAATGACCAGCTGTTGATTCACTGTTTCCAGGATATTCTGGCTGGGGCCGCGGCCAAATGGTACAATCAGTTGAGTCGTACTCAAGTCCAATCATGGATGGACTTAGCACAGGCCTTCATGAAGCATTATGGCCATGTGACTGATATAGTGCTTGACAGGATCCTGTTACAGAACATGGAGAAAAAGTCGGGCAAAAGTTTCAGACAATATGCTCAGAGGTGGAAGGAAATCGCTACACAAGTCAAACCCCCACAGTTGGAAAAAGAAACCACCATGCTTTTCATTAATACTTTGAAGGCATCTTTTATTAATCACATGCTGGGAAGTGTAACTAAGAGTTCCGTGGACATAGTGATGTCCGGGAAAATGATAGAGAATGTAATAAGGTGCGGAAAAATAGAGGCTAGGGAAAGCACGAGGAGGTCAGCCCCGAAAAAGAGAGAAAACGACGTTGGCAATGTGAGCGGGGGTTATGCAAAACCAATCATAGTAAATCAACCGAGAGCGGTGGCCACGGGCCAGCAAGCTTCACCAAGACAAGAACCTAATACAAAGCCAAACGCGGAGAAGCTCTAGTTTACTCCCATTACAATGACGTACAAAAGTCTATTTGATGCGCACGTTGTATCCCCTGTCTACTTAAAACCGTTGCAACTCTCATGCCCCAAATGGTACGACGCAAGTACTCAATGTGAATACCATGCGGGGATAATGGGGCACTCGATAGAGAATTACTTCTCTTTTAAAAAACTAGTCGAAAGGCTCGTCAAAATGGCATTGTGAAGTTTGATGATGCTCTTGGTATAGGAAATTCGTTACCCAATCATACTGATAAAGGGGTAAAAGCGATAGTCGAAAATTTGGGGAGGAGAGTCAAATTGAATGTTACTGAAATAAGAACCCCGTTGAGGGAGGTTTGGAAGGAAATGCGGGAAAGAGGATTAGTTCCGCAAGGGCTGGGGAGTAAATCCCAAGATGCGAGGAACTACTGTGAGTTCCACAATAAGGAGGACCATGAGATTCAATGATGCAGTAAATTTAGGGCCCTAGTGCAAGGGTTAATAGATAACAAAGAGCTAAAGTTCTTTGACTCTACTAAAGGAGAAGACGTGTGCACCATAAGAAGAGAGTCAGTAAAGAAGAGTGCTGAGGTCAATTGGGGATAATGACTTTTCTCCATACATCTAATGCATTCGTGTCAAGAGGAGTTATCCATCCGGGATCAGAGAGCATGAATGAAGAATCGACTGAAGAGATAATGAAAACCTTGAGCATCAACGCTGTATTTGAAGAGGGACCAAATGAAGGAAACCTTGGGAGCATTTGCCCCTATGAACCTAGAAGTGTTCTGAACAACTAGACTGCGGAGGAAATTCCTATAGTTTTTAGAGCTAGCACAAAGTAATGTTCAAAATACACTTGTTGTTTTAAGCCTAGAAACAATAAGAATCTTTTGTGAAATAGGCTCATGTTCAAACATCTTTATTTTCAATAAAAAATGCATTTTTTTGTTTCATACCGGGCAAATATTTTTTATTATTTTTTCTTTCATACCATTCATAGTCATACCATACAAATAAATCATTCTTAGATTCATTAGTTTTTTGGGTATGCTTTTGTACCTACAATAGGTCCCAAATAACGATATCATGAGCAATGCTGCTATGGACCCAGAATTCCCTTGTGAACGAGACATGTGCTCGGATGGATCTCAGGATTTTACAGATGACGAAGATTGTAGTTATTCACCGGATTTGTTAAGGATAGTAGAGCGGGAAGAGAAGCTGATTCTACCTCACAAAGAAAAAATTGAGAATGTGATTTTGGAATAGGGGAAAGAGGTGAAAATTGGAACCTGTATAACTAAGGAAATAAGGCAGGATCTCGTTAGACTTCTGTTAGAGTTCAAAGATGTCTTCGCGTGGTCATATCAAGACATGTCTGGGTTGAGCGTCGATATTGCAGTGCATCGTATCCCTATAAAAGAAGAATACAAGCCGGTTCAACAAAAACTTTGAAGGATGAGACCCGATGTTGCAATGAAGATAAGAGAAGAGGTCAATAAGCAATTTGATGTTGGGTTCTTACAAGTGGTGAATTACTTAGAATGGGTAGCCACGTCATCTCTGTTCTTAAGAAAGATAGAAAAGCACGGATGTATGTCGATTACATGGACTTAAACAAGGCTAGCCCAAAGGACAACTTCCCGCTGCCTCACATCGACACTTTGGTGGATAACATGGCAGGGTATTCATTATTCTTCTTCATGGATGGTTTCTCTGGATACAATCAAATAAAGATGCATCCTGAAGACATGGAAAAGACCACCTTCATAACCTTATGAGGAACTTTTTGTTACAAGGTGATGCCATTTGGGTTAAAGAATGCGAGAGTAACATACCAAAGGGCCATGGTAACCTTGTTTCACGACATGATGCACAAGGAGATCGAGGTCTACGTTGACGACATGATCGTGAAATCCCGAACAGAGAAGAAGTATATATAGGTCTTTGAGGAAACTGTTCTTGAGGTTGAGGAAATTTCAACTGAAGCTCAATCCAACCAAGTGTACTTTCGGGGCTAGGTCGGGAAAGCTACTTGGCTTCGTGGTTAGTGAAAAGGGAATTGAGGTCAACCCGAATAAAGTCAAGGCTGTACAAGAGTTGCCTTTGCCGCGCACTCAAAAAGAAGTCTGAGGTTTTTTAGGAAGATTAAATTATATTGCCTGGTTCATTTCGCAATTGACTGAGAAATGTGACCCCATATTTTGTCTTCTTAAGAAACACAACCCAGGCATTTGGGGCGATGAATGCTAGAAGGCTTTTGATAAAATTAAACAATATTTGTCCAATACTCCAGCACTAATACCACCCAGTCCTGATAGACCGTTGATTTTGTATTTGATGGTATTCGACAATTTAATGGGATGTGTACTCGGCCAACACGATGAAACAGGGAAGAAAGAAAAGGCGATATACTACCTCAGTAAGAAATTTACGATGTGTGAAATGAGATACTCGCCAATTGAGAAACTATGTTGCGCCTTGGTCTGGACAACTCCGAGGTTGAGGCAATACATGTTGTACTGTATGACCTGGTTAATCTCGAAGCTAGACCCTCTTAAGTACATAATGGAGTCAACCGCTCTGAATGGAAGAA
The DNA here is from genome assembly GCA_025503065.1 of Gossypium bickii. Lineage (NCBI taxonomy): Eukaryota > Viridiplantae > Streptophyta > Magnoliopsida > Malvales > Malvaceae > Gossypium > Gossypium bickii. Next base: position 39,297,907 of record CP106716.1, read on the forward strand.
TGGCTCGATGGCAGATTTTGCTTTCTAAATTTGACATAGTCTATGTGAACCAGAAGGCTGTGAAGGGGAGTGCAATAGCAGATTTTCTAGCCAGCAGAGTGCTAGACGATTACGAGCCATTGAACTTTGATTTTCCCAACGAAGATCTGATGTTTGTAGCGGTGACTGAGAAAGATACCCTAGAAGATCGTCCTTTGAAGTTGAACTTCAACGGAGCGTCAAATGTCGTTGGTAATGGAGTTGAGGCAGTCCTGATATCCCCAAGTGGAGATCATTATCCATTCACTTGCAAGTTGGATTTTGACTGCACAAACAATATGGCAGAATAGGAAGCATGTATCATTGGAATTCGAGCAACCATAGACCGCAAGATCAAGGCGCTAGAGGTCTATAGGGATTCCGTGTTGGTGATCTATCAGCTCAAAGGAGAATGGGAAACGAGAGATCCCAAATTGATCAATTATTGAAAGTTAGTTTTTGAGTTAATTGAGGAGTTTGATAATATCACCTTCTTTTACCTCCCGCGTGATGAAAACTAGATGGCTGACGCCTTGGCCACATTAGCTTCTATGATCAGAGTAAATGAACAGGAAGGTATGAAGCCCATCCAAATGAGTATCTATGAGGCTTCGGCTCACTGCTGTAATATCAACGTAGAGGAGGGGAGAGATGATCATCCTTGGTATCATGATATTCTACGATATGTGAAGAGCCGGGAATACCTTGATCAAGCAACAGAAAATAATAAGAGAACATTGAGAAGACTGGCCAATGGCTATGTCTTAGACGGAGAGATCCTATATAAAAAGAAGAAGGACCAGGTGCTGTTAAGGTGCGTTGATGCTATTGAGGCTAAAAAAATTCCTAGAAGAAGTCCATGAAGGTGTCTGCGGGATGCATGCCAATGAATTTACAATGGCCAGAAAAATTATGAGATTCGGGTATTACTGGTCCACGATAGAAGGAGACTGTATCTGTTACGCCAAGAAGTGCCATAAGTGCCAAATTTATGGAGACAAGATCCATGTGCCTCCTTCACCTCTTCATGTCATGACTTCTCCATGGCTTTTCTCAATGTGGGACATGGACATCATTGGGCCAATTTCGCCAAAGGTTTCTAATGGACATCGATTCATTTTAGTGGTCATCGATTACTTTACTAAATAGGTAGAAGCAGCCTCATATGCCAATGTCACGAAGACGACAGTTAGTAAGTTTTTGAAAAGAGAGATCATATACCGCTACGGTATGTCGGAAAGGATCGTATCTGACAACGCGTTGAATTTGAACAATAGCGCGATAGCGGAAGTCTACAGTTAGTTGAAAATTAAGCACCACAACTCGTCGCCATATTGCTCGAAATAAATGGCGCAGTTGAGGCAGCTAATAAAAATATCAAGAAGATTGTGGGGAAAATGACTGAGACATAAAAAAGATTGGCATGAAAAGTTACCGCTTACCCTCTATGCCTATCGAACAACTGTTAGAACCTCCACCGAGGCAACACCTTTCTTATTGGTTTATGGGATGGAGGCAGTTTTGCCTATTGAAGTTGAAATTCCTTCTCTTCGGGTTTTATCAGAGTTGAAGTTGGATGAAGCGGAGTGGATCCAATCTCGATATGATCAACTAAATCTAATTGAAAGGAAAAGGTTAAGAGCCATCCGTCATGGTCAAATGTATCAGAAGTGAATGATGCGGGCTTACAATAAAAAGGTCCACCCTAGAGTATTCCATGAGGGAGACTTGGTATTGAAAAAGATCCTCCCTATGTAAAAAGACTTCAGAGGAAAGTGGATGGACCTTATGTTGTAAAGAAGACCTTTTTTGGAGGGGCATTGATACTAGCCGAGATGGACGGAAAAAGTCAGCCAAACCTAGTTAATGCGGACTCTGTCAAGAAGTACTTCACTTAAGAAGAAAAATGGGTCAAGGCGAAAACCCGCAAAGGGCGTCTTGAGTTAAAAAAAACGGAGAGGTTAAGGTGAAAACCCGCAAAGGGCACTTTGAGAACAAAGGAGCGTTGAATTGAAAACCCGTAAAAGGCAATTCAAATTGTTGAGGGGAAATAGGGCATGCACTAGCCATCCTATACCTGAATTAACAATGAGGAGATATGCTACATCTTTGGGGCATTGACGAAGTACCACAGATCTCCTAGACCTATGTTGAACTCAGAATGGTCTTCAAGAAGTTCATACAGAGAAGCTCAAGCTATGATATCTAGGGCACCAATTCTACCCTTACTCATTTTTGTACCTTAGCAAAATTTGTTTCCTTTACTCAATCCATTTCTTCACGGGTTTTGTCCCGAATAAATTTCAGTTTCATTTATCTCTATAATCTTTTTTCAAGCATTTCATATTGAAATAATGATTAATGAACTAATAATGCTTTCACAAAAGAAGTTTTGCATATTACTCTGAAAGTCTCTAAATAATACAAGAATCTAAAACAGGACAATTATTTAGAACTCACCAAGCTTAAAGGGCTCGGAACACTTGAGATAAGGGTCTAAGCAGTGACAACATCTTTATATTCTCGGTTAGACGTATCAGCTGAACAAGAAGACGTACATCAGGGATATCACCCTAACAAACAACGAGCAATGATAGCCCAAATGTTAAAAATTGGATCATTCTCATAACATTTTGTATTCATTCATAATACACATGGTTAGGAGCATTTTTTGAACATGACATCCTAATCATTTAGCATAAGCATAAACCCCATGAAATCAATTCTACAGGTAGGTTCTCCAGAGGATGATGTAGCAAAATTGATTTGAATTACAGATTCTGGCAAATCTTACATCCATATAGCAATAGAGCAGGTTCAAGTCACCAGCCTTATCACCCTAAGTAGTAGTGCAGTAGGCTGAAAATTACAAGTCTTATCTCCGTGTATCGGCAATGGAGTAGACTGAACATTGTAGATCTTGTCACCCTAAGCAGTAGTGGAGCAGATCGAAAACAACGAATCTTACATCCATATAGCAATGGAGCAGGTTCAAGCCACCAGCCTTATCACCCTAAGTAGTAGTGGAACAGGCTGAAAATTACAAGTCTTATCTCCATGTATCGGCAATGGAGCAGACTGAAGATTGTAAATCTTGTCACCTTAAGTAGTAGTGGGGCAGATTGAAGACGGCGAATCCTACAACCATATAGCAATGGAGCAGATTCAAGCCACCAGCCTTATCACCCTAAGCAGTAGTGGAACAGGCTGAAAATTACAAGTCTTATCTCCATGTATCGACAATGGAGCAGACTGAAGATTGTAGATCTTGTCACCCTAAACAGTAGTGGAGCAGATCAAAGACGACAAATCTTACATCCATTTAGCAATGGAGTAGATTCAAGCCACCAGCCTTATCACCCTAAGCAGTAGTGGAACAGGCTGAAAAATACAAGTTTTATCTCCATGTATCGGCAATGGAGCAGACTGAGGATTGTAGATCTTATCTCCCTAAGTAGTAGTGGAGCAGATCAAAGACGGTGAGCCTTATCCCCCTAAGCAGTAGCGGAACAAGCTGAAGATTACAGATCATATCTCCTTAGGCAGCAGTGGAGCAAATTGAAACGAAAATTCCTATACCCTTGAAGATGCAGTGGGTTAAAGCGGGGCTACCTGAAGAAAGGAAGCATCAAGAAATCAAGACTCAGTAAGACAGGGCAAAATTGGTCCTTTTAAAGTCTTTGCTCCATTCTCGTTACACGACAATGAGCAAAGAGGGGCAGCTGTAGGGCCCAATTTTTGACCTCAACCAAGCCCATTAACCAGAATAAATAAACCAATAAAATTCTAGCAGTCCATTACAAAATTAACCAAGCCCAAGTAACCCTAACCCAACTAGACCGAAACCAACTACTAAACCGACTACTAAACCAATCACTAACTCCATCACCCCACTAAACCAACCACTAACTACTAAACCGACCACTAAACCAATCACTAACTCCATCACCCCACTAAACCAACCACTAACTTCATCACCCCCACTAACTCCATCACCCCACTTGCTTGCCAACAAGTTGTAAAATTTGGCTATAAAAGCCATTCAAAACCATTGTAGTAGGGGACAGTTTTTTTTTTTTTTGGAGAAAAAAGAGAGATTCGAATACAAGAAAAAGAGAGACTTTCAATACAAGAGATACACGAAATTAATCAAAAATCTAAACAAAAGAGGTGATTTTCGTCTATTCTCATTTTAAGTTTTTTGTTTATTTTATTCTATCTTTCAATTTTATTTTGTTTTTACATACGAAAATAAAAATAAAGTGGAAGGAGCTTACCCATTTTGAAATTGCCGAAAAAAGGTTTCTTTTATTTTGAGGTTCTACATGGCAGTAGTACAAGTGTGCGCCACAACAGCGTGAAGGTCCATGACGACTAAACAAAGCTTTTAACCGATGGCCGGATTTAGAAGGGAGGGGGAGAGTGTTATTTTTAAATATTGTGATTATTATATTAGTTATTACTATTATTGTTAACATATTACTATTATTATTATATTATTACTGTTAGTATTACTATCAATACTATTATTATTACCATTAGTTTTAATATCGTATTATTATTACTATTACATTTTTTCTTCCCTTTTCAGTTACTTATATATCACTACCGTTATGTATCATTATTATTATCTTCTGTTTTTTTATTAGTATTATTAATATATTATTATTATTATAATATTTCCACTTACTTTTTTTAACACATTGATTTTATTACATAGTTCATTTATTTATTTATATTTTTCTATAATTTTAAAACCTCCTTCCTATATTATTATAAATACTACTGTTACTATCGTTAATATTATTATTTTCAAACCGTTTTACATAAATATTATTTTTCTATTTTGATTAATATTAGTTTTTTTAATTTTAAATTTCTTAGCTTATTTATTCTTTTTCTGTTTTGTTTAATCAGCGTGCTTATTTGTTCATTCATTCTGTCATATTCTTGGCATTATGTTGCTATTCACATTAGTACATTAATGATTATTCTGTTATGCATCTTAGTATCGTAATTCTTTTTTCATTAAATTACATTACATTAACCTTTACCCAAACTCATAAAAAGGGGTTTTTTTAGGGCAATATTTCGTGTTTGGAAGTTCGAGAAATCGTGCCCTAACGTGTTGGGTTTCAGTTTTCCGTTTGACCAAATAACTAAAATCCTTTTGAAATTTCGTCCGTGTTTTCTTAAATTAAAAACAATGCAATATTTCGTGTTTGGAAGTTCGAGAAATCGTGCCCGAACGTGCTGGGTTTCAATTTACCGTTTGACCAAATAACCGAATATCCTTTTTAATGTTAATGCATGAGTTTTGGAAATCATGAGATGATCTTGGTATCAAGGGTTTGAAATGTCGTATCTTAACGTGCTGGATGCGATATCTTATTCTTTCGGAATAGGAGAATTTCAATATACAATTCGAATTATCCAAATATTTTTAAAGGAATTGTATTTTAAAATCTTTTTAAATTTTCGACATTAGGACATTAATCAATCAATAAGGTACCAATTTTGGGCGTTATGAGGGTGCTAACCCTTTCTCGTATGTAACTGACTCCCGAACCCGTTTTTTTGAATTTTGTAGACCAAAATTAATTTTTTTAATAAAATAAAATGTCTTATAAGGTGATCTGATCACACCTAAAAAAAAAATTGGTGGCGACTTCATATATATTTTAAAGTCGATCCCTATCTTTTCAAAATTAAAAATGGTTTCCACAACCATCAATCATATTTCATTACAGTTATTATTATTAATTAAATGAAATAAAGTTTTAAAAGAAACAAAAAAAGTTGACCTTGTCGAGGGAATTCAAGTAATCAACAGCTCTTTCCCTGTTAACAAGAAAGGTATGCTCGTCCATCTCAATGTTGGGTGAGCCCCTGCCATGCAATTCCCCTCAATTGTTCCTTCAAATTTTCTATAATTCATAACATAAAAATTTACTATTATATTTACATACACTTACCTTCCCCACCAAAAGCTCATTTTGGGTGGTATCATCCATAACAACCCTCTTATCTCTCGGAGACCGCCCCGTCGTGGCTCCTGACAAGGTGGCTAATGCATCTGACGACGTAATAAAAGACACTTCTCATACTTTATAGCCTGCTCGTACAACTCTGCACACAAACAAATACCCCTTTTTTTTTTACATTACGTTATTTTACTTTATCATGTGATGTTATGTATACCTGCAGGGGAGAGGTTGTATAAAACATGGGTGAATTTCAAAGAACTGTCGTCACTGACGCTGATGGCGGGTGCTTCCTCGTGGTGGTGGCGGCGGTGCGCCACATGCTCCACCGCTTGACTACTCTTCGTTGCTGGATCTCCCCTTACCACCTTTGGGCCTGTCCCTCTCGTCAGCGACGCCAAAGATGCACTGTTTAAAAACTCAACTAAAAACAAAATCACTGGTCGCTGTGTGTCTCCCCAAGATGATCATCATATTACTACTATTTTTTAAAGAATCATCTTAATTCTTTAGGATGATAAGAAAATAATTTAAGTGTTGGAGACCAGTTGCATGAGTACCTGATGGACTGAAGCTGCTGCCTGCGGCGCTCGTCGTCGGGCAAGCTAGCGAAGGCACCCTGGTTCCCTTCTAGAGGCGTAGTTGGCGCAGATCTCTTCTTTTGCAACGAGTGAAGCTCATCAATAGTCTGAGCCTTAACGCCTTTTGCACTATCATCGTGACACATCCCGTTTTCCTGCTTATCCTCCGTAACAATCTTCGCCAACGGCTTCCTTGCCATCGGCAATCCGGTTCCGTTTGCCGCCATATCTTGTTCTCTCTAAAAACAAAGTGACAATAAAGAAATACAGTAAGACTTTTGTGTTTGCAGTGTTATCCAGTATGTATCCAAAACAATCGCTTTTGGTGTTGTAAAAAGAAGCAAAAGAAATGAAAGGAAAAGAAAACGAGTGAGAAGTGAATTGGAGTATTCAAAGTTGAAATTGAGCGCCAAAGCCAAGGTTGATGAGAAAGGAAGGGGAGGAGCAGGAGTCCAATTTAAAGGGTTCAGTAGGGTAGGAGTCCAATTTGGCAATACTTTTAATATACATAATTTATTACTTTGATTTTTTGTTTTTTTTACATTTTTATTAATTAACTGGATTATTTACATTAGTTATTTTATTAGTAATATATTTTTCATCCATGCTCATAATGAAAAACGAAAAAAAATAGGATTATTCTTAATACAAGTTGGATATTACGTATTTCACTTCTAAATTAATATAATTTTATGTTTTTATATTATAATATTAAATAATTTTATTCATACTTTAATTGTGTATTATTTCTTAAAATTTGAAATGTTATAATTGTGGAGTATGTATCGCATTTTAAATGAAACAGAACCGACGTTGTGATGACGAAGAGCTGATATCATGACGACAAGAAGAGTTGCCTCGTCCCAATGAGGTAATATGCTACGTCATGACATGGCGACATGTACTCAACTTAAATCGGACTTCCTCTCTTTATTAAACATTGTTATTTTTTCTCAGTTAAACTCTGACAACTCTAGGAATATTTTAATTAGATTAGCCACAAAATTTAGTCTATAAATAAGGTTTTTAGCAACCCAAGAGAATTGGATTCAACAACATAATTAAGAGAGAGTTTTGTGGGAATTTCGGGAGAATTTTGTATTTTTTGGATTTAAATTTGTTTGTTTCTCCATCTTGTACTCCTTTTCTGTTTTTTCTGTTATAGTAAAGTTTTCTTTACCCGTAGTTTTTTTTTTTGGGAGGGTTTTTTCCACATAAATATTTGTATTCGATCTTTTTTACTTTTTTTTATTGCATTGTTTATATGGATTCATCCCCAACAATAATTTATAGTATTTTAAAATTAAAAATATTATAACATTTTTTTATAATATTGATTTTTCAATTAAAATCAAATAAAAGAATTTTTTTATAAATAAAAATAGACCTTAGTTCATCCAAATTTAAAAAAAAAAAATCGGGTCAAGGCATAAAATTAGACAAATAATTTAATTTAACAACTTAATTTTTATTTAAATCTAAATGTCTACAATTATTTTTAACTTTGCTTTTAGTTCGCCCCTAACAAAATTTTTAACTGATTGAATTATTGGTAAGATAATGAATATTTGTATTCCGATCTTGAATTTACACTCATTTTAGATTTAATCTTTGTTAAAAAATTAATTTATAAATATTTAGAATTATTTTGATCTAAATATATTTTAAATATGAAAAAAGCATTAATTATTTAAAATACAAATGTACGATGAGAATCGTCATCTCATGTTATATATGGTGTTGAATTGCATGCGTTAGACAATGATAAGAAAATCTTCCTAAATAATCATTATAAACTTAATATTCAATATTTTAATCTTGATCTTCACATATTTGTTTATGAATATTATTTTATTTTATTTTTATTTTTTCATAATAAATATAATTGACAATATAAATGATCAATTGTGTTTAATAAAATTATAAATAATGTGTGAATTAAGATTAAACGGTGTTCTAAGAACGTTAGTTAAACAAAAACTATTCGTTGATATCAGCGCCCTTGGTTTCGCCGTAATTGGAGGAATCGGATTCCAAAGGGGTTGTACAAAGAACAAATCCCTCCACGTGTCCAATTCGAAGCAGCTTTCAGTCATCACGTGATGTCCATGTTAGCCGTTAATTCGGACATTCATCAAAGTACGGCCGCCACCTCATCAGTCTTTTCTCAGAAATCGTCCGAAGTTTAATCTTCTGCTGATGTTAGTTTATTATTTTTGTCAAATTTTGCTTATATTTAATACATATACTTTTGATTTATTTAATTTTAGTTTTTATATTTTTAAATCCATTAATTTTAATTGTTATGTTTTTCACATTTTCAAATTTTAATTTGATCTAAACAGTAATAACTAAATCTATTTTGTTAAATTCAACTATTATTCTTGTATTATGTATAAAGTTAAAAAAAAATTAATCAATGTTTTCAAATTTAATCATTTTTAGTGCATATATTTTTCAAATTATAAAATTTTATTATTAATATAAACAACAATAACCACTAAATTCATTAACTAACTTTTTTTTGAATAGTGTGAAAATAAAATATTTACAAGTCATTACATATGGAATAATATATGTTTGTTGCATAATATATTAGAAATTGCAGACTTTAACTTAATAATGAAACTAATATCTACTATTTGGTCAATACTAAAATTTTAAAATTAAAAAAAAAAATAAGAATAATCAAATTAAAGTAAAAGGAACTTATACATAGTAAAAGGATTTGCTTTTTTCTTTTTTATCGAAATCAAGATGTTCATCGTTGGTAGTAGTAATTAATTTTCTTGTCGTGAGTGCTCTATAAAGAGGTAAATAACTGATTATAAAATATGCTTCATTTCTATAAACTAAGATCAAACTCCCAACTTTATGATTAAAGAATAATCTGAGCAACCATGCGGTTAAAATATCATTGATATTTTGATGTCAAACTTAATTATTAGTTTTAATCAAAATCGGTCCCAGATTCCCAGTTGCCTTCTTTTAAATCCACCGATTAATGCTCAGTGTTTCAACCGTATTTAACTAGGTATCCAATTGGGGAAATAAATGGAAGGAGGACACTGAATTGGACCATGTTAATTAATCACTTCAAGAAAACTAATAATTTACCCCAAACTATCAAGAATTTCTTATAAGAAAAAGTAAAATAATATAGTGAATTAAAGTGAAGTGATAAAAAGCATAATCATGTTGAAGTTCTCTTTATCCTTATTTGTTGTAAAAAAAAGTTAGTGTGGAGTATGGCTCGCATTTTTGACAAAATAGTAAGTAACATCCAGACAAGATAAAATTCGACGTCACAACGTAAAATAAATTTCCGTCCCAATGACGTGATCATTCTTCCTCCTAACAACGCAAAATCCACGTCACGACGTGGCGATATGTTCCTCAAGTTTCTCAGTTTTTTCTCTGAATTAAATTCTATTTTAGTTTCCCATTTAAACTCTAATTAACCTATGGATATTCTAGTTATAAAAGCTACAAATTTCAGTCTATAAATAGACCTTAGTTACCTTAGGTTTATACAATAGAAAATATAAAGATTGAGAGAATTCTGTGTTTTTTGAGTTTGAAGAGTTTTTCTTTCAGGGTTTTGAGTTTTTCATTTCTTTGGTTCTCTCCATCTTTATACTTCTTTTATATTAGTGAAATTTTCTTTTGCCCGTGATTTTTTATCCTCTTCGGAGGAGTTTTTTCACGTAAAATTTGTGTGTTTGAAATTTTCAATTTCTTCGTTATTATTCTTGTTCGTTGCACACACGGAATTATACCCAACAAACTAGTATCAGAGCTTGGTTTGGTTTCCACATTCAACATGTTCGAATATAGCAGCGACAAGGTTCGACATTGAGAATTCAATGGAATCATAAATATCAGTTTTGGCAAGTTCGAATGACAGCAATACTGGTCCAGAATGGCCTGAAAAGGTCGTTACAGAGAAGAAACCAGCAGATGCGAACCAGTCAAAATGGGAAGACCTTGATGAAACAGCTTTATTTGCAATTCAACTATGCCTTACAAATAATGTGCTACAGGAAGTATTGATGGAGAAACCAACATTCGCGCTATGAAGAAAACAGAGTATACATGACAAAATATCTAGCTAACAAGTTAATGTTAAAACAACATCTCTCTACGTTCAGAATGGCTGAAACTGAGTCCATTAGGGCTCATATGAGTGAGTTCGTTACCCTTCTCAATGACCTAAAGAATCTCGATTTAAATATCAGGGATGAGGATCAAACTATGTTATTATTGTGTTCTTTGCCCCATTCTTACAGAACTTTCAGGGAAACCCTGACTTATGGGAGAGATAATCTCTCATTCAAAGACATGAAGGGAAATCTACTGAGCAAAAATAAACTCGATAATGAGTTAGGCCCAAATAAGAAGTCAGATAGGCAGGCCTCAGTCCTTGTTGCAATGGGCAAACAACCATCCAAAAAGTCGGATCGGAATAGCTTTAAGGCAAGATCAAAATCCAGAAATTGAGACAAACAATGTGGCTACTGCAAGAAGATGGGTCATATTAGGGAAAAGTGTTAAAACTTCAGAATAAGAATAAAATGGATGCCAAAAATGATGAAAATGGTAAGCAGAAAGCAGAAGTTGTTGATGTTAGTGTAGCAGATGACAGAGGTGATGATTTTTTGTTAGAGTCGACAAGTAAAGACTTTATGGAGTGACACCATGACGATGGTTATCGATTGGTCCTTCGAGACGACACCTCAGAAGAGGTTTATCGATTCTTCGAATCAAAGGTCTATGGGAAAATATGACATCATACACCATAGCTAGGCTATGACAACCTATGAAGTCTGCCAAGATAGTAAACATATCATATTGTGTAATATCATAGTTGGGTTATGGCAACATATGAAGTCCGCCAGGAAAGTAAACATGGCATCTTATCGTGTAAAACCATAGCTGGGTTGTGACAACATATGAAGTCCATTAGGACAGTAAATATGGTATCATATTGTGTAAGACCACAGCTGGGTTATGGTAACATATGAAGTTCGCCAGGACAGAAAAACATGACATCATATTGTGTAAGACTATAGTTGACTTATGACTGTTGGAAAAATAGGTTTGGAAAACATAGCGAAAAATAAATTTAGGGAAAAATCGGAGTTCTGACTTTTTTTCCAAAACAAGATCTTTGTTGTGATATCTAAAGTAATAAACACTTAATCAAAATTGTACCTTTTCGATTCATCTAGGATGAGCACTTCGACCGAGTAGTCTTCTTCGTTATCCTCAAGATCAAGTCTGTCGAGTGTGGGCTCGCTTCGAATCAAAAAAAATTTCACAAAAATTACCAGCGAGATAATTTTGCAATTTCTCTAATTTTTTGGGTCAAGTTATAAATTAGAAAAATATCTCTAGAAATTTTCTGGAATAATCTCTTCAGAGAATTTTCTCTCTACAACTTTCTCTTAAATTAAAGTGTGTGTAAATAATGACCCAATACTCTCTTTATATAGGGAGAGTTTAGGAAGTTCAACTATGATTAAACTTAATCACTTTAATATTAAATCTTATTAAAATAATAGAATGTTTATCTACAAGATAAATATTAAATTTAATTTAATATTAAACAATTAAGATACTATTAAGAGAATATTAAATTTAATTTAATATTAAACTATTAAAATAATATTATTTTTGGAATAATTAATCTGAAATCAAATTCTCTAGTAGAGTCCTAGTAGGAGTGTAACCCTTCCACTACTCAACCATCGATGAACAACCACCGCCAGCCACCAGGTCGCCGCTGTGACAACTACTGCCACCGCTATGTCTGATGGTGCAAGTGCGACACCCTTACGACACCCTGAGCAGGTTCGACTACTGTCCGTTCGGTCCGAGTCAATGATGACCCAACCGGTTTGGTTTAGCCATCGGTTGGACCGTCGGCCCGGTTTCACATGCCGAGCCCAGTTCGACCAGTTTTTGGGTCTTGGTCTTGATTTTGGGCTCCTAGGCCCAATTTACGATCTCAAGTATAATTTTCAAGTTCAATTACCCATTGGGCCAATTGTCTGACTTAAAAATTAACTTTCATAAATATCATATTAATTTTAATTAATTTGATTAATTTAATTTTACTTGATCAAAATTAATTTTTCCAAAAAATCACTTAGATTTTCCAAATTAATTTTTCAAGAAAATTCTTTAATTAAATTTTCTAATTGAACAATTCTTATGACCACCTAATTTAATTCCACATCGAATAAATCGACTCAATTAAATTATTCCCAAAGTTGTAGAATTTTCTTTTGATTCAAATGCAGTCCGATCGAGCTTTTGTTGAGCTAGCGGAGGGACCAATCGGACATATACAATTAGAATCTAGTGATTGCAATTATATCTAAAAGCATTGTTCCAATAATTCATAATTACTTAATCATGGAGCCAGTCCATAAGAAGTACCATGATTGAAAACTCCTTATTGTATACTCTTTACGAAAGTAATTCATCCAACTGCATTGTCCAATGACCTCGTTATGTGCGTGTTACCCTCATATGATATCCTTGATTCCTTTGAGTTAAATCCGTGCACTCAATACAATCTTATTTTATCTCATTGTCACCATTGTGTCTTCTTAATGATTAATATGACCACTGTGAACAAATGACTATGAGAAATTGCTCATTCGAGAACAAGCAACCCGTGGCCACATTTCATATTTATTAATCCACACAATGCCAATGAGAGGATATCATTAACTCTTTAATTGAGATATGCATTCCACTGTTGCTAGTAAAGCCATGCCATACACAAGTTATGCACCCAACATACCGGCTGTAGGCTTGATCATCTTTAGAGCATAAGCCTCCACTTATATCAAAGCACATGAGTTGCATATGCATAGTTAGTGACTAACTCAAGATTTAGGTAAATCACACCATGAACGTCACAAGTGAATTAATTCATCTTAGGTTCAGTCCAATGTATCATTCTACCAATGAATACATTTATGTTTCTACTTGTGGAGTCAACTACTTCGATAGTTAAGACTAGCCATCTCTCTAATTGGAATTGTAGACGACATAATAATCCTTCTTACTATTTGAATCAAATGCTCACTTTAATTCTTTTACAGGATTACAAACTTATTTAGATTATTTACTGAAGTAAGTTGTCTTTCTCACAATGTAAACGTTCTTTACAATACCACTTATCTTCGGTTTGAACTTTAAACAATCAATGAGCTAATATTTGCTTGTCACAATTTTGCTATGTATGCAAAATATAAAAGATAGAAAATACAAAAGACATAATAGTGAAATGTGAAATTAACTTTATTTATTTATTCATCGTTCAAAAAATAAAAAACAGTTACATGTTTATTACAATATGGACATATTTCCCAACAATGGCAACATATGAAGTCCGCCAGAACGGTGAACTAGGAGGCTCGAATTCGAGATAAGGAACTTTTGGATTAAAAATTAGTGTCTTTCTTGTAAAGGTTTTTATTTAAATGAATAGGTGATGTAGTCTGATTTTTAAACAGTGAGGTCTAAATGTGTACATTAACCCGGTTCAAGTGTGGCGCTCCATACCCAATTCTGACTAATGGATAAAGTAAGGGTGTTACAAATTTAGTGGTATCAGAGTACAGTTTAGTTGGTCCTTTGGACCTAGGAATTGGAAAGAGTACCCCTTATGTGCATGACGTTCGATCTGGCTAAGTTCCTCAAGTTCTTATTCTATTAAGTGGTAAGTGTATATATATTTGCCAAAATTGGCAAAAAAAAAAAAAATGAAAGTAAAAGGAGTTGAATTGGAAAAAATGATATAAAAGAAGGATAAGCAACTACATTGATTGAAAGTACAAGCGTTGGAGAAAATAGATTTTATTAAAGAAGAGATACAATGAAGGTAAAGTATAGATATCTGCCGAGTGAGTTGTTGCCTCAAAGGTGTCTTCGCCAACTTTTCAGCTAAGTGTTTGAAGGAATAGAAACAATCACACTTGATTTTTGAAAATAAGGACTAGATGAGAGAATTGAGGGGGAAGGTACACTTGAATGTCAAACTTGGTGTCTGTTGTACATTCCTCAATGGCTTAGAGACCATCCATTTCGTAAGTACACCTGTTCACTAAGGCTCAACTCTCACCAACCCTTTTCATTTGCAAACCCATAGAGGGTTTGAATTTAGGTCTCTAAGAGGAGAGAGTATAAGTAAACCCCCAATTCTGGCGAACAGATTCCTATGAATCTAGGGGGCTATATGCGCCGTTTTCTGTAACATCTCACCCGACGAGACCTTAGAGTTCGAGTACTGTTCATAGAAGTAAGGCGTAAAGGATAAGTTCTGAATGCATAAACTACTAGGTATGACTAATTTCTTAAAGTCTATTGAATGCGCCCTTGGGTGAAGTTTATGCTAAGGCGAGCTTGGTGGTCTAGCATACTCCTTTACATAGTATATGCCACCCCAACTGATAAACGTTAATATTTCTTTATTTATTTCTCAATGTTAAGCCCTTAGCTTGAAAGAACTGTTAGCTATACTATTATCTTATTGTTCTGGTTAAACCAACTGGTTAGTGCAAAAATATTAGTTAAAATGGGATAAGAGTTCTGAAATGGAAAAGACATGCATTTAAGATGAGAGAGAAAATTATTAGTCATAGGTACCAAGAGAAGGGTGGTAGGTGAAAAGAGACTTGCCCACTAAGTTTTCCTTTCGCGTGCACCTGTATAATGCCAACATTGGTTTCCTAAGCAAGTTTTATGCTTTCTTTTGGCAAACCTTATTTTCTCTCTAAATTTTCCTTGCATTTTCTCGAAAAACTCTAAAACTAAGACTTGCCTGAAGGATCGAGTTTGTTATTTTTAGCAAACTCCACCAACGTTGGTACCTGGTAAATACCAATAAAACTCAAGTTATTTCATAGTTATTTGCAGGGCCCTAGCGTTTTATGCTTTAGGGTCAGTTTAAAATAAGGAAGGAGGAAACTTTCAGATTTTAAGTTTCCTATTGATGTTTTCGTTAAAACTTGTTTAGTTGTTGGTAAAATGATCTGATAAGATAAATATTGACATTATAGCTCAAGAGACTTTTGAAAACTCCCGAGATAAGGGTAAAGGTCCTACTGTTTGAACTTTTCTACAATCTCTGGTGAGTTCCTCCATACCCCTTATATGTGTAATGCTTTTGTTTCATATCTGGTATAAGGTAAGTTTATGTAACAACCCATTTTTCATTGGTGTCGGAAATTGTGCTTTCAAGGCCACCAAATCTGACAAGTAAGTTCGTAAATACTATTTTTTAATATTTACGAATCAAATACGGTTTTAAAAGGTTTTTAATTTGATAATTTATGTTATATAAGCAATTTATTAAGTTCAAGTGGCAAGAACCTAAAGTCAAGTGGTTTTAGAAAATGAGATATCAGGACATCGTTTCGATAAACTAAGCCGTAAATATTTTTATAAATATTTACGGAATGTCATTAAGGTGGTAGTAAAGTTTTGTTAAAAAATTTTAACGTTTCGATAGTTAATTAAAGAAAAAGGACTAAATTATAAAATATGAAAAACTTAGTTATTATTACATTTAGATGATTAAATAGCTTATTAACGAAATGAGGAAGGACCTATATGGTAATTTAGCCTTAATTAATATGGTTGGATGGCAACTTGAATGAAAATGACAAAACAAAATATGTTTAATGGCAAATTTATAAATAAGTTGAAACGTAACTTAAAACATATTGAAATTTTTCAGCATTTTTTCTTCATTCTTCTTCTTGGATGGTCAAGCCTTCATGAAAGAATACTCAAGCTTCGGCCAAACTTCACAGGATTCATGTAAGTCCGATTTAGCCCCGTTTCTAATAATTTTTATGTTTTGAGATCGTTGCAACTAGGTCCAACTAGCCCGTACCTTTGATTTTGAATGTTTTCATTGATGAATCTTGCGATCTTTTATGTTAATTGATGAATTTGAAATATTAGTTGTTATGTGAAAGTATTTTGTTAAGTGATTTTTGATGAATTTGTTGATCAGGGACTAAATTATTAAAATAATAAAAATACAAGTATTTTTTATGAAATTATTGCATGAATGGGTTGTTTTGTGAGCCATGAATACTTGGCTGATGTGAATTGGCATTAAAAATGGTTAATTTGCATGTTTTAGGCTCAAAGACTAAATTAAATAAAAGTAAAATGTTAAGGGCAATTTTGTAGAAATGTCAAAATAACTAAATTGCATAAAATAAATTGTTTTACTATCTAAATTAATGAATTGAATGAAATTATTAATTTAGATCAAGATTGTGTGAAAAATCGAGGAGAATGAAAAATTACCAAAAAGCTCCTATACTTTGATATTTCTGCAATTTAGCTAGGTAAGTTCATTATACTATTATTATTAACTGAATTGAATGTTTCATACTATTTCTTTATTGGTTAAATCTTGAATGTCATGTAGTTATGTTTTAAGAAATAGAAACGTAACGTTATTCGGGCTCTGTGTCTAGCAGGCTTCGTGCCAGTGACACTCGAGCTCTATGCCTAGCAGGCTTCATGCCGGTGTATTATATCAAGCTTTGTGCTTAGCAGGCTTCATGTCGGTGTATTATATCAGGCTTTGTGCCTAGCAGGCTTCGTACTAGTGTATTATATCAGGCTTGGAGCCTGGCAATCTTCGTGCCAATGTATTGTACCAGGTAAGTTGTACTGAAAATATTATTTCCATTATTTGATGTTATTTCATTTGATTCAACGGGTATGAAAAGGAAGGGATCGGAAAGTATTCAAAAGACTTATGTCATGAATCTATGAAAAGGAATAAAAAGGTAATGTTCAACGGAAGTATGTTTATGTTCATGAAATTGATGATTTCAAGTGATGTTATTCATATATATATGACTTACCTTATGATATTTCGAGTGAATTATGAGTATATGCACTAATTGGTGTATTGATGATGATATATAGGCTTGTGTCAAGTTTGCGTAATTGGTCTATGTTTATGCTTATGTCTTGTGTTATGCAAATGATACTAGTGAGGAAATGTAATAAAATGATAAGTTCATAATTAATATGTAATGTGATAATGTAAATGCATTGATGAGTTAAAGGGTTTACTTATATGTGAGAATTTACTTAAGTTATGGATGAATTTATTTAGGTTATGGATAAATACACTAATTTGTGAGTTGATAATGTCTTTTAAGCTAAAGTAAGTAAATGGAAGGTTTGATAAAACTTGTGGCACTGGTATAGGTTTATGCTTACCTTATAAAGTTCATTATTGAAATTGAAATGTTATGTTTAAAATTTATACGAGCTTACTAAGCATTCATTGCTTATGTTGTTATTTTTCCTTTACTTTTCAGATTATCGGAAGCTTGATCAGTTTGGAAGTTCATCGGAGATCTATCATACTATCGTGTGATTATATCGGTAATTCTTAATGTTTTAGCAAAGGTTATAATGGCATATATAGGTGGACTTGTGTTTGATGTTTGTTTAAATGCTTAGACATGGATTTTGGTTTGTATAAGTTGGTTGTTTGGTGCCAATTTGATGATGGTTACATTATGATAGTTTGGTACTTATAATGTGTGAATGGTATGGTACAAATGGTTAGTTTAAGCTGAAGTGATATAGGTCAATTTGTGATAAGTTTAAGATGAAAATGATTTAGGTGCTGATGAATGAAAAGTGTCAAGTATTTGTATATGTTTAAGTAAATTTGTATGTTTGCTTTTGAGGTGCTTCGGTTGAATGGTATTTGATCATTTGAATTGGTCATTTTATGCATATTTGAATATGTTTTGATGCCTTGGTCATATGTGCAAATTGTGTTTAGGTGTATGCTTGAGGTGGGTGAAGGAGATGGCTTGATTTTGGCCAATTTCTTGTCCACACGGCCTAAGACATGGACATGTGTCTCAGCCATTGTGACACACGGTCATGCGACACGGCTGTGCGTCCCCTGTAGTTTTTTTTTTAAGGTTGCATTTTGAGAGTTACACTGCTTAACACACGGGCGTGTGGCTTGGCCGTGTGGCCTAAGTTAGAGAGTTTCACGGGCACGGACACGGGTTGGGACATGACCGTGTGTCCCAATTTTGAATGTCCACACGGCCTGGTCACACGGTTGTGTAACCCCTACAGTGTGAATTTTTCCATTTTTTCCATAAAGTTTTAAATGTTCCTAATTTAGTCTCGAATCGTTCTAAAGTGTTTCTAAGGCCTCAAGGGCTCGAATTAGGGATGTTATGCATGTGTTTGATTGGAATTTGTAATGATTACAAAATGTTGAGAATGAATGATTTGAGTTACGTTTTTATGGTAATGCTCTGTAACCCTATTTTGGCAAAAGATACGGGTTAGGGGTGTTACAGTTCACCTATTCTATGAAGGTAAAGTGTTTGCACTAAAGTAACGAACGTTCACTATGAAAAGTCTGGTCTGGAATGTCTTTGTAAATATTGTAAGGGCCTTGCTTCGTGTTAAGTCAGTATCCCTCCTTACTTTGAAAGGAAATATATGGTCTGAACAAAAAGGAAATAAACTCATGGCGTTACCTTCAATGTTATAAGCATTGAATTGGCAGATCGCGATACATGAGAATTGTTATGTAGCCTCCAGTAGGGCAAGAGAAATTGCAAACCAGACGACAAAGCATGACAAGGAAGGGAAAGGAGTGAACGATATGATCTCTGAATACAGACTAGGGTGTTTGATATCACAAAGAAGGGTGTTTGCATGTATGCATGGGCGTAGTATTTGCACCAATAGAACAATGTCAATTGTAAGAATTGCGCATGTATGGTAATTGCCAATAGGTGAACTGTGTACAGTCCGCTTGTGTATGGTATTCGCCTATAGGTGAACTATCTGTCTCACTGAGATGGAAAGGAATTAATTGTTTGTTTTATGTATATTATTTGTTCTATCTGCTTTAGAACTCATTAAGTTCTTCAAACTTACTACATTACCTTTCCTTTTTAGGGTTAACGAAGAAGTAAAGGATATGCCTAGGACTACGCTAGAGGATATTTACTGTTGTGAGACTCCTAATGAATTTGTGTTATACATGACAGTGGGGGGATGGTGTTTAAGCTTAGAACTTTGAAGAAAAATATTTTGTAATTAAGATTTTTTTGCCAAACTACGACTTTCTCAAACTTTTGTATTGAAACTTATGGTTTTTATTTAAAATGGATTTCATTATGATTCAATATTTTCCAATTTGTTATTTATGGTAATTGTTGGCGAAGTCCAAATTCTTTTCAAACTGGGTTTTAAGAATATGTAAGGATGTAAGGCTGTAACGCACCATCTTGGATCCTCCTTGAGGGTAGGGCATGGGGCACTACATTGTCTGCCAAGGTAGGTGATCCTCCTAAAATCAGCCTATTTGGCTTTACTTCTACTTTTATTAACCAATACACCTGTTGTATTTATGAACTTGATGATTCGAGTGTTCTATGAGTATTTGGACCAGTGAGTGGTGGTCTTCATAGATGATGTTCTAATGGACTTACGAACCGAAGAAGAGCATGATGCTCACCGTTCAATTGTGCTACAAATTCTACGAGAGTGGAAATTGTTCGCGAAGCTTAGCAAGTGTCAATTTTGGCTTAAAGAGGTGGCATTCTTGGGTCATGTGGTTTCAGGAGAAGGTGTTCACGTAGACCTTAAAAAGATCGAGACAATTCTAGAATAGAGATCACCAATGAGTGTTATTGAAGTGCGAAGCTTTCTGGGGATCACAGGATATATCACAAATTTGTTGAGGGGTTCGCCACCATAACAACATCTTTAACAAAGTTGTCGTAGAAGGATGAGGAGTTCTCATGGATTGATGAAGGATAGAAGAGCTTCGAAAAACTTAAGGCGGTACTCAATAAAACACTTGTACTAATTCAACTAGAATCTAGAAAAGACTTTATGGTTTACAGTGATGCTTCACACATAGGACTTGGTTGCGTGCTGATGCAAGAAGGCAAGGTGGTGGCTTATGCTTCAAGACGGTTGAAGCCTCATGAGCGAAACTACCCAACTCATGACCTGGAGTTAGCAATAGTAGTGTTCACACTCAAGATTTGGCGACACTACTTATATGGCGGACGATGTACCATCTACACAGGCCATAAGAGCCTCAAGTACCTTCTCACACAGGAAGAGCTGAACTTACGAAAAAGAAGGTAGATCAAGCTGTCAAAACATTACAATTGTGTGATAGAATATCACCTTGGAAAGGCGAACGTGGTTGTTGATGCCTTAAGTAGAAAATCAATGAGTGAGCTATGAGCTCTGTTCTCGCGTTTGAGTGTGATGAGTGATGGGGGACCACTCGTTGAACTACAAGTGAAACCTACCCTCTTACAACAAATAAATGAGAAGTAAGTCACTGACAAAGACTTGGTGAAGTGGGTTCGCCAAGTAGAACAGGGAGTTCTTGGGGACTTTGCATTAAATTAAAAAGGGGTATTCTGTTTTCGAGGAAGACTCTGTGTACCCTGTGATTAAGAGCTATGACATGCGATCTTTACTGAAGTTCACAATAGCCTTTATGCTATGCACCTATGAAGTAATAAGATTTACCGTGACCTCCGTAAACTGTATTAGTGGTCTGAATTGAAGGAAGATGTCACCAACTTTATGGCGAAGTGCTTAGTTTGCCAGAAGGTGAAAGCAGAGCATCAATTACCCTTAGGATTGCTTCAACCACTCAAAATTCCAGATTGGAAGTGGGAAAGGATCACTATGGACTTTGTTTTAGGCTTGTCCATAGCTTCGACAAAGAAAGATTTGATATGACTGATTGTGAATCGACTCACAAAGAGTTTGCACTTACTAGTAGTTCACACATACTATACATTCCAAAAACTGGCAGAGATATACATCACAGAAATAGTGCGACTTCATGGCGTACTAGTTTCCATTACTTTCGGTTGAGATCCTCGTTTACTTCGAGATTCTGGAAAAGTTTGCAAGAAGCTTTAGGATCAAAACTTAACTTTAGTACTGCTTACCATCCACAAATAGATGGTCAATCATAAAGAGTGATACAAGTACTAGAAGACAAGCTACGAAGTTGTGTGTTAAAATTCGTAAGAGGTTGGGAGCAGTATCTACCTCTCAATGAGTTCATGTACAACAATAGCTACCAAGCAAGTATCCAAATGAAACCATTTGAGGTGTCGTATGGAAGAAAATGTAAAACCCCATTGTGTTGGACATAACTAGATGAAAGGCAAATGGTTGGCCCAGAGTTAGTTCATGAAACAGAGGAGAAGGTAAAAATGATATGCGAATGACTAAAGATTGTATCAGACAGACAAAAGTCCTATGCTGACTTAAAATGGTGAAGTATTGAGTACCAGGTAGGCGAGCAAATGTTCTTAAAGGTCTCGCTATGGAAGAAAGTCTTAAGATTTGGGCGAAAGGGGAAGCTAAGTCCAAGGTTCATAGGTCTATATGAAGTGGTTGAAAGGATTTGTCTAGTGGTCTATTGACTCAAGCTGCCACCAGAACTTGAGCGAATCCATGATGTTTTTCATGTTTCCATGCTAAGGAAGTATCATGCAGATCCATCTCATGTTGTGTCAGTGGATAAAATTGAGGTGCGATCTAGTTGTGGATATGACAAGGAACTAGTTGAAATCATAGCTCGTGAGGAAAATGTCTTGCAAAACAAGACAGTTCCTTTAGTCAAAGTGTTTTGGCGAAAGCACAAAACCAGTAAAGCCACGTGGGAGACAGAAGAAGCAATGAAGCATTAGTATCCTCATCTATTCTAAGTAATTTCAAGGATGAAATTTCTTAAGAGGGAGAGAGTTATAACATCCTAAAATAGGGCCTAGAAGTTTGAGCTTGATGAACTACGATCGCCAACAGTTTTAGCGAGTTGGAGTTCGCTAGAAGGCTTGACAAGCTAGTATACTTCAACAGGTTTGGCGAGAAGGTATACACCAATAGGTCCGGTAAGACGATGTACGTCAGCAAGTCTGGCGAGATGGTGTACGCTAGTAGGGTCTGGCAAGCTAGTGCTCGGTAGTTGGTCTAGCGAGCTAGTGTTCACCAATGGATTCAACTAACTATGATCACTAGTAGGTTTAGCGAAACAGGGATCACCAGTGGACCTAGCGAGCTGTTATATTTGTTTTGGGCCAAAAGTCAAATGTAGGAGTAGTCAAAGGGTAATTATACCAAAACTCAAGGAGTCAACTTACTTTTCTCTTCATAGCACCATTCATGCACGTAGCTATTTCCTACTTCTACTACGACTAAGGTATCCTAAGAACACCAAAACACTAAGTGTCTATAAATTAAGCCTTTTCCATTAGAAATTTCATATTCTGTTAAATAAAAAAACTCTCTCAAATTCTTTGTCGAATATTCTATTATCAAGTTTTAAGAACCCAAAACTTAGCTCTTAGGATCTAATGTAAAACTCTTTTCTTATATTGTGTTCAGAATAATTTGTAACAAAGGAGACTAGGTTCACCAAAAGACAAGCATGTGCAAACCTAGGATCGCTTGTGTTTATGTATGAGTTTTTATGTGCTTTGTCTATTAGTGACTTGTGTATACTTGTGAAATTGTGAACTTGACATAACTGTCTACAAGCAAAGAAAAGGGAAAAGCGAAGCTTGTCTAAAGGTTTTCAGTAAATTGTTGAGTGTTCAAGGATCGCTACATGTATGGGCAAACCATAATGTTAATCTGGAGCTTTTGGTCTTAACCTAAGTTCTGAGAGTAAACTTTCTCTAAAAACTCTTTTGTTTTTTGGTTGTGCTTTGAATATGAGTTTTTATGAACAATGACATGCAAGCTCTTTATTATGAGCTCAACATGAACAATTCTGTGAGCTCCTCACAATGTGCGACCTCTATGTTTTAACTATATGTTTTGACAACTATGTTTTTCCTGAAACCATTGGATATAATGGCTTACCATAGAATAGTGAGTACTCACCTTTATGTTTTGTGATTTGAGCGAGAGGCCTTGAGACAGGTTGGAGAGATAAGGGAATGTCGAGCTAAGCTTCATTCACTAGGACATGTTGGTCTGTTGGAGAGTGTTTAGCTTTATACTACACTTATGGGACATGTTAAGACTCATTGAGTCATTCTAAAGCGTTATAAGGAGATCCGCTTATCCAACAGGAAAATAAAATTATGTTTTCTGAAATAATGTGTTTTACTATTTTCAAGCTATCTAATAGTAGGTGTTTGCGAACCAGAGTTCGCGTAAGTATGGCGAACCGTGTTCGTAAGTTCTATAACTTTGCCAAAGCTTTTGTTTAACTTATGTTTTGTGTATGCTATGTGGTTATTCTTTCTTGTATATTAACTACGTTCGCGAGAACTCACACACTCCTCTCTATTCACTACAGATAGCTAGATTGCAAGGTGAGCAGTGGCGAGGTGAGTGATCCAAGTGAAGTATACATGTTGTAAAGGTAGTACAAGTGAACTCTGGATTAAAGGCAATGTGAAAATACTATTTGGGCTTAGAGATATAATTCTTTTGACTTCGCTAATTTTTTTTAGGACTTAGTTACTAATATGCTTCCTTATGTTTTTCCTTAAGTTTTTATTCGCAAATTGATAATGTTTTATAAATGCATCTAAAATTTAAATTTATAAAGATAGTCCAAATTTGATTGACGTTCTCTTAATTTTACAAGTTCAAGTTCACCTTAAATAAGTAATTTATAACATAGTGTTCGCCATAAGCAATAACATAAACTATTCAACCCGATAAAACTCAAAGTTCACCAAAGTTGCTGCAAAGTTACAGAGTTAAGAACTATGCCAAGTGTAAACCCCCGTGATTGGCAATCTGCTAAATGCAAACCTTTAAAGGATTTGTATGTGCTATAAAAGAAACCCTGCGAGCCATGTTCATGGTATCCAAACACATAGGGGTAGTCCGTGAAGACCTACTCTGTTGAAAGAAACTTACCCCATGAAAGTCTTAGATTGTGCAAGCTAGCAGGGGGGTGAACCTCTATATTAGATAGATGAACTACTGTATACTGTGAGGTACATTGTTTTGAAAAACCTAAGGCTCACATTCCTTTCTTCAATTATTTAAGACTTTTATAAAAGAGTAGTTAAGTTATGCATGCGAAGTAGGTTAGCATATTTATGTCGTTGCGTATCATAAAGAAGTGAAGTGAGTTAAAACTATACATGTGTTATTTGTTTTAATTCGTGATGTGCTGGAGATTAGGTTGGATGTTAATGGAGAGTCACTTAAGTGATTAATGTAGTGTTCCATAACTCAAGTTTGACGATTAGACCGGATATAGAATATTACACTCTCTCCCACTAATATATATGATCACATTTACTTAACCTAAATAAATTTTAGTGAACAAAAATTCAATGGTGGTGGTTGGTTTTGTTCATTTGCTAATTGATTCTATTTTTTTAATTTAGTCTCTATACTATAGTTTATTACTTATCTAATTTAATAATTTAATAGTTCTATTCTCTTGTCTCGTATTTAACCTGTAATGTTCCTGATTTTTTAAATTTTCAAACGACCCAGTTTAATTAAATCAGCCTTGAAATTTATCTTTTCGACACCGATGAAAATTGAATCATTATAATAATAGGGAGTTTGGTCATGTTACTTTTAGTTGATTAACTCCATGAAAAATACTGTTGTAATTAATAGACGAAGAGTCGAAACTTAAGTAAAAATTATTGAAACCCTAATTATATATGTCCAATCGATCTCTCCACTTATTCAACACAACCCTATATGGATGAAAAAGAACCGATATAATAAATGAATGAAAATGATGAAAGAGATAAATGTTGCATGAATTACCATTTCTAGTAAATATATTTTCTCGAAAGGAATAAGAGATAACTTAGAAATTAGTTTAATTTATTTTAATGATTATTTAATTGCTTGTTATTAAATAATTATATTTAAAGTAAAAACTAAATTAATTATTCATCATAGTTTTATTGAAAATTACAATTAAATTTATTTACTCATGTATTTTAATACTGTAAAAATGTCATGTCTTTAACGAAATTAAAATTTAGTTGAGAGAAATAATTTAATCGACTTAATTATTTAAATTTAATTAAATAAATAAGATGTTAAAAATAAAAAATTGACAATTGAGTTCTATAATTATATGAACTTATTTTAAATTAATTTAAAATTAGACTACATATATAATTTAAATTAATTTATTTACCAATGCATGAAAAACCCAGCCAACCCATCTAAAAAAGGGAATGGACGTTGGGTGTCCTAGAGTGTCAGAGCTGCCCACCATACAGTGTCCGAAAGGGACTATGAGTTTTTTATTAAAATGTTATTTTTTCCTCTCTTTCTTTTTAAATAGAATTCTTGTGATTTCCCCCTATAAATAGAGACCATGGGATAGCCAAAAACACAACTCGACCATGGGATAGCCAAAAACACAACTCTAACATACGTGGATATTCTATCGAAATTTAGAAAAATTTACTAGTTACTAAATAAAATCTAAATTTTGTGAGTACTTGAGTTCTTTCGATCTTTGGTTTCCATAGAGAAATTAAAACTTTCCCCATTAGAAGTTAGAGTTTTCGTTCTGTGTTTGGTTCAAATTAAGAGTTCACTCTCTTAACAACTAAGGGTTCGATCGAAGATAGCAAAGAATACCAGTTGGTAGAAAAAAAAATCGGTAGGCCTCGCTAGTCCAAAAAACAAAGGAAAGAAATTTGGTAAAATTTATTGTCAAAAATAACACAACAAATGTTTGGTTTTATGAAAAATTTTAAATTTTGGTTGTTCAACAAAAGTGTTTTCACAAACAATTTTTTCAACATAATATACTTGTCCATGTGATATATTACGTGTCAATTTCTTGCTGCTTTCGCTAACCATATCAATGTGTGTTCACATTCAAGTCGATAAACGACAATTTTTGTTAACAAAATGGCTTAATTGATTTTTTTTCATCATTAATTACTCAATTGGGTGCATTTTTTTTCAAGGACTCAATTAATTTCTTTACTAAGGGTTTCCTAAACTCTTTTGCCAAAATATATTTATGAAACATTTATTCAATAAAAAGAATCATAGGTAAAGTGATAAAACACTTATGAATAAATCCTCATCAAGTTTGGATTTAATCCCTCAACATTTGATCTTTTTAGTTGTTTTATTTAAACATTTCATATAAAAATAGTAAAAGTATTAATATTTAATTACTTTCTTTATAAATGGTTTTAGTAATTTTTAAGATCAAATTGGTGTTGAGTTTACTCGTGACATCAACTCAGTCAATCACATTATTATATGATATAAATATATTCAAACTTGTGTCTTCCGCATTGGGTGCACTATGAAGCTTTTGTATTGGAGAGAATTTTATCTTTGTTTTTGTCTGAAGATTTTGTCTCATCCTTAAAAAGGGCACAAAGGTACATCAACTGATATCTATCTAATCCATGAATGCCTTATACGCTATAAGATATGGGTTTGAATTCTAGCACGCGCAAACTCTTTAATTTATCTTGATTTGGATGTTTAGGCATCACATGTGACTCTCAATACGATCATGTGAACTTCTTAAGCTATCGACACCACTGTGTAAACCATCGACAAAGGCATTCCCATGCTTTTTTTTTTCAAAGATGGTGGGAACACAATACTGTAACTTGCGATCCTCGACATGTGAACCTTTAGGATTCTTTGACAAAGCTGAAGGACATCAATATATATATATATATATATATATATATATATATATAAAAGTTGCCTTTCGAATATATCATAATGAGATTGTAGATGTTATGATTAATTTCTAAATTGATTCAATATTATTTTTATTAAGGGTAAGCCATAATCAGTTATGTCTTTATTTTTATTTTAGTTACTTAATTATTATTATTATTTATTTAGTTATTTAATTTTTCTAAACTAAATATTTTAGTCAATTTTTTTGTTAGTTGTTATTAGATGAGTGATGAAAAATTGAAATAGGCCTTTTTTTTATTTGCCTAATAACAAATTTAGCGCTCTAATGTTTATCCATTCTATCAATTTGATATTAAATTTTAAAAATTCAACAAATTCCTCAATGTTTGTAAAATTTGTAATTTTAGTTCTAATTCTAAAAAAGTAAATAAATTTAGCCCTAACATTTACAAATCTTTTCAATTTAGTTCTAATTCTAAAAGTTTAAAAAAGGAAAATATAAAAAAATATAAATCAAAAAAATCAAATCATATGTATAAAACTACAAAAGAAAAAAAAGAGGAAAAATATATCAAATGATTCAAAGAGAAATGAACATGAAATGAATTGATGGGCATTAGAGAGAGATGAAGTTGGACATCCCATGAGACATGAAATTGACGAAGTTATCTCCATTTGTTCAGTTTAGCTCGTATTGGTAAAATTTATGACCACATTGGTAAAATTTGTAAACAATGAAAGGTTAAAATTATTATTAGACCAATAAAAAAAATGCCTACA
Source organism: Gossypium bickii (assembly GCA_025503065.1). Taxonomy (NCBI): domain Eukaryota; kingdom Viridiplantae; phylum Streptophyta; class Magnoliopsida; order Malvales; family Malvaceae; genus Gossypium; species Gossypium bickii. The sequence goes on from CP106716.1 coordinate 39,325,988, forward strand.
TCAATTTTCTGTCATTTAAACAATAACTAATAGAAAAGTAATTAAAATATTTAATTTTGAAAAATTAGTGAATAAATTGATAAAATTAATAGTTAATTGATAAAAATAGAATTAAAGACAAAGTTGGATATCTGTTTTTGTAGTTTACCCTTTTATTAATAACTGAATTTAAATTTAAATTTAAATCTTTTTAAAAATATCTTAAGCTGATTATTCTCCATTTGAGTGAAAAATAAAGAGAATACAGTAAAGATACAGAGAGGAAATGGCTAAGTGAATCCATGACTTTATGGGAAACAGTATTGACAGGATCGCAGCCTAAAGAATCAATAACCTTAACCATAATCGCGGAGCCTTTTTGTTTACAAAAAATATTTTTAATTTTTTTAAAAATTAAAATACCTTTCATATTTTGAGATTCTTCTAATAATATTATTGTGAAAATAAAATAGAATGTCGGTAATGACAAATATATAGCAAAGAAAAGAGAAATAAAAATAAAGAACACACAGATTTTACGTGGAAACCCTTTCGGGAAAAAACTACGGGTAGAGGAGAAGAAATTCACTATGTCGAATTTGAATAATTACAAGAAGAATAAACTATGTCTATTTATAGGCTTGTAAAATCATATTCTAATAGGAGTGTAGTAAGATTGAAATACCTTATTCTAAAATAAAAAAAGAAGTGTAGTTCTATAGGGATTTTTCTTTTCTTTTATTTTACCATTGTATTTTATTTAAATAAGGATTCGGGTCACTTAATTCTAACAATCTCCACCTTGACACGAATTCTCAATGAACAAGTTTTTCATCGCAAACTCTTAATGAACAAGTTCTCCACCTCTTCCATAAAACCCCTTAAGGGTTTAACTTCAACAATGAACACCAACCAAGTCTAGGCAATGCTCAAACTTGGTTATAGGAAGTGACTTAGTCACATATCTGTATGATTTTCATGAGTACTAATTTTGCTCACAACAATATCACTACGAGCAATAATATCATGAACAAAATGATATCGAACATCAATGTGTTTTGTTCTCTCATGAAACATTTGATCTTTTGTAAAGAAGATTGCACTCTGACTATTACAAAATACTGTACTGATTTGAAGGTCTTCATTGAGTTCACTAAAGAGTCCTTTCAACCAAATAGCTTCTTTACAATCCTCGGTAATTACCATGTACTCAACTTCTGTAACATCTCGGTTTAGACCCTAGTCGGAACAGTGGTTCGAGACCACAAATCCGAGGTTGTAAAAAAAAATTTTAATATTATTTTCTGTGTGAATAGTATATGATATAGTCTGTGTGAAAATTCTGTGTGATAATTTAATCGTTTATGTGTCGAATTAAGAGAAAGGACTAAATCGCGTAAAGAGTAAAAGCTGTGTGCTGATTTATAAGTGCTTAATTATTGATGGCTTTTAAATGAGGAGGCCTTTTGAAGTAATTGACCCATTTTTTTTAGTAGTGGAGTCATTGATGGACAAATATGCCCATAGTTTAAATGATTTTCATAAACATTTCATTAAGGGCAAAATTGGTATTTGATTTTTAATAAAGCCAAAATGCTCATATTATTCATGCATCTTTCACCGAAATAAGAAAAGAAGAGGAGGTTTTGAGACTTTGTGATTTTCGGCTAGGGATTTGCTTGATTAAGGTATGTTTTGACTTTGGTTTTTGACGATTTTTATGTTTTTGAGATTGTTGCTTAGTCTGCTATCAAACCCATGTTGTAATTTGAAAAATTGATGATGTTTATGAGATGTGCCATTGATGAAATGGTGAGCTTTGTGATGAACATTGGTGTTAAATGGAAGATATGTGTTTAATGAACATGTTTTGTTCTTGGATTTTTGGTGAATTTAGCTAATTAGGGCTAAATTGTGAAAATAGCAAATTGAAGGGTTAAAATGTGAAATAAATGAAATGCGTGGGTTTGTATGGATATTAGTAAAATTTGGCTAAGCTTGTGCTAGATGGAATTTGGTGAATTTGATGATTTTGCGAATTAGAGACTGAAGTGTTGAAATGTGAAAATATGAGGGCTATTATGGAAAATGCCCTAAATGTGTGTATGTGGGCTAAATTGAATGAAATGATGATTGAATGGATTGATTTTTAATGTGTATAGACCAAGAGAGAAGAGGTTCGGATCAAGATCGATGCAAAGATAAAGTGCTCGATTAATCGACCGTATCGAAAGCTTAACGTCCGAGGTAAGTTCGGACATAATACCTATATTTAGCTATGTTTAATGCTATGAAATAAATGGTATGATATTATTACTAAGTGAATGCTATGTGATAGATTAAGTTAAATGGCACTAAGTGTGCGTATTCAAAAACATGATCGGGATAAACAGCACTGTGTGTGCGGAGTAGTTAAGCTTCGGCTTTGTGGATGGCACTATGTGTGCGATGCCGATTTAAGATCGGTTTGAGATGAATGTACTAGGTGTACGATGTTAATTAAGTTTTAGCTAACTAGTTATGCACTAAGTGTGCGAGTGAATCGAGGAAGAAACGGATATGGGTTGAAACGAATCGTGATTATTGTTTAGCAAGAGTGTTTGACAACTAAGTGTTGGCTAAGGTATGCTCGGAACCTATGTGGTTGGTGAAATTATGAATGTTGTTGTGGATAAGCTAATTGAACATATTTGTTGTGGATGGTATTAAATTTGTGATAGAAAAGTTAATCCATGTGATGACATGTTTATAATATGTATTATGTTATGAACTTACTAAGCTTTATAAAGCTTACTGTGTGATTTGTTTCTCTGCTTTGTAGTGTCAGTAAAGCTAGCTCGAATCAGGGGATCGTCAGCTTCTCAGTCACACTATCGGCAATCTATTTTGGGGTATTTTGGAAAGATGTACATAGTTAAAATATGGCATGTATAGGCTGGTCATTTGAATCATGTTTGATAGTTTGTAAGTAGCCATGAGATGTGGCTAGTGATGTGCTAGTTTTAGCATGAAGGAACTTGGTATATGTGATGCATCTTTTGGCATGGTTTGTGGTTTGAAAAGTTGATTTATGAATGGTAACTTTGTGTTGATAAAATGCTAGCATGAATTTAGTGAAATTGCAAAAGGTATGAAGTTTGGAATGGAATGTAATATGCTTGTGAAGATATGAGTTTTAACCTTTGGTATTGACATGGTTGGAATTGGTATTGAATGCATGGTTTGGATGACTATTTTGGTAAGTTTTGGTGGTTATATGTGCATGAGATGTCTTGGTAAATATGGCTTGTAGGTGTGACCTTTAGGGGTGGTATTTTGGCCTTGCAAAATGGCCTATAATGTCACATGGTAATGGCACACGGGCGTGCCTAAAGACCGTGTGTAATTTGGCAGAATGCAGTTTAGTGGTACACGACCTTGACACAGGGGTGTCAGCTGGCCGTGATGTACAAGTCAGTAGCTAGCTAAGAGCACACGGCCATGGCACACGGGCGTGCCTGGTGGCCATGGTGGAGAAGTCAGTATATAGCCACGGGGAGGACACACCGGGGTGTCCAGTAGCCGTGGAGGGAACACGGTCTCCTCCCACGGCCGTGTCTCCCTTGAATTTTAGAAAAGTTTTAAATTTTCATGAAATTTTGTATGTGCTTCAGTTTAGTCCTGACCCCTCTTTAGTATGCGAAATAGGTCTCGTAGACCTTGATAAGAGACAGCATAATTGTAAATGAAGATGATTAATGATGATTGACTTTGTGTCGTAAATTTTAGATGTTAAATGTTCTTTTGATTGGTAATGTCTTTAACCCTATTCTGGTGAAGGTCTCGGGTTAGGGGTGTTACATTTTATTGGTATCAGAGATACGGTTTAGTCGATTCTCGGACTAACATAGCGTGTATGAGTCTAGCTATACATGCCATATTTGAAATTACGATAGTGTGATGAATACTGACAGCTAAAAATGTGTTTTTATATAGTAATGGATCCTGATCGAGTAGTTGCTGACGATGTAGAAAGCAATGCGCCTGCTCCCGCTCAAGGGACAGTGCCGGCCACTTCAAGGCCGAATGATAGTGGTGAAGGAGGAGACGCTAAGCAAGCCTTCTTCCGAATGATAAGTGAGTGGTTTACGGAGTTCGTTCGAACGAATCTGGCCGCTCCACAACATCCATCCCCACAAGTACCTGTTGTGCCTCAAGTTGTAGATCTGATCAGATTGAATAAGCCTCCTGTGGATAAAATTCATAAGTACGGGGCCGAAGAGTTTAGGGCCACATCAGATGACGATGCTAAACGGGCTGAGTTTTGGCTTGAGAATACAATCAGAGTATTTGATGAGATGTCGTTGGACCCTGATGAGTGTATTAAGTGTGCAGTTTCCTTATTGAGAGATACGGCTTACAACAGGTGGAAAACATTGATATCTGTGGTTCCAAGAGAGAGAATTACCTGGGATTTCTTTCAAGCCTAGTTCAGAAAGAAGTATATTAGTCAATGTTTCGTTGATCAGGAACGTAAAGAGTTTCTAGAATTGAAATAGGGCCGGTTGTCTGTTACTGAGTAGGAGCGGGAATTTGTAAGATTGAGTCAATATGCGAGAGAATGTGTCTCGACCGAAACTACTATGTGCAAACGTTTCATAGAGGGATTGAATGAAGACATCAAGTTATTGGTTGGGATACTCGATATAAATGAATTTGTTGTGTTAGCTGAAAAAGCGTGCAAAGCTGAAGAGCTCAGTAAGGAAAAGAAGAAAGCTGATTCAGAAGCTCATGATGAAAGAAAGAGATCAATGAATAAATTTTCTCAACCTTCTACTAAGAGATATAGAGATGCAAATAACCGTTCCAATGTTTCGTTCGGACATCCAAGTAGAGATAGTTTGAGACAGAGTACTGGTCTACGAATTCAAGCTTCGAATGAATCAAGTGCACACGGCCATGGCACACGGGCGTGCTTGGTACACGGGCGTTCTTGGTGGCCATGGTGGAGAAGTCAGTATATAGCCATGGAGAGGACACATGGGGATGTCCAGTAGCCGTGGAGGGAACACGTCTCCCACGGTCGTGTCTCCCTTCAATTTTAGAAAAGTTTTAAATTTTCATGAAATTTTGTATGTGCTTCGGTTTAGTCTTGACCCCTCTTTAGTATGCGAAATAGGTCTTGTAAACCTTGATAAGGGACAGCATAATTGTAAATGAAGATGATTAATGATAATTGACTTTGTGTCGTAGATTCTAGATGTTAAATGTTCTGTTTGATTGGTAATGTCTCTTAACCCTATTCTGACGACAGCCTCGGGTTAGGGGTGTTACAGCTTCAGTAGTAGACAAAGTGACTGTAGTTTGCAAAGTGGCTTTCCAACTGATTGCACAACCTCCGATTGTAAAGACATAACCTGTGAGAGAACTTCTTTTATCAAGGTCTCCAGCAAAATCAGATTAACATACCCAATGACTCCATCTCTAGTTCTTTCAAATTGTAAGCAAACATCAGTAGTGCCTCATAAGTATACTAAAATCCATTGAACTGCTTTCCAATGTTCTTTGCCGGGATTCGCCATGTATTTGCTAACTGTACTGACTGCATATGATAAATCTAGACATGAATAAACCATAGCATACATGAGAGATCCCACTGAACTAGAGTATAGAACATGTAACATGTACTCAATCTCATCATCTGATTGTGGAGACAAAGCTGATGAAAGTCTGAAATTGGCTGCTAAAGGAGTATTAACAGGCTTAGCGCTTTGCATATTGAACTTGCAAAGAATTTTCTCAATGTACCCCTTCTGACTTAGATACAATTAACTTGCTTTTCTATCTCTGAGAATCTCCATACCAAGTATCTTCTTTACTGGTCCCAAATCTTTCATCTCAAATTCTTCACTTAGTTGGGCTTTGATATTTCTTATCTCTCCTTTATCTTTTGCTGCTATCAACATGTCATCAACATAAAGAAGTAGATACACAAAAGAACCATCACTGTTTTTCTTAACGTAAACACAACTGTCAAAACTATTTCTTTTGAAATCATGAGAAGTCATAAAGGAATCAAACCTCTTACACCACTGTCTTGGTGACTGTTTCAAACCGTAAAGAGACTTTTTCAGCAAGCAAACCTAGTCCTCTTTTCCTGAGACTGTAAAACCCTCTGGTTGTTGCATGTAAATATCCTCCTCAAGTTCTCCATGCAAAAATGCAGTTTTTACATTTAACTGCTCAAGCTCCAAATCATGCATGGCCACAATACCAAGCAAAGCTCGAATCGAACTATGCTTCACAACTAGGGAGAACACATCTGTGAAGTCCACTCTTGGAATTTGACTGTAACCCTTTGCAATAAGCCTTGCTTTATATCTGGGTTCTTCAACTTCTAGAGTCCTTTTTTTCTTTTTAAACACCCATTTACAATGAACAACCTTTTTACCTTTAGAAAGTTTCACAAGATCCCATGTTCTGTTTTTGTGGAGTGATTCCATCTCCTCTTGCATAGCAAACATCCACTTTCTGAGTATTCATAGCTAACCGCCTCAGCATAATTAGATGGATCTTGGTTTGCATCTATATCTTCAGCCACATTTAAAGCATAAGCAACTAGATCAGCCTCGACATACTTCTTTAGAGGTTTAATTTCTCTTCTAGTTTTGTTTTTGGCGATAGAGTATTGTGGTGAAGAAGCAACTCTATTCTCAATTTTTGTACTGGCTTGAGGAGTCGACTCTGTATTAATCTAATGCTCCACCTGTTTTTTATTTTCTTTATTGGAAGATTCTTTAAGAGATAAGTTAGGTAGCATAGCAGTTTCATAAAAACATAACATCTCTGCGATTCACAACTTTTCTATTTTCATGACACCATAACTTATACCCTTTTACACCAGCTTTATAACCAAGAAAAACACATTTAATGGATCTCAGTTCCAATTTTCCATTATCAATATGATCATACGCAGGACACTCAAAGATCTTTAAATCAGAATAATTAGCAGGATTACCAGACCATACCTCTTGTGGAGTCTTTTTCTCAATGGCAAAGGATGGAGATCGGTTGATCAAAAAACATGCAGTAGAGGCTGCTTTGGCCCAAAACGACTTTGATAAGTTGGCATTTGACAACATACATCGAACCTTCTCCATGATCGTTCCATTCATTCGTTCTGCAACGCCATTTTGCTGTGGAGTATGACGAACTGTCAAGTGTCTCACGATCCCTTCTGACTTGCACAGTTTATTAAACTCATCAGAACAAAACTCTAAGCCATTGTCTATGTGAAGGTATTTTATTTGTTTTCCCGTCTATTTTTCAATCATAGTTTTCCAAGACTTAAATGCGGAAAACACATCGCTTTTTTGCTTCAGGAAGAACGCCCAAACTTTTCTGGAAAAATCATCAATAAAAGTTAGCATATAATTAGCTCCACCTCTCGAAGGCACTCTTGATGGCCTTTACAGATCAAAATGAATATACTCCAATGTTCCCTTCGTGTTATGGATTCCTCTGGTGAATCGAACTCTTTTTTGCTTCCCAAAAATACAGTGCTCACAGAACTTCAGTTTGCAAATTGCTTGCCCATCAAGAAGTCCTCTTTTGCTCAATTCTGCCATGCCATTCTCACTCATATGCCCGAGGCACATATGCCAAAGTTTAGCAATATCATCATCTGACAAGGAAGAGGAAACAACAGCTACATCACCAGTAATAGTAGAACCCTGCAAAACATATAACTTGGCAGTCTTTCTCTGCCCTTTCATCACAACAAGGAAACCTTTGGAAATCTTTAAAACCCCACTTTCACCTATGTATCTGTACGCTTTTAAATCAAGAGTACTCAACGAAATTAAATTTCTCTTCAATTCTGGAACATGTTGTACATCACTTAGTGTTTTGACAACTCCATCAAACATCTTAACTTTAATTGTTCCAACGCCTGTGATTTTACACGAAGCATTGTTTCCCATCAAAACAACATCTTTAGACACTATTTTGTAAGTTGTAAACCAATCCCGATTGGAACTCATGTGGAAGGTGTAGCCTGAATCAAGTATCCACTCCTCGCTCATTTTAGAATTGTTGACAGAAGCGACTAGAAGTTCACCATCGCTATAGTCTTCTACAACATCAGCTTCACCGAAATTTTCTGGTTGTTTTCCCTTTTGATTCGCAGCCTACCTTTTAACCTTGTTCTGTAGCTTATAGCACCCAGATTTAATGTGCCTTTTTTTCTTGCAGAAGTTACAAGTTTTACCTCTGTTTGAATGATCTACCCTTAGATTTACTGCGAGGATTCCATTCCTGTGTCCTTCCACGATCATCATCAGTACTCTGATCTTGTCTCCCACAAACAATGAGACTCTCTCCCTAGAAGTCGAGTTTAACCATAAGATGCTTCATTTTATCATACGAGGTCAAAGAATCATAAACCTCATCAACTGTGAGAGACTCACGGCTATATAAAATCGTGTCTCTGAAGGTTGAGTAAGATGGGGCAACGAACAAAATAGAATCAACCCTAGATCTTTCTTATCATACTGAACCTCTATGGCCTCCAAGTTTGAGAGAATTTCTTTAAACACTGTTAAGTGTTCGTGCAAAGATGCACATTCCTCCAAGCGATGAGCATAAAAACGTTGTTTCATATGCAACTTGCTGGTTAGATTTTTCAACATACATATTTGTTTCAGCCTCTTCCATAATGCAGCGGCGGTCTTCTCCTTCATCACATCCTGCAAAATTTTATTAGACAAATGTAGATGTAACTTAATGCCTTTCGATCCTTGCGCTTCTTCTCTTCCTCCATCAACGTCGAAGGCATCTAATCTACCCTTAGAAGGGCTTCCTCTAAGTCCATCTGTGCAAGAACTGCATGCATCTTTATCAACCACAACCGAATCTGGTGTTGCTATCCAACAGCAGAATTTCATACTTCAAAGATGCCATTACTGTGATTAAGATGAAAAACCCGGAAGCTTGGATACCAATTTGTGAAAATTAAATAAAATGTTAGTAATGACAAATATATCGCAAAAAAAGAGAAATAAAAATAAAGAACACATAGATTTTATGTAGAAACACAAAAAAACCACGGGCAAAGGAAAAGAAAATTCACTATGTCGAATTCGAATAATTACAAGAGGAATAGACTATGTCTATTTATATGCTTGTAAAACCATATTCTAATACGAGTGTAGTAAGATTGAAACACCTCATTCTAATCAATATCAAATAGATGGAGTTTAATAAGGTTTAAAAAATCTTATTCTAAAATAAAATAAAATGTAACATCCGGGATTTTAGGGGTTCTGCTTTTATCTTATATTTGTGTGTATTCTATGCATAGCATATTGTATGTGTGTATTTGGGGGTCCTGAGAGGGGCTAAGTTAAGCTAGAAGCTTTGGGGAAAATTTGTGTTTTGAAGCTTTGGAGGGGGATAGCCGATTGGGGTAGGTTACATGAATAATTTTGGCATTTGAGGGCATAATAAGCACAGTGGTAAAGGTGGCAAGGAGACGCCACCAAGCATGCAAGGAGGTGGCGTCACTATGGGAGTGAAGGGCAAGGGTTCGAATCGTTGGAGCAGCATTAGGAGCATTGTTTTGTTATCTTTTTGGCTCAGGCAAGGGAAGAGTTAGACGGCAAGCAAACTCTACAAGAGAGAGAAGGAGACTTGGTCAAGGCATTCAAACAGGTGGTGGAGAGTTACTCAAGAGGTTTGAATAATTCAAACCAAATCAAACGGGTGGAGAAGAGGAAAAATAGGAGAAAAGTGAGGAGGGGGTATGTTGTTGGATGTTAGCCGAAATCTAGAGTGGAGTTTTGAGGGTGGATACATTCGGTTTTAGGGGAGGAGTGGGCCGAAACTTTGAGGTGTTCTAAGGGTTAGGGAATGTTTAGTTACATTTTCGGTTTTGTGAGTGAGAGCTCTTGAGCATTTTCCCCTAGTGTGCTGAAATCTCCAAGGTTGCCATTCGGCATTCTCTCTTTTGAAGCTAGCTGAACCAAGTTCCTTAGCATCCATTTTCTTTCTTTATTTTTCTCGAACATCTCATTCTCTCAAGTATTCAACCACAACCGATTCTTCCAAGCAACCTTCTCTTCTCTCATTTCATTTGCATGTGTGTCGCAAGTTGAAACATCTATTACTTCTTTTCTTTTCTCTTCAGTCCATATTCCCTATAGCCGATTTGTCCATTAGCACCAAAAGCCGAATCCCATATTCGTTCTTGTGAAGAATCATTAAGCCGATCACTTCCTTTGAATCTTTTTCTCTGCGTTGGCTGAATGTGCTCTTTACCGTCGACTTCTTAGTAGCCGATTGTTCACTTCAACCTTAGTCATTTCATTCGGTAAGGGATCTCCTTTATTCTCTCATACTTTCTCGTTTCTCCTTCCTTGGTTGTTTCAAAACACTAAATCGTGTTCATAGGTGTTGATCTAAGATAGAAGGGTGTACCTGTATCGGAGGGATCTATTTTCCATAAGGTGATTGGTAAGTGTTATAACCGAATATATCAAGGAAGGATTCGGTTTTTGTTGGTAAAGGGAAAGGCTAACTTTCTGCAAAAGTTCTATGGGGAAACGATTTCTCATATGGGACTTTGTAGGTACATAGTCGACATCATAAACAAAAGCCGAAACTTCGGTACCCTGTCGATCTAGGTAAGCCTCTGTTTATTTGAATAAATATTCTTAGATCCATATTCTCAATTGGATTTTCTAATTAAGTTGATCTCATAGAGCCAAGTCCTAACCAAACAAATGAGGGGGTTGGAAGCGCAGTTCCTACCCCTAGATTCAAGCGGGCGTGGTCGACCATACGTGGATCGCCACCAGCCATGGGCCACCGGAAAGGGATAAGCAAATTGTTATGATCCCTGCAAGTGAGGGCGTCAGTGAGATCGAGAGTGTTATTCTTCGTGTTTACAAGTGTGTAACCCCCACACTTTTTCCCTATAAGTTAATACGATTACATATGTGTTGATAAATCTATGAGTAACGATGGCTAATGTTACCCTCCAAGGGTAAGGTTCGTGGCTTCAGGTATGTTGACACGTTACATATTTTGTCAATAATGGATGTACACGTTTGCATGTAAGCATGAACATTTTTTTCGATATGTCATGGAATAAGTATATAGTGATACATTCATAACTTTGTATATTGCATGGGCATAAGGGTTATAATAAAAAGGGGCAGTGTGTCAGTGGTTTTACCACAATATTTCAATGGCTCATGTCACAATATTATGCTTTCGATGACGTTGTCACATTATCTGGTGGCTACGCCACAAATTAAGGGCGATGAGCAGTTGACTGCAGCGACTGCTTCCAATTCAATGAGCATTCTCAATATTATGCCTTGAAGAGGACTCGAACCTCCACGCTCTTCTCCAGGCTTTCTAGCCGAGGCTCGAAGACCAATTGCATTGTGGGATCTTCTTCTGCTCGTCCACTCGGGGATGACAGCGGGTGGCGGGGAAGATAGTTCATATGATTTTTCCAAAGATGGTGTGTAGCGGATGGAGTGAAACACCCCACACCCGACCCACGAGCCTGAACCGGATCTGGTAGGTTCCTTAAGTAAACCGGTTTCAAAGTTCTTGTTACTTAGAGAAAATTTGTGTAATTTTTTTAAAATATTTCGTTTTGGGTTGGGCTTAGGTTGGAAACCCATTTATCTTATTTTAAAATCCAATTAAGCAAGGTGACAAAACAATTAGGGTTTATTTTTAAAGAAATAAATTTTTCTTAACTTTAATTGAAAATAATTCGTAACATAGTAATTAAAAATAAAAGTAAAAAAATGTATCTTATGGCCTTATTACAACAAGTAAAATCCCTAAATAAAATTATAAAATACTTAAATAAAATAAAACGTCCATATTGAATAATCTTCAAGCTGAGCATGGCCATCCCTAAGCTTCTACCGAACCCGGTCCATTATTGATCGTCACCTGAAAAATAGTCCCACAATGGGGTGAGTCAACAGACTCAATGTGTACACAACACTAAAATTCAATAGATCAGGCATACATTTTCATATCAAATACTTATTCATATAACAGATAAAAATGATGATGCAACCCAAACCCAAACCTAGGTGCCATCCGCTACACCTCCCGTACCAACTTTGCACACCGTGGGACTACTAAGTCAACCTCCATCCGCTACACACCATCGAAGGCGATCATTGCGATCAACGTGCTCATCGCCCATATAAAATTCGTGGCATAGCCACTGATATAATTGTGTCAAGAGACACCAGATTCGAGATAATGTAACCGGTTACCACATTCGAGATAATGTGACCAAGTCACCACATTCAGATAGTGAGACCGTAGTCATCACATTCACTTCCCCTTTTTCATATATCCCAAATGACCCATATTATTCATATCATGCATATCATACTTAAATTCACATTCTTATAAATTTTTCACATGTTATAAATAACATATTTCATAATCCTAGTGGAAGTAGGAAACGTACCTGAGTACTTTGTACCACATTAGGGTACTTTAGCCACATTCACATTCTTATACATTCATATATTAAATATTTGCCATATGACATATTAAAAGTTAGTGTGGGTACACACCTGATTCGCTTAACGAAGTCCTTGAAATCCTGAAAACCGATCTACTGATTTAGATCTTTAATGCCTATATTCAGTTAACATGGTAATCTTTAGCAAAGACCTATTTGGCTATAAACCAAATCCTAGTAGGATTTGTATTTTAAAAACTTACCTTTGATGCCGATTTGATGATTATTCAAATCCCAAAATAGATCCTTGCTTCCTTAATGCTGTCAAAAATCCTATAGACACATGTTAGATTGATTTCTAACCCTGAATCATCATTAAATGGCCTATGGCCGAATATTCATATGACTTACTTAGAGTCTTAGAAATCCCGAAACTTCGTTGTACTTCTCTTTGTAGTCGACAACTACTAGATCCCGAGGAAAACCTTCCAAATTTCGGCCATGGAATTCTAAAGGAGTTAGATTCCTATATTTCGGCTAAAGAGAGATTGAAAATCAAATAATAGTTGATCTTACCTTTTTGGATGAAATCGGCAACACCCTTCAGGCACAACAAAGATTCGGCTTTGGCAGAATTTCTGCTTTTGGTGCTATGAAGAATTCGGCTAGGTTGGATTGTGCTTTTGGTTTTGAATAAAAGAGAGAGGAGGCTAGGGAATTCGGCTAGACAAAAGAAAAGAGAAGAGAAGTGAAGAGAACCCTAAGAATTTCTTGAGAGAGAAGAGAGGAAGAAAAATTGATGAGTAGCCCTCCTTCCTTCCTTTTATAGACGAAATTATCATCTAAGGAGTCCCTTACTTGGCCACCACTCCTCCATCTGATAACTTTATCCTTTAATTATCATAATAAAAGAGTTTAATCCAATATTTATCTCTTCTAAATAATTCAATTTAAAAAAAATAAAAATCCTTTATTTATCCCATTAATTGCCGAAATTTAAAGGGAATAAAACTCCCTTTTCTAGAAGCCTTGCCATCCACTCCAGTCTTCTGGAAGCAAAATAAAACTCCTTTTTATTTGCTTCCCAGGTGACTCGAACTCAGGCCCAACACCTTGCATGTGGCGCCATTTCCATAGGCCCTAAGTGCCATCTTCAGGCCACTTTTCCAAGCCTGTTTGTGTGTCAAATTTCACAAACTTTTTCTTTTAAGGCCACCTTGCCTTTATTTCCTGTTTTAAAACTTAAAACTCAACATTTCTACGTCATTTCTAAGTTTCCTAAAATTTTCGATCGGCTCTGTAAACTTGCCATTTCCTTACATTTCCAAGTTTCCAGAAATGTTTACTTTCCATTTTTGAATCATTTCCTTACATTTCCAGGTTTCCAAAAATGTTTACTTTCCATTTTTGAATCATTTCCTTACATTTCCAGGTTTCCAAAAATGTTCATTTCCATTTTCATTTCCATGCATTTCTAGGTTTCCAAAAATGTTCATTTCCATTTTCATTTCCATGCATTTCTAGGTTTCCAAAAATATTAGAAATTTATTCATAGTACTTAAGACTTGTCATTTCGTACAATTAAACCGAAAATGCATAGGCCCTTTCCAGGATGTTACATGGAGGGTCGATTTAGTAATCCCCACTAGTGTGACTGACAGGTACGGGTGGTGTGTAGAGGTTGGATATCTAGGTGGGGTCGGGTTGCATCATTTCTTTTACATGTGTGATCTATTGTGCTATGATTATGGGCTAATGGCCAGATTATGATTTCGGATGGGCTTTGCCCAAAATGCTTGTGATGAAGGCTAAAATCAGTTGGGAATTTGTGTTGGTAGTTGCACACTGAGTCTGTTGACTCACCCTCGTGGACTAACATTTTTGCAGGTGATGCGTAGTGCAACGGACCGGGTCGGCAGGGACTGAGAGGTGGCCATGTTTAGTCATTCAGGATTTCTTTTTGGTTGAACTTTTCGTTATTTAAGTATTTTCTTCGGGATTTATTTTCAGGTTTTCATGATGTAATAAAGCCATTACTTAACTGTTTTAATTTTGCATATTTGAGTTTTATTTTCATGCAACGATAATCAGATAAACAATTAAACATTTTTCTTAAAGTATAAATAAGGTTTTTATCACTTAATTAAAGTAACGATTTTCAACTCAATGGGCTTTAAATTCGGCAAATCTTTTCAACTCGTGGAGTATGATGGTGACGTTTTAAACGACACACATATTTCTAAAAGTCAACTTGGTTTCAAACTTAATAAGCTTCAAACTTGTGTTAAACTGGTCTTTTTTTACAGAAAGAGGATCAAAATCTAAATTAAATTTTTCGCAAGAAGCATGCTAGATCCGGTCGGGGCTTGTGGGCCGGGTTTGGGGTGTTTCATAAAAGAAGTGTATTTCTATAGGGATTTTTTCTTTTATTTTATTTTACCACTGTATTTTATTTAAATAAAGATTCGGGTCACTTAATTCTAACAATTATTTTCAAAGTTCAATCTGAATTCTCCTTATAAAAATACAATACATCTTATTATTACATTCAATACTAATATATATATAAATTAAAAATACTAAATTAATATGATAAATTATGCATTTGCAAATTAAAATCAATCACAAAATTAGACTTGAACAAAACCTAAGAATACCATTGATTCATATATATTTTTAAGTTATAATTTCTAAAAAGTTAATTTTATAATTTTTTAAAGTTACAATTTATAATTATATTAAGGACATCTATTATATTCTTTCAAAAAGAAAAAAAATTATATTTTAAATTTCTTTTTTATAAATGACATAAATGTAGACTTAACTTTTCTTTAATATTTAAATAAAAATATAATGGTACTTTAAAATGTTTGAATCCACTTTCTCTTATAATAATAATAATAATAATAATAATAATAATAATAATAATAATAATGTCAAAACCAATTA
Source organism: Gossypium bickii (assembly GCA_025503065.1). Classification (NCBI taxonomy): domain Eukaryota; kingdom Viridiplantae; phylum Streptophyta; class Magnoliopsida; order Malvales; family Malvaceae; genus Gossypium; species Gossypium bickii. The sequence continues at coordinate 39,341,403 of CP106716.1, forward strand.
AATTAAAATACAAACTTAATAATTAAAATTAGATGTAAGTGAGTTTTTGTTTAGTGCACAAACCTTTTCTTATTCCAAGGTCCATAAGAATTTATTTCACTACACAAGAATAGAATCTATATCGTGATTTTTTTCACCCACTTTTGGATCACAGTGAAAGTGATATATTCCAACTGGAAAATCCCAATTCATTAGCCAAAATCTTCCAACTTATACAATATACATTCACATGCCAACAAGCATGAAAATCAACTAATTTTTTTGTGAAGACAAAAACCAATAAAAGCCCAAACTTTGTAAATATATAATAATTTGGAGACTATATCCAAATATATGTTTAATAAATATATTTATCATCGCCATAATTTTACACTATGTATATGTTTACTTGATTAATAAGAAAATTTTCAAAAATAATAAAAGAGAGGCATATTGACCATGACCATGAAAGCCAATAAATGAGATTGAGAAAATGGGTTCATCAAGAGGAGATGGAAACCAGGGGAGGAGATACGTGGTACAGGTTAAAAGGGATCAACTTGAGAAAAACGTATTGCCATTCCTTCAATGGGTGTTTGTTTGTGTTGATATTGATGGGTCATTTATAAACCTCTTTATGAGTAAAGTTGGTGGAATCATTATTTTTTTGGGGAGTTAGACTTATTTCTCCAATCACACGACTTTGGGAATATTTGCATCTTACTACTAATAGAATAAGGAAGCCTTGTCTCAATTTCAGGTAATTTTAAGTGTCTTCTTAGCGTTAAAAAAAGCAAGGAGACTGATCTTCTACTAATCCTTTCATGATTTCTTATTTGAACATAATTTTCATGACAGAGGGGCTGAAGTTCACCTGGAACAGAGGAAATCTTTTTGAGAGATTGGATTAGGCTTTTTGTAATTGTAGTCGAGTTTCGAGATTTTCCAAGGCAGTAGTAAATCATATCCATAAACTTAAACAAGATGAGTGTCCTCTGCTTATTAAGTTACACCGGAAAGTGGGGACAGAACCAATAGGACATTTTAGATTCTTCGCTGGATGGTTATCCCATAATTTACTTATAGGTATTGTTAAAGTAATATTGATGATACTCTTACGACTTTTACTGATTAAGTATGAAGCTAAGAGGTTTTTGGCAACTTGAATGTGCGAAAGAGAAGGGTTATGGCGCGATTAAATGGGATTCAACTAGCCCTTTAACAACTAATAGTCATAATCTTTTAGAGTTAGAGTTATCTTTGAGGTCGAAATTAGAGGAAATTCTTAATTAAAAAGAACTGCCATGTAAATTGAAGCCGGGATACACTTGGATAATGAGAACAAGAACATCAAGTATTTTCATAGCCACCCAGGGGCAAGATATAGACAAAATCGTATTGAGGCTCTGAAGTTTACAAATGGAGAACGATGTTTTGATGTGAAATCCTTATAGGTGGATGATGCGTCATAAATTAACATGGTAAATTAGACCATTTTCAGAGCTTGTTTTCGGGTTATATTTAGATTTATTTTGTGTGTTTTTGTATAAATAGAATATCATTATAGGGTCCTTATGGATGATGGCATGATTAGGCACCCTAATGGTGTGGAGAACTATGCAAGAACAATTGTTGTTGTGATGATGAATTGCCACGGTCTCAATGACACCTTCACTATTTGGAATGAAACCTTGAAGACAAAGACTCCATTATCGCGATCACAAGCCATTGTCGCGACAATCAATTTTCACAATCACGACAACACTATAAAAAAATCGCATATTTTAAAATGGTTTTAAGGGGCATTTTGGTATCATTTTAGGTCTTTCGACATTAGATAAGAGATTTTTAGTAGGGGTATAACAGTATTTTGGTTTTGTAACGACCCAATTATAGGCGGTGTCAGAAAATGCAATTTTGGAACCTCATTTCCTCAAAACAAGTTTGTAAGAATAAAATAGGAAGATGTACGAAGTTGGTATGAAAATATAATGAAGATCAAATAAGTAATTCAACTAAGAAAATTGTTAATTAAAGCTCAGGAACTAAATTATAAAAATCTCAACTCACACACTTGTTCCCATTTACTCAGTATGGTCTTGTATGTATTTAGGAACTCCCTATCAGAACCTCTGTCAGAATCATAATCTGTCTCAACCTCAGAACCAGGCACCACACTCAACGTGAAAGCAACAATGTTGTTCACTTGGTCCTCATCGGATTTAGAATTTCTTGAGATGTCTTCATCACTCAATTGTGCACATAACACCTTCTTTTTCTTCTTAAGAGTGTTAGCACTCTTTTCTGGATATGTCCATAGCCAAGACACTCAAGACAATGGATGCCCTTCTTCTTTTCTTTTTCATTATCCTCTTTGACAGCAACACTTTTTATCTTGTTCTTAAGAGTGTTCTTTGGTGTCTCAAACTTCTTGACCTCCTAGTTTGCTTTTTAAAAGTTTTATTGAAGTTATGTGTAAGTTGAGTAATTTTCTCTTGAAGTTCTTCTATAGCAGAGGCATTGGGAATTAGCACTTCATCAGTAACCTGGAGTGCAATGCTCCTTTCTCCTTTAGACTTAACCTTCTTAGACTGATCCAGATTTAGCTCAAAAGTTTGTAGAGATCCTATCAACTTATCAATCTTCAAACTCTCAGATCTTTGGCCTCTTCAATAATAGTCACTTTGATAGAGAATTTTTCAAGAAGTGGCCTTAAGAACTTCCTTACCAATTTAGAGTTCGAATACTTTTCTCCAAAAGCAAAAGACTGATTTGAAATGTCATACAACTTGGCATGGAACTCTCCAATTGGCTCAGAATCTTACATTCTCAAGGTTTCGAATGGTGGTTAGCATTTGCAGCTTGGATTGCTTGACCGTATTAGTTCTCTCATGAGAAGTTTGAAGTATTTATCATGCTCCTTTTGCAATTGTGCACTTTAAAATACACTTGAACTCTTACATATCAATTCCACAAAAATTGACATACAAGGCCTTAGAGTTTGCATTTGCAACTCTCTCTTTTTCAGTAGTCCATTGTACATCAGGCTTAGGAACCTTTCCAACTTTAGTATTAATAGTAGGAGCTTGCCAGCCAATGAGAATAGATTACCATGCCTTCTCATTGACAGTTTAATATAGCCTTTCATTCTAGTCTTCCAGTTGAGATAATTTCCAGTCTCCAACATAGAGGGACAACTAATCGATGAACCTTCCATTGTCAGCAAAAAGCACCATCAGGATTCACCACTAAATATGTTAAGTGTTTACTCTAATACCAATTGTTGCTACTTGAAGTTACCTATTTGTTCAAAAAGAAATTTGCAAGGAAAGTGCTAGACTGTAGTGGGCACTATGGCTTGGCACTGCGAAAAACAATGCAAACAAAACAATAATAACATAGAGGTTTGTTTATGCAGTTTGGTTTCCTTACATCTGCGGAGCCTAGCTCAGTGACTAATTTCACTATCTTTGAACACGAATACAACAACTGATTCACACTTTATCACTCCCAAGTATAGAGATCTCACCTACCAATTTTTGCTACTTGAAGTTACCTATTTGTTCAAAAAGAAAATTGCAAGGGAAGTGTTAGACTGCAGTGCCACTACGGCTTGGCACTGCGAAAAACAATGCAAACAAAACAATAATAACATAGAGGTTTGTTTATGCAGTTTGGTTTCCTTATATCTACGGAGCCTAGCTCAATGACTAATTCCACTATCTTTCAACACGAATACAACAATTGATTCACACTTTATCACTCCCAAATATAGAGATCTCACATTTGTACCTAAATATTAGAACATCACCTCCAAATCTTCCCCCAAGGAACTTGGACAATAAATACTCAATAATGTTTACAATAGCAATTTGCACTCTTTCACAAAGCAATTCCTCAATGAATAGATTAGAATGCACTCAATAAGCTCTCATTACATAACCTAGACAAGGCTCAACACATATCATTTTTTGCTTGTCAACATAGAATCTAAGTGAATACAAAGTAACTCCGTGAAAATAATTATTACATCAATACCAATAAAAAAAATCACTTGAAGATATGCTCTCCAAAATCAACAGCACTATCTCGATCTGATCTTCACATTCTAAGGACTTAATTGATTCACACGAATCTAATCCAATCTTCAAACTCCAAGGATTGGTTTATATAGTTGGACCAAAGTATTTTAAAAATAATAGCCCACAACTAGATCTTAAGATTTTCTTTATTAAATTGTCAAATCAAATAAGGCAAATTTTTAACCACCTTAATAGTAGTTTACAATTGACAATGCCGAGTGCCATTAGACAAGTCTCAACTCATTTTTTCTCAACAAAATACCTACAGATGTCATTGTTAAGAATTAGTATGATTAACTATTAATCATGCGGAAAACTAAAAACCATGCCCAAGATCCATTATTTGACATGTAATGAACATAACAAGTAATGGTTAGAAATTATACCTTTGTCACTTGAATCCAATTCCCAAAGGTACACTTTAAGACGGAGGACCGCAAGCGAAGTCCCTCTATTGAAAGTCCACCCCGCAACGATTCACGAACGTCTCGAGTACTAGCTCGTAGTTGTAGGAACGATTCCTAAAACTATCTTGTGTGCACAACCCTTTGTGTTTTTTATCTAAGTGTATGTTTAATACTAATGAGGAAAATTCTTAATAATGAGAAAAAACTTTCTCTTTATCTCTAAAAAGTAAAAAGAGCAAAAAGTAGAAAAAACTTTTCAGTTATACTAAGCAATCAATGCTAGAGCATTAATGGGTATAATGACCCATTATTGAGGGAGTTACAAATCTCCCATAATAGCCCCAATAATAACACTTAAATAACTAAAAATTCTACCCATATCTTATGTATATTTGACTAAAATTTCAGCTATGATTAAGCCTCATAAACAACACTAATGAGCATTACTAAGGGGTGTTACATAACATTTATATACATCCCTATTAATACACCATACACTTAGTCTAATTAAACTCTTTTAATTAGATACATACATATTATCTAGTCCAGCCAGACTAATGTACACAATAATTAGTCTTAACTAATTTCACACACAAAATGATATTCACATTGCATTAGGTGTGACCCAATAGGATTAATCGATATTGAACTCAGACCGTTATCAAATAATGTTCCGGTGACATTTAGAGGTTTCTAGGAAAACATAAACATTACCCAAATCGATTAACTTAACGTCTCATAGTACACCTACAAGTAACGTATTATGACTTAGTAAAATATCCACTTGATTATTGAACATTTTTAATAATCTCCCACTTGTTCAAGAAACAAGTATACTAGTGCTATAGGACGCCTCCCACTAGCTCAACTTGTTTCAACAAGTTGTGAATCTAAAATCCTTGTCAATTACTATCTCATTTAGACATAGGGTAAGAAATTCTGTCATCCTTATTTAGTCTAAACATTTCTCGGATTCTAAGATGAACTGAAAAGACAAATGATTATCTCCATAATCCATTTGAGCATGGCCATGCATTTACAGTTCTGACTCTCCGAGTGGCCTGAGATATAAACCCTAAAGAAGGTTTGACAATCCCATCTTGTCCCTCCTCTATCTGTCATGTAATTCATAACACTCCCGAGCATAGCCTTTATAGTCCTCTTTTACGGCATGACGTTTGACTATGTCAAGGAATATTAATTCTCACATACAGATTCAGTGAGAAACTCAGGTCAAAGGATTCTATTTACTAGTCATTTTGAGTTATTCTTATGGCACCATGTTCTTAAAGAATACTTAAAACGGGTCATGTCCAAATAGAAATACCCCTATTCCTATCAACGTGATTAACTAGACATCCAATGTCCCTATGATCTATAAACAAGATCATCAACTAATCAACATTCTAACCATTAAGGGTAATTAGCGTCCATCTCAATTACCTGGTTAGGGACAAAAATGTAATCTAAGTTATCTAGTTCACATTATAGGGTTCAATTACTAGATCAAATCTAATAACCTATTAGAAATTCTAGAATACATTTTGGACATTACTTGACTCTAAACCACAATCAAGTAATAATAAAGTTCTTAACTTTTATAGATAATCATAAAATGTATATTACATTCCAACAAAATAAATATACAAGTATCCAATATACTAAAACATACAACTTATTCAGTAACAAGTCTAATTCCCATCTCTGCTACGTGCAACTCATGCCTGTGTTGAGGCAATGGTTTAGTCAATGGATTTACTACATTATAATCCGTGTCAATCTCACATACTTTCACGTTGCCCCTACCTATGATCTCTCATATCAAGTGAAATTTTCGGAGCACATGTTTGGATTTCTGATGCGCCCTAGGCTCCTTTGCTTGGACAATTGCGCCGTCATTATCACATAATACCTGAATTGGTCCAACAACACTGGGGACCATACAAAGCTCAGAAATGAAGTTCCTTATCCAAACTGCTTCCTTTGCTACTTCAGACGCAGCAATGTACTCCGCTTCGGTTGTAGAATCTGTAATCGTGCTTTGCTTGGAACTCTTCCAACTAACAGCACCTCCATTCATAGTAAAGATGTAACCCGACTGAGATCGAAAGTCATCTTTATTTGTCTAAAAACTAGCATCTGTGTAACCCTTTACACATAGCTCAGGCATCCCTCCAAAAACCAAGAACTTATCCTTAGTTCTGTAAGATACTTCAGGATGTTCTTGACGGCCTTCTAATGGTCAATACCAAGACAGCACTGGAATCTGCTCGTCATACTCAAAGCACATGAGACATCTGGCCTAGTACAAATCATGGCATACATGATAGAGCCTATAGCTGAAGCATATAGAACTCTACTCATCTTTTCTAGCTCATCAGGAGTCAATGGACTCTGCTTCTTGCTAAGATAAGTACCATGTGACATGGGTAGGTAACCTCTCTTAGAGTTTACCATGTTGAACCTTTCAAGAACCTTATCAATATAAGTTCTCTGACTTAGTCCAATCATCCGTTTTGATCTATCCCTATAGATACGGATGCCAAAAATGTACTGTGCCTCTCCAAGGTCTTTCATAGAGAAACAACTGCTTAGCCAAGCCTTTACAGACTCGAGCATCGGCACATTGTTTCCTACGATTAGAATGTCATCCACATACAATACTAGAAAACAAATGGAACTCCCACTAACTTTCTTGTATACACAAGACTCCTCGGGGTTCCTGATGAAACCAAACTGTTTGATTGCATCATCAAAACAAATATTCCAACTGCGGGATGCTTGCTTCAGTCTATAAATGGATTTAAGAAGCCTGCATACCTTCCTAGGGCAACTAGGATCCATAAAACCCTCAGGTTGTGTCATATACACCTCCTCTTCTAAATACCCATTTAGAAATGCGGTTTTGACATCCATTTGCCAAATCTCGTAGTCGTAATATAAGGCTATCGCTAGGATAATCCGAATGGATTTAAGCATGGCTATTGGCGAGAAGGTTTCGTCATAGTCAATACCATGAACTTGCCTAAAACCTTTTGCAACCAGTCTAGCCTTATAGACAACTGCTTTGCCTTCCATGTCAGTCTTTATCTTATAAATCCACTTGCACTCGATAGGTCTAGCACCTTCGGGCAAGTCAACCAAGTTCCAACTTGATTGTCATACATGGATTCCATTTCAGATTTCATGACTCCAAGCCATTTGTCAAAATCTGAACTCTCCATAGCTGCCTTATAGGTAGTAGCTTCCTCTTTATCTAATAAGAGGATTTAATGACATTTATGAACTAAGTAACCCTCTAAAGGATCTCTCCTAGGAGGTTTACTTGCCCTACTACTCCTACGAATAGGGACATCCACAACTGGAGGAGTTACCTCTTCCTCAGCTCCCATTAAAGAAGCGATCTCTACTCCCACTCCTACTGTAGAAGTGTTTTGTGGTTGCTCATTTTGAGGAACAACTTCTTCAAGATGAATATTTCTCCCACTTGACTTTTCAGAAAGACATTATCTTTCTAAAAAGACACCTTCACGAGCCACAAACACTTTCTGCTCGCTAGGGTTGTAGAAGTAATACGCTTTAGTCTTCTTTTGGTAACCCACAAAGAAGACCTTATCGGATCTGGGTTCAAGCTTGTTCGGTTGTAAACATTTTACATAAGCTTGACAACCCCAAACCCTAAGAAAAGACAACTTAGGAACCTTTCCTGTCCATAACTCATATGGAGTCTTCTCGACAGCTTTAGATGGAGTACGGTTAAGAACATGAGCAGCGGTAAGAAATGCAAAACCCCAGAAGGAAACTGGAAGATTGACTAAACTCATCATAAACCGAACCATATCTAATAAAGTTCGGTTCCTCCTTTCGGACACGCCATTCATCTGAGGCGTTCCTGGAGAAGACCATTATGCAACTATTCCACAACTCCTAAGATGATCAATAAATTCTTGACTCAGATATTCGCCACCTCGATCAGATTTTAGTGCCTTAATCGTCTTGCCAAGCTGATTCTGTACTTTATATTGAAACTCTTTGAACTTTTCAAAAGCTTCAGACTTATGTTTCATTAAGTAGACATAACCATATCTACTTAAATCATCAATAAAAGTAATAAAGTACGCATATCCTCCCCAAGCCAAGATATTCATTGGGCCACATACATCAGAATGTATGATTCCCAACAAATCTTTAGCCCTTTCACTAGTTCCAGTAAATGGTGACTTAGTCATTTTGCCACTTAAACAAGATCGCAAGTCTCATATGACTCAAAGTCAAATGAGTCTAATAATCCATCCTTGTGGAGTTTTAGAATGCGTTTCTCGTTTATGTGTCCTAAATGTCAATGCCAAAGGTATGTTTTGTTTAAATCTTTTGATTTTAGTCGTTTCGCATTGTCTACATGATAGTTTATTTTGTCCAAGTTAAGTAAGGAAAGACATGCAGTGGGCAACTCCATAACAAATGTCACTTTTGTAAATAGAAAAAGAACCATTCTTTATTACAAAAGTAAAACCTTCAGAATCAAGACAAGAAATGGAAATTAAATTTCTATTAATTGAAGGAACATGATAACAATTATTGAGTTCCAAATACAATCCAAAAGGTAAAGACAAAACATAATTTCCTACGGCTAGTGCAGCTACTTTAGCTCCATTTCCAACGCGTAGGTCCACTTCGCCCTTCGCAAGGTTCCTCTTATTCTGTAGTCCCAATACATTTGAACAAATGTGAGAACCACATCCGGTATCCAATACCCATGAATTAGAGGAAGCAAAGTTAATTTCTATCACATAGATACCAGAGGTAGTTGTGACATTTCCCTCCTTCTTGTCCTTTAAGTACTTGGGACAATTCCTTTTCCAATGCCCCTTTTTCTTGCAATAGAAGCATTCTTGGTCCGGAGTGGCTCCAGGCTTAGTCTTGGCCTTGGCAACAACCTTGCCCTTGCCTTGACTAGTAGAAGGCTTCTTTGCCTTGGCCTTCTTCTTGAAGGCACCCTTCGCCTTCCTCACCATAAGAACATCCTTCTTATACTCGGGAGGATGAGTCCGTTCAGCAGTCTGGAGTAATCCATGAAGTTCACCCATGCTCTTATTAAGAGAGTTCATATGGTAATTTTGAATAAAATTACCAAAACATCATGGAGTGATTGAAGAATCAAGTCAACGGCTAACTCTTCACCAATCTCAACCCAAGGCGTTGCAAGTTCTCAATATGACTCTTCATTTTGAGAACGTGCGGTCTAACTGGATCGCCTTTCTTGAGTTGGCTGGCCAGAGCGGCTTTGAGTTCTTCAAAGCGCTCAACTCTAGCATGTTTCCCAAACATGGCTTGGAGTTGAGCCATAATGTCAAAAGCATCCTTGTCCTCGAATTGTTTTTGCAAATCGGGGACCATGGATGCCAACATCAAACATGTGACGTCATTAGATTTCTCTAGTGCGGATTCATAATCCGCTTTTGCTTGATCAGACTCGGTAAGGGTGGGCTTTTCGGGAACAGGAATATCAAGCACATCTAGCTTGTGCTCATGCCTAAGAACTATTCTTAGGTTTCTTGACCAGTCGATAAAGTTCAATCCATTCAATTTGTCCTTTTCTAGTATAGATCTAATGCCGAAACTAGAAACATTGTTTGAAGAGTTGTTTGCCATCTAAAAAAGAAGTAATAAAAGCATATGAGATTATATTTATATGATTTTCTTGAATAAATCCAATTTATTCCACTAAATTAATATAAAATATCCCTTATTAATCTAGTGACACCAAGACCCACTCCCACTAATTTTAAGCAAGCTTTGGCTTGACACCTAAAACTAGTGATTGTGAGCAAAGAACTCTTTCTTAATAATCTAATTATCCTTGGTTTGACTAATTAGAAAACCCTTTATCTTGCCTCTAAGTGCCAACCCTTGACCTACTTAGTTGAGTTTAACCATTTTTTCACCTACTACTTATTTTAGGATAAAAAGTGGGCACCTCGCTTTGGCGAAACCTACCCAACTAATGATCTTAAGCTTCATAGTGTTACTAAGTGGAAAGGCAAAATACTCAATATTATTTAGGGACCTAGGTTGTTTTTATAAACTCTAACCATTATGTGAACTATGTGAGTTTGAGTCATAAACTAACAACCTAAACATTCAAATAAACATCCATCCAATGCAAAAATTTAAATGAAAGCAAATTAAAGAGTTTGGTTCCTAGTATGGCCCTTACACCTAATAGATCACATCTATTACATAAAATCTTGAGTCATTACATTTCTTGGCTTGACTTGAATCTCCATTCTTGGCCACCATCTCCATGTTTGACCATCACATTTGATGCTTGATCACTATCTCCATGGATTACAATATTTTACATTTTGAAATAAAATAAACTAAATAACTAAATTTATTTAATTATTACATTCAAAATGACGGTATGCAAACCGTAAACCATGGGCCATACTAGTTACCTCAAAAAAATTGCATAACAGTTATACATCGACCCACTTGATATCTTCAAGTGGCCCATACAATTTAAATAATTTAAAATATAAAATTTACATAAACAATATATAAATTAATTACCATGAATAATAATCTAATTTTTTATATTTTTTTATTTTTTTATTTTGCATTTAAAAAACAATTGAATCAAAATCCAATTGAAATTAAGAGAACCATCTTTTCTCTTGAACTATCTCACGCAAAGATAACAAAGTCCAACTCTTGGCCTTCCTTTTGCTTGCATAGAAACTCCTTTCTAACAAAAGAATACTGTAAATCAACAGAAAAGACATTCTTTTCCTTAACTCACTGTGACATGCCAACCATTTGACACAAGCAACTAACCATTTGACTCTTGCCATCACACGCATGAGTACAACAACAAAATCAACATTAAGAGACTTGATCTTGTTGTCATTGAAGTATCGAAAAGCTAAATAATATCAAATTCTAACAATTTGCTAATTAAATAAAATTCCTAAAATTTGGTTAACTGTTAACCAAAATTCTTAGAAATTTAATTAACCATATTATTTAGACAATATATAGGAAATTACTAAAACAATTCTAAGTTACAAAGTTCAAAACTTTGTGATTAAAATCAATTTTAATAACCCCTCCCCAAAGTTCTTAACTTTGTTAGCAAATTAAAATAAAACATGGAATTACACTCTTACATATTGTTATGCAAAATAACTAATTTATGTCCAAAACATGCCAAATAATTTAGGACTGATACCACTATTAGGAATTAGTATGATTAACTATTAATCATGCAGAAAACTAAAAACCATGCCCAAGATCCATTATTTGACATGTAATGAATATAAAAAGAAATAGTTAAAAATTATACCTTTGTCACGTGAATCCAATTCCCAAAGGTACACTTTAAGACGGAGGACCGCAAGCGAAGTCCCTCTATTGAAAGTCCACCCCGCAACGATTCACGAATGTCCTGAGTACTAGCTCGTAGTTGTAGGAACGATTCCTAAAACTATCTTATGTGCACAACCCTTTGTGTTTTTTATCTAAGTGTATGTTTAATACTAATGAGAAAAATTCTTAATAATGAGAAAAAACTTTCTCTTTATCTCTAAAGAAATAAAAAGAGCAAAAAGTAGAAAAAACTTTTCAGTTATACTAAGCAATCAATGCTAGAGCATTAATGGGTATAATGACCCATTATTGAGGGAGTTACAAATCTCCCATAATAGCCCCAATAATAACACTTAAATAACTGAAAATTCTGCCCATATCTTATGTATATTTGATTGAAATTTCAGCTATGATTAAGCCTCATAAACATCACTAATGAGCATTACTAAGGGGTGTTACATAACATTTATATACATCCCTATTAATACACCATACACTTAGTCTAATTAAACTCTTTTAATTAGATTCATACATATTATCTAGTCCAGCCAGACTAATATACACAATAATTAGTCTTAACTAATTTCACACACAAAATGATATTCACATTGCATTAGGTGTGACCCAATAGGATTAATCGATATTGAACTCGGACCGTTATCAAATAACGCTCCGGTGACATTTAGAGGTTTCTAGTAAAACATAAACATTACCCAAATCGATTAACTTAACGTCTCATAGTACACCTACAAGTAACGTATTATGACTTAGTAAAATATCCACTTGATTATTGAACATTTTTAACAGTCATTGCTATTAAATTATAGAAAAAAAACATATGAGCATATAGCGAGTGTACAACTATAACAAAAGGTCTACATGATGCATACAATTTATAGTAATATAGTAACTATATAACATGGAAAATGTAAATCTAATATACAATATTTACAAATGCATGACAAACTGTATACAAATTTGTAGTTCAAAAACAATGATGAGGGAATTTAGTCCTACCACTGAGATAGATTTAGGCTTTATTTAGCATTGATTCTCAAAAGTGCTTTTGTGGTCAAAAGCACTTTTGAAGGTAGAAGCAATGCTAAACATACAACTTTTTGAGTCAAAAGTGCTTTTCAACCTAAAAGTAAAACGAGTTTTTTTTTTTTTTTTTTAGTTTTTGCTTTTGGCAAAAGTGCTTTTAGAAATAAATGGCAGTTTTAATACTTATAGTGTATTTTATAGAATATTTATATGGTGTATGTAATTATTTTTTATTAAAATTTATTTAAAATATATAATATTATATATTTAAATTTTTATTGGTCATATTTTATTATTTAAAATATAGTTTATATATTCATATTAAATTTTATGAATAATTAATATTAATTGCGTAAAAATAATTAAAATTTATATTTTATATATTAAAATATTAACAACAAATTAAAAAATAATTTTTTATATCCTTACTAAGATATCATAATATTACTAATTTGAACGTTATTTACATGTATATTTATTATTTTATTACACAATGTCTAAAATAACATTTTATTTATCAAAAGTAGCACTTTTTGATATCAATACTAAATACTTAAATCTTAAATTAAACTTTTGAAAAGTACTTCTCAAAATCACTTTTTCATAACACTTTTTAAAAGCACTTCTTAAAAGAAATGCTAAACTAGCCCTTAATGTCTTATGAACTTATTGTAACTCGAAAGAAAATAAATTGTTAACTTCACTTAGGTTTGTTTGACTTTGCTCTTAAAGGAATCACTCATATGTGGCAATTAATTCACAACAAACAAGTACAAAGAGATAATAACGTCAAGATCCTCGACCAAATCGACTCCAAATTTAAAACGCGAGAAAAGAAAACAAAATTTAAAAATAATAAAAAAAAGAAGAAAAAAGAAAGGCATACATACACCTCTATTCAACTTGTAAGGGCTATTTTAACTCTCTCCAAAAACACAAACCAAGGCCCAAAATTCAAAAAAGAGAAAAATAATACATAACAAAACCCATTATGTATTCTCATCGGCCTCCAATTTTTCAACAATAAAACTTTGCCAAGAAAACAAGCATATTTAGAAATATTAAATTAAACGAAGTATATGTATTTGTTGTCCCTAACAAAAACACAGAAGCCAAACAAAAGATAAAGGAAGATAAAATTTGTTTGGCTTTTTTTAGCATTTTACCAGACTTTTTTATTTGTATTTTAGTTTTCTAACTGTATGTATGTGTCTAATCTACAACATCACCTCATCTAAGCTTCACCTCTATTGGATCCATCAACCCAAAGCCATCACTTCTACCCAAAATGAGCAACCTGAGACCCTTACGACCCGCCAGAGATTTTTGAAACCCATCTTATTTGTTTGGCTTTTATAGATTGAACAAATGAAGAGAGAGAACTAAGAGATCCAATCAATGAGATATTGGATTAGAAAGCTTCAAAGTATATGTGGCAATTTCTCACACACAGATCCTTATGCTTTAAAGATCTCAAAAGTTTGGGTAGACAAAATATATTAATCTTGAAATATCGTAGGTGTCAATTGAATTATTTTCACAATTTATAGAAATTAGGCTTGTTATATTTCTCCACGAATGGGACATGTGGCAGATGGAAAGGTCATTCGAGGGACGTACCTTACTTGCCAAATTGGAATGTCATCGGGAGGAGGTGCATCCTAACCACCTGGACAAGCAAAGGGTAACCATTCAAGGAAGTAAACTATTTGTTCTTCTAGGTATCTGACTTTCTATTAAGAACGTGATCTTTTTGGTCATCAAAGCCCACGTGGGTTTAACTTCTCTACACCATCGAATCGCAATGACTGATAACATCTGTCTCGTCACAGACATTCTCATCCCATCGAAGACATCCGTTCCATGCATTCTAGATTGATGACTTGATGGCGAGTCCAACACATTAACACTATTCCACATGAGACCCTGCCTATAAATACCCTAAAGAAGACGATGAAGAATGGATCAACTCTCAAGTATACTAGACTATACCCTGCCAGTTTACCCTCAACTCTCTCCATCTCCACTCTTGATAATATTAGACTCCATCTTCCTCTCATTCTTCCCATATTCTATCACCGTATCAATAGGGTCTGGGTAAATCATATCAATTTTGAAGTCAGAAACTGGACTATCTAGTTTTAGAGGCCCATCTTTACCTTTATCAATCACAACTCTATCAAATAGACAAACAAAAAAAATCACATCGTAAGAGTATTTTATTAATCAATTTAGCTATTTTTAATTAAAAAAGTACAGTTTTAAAGTGCATCATTGCTCCTCTTCGTACATTTAAAATTTTATTTTTGAATTAAAAGTGTTAGAATTAAGTGATCCGAATCCTTATTTAAATAAAATACATGGTAAAATAAAAAAAAAGAATCCCTATAGAATTACACTTCTTTTATTTTATTTTAAACCTTATTAAAATCCATCTATTTGATATTAATTAGAATAAGGAGTTTTTAATCTTACTACACTCCTATTAGAATATGGCTTTACAAGCCTATAAACAGACATGGTCTATTCCTCTTGTAATTGATTCAAATTTGACATAGTGAATTTTCTTCTCCTCTGCCCGTGGTTTTTTTCCTGAAAGGGTTTTCCACATAAAATCTGTGTAACATCCTAGATTATGGGTTATGCATTTGTGCATAATTCATGAGTTAGTAGGTTTTGGCAGTATTGGAAGTGTATTAAGGGTTTTTAGAATTTTAGGATGGAAGAAGAAAGCTTTGGAAAATTATTGGTTTTTAAGTAAAAAGTGGAGCTAGGTAAATGAGGCTTTAAAAGAAACTCCGTGTGAAGGATGACACAAGGAACCATGTGGTAAAATGGCATGTTTTATGAATTATGAATGTGTTATGTGAATTCTAGAAATAAGGAAATGTAT
The DNA here is from genome assembly GCA_025503065.1 of Gossypium bickii. Lineage (NCBI taxonomy): Eukaryota > Viridiplantae > Streptophyta > Magnoliopsida > Malvales > Malvaceae > Gossypium > Gossypium bickii. The sequence continues at coordinate 39,357,176 of CP106716.1, forward strand.
GGAAATATATGGAAATGTATGGAAATGTATGGAAATGTAAGGAAATGTGAGGAAATGTATGGAAATGTATGGAAATGTAAGGAAATGTGAGGAAATGTATGGAAATGTAAAGAAATGCAAGGAAATGTAAGGAAATGTCTTGTCTTGGAAATGTAGGGAAATGTCCTGAAAATGTAAAGGAATAAAGAGGAAAGTGAACATTTTAGGAAACCTAGAAATGTAAGAAATGGTTCAAAAATGGAAAGTACACATTTTTGAAACACTGAACATTTTGGAAATCGAACATTTTAGGAAACTCAACATTTTGGAATCCAACATTTTAGGAAACTCGAACATTTTTGGAAACTTGGAATGTAAGAAAAATGGCAAGTTACTGAGAGCGATCGAAAATTTTAGGAAACTTAGAAATGACCCCAAAATGATGAGTTTTAAAGTTCAAAATAGGAAATAAGGGCTAGAGGGCCTTAAAAGAAAAAGTTGGAGAAGTTTGACACACAAACGGGCTAGGAAAAGTGGCTCAAAAATGTCACTTAGGGCCTATGGAAATAGCGCCATGTGCAAGAGTCATGGGCTTGGGTTCGAGTCACTTGGGAAGCAAATAAATAAGTTTAATTTTTGCTTCCCGAAGGCATGAGGTGGACGGCATGGGTTTCTATAAAAGGAAGAGTTTTATTTGCATAAATATGTGAATAATAAGAGATAAATAAATGAGTTTTATTCACATAAATATGTGAATAATAAGAGATAAATAAAGGATTATTTTCTAAGGAGATAATTGAGAGATAATTGATGGATTAAAGGCTTTTATCTTTTAAATAAAAGAGATAATATTATCAAAAGAGGAGTGATGGCCAAATAAGGGACTCTTTGGTGATAACTTTGTCTATAAAAGGAAGGGAGAAGGGCTACTCCTCGGTTTTTCTTCTTTCTCTGCTCTGCCAAAAAATTTTTTAGGGTTTTCTCTCCTCTTCTTTTCCTTTTCCTTTGGCTAGCCGAATTCTCTAAGTCCCCTCCTCTTCTAGTCAAAACCAAAAGCATTATTTAATCTAGCCAAACTCGCTAAAAAGCCAAATCTTGTGGTAACAGGAGGAGTTGTCGATTTCACCAAGCAAAGGTAAGATATACAAATATTTGGTTAAGGTTATGATTTATGTTTTCAATGTTAGATTAAGTCTAACATAAAGCTATAGGGATTTCGACAGCATATAAAGGAATCCTCCTCAGATTTGGAATGTGTGAGTGTTAGTCGATTTCAAGGGAAAAGGAAACAAATCTCCGGGATTTGAATAATCATCAAATCGGCATCAAAGGTAAGCTTTTAGAATACAAATCCCATTAGGATTTGGTTTTTAGGCCAAATAAGGCATTTAATGTTTTCTTATGTAATGGCCGAATATAGGCAACAGTAGATCTAAACTTTAGATCGGGAAATTTCGGGATTCAAGGAATCTATTAAGCGAAAAAGGTGTGTACCCTTACTAACCCTCAATATGATGGCAATAATTATTTTGAATATGAATATGCATAAGATTATGAATGTGGCTAAGTGCCCTAATGTGGTACAAAAAGTACTCAGGTACGTTTCCTACTTCTGATAGGATTATGAATATGTTATATCTTTAACATGTGAATATGTATTATGAATGAGAAATAAGATATGTATAAATATTTGGGGCATATGGGATATATGTAAAAGGGGAAGAATAGGTGTTGACTTCAGTCTCACCAACGAAGGTGTTGGTTTCGGCCTCACCAACGAAAAAATGGTGGCTACGGGCCCATTGCGTGAACATGATAACTAGGTGTTGACTTCGGTCTCACCAATGAAGGTGTTAGCTTCGGCCTCACCAACGAAAAAATGGTGGCTACGGCCCCATCGCGTAAATATGGTAACTTCGGTTACATTATCTGAACATAGTGTCTAATGACACAACGTATATGGGCGATGAGCACGTCGATCATTGCAAATGATCGCTTCGATGGTGAGTAGCGGATGGAGGGTCGACTTAGTAGTCCCCACGGTGTGCAGGTTGGTACGGGTGGTGTGTAGCGGATGGACCTTTAGGTTTGGGTTTGGGTTGCATCATTATTTGATTTGAATATGCTTTGATATGAATATGTATGCCCGAATGTTGATTGTTAGTTTGTGTACACATTGAGTCTCATTGACTCACCCTTTGTGGGACTAATTTTTTCGAGAAATGAGCATAATGGACCGGATTACAGCAGAGCTAAAGGTGGCCATGCATCACTTGAAGAATTTATTAGAATTTGGACTTTACTCAATTTTAGTATTTTCAATTTTATCTTTGGATTTGAATGATGTAATAAGGCCATAAGGCCCAAGATGGATGGTTTTATTTCCTTTTTTTTTTTCAGATTGTTATGTTATGAATTATTTTTGACTAAGGTTAATTAAATTTATTTTTAAAAATAAAGCCTAAATTGTTTTGTCACCAAAATTAAATGTTTTCTAAATTAAATAAATGGGTTTCCAACCTAAGCCCAACCCAAAACCAATATCTTCTAAAAATTCACAAAAATTTTCTAAGTAACAAAAAGAATCGACGCTGATTTTCTTAAGGAACATACCAGATCCGGTTCAGGCTCGTGGGCCGGGTGTGGGGTGTTTCAGCTTGGTATCAGAGCCAGGTTTTAAACTCTCGGCCTGTGGGCTAAGGCCCAAAACGTTTTCAAAGCGAGCCAAATGATTTTTTTTTTGGAATTAAACAGGTTCTCTGGCATGGCACCTGAGTCTCCACCATGATCCACCGGTAAGTACTTGACTCAGTAGTGATTTGAATATGTGATCTCAGATGGGCTTTTATGGAAACGTAGATTAGTGAACTAGGATCTATTGAACCGTAGGACTAGTCTACTCAAACACAAATACAAAAGACTTAATGCACTTAACAAACCTATGGCTAAGTCACTAAGTTAGGGTGTGGTAACCCCTGTGCGCATGTCTAGGATTGGATCCTAAGAGCACAGTATTTAAGCGATCCCTAGTGACTCACCTCCTCTTCGCAGAATCCTACAGTGCGTAGCTTTGGTTCACTACGACCAAGAGGACTCGGTCATAGGCTAAACACAATAACTAAAACCCGAAAGGGAACTAGCTGTGTTTTTATAAAAAAACAACAAACCCTAGTTTTAAAATTCTTAAAACTTCCTTTTAAATTTGTAAAAAACTATCTTTACAAAATTTCCCGAAAAATTTCTGATTTGTGAAAATTACAAAAAATGCCCTTAATGGTAAAATTACCAAAATGCCCTTGATTTACAAAATGTCAAACTTTTCAACGGTCTTGCTAAAACTTCATTATTTTATGTTCAAATTGCAAACTATCAAAAATATCTTGATTTTGGAAAATTACGAAATTGCCCCTAACTTACAAAATTACCAAAATGACCCTGATTTCTAAAATTTTTGCAACATCACCGTTTTGGAAAATAAAAGTCTCAAAAAGAACCCTCAAAGTTTTACAACTTCTAAAATATCCCTGATTTGTTAACTTTTACAAATTTACCCCAGTTTGCGAAAAATTACCGAAATACCCCTGAGGCCAAAAATTTCCAAAAGACCCCCAGATTTCAAATTTTTTCCAAATTACTCCGGGACTTTGAAATTACCAAAATACTTTTTGACAAAATCACCAAGGAACTTTTTCTTTTGACAAATTACGAAAATACCCCCAGTAGGACAAAATTACGAAAATACCCCTAGGTAGTGGAAAAACAACAACAATGAAAACTACAGCATTTCTCTGAATGAACGAATGTTCATAATTGATTGATGGATGTATGAATGTAAAGACTGTGTGCATGTATGAATACGAAAGAACCACTCCTAAAATTCTTTCCATAAAAATTCTTCGCGGGTAATCAGTGGAATAAAGACAAATTCATAAAATTCTCTTAAATCAGATTAAATCGCGACGTTAGAAATACGTGCTAGGGGACGTGAACTTAGAGATTGTGCCTAGAAAGCATGATGGTTCTATTAAGATCAGAGTGCGCAGCGTAAGCATAGTGCGGTGAGAAGGATGGTACGACTGTTAGTAAGTAATTTCGAGGACGAAATTATTTTTAAGGAGGGTAGAACTATAACATCCTAGATTATGGGTTATGCGTTTGTGCATAATTCATGAGTTAGTAGGTTTTGGCAGTATTGGAAGTGTATTAAGGGTTTTTAGAATTTTAGGATGGAAGAAGAAAGCTTTGGAAAATTATTGGTTTTTAAGTAAAAAGTGGAGCTAGGTAAATGAGGCTTTAAAAGAAACTCCGTGTGAAGGATGACACAAGGAACCATGTGGTAAAATGGCATGTTTTATGAATTATGAATGTGTTATGTGAATTCTAGAAATAAGGAAATGTATGAAAATATATGGAAATGTATGGAAATGTATGGAAATGTAAGGAAATGTGAGGAAATGTATGGAAATGTATGGAAATGTAAGGAAATGTGAGGAAATGTATGGAAATGTAAGGAAATGCAAGGAAATGTAAGGAAATGTCTTGTCTTGGAAATGTAGGAAATGTCCTCAAAATGTAAAGGAATAAAGAGGAAAGTGAACATTTTAGGAAACCTAGAAATGTAAGAAATGGTTCAAAAATGGAAAGTACACATTTTTGGAAACTCAACATTTTGGAAATCAACATTTTAGGAAACTCAACATTTTGAAAATCCAACATTTTAGGAAACTGAACATTTTTGAAACTTGGAATGTAAGAAAAATGGCAAGTTCTGAGCCGATCGAAAATTTTAGGAAACTTAGAAATGACCCCAAATGATGAGTTTTAAAGTTCAAAATAGGAAATAAGGGCTAGAGGGCCTTAAAAGAAAAAGTTGGAGAAGTTTGACACACAAACGGGCTAGGAAAAGTGGCTCTAAAAATGTCACTTAGGGCCTATGGAAATGGCGCCATGTGCAAGAGTCTGTTGGGCTTGGGTTCGAGTCACTTGGGAAGCAAATAAATAAGTTTAATTTTTGCTTCCTGAAGAAAATTGAGGTGGACGGCATGGGTTTCTAGAAAAGGAAGAGTTTTATTTGCATAAATATGTGAATAATAAGAGATAAATAAATGAGTTTTATTCACATAAATATGTGAATAATAAGAGATAAATAAAGGATTATTTTCTAAGGAGATAATTGAGGAGATAATTGATGGATTAAAGGCTTTTATCTTTTAAATAAAAGAGATAATATTATCAAAAGAGGAGTGGTGGCCAAATAAGGGACTCTTTGGTGATAACTTTGTCTATAAAAGGAAGGAGAAAGGGCTACTCCTCGCTTTTTCTTCTTTCTCTCTCTCTGCCAAAATTTTTAGGGGTTTTCTCTCCTCTTCTTTTCCTTTTCCTTTGGCTAGCCGAATTCTCTAAGTCCCCTCCTCTTCTAGTCAAAACCAAAAGCATTATTTAATCTAGCCAAACTCACTAAAAAGCCAAAATCTTGTGGTAACAGGAGGAGTTGTCGATTTCACCAAGCAAAGGTAAGATATACAAATATTTGGTTAAGGTTATGATTTATGTTTTCAATGTTAGATTAAGTCTAACATAAAGCTATAGGGATTTCGACAGGGCATATAAAGGAATCCTCCTCGATTTGGAATGTGTGAGTGTTAGTCGATTTCAAGGGAGAAGGAAACAAATCTCCGGGATTTGAATAATCATCAAATCGGCATCAAAGGTAAGCTTTTAGAATACAAATCCCATTAGGATTTGGTTTTTAGGCCAAATAAGGCATTTAATGTTTTCTTATGTAATGGCTTAATATAGCAACATGAGATCTAAACTTTAGATCGGAAATTTCTTGGATTCAAGGAATCTATTAAGCGAAAAAGGTGTGTACCCTTACTAACCCTCAATATGATGGCAATAATTATTTTGAATATGAATATGCATAAGATTATGAATGTGGCTAAGTGCCCTAATGTGGTACAAAAAGTACTCAGGTACGTTTCCTACTTCTGATAGGATTATGAATATGTTATATCTTCAACATGTGAATATGTATTATGAATGAGAAATAAGATATGTATAAATATTTGGGGCATATGGGATATATGTGAAAGGGGAAGAATAGGTGTTGACTTCAGTCTCACCAACGAAGGTGTTGGTTTCGGCCTCACCAACGAAAAAATGGTGGCTACGGCCCCATTGTGTGAACATGATAACTAGGTGTTGACTTCGGTCTCACCAATGAAGGTGTTGGCTTCGGCCTCACCAACGAAAAAATGGTGGCTATGGCCCATCGCGTAAATATGGTAACTTCGGTTACATTATCTGAACATAGTGTCTAATGACACAACGTATATGGGCGATGAGCACGTCGACTGCAGCGACTGCCTTCGATGGTGAGTAGCGGATGGAGGGTCGACTTAGTAGTCCCCACGGTGTGCAGGTTGGTACGGGTGGTGTGTAGCGGATGGACCTTTAGGTTTGGGTTTGGGTTGCATCATTATTTGATTTGAATATGCTTTGATATGAATATGTATGCCTGGAATGTTGATTGTTAGTTTGTGTACACATTGAGTCTGTTGACTCACCCCTTTGTGGGACTAATTTTTTCAGAAATGAGCGAAGAATGGACCGGGTCGGCAGGAGCTAAAGGTGGCTATGCATCACTTGAAGAATTTATTAGAATTTGGACTTTACTCAATTTTAGTATTTTCAATTTTATCTTTGGATTTGAATGATGTAATAAGGCCATAAGGCCCAAGATGGATGGTTTTATTTCCCTGCTTTTATTTTCAGTTGTTATGTTATGAATTATTTTTGACTAAGGTTAATTAAATTTATTTTTAAAAATAAAGCCTAAATTGTTTTGTCACCAAAATTAAATGTTTTCTAAATTAAATAAATGGGTTTCCAACCTAAGCCCAACCCAAAACCAATATCTTCTAAAAATTCACAAAAATTTTCTAAGTAACAAAAGAATTTGACGCCGATTTTCTTAAGGAACATACCAGATCCGGTTCAGGCTCGTGGGCCGGGTGTGGGGTGTTTCAATCTGTGTGTTATTTATTTTATTTCTTTTTTCTTTGCGATATATTTGTCATTATCGATGTTATATATTTTTCAGAAATTGGTATCAGAGCTTTCGGGTTTTTCATCTCGATCACGGTAATGGCGTCTTTGAAGTATGAAATTTCGCTGTTGGATCGCAACACCAGATTCGCGTTGTGGTAGATAAAGATGCAGGCAGTTCTTGCACAGATGGATTTAGAGGAAGCCCTACTAGGGGTATATAAGATGCCTTCGACATTGACGGAGGAAGAGAAAAAGTGCAAGGATCGAAAGGCGTTAACACAGTTACATATGCATTTGTCTAACGAAATTTTGCAAGATGTGATGAAGGAGAAGACTGCTGCGGCATTATGAAAGAGGCTAGAACAAATATGCATGTCGAAAACTCTAACTAGCAAGTTGCATATGAAGCAATGTCTTTATGCTCATCGTTTGGAGGAAGGTGCGTCTGTGCACGAACGCTTAACAGTGTTTAAAGAAATTCTCTCAAACTTGGAGGCCATGGAGGTTCAGTATGATAAAGAAGATCTAGGGTTGATTCTACTTTGTTCATTGCCTCCGTCTTATTCAACCTTTAGAGACACGATTTTATATAGTCGCGAGTCTCTCACAGTTGATGAGGTTTATGATTCTTTAACCTCGTATGATAAGATGAAGCATCTTGTGGTTAAACCCGACTCTCAGGGAGAGGGTCTCATTGTTCGTGGGAGACAAGATCGGAATGCTGATGATGATCGTGGAAGGACACAGGATCGAAATCCTTGCGGTAAATCTAAGGGTAGATCAAAGTCTTCAAACAAAGGTAAAACTTGTAACTTCTGCAAGAAGAAAGGGCACATTAAATTTGAATGCTATAAGCTACAAAATAAGATCAAAAGGGGGGCTACGAATCAAAAGGGAAAATAACCAGAAAATTCCGATAAAGCTAATGTTGTAGAAGACTACAGTGATGGTGAACTTCTAGTCGCTTCAGTCAACAATTCTAAAGTGAGCGAGGAGTGGATACTTGATTCGGGTTGCACCTTCCACATGTGTCCCAATCGGGATTGGTTTACAAATTACGAAACAGTGTCTGAAAGTGTTGTTTTGATGGGAAAAAATGCTGCATGTAAAATTGCAGGTGTTGGAACAATTAAAGTTAAGATGTTTGATGGAGTTGTCAGAACACTTAGTGACGTATGTCATGTTCCAGAATTGAAGAGAAATTTAATTTTGTTAAGTACTTTTGATTCAAAAAGGTACAAATACACAGCTGAAAGTGGGATTTTGAAGATTTCCAAAGGTTCCCTCGTTATGATGAAAGGGCAGAGAAAGACTACCAAGTTATATGTTTTGTAGGGTTCTACTGTTATTGGTGATGCAACTGTCGCTCCCTCTTCCTTGTTAGATGATGATATTGCTAAACTTTGGCATATGCGCCTAGGGCATATGAGTGAGAATGGCATGGCAGAATTAGGCAAAAGTGGACTTCTTGATGGGCAAGGAATTTGCAAACTGAAATTCTGTAAGCATTGCGTTTTTGGGAAGCAAAAGAGAGTTCAATTCACCAGAGGAATCTATAACATGAAAAGAACGTTGGAGTATATTCATTCTGATCTGTAGGGACCATCAAGAGTGCCTTCAAGAGGTGGAGCTAATTATATGCTAACTTTTATTGATGATTTTTCCAGAAAATTTTGGGCATTCTTCCTGAAGCAGAAAATTGATGTGTTTTCTGCATTTAAGTCTTGGAAAACTATGATTGAAAAACATACGGGAAAACAAATAAAATACCTCCGCTCAAACAATGGCTTAGATTTTTGTTTTGATGAGTTTAATGAGCTGTGCAAGTCAGAAGGGATCGTGAGACACTTGACAGTTCGTTATACTCCACAGCAAAATGGCGTTGCAGAACGAATGACAGAATGATCATGGAGAAGGTTCGATGTATGTTGTCAAATGCCAACTTACCAAAGTTGTTTTGGGCTGAAGCAGCCTTTACTGCATGTTTTTTGATCAGCCGATCTCCATCTATTGCCATTGAGAAAAAGACTCCACAAGAGGTATGGTCAGGTAATCCTGCTAATTATTCTAATTTAAAGATCTTTAGGTGTCCTGCGTATGCCAATGTTGATAATGGAAAATCGGAACCGAGATCCATTAAATGTGTTTTTCTTGGTTATAAAGCTTGTGTAAAAGGGTATAAGTTATGGTGTCCTGAAAATAGAAAAGTTGTGATTAGCAGAGATGTTGTTTTTGGTGAACCTGCTATGCTACCTAACTTATCTCTTAAAGGCTCTTCCAATAAAGAAAATCAAAAGCAGGTGGAGCATCAGATTAATACAGAGTCGACTTCTCAAGCCAGTACAAAAATTGAGAATAGAGTTACTTCTTCACCATAATATTCTATCGCCAAAAACAGAACTAGAAGAGAAATTAAACCTCCAAAGAAGTATGCCGAGGCTGATCTAGTTGCTTATGCTTTAAATGTGGCTGAAGATATAGATGCAAACCAAGAGCCATCTAATTATTCTGAGGTAGTTAGCTGTGAAGATTCAGAAAAGTGGATGTTTGCTATGCAAGAGGAGATGGAATCACTCCACAAAAGCAGAACATGAGATCTTGTGAAACTTCCTAAAGGTAAAAAGGCTGTTCGCTGTAAATGGGTGTTTAAAAAGAAAGAAGGGACTCCAAGAGTTGAAGAACCCAGATATAAAGCAAGGCTAGTTGCAAAGGGTTACAATCAAATTCAAGGAGTGGACTTCACATATGTGTTCTCCCCAGTTGTGAAGCATAGTTCGATTCGAGCTTTGCTTGGTATTGTGGCCATGCATGATTTGGAGCTTGAGCAGTTAGATGTAAAAACTGCATTTTTGCATGGAAAACTTGGGGAGGATATTTACATGCAACAACCAGAGGGTTTTACAGTCTCAGGAAAAGAGGACTATGTTTGCTTGCTGAAAAGTCTCTTTACGGTTTGAAACAGTCACCAAGACAGTGGTATAAGAGGTTTGATTCCTTTATGACTTCTCATGATTTTAAAAGAAGTAGTTTTGACAAATGTGTTTATTATTGTAAGAAAATGCAGTGATGGTTCTTTTGTGTATCTACTTCTTTATGTTGATGACATGTTGATAGCAAAGAAAAGATAAAGGAGAGATAAGAAAGGTCAAAGCCCAACTAAGTGAAGAATTTGAGATGAAAGATTTGGGACCAAAGAAAGAAAATACTTGGTATGGAGATTCTCGAGAGATAGAAAAACAAGTAAATTGTACCTAAGTCGGAAGGGTACATTGAGAAAGTTCTTTACAGAGTTCAATATGCAGTGCTAAGCCTATTAGTACTCCTTTAGCAAAATTTCATTTCGGACTTTCATCGGCTTTGTCTCCACAATCGGATGATGAGATTGAGTACATGTCACATGTTCCATACTCTAGTGCAGTGGGATCTCTCATGTATGCTATGGTTTGTTCACGTCCAGATTTATAATATGCAGTTAGTGCAGTTAGCAGATACATGGCGAATCCCAGTAAAGAACATCGAAAAGCAATTCAGTGGATTTTAAGATACTTACGAGGTACTACTGATGTTTGCTTACTGTTTGGAAGAACTAGAGATGGAGTCATTGGGTATGTTGATGCTGATTTTGCTGGAGACCTTGATAGAAGAAGATCTCTCACTGGTTATGTTTTTACAATAGGAGGTTGTGCAATTAGTTGGAAAGCTACTTTGCAAACTACAGTCGCTTTGTCTACCACTGAAGCTGAGTATATGGCTATTACTCAATGAAGACCTTCAAATCAGCACAGTATTTTGTGACAGTCAAAGTGCCATCTTCCTTACAAAAGATCAAATGTTTCATGAGAGAACAAAACACATTGATGTTCGGTATCATTTTGTTCGTGATATTATTGCTCGTGGTGATATAGTTGTGAGCAAAATTAGTACTCATGAAAATCCTGCAGATATGATAACTAAGTCACTTCCTATAACCAAGTTTGAGCATTGCTTAGACTTGGTTGGTGTTCATTGTTGAAGTTAAACCCTTAAGGAGTTTTATGGAAGAGGTGGAGAACTTGTTCGTTGAGAGTTCGCAATGAAGAACTTATTTATTGAGAATTCGTGTCAAGGTGGAGATTGTTAGAATTAAGTTACCCGAATCCTTATTTAAATAAAATACATGGTAAAATAAAATAAAAGAAGAATCCCTATAGAGTTACACTTCTTTTATTTTATTTTAAATAAGGTTTTTAAACATTATTAAACTCCATCTATTTAATATTGATTAGAATAAGGAGTTTTTAATCTTACTACACTCCTATTAGAATATGGCTTTACAAGCCTATAAATAGACATGGTCCATTCCTCTTGTAATTGATTCGAATTCGACATAGTGAATTTTCTTCTCCTCTGCCCGTGATTTTTTCCCGAAAGGGTTTTCCACGTAAAATCTGTGTGTTCTTTATTTTATTTCTCTTTTCTTTGCGATATATTTGTCATTACCGACGTTATATATTTTTCACAAAAAGAAAAAGGTTATTATCATATTATTATAAGTTTATATTTTAATTGATTAACTGTCAATGAAAACAAGTAATTCTATTTTTGTTAGCGATGTATAAATTTATATACTACCCAATGTATCTAAGATATAACTTCTAATTATTTATTTCAGAAAAATCTTCTAATTATTATTGCAACTTATAAAAATTAAAAAAAAAAAGTTTTATTATCCTTTTTACTAATTACTATGGTTAAGTTTCATTTTTACGAATTTAAATTATTATTTACAATTGAGATTGTTAGGATTAGGATTAATATTTAATTATCAAAACTAAAATCCAATATTTTATTAATGAATCACATAATAAAAACTCTCTGTTTTTTTAAAAAGAAAAGGCTCTCTTTTTTTTAGTTTTCATAAAAATAAAAAATAATAATAAAAAAAGAAAAAAATTGTAGTATGAATTGAGAACCAGTGAAGGTGGGAAGTCCAAGGTTTTAGAGTTTTAGTAGAAATAAATGGAAGAAAGAAATCAAAGATTAGTCAAACAAAATACTTTATATTGGGATAAATTCTACTAAACTCATTAACTATCTTAAAATCAAGTGGATCTTCTTTTTCACACTTCACTTAGCCGCCATCCCCACCTTGTCTCTTTATCATCATTTTAATATTCTTTTTTTTTAAATTGATTTTTTTGTGCGTTAATTGCCATTGATGTGCTTCGTCCTATTTTAATCGGGTTCCCTAATCAAGCTACACTTTGAGTCCACTAGTGGGTCAATAAAAACATTAAAACTAAAAATATATACATAAATTTTAATTTAATGTGTAGTTTTATATATGATTTCGATATGCTACACTCATGTATGTAATTTTTTATTCAATTATATATATTTATCTTTGGTTTTAATTTTGTTGTGGGGTCAAATTCTTCAAGAAAAGTTGGAAGCACTTTAGTAGACGTACAAAACTCAAAAGAGAGGTATCAATCAAGTGATACCATAGTTGTAAGTAAGGCCCTAGCTCAGTGCTTCAAGTCCCCACACAAGCTTCATAATTATTCATATACCCTATAATGATGTTAATAGAAAGATCAACATTTACACATTAGTTTTCTTGAGCTTTATAATAAGATACAAAGAATCAAACCCCCTTAAGATTCAAGATACATGACTCTAAATGACAAGTCTATGTAATAAATGAAATATTTGGATTAAACATTATAAACAAACCAATATAATATATATGTTATAAACTCATTAATCACCTTGTAAGAACTATAATATATATAATTTGTATCTCTGAATTTGATAAAGAATGAGACGGATGAATGTGGAAGCAGATCATAAAGTTTGTTCAAGTTGTGAATTTGACTTAGGGCTTTATATGTTCGGAAAGAAACTTGAATTTTGACACAACCTGAAATGAAATCGAATCCAAGTCAGATAAAATAATTAAAATAAATAACTAAAATAAAATAATAAATCAAAGATTAGAATAATAAGGAAGCAAATAAAGAAGATAAATGGAAAAGATAGAACATGGCGTGTAGAAGTCCTAAGAAGCCTTGGAAACATGAAGAATCCAAAACTCCCTTCAAACGGCTTTAATTTCCCCACCAATAAAGTAAACTTGGCAAGAAAAAGTTTGAAGATGATCCCCACAATCTGAAAAGATTCTTAAAACTCTTCTAAAAGAAATCCAAGAGAAATTCTTGGAAAGAAAACTCAAAGCGAATTTATTAACACAAAAGATAAGTTGAATAATAAGGAATTTACTGATTTGTGTATAATGCAAATGCCTATATATAGGCTAGCTAAATAAATCTAAATAAAACTCTTAAGTATACTAAAACTCTAATTAATCTAAACAAGAAGTAGTTTTAAACTAAACTTTCTTGTTTACATAAAACTCCTAAATAACTTAAACAACTTAATAATTATTAAAAAATCAGAATAATAAATTAATGAAATAATTAGAGCTAATAAATAAAATATTAGGCTCATGTATAATAAAAATTTAGCCCCAAACTTGAAAACAGTATGATTTAAACTCGAATTAAAAGCCCGAAATTCGTAAATCTTGTCATAATCACGTCAAAAAATTTTGCTCGTGCTTTATTAAAACAATCATAACTTGAGCTCCCAAACTAAAAATCGAGTGATTCAAACTATGTTATCGAAGCTAAGAGATAGATATTCGAACGCCATGAAGACATCTGAACCCAAAAATGCCTGGATCACATCCAAAAAGTTGTCACAAGTCTGCTGATTTTCCAATCTTCAAAATTATAGCTTCTGTGAATGGAATTTAATAAATTTCACCCCATCCGGGCATTTATCAGAATTCCTCTTCTCTTTAGCTAAACTTTCCCTTGTTGTTGTGTGAATAATCAGTCGCCACTTGCATTAATGGTCCATTGTTTTTCCTTTGCCAACTGCTCTCTTTCGTCGATTTTCACTCTCTTGTCCTCTCTCTTTTTTTTTTAAAAAAAAAAAATCATTTCCCTCACTCAATTCTCCTTCGACATAATAATTTTTTACTCTCTTTGTCATATTTTTTAATTTACCTATTAGGATAAGGTAGTCTTTCTTAGAAGAGATCTTGATTGGAGCCCTCTATCATTGTTGCCTCTTCGAATCTTCTCGTGTTTTGATGGAGCATTGTATCCCTTTTCTTGCCCAAGATATAATGTTCGTCCAAGTCCACTTCGCCACCTTGGTTGTTGCTAAATGGGAAGAGATTGAGGTGTGGTGACATAGCACCATATCTGCTTTTTGATGGCTTGCTTCTTTCCCTTTCGGTGATCTTTTGACATTCATTTTGGTTGCTAGAGCTTACTATCAAGGTCCTTGTGGCAATATGGCTCCCTTCGTTGGATGCGAGCATGCTGATAGTGTGGAAATAAGAGTTGATGAGCTGTGGTGCTTAATATTGTTTTATATTTGGCTATATTCTCGATTAGATCATTTTATGGGTCATGTTTTCTTTGTAATTGTAATAGCCCAAATTTCAGCGATGTCGGAAATAGTGGTTCGACACCACCAAATCCAACAAATAAACTCGTAGATTATATTATTTAATAATTACGAGCCAAATATAGCTTTTAAAAGATTTTTGAAATAGTAAATTGTGTTTTATAAAGATTTATTTGGTCAAGAAATTGAGAAAAAGAGGTATCGAGATCTCGGTGCTATAAATCGAGTCATAAATATTTTTATGAACATTTACAGAATGTCAATAAGGTAGTATTAAAATTTCGTTAGAAAATTTTGACGTTTGGGTGGTTAATTAAATAAAAAGAACTAAATTGAAAAAAAATGTAAAAGTTGCTAGAAGGATTAAATAGCTTAATTGTCAAATGAGGAAGGACCTAAAGTGCAAATAAGCCCAAAGGAGATATTTTGGGCGGCAATAGCTGAGAAAAATTAGGAAATGGGTGAAATAAGGGCAAAATTGGAAAATTGCCAAAATTAGCTAAATAAAAATGGGACCAAATTAGAATATCTAGAATTCTCTTCATATCTCTTCATTTTCATCAGCTGAAAAACAACCATGGAAGAGGGTTCAAGCTGGTTTTCATACTCTATTTTCATGTAAGTTTAATTCTTGCTTTCTCTTTGAAATTTCTATGTTTTTGGACTTTTACAATTGGGTCCAACTTACTATGTCATTAGTTTTTTATTCTATGGCTAATTTTTAAAGTTGCTATGGATGAGTACTAGGAGTATATGATGAATAAATATATAATTGAAGCTTTACTTTTGATATATGATGATTTCATTAAGTAAAATTGATGGAAATTGGTTTTAGGACCTAATTGTAAAAGAGTTTAGAATTAAGGTTTACTGCTAAATTTATGATTTTCAAGGGTTAGAAAGTAGTTTAAAATGATAGAATAAGGTATTAATTGATAAAACTAGCCCAATTGAGAGGTTAATTGGACAAGGACTGAATTGTATGAACTGTGAAATTTAGGGCAAAATGGAAATCATCACTTTGCACTAAAACACTTTTGGACAGCAGCAGTAGTCTAACTTTTAAAAATCACCAAAAAATGTAGAAATCAAATTAGAGGATGAATAAAATATGAAATTAAAGCTTATTGAGTCTAGTTTCTTGTAGAATAAATGATGTAAGCAATGAAGTTTTAAATCATGAGACATAATAGGTTTTGTGAGACAAGGGCAGAATGAATTCGGGTTCCCCTATTCTAACTTTGAAAAATCATAAACAATTGGAGAAAAATAATTAAAGACTTAAATTTATATTTTTAAAATTATGAATGAGTATATTTTCAATAGAAACAAATGAGAACATCATCTGAATTCTGTATGAGGAGATAATTAACTTTTAGTGAAGAAGGGTCGGAACTGTCAGACAGTAGAATAGGGGTAAATTTAAAGAATAAACTGTACTTATTGGCTACATAAAAAATTCTAAAATTTTTATGGTAAGAAGATATGTGAATCTAGTTTTATGGAAAATTAGAAGATCTTAATTTGGAGTTCTTTAGATTAAGATAAAAATAATTTAGTGACTATGACACGGATAAACAACTTGAATATTCACATAAATAAATAGTAAAAAATTATAGATAATGTTACTTACAAATGTGTTATTTATACTAAGGATGTGGAATGGAGAGGAGGAGGAGAAAATTATATGAATGACTTATGTATAAATTGATCATATGCCCGATTATAATTGATAAATGTTGAATTAGAAATGATACAATGTTTTATTTCAAATATTTATTATGAAACTAAGATTATCGTTATGGTATAAAAATCGAATTGTAAGTTCGTGTAACTTGAATTATATTCTTAAATGCTTGAAATGTATGTTATTGATGTGAATATGATTTGAATGTTCATTGTATGAAAATTGATGAAACATTGATATATTTGATAAAAAGGGGAAGAAATCCCGGTTGAATGAAAGGAAAATTCGATGGATCTCTGAAAAGAAATTGAAGGTAAAAAGGATCTAGCCCAGATAGGTGATCCTATCCTGATATAGCTCTCCCGAAGAATATGTGAAAAAGGGATTTAGCCCAGACAGGTAATCCGAATTAGGGTCTAAATTTAGCCTGGACTGGTAATTCAGACCCAAGCTCATTAGAGTAATTGTCGTTGTAGAGGATTTAGCCTGGACTGGTAATCCCAACAATACTCTATAAGTTTATATTACAGGGGATTTAGCCTGGGCTGGTAATCTCGTTGTAAGGATGAGGTTCGTGGGAGTATGTTCTCTGAAATGGAAATGTGCGCACATGAATATGAATTGAAAGACCCGGATTTATACACTAAAGTGTACCCCTGAAAATCCGTCGAAATTCTGAGAAATTTAACGGGATAAATATGGAAAAATAACAAGATTTGCACCCCTGAAAATCCGTCGAAATTCTGAGAAATTTAACGGGATAAATATGGAAAAATAACAAGGGAATGCAAATCATGGCATTGATGAGCTCATCAATCATGGTATATATTATGTGATATAAGGAAATACGAGTTGATGAGACATGAACATAGAACTTAGTTGATGAATGAATTCACTTATGATTATATATTTGTACACCCATGTGTGTATTATCCGTATGAATTGGTATTCCAAATGAGTTAATGAGAAGAGTTCTAATATGAAATTGTTATAAAAATGTGTATGAAATACGGAGATATGATTGCTATATGTTAAATGAATACATAATGTGAAAAAGTATAAGTAGAAGAGAAATTTAATGAGAATTGAGCCTATATACGTTTCTTGTTAATTATATGAAGTGTGCAAAAAAAATGGTATTAAGTATAAGGCTCGGTAGAATATCTTAAATTGGTTTTTGTATGTATTAAATGTGGGTGAAGAATACGAATCAAATGAGGGAGAAATATGGTTTGGAAAATAGCCTTATTTGTGAAAATTAACTTTACCACACGGCCTAGCAACACGGGCGTGTACTAAGGTCGTGTGACCCGAGTTCCTTCATAGATGCAAGTCAGAGATTTACACGCCTCAGAGACATGGCCATGTGAGCCGCACGGCCATGCCACACGGGAGTGTCCCCAGTCACACGGGCGTGGGACCCTTGTAAATGAAATAAGTTTTGGTATTTTGCGAAAAAATTTATACGATTCTGATTTAATCCCGACCCGATCCTAAGGCATGGTTTGGACCTCGAGGGTCCATTAAAGAAACTTTTATAATTAATTTTGATATTGAGTGATAAATGGTTTAAATTGTCTGTAAGAGTTCTGTACTCCTCGATAATGCCTCGTACTTTATTCCGAAAACGAATATGGGTAGGGGGTGTTACAGTAATATTTTCGCCTCTTCATCGAATAAAGTTGAAAAAGCACACTACTTTGCAGATGTTGAACTTTTTTTTTTGTTGAAAATGATGTTGTAACAATGGTTTCTATAACACCTCTCACTTTTCCTAATGTATGGTATGAATGAAAGTTGCGACCAGAAATTTTCAGAATTAACAAAATTTTTCCTTCATGAAAACAACAATTTCACTACATATTAGTGTTCTTTAAATCAAATTGGAAAATTTTAGAAAGATTAATATGATTATAAATTGATTTGGGTAATCGACTTAAAATGAATTCACTCAGGTTGATAAAAATGGGAGTTTCATCGTAATTTAAAACTTACAAAATTTAAATAAAATTAAAAAATAATATAAAAACATTTTGAAGTTTTAAAATCAACTTAAAACTATTTAGAAACATTTTTCAGGTGATCTAAGGTGCCAGGGGTCAAGTATGAGCCTTGTGCTAGAAAAATTAGCTTTGAAAATAGTTTCCTTGCACAATGGAAAATAAAAAAAATTTGAAAATCGACCCGGTTTGTGATATTTGTAATAATAAATCCTAGACCGAAATCGTTCCTGTGTTTTTAGATAGACGGACCCTTATTGTTCTTGGCTTTCAACCAAATCATATTCTCCACTATTCTTGTACCATGAATTACTTCGAGTATGGGCTTGAACGATTCAAATCAAACACAAAAAAGTAGAAACAATTTTCTTTTCTTTTAGGATGAAAACAAAAATTCTCTTCTTAAATAGAAACCACAAGAATTGTTATTCCGGAAAAATATATTTAAGTTAAGAATAAATTCTCTCTATTTTTCGAAAAAGTAACAATATCTTAAAGTTGTGTTTGTAGCTTTACCAGTGTCATCTATTTATAGGAAGAAGGTAGAACCCTTGTTGAATTGTAGAAATTTATTTCAACTAGAAAATCGAACTCCTTGTCTAATTATGAGTATAAGTGGTGGAAACCCTAGTTAATATTAACTAGGGTTAGCTGTCCACCCCATTAAATGTTGGAAAAACGGGTTTGAAAAACGCGACGGAAAATAAATTTAGGGAAAAACCAGAGTTTTAAAATTTTTCCAAAACAAGATCTTGGTTGTGATATCTAAAGTAATAAACACTTAATCAAAATTGTACCTTTTCAATTCATCTAGGATAAGCGCTTTGGCCGAGTAGTCTTCTTCGCTATCCTCAAGTTCACGTCTGTCGAGTGTGGTCTCACTTCGAGTCAGAAATTTTTTTCACAAAAATTACTAGTGGGGTAATTTTGCAATTTCTCTAAACTTTTAGGTCAAGTTGTAAATCAAAAAAATGTCTCTAGAAATTTTCTGGAATAACCTCTTTAGAGAATTTTCTCTCTACAAATTTCTCTTGAATTCAAGTGTGTAATTAATGACCCAAGGTTGTCTTTATATAGAGAGAGTTTAGAGAGTTCAACTATGATTAAACTTAATCACTTTAATACTAAATTAATAAAATACTGTTAAGTATTAAATTTAATTTAATATTAAACAATTAAAATAATATTATTTTTGGAATAGTTAATCTTAAATTAAATTCTCTGGTAGAGTCCTAGTAGGAGTGTAACTCTTCCACAGCTCAACCACCGATGACCAACCACCGCTGACCACCGAGACTCCACCGTCGCAGCCACTGGCACCATCGTGTCCAATGATGCAGGTGTGACACCCTTAAGGCACCCAAGCTAGTTCGGTCTGGGTCAGTGATGACATGACCGGTCCGGTCTAGCCACCGGTTGGACTGTCACCTGGTTTTAGATATCGGGCCCGGTTCGACCAGTTTTTGGGTATTGGTGATTTTAAGCTCTCAGGCCCAACTTATGATCTCAGATCTGATTTTCAAGTTAGTTACCCATGGGGCCAATTGTCTGACTTGAAAATTAGTTTCTAAAAATATCATCTTAATTTTAATTAATTTGATTAATTTAATTTCACTTGATCCAAATTAATTTTTCCAAAAATCACTTAGATTTTCTGTAACACCCCCAGACCCGGCCCAGACGTAAGGGCTGAATCCGGTGATGTCACATCAAAGGGATAATTCAAAACGACTTCGCTTAGTTAAAACTCAAGTTTAATGTTTAGAAACCCAAAATCTATGCAACTTGTTAAGTTATGATGAAAGCCCATGTTTTAAGAAAACGTCCATATGTTATAGTTATTTCGAAAACCATGTTAAACTTTAGAAATTTATTTAAGTTTAATAATTAAGCAGTTGAAACAATAATAACCTAAAGGTAAAGTCAAGTTGGAGATACTAGGCCTTATTACATCCCAATGTAAATAAAACAAAGTCATTCGAAACAAATAAACAAAAACTTCTAAGTATCTTGCAGTGTGGCCATCTCCGAGTCCTCTCCCACGTTGAGCCGTCTACTGAGGGTCACCTGAAAAGTTTAATAAAAGGGTTTGAGTTTCGAAACTCAGTGTGTACGACCCTTGGTAATCCAATCAACATACAATTATCACATTGGGCTTAAGCCCTATCAAAATCGGTGGTCTTAGGCCTTAGCCCACAATGACCTCGTATCATATCAGTATCATACGAATGCAATGCTCCCATCCCAAATCCAACCCTTCACTCCATTTCCCTTCCAACCCTACACTCCTGTGGGGATATAAATATCAACCCACACTCCAAAGGTAGCACCAACAGCGGCACTACTCAAACGTTGCAGCAAGGCTGCTAAGCATATAATGGGCTTAAAGCCACCGGTGGATCTACGATCGTCAAGCGACTATGCGATCCTCACATATCTTCCTCCTATCATCAAACCCACTCAAGTGCAACATATATCTCATGAATGCAACATACACATTTTCACACATTAAGCATCTAGGGGTTTTTTAGTCATTTCACTACCTAGGGTATTTTTGTAAATCTACCCTACAGGGGTATTTTTGTAATTTCTTTCATCTCGGGTTTTAGTTATGAACTTTGACCCATCAACAAGTCCTTGCGGCTAAAGTGAACAGACACTATGCACCAAGTAGGATCCCAGAGAAGAGGAGGTGGGTCACTAGGACCGCTTAAGTACTAAGCTCGCCCTAGATCCAATCCTAGACATGCATATGTCCATTGCCAAACTCTAACCTAGCGACTTGTCCACAAACATGTTTGATTATTAAATTAAGTTTTATGCTATTTAAAAATTTATCAGAACTAGGCCTAGAGTCCATTAAAACCCTAGCATGCATTTCTAAAATCACATAAGGCCCACTAAGCCCAATCATGTCCATATAGCCCATTAAGCCCAATCATGTTTATATAGCCCATTAGGCCCGATCTTAATCAAATCACACAACTATCCATATCAACCGATCATTCAATTTCACATATCAACTCTTGCCGATTTGGGCCCACGAGCTCGGTAGGCCTATTTAGCCCCGTTTGGCTCGGTTGGCCAAACAGTGGCTCGAGACCATGAGATCACTCTCTTGGCCTCGGTAATCGTATCGGTGTTCTCACACGAATGTTCGCACGCTCGTGTGGTTGCCGGTGCCAGCCTTTCGACTTTTCGGCATTCTAATTTTTCGGGATTTTGACTTTTGTCGATTTGTCGTGTGTGAAGTGTATGTACACACCTGGTTAATGGGACGTGCTACACTATCCCCAGCCTTGAACCTACAACCAATACCAATCTCCAATCAATCACACACTTAACCACAATATTTACCGAAAAACTGAAACCTTACCATAACCCTACCGTGTGCCACCAGTTCTAGTAGCCCTTCTTTAGCTACTATTCACGAATATCCCTTAGATCTGTACCCACACATATTCTATCAAAAATCAAGTGACTCATATTCCACGCAAGTCACCTCTATAAGCCACACTTACATTCGGCCACTTACTAATCCACAATTGAGACGGGTACACTTACCACTTGCTAGCGATCCTTACCACGCTTGTGATCTTTGAACCCTACCCTTGTTAATACAAGGTTAATGACAAGAAAGAGTTAGATAGCCCTCTAGCTTTTACCAAAACACACTAAAGGAGGTTGACTAAGTACTTACTGAATCCAACCTTTGATCCTGCGGCCTAGATAACTACTGAACGAGATCCGACTTTCAAAACTTGATTAAGAGTAGATAACAGCAACCGGTTTGTGATGGAGAAAAATAACAAGGAATCGGCAAAAAGGAATGATGGTTTTCGGCAATGGAAGAAACAGAATAAGGGGGAGAACAGAAAAGTAATGGAAAACCCAAGGAACCTTTCAAAGGAATTCGACACCCCCCTTTTATAGCCAAAAGCCGAAACTACCTTCCCCCAAAGTCCCATTCGGCACCAACACATCACACTTCTCAGATCCTAACTTTTCTCCCTGATAACTCCTCAATCTCATCCTAAATTTTCTCCAAGATAAGCTCCTACAATCTCTCCACGACCATTTCAAACCTCTCATCCATCAGATTTTCACTGCAACACAAACTCTAGCCGTCCTGACAGCAAAATAAATACCCCAATAAAATACCATGCCACTACTCGAACCTTGGACTCCCTTGCCTGCTAATGATGCCACCTCCTGCTCCCTAAGTGGCGCCACTTTGCCACTACACCACAAGCTCCTTTGTGTCACTTCTCTTCCTCATTTATTTAAAAGGCCTACTAACTGAAGTTACAGTTCCCTTGAGGCTAAAACCAAAATTTTTCCTATACCCTTACTTGATCCCAGAACATCTCCAACACCCTTAGACACTCCAAATTCATTAACCCTCAAAGCCCACATGCCAATTGTCATTTTCTCGCTCACTTAAAAATTTTCTGAGACCCAAATCCCAAAAAGCCCAATTCTACTAGGCCCAAATTCGGGGCGTTACATTTTCCAAATTAATTTTTCAAGAAAATTTTTTAATCAAATTCTCTAGTTGAACAATTCTTACGACCACCTAATTTAATTCCACATCGATTAAATCGACTCAATTAAATTATTCCCAAAGTTGTAGAATTTTCTTCTAATTCAAATGCAGTTCGATCAAGATTTTGTTGAGCTAGCGGAGGGATTAATCAGACATATACAGTTAGGCTCTACTGATTGAAATTATATCTAGAAGCATCGTTCTGATAATTCACAATTACTTAATCATGGAGTCAATCTACAAGAAGTGCAATGATTGAAAACTCCATATTGTATACTATTTAAGAAAGCAATTCATACAACTGCTTTGTCCAATGACCTCGTCATGTGTATGTTACCCTCATATAATATCCTTGATTCCTTTGAGTGAAATCCATTCACTCAATACAATCCTATTTTATCTCATTGTCACCATTGTGTCTTCTTAATGATTAATATGATTACTGTCAACAAATGACTGTGATAAATTGCTTGTTCGAGAATAAGCAACCCGTGGCCATGTTTCATATTTATCAATCCACACAATGCTAATGAGATGATATCATTAACTCTTTAATTGAGCTATGAATTCCACTGTTGTTAGTAAAGCCATGTACACTCCTAACCCGTACCCGTCGCCGGAATAAGGTTATAGAGCATTACCGGAGTTTATAGAGTGATTTCATATAATTCATGTCATTTACTTTTCATATCCAAAATTAATCATATTGTCCCTTGAATGGACCCTTGAGACCCAATTTAAACATTAGAATCAAGTCAGGACTAAATTGGGAACTCAGAAAATTTCTTGCAAAATTTCAAAATTTTTCTTATATACGGGGTCACACGTCCATGTGGGTAGGCTGTGTAGCTCACACGGCCATACGACATGTCCATGTCTCAGGCCGTGTGGGCATTCAATTTGAAGCACACGGTCATGTTCTAGCCCCTGTCCTTACCCGTGTATCTCCCTGACTTATGCCACACAGTCTGCCACAAGCCCGCGTGCTAGCTCGTGTAGTCAATTTAATTTTCACAAATTAGGTGCAGGTTTCACACGGTCGAGACACACGTCCGTGTACCACAAATGGCTGAGACATACGTCCGTGTCTCCATCTGTTTGCCCAATTCTAAGCATTCTGTTTCTCAATTTTAGGATCCAGGGGACAAACGGCAAAACCACATGCCCATGTGCCAGACCGTGTGTCACACACGGTCAATACACACGCCCGTGTGTCTACCGGTGTTGACAAAATAAGGCCATTTCCTAGCCTTATTTCTCACCCAAATTTAACCTTCAACCTGCAACAACATTTTCATATATTTGCCAAACAATTCAAGTCATATGAATCAAGCAAATATCATTAATTTATATAAAATAGTATCACATATTCATATGATCAAGCTTACCTTCTTGTGATGATTTATATTTTACTCTAATTCAATTTAACCAAACCTTATACATGTATGTATTAAACATGATATAATTTTATATTATCATACCAAAATATACCATTACTAGCCATTCCAATGGCTAGATTACAAACATCCATTTATATATCATCATTGGTAAAATTAGCTTATACATGCCATTATGTCAAAGTAGGTTTTCTATTTATACCAAAACAAGCTGGAGGATAGTCTGATGATACACCGACCGATCTCCAACCTTTATAAGCTTCTAAGCACTATAAAATAGATAAAAGAAAACTTAGTAAGCATTTAATTCTTAGTAAGTTTGTATAACGGGAATTTAACTTACCATATATTTACATTTAAGTTAAGTATACAATAACGCATCCAAACAATTTGGCTCAAAGCGTAAAACACAACTTCACAAATCATGTTAGTCAAATAATTCACATAATACCAAGAACATGGATGAGCTCATCATTTAATGTCTTTCATATTCATATGTTTTCCATAATATTATTCCATATTACATGTACACTTTGATGACAAATCATTTCAAATTCAGTTTAGCCATGTAAGAACTTTACCTGTTGAATTTATTAGAAATATCGATGGATACACTCATATAGTACACTTTAGTGTACACTACTATTTTTCATCAATTCATTTCCAGGGGTACCCAATTAGGGCACATAATCGGGAAGCACACTCTCGAGCCTTGTAACGGGAAGCTCACACAGAGCCATTTCGGGAAGCTCATAAAGAGCCTATCGAGAAGCTTATATGGGCTATATAACGGGAAGCTCATAAGAGCCATAATCGGGAAGTTCACAAAGAAACTTATCAGGAAGTTCACAAAGAACCATATCAGGAAGCTCTAGATAACCAATATCAGGAAGTTCAAGCGAGCACTATCGGAAAGCTCACAAAGAGCCAATTTAACTGGAAGCTCATGAAGAGCCTTTAATCGGGATGCTCATAAGAGCTAAGGTGTGTCTACAACAAATGTAGGATCACAACCTATCAGGATGCTTCAAAGAGCTATAACTGAAAGCTCACTGAACCATATAGTCGGAAGCTCGAGAGGGCTAATAACGGAATGCTCTTTCAAGCCATGGTGTATTCACAACATATGCTGGACCACAACCAATTCGGGAAAAACTTGTATCCATCGAATTTCACCTATTCAACAATTCTTGGGTATATCATATATATAATTATTTTTATTTATATAACAAATTCATAATTCACATATACAACATTCAATTCAAACATTAGAATGTACACAATTTTGTTACACGAACTTACCTCGATACTTGTTCGTATACGAAATCTACTAATCCGAAACTTTTTGCTTCCCTCGATCCAACTTACTTAGTATTAGGTATTTCAGGATCTATATAAATAAATTTAACATCAATTTAATCCATTTCATACTCAATTTAATTCAATTCACATCCTAGGTAAAATTACTATTTTGCCCCTATACTTTTTACAAATGACGATTTCATCCCTAGGGCTAGGAAAATGAAATTCATGCAATTTAATCCTTATTCTGAGCCTAACCAAAATATTTATATAACTTTTACAGCACATGTATTTCACAAAATTTAGAATTTTTCCAACTTTTACATCTTTACAATTTAATCCCTAAATCATATTTTCATCAAAATTCACTTTATAAAAGTTGTTTATCTATCAACAACCTTTCATTATCTACCATAAATTTCACAATTTAAGCATATTCATCCATGGAAAAACTTCTATACTTTGATAACTTTTCAAATTAATCCCCAAAATAGATGATTAAACTATCCCGATCTCAAAAATATAAAAATTACTAAAAACGGGAAAAGAAAACATACCTAATTAAGCTTGATTAGTTTCCTTTCTCTCTCCTAGGGTTTCCATAGAATTTTTTGGGGATGAAGATGATATAAAATGATACTATTTCTATTTAATTATTTATCATCCATTAATTTTTCCACTTTCCAATTTAGTCCTTGCCTTTTTCTAATTTTCCATGGATGATTCATAAAAAAATATCTACTAACGTTTCTTTAATGATCTAATTACCATATAAGGGCCTCAAGTTTTGAATTCCATAGCTATTTGATCCTTCTAGCTATTAGAATTTAACTTTTGCATTCTATGCAATTTGGTCCTTTTCCTAATTAAACACATAATCAGTAACATTTTCTTATCAGAATTTTCATAGGAATGATGCAATAATATTAAAATAAATTTCCTCTCTGACTCGGATTTGTGGTCCCGAAACCACTGTTCTGATTTCACTGAAAATAGGTTGTTACAAGCCATGCCATACACAAATCATGTACCCAACATACCTGGCTATGGGTTCGATCATCTTTAGAGCATAAGCCTCCACTTATATCAAAGTACATGAGTTGTATACGCATGATCAGTGACTAACTCAATATTTAGGTAAATCACATCATAAACGTCATAAGTAAATTAATTCACAAACAGTTTCAGAATTAATTCATCTTGGGTCTAGCCCATTGTTTCGTTCTACCAATGAATACATCTATGTCTTTACTCGTGGAGTCAACTACTCTGATAGCCAGACTAGCCATATCCCCAGTTGGAATTTTAGATGACATAATAATCCTTATCAGTATTTGAATCAAATGCTCACTTTGATTCTTTTACGGGATTACAGACTCATTTAGATTATTTACTGAATTAAGTTGTCTTTCTCGCAATGTAAACATTTTTTACAATGCCACTTATCTTCAGTTTAAACTTTAGACAATCAATGAGCTAATATGTTCTTGTCACAATTTCGCTATGCATACAAAATATAAAAGACATAAATACAAAAGACATAATAGTGAAATGTGAAATTATCTTTATTTATTTATTCATCGTTGAAATAAATAGAAAATAGTTACATATTTACTACAAGTTGTGCACATTTCCCAATATTAACATAAGAGGCTTTTGGGCCTCTTCCATATCAGGTACAATTACAAGTACTTCTTGGGCTTTTAACCCAATACTTTATAATTTGATTCAACTTAATATTTTTTTTCTATTTCCTAAAATAAAATCTAATAAATATATATCAAATAATTTTCTCATCCCAATTTTATCATCGATAAAATCATGTCAATTTTTCCCATAGCAAAATTTTGAGAAAATATATTTAATATTTAACCATTCAACTTGTTCACTATGACTGAATGGTTTATTTTCATTTTTGAGCTTTAAAATAACTCAAAAACGTAAACTCATTCTTCCTATCACTTTTGAGAAATTAGTGTTTATTTGCAAATGAATTATTTCTCATTTTCATTTCCATTTTTAGAAAACCACATTCATTTCTAAATGATTCCATTTCTCCATTTCGGAGAAAACCATAATCATTTTTTAATGTTTTCCATTTCTCTATTTCTATTCATTCCATTCATTTTGATTCAACATGCAATTCATTTTTGGTTTCAACGAGCCAGCGGAGGGACTGATTGGACTATGAAAAACTCTCTTTCATCGATTCTCCCTCTCTTATCCTCTTTTTTTTTTTCATTTCCCTCACCCAATCCTCCTTCGACATTATAATTTTTTGCTCTCTTTGTCATTTTTTTTTACATTTAGCTATTAGGATAATGAAACACCCCAAACCTGGCCCACGAGCTTTGACCGGATCTGGTATGTTCCTCAAGAAAACCGGTTTCAAATTCTTTTGTTACTTAGAGAAAACTTGTGCGATTAAAAAAAAATATTGTTTGGGTTGGGCTTGTGTTGAAACAGACTCGATTTTATTTTTGGAAACCCCTTTTTTAATATTAAGTGATAAAACAATTAGGATTTAGTTTAAAGAAATTTTTACTTAAACTTTAATAAATAAGGTTCCTAAACATAATAAATAATCATAAATGTAAAATGATTCAACTATGGCCTTATGGCCTTATTACAACAAATAATTTCCAAATAATTCAAGTACTTAAAGAAAAACTAATAGTTCCATAAAAATAAAGACTTCATGTTGAGCATGGCCACCACAAGTTCTGCCGTCTCGGTCCATCACTGCTCATCACCTGAAACATGGTCCCACAACGGGGTGAGTCAAACAGACTCAATGTGTACACGACACTAAACCATAATAGAATTAGGCATACAAGAGTTACATATTCAGAACAATGAATACAAGTTATGATGCATTCCCAAACCCAAACCTAATTGTCCATCCGCTACACACCCCCGTCCTGCCAGTCACACCGTGAGGACTACTAAGTCGACCCTCCTTCCGCTACACACCAAATTACTGTGGTCCTAGGTCACCACTTTCAGATTACTGTGGTCTTAGGTCACCACTTTCAGATATCACGGTCTTAGGTCACCATGTTCGTGGTCTTAGGTCACCACATTCACTTCCCCTCTCAAACAAACCCATATGCCCCATATAATAATAGGCATAAATATGCCAGAGTTCACATTCTTATCATATTCTCATATTACTAATAACATTTTTCATATTCCTAGTAGGAGTAGGAAACGTACCTGAGTACTTAGTACCATAACATGATACCTTAGCCACTTTCATATTCTTAATGTCACATATTTTAATTAAACATGCCATAAAACGTATTATGAAGTAGTGTGGGGTACACACCTGATTCGCTTAAAATTTCCTTGAGATCCCGAAAAGCTTGATCTAATGCTTAGATCCTTAATCCCTACATTGATTTATCACTTATTACCTTAATAAAAAGCCATTCGGCCAAAATTCTAAATCCTAGTAGGATTAGTATTCTTGCCTTGTTCCCGATTGGAACACCAACAAATCCTGAAACTGTTCCTTGTTTCCCTAGGAATGTCGAAATCCCTAAAACCTTACGTTAGACTTAATCTTAATCATCAAAACATAAATCAAGGCCTTTGACCGAATATTCACATGTCTTACCTTAATCTTAGAAATCTCGAATACTCCTCCTTTTAGTCAACTACTCTGATAATCCCGAAAGATCCTTCCATATTCGGCAACCATAATATGTATGGGGTTAGATTATCTCTCGGCTAATCTAAAAGAAAAGAATGGAAATCAAACTTGTTCTTACCTTTGAAGAAATCAACAGCACCTATGCTTGAAGCCCTTCCAAGATTCGGCTTTTGAATGGATTGGTAAGAAGAAATAGGAAGAAAGAAAACTTGAGAATTTTGACAATGGTGAACTATAGATTCGGCTTGACAAAAGAAAAAGAGAAGAGAAGAGAAGAGAGCACTCAGAAATTAGGCAGAGAGAAGAGAAGGAAGAAAAATTGATGAGTAGCCCTATTTTCTTCCTTTTATAGCCGAAACTACTACTCAGAATCCTTTACTTGGCCATCATTCTTCTTTATTGATAAGTTTATCTCCTTAATTTAAAATAATTAGAGAATAATCCTTTATTATCTCTTCAAAAATAATCCAAATTAATTCCCTTATTTATCACCTTATTAATCGAATATTTATGAAAATAAAACTCCTCCTTTCTGGAAGGCTTGTGCCGTCCACCTCAGGCTACTGGAAGCAAAAAAATAAAATTTCCTTTATTTGCTTCCCAAGTGACTCGAACTCAGGCCCAACACCTTGCATGTGGCGCCATTTCCAGAGGCCTTAAGTGACATCTTCAGGCCATTTTTCCAAGCCTGTTTGTGTATCAAATTTCACCAACTTTTTCTTTTAAGGCCACCTTGCCTTAATTTCCTCTTTTAAACTTTAAAATTCGACATTTCTAAGTCATTTCTAAGTTTCCAAAAATTTTCGTTCGGCTCTGTAAACTTTGACATTTCCTTACATTTCCAAGTTTCCAGAAATGTTCACTTTCCTCTTTTGAATCATTTCCTTATATTTCCAAGTTTCCAGGAATGTTCTGTTTCCTCTTTTGAATCATTTCTAAATCATGTCCATACATTTTCAGGTTTCCAAAAATGTTCATTTCCAGATCATTTCCATACATTTTCAGGTTTCCAAAAATGTTCATTTCCAAATCATTTTCATTCATTTTCTGGTTTCCAAAAATATTCAAAATTTATTCTTAGTACATAAAACATGTCACTTAAATGCAGTTAAACCGAAAATGCATAGGCCCTTTCCGAGGATGTTACGCTTTCTACCCCCTTAAAATAATTTCGTCCTCGAAATTACTTACTAACGAACAATCATGCGGTCTAACTCACCCCACTCACGCTATTGCGCGCACTCTGATCTTAAAGAAATATCATACTTTCTAGGCACATTCTCTAGGTTCACATCTAAGGTTTGACCACTTCACCAAAAATACAAGAATAAGCTAACCCTATAACAAGCAAAGCAATTAAGGGTATTCCGAGAAATAAGGAACGTGCCCGTTGTCACATCCGCACATCTTCCTCCTCGCGACGCCAACTACATAAACCAACCTTGGTTGCCTCGCGTCTGCACCTTCAAAGATCTCTCGCTTGGTGCTCCACGTCCTCGGCCCAACCATTTCCTCATGGTTCGGTCCACGACTCTGCCGAGGTCAGCATCCACCTTTACCAAATTTGATTAACATTACGAGTTCTTTGGTCGGCTTTCATCTAGGTTCTTAGGACAATGCTTGATCATATGATCCTTGGACCCACACCTAAAACATCCTCCTGTTTTCCTCCAGCACTCTCCTAAGTGCTTCTTTCCACACACATCACAAGGTCGATACCGCCCTTCTGAACCAACTTGCTAACCTCACGGCCCATCACCTCTAGGCCTTTTATTCCCAGATGATCCAGACGATCCAAAACCTCTCTCTGGCCTATTTCGATCAGTGTTCTGCCTTGCAGAATCCTTAATTCCCTTCGCCACCTTGGCCTTTTCCACTAACGCAAAAAATTCCCGCTCCTGATGCGGTGCTATTAACAGTCTCAGATCATCCCTTAGTCCATCCTCAAAACGGACACAGCGCTCATGCTCAGTTGCCACTACACCTCGAGCATACCGGCTCAACCTCAGGAATTCAGCTTCATATTCTGCAATAGACTTGTTCCCTTGAACCAGCCCCAGAAAAGCTTTCCTTTGTTCATCAGTGTACCTGGTTCCCACGTACTTCTTCTGAAATGCTTCCTTAACATATTCCCAGGTTAGATCCTCAGCCGTGGCACCATCCCTAACAGTTAACCACCATTGGTACGCTTCATCGTGTAGTAGTACCACCATTCCTTTTAACTTCTCCTCAGGGGTCAGATCAAGCTCATCCATGATGCCCTCAGTTGCTTCCAACTAGTACTCAGCTGTACTAGGTGCCACACCCGATACTCCCCGAAACATTTCGGCTCCATTAGCTCGGAGCCGCTCAGGCACAAACTTACGGGTTCCCGAATTTTCTCCTGCACCAGCCACCAACTCCAAAACTCA
The DNA here is from genome assembly GCA_025503065.1 of Gossypium bickii. Lineage (NCBI taxonomy): Eukaryota > Viridiplantae > Streptophyta > Magnoliopsida > Malvales > Malvaceae > Gossypium > Gossypium bickii. Next base: position 39,388,667 of record CP106716.1, read on the forward strand.
CAGCATAGCCTGCGACACAGCATCTTCTCCCGTCTGAGCATGCTGCTCAACACCCACAGTTGGGAGTGGTGGTGGCGGTGGAATTTCATTATCAGACCCTTGACCCGATCTAACGGGTTCCGACACAGTCATCCTTCCTTTACCTCATCCACGACAACCACGTCCTCTAGAGCTCATTTCTAATGTCGTGATCTGATTAAGAAGTTTTATGAATTAATATTTTTGTTTCACTTGATTACCCATGAAGGAATTTTATGAAAAGAGTTTTAGGAGTGGTTCTTTCGTATTCATACATGCACACAGTCTTTCCATCCATTCATACATCCATCAAACAATTATGAACCTTCGTTCATTCAGAGAAATGTTGTAGTTTTCGTTGTCGTTGTTTTTCCACTACCTAGGGGTATTTTTGTAATTTTGTCCTACAGGGGTATTTTCGTAATTTTTCAAAAGAAAAAGTTCCTTGGTGATTTTGTCACAAAGTATTTTGGTATTTTAAATTTTCGGGGTATTTTGGAAAATTTTTGAAATCCGTGGGTATTTTGGTAATTTTGGACCTCGGGGGTATTTTGGTAATTTTTTACAAATCGGGGTAAATTTGTAAAATCTAGTAAATCAGGGATATTTCAAAAGTTGCGAAACTTTGAGGGTTCTTTTTGAGAATTGTACTTTCCAAAACAGTGATGTTGCAAAAATTTTGGAAATCAGGGTTATTTTTGGTAATTTTGTACGTTAGGGGCGATTTCGTAATTTTCCAAAATCAAGATATTTTGATAATTTGCAAATTAGGGTTTTTAAAAATTTATAAAGTAATGAAATCTTGATAAGAACTGTGGGTATTTTGGGAATTTCATAAACCAATGGTATTTTTTGTAATTTACCACTAGGGGTATTTTTGTAATTTCATAAATCAAAAATTTTTCGGAAAATTTTGTAAAGATAGTTTTCACAAATTAAAGGAGTAATTTTAAGAGTTTTAAAACTAGGGTTTTTATAAAAACATGGCTAGTTCCCTTTCGGGTTTTAGTTATTGTGTTTAGTCTATGACCGAGTCCTCTTGGTTAGGGTGAACCGAAGCTACGCACCAGGTAGGATTCCAAATACAGGAGGTGAGTCACTAGGACTGCTTAAGTACCAGGCTCTTCCGGATCCAATCCTAGACATGCGCACAATGGTTACCACACCCTAACTCGTCGTCTTAGTCATAGGTTTGTTTAATGGTCCTTAAGTCTTATGTATTTGTGTTTGAGTAGACTAGTCCTACGGTTTAATAGATTCTAATTCACTAATCTACGTTCCATTCCTAGCCTTCTACAGATCATTCAATAAATCACACAAATAGATAGAAGTACTTACCTCATGGACTGCGGGTCGGAGACTTAGGTGCCATGCCAGAAAGCCTGCTTAACTTCAGAAATACTTTTCATAAAACTCATTTGGCTCAATTGGAAAACATTTTGGGCCTTAGCCCACAGGCCGAGAGTTTTAAAACTGGACTCTGATACCAAACTGAAACACCCCAAACCTTGTAACATCCTGGAAATGGGCCTATGCATTTTTGATTTAATTATACGAAATGGCATGTCTTATGTGTTATGAATGTATGGTGAACATTTTTGGAAACTTAGAAATGTAAGGAAATGACTTGGAAATGTAAGAAAATGTCTTGTCTTGGAAATTGAAGGAAATGACTTGGAAATGGAAGGAAATGTCTTGTCTTGGAAATGTAAGGAAATGACTTGGAAATGGAATTAAATGTCTTGTCTTGGAAATGTAAGGAAATGTCAAGTTTAAAGAGGCAAACGAAAATTTTTGGAAACTTAGAAATGACTTAGAAATGTCGAGTTTTAAAGTTTAAAAGAGGAAATTAAGGCAAGGTGGCCTTAAGAGAAAAAGTATGTGAAATTTGACACGCAAACAGGCTTGGAAAAGTGGCCTGGAGATGCCACTTAGGGCTTCTGGAAATGGCGCCACATGCAAGGGGATTGGGCCTGAGTTCGAGTCACAGGGAAAGCAAATAAAAGAAATTTTATTTTGCTTCCAGAAGAAGTGAGGTGGACGGCACAAGGCTATAATTTAAGAGCCTTTATTCTTTTATTTTTAAGAGATAAAATAGTGGATAAATAAGGGATAAATAATGGATTTATTTTAGATTATTTTCAAGAGATAAATGAGGAATTATTCTTTAATTAGGAAAATAAGGGAGAAGTGATGGCCAAGTAAGGGACTTTGAGTTTAACAATTTCGGCTAAGTAAGGATAGTTGCTGAATTATCTCTTATTTTAGGAGATAATTAAAGAGATAAAGCTATCAAAATAGAAGAGTGATGGCCAAGTAAGGGATTCTAAATTAGTAAATTCGGCTATATAAGGAAAAGAGGGCCATTCATCATTCTTTCTCTCAACCCTTCTCTCTGTAAATTTCCTAGAGCATTTGTTCTTCTTCTTTTTGTTAGCCAAATCTGAAAATTCAAGATATCACCATTAGCCAATTTCTTTTCTTTCCAATCCATCAAAAGCCGAATCTTTGAGGGGCTTCAAGCATAGGTGCTGTCGATTTCTCCAAGAAAGGGTAAGAACAAGTTTTGATTTCTATTCTTTTCTTTTAGATTTGTCGAAATCTAGGACTAATCCCATCAATATTCTTATTTGCTGAAATTTGGAATGATTCTTTCGGGATTTTTGCCATAGTCGACTATAAAGGAAAAGATCTTCGGGATTTGACCATCAAGGTAAGTCATTCGGCCAAGGGCCATTGATTGTGATTAAAGGTTAGAAGTTGATCTGACATGTGGTTTTAGGGATTTCGACAAAAGCTATAACCAAGGGATAATTTTGGGATTTAAGATCCTTAAGGTAAGTGACTATGAATATTCAGCCAAGGCATGTTTTAGTAGTTAGATCTATTTTTATGTGTTTTAAGCCGAAAACTAATAGATTCAAGGGATCTAGTGATTAGCCGATTTTAAAGGGGAAGAATACAAGTTTCCGGGATTTGATTAATTATCAAATCGGCAGCAAGGTAAGAAAGTGGATACGATAATCCTTCGGGATTTGATTAAATTAGCCGAATAGGCTTTTTCCTAAAATACTAAATGTGGCCAAATGTAGGGATTTAGGATCTAAAGCGGTAGATCGGTTTTTCGAGATTTCAAGGAATTCGTTAAGCTAATCAGGTGTGTACCCCACACTATTTCATAATATGTTTTATGGCTAGGTTTAATTAATATATGTGATATTAAGAATGTGAATATGGCTAAGGTACCATAATGTGGTACAAAGTACTCAGGTATGTTTCCTACTCCTACTAGGAATATGAAATATGTTATTTGTAACATGAGAATAAGAATGTGAACTTTGTCATATTAATACATATTACAAAATGGGGCATATGGGTTATTGAAAGGGGAAGTGCATGTGGTGACCTAAGGCCACGAACACGGTGACCTAAGACCGTGGTATCTGAATGTGGTGACCTAAGACCACACGATGTCAAATGCGGTGACCTAAGACCGCGATATCTGAATATGGTGACCCAAGACCACAAATGCGGTGACCTAAGACCGCGATATGGAGTGTAGCGGAAGGAGGGTCGACTTAGTAGTCCCCACTGTGTGCAAGTGTTGGTACGGGGGAGTGTAGCGGATGGCTTATTAGGTTTGGGTTTGGGAATGCATCATAATTTGTATGCTATGATACGAATGTGTAATATTTGTTATGCCTGATTCTATTATGATTTAGTGTTGTGTACATATTGAGTCTGTTGACTCACCCCGTTGTGGGACCATGTTTCAGGTGATGAACAGTAATGGACCGGGACGGCAGAACTTGTGGTGGTCATGCTCAACATGAAGTTTTTATTTTTATGGACTATTAATTTTTAAGTACTCCGAATTATTTGGATTTATTTGATGTAATAAGGCCATAAGGCCATAGTGCACTATTTTATTTCTGTTTTTATTTATTATGTTACGAAATTTTTATTAAGTTAAAGGTTAAGTAAATTACTTTAAAGGTATTCTATATGTTTTTTCACTTGAAATTAAATGGGTTTCAATATAAAATAAATTTGTTTTCAACTCGAGCCCAACCCAAAACAATATTTCTTTTAAAAACACACTATTTTCCGAAGGAACAAAAGGATTTTTAACCGGTTTACTTCGAGGAACATACCAAATCTGGTCAAAGCTCGTGGGCCGGGTTTGGGGTGTTTCAGTTTGGTATCAGAGCCTATTTCAAACTCTCGGCCTGAGGGTTAAGGCCTAAAACATTTTCAAAGCAAGCCCAAATAAGTTTTATGAAAACATTTTTTTGGAAATAAGCAGGTTTTTCTGGCATGGCACCCAAGTCTCCGACCCGCAGTCCACCAGGTAAGTACTTCTATCCATTTGTGTGATTTATAGTATGATGTGTAGAAGGGTAGAAATGGAATGGAACGTAGATTAGCATGATAAGTACTTGAACCCTGGGATTAGTTTTCCCCAACACTTACATAAGACTTAAGTGCCTAACTAAACAACCCTATGGCTAAGTCGCCGAGTTAGGGTGTGGTAACCCCATGCAGCGCATGTCTAGGATTGGATTCGGAAGAGCCTAGTACTTAAGCGATCCTAGTGACTCACCTCCTCTTGTTTGAATCCTACAGTGCGTAGCTTCGTTCACACCCTAACCAAGAGGACTCCTGGCCACAAAGCTAAAAGCAATAACTAAAACCCGAAAGGGAACTAGCCGTGTTTTTCTTAAAAACCCTAGTTTTAAAACTCCTTAAATTACGTTTTTAATTAGTGAGAACTATTTTTACAAAAAATTTTTCGAAAAATTTTTGATTTATGAAATTACAAAAATACCCCTAGTGGTAAATTACAAAAATACCCTTGGTTTATGAAATTCCCAAAATACCCACAGTTCTTATCAAGATTTCATTACTTTATAAAATGTTCAAAAACCCTAATTTGCAAATTATCAAAAATATCTTGATTTGGAGAAAAATTACGAAATTTCCCTTAACTTACAAAATTACCAAAATGACCCTGATTTCTAAAATTTTTGCAACATCCCCGTTTTAGAAAATAGAAGTCTCAAAAAGAACCCTCAAAGTTTTGCAAATTTTGAAATACCCCTGAATTATTAAACTTTACAAATTTACCCTAGTTTATTACCGAAATACCCTTGAGTTACAAAATTACCGAAGTACCCTCGGATTTTAAAATTTCCAAAATACCATCGGGAACGCAAAATTACCAAAATACCCTTATTGACAAATTACCAAGGAACCTTATTTTGAAAAATTACGAAAATACCCCTGTAGGACAAATTACAAAAATACCCCGGGGTAGTGGAAAAAACCAACAACAATGAAAACTACAACATTTCTCTGAATGAACGAAAGTTCATAATTGGTTGATGAATGTGAACATGACTTTCTGAATAGTGAACTTGAGCTGAGAACTTTGTTTGATCGAAAGAACCACTTTTAAACATCTCTTTTCATAAAACTGTTTGCGGTTAATCAGTGAAACAAAAGTACTAATGTATAAAACTCTTAAATCAGATTAAATCGCGGCGTTAGAAATGAATTCTAGGGGACGTGAACTTAGAGATTGTGCCTAGGAAGTATGATGGTTCTATTAAGATCAGAGTGCGCAGCATAAGCGTAGTGCGGTGAGTTAAGATGTACAATTATTCGTTAGTAAGTAATTTCGAGGACGAAATTATTTTTAAGGGGGGTAGAACTGTAACATCCTGGAAATGGGCCTATGCATTTTTGATTTAATTATACGAAATGGCATGTCTTATATGTTATGAATGTATGGTGAACATTTTTGGAAACTTGGAAATGTATGGAAATGACTTGGAAATGTAAGGAAATTTTTTGTCTTGGAAATGTAAGGAAATGACATGGAAATGGAAGGAAATGTCTTGCCTTGGAAATGTAAGGAAATGACTTGGAAATGGAAGGAAATGTCTTGTCTTGGAAATGTAAGGAAATGTCAAGTTTAAAGAGGCAAACGAAAATTTTTGGAAACTTAGAAATGACTTAGAAATGTCGAGTTTTAAAGTTTAAAAGAGGAAATTAAGGCAAGGTGGCCTTAAGAGAAAAAGTATGTGAAATTTGACACGCAAACAGGCTTGGAAAAGTGGCCTGGAGATGCCACTTAGGGCCTTTGGAAATGGCGCTACATGCAAGGGGATTGGGCCTGAGTTCGAGTCACATGGAAAGCAAATAAAAAAAATTTTATTTTGCTTCCAGAAGAAGTGAGGTGGACGGCACAAGGCTATAATTTAGGAGCCTTTATTCTTTTATTTTTAAGAGATAAAATAGTGGATAAATAATGGATTTATTTTAGATTATTTTCAAGAGATAAATGAGGAATTATTCTTTAATTAGGAAAATAAGGGAGAAGTGATGGCCAAGTAAGGGACTTTGAGTTTAATAATTTCGGCTAAGTAAGGATAGTTACTGAATTATCTCTCATTTTAGGAGATAATTAAAGAGATAAAGCTATCAAAATAGAAGAGTGATGGCCAAGTAAGGGATTCTAAGTTAGTAAATTCGGCTATATAAGGAAAAGAGGGCCATTCATCATTCTTTCTCTCAACCCTTCTCTCTGCCGAATTTCCTAGAGCATTTGTTCTTCTTCTTTTTGTTAGCCAAAGCCGAAAATTCAAGATATCACCATTAGCCAATTTCTTTTCTTTCCAATCCATCAAAAGTCGAATCTTTGAGGGGCTTCAAGCATAGGTGCTGTCAATTTCTCTGGGTAAGAACAAGTTTTGATTTCTATTCTTTTCTTTTAGATTTGTCGAAATCTAGGACTAATCCCATCAATATGCTTATTTGCCGAAATTTGGAAGGATTCTTTCGGGATTTTTGCCATAGTCGACTATAAAGGAAAAGATCTTCGGGATTTGACCATCAAGGTAAGTCATTCGACCAAGGGCCATTGATTGTGATTAAAGGTTAGAAGTTGATCTAACATGTGGTTTTAGGGATTTTGACAGAAGCTATAACCAAGGGATAATTTCGGGATTTAAGATCCTTAAGGTAAGTGACTATGAATATTCGGCCAAGGCCTATTTTAGTAGTTAGATCTATTTTTATGTGTTTTAAGCCGAAAACTAACCGATTCAAGGGATCTAGTGATAAGCCGATTTCAAAGGGGAAGAATACAAGTTTCCAGGATTTGATTAATTATCAAATCGGCAGCAAGGTAAGAAAGTGGATACGATAATCCTTCGGGATTTGATTAAATTATCCAAATAGGCTTTTTCCTAAAATATTAAATGTGGCCAAATGTAGGGATTTAGGATCTAAAGCGACAGATCGATTTTTCGGGATTTCAAGGAATTCGTTAAGCTAATCAGGTGTGTACCCCACACTATTTCATAATATGTTTTATGGATAGGTTTAATTAATATATGTGATATTAAGAATGTGAATATGGCTAAGGTACCATAATGTGGTACAAAGTACTCAGGTACGTTTCCTACTCCTACTAGGAATATGAAATATGTTATTTGTAACATGAGAATAAGAATGTGAACTTTGGCATATTAATGCATATTACAAAATGGGGCATATGAGTTATTGAAAGGGGAAGTGAATGTGGTGACCTAAGACCGTGGTATCTGAATGTGGTGACCTAAGACCACAGTAATATGAATGCGGTGACCTAAGACCGCGATATCTGAATATGGTGACCTAAGACCACAAATGTGGTGACCTAAGACCGCGATATGGAGTTTAGCGGAAGGAGGGTCGGCTTAGTAGTCCCCACGATGTACAGGTTGGTACGGGGGAGTGTAGCGGATGGCTTATTAGGTTTAGGTTTGGGAATGCATCATAATTTGTATGCTATGATATGAATGTGTAATATTTGTTATGCCTGATTCTATTATGATTTAGTGTTGCGTACACATTGAGTCTGTTGACTCACCCCGTTGTGGGACCATGTTTCAGGTGATGAACAGTAATGGACCGGGACTGCAGAACTTGTGGTGGCCATGCTCAACATGAAGTTTTTATTTTTATGGACTATTATTTGGATTTATTTGATGTAATAAGGCCATAAGGCCATAGTGCAATATTTTATTTCTGTTTTTATTTATTATGTTACGAAACTTTTATTAAGTTAAAGATTGAGTAATTTACTGTAAATGTATTCTATATGTTTTGTCACTTGAAATTAAATGGGTTTCAATATAAAATAAATTTGTTTTCAACTCGAGCCCAACCCAAAATAATATTTCTTTTAAAAACACACTATTTTCCGAAGGAACAAAAGGATTTTTAACCGGTTTACTTCGAGGAACATACCAAATCTGGTCAAAGCTCGTGGGCTGGGTTTGTGGTGTTTCAAACCCGGCCCACGAGCTTTGACCGGATCTGGTATGTTCCTCAAGAAAACCGGTTTCAAATTCTTTTGTTACTTAGAGAAAACTTGTGCGATTAAAAAAAATATTGTTTGGGTTGGGTTTGTGTTGAAACAGACTCGATTTTATTTTTGGAAACCCCTTTTTTAATATTAAGTGATAAAACAATTAGGATTTAGTTTAAAGAAATTTTTACTTAAACTTTAATAAATAAGGTTGCTAAACATAATAAATAATAATAAATGTAAAATGATTCAACTATGGCCTTATGGCCTTATTGCAACAAATAATTTCCAAATAATTCAAGTACTTAAAAAAAAAACTAATAGTTCCATAAAAATAAAGACTTCATGTTGAGCATGGCCACCACAAGTTCTGCCGTCCCGGTCCATCACTGCTCATCACCTGAAACATGGTCCCACAACGGGGTGAGTCAAACAGACTCAATGTGTACACGACACTAAATCATAATAGAATTAGGCATACAAGAGTTACACATTCAGAACAATGAATACAAGTTATGATGCATTCCCAAACCCAAACCTAATTGTCCATCCGCTACACACCCCCGTACCTGCCAGTCACACTGTGGGGACTACTAAGTCGACCCTACTTTCGCTACACACCAAATTACTGTGGTCCTAGGTCACCACTTTCAGATTACTGTGGTCTTAGGTCACCACTTTCAGATATCACGGTCTTAGGTCACCGTGTTCGTGGTCTTAGGTCACCACATTCACTTCCCCTTTCAAACAAACCCATATGCCCCATATAATAATAATATGCATAAATATGCCAGAGTTCACATTCTTATCATATTCTCATGTTACTAATAACATTTTTCATATTCCTAGTAGGAGTAAGAAACGTACCTGAGTACTTAGTACCATAACATGATACCTTAGCCACTTTCATATTCTTAATGTCACATATTTTAATTAAACATGCCATAAAACGTATTATGAAGTAGTGTGGGGTACACACCTGATTCGCTTAAAATTTCATTGAGATCTCGAAAAGCTTGATCTAATGCTTAGATCCTTAATCCCTACATTGATTTATCACTTATTACCTTAATAAAAAGCCATTCGGCCAAAATTCCAAATCCTAGTAGGATTAGTATTCTTACCTTGTTGCCGATTGGAACACCAACAAATCCCGAAACTGTTCCTTATTTCCCTAGGAATGTCAAAATCCCTAAAACCTTACGTTAGACTTAATCTTAATCATCGAAACATAAATCAAGGCCTTTGACCGAATATTCACATGTCTTACCTTAATCTTAGAAATCCCGAATACTCCTCCTTTTAGTCGACTACTCTGATAATCTCGAAAGATCCTTCCATATTCGGCAACCATAATATGTGTGGGGTTAGATTATCTCTCGGCTAATCTAAAAGAAAAGAATGGAAATCAAACTTGTTCTTACCTTTGAAGAAATCAACAAAGACTTATGCTTGAAGCCCTTCCAAGATTCGGCTTTTGAATGGATTGGTAAGAAGAAATAGGAAGAAAAAAAAACTTGAGAATTTTGACAATGGTGGACTATAGATTCGGCTTGACAAAAGAAAAAGAGAAGAGAAGAGAAAAGAGCACTCAGAAATTCGGCAGAGAGAAGAGGAGGAAGAAAAATTGATGAGTAGCCCTATTTTCTTCCTTTTATAGCCGAAACTACTACTCAGAATCCCTTACTTGGCCACCACTCTTCTTTATTGATAAGTTTATCTCCTTAATTTATAATAATTAGAGAATAATCCTTTATTATCTCTTCAAAAATAATCCAAATTAAATCTCTTATTTATCACCTTATTAATCGAATATTTATGAAAATAAAACTCCTCCTTTCTAGAAGGCTTGTGCCATCCCACTCGAGAGCTTCGGAAGCAAAAAATAAAACTTCCTTTATTTGCTTCCCAAGTGACTCGAACTCGTGTCCAACACCTTGCATGTGGTGCCATTTCCAGAGGCTCTAAGTGACATCTTCAGGCCACTTTTCCAAGCCTGTTTGTGTATCAAATTTCACCAACTTTTTCTTTTAAGGCCACCTTGCCTTAATTTCCTCTTTTAAACTTTAAAACTCGACATTTCTAAGTCATTTCTAAGTTTCCAAAAATTTTCGTTCGGCTCTGTAAACTTTGACATTTCCTTACATTTCCAAGTTTCCAGAAATGTTCACTTTCCTCTTTTGAATCATTTCCTTACATTTCCAAGTTTCCAGAAATGTTCACTTTCCTCTTTTGAATCATTTCCTTACATTTCCAAGTTTCGAAAATGTTCATTTCCTCTTTTGAATCATTTCTAAATCATGTCCATACATTTTCAGTTTCCAAAAATGTTCATTTCAGATCATTTCCATACATTTTCGTGTTTCCAAAATGTTCATTTCCAAATCATTTTCATTCATTTCCGGGTTTCCAAAAATATTCAAAATTTATTCTTAGTACATAAAACATGTCACTTCGTACAATTAAACCGAAAATGCATAGGTCCTTTCCAGGATGTTACAGATAATGTAGTCTTTCTTAGAAGAGATCGCGATTGGAGCCCTCTATCATCGTTGCCTCTTGGAATCTCCCCGTGTTTTGATGGAGCACCGTATCCCTTTTCTTTCCCAAGTTATAAAGTTTGTCCAAGTCTTCTTCGCCACCTTATTGCTAAATGGGAAGAGATTGAGGTGTAGTGCCATCGCACCATATCTACTTTTTGTTGGCTTGTTTTTTTGCCTTTCGGTGATCTTTTGGCATTTTAGTTGGTTGCTAGAGCTTACTATAAAGCCCTTGTGGCAGTATGGCCCCCTTGGTTGGATGCGAGCATGCTAATAGTGCTGAAATAAGAGTTGATGGGCTGTGGTGCTTAATTTTATTTTATGTTTGGCTATATTCTGGATTGGATCATTTTATGGGTCCTGTTTGTTTTGTAATGTTTTCACCTCTTCATGGAATAAAGTTGAAAAAGCATACTAGTTTGTAGATGTTGAACTTTTTTTTTTTGTTCAAAGTGATGTTGTAATAATAGTTTCTATAATACCTTTCACTATTCCTAATGTACGATACGAATGAAAGTTGCTACTAGAAAATTTTTCTTAAAAACAACCATTTCACTAATAGGGGAACATCCAAATCATAAAATAATTATTCGAAGCTCATCGAGTTTAAACAAAATCATCCGGGTTTAGAAAAATAGGAGTTTCATCATAATTTATAACTTTAAAAATTTAAATAAAATTATAAAATATTATAAAAACATTTTGAATGCTTTAAAATCAACTTAAAACTATTTAGAAACATTTTTTGAGGTGATCAAAGGTGCTCGGGGTTAAGTATGGCCCTTGTGTTGGAAAAATCCAGTTTGAAAATGGTTTTCTTGCACATTAAAAAAATAAAATAAAAATTGAAAACCAACTTGGTTTGTGATATTTATAACAATAAACCCTAGACTAAAATTGCACCTGTATTTTCAGACAGACGGATCCTTATCATTTCTGGCTTTCAACCAAATGATCTTCTCCATTGTTCTCTTATCACGAATTGCTCCGAGTGTCGACTCAAACAATTTGAATCAAACACAAAAAGTTAGAAACAAATTTCTTTTCTTTTAGGGTAAAAATGAAAATTCTCTTCTCAAATAGAAACCACAAGATTTGTTATTCCAGAAAAATATATTTAATAGTTGAGAATAAATTCTCTCTATTTTTTGGGAGAGTAACAATATCTTAAAGTTGTGTTTGCAACTCTACCGGTGTCATCTATTTATAAGAAGAGAAGGTAGAACCATTGTTGAATTGTAGGAGTTTATTTCAACTAGAAAAACGAACTCCTTATCTAATTAGGAGTATAGGTGGTGGAAACCCTAGTTAATATTAACTAGGGTTAGTTGTCTACCCTATTAACAAAAAGGGCTTTTGGGCCTATTCCATATTGGGTTCAATTCAAAATACTTCCCGAGCTTTTAACCCAATACATTTATAATTTGATCCAACCCAATATTTGTTATTCTATTTCCCAAAATAAACTTCAATAAATAAATATCGAATAATTTTCTCGGCCCAATTTTACCCCAAGTAAAATTATGATGATTTTACCCTTGGTAAAATTTCTAAAAAATATATTTAATATTTAATCGTTCAACTTGTTCACTATGATTGAATGACTTAATTTCATTTTTGAGCTTTAAAATAGATCAAAAAAACATAAACTCGTTCTTTTGATCATTTTGGAGAAATCCATGTTCATTTGCAAATGAATTATTTTTCATTTTCATTTCAATTTTTATTTTAACAAAGCCACATTCTTTTTCAAATGATTCTATTTCTCTATTTCAGAGAAAACCATAATCATTTTTGAAAGTTTTCCATTTTTACATTTCTGTTCATTTTGTTTATTTTGATTCAACATGCCATTCATTTCTAGTTTCAACGAGCTAGTGGAGGGACCGATTGAACATATGCAATTGAGGCTCAAATGATTTATAATTAAGTTCCAGCTTTTTGCCTATTCATTATAAACTCAATTAGTCACGAAGTTATTCCACTATAGTTTCGTGAATGAGCTCTCCCCAATGACATATCATTATGAAAGAAACTTGAATAGTGCTCTTCCAATGACCTCGTTATAAGTGTGTTATAGTTATAGGATATTCTTAATCTCTTTGGGATAATATCTGTTCTCTCGATATGATCCTATTTTATCTCATGGTAACCATTACATCTTTCATCATGAAAGGTCAATTACTACTAAATAGTAATCAAGTCATTCATCACAAAGATGAACAACTCGTGGGCACGTTTACTTTTCATCAACCGTGTAATGCTAATGAGAGGATATCATGTAACAGTCCATTTTTTGTCAAATTAGAACAATGGTTTTGGGATCACAAATCCAAAGTCAAAATATTTATTTTATTATTATTTTAATGTCTACAGCATGATTGAGTGATTGTGTGAAATTTTCATTTAGAAATTTTATCGTTTGATTAGTCAATTTGATAAAAAGGACTAAATCGCGTAAAGTGTAAAACTTGTGTTCTATTAGCTAAAGGTGTTAAATAGCTATAGAAATTTAAAGTTAAGGTCCTAAAGTGGTAATTAACCCATTAGTGAGTTAATGGATGATAATGGTTTGGCATTTGGTGAAATAACTAATATTCATCAAGGTTATATTTGTAAATTGGTAATTAAACTTAAAATAAATAAAACAAAAACAATTATCATCTTTATTTCTCCATCTCCAACCGAAATTAAAAGAGGAAAAAGGAAACCATTGTTGAGATAGGTTTGTCCAACCTTATTTTGTCAATTGGCGAGTGATTTTTGTCCCGTTTTTAATGATTTCTATGTTTTTCATATCGTTGCAGCTACGTCTAGCTAGCCCAGGGATTATTTTGCAAAATTTTTAAAGATTTTAGAGGTTTCCATTGATGAATACATGAGTATTTTGATGTTTAATGATATATTATGAATGTTTGATGATAGTTATACAAGTTTTGTTAAGTGATTTTTAGTGAAAATGCAAATTAGGGATTAAATTGTGAAATGTGGAAACTTTGTGGTTAAAATGTGAAATAAATGAAAAATATGGGCTGATAGGGACCTAATTGAAATTCGGCTAGCATGGGTTGTGATTGAATTGCATGAATTTATGTTTTTATGAAATAAGGACTAAATTGTAAAAGTTGTGAAACATTAGAGGTAGATATGTAAAAGTGCCTTAATGTGAATTTTGGATTAAATTGAATAGAGTGATGATTAAATAAGCTAAATTTGATATTATATAGATAAAGAAAAACAAAATCCGGATCTAGAACGGGGAAAAACAAAGTTCTCGACTAATCAACTAGTTTAGCTATTTTTACATCCGAGGTAAGTTCGTATATAATAAGCATTGTTATAATTATGTTTTTAATACTTTGATATTGTATGAATTGTGAATACGACTCTACGGACACGTTCGATGAGGATTCGACAAGTGTGAAATCCCGGTTGAACCTTAGGAATAGATTAGGATACGAATGACATGTCATTAGGGCTTATTGTGATTATGTGATCCAGGTGCTGGTCCTGTACATCCTACTGGTTGCTGAGTATACCGGCATGTGTTGCGGCTAATTGGCAGCTTGTGTGAGCAGCACCGTATAGCTACGTCTTGACCCACAACTTGTGTGAGCAGGCCCGTTGTAGCACCCCAAACCCGGCCTAAAAGTTAGGCCCGAATCTAGCGTGTCACATTGAAGTGTTTTTCGAAAACCATGTTTTCATTGAAAACCCTTCTTACTATTTAAAAACTTCTTCCATTTAAACTTGTGTAAAGCTTCAGCTTGCGTTCGTTTATTTTCAAAACGGGATTTATTGAAAAAGGTTATTCACTTTTAAAATGTTATTGATTTCCATCTCAGTCTCCTTCAATTGCAGAAGCTTTTTTAAAAATGTTGCGAAAACGTGATAACTAAAAATAGTTGTTGTAACATAGTGTTTGGAAAATAATAATCATTTTGAAAAACCCACGACTTACTTCTAACAGATATAAATTAAAATAAAAACAAACCTAAAATTTAAAATCCGAAAACTTTAAGAGGCCTTATTACAAACCATACAAAAATAAAGTACTTATGAATAACTTAATAGAAAAACAGAAGCAGTTGTGTGGCCATCTCCGAGTCCCTCACAGCTTCGATCCGTCTAAGGATTGGGATTACCGACATAGTTAAAAACGGAGTGAGTTTACGAAAACTTAGTGTGTAATCCCCTAATATAAAAAACAGCCAGTTAGATAAATAGAATACAGAAGCAGTCTGGGCCTGAGCCCTATTCAATCACAGTACAGTTTCAGTGGGCCTAAACCCATTGCCATATCGTTTGGGTCTCGGCCTATAACATAACCGTTTGGGCCTAGCCCATATCAGTATTGGATCTCATAAACAGAAATGCAATAGTGTAAAAATGCACCCTACCCCTGTCCTGCCAGCACACCACCCGTACCAACCAACACACCATGTGGGGATAAAATCAACCCACCCAGCCAGCACACCAATGTTAGCACCTATTGCAACACTAACCGATATCTCAGCAGAGCTGCCAGAATATAAGCGGCTTAAAGCCGTCAGTAGGTCCACAGTCGTCTCAGGCGACCCGTGCGACCCTAACAATCATATTGATGGGTCCACAGTCATCTCGGGCGACACGTGCAACCCTAACAATCAAATCAGCAGGTCCACAGTCGTCTCGTGTGACTCTTGCGACCCTAACAGATCAATCAATTCTTTCAATTACAAAATCCCCATCCCATGCTGTATGTCATGTTTATAAAGCACATATATATAAATCACATGGCATTCTCTAGGAAGACAGACAAATCATAGCTCAGGTTAGTCAAAACATAGCATAAAACAATCATTTACCCACGAGGGCAAAACAGTTATTTTACCCTATAAGGGTATTTTGGTAATTCTACCCTACAGGGGTATTTCGATAATTCTACCCTACAGGGGTATTTCGGTAATTTCACAAATCGAGGGTATTTTAGTAATTTTGCAAACTGGGGGTAATTTAGTAATTTTGCAAATCGGGGGTATATCGATAATTTTACAAATCGAGGGTATTTCAGTAATTTTGCAAATCGGGGTTATTTTAGTAATTTTACAAATCTGGGGTATTTTAGTAATTTTGCAAATCAGGGGTATTTCGGTAATTTTGCAAATCAGGGGTATTTTGGTAATTTTGCAAATTAGGGGTATTTTAGTAATTTTGCAAATTGAGGGTATTTCAGTACTTTTGCAAATTGGGGGTATTTTAGTAATTTTACAAATCGGGGGGTATTTTTGTAATTTTACAAATCGGGGTACTTCGCTAATTTTGCAAATTAAGGGTATTTTGGTAATTTCATAAATTGGGGTCTCAGCGACCCAACAGAAGGTCCATCATCGCCTCAAGCGACTTTAGTAACCTAAACAGTCACAACGGTGTAAATGGGCCTAAGGCCCATTACTCGGCCCAAGTGGGCCCACACACTTGTGTGGCCCATTTAGCCTAGAAATAGCCACAGTTATACAAACATTACAGTCCAAACAACACTTACCACATCACATATATTTTATCCATGTGGGCCCACAAGCCCACCAGGCCCACACAACCCATTTTGGCCCAACGAGGCCCAAAACAGCCCAAGACCACGAGAGCGCTCGTGATGGCCTCTACAGACTAACGCCTGTGTTCGTAGGATCGGTTCACCACACGCACGATCCCACGCTCGTGTGGCATCATACGCCATATTTCTGGCTTTTCGGCGTTTTGCCAATCTACAGTTCAACAAGTGTGGAATACACACTTTCGGCTTTTCAACCGATCATCAACAGAGCACAAACTTACACACCTACTTCTGAACACTCACGCACTGCCCTCGAACGCCAACCTATAATCATTCACAACACATGATTACATGTATATCAACAAAACGTAACCAGGCTTAATCAACCAAACCTCATCAGTCAAACCACAGTCACCTACCTTGCTGGAATCAATGAATACTTGCAACTAAACTGCTGATTAAAAGCGATTACCCACTTCTTGATTAGTATCTACACACGAAACGCACCACCCATTAACAAAACTCCCATACCCAAAGGCTTGAAACAAAACCCAATGTCCAACCAAGTCTCAAAACTAGAGATAGGGAGAAATGGCATTCGGTTTTAAGCAGAACCAAAGAGTGAGGTCTCTTAAAAAAAAAATTAAAGAAACAAAGCAAGAGTTGATCATACTTACAATTACCAGAGAACAGTTGTCTAGCCAAAACAAGATGAATAGGTGAGGGAAAAGAGAATCGGTAAAAAACCTATGGCCAGAACTGAAGTAAATAATAGAGATGAAAAGAAGAGCAACAATTGGTCAACACAAAACCCAAGCTACAAGATGTGATATTCGGCCAACAGATTCAAGGTACTTAGGTGTAAGAAAGAAAAAAGTATCCAGCTTAGGAGAAGAAAAGGAGAATAACTGATTCAGCAAAGAAAAGAAAGGGAAAAGAAAGATATAATCAGTTTAGAAATGTGAGAGGAGAAAGATAGAGATTCGGCCAACCCAGTGGAAAAAAAAGAAAGAAATGTGTAACACCCCCAGACCCAGCCTAGATATTATGGTCGAATCCAGTAATGTCACATCAAAGGAATATTTCAAAATGACTTCACTTATTTAAAACTTAAGTTTACAGCTTAGGAACCCAAAATCTAAGCAACTTGTTAAGTAATGATAAAAGCCCATATTTTTAGGTATTTCGAAAACCATGTTTAAGAAAATTTATTTAAGTTTAACAATTAAGTAAACAGTTTGAACAATGATAACAAAACACAAAATCTAAAGTCAAATCAGAGTACAAGGCCTTATTACAACCAGCAAAAATAAAGTAATTAAAATCATGTCCTCTGAAACAAATAAACAAAACTTCTAAGTATCTTGTAGTGTGGCCATCTCCGAGTCCTCTCCTATGTCGATCCGTCTATTGAGGGTCACCTGAAACATTTAATAAAAGGGTGTGAGTTTTGAAACTCAGTGTGTATGACCCTTGGTAACCAATCAACATGAAAATATCACATTGGGCCTAAGCCCTATCAAATTCGGTGGTCTTAGGCCTTAGCCCGCAATGACCTCACATCACATTAGTATCACATGAATACAATGCACCCATCCCAAATCCAACCCTGCACTCCATTTCCCTTCCAACCCTACACTCCTGTGGGGATATAAATATCAACCCACCCATTCCTACACTCCAAAGGTAGCACCAACAGCGGCACTACTCAAACGTTGCAGCAAAGCTACTATAATGGGTTTAAAGCCACCGGTCGATCCACGGTCGTCAATCGACTATGCGATCCTCAAATCTTCCTCTGTATCATCAAAACCCACCCAAATGCAACATATATTTCATGAATGCAACATACACAATTTCACACACTAAGCACTTAGGGGTATTTTAGTCATTTCACTATCCAGGGGTATTTTCGTAATTCTACCCTATAGGGGTATTTAGGTAATTTTGTAAATCAGGGATATTTTGGTAATTCTACATATCAAGGGTATTCTGGTAATTTTACAAATCAGGGATATTTTAGTAATTTTGCAAATCTAAGGATATTTTGGAAATTTTCAAACTAAGGGTATTTTGGTAATTTTCAAACTAAGGGTATTTTGGTAATTTTCAAAACAGGGGTATTTTGGTCCCTCTCGGGTTTTAGTTATGAACTTTGGCCCATTAGCAAGTCCTTGCGGCTAAAGTGAACAGACACTACGCACTAGGTGGGATTCCAGAGAAGAGGAGGTGGGCCAATAGAACCGCTTAAGTACCAAGCTCTCCCTAGATCCAATCCTAGACATGCATATGTCCGTTGCCACACTCTAACCCAACGACTTGTCCACGGACATGTTTAATTATTAGATTAAGTCTTATTCGGTTTAAGAGTTGTTCAGAACTAGGCCTAAAGTACATTAAACCCTAGCATACTTGTCAACGTCCCCATAAAGCCCATCAAGCCCATTTCACGTTCATATAGCCCATTATGCCCAAATCACATCCTTATGATCCATTAGGCCCAGATCTCATTCATATGGCCTATTAGGCCCAAAACAATTGCAGATCATGTAACATGCATGACTAACTCAATTCATATAACCAAATCAATCAATTTCATCAAACTTAGCCTCAGGGCCCATTGGCCCCATTTAGCCACTTTCGGCTTTTCGGCATTGCCGATATCATGTGTGTGTAGTGTTTGTACAGACCTAGTTACTGTGACGTGCTATACTATCCTTGGTCTTGAACCTACAACCAACCAACCTTCAATCAATCACCGATACTTAATCAAAATATTTACCAAAAGCCGAAGCTTTACCGTAACCTTATCGTGTGCCATCGGGTTCTAATAGCCTTTCCTTAGCTACTAATCATGAGTATCCCCTAGATCTGCACTCACACATACACCGTCAAACTTCGAGTAACTCATAATCCACACAAGCCACCCCTATAGATCATACTCATATTCGGCCATTTACTTAAACCATAATCGAGTTGAGTACACTTACACTTTGCTAATGATCCTTACCATGCTTGCGATCTCTGAATCTTACCCTTGTTAATACAAGATTAACGACAATGTGAAGTTTGATAACCCTTCAGCTTTTAACAAAACACACTATGGGGTTAACTGAATACTTACCGAATCCACTTTTGATCCTGCGGCCTAGATAGCTACTGAACGAGATTCGACTTTTAACCTTGACTAATAGTAGGTAACAATCGATTTGTGATGGAGGAACAATAATTAAGATTCGACACTAATAGGGATTTTGGCAAGAGAAGATGATGATACTTCGGCAATAAAAGAGTTTGGCTATGAGAGAATTTGGCAAAAAGGGATTCGGCTATATGAGATTTCGGCAACAAGGCAAGGTATTTTTAGTTGTAAAAAAATAAGGTTTCGGCAAGGAAAAGAAAAAGAATGGAAAATTCGGCATTACCTAGGACTGTAGATTCGGCACACACTCGTTTATATAGCCTATAGCCGAAACTTAGCCACTTCTAAAGTCCAATTCGGCACCACTTCATCCACTGCTCATCTGCTAATTTTTCTGCATGATATCTCCCTTATCCTTCTCCTAGATTCTCTCTACTGATCACTTCTCCTTAGTGTCCCTCTACACGCCACTTCTAGCCTTCTAGAAGCCTAAAATTAAACTCCAAAATAAAGCTAAGCTTACATTCGAACCTCAGACCTCCCTGCATGTATATGTCGCCACCTCTCTACACCTTAGTGGCGTCACTTAGCCACTTCACCACAGGTTTCTTTGTGCCATTTTTCACTTATTTTTATTTAAAAGCCCACTACTCACAACCCTGATTCCTTAATTAATTAAATTAAGAATCCTCCACCATGAAACTCAAACCTAAAGCTTCTCGAACACACCTAGACACTCCAAATTCATTATACCTTTAAAGTCGTCATGTCATTTGTCATGTTCTTGCTCACTTAAAATTTTTATAAGACCCAAAGCCCAATAGGCCCAATTCTTCTAGGCCCAAATTCAGGGTGTTACAATTCTACCCCCTTAAAGAAATTTCGTCCTCGAAATGTCTAACTAACTACTAAACGCATTGCTCAAGTCACACCACTATGCTTTCGCTGCGCACTTTGATTTAATAACACATAAGCATTGCACGCATATAGTTTGTATACCTAAAAGTATCGCATCCAAACAAAACATACCCGACTTAATTGTGATTCAACAATCCTGAGCCTTATGCTCCTCAGACCCGCATCTGAAACACGCTCTTGACTTCCTCTAGCATTCACCCGTATGACGCATTCTGCAATATTCGCAAGCCAAAAACTTTAAACGTACCTTAACATGCTTCACAGAATGAGATTGCAGCTCTAGAGAACTACGATATCCTTTTTTCTTACAGTCCACGCACCTAACCCGAAGTGTTTCACCACTTTCTTTAACCTCCTTCAGTACCTCCCTAACTAGATGAGTCAGTACATCAGCCCTAACACTTCCACGGCCTTTGTCGCGATCCCTTGCACTTCTTCTAGCGCTCATCGCTGATTCTCGTATTATCTGAATTAGGAATTTTTATGAATTTAGTTCATAGTTTCACTGTTTAAAGCACATGTCTTATGCAAGTAACAATTTAAAAGGTTGTTTCGCAATTGTAAATCCACTACAGGCTTAAGTTTCCTATGGGCTTTAATCTCTAAGAACCTATTGCTTCAAGTAGCCCACTATCTAAATACATTTCAACAATTTAAACAAGTGTAATCACAGAAAAACTTACTTGGCTCGACGTCGAGGGCTCGGTGAACCACACTTCAAAAGTCCTATAAAAACTTTTTAATCTACTTGTTTTTAAAAACCCAAAATCTAAGGCCCATTTCACAGCCCGAGCTTTGCAACCGGGCTCTGATACCACTAAATGTAACACCTCTAGACCCAGCCCAGAAGTTATGGCTGAATCTGGTGATGTTACATTAAAAGAATATTTCAAAATGACTTCGCTTATTTAAAACATAAGTTTACAACTTAGGAACCAAAAATCTAAGCAACTTGTTAAGTAATGATAAAACCCCATATTTTTAGGTATTTCGAAAACGATGTTTAAGAAAATTTATTTAAGTTTAACAATTAAGTAAACAGTTTGAACAATGATAACAAAACACAAAATCTAAAGTCAAATCGGAGTACAAGGCCTTATTACAACCAGCGAAAATAAAGTAATTAAAATCATGTCATTTGAAACAAATAAACAAAACACCTAAGTATCTTGTAGTGTGTCCATCTCTGAGTCCTCTCTCATGTCGAGCCGTCTACTGAGGGTCACTTGAAACATTTAATAAAAGGGTGTGAGTTTCGAAACTCAGTGTGTACAACCCTTGGTAACCAATCAACATGCAAATATCACATTGGGCCTAAGCCCTATCAAATTCGGTGGTCTTGGGCCTTAGCCCGCAATGACCTCACATCACATCAGTATCACATGAATGCAATGCACCCATCCCAAATCCAACCCTGCACTCCATTTCCCTTCCAACCCTACACTCCTGTGGGGATATAAATATCAACCCACCCATCCCTACACTCCAAAGGTAGCACCAGTAGCGGCACTACTCAAACGTTGCAGCAAAGCTGCTATAATGGGCTTAAAGCCACCGGTCAATCCATGGTCGTCAAGCGACTATGTGATCCTTTAATCTTCCTCCGTATCATCAAAACCCACCCAAATGCAACATATATTTCATGAATGCAACATACACAATTTCACACATTAAGCACTTAGGGGTACTTTAGTCATTTCACTACCTAGGGGTATTTTTGTAATTCTACCCTACAGGGATATTTAGGTAATTTTGTAAATCAGGAATATTTTGGTAATTCTGCAAATCAGGGGTATTTTAGTAATTTTGCAAATCTAAAAATATTTTGGAAATTTTCAAACTAATGGTATTTTGGTAATTTTCAAACTAAGGGTATTTTGGTAATTTTCAAACCAGGGGTATTTTGGTCCCTCTCAGGTTTTAGTTATGAACTTTGGCCCATTAACAAGTCATTGCGGCAAAAGTGGACAGACAGTACGCCCCAGGTAGTATTCCAAAGAAGAGGAGGTGGGCCACTAGGACCGCTTAAGTACCAAGCTCTCCCTAGATCCAATCCTAGACATGCATATGTCCGTTGCCACACTCTAACCCAACGACTTGTCCACGGACATGTTTAATTATTAGATTAAGTCTTATGCGATTTAAGAGTTGTTCAGAACTAGGCCTAAAGTACATTAAACCCTAGCATACTTGTCAACGTCCCCATAAAGCCCATCAAGCCCATTTCACGTTCATATAGCCCATTATGCCCAAATCACATCCTTATGACCCATTAGGCCCAGATCTCATTCATATGGCCTATTAGGCCCAAAACAATTGCAGATCATGTAACATGCATGACTAACTCAATTCATATAACCAAATCAATCAATTTCATCAAACTTAGCCTCAGGGCCCACCGGCCCCATTTAGCCACTTTCGGCTTTTCAGCATTGCCGATATCATGTATGTGTAGTGTTTGTATAGACCTTGTTACTGCGACGTGCTATACTATCCTTGGTCTTGAACCTACAACCGACCAACCTTCAATCAATCACCCATACTTAATCAAAATATTTACCAAAAGCTAAAGCCTTAGCGTAACCTTACCGTGTGCCACCGGGTTCTAATAGCCCTTCTTTAGCTACTAATCACGAGTATGCCCTAGATCTGCACTCACACATACACCATCAAACTTCGAGTGACTCATAATCCACACAAGTCACCCCTATAGATCATACTCACATTCGGCCATTTACTTAAACCATAATCGAGTTGAGTACACTTACACTTTGCTAACGATCCTTACCACGCTTACGATCACTGAATCTTACCCTTGTTAATACAAGATTAACGATAATGTGAAGTTAGATAACCCTTAATCTTTTAACAAAACACACTAAAGGGTTAACTGAATACTTACCGAATCCACTTCTGATCCTGCGGCCTAGATAGCTACTGAATGAGATTCGGCTTTTAACCTTGACTGATTGTAGGTAACAATCGATTTGTGGTGGAGGAACAACAATAAAGATTCGGCACTAATAGGGATTTTGGCAAGAGAAGATGATGATACTTCGGTAATAAAAGAGTTTGGCTATGAGAGAATTCGGCAAAAAGGGATTCGGCTATAGGAGATTTCGGCAACAAGGCACTGTATTTTTGATTGGGGAAAAATAAGGTTTTGGCAAGGAAAATAAAAAGAATGGAAAATTTGGCATTACCTAGGACCCCAGATTCGACACACACACGTTTATATAGCCTATAGCCGAAACTTAGCCACCCCTAAAGTCCAATTCGGCACCACTTCATCCACTGCTCATCTCCTAATTTTTCTGCATGATATCTCCCTTATCCTTCTCCTAAATTCTCTCTACTGATCACTTTTCTTTAGTGTCCCTCTACACGCCACTTCCAGCCTTCTAATAGCTTAAAATTAAACTCCAAAATAAAGCTAAGCTAGCACTCGAACCTCAGACCTCCCTGCATGCACATGTGGCCACCTCTCTACACCTTAGTGGCGTCATTTAGCCACATCACCACAGGTTTCTTTGTGCCATTTTCACTTATTTTTAATTAAAAGCCCACTACTCACAACCCTGATTCCTTAATTATTTAAATTAAGAATCCTCCACCATAAAACTCGAACCCAGAGCTTCTCCAACACATCTAGACACTCCAAATTCATTAAACCTTTAAAGCTGTCATGTCATTTGTCATTTTCTTGCTCACTTAAAAATTTTATGAGACCCAAAGCCCAATAGGCCCAATTCTTCTAAGCCCAAATTCGAGGCGTTACAAAATGAAAAGCCGAAAGAAAGGAAAGATTCGACAAAATTAAGAAAGGAGATATCGACCACTCATAAAATACCTAAAATGCAATATTCAGCCACTAGAAAAGAAAACGAGAGAAAAGCGGTGCCAAAGGCTACCCAAAAACACAATTCGGCACATCAAAAGAACTTGAAGAGCACAAAACAAAATGCTGAAAACTAAACAAAGCCCGAATCAAGAAACACGAAGCCCGGATCGAAACCGAGGCAAGAACAAAATTGAGGACTAAATCGAGCATTAATACACATTTTGAGATTCGAGGTAAGTTTGTATGAAGTTAAAGTTTCATAATGTTTCGATATTTGAAACTGTATAATATTATGATAATGTATGTCATTTCTATGAAATTTGAGTAAGGGAGCTTCGATGAAGAAATGGTGAGTGTAAGTTAAGCTAAAGTCCCGGTTAAAGTTTCGAAATAAGAATGATATCTATGTATTCAAAAAAGATAAGGAAGGTCCAGTATAAGACCATGTTTGGGACATGGCTTCGGTACCAAAGAAAGATCTCGTATAAGACCATATCTGGGATATGGCATTGACATCCGTGTACGATCTCGTATAAGACCATATCTGGGACATGGCATCAACATCGAGCTTTGAGATCCCGTATAAGACTGTATCTGGGATGTGGCATTGGCATCAAGAAATGATCCCACATAAGACCATATTCGGGATATGGCATTGGTATCAATGTTTATGCAATGCAAATTTGAATATTTTACGATAATCTAATTAGTTCATGGGTAAATGAGCTAAGTAAGTGGAATGGTATAGAACCAAAACTATTTACGTATGACCTTGAGGTCCATTCATGTTATGAATTATGGAGATTTAAATTTATGCTAATGTAAGTATATGTGATAAGTTATGTGATGAGTGATACAGGTACTATGAGAAAATACACATTATGAACCCACAATGTAACATGAGATGGGTAAGAATAAGTATGAGTAAGTATGGATGAAAATGTTAAGCATTTGAGACTTATGTGGATGTTGTTTCAATAGATAGATGAATTTTATGAAAGCAATTATGTTGCTTTAAAATTTCATGCAAACTTACTAAGCTATATGCTTACCCCTCTCTTTTTCCTTTCTCCCTGTAGTTTCATCAAGTTAGCTCAGGGATCGTAGAAAGTCGAACTCGGATCACACTATCAACCGTTCTTTTGGTATAGTAAAGTTGATTCATTTTAAGTATGGCATGTATAGGAACTTGATCGTTTTGTGTCATGTTATGTTTGAAGGCCAAAGGGTTGGCTATAAATGCTTCACATTTATTTTTGTAAATGGCCATGATGAATTGGCCAATATTGTCAAGTTCATGTCTCAAGTTTGACGCATATAATGAAATGAATGTTCATGCAAGATATTAAGTAAAATGTGGATGAAATGAGTGGTAATATAAGGGTTCTTCCTAGTTTGATATTGTCATATTATGTGCTTCTTGCGATGAATGAGCGAGTTTAAGTTTCAGGGTGGCAAAGAGTCTTGGAAAATAGCCCCTAATTGTCCATACGGGTAGACACACGGGTATGTGTCTAGGCCGTGTATGACACACGATCAACCCATATGGGTGTGTTGATAGGCCGTGTGTCCCCTGCACTATTTTACGCCTGTGTCCTCTACCCATGTGCCCTGGCCGTGTCCTATTTAGTGTATGATGACATCATAATTAGAGAGCTCCAAAGGTAGAAGACACAAGCGTGTGAATGCCGTGTGAAGGACACGGGTTATTAACACGGGCGTGTGCTCAGCCGTGTGAAGTAAGTCAGTGTCAACCACAGGTGTCGAACACGGGCATGTGGCCCCTGTTTAGGCAAAAATTTTCAAAGAGTGTTAAAGTTCTCGATTGATCTACGGAACCCTTCGGTTATATGTTTTAAGCCTCATAGGCCCATAATATGCACATTATGAGTAAGAAAGACAAGTTGTAGTTGAAACAAAATTTTACAGCCCAATAGAATATGTTCAAGTAAAGTTATGCACAGTAGCACCTCGTATCCTGTTCCGGCGTCGGACACGGGTAAGGGGTGTTACACTTCTTCCATTTAAACTTGTGTAAAGCCTCAACTTACATTCATTTATTTTCAAAACGGGGTTCATTGAAAAAGGTTTTTCACTTTTAAAACCTTATTGATTTCTATCAAAGTGTCCTTCAACTGCATAAGCTTTTTTAAAAACATTGCGGAAATGTGATAACAGGAAACAGTTGTTGTAACGTTGTGTTTGGAAAATAGTAATCATTTTGAAAAAAAACCATGATTTACTTCTAACAGATATAAATTAAAATAAAACCAAACCTAAAATTTAAAATCCTAAAACTTTAAGAGGCCTTATTACAAACCAAACCAAAATAAAGTATTTATGAATAACTTAATAGAAAAATAGATGCAGTGTTGTGGCCATCTCTGAGTCCCTCGCAGCTCCGATCCGTCTAAGGCTGGGGATTACCTGCACAGTCAAAAACAGGGTGAGTTTACGAAAACTCAGTGCGTAATCCCCTAATATAAAAATAGTCAGTTAGATAAACGAGAAATGAAGAGAAGTGCAGGCTTGAGCTCTATTCATCCACAAGATGCGGTTTGGTGGGCCTAAGCCAATTGCCATACCATTTGGGTCTCGGACCATAATAGAATCATTTGGGCCTAGCCCATATCAGTATCAGATCTCATAAGCAGATAGTGTAAGAATGCACCCCACCCCAATCCAGCCAGCACACCATCCCTACCAACCAACACACCATGTGGGGATAAAATCGACCCACCCAGCCAGCACACCAATGTTAGCACCGGTTGTGGCACTAACTGATATCGCAGCAGAGCTGCCAGAATATAAGTGGCTTAAAGTCGTCAGTAGGTTCACATTCGTCTCAGGTGACCCGTGCAACCCTAACAATCAAATTAATGGGTCCACAGTGGTCTCGGGTGTCCAGTGCGACCCTAATAGATCAATCACTTCCTTCAATTACAAAATCCCCATCCCATGCAGTATGCCATGTATGCAAAGCACATATATATAACTCACATGGCGTACTCTAGGAAGACAGACAAATTATAGCTCAGGACAGTCAAAACATAGCATAAAACAATCATTTACCCATGAGGGCAAAATAGTCATTTTACCCTATAAGGGTATTTCAGTAATTCTACCCTACAGGGGTATTTCATAACTCTACCCTATAGGGGTATTTCGATAATTTCAAAAATTTGGGGTATTTCGATAATTTTCGCAAATCGAGGGTATTTTAGTAATTTTACAAACTGAGGGTAATTCAGTAATTTTACAAATCAGGGTATTTTGGTAATTTTGTAAATTAGGGTTATTTTAGTAATTGTGTAAATCGAGGGTATTTTAGTAATTTTGCAAATCTGGGGTATTTCGAAAATTTTGCAAATTGGGGTATTTCGATAATTTTGCAAATCAAGGGTATTTTAGTAATTTTGCCAATCAGGGATATTTCAGTAATTTTGCAAATTGGGGGTATTTTGGTAATTTTGCAAATCAGGGGTATTTCAATAATTTTACAAATCAGGGGTATTTCAATAATTTTACAAATTGGGGGTATTTCAATAATTTTATAAATTAGGGGTATTTTAGTAATTTTACAAGTCGGGGTATTTTAGTAATTTTGTAAATTAGGGGTATTTTAGTAATTTCGCAAATCGAGGGGTATTTCGGTAATTTACAAATTAAGGGTATTTCGGTAATTTTGCAAACTGGGGGTATTTCGGTAATTTCATAAATCGGGGTCTCAGCAACCCAACAGAAGGTCCATCGTCACCTCGAGCGACTTAAGTAACCTAAACAGTCACAACAGTGTAAATGGGCCTAAGGCCTATTACTCGGCCCAAGTGGGCCACACACTCGTGTGGCCTATTTAGCCCAGAAACAAGCACAATTATGCAAACGTCATAGTCCAAACAACACTTACCACATCAGAAACATTTTATCCGTGTGGGCCCACAAGCCCACTGGGCCCACACAACCCATTTCGGCCCAACGAGGACCAGAACAGCCCAAGACCACGAGAACACTCGTGGTGGCCTCTACAGACTAACGCCCGTGTTCGTGGGCTCGGTTCACCACACGCACGATCGCACGCTCGTGTGGCATCATACGCCATATTTCTGGATTTTTGGCATTTTGCTGATCTACAGTCCAACCAGTGTGGAATACACACTTTCGGCTTTTCAGCCAATCATCAATAGAGCACAAAGTTACACACCTGTTTGTGAACACTCGCGCACTGTCTTCAAGCGCCAACCTATAATAATTCACAAGACATGATTACATGCATATCAACAAAATATAACTAGGCTTAATCAACCAAACCTTATCTCTCAAACCACAGTCACCTACCTTTCTTGTACCAATGGATGCTTGCAACTAAACTGCTGATTAAAAGCGATTACACAATTCTTCATTAGTATCTACACACGAAATGCACCACCCATTAACAAAACTCGCATACCCAAAGGCTTGAAACAAAACCCATTGTCTAACCAAGTTTCAAAACTAGAGATAGGGAGAAATGGCATTCGGTTTTAAGCAGAACCAAAGAGTGAGGTCTCTTAAAACAAAAAAAAATTAAAAAAACAGAGCAAGAGTCAATCATACTTACAATTACTAAAGAACTATTGTCAAGCTAAAACAAGATGAATAGGTGAGGAGAAAGAGAATCAGTCAAAAACCTATAGCCAGAACTGATGTAAATAATAGAGATGAAAAGAAGAGCAACAATCAGTCAACACAAAACCCAAGCTACAAGATGTGGTATTCGGCCAACAGATTCAAGGTACTTAGGTGTAAGAAAGAAAAGAGTATTCGGCTTAGGAGAAGAAAAGGAGAATAATTGATTCAACAAAGAAAAAAAAGGGAAAAGAAAGGTATAATCAGTTTAGAAAAATGAGAGGAGAAAGATAGAGATTCGACCAACCCAGTGGAAAGAAAAGAAAGAAATGAGAAGCCGAAAGAAAGGAAAGATTCGAAAAAATTAAGAAAGCAGAAATAAACCACTCATAAAATAACCAAAATGCAATATTCAGCCACCAGAAAAGAAAACGAGAGAAAAATGGTGCTAAAGGCTACCTCAAAAATACAATTCGGAACATCAAAGGAACTTGAAGAGCACAAAACAAAATGCTGAAAACTAAACAAAGCAAAACGTAAGCACGTAAAACCTTCTAACCGAATTTGCACATACCAGTACTCCCATTCGGCTACAACTTCTCCCCGTTTTCAAAGTCCTTAAACATCTCCATGAATCCCTCCTTGATTTGCTGCATAATCTTCTCCCAACAACTCAAGAACAATTCAAACTTTCTCCCCAATAGCCTTCCACTTGAATTCCACCACCTCGCAGCAAAGAAGTAAAATAAATACTCCTTTGTGCACAGGGTGACTCGAACCCAAGATCCTTTGCCATCATAGTGATTACACAACCACTAGACCATAAGGCCATCTTGTGTTACATTTTATCCCAAATATTTATAAAGCTTTCATGCCGATATCCAGGTTCATTCAAGAATAACCCAAAAATTGGCACAAGCTATGACTTGAAGCTCAGACCACATACATACTCCTAACGCCTCCTTGCCACTAGACCACAAGCTTTCTTGTGTCATATTTTAACCATGAATATTAATAAGGCCTTCCAGCTAACGCCAAGTTCACTTAAGGGAAAAAATCAATCTTTTGCTAAAGCCTAGATTGGAACTCAAGACCTCCCAAACGCCCCCAATCACCCCTAAAGCACATAGCCTGCATGCCCAACATGAAATTGTAAAATTTTTCTACCACAACTAAAATCCAATTGCTCCTATGCCGAAGGCCTATTTCTTCTAGGCCAAAAATTCAGGGCGTTACACCCGTTGATAGCTTAAGAGTGAGCATATATGTGATATGAGATTGAGATAGCATTGGCTATGTATGTGGCACTTTGGTTCGAGTTTCTCGAGTATCTGATAGTATTGTAAATGGTTCAACGAGTAAATAAAAGGCGTGGTTGAGTATGAGATCGATAGGAGATAGCACAGGTATGTACATGAACCGTATAAGCTTTAAATCGAAGTGATTTGTGAAGATCACATATAATCTTATGACTGAATAAGTGAAAGGATTGATAGTTAACATGAGTACATAATGATATATTCAATTTGTTAAACTGTGTATTTATGATTATATTGTTTTTATTGCATATGAGCTTACTAAGCTATAAAGCTTACTCTATTTATATTTTTTTCGTATTTTATAGTGATTTCAAAGCTAGCTCAGATTCGGGGATCGTCAGAGACTTCGTCACACTATCCTACTATCACTTGGTACTTTTGAACTATATGGCATGTATAGGGACTTTGGTCATTTTGGTTCATGATTGATGATGAATGTAGCCATTTGAGTTGGCTTGTAAATATTCTAAGTTTAGTTTTCTATATTGCCATATAACTTGGCTTATTTTGGTATGTTTGAATCATGTATATATATAAATGTGTATATGGCTTGTGTGATGCTTGGGAATAATTAGTATTATGGATAGAAGATGGTTGATGTATGATTATTAGTATGCTAGTGAATCAAAGCATTAATGCATATTTGAGATTGGTCATTATTGATATATATTATGAAAGTAAAGTTTGGTATGGATTTGTCCACACGGGCAAAAACAAAGGCGTGTGTCTTAACCGTGACTTATTGTAACACCCCAAACTCGGCCCAAACACTACGACCGAATTTGGGTTGCTACCGAGAAAACATTTTGGAAATCTTTTCAAAACCGTTTTAAGTTCTGTCGAAAACCTTGTGTTTTCAAGTCTCTTGTTAAAAACCTTACTTAGGTTTATTTTAAAAATATTCATTAAGCCAGATTGTTATCGATTCAGTGTACTATGGGCACGATAAAACATTTTGCGTTTGGATTTTAAGGAAACATGTGTACTTAACTTAATATTAAGAAACAGTTTAAACAGATTATTCCAAAACATGAAATAATAAAAAAAAAATCTAGGAGGCCTTATTACAACTTGGTTAAAAATTCAACCGATAATAAAAAAAATAAAATAACTAAAATTAAAGTTCATTTAAATCAAAGTCCACTGCATGGCCACCTCGAGTCCCTCCGGCTCCACATCCGTGATCTACGTGTCACCTGAAAAAGTAAAGGAGAAGGTGAGTCACCAAGACTCAGTATGTAACCCTTCCCCCGGTTTAATGCCACATCATACACAAATTATGCACCCAACCTAGCCATCCAAACTCCTTTCTCTACCCTGGGTGGTACCAAACCACTGGTGGTGCCAAACCACTGGTGACTTAAAGTCACAATTGTGATACCAAATCACTAGAGGTGCCAAACCTCTGGTGCCCAAAGACACGAATCGAATGATGGGGCCAACCCATCGCGTGATACCAAATCACTGGCGTCAATCCCGTATTATCATCTGTGGGGCCAACCCACTGTGGTGCTAAGCCACTGGGACGAGACGCTATGAGGTGCCAAACCTCTAGAGGTGCCAAACCTCTGGTGACCGTAGTCACAATGTGGTACCAAACCACTGGTGTTCGTCGACACGAATATCACTGCCCCCTCCTCTCATTAACCCACATCAATTAATTACATGCATATACAGAGTTCATGCAAATAGGTTTATTTAACATCATCTAACAGATTTAACATCAGCCATATATCTTATGCCACACATACCAAATGTGTCATGCTTTCCAAGAGCATCGTAAGGTAATCTTATAACAACAAGGACTTACCTGAATCCTTGCTTATACCATTTACGGTATTAAATCCAAATCTGCATCATTCCCGATTAACACCCACAATGATTTTAGCACAGTTAATTAATTATAAAGTGTGTATGTGCACACCTGTTTCTACCGAAATTCCCAGATCCCGAAGCCTTTATTAACCTTGGCCGAATAGTCCCCACTTACCAAATCCCGAATTTATCACTTGAGTCTTCGAGATCCCTAGCAAAACACTTGTAAAAAAAATTGACTTGCACACTAATACATAATCTAGGCCTATGGCCGAATGTTACTTACCTTAGGAAAACAAATCCCGAGAGCTTCCTTCAATCGACTATGGCTTCCCTACAATCGGTTTAACCACATTAATAAGAGTCATAGGCCATTCGGCCATAATCTTTGAACCTAAAAGAGGGTATCACTCCTTACCTTGATAATTATATCGGCCCTTAATACCACAAGTCAGCACCTCTTAGTGTTGTGAGGGGGGTTCGGCTACTTTCAATGAAGAGAAAAGAACAGCACTTTACTAAGAAGATTCGGCTAAAGCCCTCTATGGAAGAGATGTTCGGCTAGTAACACAAATGGAAGGTGCAATTTTTTTTGTAAAAGAGAGGGGTAGGTTCGGCTAAGTAAAGGAAAAGAAGAAGGGAATTTGGAAGAATTTATTTGCAATGGTGGTCAGGAAGAATTCGGCCAGCAGCAAGTTAGAAAAAGAAGAACGGAACTAACTAAGTGAAATTCGGCACTCCCACCTTAAAACTTCAAAGCCAAAAATTCCCCCAAGCTGTAGAGTCCCCCCCCATTCGGCCACTTTATCTTTTTATCAATTCCCAAATAAACTCCTATTTTAACTCCTTGCCATATATTCAAATGATAAAAAAAAAAACAAAAACATTAATTATCCCCTGCTAACATCCCACTTATCTTTTATCCTCTCAATCTAAAGAGAATAATAAAATAAACTAACAATTATCCTTAGCACCTCTTCAAAATAAATAAAATAAAATATACTACAATATCACCACACTTTCAGCCGAAAAATTAAAGGGAAACAACAAAAAAATAAAGTTTATTCTTATCACCTTAAGAATCCAATATCACGCCATTACTCCCCTTCCCATGCACGCCAGCCTTCAAAAAAAAAATAAAACCAAATTGCAGCTCCCGTATCTCGAACACTAGACCACACTAACGCAGCCCCTACAACGCCCCTTGCCATCTTTCCCATTTGACTTTCATGTCAAGTAACCCCCACCATTTAATTATAAGGCCTTCCTACTTAAGCCCATTACCGCATATATAGAAAATAAAATGCAAAACGCTGCTCCAGCCATTCGAACCTGCGACCTGAGCCCATTCTCTCCTCTAACTCTTAAGGGCGCTAGGTTACCACTTTGCTACTGCCTTATTTCGTGACATGTTTCTCCCAAATTCCAAATTTACCCCTATCTCCTAGCTTCCTCATTTAAGATACTTAAAAAGAAATTTTTAATTCCAAGTCCGACCTAGCTCGGGGTTAGCTCTAGGCCCTAGAACAAGCTTAATACTTCTAGAATTTAATTCTTCAAGCACACACATGGGAAAATATTTTAATTACAAATAACCCCTAATTCAGGGTGTTACAATTCTACCCCCTTTAAAACAATTTCGTCCTCGAAATTACTTGGCTAGACTAAACAGGAAATACCGCTGCGCACTCTGATCTTAAGGAACTATCATAATTTCTACACATTCCCTAAGTCCATAATCCAAATTCCATACACTTTACTAGCAACATAAGAACGAACTAACGTAACCACAACCAAGGCAATTGAGGGTATTCCGAAAATAAGAAACTTACCCGTTATCATATCTGGCACATCTTCCTCCTCGCGACGGCCAACTGCATAAACCAACCTTGGTTGCCTCGCCTCTGCACCTTCAGCACCTCGGCCATGCCCGTTACCATTATCATTACCTCTAGCTGCACCTCGACCCCTCTGCAGTGGTCCTTCATTTCTAACCTGAGCACAGTTCTGACCCTCTGGTTGATTCTTAGCTAGCTTCCGAGGACAATCCCTTACCCGGTGCTCCATTGATCCACACTCAAAGCACCCTCTACTTCCAGCCAAACATTCTCCCGAGTGAGATTTCCCGCATCTAGCACACTGAGGTGGCCACTGAGCAGGCTTTGTGGCT
Source organism: Gossypium bickii (assembly GCA_025503065.1). Lineage (NCBI taxonomy): Eukaryota > Viridiplantae > Streptophyta > Magnoliopsida > Malvales > Malvaceae > Gossypium > Gossypium bickii. The sequence continues at coordinate 39,422,927 of CP106716.1, forward strand.
CTTTCTGATTCCCTAAATCTAGCCATCTTCTCTACATTACTGCCCGATCCAGACGATCCAAAGCCTCTCTTCCGTTTATTCTTTTCGTGATTCTGTCTTACGGACTCCTTGATACCTTCGGCTACCTTAGCCTTTTCTACTAGGACTGAAAACTCACGCTCCTGCTGTGGAGCAATCAGCAACCTTAAATCGTCCCTAAGTCCGTCTTCAAAGCGGACACACCGTTCATGTTCCGTAGCCACGAGGCCTCTAGCATAACGACTCAGCCTTAAGAACTCTGCCTCATATTCCGCCACGGACTTAATTCCTTGCACTAACCCCAAAAAGGCTTTCCTCTGAGCATCTGTGTAGTTGGTGCCTACATACTTCTTCTGAAAGGCAGCTTTGAAGTAATCCCATGTAAGATCATCTGTCGTGGCACCATCTCGGACTGTGAGCCACCACTGATATGCCTCATCCTTCAGAAGTGACACTGCTCCTTTTAGCTTCTCCTCATTAGTCAGGTCAAGATCGTCCATGATCCTTTCCGTTGATTCTAGCCAATATTCCCGCACTGGGTGCCACTCCCGAGACACCCCAGAATACCTCAGCTCCGTTAGATCAGAGCCGCTTAGGAACAGATTTTTGAGCTCCCAAATTTCCACTAGCCCCAGCCACCAACTCGAGAACTCGCAACACAGCTTGCGATACTGCCTCACCTCCGGTCTGATCCTGCTCCTCAACTCCAAATGCTGGAGGTGGTGGTGGCGGTGGTTCTTCGTTTTCAAAACCCTGACCCGACCTAACAGGTTCAAACACGGTCATCCTGCCCCTTCCGCGTCCATGACGGCCACGTCCTCTAGAACTCATTCTAACTAACGCGCTTTTAATCTGATTAAGAAATTTTATGGATTAGTAATTTGTTCCACTTGGTTATTCGCGAAGAAAATTTATGAAAAGTTTAGTAGGGATTCTTTCGATCAAACCAAGTGTTTTAAGTTCTCTATCCTAGTTCACACAGAGAAAAACATCCATTCCCTATTACATTCGATTCCTACTTATTCACTCTTCAGACATTTATGTCCTGTTTCTATCCTAGGGGTATTTTCGTCATTTTCCTACAGAGTTATTTTCGTAATAACCAGAGAAGTTATGAAAACTTTAACAAACCAGGGCCATTTTGGAATTCCCAAAACTGGAGAGTATTTTCGACAATTTCGCAAATTAAAGGTACAGCAGAATTTTGGAAACCAGGGGTATTTTGGTAATTTTGTCAATCAGGGGTAATTTTGTAATTTTAACAAATCAGGGATATTTTAACAGTTGTAAAACTTTGAGGGTCCTTTTTGAGAGTTTCCCTTTTTAAAACAATGCTGTTGCAAAAATTTTAGAAATCAGGGTCGTTTTGGTAATTTTGCAAGTTGAGGGCATTTTCGTAATTTTCCAAAGCCGAGATATTTTTGATAGTTCTGCAAATTAGAGTTTTGAATGTTTGTATAAAATAATGAAATTTTTGGACAAAACCATTGAGTTGATATTTTATGAACCAAGGGCGTTTTAGTAATTTTACCCCCTAAGGGCATTTTTTTGTTGTAATTTTGGTAAGTCAAAAATATTTTGAAAGTGTTCCGAAAATAATTTATTTTTTTTCTAGGGAGTACTTGAACAATTTTAAAACTACAGTTTTCCTGAAAACATGGCTAATCCCTTTCGGGTTTTATGGTGTTTAGCCTATGACCGAGTCCTCTTGGTTAGGGCAAACCGAAGATACGTACCAGGTAGGATTCCCGTGAAGAGGAGGTGAGTCACGAGGACTGCTTAAATACCAAGCTCTTCCGGATCCAATCCTAGACATGCGTACCAAGGTTACCACACCCTAACTCGGTGACTTGGTCCTAGGTTTGTTTACTGAGGCTCTTAAAGTCTTATGTCTTCGTTTGGGGTAACTAGTCCTAAAATTTAAAGCACTTATCATACTATCAACGTTCCATGCTTCCTACCCTTCTACAGAAAATAATTCATATAGAAGTCAGAAGTACTTACCTGGGCGGATAGGTGCCGGAGACTCGGTGCCATGCTGCTCAAACCAATAATTTTCCAAAAAGGCCTACCAAAACATTTTTGGGCTTTGGGCCCCCACAGCCGAGCTTTGAACTGGGCTCTGATACTAATTTGTAACACCCCAAACCCGGCCCAAACACTACGACCGAATTTGGGTTGCTACCGAGAAAATATTTTGGAAATCTTTTCAAAACCGTTTTAAGTTCTGTCGAAAACCTTGTGTTTTCAAGTCTCTTGTTAAAAACCTTACTTAGGTTTATTTTAAAAATATTCATTAAGCCAGATTGTTATCGATTCAGTTGTACCCGATGGCACGATAAAACATTTTGCGTTTGGATTTTAAGGAAACATGTGTACTTAACTTAATATTAAGAAACAGTTTAAACAGATTATTCCAAAACATGAAATAATAATAAAAAAAATAAATCTAGGAGGTCTTATTACAACTTGGTTAAAAATTCAATCGATAATAAAAAAATAAAAAAACTAAAATTAAAGTTCATTTAAATCAAAGTCTACTGCATGGCCACCTCGAGTCCCTCCGGCTCCACATCCGCGATCTACGTGTCACCTGAAAAAGTAAAGGAGAAGGTGAGTCACCAAGACTCAATATGTAACCCTTCCCCCGATTTAATGCCACATCATACAGAATTTATAACAAATTAACATGCACTAAATCATGCACCCAACCTAGCCATCCAAACTCCTTTCTCTACCCTGGGTGGTACCAAACCACTGGTGGTGCCAAACCACTGGTAACTTAAAGTCACAATTGTGATACCAAATCACTGGAGGTGCCAAACCTCTGGTGCCCGAAGACACGAATCGAATGATGGGGCCAACCCATCGCGTAATACCAAATCACTGGCGTCAATCCCGTATTATCATCTGTGGGGCCAACCCACTGTGGTGCTAAGCCACTGGGACGAGACGCTATGAGGTGCCAAACCTCTGGTGACCGTAGTCACAATGTGGTACCAAACCACTGGTGTCCGTCGACACGAATATCACTGCCCCCTCCTCTCATCAACCCACATCAATTAATTACATGCATATACAGAGTTCATGCAAATAGGTTTATTTAACATCAGCCATATATCTTATGCCACACATACCAAATGTGTCATGCTTTCCAAAAGCATCGTAAGGTAATCTTATAACAACAAGGACTTACCTAAATCCTTGCTTATACTATTTACGGTATTAAATCCAAATCTGCATCATTCTCGATTAACACCCACAATGATTTTAGCACAGTTAATTAATTATAAAGTGTGTATGTGCACACCTGTTTCTATCGAAATTCCCAGATCCCGAAGCCTTTATTAACCTTGGCCGAATAGTCCCCCACTTACCGAAATCCTGAATTTATCACTTGAGTCTTCGAGATCCCTACCAAAACACTTGTAAAAAAAAAAATTGACTTGCACACTAATACATAATCTAGGCCTATGGCCGAATGTTACTTACCTTAGGAAAACAAATCCCGAGAGCTTCCTTCAATCGACTATGGCTTCCCTACAATCGGTTTAACCACATTAATAAGAGTCATAGGCCATTCGGCCATAATCTTTGAACCTAAAAGAGGGTATCACTCCGTACCTTGATAATTATATCGGCCCTTAATACCACAAGTCAGCACCTCTTAGTGTTGTGAGGGGGGTTCGGCTACTTTCAATGAAGAGAAAAGAACAACACTTTACTAAGAAGATTCGGCTAAAGCCCTCTATGGAAGATATGTTCGGCTAGTAACACAAGTGGAAGGTGCAATTTTTTTTGTAAAAGAGAGGGGTAGGTTCGGCTAAGTAAAGGAAAAGAAGAAGGGAATTTGGAAGAATTTATTTGCAATGGTGGTCAGGAAGAATTCGGCCAGCAGCAAGTTAGAAAAAGAAGAAGGGAACTAACTAAGTGAAATTCGGCACTCCCACCTTAAAACTTCAAAGCCAAAAATTCCCCCAAGCTGTAGAGTCCCCTCCCCCCATTCGGCCACTTTATCTTTTTATCAATTCCCAAATAAACTCCTATTTTAACTCCTTGCCATATATTCAAATGATAAAAAAAAACAAAAACATTAATTATCCCCTCCTAACATCCCACTTATCTTTTATCCTCTCAATCTAATGAGAATAATAAAATAAACTAACAATTATCCTTAGCACCTCTTCAAAATAAATAAAATAAAATATACTACAATATCACCACACTTTCAGCCGAAAAATTAAAGGGAAACAACAAAAAAATAAAGTTTATTCTTATCACCTTAAGAGTCCAATATCACGCCATTACTCCCCTTCCCATGCACGCCAGCCTTCAAAAAAAAATAAAACCAAATTGCAGCTCCCGTATCTCGAACACCAGACCACACTAACGCAGCCCCTACAATGCCCCTTGCCATCTTTCCCATTTGACTTTCATGTCAAGTAACCCCCACAATTTAATTATAAGGCCTTCCTACTTAAGCCCATTACCGCATATATAGAAAATAAAATGCAAAACGCTGCTCCAGCCATTCGAACCTGCGACCTGCGCCCATTCTCTCCTCCAACTCTTAAGGGCGCTAGGTTACCACTTTGCTACTGCCTTATTTCGTGACATGTTTCTCCCAAATTCCAAATTTACCCCTATCTCCTAGCTTCCTCATTTAAGATACTTAAAAAGAAATTTTTAATTCCAAGTCCGACCTAGCTCGGGGTTAGCTCTAGGCCCTAGAACAAGCTTAATACTTCTAGAATTTAATTCTTCAAGCACACACATGGGAAAATATTTTAATTACAAATAACCCCTAATTCAGGGTGTTACAATTCTACCCCCTTTAAAACAATTTCGTCCTCGAAATTACTTGGCTAGACTAAACAGGAAATACCGCTGCGCACTCTGACCTTAAGGAACTATCATACTTTCTACACATTCCCTAAGTCCATAATCCAAATTCCATACACTTTACTAGCAACATAAGAACGAACTAACGTAACCACAACCAAGGCAATTGAGGGTATTCCGAAAATAAGAAACTTACCCGTTGTCATATCTGGCACATCTTCCTCCTCGCGACGGCCAACTGCATAAACCAACCTTGGTTGCCTCGCCTCTGCACCTTCAGCACCTCGGCCATGCCCGTTACCATTATCATTACCTCTAGCTGCACCTCGACCCCTCTGCGGTGGTCCTTCATTTCTAACCTGAGCACGGTTCTGACCCTCTGGTTGATTCTTAGCTAGCTTCCGAGGACAATCCCTTACCCGGTGCTCCATTGATCCACACTCAAAGCACCCTCTACTTCCAGCCAAACATTCTCCCGAGTGAGATTTCCCGCATCTAGCACACTGAGGTGGCCACTGAGCAGGCTTTGTGGCTCTTTTTGATTCCCTAAATCTAGCCATCTTCTCTATATTACTGCCCGATCCAGATGATCCAAAGCCTCTCTTCCGTTTATTCTTTTCGTGATTCTGTCTTACGGACTCCTGGATACCTTCGGCTACCTTAGCCTTTTCTACTAGGACTGAAAACTCACGCTCTTGCTGTGGAGCAATCAACAACCTTAAATCATCCCTAAGTCCGTCTTCAAAGCGGACACACCGTTCATGTTCCGTAGCCACGAGGCCCCTAGCATAACGACTCAGCCTTAAGAATTCTGCCTCATATTCCGCCACGGACTTACTTCCTTGCACTAACCCCAAAAAGGCTTTCCTCTGAGCATCTGTGTAGTTGGTGCCTACATACTTCTTCTGAAAGGCAGCTTTGAAGTAATCCCACGTAAGATCATCTGCCGTGGCACCATCTCGGACTGTGAGCCACCACTGATATGCCTCATCCTTCAGAAGTGACACTGCTCCTTTCAGCTTCTCCTCATTAGTCAGGTCAAGATCGTCCATGATCCTTTCCGTTTATTCTAGCCAATATTCCCGCACTGGGTGCCACTCCCGAGACACCCCAGAATACCTCAGCTCCGTTAGATCGGAGCCGCTTAGGAACAGATTTTCGAGCTCCCAAATTTCCACTAGCCCCAGCCACCAACTCGAGAACTCGCAACACAGCTTGCGATATTGCCTCACCTCCGGTCTGATCCTGCTCCTCAACTCCAAAAGCTGGAGGTGGTGGTGGCGGTGGTACTTCGTTTTCAAAGCCCTGACCCGACCTAACAGGTTCAAACACGGTCATCCTGCCCCTTCCGCGTCCATGACGGCCACTCGAACCTGCGACCTACGCCCATTCTCTCCTCCAACTCTTACGGGCGCTAGGTTACCATTTTGCTACTGCCTTATTTCGTGACATGTTTCTCCCAAATTCCAAATTTACCCCTTATCTCCTAGCTTCCTCATTTAAGATACTTAAAAAGAAATTTGTAGTTCCAAGTCCGACCTAGCTCGGGGTTAGCTCTAGGCCCTAGAACATGCTTAATACTTCTAGAATTTAATTCTTCAAGCACACACATGGGAAAATATTTAAATTACAAATAACCCCTAATTCAGGGTGTTACACTTATGCCACACGACCAAGTCACACGCCGGTGTGCTGGGCTGTGTGGAGCTATTGACTTGGTTTCTAAATAAACATCAGGGGACACACGGTTGTGCCACCTAATCGTGTGTCACACACAGCTGAGACACACGCTCGTGTCTCTGCCCGTGTGGACCAAAATAGGCTATTTTCTAAGCCATCTTTCTCACCCAAATTTGCGTCAACCTAAACATGTAAAATGGAATATAACTTATAATACTCATGCATCAACCAATCTCAACTAAGCCTAAATCATGCTATTTCAATACCAACAACTATAATACTCATAACATCATGTTTTTCCAATTCAAAACATACCAATTTCTCATTTAAAAGTAACCTAAATGGTTAACTTCATATATGCATTATTTTGCAAAATAAATTCTCAATTTCATCTATTTGCTACCTTCAATACCAATTCTCAACAAGACATTTACAAAGCAATTATAAACCACATAACAAAAGGCAATTTATACATTCACAAATCCAAACATATTCCATGGCAACCCAAATGAACACAAGATGAAAATAACCACATATATACATACATATACCAACATATGCCAAATCAAGTCATATTACATGACTAAATACATAACCAAAAATATAAGCTTTCATTAGCCAAACTACTTGTACATGCTATATAACCAAAATACACAAGTTCCAAAGTACCAAAATGACAGCTTGATAGTGTGATGAGATCTCTGACAACTCCCAATCCGAGCAAGTTTCGGAATCACTATAAAACATGAAAAAGTAAACAAAGTAAGCTATAAAGCTTAGTAAGCTCGTATGGTTAATAAATATAACCTACCATTCATTCAAAAATTAAGTTATCTATCAAATACACTACAATTCAACTTAATAACAAGGCTAAAATATGTTCATCCACATAGTAGATCATGTAACTCAAAAATTTCAAAGATTCAATGCTTATACGATTTATATACATACCAGTACTGATACGTATCAATCTCTTACCCTTTCGTATCTTCAATATACCCATTAAACCATTTGGAATAATATTGGATACTTGGGAATCTCACACCCTAAGTGCCAATACATGGTTGATGTAACATCCAGGATTTAGGGGTTGTGCGTTAATTTATAATTCATGTGATAGTGGGCTTAGTGTGTGTTTGGATATGTTTTAGGGGTTCTCGAAACCCTGGGATGTAGGAGAGTGCCTTAGAAAAATATTAGATTTTAGGTTTAAAAAGGGGAAGTTAGGCAGAGGAGGCCTTAAGAAAATTTGTAGGGTTTTTTGGGCATAAGATTGGGCTTGGTAAAGTGGCAAGGAGGGGCCACTTAGGGCCTTGATAAGTGACGCCTCAAGCAGGGTAAGAGGGCTTAGGTTCGAGTTGCAGAGGAAGCAAATGGGAAGTTTTATTTTGCTGCAAGGAGAAGAGGTGGTGGACGGCACAGAGATGCTGAGGAGATAAGGATTAAGACTTGGTCTATTCTTTTTAAAATTCGACTAAAGGGGAAGGGATAATAATTGACTCATTCAAACTTTTTGAATGAGTGTTGAAGAGGAAAAATAGGAGAAAAGGAAGGGGAGATAGAGTTTGAGTGATAGCCGAATTTAGGAGGGGAATTGGGATGGCAAATTCGGTCATGTAAGTGGGGGAGTAGCCGAATTTTCTAAGGGAGATTTAGATGTTCTTTTCGGTTCTCCTTTCTCTCTTTAGTAGTGTACTGAAATAAGGTGTGTGTGTGTGCTAAATTCTCTCGTTCGAAACTTTCTTTCCATCTCTGTGTTTTGTCGAAATTTGCACCCTATTTCTCTCTGCTCACCATTGCCGAATTCTTTTAAGCCTCCTCTTTTCTTCTTTTCCTTCTTATAACTTCAACTCCTTACCTATCCTTTTTGATAGCCGAATATTGCATCTCTCTTTTGAGAGCCATAGCCGAATCTCTATTGAACCTCCCTACTATTTTGTTTTTCTCTTGTTTTCTTCAAAGCCGAAAGTGACAGACTAGATTTCTTCTTCTTTTTCCTTTGCTCTTTTGGTACCATAACTTTTCTCGAAACCATCCTTTTCTTGTCATTCTCTAGGGCCGAATCTACAAGTGTAGTGCCGTCGACTACTTTCTTTTAGTCTCCTCAAGCAAACGTTGGTGGTAAGTACCCTCCCCTTAGCAAGTGATTTGATCTCTTTTTCATGTGGTGGCCAAAACCATATGGTTAGGCCTTGGTTTTAAGGATGGCCGAATATGCTTAAGAGCCACTGTGATGTGTTTCGTTTGGTTGTAGCCAGCATAGGGATTCGACAACTCCATAGACAAGTGGTGGTTCCCGGGATTTTGACGAGCAAGGTAAGGAAGTGTTGACATTCGGCCAAAGGCCATATTATGAGTTTTAAGTGATGTCCGATTTGGACTATGATTATTTAGGGGCAAATTGACAGGAGTAAGCAGCATCTTTCGGGATTTTGATCCATTTCGGTAAGGGTACTTAGTAAGTGTAGAGTCGATATATTTAGATTATGGCATTAACAAGAAACCAAATGTTCTGATTAAGTGTGTTCGATGGATGCGGGTACTAGTCAAGGGGAGAAAGGGGTAGTCCCTACTCCTAAGTTTAAGAAGAGATCAGCCTCTGCAGTACCGGATTGGCCACCGGGGTGTGGGCCAGCAGTAGGGCAAGATTATAGGCAGATAGCTATAGTTACGATTAGTGACAGCATCGGTATTGAGAGCGTAACGCTTCTGGTTATCAGGTGTGTGATTAACCCGCAGTTTTTTGGTTGTATGTTATATTTGCATGTGTTATGTACATGTTGACAAATGCAATGGCAATAATGAGATGGTTACCCTAAAAAGGGGTATGTTGATAACCAGGTCAGTATTAATTACTGATGAGACTGTGCTTATGCCGGTGAAAATATGATTGTATGCCGAATAACATGTTCATGCATTATTCATCATGATACTATCGTATGTTGCATGTGCATGGGGTGGGATTGATATATATGAAAGAAGGATAGGGTGTACTTTATGTACGTGGTTTAGTGATGGCTTCGAGCCTCACGTGGATCGATGATTGGCCCTGTGCCTCATCGTGGTTGGTATCGGCTTTGTGCCATATCGTGGTTTGGTGATGGCTATGTGCCTCATCGTGGTTTGATGTTAGCTACGCGCTACATCGTGGATTGGCGCTGACTGAGGTCGCGTTGTGGATTATTTGTGATTTATTTCACGTGGACGGCATTGATTGCCAAATTGGTGTGTAGAGGTTGGAGGGTTGATTTAGTAATCCCTTGGTGTGTGGTGGCTGGATCGGGGGTGTGTAGAGGATGGACCCTAGGCTGGGTTAGGTGCACTTTGCATATTCATGTGTGGTATGTGGATTGGTATGGATATGGGCCAAGCCCAATTGTGGAATCATGTGGATTAATTGCCTTATTATCTGATATGTGGTTTGGTGTGGTTGTGGGCTAAGCCCATGTGTGGAAATCTGTGGACTAAGTACACACTGAGTCTGTTTGACTCACCCAAATTTTTACCAAACATAGTAGGTGATACATGATGCTTGGACCGAGTTGGAGCAGATACGAGGTGGCCATGCAGAAGATATTTTATTTGTTTCATGCACGATATATTTTCAGTATTTTTAAATAAATGATTATTGTAATAAGGGCCATTTGAAGTAATTGGGGATTTTTATTATGTTTAAGGTGGATTAACGATTAAATTATTATTTGGAAGTATTTTTATTTTGAGCAACCTATATCTTAAAAATATTTATTAAAGTTTTAAATCTGGATATTTTGTAACAACCTAATTTTACTCAGAATTTTAAATATACAATGTTTTAAAAACGACAGCAACTATTATGTTTTTACCCTTATGTCAAACTCTTTTCAAACGTTTTCCTCAGTAGCATTCTAAATTCGGCCGTGGTGTTTGGGCTGGGTTTGGGGTGTTACAGTTTTGTATCAGAGCTCGGTTCAAAAACTCAGCTTTGACGATTTTGGGCCCAAAAACATTTTTTTCAAGATGGGCTTTTAAAAAACATGGATTTTTCATGAATTTTTCAGGTTTATTCTGGTATGGCACCTGTATCTCCGGCCCGAAGTCCACCAAGTAAGTACCCCTAACTACTGAGGTGATTTGTATATGTCAACTTTAGGGGCATGATGGGTTCGTAGATTAGTAGATTAGGGCTATTGAACCCTAGGATTAGTTACTCCAACATAAAATGCATAAGACTTAATTACAACCAAGCAAACCTGTGAGTAAGTCACCGAGTTAGGGTGTGGCAACAGTTGTGCACATGTCTAGGAGTGGATTCGATAAGAGCTTGGTATTTAAGCAGTCCTAGTGACTCACCTCCTCTTCACTCGAATCCTACCTGGTGTGTAGTAACGGTTCACCCTAACCAAGAGGACTTATTCACCAGCTAAACTCGTTGATTAAAACCCGAAAGGGACCAGCTAGACTGTTTTGTAAGAAACTACCCTAGACTGAATACAAACCTTAGTTTTGTGAAAACTACACTGTTTTGACCAAAATACCCCGTTTTGGGAAATTTACTAAATTACCCCTGCTTTACAAAATTACCAAAATAACCCCGATTTCGAAAATTTCTGCAATACCTTTGATTTGGAAAATTTTTTAAAATAGCCCTGCGTTTTGTAAATTTTGGAATGCCTTTGATTTGTAAAGATTTTCGAATTGACTAAAATACCCCTATAGGAGAAATTACGAAATTACCCCTGGGTAGGGAACGGACAAGATGCCTATAGTAGTGTGGTGGATGTTGTTGATGAATGTGAATGTGACTCTCTGAATTAGAATAGTAAACTTGAGCTGAAAACTTTGGTTGATCGAAAGAACTACTACTAAAACTTCTTGGCATAAAATTGTTCGCGGATAATCAGTGAAACAAAGTATTAATGCATAAAATTTCTTAAATCAGATTAAATCGCGACGTTAGATATGAGTTCTAGAGGACATGGTCGTTGTGGACGTGGTAGAGGCAGGATGACTATGTTGGAAACAGCAGGGTCTGGCCATGGGTCAGAAAATGATGTGCCACCATCGCCAGCGGTGGGCGCGGAGGATCAAGATCAGACGGGAGGAAATGACGCAGTATCCAGGCTATGCTGCGAGTGCTAGAGCGAGTGGCAGGAGCTGGTATGGGAAATGGAGCTCGGAAGTTAGTGTCGGAGAGACTTAGGTCAAACAGAGTCGAGGTTTTTAGAGGAGTGTCTGGGGTGGCACCGAACGTAGCGGAGTATTGGTTAGAGGCGGTCGAAAGAATCATGGATGATTTGGACTGCACTGCTGAGGAAAAGCTGAAAGGTGCTGTTTCGTTGCTCCGAGATGAGGCTTATCGGTGGTGGCTCACTGTCAGAGAAGGTACCCCTGCAGATCGAGTGGATTGGGGGTATTTTAAGGTTAAGTTTGAAGGGAAATACGTTGGAGCTAGTTACCTAGACTCGCAGAGAAAAGCGTTTTTAAACTTAGTACAAGGAAGTAAGTCGGTTGCAGAGCACGAAGCGAAATTTCTACGATTAAGTCAGTACGCCAAGGGGATCATGGCTACTGATTATGAAAGGTGTGTTAGATTCGAAGACGAATTGCGGGAGGAGCTATGGGTGTTGATTGCTCTGCAAAGAGAGAGAGACTTTGCTATCCTAGTGGAGAAAGCTCGGATAGCTGAAGAAGTTAAAAGAACTGAGAGACAGAACCGAGATAAGGATAGGAACTGGAACAAGAGGAGTTTTGGACCAAAAGTATCATCTGGGGATTTCCAGAAAAGACCAAGGATCGAGAATTCTGTACGTGCACCTGTACCAGTTGCTGAGAATTGGAGCCGTCCATGTGCTCAGTGTGGGAGAGCTCATGCAGAAGAGAGTTGGGGAAATAGTAAGGAATGTTTTCGGTGTGGGTCTAAGGCTCATTTGGTTAGGAATTGTCCTCAAGAGACGAGGGGTCGTGGTCTGAACCGTGGAGGAAATGGTTCCGGCCGAGGTCGTGGAGCACCAGGCAGAGGTGCTGAGGGTTCAGATGCGAGACAACCAGGGTTGGTTTATGCAGTCAGGCGTCGTGAGGAGAAAGATGTGCCAGATGTTACCACGGGTACGTACCTTAGTGCTAGATTATCCTTACAGCTTTGATAGATATAAGGTCAATCCATTCTTGTATTGCTAGTGAAGTGCTTGGAACCTTGAATGTGAACCTTAAGGCTGTGTCTAGGAAGATGACCGTACTTAGTTCTTTAGGGTGATCAGTGGTAGTAGACCGACTTTTTAAGTATGTGCTTTTAGAGTTTCAGGGAGTAGCATGCCCTCACTTAGTTCCAGGTAATTTCGAGGACGAAATTATTTTAAGGGGGGTAGAACTGTAACATCTGGGATTTAGGGGTTGTGCGTTAATTTATAATTCATGTGATAGTGGGCTTAGTGTGTGTTTGGATATGTGTTAGGGGTTCCTGAAACCCTGGGATGTAGGTGAGTGCCTTAGAAAAATATTAGATTTTAGGTTTAAAAAGGGGAAGCTAGGCAAAGGAGGCCTTAAGAAAATTTGTAGGGTTTTTTGGGCATAAGATTGAGCTTGGTAAAGTGGCAAGGAGGCGCCACTTAGGGCTTTTGTAAGTGACTCCTCAAGCAGGGTGAGAGGGCTCAGGTTCGAGTTGCAGAGGAAGAAAATGGGAAGTTTTATTTTGCTGCAAAGAGGAGAGGTGGTGGGCAGCACAGGGATGTTGAGGAGATAAGGATTAAGACCTTGGTCTATTCTTTTTAAAATTCGGCTAAAGGGGAAGGGATAATAGTTGACTCATTCAAAATTTTTGAATGAGTGTTGAAGAGGAAAAATAGGAGAAAAGAAGGGGGAGATAGAGTTTGAGTGATAGCCGAATTTAGGAGGGGGAATTGGGATGGCAAATTCGGTCATGTAAGTGGGGGAGTAGCCGAATTTTCTAAGGGGGATTTAGATGTTCTTTTCGGTTCTCCTTTTTCTCTTTAGTAGTGTGCCAAAATAAGGTGTGTGTGTATGTGCTAAATTCTCTCGTTCGAAACTTTCTTTCCATCTCTGTGTTTTGCCCAAATTTGCACCCTATTTCTCTCTTGACCAAAAGCCGAAACCTCTCTGCCATTGCTCACCATTGCCGAATTCTCTTAAGCCTCCTCTTTTCTTCTTTTCCTTCTTATAACTTCAACTCCTTACCTATCCTTTTTGATAGCCAAATATTCCATCTCCCTTTTGAGAGCCATAGCCGAATCTCTATTGAACCTCCCCACTATTTCGTTTTTCTCTTGTTTTCTTCAAAGCCGAAAGTGACAGACTAGATTTCTTCTTCTTTTTCCTTTGCTCTTTTTGGTACCATAACTTTTCCCGAAACCATCCTTTTCTTGTCGTTCTCTAGGGCCGAATCTACAAGTGTAGTGCCGTCGACTACTTTTTTTTAGTCACCTCAACCAAACGTTGGTGGTAAGTACCCTCCCTTTAGCAAGTGATTTGATCTCTTTTTCACGTGGTGGCCGAAACCATATGGTTAGGCCTTGGTTTTAAGGATGGCCAAATATGCTTAGGGGCCACAGTGATGTGTTTCGTTTGGTTGTAGCCAGCATAGGGATTCGACAACTCCATAGGCAAGTGGTGGTTCCCGAGATTTTGACGAGCAAGGTAAGGAAGTGTTGACATTCGGCCAAAGGCCATATTATGAGTTTTAAGTGATGACCGATTTGGACTATGACTATTTAGGGGCAAATCGATAGGAGTAAGCAGTAGCTTTCAGGATTTTGATCCATTTCGGTAAGGGTACTTAGTAAGTGTAGATTCGATATATTTAGATTATGGTATTAACAAGAAACCAAATGTTCTGATTAAGTGTGTTTGATGGATGCGGGTACCAATCAAGGGGAGAAAGGGGTAGTCCCTACTCCTAAGTTTAAGAGGAGATCGGTCTTTGCGGTACGGGATTGGCCACCAGGGTGTGGGCCAGAAGTAGGGCAGGATTATAGGCAGATAGCTGTTGTTACGATTAGTGACAGCATCGGTATTGAGAGCGTAACGCTTCAGGTTATCAGGTGCGTGATTAACTCGCAGTTTTCTGGTTGTATGTTATATTTGCATGTGTTATGTACATGTTGACAAATGCAGTGGCAATAATGAGATGGTTACCCTAAAAAGGGTATGTTAATAGCTAGGTCAGTATTAATTACTGATGAGACTGTGCTTATGCCGGTGAAAATATGATTGTATGCCAAATAACATGTTCATGCATTATTCATCATGATACTATCGTATGCTGCATGTGCATGGGCTGGGGTTGATATATATGAAAGAAGGATAGGGTGTACTTTATGTACGTGGTTTAGAGATGGCTTCGAGCCTCACGTGGATCGATGATTGGCTCTGTGCCTCAACGTGGTTGGTATCAGTTTTGTGCCATATCGTGGTTTGGTGATGGCTATGTGCCTCATCGTGGTTTGATGTTAGCTACGCGCTACATCGTGGATTGGCACTGACTGAGGTCGCGTTGTGGATTATTTGTGATTTATTTCACGTGGACGGCATTGATTGCCAAATTGGTGTGTAGAGGTTGGAGGGTTGATTTAGTAATCCCTTGGTGTGTGGTGGCTGGATCGGGGGTGTGTAGAGGATGGACCCTAGGCTGGGTTAGCTGCACTTTGCATATTCATGTGTGGTATGTGGATTGGTATGGATATGGGCCAAGCCCAATTGTGGAATCATGTGGATTAATTGCCTTATTATCTGATATGTGGTTTGGTGTGGTTGTGGGCTAAGCCCATGTGTGGAAATCTGTGGACTAATTACACACTAAGTCTTTTTGACTCACCCAAATTTTTACCAAACATAGTAGATGATACATGATGCTTGGATCGGGTTGGCGTAGATACGAAGTGGCTATGCAGAAGATATTTTATTTGTTTCATGCACGCTATATTTTCAGTATTTTTAAATAAATGGTTATTGTAATAAGGGCCATTTGAAGTAATTGGGGATTTTTATTATGTTTAAGGTGGATTGATGATTAAATTATTATTTGGAAGTATTTTTTTTTAGCAACCTATATCTTAAAAATATATATTAAAGTTTTAAATCCGGATATTTTGTAACAACCTAATTTTACTCAGAATTTTAAATATACAATGTTTTAAAAACGACATCAACTATTATGTTTTTACCCTTATGTGAAACTCTTTTCAAACGTTTTCCTCAGTAGCATTCTAAATTTGGCCGTGGTGTTTGGGCCGGGTTTGGGGTGTTACAGTTGAAACCATCTCAATCTCATATCTCATATAATGCTCACTCTCGAGCTATCACCATGTCTGCTCACACAAGTTGAAGGTCAAGATGTAACTACACGGTGCTGCTCACCCAAGTTGACAAGAATCCGCAACACATGCTGGAAAAATCAGCCACCGGTAGAACGTACTGACCAGCACCCAAACATAATAACCCATAATGACATGCCATTTGTATCCTATTTATTCCTAAGGTTCAACTGGGATTTCACATTGCCAAATACTTGTCGAACATTTTCCCTAAGGTTTTATTTATCAAAAATACAATTATAAAACATTCAAAACACAATTACATTAATGCTTATTAACATATGAACTTACCTCAGATTTTGTAACATCCCAAAATTGGGCCTAGTAGGATTGGGCCCAATGGGCCTTAAGCGTAGTAGCGTTTAAAATTTTTGGAGAATAAGAGAACGGCTTGTTGGACCTATTAGATAAGTGATTTTGGAAGGTTAGAGGGCTTCTATGAAGTCCTGGGATCAAACTTTGGCTTTAGGGAAATTTTGGTTTTAGGAAAAACCGTGGGAGTTAGTAGGTAGGCTTTAAGAATAAAATGTGGAGAAAAATGACACAAGTGGAGTGTGTGGTGTAGTGGAAAAGTGACGCCACATAGGGACAAGGGGATGATGCCACAAGGAAGGAAGGAGGTCCAAGGTTCAAGTCTTGGCTCTTGCATTTTGGTTTTCTTTTTAAATGGACTTTAGGATTTGACTATAGATATATATTTAGTTGCACATGGTTTAAGACACAAGAGGAGCTTGTGGTAAAGTGGCTAGCGGCGTGGATTATACGACAAGGGAGCCTGGGTTCGAATCTCCTAAAAAGCAATGAAGTATTTATTTTTGCAGTCTGGACGGGAAGAGTTTGAGTTGGATTTAAACTCTGCTGATGGAAGGATCCCACATCAGAAAGATACAAAGAAGGAAGGTGAGAAGCTAGCTATATATAGAGCATTCTAGAAGGAGAGTGAATACACCTTGGAGGGCGTTTGGGCACAGGAGTGGTCGGAGCACAGATTAGCACCAGATTCCTATCGTGTGTGTACTCTCTCTACTCTAGTCAGTAGGCGGCAAATGCCGGCGTCTGGCCACGGCAATAGTAGCCACATGAGCGTGCGAGCGCACGTGTGGGGCTTCGACGCGATAGTTGAGGCCATCAGTAGTATTCTTGTGGGTTGAGGTTGCTTGGGCAAAGATGGGCCGAAGTGGGCCTAATGGGCTCGTGGGCCTAATTGAATAAAATTGTATGATGGTGTAGTATATAGTGAACTAGACTAGGTGAATCTCATATACGTGGCTAGATTTGTGTTAGGTGGGCCACACAAGCGTGTGGGCCCGAATAAGCCGAAATCGGGTTTTAGGCCCAATAGTCCGGTACGACCGAAAATGGTAGTTGAGTCGCTCGAGGTGACATTAGGCCTTCAGAAAGGCCATTGCAGGTGCGAAATTACTGAAATACCCTTGATAGGTAAATTATGAAAATACCCTTGCTAGGTAAAATTACGGTTATACCCTTAGAGGTTGATTAGCTTGATTATGTTGTATTATGTCTATCTGATTATGATGGTAATTCATGTTATACTTATATTTGATATATGTTTTGCATACATGTCATACTGTATACACGAATTATTATGTCATGACATGTTGCATGGGTTGGGGTATGATGAGAAGAGGGAGGAAACATGATCTCTTTTAGATCATCACCAAAGGGTTAGGTACCACAAGTGGGTTGGCCCCACATATGATATTTTGTGACTAAGTCTCAGTGGTTTGGAACCACCAGTGGTTTGGAACCACATATATTATTTCTGTGACTCATCCTAGTGGTTTGGTACCACAGTGGGTTGGCCCCACGTATTATATTTTGTGACATTTGTCACCAGTGGTTTGGTACCACATATATTATTTCTGTGACTCGTTCTAGTGGTTTGGTACCACAGTGGGTTGGCCCCATATATATTTATTAAGGGATTGTCACCAGTGGTTAGGTACCACAAGTGGGTTGGCCCCATATATATTTATTAAGGGATTGTCACCAGTGGTTAGGTACCACAAGTGGGTTGGCCCTACATACTATTATTTGTAACTTTTGTCACCAGTGGTTTGGAACCAGCTGTGGTTAGGTACCACCAGTGGATAGGTGCCACAGATATTGGGTAGATTCCGGAGATATGGAGGATGGATACTAGGTGGATTGGGTTGCATTACATACATTCTTAATATATGATTGGTGTGAGAGCTCAAAGCTCAAATGGATGTGGATTTACACACTGAGTCTCAGTGACTCACCCCCTCCGTTAAATTTTGCAGGTAATCCTTAGACCGCAGATATGAAGTTGAGGTGGACTCGAAGTGGCCATGCATTACGATTGCTTTCGTAAACTTCGTTTTAATTTGAACTAATTTTAATTTGGGATTTTATTTTGTAACAAGGCCACTATAATTTTAGATTTGGTATTTTATTTGGTTTAGCTTTTAATATGATTACTGCCTATTATTATTAAATGTTCAATACGAGAATTTCCTAAGCCCTTAATAATCGTTTTCCAAAATGTTAAATAAAGGATTACCAACGAATAAATATTTAAACTCGAAATTTTTAACAAATGCACAGATTTTAAACAACCCTTTCATGTGACATGCCAGATCCGGTCATAACTTCTAGGTCGGGATTTATATGAAGAGAATCGAGCTATCAATCCACTATTTTGTTTTTCCCTCGATCTAATTCCGAACTTTGCTTTTCTATATATAATCAAATTTAACTTATTTAATTATCATTCTATTCAATTTAATCCAAATTTCATATTATGACAATTTTTACACTTTTGCCCCTAAACTTTAGACTTCTTTACAATTTAGTCCCTAGCTCATAAAAATGCAAATTCATGCATTTGAGTCCACACCCATGCTAGCCAAATTTCACCTATACTCATAGTAGCCCATATTTTTCATTATTACACACATTTACTACACAATTTATCGCATTTTTCAATTAAATACCTAATTGACAATTTTATCAAAAATCACTTAAAAAATGTTGTTTATCTAACAACAACAATTCATTTTCTATCATCAAACATCAAAAAACATACATATTCATCAATGATAAAACCCTAGACTTTTAATAGTCTGGAAATTAGTCCCAAGGCTAGCTAAATTAAGCTACAACGACTCCAAAAACATAGAAATCACTAAAAACCGAGATCAAAATCACTTACATGCATGAAAAATAGCTTGGACGAATCTAAGCTCCCCTTTTTTGGTGAATTTTGGCTGAACATTGATGAAATGAAGGAGATGACACCTTTGTTTTAATTAATTTTTCTTTTATTTACTAAATTACTTAATTAACCTTAACTTAAACCTTTGAAAATCACATAAATGATGTCCATATTTGTCCACTAATAATAGTAATCTTCTAATTACCAATTAAGGACCTCCACGTTAAAGTTCTATAGTTATTAAACAGCTTTATCTATTAGAACCCAACTTTTACACTTTACGCGATTTAGTCCTTTTTATCAAATTAAGCAGGCAACTGATAAAATTTCTTAACGAAATTTTTACACAATCATACTATCATCCTATAGACCTCAATTTAATAATAAAATAAATATTTTGACCTCAGATTTGTGGTTTCAAAACCACTATTCCAATTTGATTGAAAATGGGCTGTTACAACTCTCCCCCTTAAGAATTTTTGCCCCCAAAAATCTTACCGGAAAATAGGTTAGGGTACTGTTTTCTTATAGCTTCCTTGGGTTCCCACATAGCCTCTTCAACACTGTGACGTTGCCATAGAACTTTCACTAAAGCTATGCTTTTATTTCTCAACTCTTTAATCTCTTGAGCTAAAATTCTGATTGGATCTTCATTTTACGACATATCAGGTTGAATTTCAACATCTGTTGGAGAAATTACATGTGACTGATTTAATTTATACCATCGTAAAACGGTAACTCATGCCGATAAGCTACTGGCCCAATTCTCTTGATAATCTCGTACTGTCCAATAAATCGCAGACTCAATTTTACTTTGCGATCAAATTGAAGAATCTTCTTCCACGGTGATACTTTAAAAAATACTCTATCGTCGATTCGAAATTCAATATCTTTACGTTTGAAATCCGCATATGATTTCTATCGATCTAAAGCTACTTTCAGACTGTCGCGAATTACTTTCACTTTATCTTCAATCTCTTTAACTAAATCAACCTCGTGAATCTTTTTCTCACTAATCTCGGTCCAGTACAACGGAGTTCGGCATTTACGACCATACAAAGCTTCATAGGATGCCATATTTATACTTGATTGAAAACTATTTTTATACGCGAATTCAACTAACGGTAAATATTTTTCCCAGTTGCCTTCAAACTCTAAAACACAACAACGAAGTATGTTTTCGAGAATCTAAATAACTTTCTCGGACTGACCATCTGTTTGAGGATGAAATGCAGTACTAAAGTGTAACTGCGTACCCAAATATTCTTGCAATTTCTTCCAAAATCGCGACGTAAAGCTCGGATCTCTATCCAAAATAATTGAGATTGACAGCCCGTGTAATCTAATAATCTCAGAGATGTAAAATTCAGCTAATCTCTTAAGTAAAAAATATATACATACTAGAATGAAATGTGCAGATTTCATCAGTTGATCAACAATAACCCAAATAGCATCTTTCTTTTTCAGAGATAGGGGTAATCCCAATACGATATCCATCTAACTCTATCCCATTTTCACTCTGGTATCATCATTGGCTGTAGTAGTCTCGAAGGCACTTGATGTTTGGCTTTGACTTGTTGGCAAACCAAGCATCTCGACACAAATTCTGAAATGTCTCGTTTTATGCCCGACCACCAATACAACTGTTTCAAATCATTATACATCTTAGTACACCTGGATGAATGGAAAAGCTACCACTGTGTGCTTCGTGTAAAATTTTCTGGATAAGCTCAGAATTTCTCGATACACAAATTCCACCTCAGAACAGCAAGCAATAATCAGATCCGATCTGATTTTCTGAATTAGTAGTTGACTTGCACTATACTCTTTTAGCTTGCAATTCATTGTCACATTTCTAAGCCTCACAAATTTGCTGAGGAAATACCGATTTAGCTTTTAACTCAGCTAAAATCGAACCATCATCAAATAATGTTAACTGTGTGTTCATCGCCCGCAGAGCAAATAAAGATTTTCTACTCAGGGCATCCGCGACTACATTCGCTTTCCCCAGATGATAATCAATCACTAACTCATAGCCTTTCAAACTAAAGCCATCGTCGTTGTCGCAAATTGAAACAATCATCGAATCCGATCTGATATTATCAATCAGTAGTCGACTTGCACTATACTCTTTTAGCTTGCAATTCATTGTCACATTTCTGAGCCTTGCAAATTTGTTGAAGAAATATTGGTTTAGCTTTTAACTCAGCTAAAATCGAACCATCATCAAATAATGTTAACTGTGTGTTTATTGCCCGCAGAGCAAATAAAGATTTTCTACTCAGGGCATCCGCGATTACATTTGCTTTCCCCGGATGATAATCAATCACTAACTCATAGTCTTTCAGAAACTCAAGCCATCCTCATTGTCGCAAATTCAAATCTTTTTGAGACATTAGATACTTTAAATTCTTGTGATCAGTAAAAATATGGCACTTTTCACCGAATAAATGATGTCGCCAAATTTTTAATGCAAAAAAATTGCGGCCAACTCTAAATCGTGTGTTGGATAATTCTTTTCATGCAGCTTTAATTGTCTAGAAGCATAAGCTATCACTTTGTCTTCTTCCATTAAAACACATCTCAAACCGTTCAATGACGCATCACCAAAATCACAAACTCTTAACCCAACTTAGGCTGAACTAAAACTGGTGCTTTAGTTAATAGTGCTTTTAACTGTTCAGAACTCAGTTGGCATTTCTCAGACCACTCAAATTTCACATCTTTCTGTATCAATTGAGTCATCAGTGTAGCAAACATTGAGAACCCTTTTACAAAATGCCGATAGTAGCCAGCTAATCCTAGAAAACTTCTGACTTCGAATACATTTCTTGGTTGTTTCCAATCAACAACTACTAAAATCTTACTCGGATCAACTCGGATACATTCCGCTGAAACAATAGGTCCCAAAAATCCTACTTCTCGGAGCCAAAACTCATATTTACTAAATTTAGCAAACAGTTGCCTATCTCTCAATGTTTGTAATACAATCCTCAAGTGTTCAGCATGTTCAGATTCATCTTAGGAGTAGATCAGAATGTCATCAATGAATACAACAAAAAATCTGTCTAAATATGGTCTAAAGATTCGATTCATGAAATCCATAAATTCTGCGTGTGCATTAGTTAATCCGAATGGCATAACAAGAAATTCATAATGCCCGTACCTGGTTCAGAACGTAGTTTTTAACACATCTGATTCTTTAACTCGCAAATGATAATAACCAGATCGCAGATCAATCATTGAAAATATTGTTGCTCCTTTCAACTGATCGAACAAAATCATCATTCTCGGCAAAGGATACTTATGTTTAATCGTAACCTTGTTAAGCTGACGATAGTTAATACACAGTCTTACCAATCCATCTTTCTTCTTTACGAATAGAACTGGTGCACCCCAGGGCGAAAAACTAGGTCACACAAAACCTCTATCTGTTAACTCTTGCAACTGAGCTTTCAACTCTTTCAATTCTATAAGAGCCATTCTATACGGAGCTATCGATGTTGGTGATGTTCCCGGTACTAATTCAATAGCAAATTCAACCTCTCTGATAGGTGGCAACCCAGGTACCTATTCTGGAAACACATTCGGATATTCATAAACCATTGGCACTAATTCAATCTTTGATTTAGACACTTTTGTATCTAGTACATACACAAGATAAGCATCGCAACCTTTTCTCACATATTTCTATGCTAGCATCGCCGATATCACTATAGGCAACTCACTCGAGTTATCAGATTCAGTTCTAAGAATTTCACTATTCTAACATTTTAGTTCAATAGTCTTTCATCTACAATTCACAATAGCATCATGCAGAGTCAACCAATCCATATCCAATATCACATCAAATTCTTCAAACGGTAAAAGCATCAAATCAACCGGAAAACAGTAACCTTGAGTCATCAAAGGACAATTCTTGCAAACTTTATCTACTAGGACATACTGGCCTAAGGGGTTCGATACTTTAATCACAATTTCGATAGACTCAACAAGTAAAATCTTACTAGACACTAAATTCTTACAAACATACGAATGAGTTGATCCAGGATCAATCAAAGCAATTACATTAGTGTCATAGAGAGAAAATATACTGATGATAACATCTGGTGATGAACCATCTTCGCCAGCATAAATAGCGTAAGCTATGGCTAGCGTTCGAGCCTCGGATCTCACAGCAAAATCCTTTGTTACACCTTTGCTACTAGTCCCATTTCCCGTATTTCTAGGCGGTCTCCCTCTTGTAGATGTATTGCTCGGTCTTGTATTCAGAAATTTGTCTTTCTCAGGTAACTCAGGACAATCCCGAATAAAATGATCTTGCGAGCCACATCTAAAACAAGCTTTATTATTCAACCATCAGTCTCCAACATGTTGTCTTCCACACTGTTGACACTCAGGTTTGTTGGTTATAACACTACCAACACTTGATACTGAAGTGGCTTGAGCTTTAGGACTCGTGTATTGCTTCTATGATCTCTATTAGAATACCTCACTGAAGCATTCGAACGATTATACGAATCCCATGATTTCTTTGAAGAAGAATGATAGGGCTTACTCATTGCCCTCTTTCTCAAATCTCTAGCCTCAAAATCAGCTTTTCTCTTTTCTTTGCCAAGTTCCTTGGCTTTGCAAGCTCTATCTACTAACACAACAAATTCTTTCAATTCAAGAATCCCAACTAGAAGCTTAATGTCTTCGTTCAACCCGTCTTCGAACCTCTTACACATAATTTCTTCAGTAGAAACACATTTTTGAGTATACTTACTTAATCTTACAAATTCTCTTTCATACTGGATTAAAGTCATATGACCCTATTTTAACTCCAGAAATTCTTTACGCTTTTGATCAATAAACCACTGGCTTATATATTTCTTTCTGAACTTAGTCTGAAAGAATTCCCACGTGACTCTTTCTCTCTGCACCATAGATATAAAAGTATTCCACCACTGGTATGCAGTATCTCTCAGAAGTGATAAAGCACATTAAACACATTCAGCTGGTGTACAAGACAGTTCATCAATTACCTGGATCGTATTCTCAAGCCAAAACTCGGCTTTCTCAGGATCGTCATCAACAGTAGCTTTAAACTTTTTAGCCCTGTATTTTTGAATTTTATCAATAGGCGGCTTACTCAAATGTAAAGGTTCCAAACCTTGAGGAGCTACGGGAGCCGGTTGCGGAATAGGTGGGGTAGAGGTTGCTGAGCAGCTGGATTCATTCAGACAAACTCAGTGAACCATTCATTCCTCATTTGGAAGAAGACTTCCTTGGCCTCTCCTCCCTGACTTCAAGATACATGTCTCGATTTAGATGGCGCTGCTCCATGAATGGAGGCTGGCTTATTACTTTCTACATCATCAGCAATTGCTTGATTGGGATCCATTTCTATATGAAAACACGATTTAAAACTGTCAGGAGATATCACACTATCACATGCTAAATATGGCATGTATAGCTAGACTCACACATGCTACGTTTGTCCTAGAATCGATAAACCTGGCTCTAATACCAATAAATGTAACACCCCTAATCCGTATCCATCGTCGAACTAGGGTTACAAAGCATTACCAAACTTAATACTTAAACAAATATACATTTCTCATACATTTTTCATATCCGAAAGAAAGTCATCCACAATCAATCATATTGTCCCTAATACGAGCCCTCGAGACCCAAATCAAATATTAGAAGTGGTTCGAGACTAAACCGAGAACTCAAAGAAATTTTGGGAAAACATAGAAAATTTTCAAAGTACAGGGGACAAATGCCCATGTGGTCCAACCATGTGTCTCACACGGCCAAAGACACGCCCATGTAGAAATTCGAAATGGGATCACACGGTCGTATCCCAACCCGTGTCTGACCCCGTGTAACTCCCTGACTTGGGTCACACGGCCAACCACGCGCTCGTGTGACTAGCCTGTGTACCCTTCGAAATGGCTTCACACGCCCGTGTAACAAGCCGTGTGCTAGGCCGTGTGAAAACTAGAGGATATACTGTCTTATTCCATATGGCCAAGTCACACGCCCGTGTGTTGGGCAGTGTGGAGCTACTGACTTGCTGTCTAAATAAACATCAAGGGACACACGACTGTGCCACCTAATCGTGTGTCACACACGGCTGAGACACACGCCCGTGTGGACAAAAATAGGCTATTTTCCAAGCCATCTTTCTCGCCCAAATTTGCATCAACCCAAACATGTTAAATGGCATATAACATATCAATAGGCATTCAAACCAATCTCAACTAAGCCTAGATCATGCTATTTCAATACCAACAACTATAATACTCGTAACATCATGTTTTGCCAATTCAAAACATACCAATATCTCATTTGAAAGTCACCTATATGGTTAACTTCATATATGCATTATTTTGCATATTACATTCTCAATTTCATCTATGTGCTACCTTCAATACCAATTCTTAACAAGACTTTTACATTGCAATTATAAACCACATAACAAAAGGCAATTTCTACATTCACATATCCAAACATATTCCATGGCAACCGAAATGTACAAAAGATGAAAATAACCACATATATACATACATATACCAACATATGCCAAATCAAGTCATATTACATGACTAAATACATAACCAAACATATAAGCTTTCATTAGCCATCTACCTATACATGCTATATAGCCAAAATACACAAGTTCAAAAGTACCAAAATGACAGCTTGATAATGTGGTGAGATCTCTCACATCTCCCAATTTGAGCAAGCTTTGAAACCACTATAAAATATGAAAAAGTAAACAAAGTAAGCTATAAAGCTTAGTAAGCTCGTATTGTTAATAAATATAACCTACCCTTCATTCACAAATTAAGTTATCTATCATAATACACTACAATTCAACTTAATCACAAGGCTAAAATATGTTCATCCACATAGTAGATCATGTAAATCACAAATTTCATAGATTCAAAGCTCAAATTAAGTTATCTATCATAATACACTACAATTCAACTTAATCACAAGGCTAAAATATGTTCATCCACATAGTAGATCATGTAAGTCACAAATTTCATAGATTCAAAGCTTATAT
Source organism: Gossypium bickii (assembly GCA_025503065.1). Classification (NCBI taxonomy): domain Eukaryota; kingdom Viridiplantae; phylum Streptophyta; class Magnoliopsida; order Malvales; family Malvaceae; genus Gossypium; species Gossypium bickii. Next base: position 39,449,034 of record CP106716.1, read on the forward strand.
GATTTACGTACATACCTGCACTGATATGTATCAATATCTTACCCTTTCCTATCTTCAATATACCCGTTCAACCATTTGGAATAATATCGGATACTCGGGAATCTCACACCCTAAGTGCCAATACATGGTTGAAACCATCTCAATCTCATATCACTCTTGAGCTATCACCGGGTCTGCTCACACAAGCTGACGAGAATTTGCAACACATGCCAAAAAACTCAGCCTCCGGTAGAACGTGCATTTTGACCAAAGACCCAAACACAATAACCCATAATGACATGTCATTTGTATCATATCCATTCCTAAGGTTGAGCCTGGATTTGACATTGTCGAATACTCGTCAAACATTTTCGTAAGGTCTTATTCATCAACAATACAATTATAAAACATTAAAAACATAATTACATCAATGCTTATTAACATATGAACTTACCTCGGATTCATACGGAGAGAATCGAGCTATCAATCCATTATTTTATTTTTCTTCTGATCTAATTCTGAACCTCACATTTCTTGATCTATATATAATCAAATTTAACTCATTTAATTATCATTCCATTCAATTTAATCCAAATTTCATATTAGGACAATTTTTACACTTTTTCCCTAAACTTTAGACTTCTTTACAATTTAGTCCCTAGCTCATAAAAATGCAAATTCATGCAATTAGACCACACCCATGCTAGCCAAATTTCACCTATACTCATAGTAGCCCATATTTTTCATTATTACACACATTTACCACACAATTTATCACATTTCTCAATTAAATACCTAATTGACAATTTTATCAAAAATCACTTAACAAATGTTGTTTATCTAACAACAGCCATTCATTTTCTATCATCAAACATCAAAAAACATACATATTCATCAATGGTAAAACCCTATACTTTTAATAGTATGCAATTTAGTCCCTAGTCTAGCTAGATTAAGCTACAACGAATCCAAAAACATAGAAATCACTAAAAATCGAGATCAAAATCACTTACATGCATGAAAAATAGCTTGGCCAAATCTAAGATCTCCTCCTATGGTGAATTTTAGCTGAACATTGATGAAATGAAGGAGATGACACCTTTGTTTTAATGAATTTTACTTTTATTTACTACATTACTTAATTAACCTTAACTTAAACCTTTGAAAATCACATAAATGATGTCCATCTTTGTCCACTAATAATATTAATGGTCTAGTTACCAATTAAGTACCTGTATTTTAAATTTCTATAGCTATTAGACACCTTTAGCTATTAGAACCCAAATTTTACACTTTACGCGATTTAGTCCTTTTTATCAAATTAAGCATGCAAACGATAAATTTTTTTAACGAAATTTTTACACAATCATACTATCATGATGTAGACCTCAATTTAATAATAAAATAAATATTTTGACCTCATATTTGTGGTTCCAAAACCACTATTCCGATTTGATTAAAAATAGGCTGTTACATGAATTTTTGCTTGTCCTCAAGGAAAAACAGAAACTAGCAAGGCTACAAATATTTTACTAAGGACAATGATCATTCTAGCAACTTGAGCCCTCTAAATTCCCAATGGATGAATCACATTCAGGTGAGACAATATTGTATCAACAATTTATAAGCATGAATAAATAAGGTTGCAACTTCATCAATGCTAGCGTCATGCTTTAAACCTTAAGTTCTAACTACCATTACAACATTTATTGTACAATATTAAGTATACATATACAAATTTTTTTTCTTAGAATAAGGGATATCATTGCATTACTATACCCTTATTCCTGAGAAGTAACGATGGGGTGCAACAAACCCCCAAGGAGTACGTAATTGCACCGACACACACTCATGCAGTGACAACCTTTGGCCAGATTGATTTTTCTAACACTTGTATTGGAGTGTTCCCTCTTTAACATTCCATACTACACCCATTTTGGAGTGTCTCTACTTTATAACTATATATACATATATAAGCAGCTGTAAAAAGTAGATTCATTCAAGATTTAAGGAATGATGGCAGTCATCCATTACTAATGCAACCAAATCCATTCATCAAAGACTTGAAGCTACAACCTTCTGTAAAATTTATCCAACTAAAACATTGATAATTTCCATGATTCAAGAATTAAGCATCAAATGTAACAAAAATTTTCGAACAATTTTCATTAACTATAATTAAACCTTGCATGCTTCATTTTTGATTTTTTTTTTTGAAATGTGGGTGCATTTCCAAGCCCCATGTGCATTCCCCCAAACTTAAAGTTCGCATTGTACCCAATGCACTAACATGAAAATGTAATGACAATAAAAATGCAATGACAATATATACTAATCAAAATAAAACCTACAGCTACATGCAATGCATGAATACTATAACTAAAGCTTAAAATAAACTAACTCAGTACCGTCGATGTGGCTGCATGATGTTTCTTTCTACTTCTTTTCTTCTCCTCTTTCTTTCATTTTTTATCCTTGGAACGCGTCCCTTTCTTTTCTTTGGGCGTTGTGCAGTCTTCGAATTGCTCATCAGTTCCCGACTTTGCCTCGGCATCATTGGCTGTTTCCTATGTAGGAGATGCCACCTAGAGTGGTCCAGTGTAGACCACTATTGCCAATGAATTACATTGCTCCTCACTGGTTACCTCAGCAACTCCTAACAGTCTTGCTTCAGCTCGCTCCAAGTTATCATTATTTGCACTCATTGTATTATTCAGGATTTAGGGGTTATGCACTTTAACTTAAATGTATGTGGTAGCATGCCTTTGTGTGGTTTGAATGTGTTTTGGGGGTTTCGGGAACCCTAGAATGTAGGTGAATGCCTTAGAAAAATATTGGATTTTAATTCTTAAAGGGGAGCTAGGCAAGTTAGGCCTTAAGAAAAATTGTATGTGGAGTTAGACTCAAGTACTGGGCTAGTAAAGTGGCAAGGGAGGCGCCACTTAGAGCTTAAGGGAGTGACACCTCAGGGAGGGTGCAGGGCCTAGGTTCGAGCAGCAAGGGAAGCATTTGGAGCTTTTATTTTGCAGCAAGGAGGAGCAGTGGTGGACGGCACTGGGACACTAAGTGGATGAGCATTTGATTAAGTCAAATGCATTTGAAATTCGGTTAGGAGAGAAAGATAAGGGTTGACTCATTCAAATATTTTTGAATGAGGGGAGAAGAGGAAAACTAGGAGAAAAATGTGGGATTTGAGAAGAGGGTGAGAGTTGGCCGGCCAAGGGACTTCTTTGATGACCATTTCGGTCATGTAGGTAGAGAGGAGTAGCCGAAATTTGCTTAAGGGGTTTTTGTGCTTTTCTTTTGCCGAAATTCAGCCCCTTCTCTTCTAAGTTCTCACTCTTTTCTTTCCATACACGAACCACACCGAAGACGCCTCTCTTCCTCACTTGTTCACCTTGGCCGAACCTTCAAGAGACCATTAAGGTCACTTTCTTCTCCATTTTTCTTCTTCACTTCACTCATCCTTAGACCGAAATCTCTCTCTCAATTCCCCATTGCCGCAACACCTCTTTAAGCCTCACACTCTCCCTTTCCATTCTTTAGTTAAAATCGAATTCACCTAGTAATTAAGATCCCCTAAGCCGAATCTTAACTTGAGCCTCACCATTCTTTCTTCCTCTTTCTCACCAAAGCCGAACCACTCCATCATTCACTTCTTCTTCTCATAGTTCTTTCAAAAGCCAAATCCCCTATCTTGTGGCCATAGCCGATTGCATCTCTACCCCTACCGATTTATTCACTAGACCAAAAGCCTATCATCTTTCTCATCTGAACCGATTTCTCTACTTCAGATTTTTCTTACCAATTTCTTGGAGTTTATTGACCATTTACGTTTTGGTCATTACTTTTTTGGTAAGAATCTCTTCTAGGCTAATTTCTTTTCCTTTTTCTTTTTCTGACTGTTAAAAAGCAAAACTCTAATCCCTCCTATTCTCTTTGGTCAAAACCTTGAAGGGGGATTTCGGGATTCATTTGTAGCCATCGGTTGGAAGGGAAACTTTTGGGATTTAGATACTCGAGGTAAGGATATTGACATTCGGCCAAGGGCCATTCTCTTTAGTGTTAGTCGATTTCTTATCAAGTACTCAATCGATTCCCGAAGTGAAAGCCGGAAGCTTTAGTATTCTGTCAATCTAGGTAAGCCTTGTTCGTTTAAGATCTATGTTTTTAGATTACTACACTCAACCGTTTTCTCTGATTAAGTTAATCTCACGGAGTTGGGATCTAGCCAGTATAAGGAGAGGATTGGAAGTGCAAACCCTACCCCTAAGTTTAAGAAACGTTCGGTTTCTGCTGTTCGTGATTAGCCACTGGGTGCGGGCCAGCCTCAGAAAGGGATAAGTAATTCATTGTTATCCCTGCTAGCGAGAGTGTCGGTATCGATAGTATTGTTCTCACTGTTATCAGGTGTGTAGCCTTACATTAATTCCCGATAGATTAATAGCGATAATATTAAATATGCGTTAATGAAAATGCGAGTAACATGGCTAAGGGTACCATTCAATGGTACAGTGCATTCAGGTACGATACCCCTTAATATTCTGTTGGTAATGTTTATAAACAATGATATGAAGTATGTGTGATTTCGATATGACTCTGGGGTAAGGCATATTGCATGATAGCTGATTAATATGTATGATGCATGGGCATATGCGTGATATTGATAAAGGGGAAGTGTTCCGGTGGTTTTACCACATTATCCGGTGACTTATGTCACATATTATGTATCCAGTGACTTATGTCACATATTATGTATCCGGTGACTCTATCACAATTATCTGGTGGCCTTGCCACGATTATAAGGGTGATGTGCAGTTGGCTGCAGCGACTGCCTTCGATGGTGTGTAGCGGATGGAGGGTCGATTTAGTAATCCCCCTAGTGTGATTGGCTGGTACGGGTGGTGTGTAGAGGATGGATATCTAGGTGGGCTCGAGATTGCATTTCATTATATATATGTGTACATGTGATTTAATATGTCATGATTCGATATGCTGTGCTATGGGCTTATGGCCAAGTATGAGATAAATAGGCTTTGCCAAAATGTTAAGTAAAGGCTATGATCGATTGGGCTTTTAGTGTACGGTTACACATTGAGTCTGTTGACTCACCCTTCGTGGGATATCTTTTGCAGGTGATTCTTAATGATTTGGACCGGGTCAGCGAGGACTAGGTGGTGGCCATGCTCAACTCAGTATTTCGGGTTTTCTTTTAATTAAACTTATTACGTTTTCATTTAGAGTTTGGGATTTATTTTGGGTTATGTGTTTTTGTAATAAGGCCACTTTTGGCTGTTCTATTTATGCGTTTTAACTTTTTATTCTGCTACAATCAACATCAACTAAAGAATTAAATATTTTGGAAAAACAACTTAAACTGTTTTGACATCTAAACACCTAAGGTTTCCAACGGAATAATAAGCCTTATATTCAGTTTTTTCCTTTAAATTGTAACTTTTAAATCATGAAGAAAACGTCTTAATGAGATACAAACTTAAGTAACTACACAGTTTTCAACAAGATCATATTTCAAATCTATTTTTCTTTGGAATCATCATATTTTCCAAGATGAAAAAAATGAGTTTGACATAAGAAGCATGCCAGATCCGGTCGGGGCTTGTGGGCCGGGTTTGGGGTGTTTCACCCACAGAGTTGGGTGCGGTGACAGTCTTCTCAACATAATTTTCTTCTTCTTTTTTTTTTCATTTTCAGCAACTTCTTCCTCGGCAACAGCTTCCTTCTCAATAATAGTGTCCTCTTGATCAGCAAAAAGACCATCCTCAAATAAGCTATCAATCTTTTACAGGCATTCTTCAATGTCCCTGGATTCCTCTTCTTTTTCAGTATCAAAGACCTGCACAATGGGTGGGATGCCACCGATCTATCTTGATCTTCTAAGTCATCATCTGAGGAAGAGAGGTCATAATTGCGAAAGATTGGTGGAAACACAGCCTAATGTGGCTACAATAGAACTGTTTCAAGCTCTGGTGTAAGCATAAAACAAATTATAGGATTTATCCATATCTACTACTGTAACGACAAGCCTGATCTGCCTGTTGTTAATGGAATTTACAATTTTTTTGATATCCTTCATTTTGCACCATAATGGTCTCTCTGTAGTCAGATTTGTTCCTTTGCTATCGACTTTAGCTTTGCCCTTTCTTGTCTTGCTGGTTTTTGCCTCCTTTAGTATTGGCGTGTCCTTGCCTCGAGTCATTCTTTCTACGGAGGCTTCATTGATTGAGCCCTTATTTTCCAAGACTCTCTCACCAGCACGGGGTACGATTCCTCTTTGCTGGCACAATAACTTCACCAGTAATAGGAAAACCAAGATCTTGGTCTGCCTTGCGGTGTAGTCAGCTATTTCTTGGTGAAGTATTGAACCTACATCAATTTGTTTGCCCTTGACAATAGAATGTATCAGACACATTCTGTCTAGGGTGACTGTGGTGCTGTGAGTGGAGGGTTTTAGCCTCCAGTTGACAAAATGAAACCAAATTTTGCCTTACAACTTCAGGAAGCGATGGTGCATCATGTAATTCTTTTGATGGGAATCCTTCCACAATACTTCCTCGTCACACAATTCTCTCACCAACAGGTCTCGTTTTTCATCTATGATGTCATCCATGAACTCGGAGTGTTCATCGACATTGACCTTAGTGTTGTATAGCTCATTGATGTTTTCAGTGTCCCGTGGTATTAAACCTTCTCGAATGAAAATGAACTTTAACTCATGATGGTAAAGGTTAGCATAGAACTCACGTACCAATGAAGGAGAGTAGCTTTCAGGATGGGTGCAAAAGGTTTCCCATATTAACTTCGAGATGGTTTTGGAGACTTGTTTACCCAAGTCTTGTTGTGGCGAAAGGGAAATGCCATATTTTGGATGGAAGTTTTGCATCAATATGTTGTAGTGAAATCATTCCTTTGCCACTTTATTCAAAAAGACTACTGGCTCCTTTTCTGCACTGGCTTGGGGATTTTGATTCATGGACTGTGGTAGTAGAGGACACATGTTCTCTAACAGATTTGGTGGCTTTCTTGACTGAGCCTCTTGTTTTGGCCATCTTTTGTTGAGGGAGAATAGTTTAAAGGTAAAAATATATGATTTTGAGAAGACAAATGAAATAAAAATGGTTGCTTGAATACGTTACAGTCGGTACAGGGGGAGGATTTATAGTGGGTGAAAGAGGAAGATGGAGAGGCGTGTTGTTTTGTGGAGAGATATAGGGCTGGCAGGAAGAGTTGTGTCTAATAGAAATTGTGCATGCTTAGAAGGATCAAACGGCTGAGTGAGTTTTGATCCAATGGTGGAATCTGAATTTCTCTGAATTCTGATGAGCTTTAAATGGTAGTGCAGACTTATGGAATGCAGTGACAGTAAGATTTCAATGTATTGACAATAGCACCTAATTATTCTGCAAAAAGGAAGGAAAACAAAATTTAGCAAAACATAAATAAATTAAACTAAAATCAAGGAGTAGTAATTAAAAAATGAAAACTTTTTGACCAATTTAATGGTCTCCGCCTACTTTTGATCACTGTTGCCAAAATAGTGTTTCAGCCTCTATCCATTTACTTTGAATTGGTGTCCATCACATAAATCTCGAATTATGACTGCACCATGAGAAAATACGTCGACAAATTTAAAAGGTCTAGAACAACGTGAACACAATTTATCTAGGTGCAATTTAAGTTAAGAATTGAATAATAAAACCTGTTGACCCACAATAAATTGTCGTTGTAAAATAATCTTGTCATGCCATCATTTGGTCTTTTCCTTGTAAATTGCATTCATAAGCATTTCTCCTAACCTCCTCTAGTTCAGTGATATCCAATAGTCTTTTCTTTCCAGTCACTTCATAGTCCATGTTCACTTGCTTAATTGCCCATATTGCTTTGTGTTCCAGTTCAACTGGCAAGTAACATGTTTTCCCAAAAACCAATTGATACAATGACATCCCTAATGAAGTTTCGTTTGCTGTCCGCAATGCCCATAAAGTGTCATCCAATCGGGAAGACTAATCTTTCCTCGAAGGCTTTACAACCTTCTCAAGAAAGTTCTTAATTTGTTGATTCGATACTTCGGCTTGTCCATTGGTTTGCGAATGATAAGTAGTAGCCATTCTATGATTAACTTTATATCTTTTTAGTGTGGTTGCAACTTGGTTGCAATGAAAGTGTGTATCCTGATCACTAATCAATTCCTTTGATGTGCCAAAGTGGGTGAGTATATGCTTGTGAAAAAACTTTTAGCACTATTTTTGCATCATCCTTTAGGACTGCAATAGCTTCCACCCACTTCGAGACATAGTCAATAGCTACTAATATATAAAGATTTCCAAATGAGCTTAGAAACGGTCCCATAAAATCCATACCCCAAACATCGAATAATTCAACCTCCATAATTGGCTACCGCAACATTTCATTGCGTCGAGATATTGAACTAGTGCACTGACACCTATCACATTGATTCACAAAATTGTGGGCGTCTTTGAATAATGTCAGCTACTAGAATCCTAATTGGAGAACTTTAGCATCAGTTCCCATACTACCGAAATAACCTCCATAAGGAGCATCATGACAATGCTTCAAGATTGAAAGGATCTCCTCTTCCGGAACACAACGTCGAAGGATGTTGTCATTGGTTACCTAGAATAAATATGGCTCGTTCCAATGATACTTCACTATGTCACGAAGAAATCTTTCCTTTTTATGGCCTGTGACATCCAATGGGAGTTTTTCACACACTAGATAATTAGCAAAATCCGCATACTAAAGAGTTGCATCTACAACAAATCACTTCTCATTTAGGAATGCATCGACAATTTGAAGTATGTTTCCATATTTGCTGCCAACTTCTAATCAAGACAGATGGTCTGTAACTTGATTCTCTGAGCCTTTAAGATCTTTTATCTCGATGTCAAGTTCTTGCAGCAGTAATATCCAGTGTATCAGTCTTGGTTTGGCATCTTTTTTCACAAGAGATATCTCAACATCGAGTGATAAGTGAATACAGTAACATTTGTGCCAACAAGATAAGAATGAAACTTGTTGAAAACAAAGACAACAACCAAAAATTCTTTCTCTATGGTGGTATAATTGAGTTGAGCCTCTGTCAGATTTTTGCTAGCATAATAGATGGCTTGGAATATTTTTCCCTTTCTTTGTCCTAGAACAGCACCCACAGCAAAGTCACTTGCATCACACATAACTTCAAAAGGTTAAGACCAATCTGGTGCAACGACAATGGGTGCATTCACTAGCTTCTTTTTTAACTGAATAAAGGCATCCAGATATGCATAGTCAAATAAAAATTTTTATTTTGTTCCAGCAATGAGCACAAGGGCTTTGCAATTTTCAAAAAGTATCTAATAAACCTTCGGTAAAGCCTTGTATGTCCCAAAAAATTGCGGATACCTTTCATATTTGTTGGTGGAGGAAATTTCTCAATGATTTCCACCTTAGATTTGTCTACCTGAATGCCTCGACTAGAGATATGGTGTCTTAACACAATGCCTTCGGTTGCCATGAAGTGGCATTTTTCCCAATTCAGGACTAGATGTGTGTCCTCACATCGCTTCAGTACTTTATCCAAATTGTCAGCTCAATGATCAAAATTATTCCTATAGACTGAGAAATCATCCATAAACAACTCTAAAGAGTCCTCGATCATATCTGAGAATATTGCCATCATGTACCTTTGAAATGTAGCTGGTGTCTTGCAAAGACCGAAAGGTATACGGTGAAAAGCGAAAGCGCCAAAGGGGTAGGTGAAGGTTGTTTTCTCCTGATTCTTCGATGTAATAGCAATTTGATTGTACCTAGAATAGTTGTTCTAAAAAGCAATAATAGGCCTTTCTAGGAAGCTGATCCAACATTTGATCGATGAAAGGAAGTGCGAAGTGATCCTTTTTTGTTGCCGCATTCAATTTGCGATAATCAATACAAACCTGACATCTTGTGGGAATACGTGTAGGAATTAATTCAATTTGCGAACCACAATGATGCCATTCTTTTTAGGCACGCATTGTACTGGACTTACCCAATTGCTATCAGAAATCGGGTAAATAATTCCAGCACCAAACCATTTTATGATTTTTTTCTTGACAACTTATTTCATCTTTTCATTTAATCTTCTTTGTTGTTCAATCGGTTGCTTGCCTTCATCTTCCAACTTGATCTTGTGCATACAAAAAGAAGGACTAATACCTTGAATATCAGTAATACTCCAAGCAATAGCTCGTTTATGCCACTTGAGAATATGGACTAATTTCTCTTTTAGAGTTACATCCAATGTTGCGGAGATAATAATTGGGAGAGTATTGTGATCACCTAGAAAGATATATTTAAGATGAGAAGGTAGTGGTTTCAATTCCATAATAGGAGCTTCTTCAATAGATGGCTTTAAAATTGGGGTTGTTCTATTGGCTAGGTCTAAGGATTCAATCTGCCATCCATGCTTGAGTTCAAGATTATTAGCTTCAACCATGATGTAACAGTCCGTTTTTAGTCAAATCAGAACAGCGGTTTCGGGACCCCAAATTTAAAGTCGAAATATTTATTTTATTATTAAATTAAGGTCTATAGCATGATGATATGTTTTTGTGAAAATTTCATTAAGAAATTTTATCGTTTAAATAGTCAATTTGATAAAAAGGACTAAATCACATAAAGTGTAAAAGTGGAGTTCTATTAGCTAAAGGCATCTAATAGCTATAGAATCCTAAATTAGAGGTCCTTATGTTCTAATTAGACCATTTGAAACATGAGTGGAAATGTATGGACATATTATTAAGTGTTTTAATGGTTAATTAATAAGGGTAAATTAGTAAATGAATAAATAAGATAAAATAACACAACATAAACAAAGGTATCATCTTTCTTCCTCCTTGTTTTGACCGAAAATAAGAAGAAAAAACTCCATTGTTGCACTTTGAAGCATTTGACCATAGTACCTAGTGCATGTAAGTCAATATTGACCCATTTTTTAATGATTCTATGTTTTTGAGATCTTTGCAGTTTAGTCTAGTTAGCCCAGGGACTATTTTGCAAAATTGTTAAAGATTTTAGATGTTTCCATTGATGAATACATGAGTATTTTGATGTTTAATGATAGATTATGAATGTCTGATGATAGTTATACAAGTTTTGCTAAGTGATTTTTAGTGAAAATGCAAATTAGGGATTAAATTGTGAAATGTGAAAAAGTTGTGTAACACCCCGTACCCGTATTCAACGTCGGAATTCATATAGGAGGCATTACCGAACTTAACTTGCTTAAGCATACATTATCGAGCTATCAAATTTCGTTCTAACTGAAAACTTTTTGATTCATATACATAACATCCCTATTATGGCCTACGAGGCCTTAAACATACATACGAAAGGTTTCGAAATTAAACCGGTAGTTTTTGCGCACTTAGAAATTTTTTGCCTAAAACAGGGCTACACGCCCGTGTGAAATGGAACACGCCCATGTGGGCAGGCCGTGTGGTCACACACACACCCATGTTCCTAGCCCATGTGGAATTTATTTTTCATTCCAAACCTACAAGGGTTTTCACACGGTCGGACACACACCTGTGTCCCTCACACGGCCTAAACACGTCTGTGTCCTCACCCGTGTGTAAAACCCTTAGCATTTTGTTCATGACATCAACAAACAAATAGAAGCACACGGCCAAGTCACATGCCCGTGTGCTTGCCCATGTGACGAATTGAATTCTCGCAAATTTGATGCAGGGGACACACGGCCTATCAACACACCCATGGGGGTCGACCGTGTGTCACACACGGCCTAGACACATGCCCGTATGTCTACCTGTGTGGACAATTAGAAGGCTATTTACCAAGCCAATTGCCACCCTGAAACATAAAGCAACACATAACATGGAAATAATTCACTATGAAGAATCACTAAATCATCATTCATACACTTCACATTTTACTCTATCAATTGCATAAACTTTCACTTCATGAAACTCATCATCATTAAATATATGAAACTTGAAAAATATTAGCCAATCCCCAATGGCCTAATACAAATTGAGTGAGTAACATTAATAACCATCAGTTTGGCTTTCAAATATGACATAACACAAAATGACCAAGTTCCTATACATGCCATACCTAAAATAAATCAACTTTACTATACCAAAAGAATGATTGATAGTATGATCCGAGCTTCGACGTTATATGGTCCGCAAGCTAGCTTGGCTATAATACAAGGAAAAGGGAAAAGAAGAGGGGTAAGCAATAAGCTTAGTAAGTTTGTGTCAAATAAATATCATCATTAAAACTTATAAAAACATCCATTCATCTCATTGAATGATATACAAATTCTCAAACAAATCGCCATAACTTACTCATGTATACTCTTGCCCATCACATATCACATTACGGTTTCATAACTCGTATTTTACTCATGGGTACCTATATCACTTCATCACATAGTTTAGCACTTATATTATCTTGAACATAAACTTAACTCATTATCATCCTTAACTTAAATGTAGTTCTTTGCCTGTTGAACTTTATAGATCAAGGAAAACAAGGCTCAGACCTAGAACGGGGGAAAACGAGTATTTCACGGTTAGATACCTTTTGTTATCCTTTGTATCGAGGTAAGTTAGTATGTAAATAATGCAATGTTATTTATGCTTTAATTGTTTCATTATTATATGAATTATGATTTACTCTTGAATGCAATCGACAAAGTTTAAAAAACGAGAAATCTCGGTTGAACCTTAGGAATAGGTACGACACAAATGTAATGAAATTAGGGTTATCTAAGATTATGTGTAAGACCATATCTGGGATATGGCATCAATTTGAGATTTCGTGTAAGACCATATCTTTGATATGGCATCAATATGTGATTTCGTGTTAGACCATAGTTGGGCTATTGGCATCGATATGAGATCCCATGTAAGATCATATCTGGGATATGGCATTGGTATAGTACTATATGTGTGAGATTGTCCGAGTATCCTTTAGTATTCTAAGTGGTTCAACGGGAAACTTAATGACAATGTGAAAGTTGGAAAAGACTATGGTATGTTGTGAAAGATTATGATAAGCTCTAAGATAGTACAGGTATGTACATAAAGTTTATAAGCACTGACTTCATGAAATTATCAGTTCATGCTTTTCACAAGAATGATGCTGTGAAAACCTTGTGATGTATGAATTATATGATAAATGCTATTGTTGATTATGTGATTGGCTTTCGAGCCAAATTTAGTTAAGATATAGCATGTTATATTCATGCGAATTGTGATTCATCGGATATGAGAAAGAGGAAAGATTGGCGTAATTGCCTATTAAAATGATTATGGGATGAAATGAGCCTTGAACAATTGAAAAATGTCAAAGTATATGCTCGAAGTGTAAATACTCATAATTAATGTGTATGTTTACTATGAGGTTTGAAATGATTTGTTATTTGTTGTAATATATTACCAAGAAGAGATGATGATTGTTAGCAAACTTCGTGACTGAATAAAATTATAACTATGGGATTATGGTGGATTACAATAATTTGTGTCAATATTGTTAAACATGACAAACACTTGATAAGATGTAATTGAGTAAGTTATATTTATGAGACTTAAACAACATTCGTATGGTTTTATATTATGTTAATTGTATGAAATATGTATGGTTGAGGTTGCTTATTGTTTACATATGAACTTACTGAGTTATATAGCTTACCCTATTTCCTTTCCCAGGTTTAGCTAGCTCGGGCCGAGCGTCCCCTGCACCTCAATTTTGGCAAAACAGAATGTCCAAAATTGAGCACACGGGCGTGTGACATGGCCTTGTGGCCTAAATTTGATGCTTACATCATAAACATAATGCTCCCTATTTTGAGCACGGCCTGAAGCACGGGCGTGTCCCGAGCCCACATGGGCGTGTGACCCCTTTTGCATTGAAATTTTTTTCTAAGTTCCCCAAAAATTTCCAAAAGTTCTCGATTTAGTTCTGAACTATTCCCAATGTATGTTTTGGGCCTCGTAGGCTCGTAATAGGGACGATATGAATGTACATGAAAAGTTTTAAATTTGGATGGAAATTCATGTCTTAATTTTGTATGAATGCTTGTGTTTAAGTCTGGTAATGCCTCGTACCTTGTTCCGGCATCGAATTCAGGTAAGGGGTGTTACATACTTGATAACGTAAAAGTTGCATGTTGAGTAGTATTATTTTGAATGGATTATATGCCTTAAACTGTTGAATTCTTGTGGTCTAGAGTATAGGTATCAATATTTGTGTTTTAAAAATGATACCTCCATGACTTTTCGAATGTGAAAGAAGTCAATAATGAAATTTGGTATCGATACCATATCACGAGTCTCGATAATCGGGGTAAAACGATCGATACTTTATGAAAGGTATTGATAATTTCTGGGGTTTTAATTTTAAATAAGAAATAGAATGTTGTTTTGGTATCCATTTTCTAAGCTGTATCAATACCATCTGAGAGAAATATCGGTACCTTTGATACAGTATCAATACCTACGTGATTTGTTTTGAATTTTTGCTATGTGGTTCTAATGCATGTTTAATGTGTGTTCTAAATCTGTCTTGATGAATGTTTAACATGTGTTAACGATGACAAAAATTTGTTTAATACTTGTAAATATTATGAAAGCTAAAATGAAATATGCTTACTTAATAACGAGACTATTTGGATTGAATGTGATCTGTGACAGTGGTATGACATCCTGATACTCGGGCTCGAAAACCGAGCAAGCTATAGGGTGTTACAGTGTTGTAGGTCGTGTGCCAAACCATGTATGTATTCGAAGTTGGAACACACAGTCGTGTCTCAAACTGTGTGAAACATGTACCTAAAACAATAAATACACACGGCTGCGCGAGGTAACCTTGTGTGACACATGGCTATGTAACAGCCCGTGTCCCAAGTCGTGTGCTCCATTTTTAACCACTAAATCAAGCCAATTTAAGCATGATTTCTTTCACAACAAGACATACCATATTTATCTCATTTCCATGGTTCAAAAGCACATTCAAATCACCAATTACTTGCCAAAATTTCATCCATCCCATGCCTAACGAAAATGTCATTTAAAGGCACCACAATTAATAATCATTCAATTAAATAACCCAATTAAGAAGGAATTTAACATTAGTCATCTTTTCATGCTCAAACCATGAACCAAATTGGCCAAAATATAAACATACACAAGAAGTTTACCTTTCCAAAGCATCATCACCTAATTCTTGACATTAAGGATTAACTAACCAAAACCAATTCAAACACACATCCAAAACCAACAACTTAACTAGAAATACCATCATAACATAACATTTTACATGTCAACAACAAAACACCTATATACATTCCACATCCTAATATGAAAAACAAAAGCTACCGAGATGGTTGGATAGTCTGAGCTCCAACTTGACCCATCCGGTCAGTCCGCAAAATGAAAACTACAAATGAAACAATTAAGCTTAAGAAGCTTAATAAGTTCATAGTTTAAACACCATTTAACTTACCTTAACCAAGAAAAACAAACAAGAAGATAATTTCTAATTCCTGATAACCAAATAAATAATTCACACCATATTAGTATTTATTCATGTACAACATAATAACCTTTCTAAGAGTCAACCAATTCCACTAATCAAAATATCTCAATGAACCATTCGTATACATAAGTAAGAATATCAATTCAACATTTATTACTTAATAACATCATAAATATACAAAAGCATTAAGTAAGTAATTAAGCTATAAATCAATTAACATTTGGCCCGAAAAGCTGAGTAACTTGACTCAGATACTCGGGTAACTACACCACACCGAAGGAATGATAGATACGTAACAGAGGCACCAAAGTGTAGAAAGAGGAGCAATTGTGCAATCAGGGGCACCAAAATGCAAACAGAGACACCAAAGTGTAACAGAGGCACCGAAGTGCAAACCCGTACAAGCATGCGTTCAAACCCTATTGGCATGCCAATTGTATCCTAACTGTTTACTATGTTCAACCGTGCATTATATGTAAATTCATTACATTTATAAATATCCATCATTTAGAGGTACTTCGTTATTTCTGTACACATGTCATATAAAAAAAATTGTTACATTCATTTCAATAATGTGCAATCACAAGAATTTCCATCATCAATTGTTCATCTTCATATGTACTTATTTGCAACATTTAATAGTATATAGGTAACTAATGAAATTTCACATATATATACAGTTAACTAACAAACAATGATATAATCATAAATAAACATGCATGTACATATGATTACACTGTGAGCTTACCTATGATCCACTTCCGATTAAAACGCAGGGACTACTCCACAATTTTCCCCTTTCCTCGGTTATTCTCTTTTTGACTCGATTCTTGATCTATATAGTAATTAAATTAAATTTATTAAATTCATATACATTTGAAACTCAATTCAATGCATGAGACCCTTAAATATTTCCTTATTTACACATTTTCCCTAAACTTTTACATTTCTCACAATTTAGTTCCTAAACCCAAAATTCCAAATTTATCTAAGTTTCATAATTTCCCAAGCCAATCGAAATTCTTCCTATTCTAGAACAGTCCCCATTTATTCACAATTTACAAAAATTCCATGAAATTTTAAATATTTTATCAATTTAATCATTTAACTAAAACTATTAAAAATCACTAAATAAATAAATTCTAATCAACAACCAATACTTGAATTTCATCAATTAGCATCAAGAATAACAAAGATTCATCAATGGAAAAATTCAAAATCTTTAACAATTTCTAAAACGAAGGTTCGAGATAGCTGGACCTAGTAGCAACGATCTCAAAAGCATAAAAATTACAAGAAATAAGCTCAAAATGGACTTACATGCAAAAGGAAGCTATGACCGAGCCCCTCAAGCTCAACAATGGAGAATTCTCTTTTAATTTTCGGTGGAAACTATTAGGGAAGATTATGATAAATTTTATTTTTACTATTTTTTAGTTTAGGTTTATTTAATTACAACTTTACCTTTTTAAATTATCATACATTTTACTTAATTCAAAGTCCAAAACCATCCATCAACCTTTACTAAGGTTCAATTACCATATAAGTCCTCCATCCTTTAATAATTAAGCCACCTAATCTTTACAATTCAATTACGGCTAGATTTTACAACTTTTGTAAATTAGTCATTTTTCTTAGATTAACTAAATAAACAATAAAATCAACTAACCAAATCTTAATACGACAATCACATAAATACCTATAAATTAAGGACTCATTAGCCGAAATTGTGGCCCTAAAATAATTATTTCCAACACCACTAAAAAATGGGATATTACATGAATTGTAAATCCTTTGCCAAATCAAAGAAAAATAAGGTTATGCATTTCCAAGGAAAATGAAAACTTAGAAAAATGAAAACTTAGAAGTTCCAAAAAATCCATATTTTTCATAAACCTATTTATAACTATCGCGTCGTATACACATACATATAAATAGGCAAACAGTAATAATTCAAAGAAAATAGTTCGAAACTTTGCAAAAACATAGTCACTTCACTGAGCTTTCATTGTCATAAAAAATTTCAAGATAATAGCTTTAAAATAAAAAATTTAATCTTCGAATGACACCATCTTGACATCACCCCCAAGCCATGCATAATACAAAATACTTAGAAATCTCACAGAACATATATCATCTGGCATAGTCTTCGAGAAGTGCTTTACTTCATTAGCAATCCTGAGAAAGAAAGGAAACTAAATAAGTTTCAAAGAACTTAGTGAGTCCTAGAGCAAACATATCAATTGATATATATATATATATAATATCAATAAACCTTTCGGACTTAGCAAGTCATACAGTTCGCTCGTTGGCAAATACCATTCACAAACAGACTTTACCACAGGCAGTATTTCTTTGGTGCATACACTACGCCCATGCAACCATGCAGACAACCTTCTTCGTGCTAACCACACCCAAGTCCATGATCAAGCAATATCATTTATTTCATTCATTTCATCATGATTTTCCAAACTAATTTGCAAAAACTCGTGCCATACCAGAGGCTACATGATCCCTTTTCATGTATCACGATTTGTCAGTTCAGTACTCATTTTATTGAGGCTTTGCCATGATTTCATTTTCATAGCTTAGTTCATATTGTTCATTCCAGAAACAATGGGTGATGGCTTAAACACGAAGAAAGGCTTTTACTCCATTTACATAGACAACTAACTCAGACTTATAACCACGAACCTTTTTTACTCATACACAAAAATTTCATCTCATTGGATAAGAGTGCTTACCTTAATCAGTCATAAATGGGAACATAATACACACACATGGAAGCAAGAAGGAACTCTTCAGAAAAATGTAGCAAGATTAGACAACAGGACTCTTGCCCTTATCACGAGAGTTTTTTGAAGTTTCTTAAGCTATAATATGAATAGTTAACTTATCAGATCATTTTACCAGCAAAATTAAACAAGTTTAATATGAACATTAAAAGGAAACTCAGAATCTAGAAGTTTCCTTCACTACACCTAAAACTGACCCTGAAGCATAGAACCTTAGGGCCCCATAAATAACCATGAACATAACTTGAGTTTCATTGATATTTACTTGGTACCGAATGACGGATGAGTTGGTTAAGTATAGGGAACCCAAATCTCTAAGCAAGTCTTAAGTCTAGAGTTTTCTGGGAGAAAAATTGCAAAGAAAGCAAATGCTCCCAAATGCTTTCAAGATAAAAAAAATAAAGCCATCAAATTTTAGGTACAAACTCAGCATACAATAACCTTATGTAGGTAGCAAACACCATTAAAACCATGGATAATATCATTTCATCCGTGTGTATTTTGAATTTATGTAATCTTGAGATAATTGGTTAATAAATCTTGTTTTAAAAATTTTCTTTACCTAACCAAGTTGCCTCTTTATCTATAAAATGTAACAGCCCAAACCCAACCTAGACGCTATGGCCGGATCTAGCAGTCACATCGAACGATAGTTGAAAAGCTAAGCGTTTGTTAAAAAGGTTGCGCCTCTTTTAAAACTCCGAGTTTTGATGTTTGTTTGTAAAAACCCTGATTTAATTAGTGTCCCTTTTATAAAGTTGTTATCATCTGAAAAGACTGTTTTTATTATGAAAATTTAACTTGAATCGTTGCGGAAGCATGATATTTTGAAAATGATTATTAGTGTTTTAAGAAAATGTCGTATTCATAAGTTTAACAATTACTAATGAAAACTTAAAAGAGAATAAACCAAAGGCCTTATTACAAAATGAAAACTCAAAATAAAATAACTTTAAAGTAAAGAAAAAACGAAAATTTACTAAGTCTCGAGAAATATTCCCGATGAATGGCCACCGCAGAGTCCTCCGTCGCTCCAAATCCTCTAACACTGATGATCACCTGTAAGCTTAATACAGAGGGGTGAGTTACGACAACCTAGTGTGTAATCCCCTAAACAGTCACTGATTGGGCCCGAGCCCATATGACATCAATCTGGGCCTAAGCCCTATAAACAAGAAAGTGCAGATAATGTAATGCAATGTAACCCAACCCAATCCAGCCAATCACACCTCCGTACCAACCAATCTTCACCTGTGGGGATCAAGTTAACCTACCCCGTCAATCACACCAATATTGCAGTCAAGCTGCTAATCATAATGTTTGTGGCTGAGCCACCAGAGTCGTAGTATGTATATATAGATGTGGCGTAGCCATAAAATAGTATGTGGCAGAGCCACCAGGATACACTGCTCTGTAGTCATTATCCTCCCCATGCAACATGATAATATGCAATGTTATCAACATATAAAAGTGTAATAAAAATCATACATACGATATTCAGCCACGAACAAGGGTATAATGGTTATTTTCACCCCTTTAGGGTGTTTCGATAATTTTACCCATCGAGGGTATTTTGGTAATTTCGCAACCCAGGGGTATTTCGATAATTTACCCTCCAAGGGTAATTTTGTAATTTCACAACCCAGGGTTATTTCAGTAACTTACCCTCCAAGGGTATTTTGGTAATTTCGTAACCTAGGGGTATTTCGATAATTTACACTCCAAGGGTATTTTGGTAATTTCGCAACCCAAGGGTATTTTGATAATTTACTCTCCAAGGGTATTTTGGTAATTTCGCAACCCAAAGATATTTCAATAATTTACCCTCGAAGGGTATTTTGGTAATCTACGCATTCATTGGCCTTTTCGAAGGCTTACTGTTGCCTCGAGCGACACAGAACTCTTTTTAAGCCACTACAGGGTTAATGGGCCTAAAATCCATCTTAGGCCCAATCAGGCCCACATGCTCGTGTGGCCCATTTCGTATGTTTGCAGTCTCAGATTTACAGATTTGGCATTCGAAGTTATCATTCGATAGTTTTTCAATTAGCTTTGCCCAAGTGGGCCGGATAGCCTGTTGGGCCCATTTGGCCTGTTTCGACCCGGTTAGGCTCGTTACGGCCTCGGTATCGCGAGCGTGTTTGTAACACTCTCCACCCCTTGACGTCATGATTTGTGACTCAATTTACCACTACGAGCACTCGCACACTCGAGTGGTCACAATTGCTGGCTTTCTGACTTTTCGGCTTTTGACCGTTTCACAGAACACCACATGCAATCATCGTAGTGGGTGTGAGATTACACACCTGTTTGGAATCCGAACCACGTTACTCTCTGAAGCACCTAAGAACAAATTCGGCTATCAGTTAGTCTCATCACTGATAAAGCATAACTAAAGCTTGAGTCCAACATAATCACTAATCTTCACTTACCACAAAGAGGTTCCCTTCGATACACTAAAACAACTCGGTTCTATCCCTTGACTAACACCAGCAAGTTCCTAACACAATTGATATACCAAATCAAATGGACTTACCAATCACCCATATTCGGTCAACAGAGAAAAACCCACAATAACTATTAACACTGCTTACCCTTAGTTTCGGCAAGCGTAGGCTCTTGAATAATCAGAAGTTGAACCCTCACACCCTTCAGGGACAACAAACCACTGGAAAGAAGAAGAAGAAGAGATTAGCTTCAGCTTGGCCAAAAAGAGAACAATAAACAAAATATTAGGGGTGAATAGATTCGATTCTATCACAACCAAATGGTCAAGGGTATGAGTGTTCGGCTTATGCTTTGAATGGAGAAGAAAAACAATAAGAAGGAAAGATATCATGCATTTGGCCAAATGAGAAAGAAATAATATGGCGAGAATAGAAAAGAGAAACCCAATGGCATTGAGGACTTACCTATTCGGCCACTACCAAGAGAAAGGAATGTTTGAGCAGAAAATAATCGGCACTTGTCGAGAGCAAATGAAGGAGGTAGAAGATTGAAGAAGAAGAATAGGGATTTCGGCTATAGTGTAGCAAAGAACAAATGGAGCAAAAAGGAGAGTGAGTTTCGGCCAAGAAGTGAACAGGTAACAATCAAAGAAAAACAAAATGAATGAGGACCAAACGAAAGAGAGAAAATGGAAGAGATCACTTGAGAGATTTAGGTTTCGGCCACGAAAAGAGTTGGAACCAATGACTTAAAAAACACTAGCCAAGAAAAATGCCAAAAGTCACTAGAGAGTTTCGGTACACACCCAAAAAGATTTTCGGTTTTCTTTCTTTGCTGCCTACTAAATGCCGAATTGCTTACCAAAATCAACCCCCTAGCCAAAATTCACCTCCCACATTCGACAAACTACTTCCACACTCTCAAATCCCTTGATTCTCTCCTCAATTTCCTCCTCAGCTTCCTCTCCATCACCCATTCAAACAACTTGACCAAGTCTCCCCTCTCTCTTGCAGAGTTTGGTCTCCACTCAGCTACCTCCCTTTCTTGAGCACAAAAATAAAACTCCCCATATGCTACCTGTGGGATTCGAACCCTACTTCCCTTGCTTCACAAGTGACGCCAACACCACTCCACCACAAGCTCCCTTTTGTTAGCACAACACCAACAATTAAACTCAAGTCCTGCCTCCACTAGCTCACCCCACTAAAGTGCCCAAAAACCAAAGTTTCACCAGAGCTTAGGCTCGAACCGAGCCTCCCCAGGAGCTCCAAACACACCCTAATAACCAGCTTAACAATTGCACACATGCAACAATGCAAAAATGCCAGACCCCTATTTTTAGGATGTTACAAAAAAAGTCCTATAAAAAACAATCTATTTCAAGTCTCCAAAAAATCTCTTTAGGCTTTAGCATAACTTTTCTAGTTCCCTCTATACATGACATTTTTGCATTTGATGCTTATTTTAAATTACAAAATAACAAATTCAATAATACAAGACAATATTTCCAAATTACCATAATGTACATTAAGGTTGTGTTTATTTCACTGAAAACAATTTCTAAAAAAAAATTCTGGAAAATAGTTTGATTTTTTGGGAAAAATGACATTTTCTGATCTTTGGATGATTCTGTATAGAGTATTTTATGTTATTTGGTAAATTTTCTTGAAATTATTTTTTTAAACTTGTTTGTAGTGAAACATGCACAACATAAATTATATTTGTTACTGTAACAGCCCGATTTTGAGACCAGTCGGAACAGTGGTTTCGGGACCACAAAATCCAACACAGTAAAATTTATTTATGGTCTACAGTTTTATGGAATGATTTCGTGAAAATTTCGTTCAAAAATTTTGACGTTTGGGCACTCAATTTAGTTAAAGGGACTAAATTGCAAAAAGTGTAAAATTTGAGTTCTATATGTTAAAGGCGTCCGATTGCTATGAGATCATAAAATAGAGGTCCTTAAATGGTACTTAGATCATTATACTTCATAATGGACAAAAATGGACTTGGTTAGGTAAAATTTTGAAGTTTTTCATTAAGGGCATTTTAGTCATTGGGTTAATAAAGACAAAATAAAACAAATAAAAGATGTTGTTCTTTTTATTTTCAACCCCCATGGTCAAATGTCCCAAAGGAAACCATAGCTAGGGTTTTCCAAGCTTCCAAGCTCGATTGTAAGTCCGTTCTTGCCCCGTTTTTCATGGTTTTTATGTTTTTGAAGTTGTCTCAACCTAAACTAGCCATTCCAAGGACTAATTTGAAGAGGAATTAAAGTCTAAAATTTTACCCATGTTGAATATGTGTGTATTTTGATGTTTGATGATAGTAAATGCATGTTTGCTGTTTGTTAAATGACTTTTGTAAAGTGATTTTTGATAAAAATGTCAAAAAGTACTTATTTGTAAAAGTCTATAAAATGTGTGTAAAAATGGGAATAAATGAAAGATGTGGGCTGTTATGAGCATGAAATAGGTTTGACTAGGCTTCGGTGTGAAGAAAATGGATATATTTCATTTTACGAGCCTAAAGACTAAAATGTAAAATGTCATAAGTTTATGGGCAAAAATGTAATTTTTCCATAATGTGAATTTTGGGCTGTAACATCCTGGACATGGGCCTATGCATTTTTGATTTAATTATACGAAATGGCATGTCTTATGTGCTATGAATGTATGGTGAACATTTTTGGAAACTTGGAAATGTAAGGAAATGACTTGGAAATGTAAGGAAATGTCTTGTCTTGGAAATGTAAGGCAATGACTTGGAAATGGAAGAAAATGTCTTGTCTTGGAAATGTAAGGAAATGACTTGGAAATGGAAGGAAGTGTCTTGTCTTGGAAATGTAAGGAAATGACTTGGAAGTGTAAGGAAATGACTTGGAAATGTAAGGAAATGATTCAAAAGTGGAAAGTGAACATTTCTGGAAACTTGGAAATGTAAGGAAATGTCAAGTTCAAAGAGGCAAACGAAAATCTTTGGAAACTTAGAAATGACTTAGAAATGTCGAGTTTTAAAGTTTAAAAGAGGAATTAAGGCAAGGTGGCCTTAAGAGAAAAAGTATGTGAAATTTGACACACAAACAGGCTTGGAAAAGTGGCCTGGAGATGCCACTTAGGGCCTCTGGAAATGGCGCCACATGCAAGGGGATTGGGCCTGAGTTCGAGTCACAAGGAAAGCAAATAAAAGAAATTTTATTTTGCTTCCAGAAGAAGTGAGGTGGACGGCACAAGGCTATAATTTAGGAGCCTTTATTCTTTTATTTTTAAGAGATAAATAGTGGATAAATAAGGGATAAATAATGGATTTATTTTAGATTATTTTCAAGAGATAAATGAGGAATTATTCTTTAATTAGGAAAATAAGGGAGAAGTGATGGCCAAATAAGGGACTTTGAGTTTAATAATTTCGGCTAAGTAAGGATAGTTGCTGAATTATCTTTTATTTTAGGAGATAATTAAAGAGATAAAGCTATCAAAATAGAAGAGTAATGGCCAAGTAAGGGATTCTAAGTTAGTAAATTCGGCTATATAAGGAAAAGAGGGCCATTCATCATTCTTTCTCTCAACCCTTCTCTCTGCCGAATTTCCTAGAGCATTTGTTCTTCTTCTTTTTGTTAGCCAAAGCTGAAAATTCAAGATATCATCATTAGCCAATTTCTTTTCTTTCCAATCCATCAAAAGCCGAATCCTTGAGGGGCTTCAAGCATAGGTGCTGTTGATTTCTTCAAGAAAGGGTAAGAACAAGTTTTGATTTCTATTCTATTCTTTTCAATTTGTCAAAATCTAGGACTAATCCCATCAATATTCTTATTTGCCGAAATTTGGAAGGAATCTTTCGGGATTTTTGCCATAGTTGACTATAAAGGAAAAGATCTTCGGGATTTGACCATCAAGGTAAGTCATATCTGACATTCGGCCAAGGGTCATTGATTGTGATTAAAGGTTAGAAGTTGATCTAACATGTGGTTTTAGGGATTTCGACAGAAGCTATAACCAAGGGATAATTTCGGGATTTAAGATCCTTAAGGTAAGTGACTATGAATATTCGGCCAAGGCCTATTTTATTAGTTAGATCTATTTTTATGTGTTTTAAGCCGAAAACTAACCGATTCAAGGGATCTAGTGATTAGCTGATTTCAAAGGGGAAGAATACAAGTTATCGGGACTTGATTCTTAAGTCAATCGGCAACAAGGTAAGTTTTAGTATACTAATCCTACTAGGATTTGGATTTATGGCCGAATGGCTTTTTATTAAATTAGTAAGTGATTAATCAAATGTAGGGATTAAGGATCTAAGCGGTAGATCAGATTACGAGATCTCAAGGAATTTGCTAAGCGAATCAGGTGTGTACCCCACACTAATCTTAATAGATTTATGGCTTAAACTTGATATATGTGTTAATATGAAAGTGTAAGAATGTGGCTAAGGTACCATGTTATGGTACTAAGTACTCAGGTACGTTTCCTACTCCTACTAGGAATATGAAATATGTTATTTGTAGCATGAGAATAAGAATGTGAACTTTGGCATATTAATGCATATTACAAAATGGGGCATATGGGTTATTGAAAGGGGAAGTGAATGTGGTGACCTAAGACCACGAACACGGTGACCTAAGACCGTGGTATCTGAATGTGGTGACCTAAGACCACGATGAATCGAATCGCGGTGACCTAAGACCGCGATATCTCGAATGTGGTGACCTAAGACCACAAATGCGGTGACCTAAGACTGCGATATGGAGTGTAGCGGAAGGAGGGTCGACTTAGTAGTCCCCACGGTGTGCAAAGTTGAGTGCGGGGAGTGTAGCGGATGGCTTATTAGGTTTGGGTTTGGGAATGCATCATAATATGTATGCTATGATATGAATGTGTAATATTTGTTATGCCTGATTCTATTATGATTTAGTGTTGTGTACACATTGAGTCTGGTTGACTCACCCCGTTGGGGAATATTTTTTTCAGGTGATGATCAGTGATGGACCGGGTCGGCAGAAGCTTAGGGGTGGCCATGCGAAAATTCAGATTTTATTTTATTCCGGACTTTCTTTTATTTCTAAGTACCTTGAATTTTATTTTGGGTTTTAATTTGATGTAATAAGGCCATAGTGCATTATTTTATTACTAATTTATTTATTATGTTACGAAACTTTATTTATTAAAGATTAAGTTAATTTCATTTAAAATAAACTCCAAATGTTTTGCCACCTAAAATAAATGGGTTTCCAGTATAAAACAAGCTTGTTTTCAACTCGAGCCCAACCC
Source organism: Gossypium bickii (assembly GCA_025503065.1). Lineage (NCBI taxonomy): Eukaryota > Viridiplantae > Streptophyta > Magnoliopsida > Malvales > Malvaceae > Gossypium > Gossypium bickii. Next base: position 39,475,087 of record CP106716.1, read on the forward strand.
ACAAACAAACTTTCTTCAAAACACACGGTTTTTCCAAAGTAACAAAAGAATTTTGAATCGGTTTACTTCGGGGAACATACCAGATCCGGTCAAGGCTCGTGGGCCAGGTCTGGGGTGTTTTAGTTTGGTATCAGAGCCCGTTTCAAACCCTCGGCCTAGGGGTTTAAGGCCCAAAACGTTTTCAAAGCGAGCCCAAATGAGTTTTATGAAAATATTTTTGAAATAAGCAGGTTTCTGGCATGGCACCTAAGTCTCCGACCCGCAGTCCACCAGGTAAGTACTTCTATCCATTTGTGTGATTTATAGTATGATGTGTAGAAGGGTAGAAATGGAATGGAACGTAGAAATAGTATGATAGGTACTTGAACCCTAGGATTAGTTTTCCCCAACAAATACATAAGACTTAAGTGCCTAATTAAACAAACCTGTGGTTAAGTCGCCGAGTTAGGGTGTGGCAACCACTGTGCGCATGTCTAGGATTGGATCCGGAAGAGCCTGGTACTTAAGCAGTCCTAGTGACTCACCTCCTCTTCGCAGGAATCCTACCTGGTGCGTAGCTACGGTTCACCCTAACCAAGAGGACTTAGTCACAGGCTAAACGCAATAACTAAAACCCGAAAGGGAACTAGCCGTATTTTTATAAAAACCCTAGTTTTAAAACTCTTAAAATGACCCTTTTAAATTTGTGAAAACCATCTTTACAAAATTTTCTGAAAAATTTCTGATTTATGAAATTACAAAATTGCCCCTAACTTACAAAAAATTACCAAAATGACCCTGATTTCCAAACTTTTTTTTTTTGCAACATCACCGTTTTGGAAAGAACAATTCTCAAAAAGAACCCTCAAAGTATTGCAACTTTTGAAATATCCCTGATTTGTTAAATTTTACAAATTTACCCTGGTTTATTACCAAAATACCCCCGAGATTCAAAATTATTGAAATACCCTCGAATTTCAGAATTTCCAAAAAATACCCCGAGAACACAAAATTACCAAAATACCCTTACTGACAAAATTACCAAGGAACCTTATTTTGAAAAATTACAAAAATACCCCTGTAGGATAAATTACGAAAATACCCCTGGGATAGGAATAAGGCAAAGAGTGTTTGAATAGTGAATGTGGGTGGTAGATACCACTGAATAAATATGTCTATGTTGATGAATGAATGTGCCTCTATTGAGGAATGAAGTTGTCTCTGTTGATGAATGTGAATGTGATTCTCTGAGTTAGAGTAGTGAACTTGAACTGAAACTTTGTGTGATTGAAAGAACTACTTCTAAATATCTTTATTTCATAAAATTGTTCGCGGTTAATAAGTGGAACAAAATTCTGATGCATAAAACTTTTTAATCAGATTAAATCGCGGCGTTAGAAATGAGTTCTAAGGGACGTGAACTTAGAGATTGTGCCTAGGAAGTATGATGGCTCTATTAAGATCGAGTCTGCAGCGACATAAGCGTAGTCTTTGTGAGTTAAGATGTATGATTATTCGTTAGTAAGTAATTTCGAGGACGAAATTATTTTTAAGAGGTAGAATCAGTAACATCCTGAAATGAGCCTATGCATTTTTGATTTAATTATACTGAATGGCATGTCTTATGTGTTATGAATGTATGGTGAACATTTTTGGAAACTTGGAAATGTAAGAAATGACTTGGAAATGTAAGGAAATGTCTTGTCTTGGAAATGTAAGAAATGACTTGGAAATGGAAGGAAATGTCTTGTCTTGGAAATGTAAGGAAATGACTTGGAAATGGAAGGAAATGTCTTGTCTTGGAAATGTAAGAAATGACTTGGAAATGGAAGGAAATGTCTTGTCTTGGAAATGTAAGGAAATGACTTGGAAATGTAAGAAATGATTCGAAAGTGGAAAGTGAACATTTCTCGAAACTTGGAAATGTAAGGAAATGTCAAGTTTAAAGAGGCAAACGAAAATTTTTGGAAACTTAGAAATGACTTAGAAATGTCGAGTTTTAAAGTTTAAAAGAGGAAATTAAGGCAAGGTGGCCTTAAGAGAAAAAGTATGTGAAATTTGACACACAAACAGGCTTGGAAAAGTGGCACGAGATGCCACTTAGGGCCTCTGGAAATGGCGCCACATGCAAGGGATTTGGCTTTGAGTTCGAGTCACGGGAAAGCAAATAAAAGAAATTTTATTTTGCTTCCGAGAAGAAGTGAGGTGGACGGCACAAGGCTATAATTTAGGAGCCTTTATTCTTTTATTTTTAAGAGATAAATAGTGGATAAATAAGGGATAAATAATGGATTTATTTTAGATTATTTTCAAGAGATAAATGAGAATTATTCTTTAATTAGGAAAATAAGGGAGAAGTGATGGCCAAGTAAGGGACTTTGAGTTTAATAATTTAGCTAAGTAAGGATAATTGCTGAATTATCTTTTATTTTAGGAGATAATTAAAGAGATAAAGCTATCAAAATAGAAGAGTGATGGCCAAGTAAGGGATTCTAAGTTAGTAAATTCTATTATATAAGGAAAAGAGGGCCATTCATCATTCTTTCTCTCAACCCTTCTCTCTGCCGAATTTCCTAGAGCATTTGTTCTTCTTCTTTTTGTTAGCCAAAGCCGAAAATTCAAGATATCACCATTAGCCAATTTCTTTTCTTTCCAATCCATCAAAAGCCGAATCCTTGAGGGGCTTCAAGCATAGGTGCTGTCGATTTCTTCAAGAAAGGGTAAGAACAAGTTTTGATTTCTATTCTTTTCTTTTAGATTTGTCGAAATCTAGGACTAATCCCATCAATATTCTTATTTGCCGAAATTTGGAAGGAATCTTTCAGGATTTTTGCCATAGTCGACTATAAAGGAAAAGATCTTCGGGATTTGACCATCAAGGTAAATCATATCTGACATTCGGTCAAGGGTCATTGATTGTGATTAAATGTTAGAAGTTGATCTAACCATGTGGTTTTAGGGATTTCGACAGAAGCTATAACCAAGGGATAATTTCAGGATTTAAGATCCTTAAGGTAAGTGACTATGAATATTCGGCCAAGGCCTATTTTAGTAGTTAGATCTATTTTTATGTGTTTTAAGCCGAAAACTAACCGATTCAAGGGATCTAGTGATTAGCCGATTTCAAAGGGGAAGAATACAAGTTTTCGGGACTTGATTCTTAAGTCAATCGGCAACAAGGTAAGTTTTAGTATACTAATCCTACTAGGATTTGGATTTATGGCCGAATGGCTTTTTATTAAATTAGTAAGTGATTAATCAAATGTAGGGATTAAGGATCTAAGCGGTAGATCAGATTACGAGATCTTAAGGAATTTGCTAAGTGAATCAGGTGTGTACCCCACACTAATCTTAATAGATTTATGGCTTAAACTTGATATATGTGTTAATATGAAAGTGTAAGAATGTGGCTAAGGTACCATGTTATGGTACTAAGTACTCAGGTACGTTTCCTACTCCTACTAGGAATATGAACTATGTTATTTGTAACATGAGAATAAGAATGTGAACTTTGGCATATTAATGCATATTACAAAATGGGGCATATGGGTTATTGAAAGGGGAAGTGAATGTGGTGACCTAAGACCACGAACATGGTGACCTAAGACCGTGGTATTTGAATGTGGTGACCTAAGACCATAGTAATCTGAATGCGGTGACCTAAGACCGCGATATCTGAATGTGGTAACCTAAGACCACAAATGCGGTGACCTAAGACCGCGATATGGAGTGTAGCGGAAGGAGGGTCGACTTAGTAGTCCCCACGGTGTACAGGTTGGTACGGGGGAGTGTAGCGGATGGCTTATTAGGTTTGGGTTTGGGAATGCATCATAATATGTATGCTATGATATGAATGTGTAATATTTGTTATGCCTGATTCTATTATGATTTAGTGTTGTGTACACATTGAGTCTGGTTTACTCACCCCGTTGGGGAATATTTTTTTCAGGTGATGATCAGTGATGGACTAGGTCGGCAGAGGCTTAGGGGTGGCCATGCAAAAATTCAGATTTTATTTTATTCCGGACTTTCTTTTATTTCTAAGTACCTTGAATTTTATTTTGGGTTTTAATTTGATGTTATAAGGCCATAGTGCACTATTTTATTACTATTTTATTTATTATGTTGCGAAACTTTATTTAGTAAAGATTAAGTTAATTTCATTTAAAATAATCTCCAAATGTTTTGCCACCTGAAATAAATGGGTTTCCAATATAAAACAAGCCTGTTTTCAACTCGAGCCCAACCCACAAACAAACTTTCTTCAAAACACACAGTTTTTCCAAAGTAACAAAAGAATTTTGAATCGGTTTACTTCGGGGAACATACGAGATTCGGTCAAGGCTTGTGGGCCCGGTCTGGGGTGTTTCATGGGCTGATATGAATAATTTGATGATTAAATAAGATGAATTTTGTATTATAGATCAAGAAAAATGAAGTTTGGGTCTAGATCGGGGGAAAACCAAAGTGTTTGACGATTAGGTCCATTTCCGCTATTTTTGTACCAAGGTAAGTCCGTATGTTAATTGTAGTTGGCCCAATTTGCCCGGGCTTAAAATAAACAAACCAATAAATAAATAAATAATAAATAAAAAAGAAACCAATGTTTTTACAGTCCATTTTTCAAACCCATTGAAGCCCAAAACTATTACCTCCGATCCAATACCTAAAACAGCCTACCCAAATACACCCTGGCCCAAAACACCCTCAGTAACAGACCCTAACCCAAAATCTACACAACCCAAAGGGGCCCAGAAAACATAAACTGTTCTAGTGGCCTAGGGTTTCTGAAACCCTAGGCGTCGCAAGCCTTCGTCGCAAGTCTTGCACCCAGGCCACTAGTCACGCCGCAATCCACGCAAGCCACGCCACCATCAACGCACGACAGCCCCACACCATTGCCAAGATCCTCGTCGATTACCTGTAAGAAAGGAAAGAAACATCAGCGAAAATGGAATTTCTTTGTTTCCTTTTTTATTTTCTGGTTTATAAAACCCCATGAAATTTGTAATACACACACAGAGACAAAAGCACATAAAAAATACACAAGACACAGAATACACAAGGAATAAAAAAACAAGATGTGATTCCTGATTTATTTCGTGTAAATTTGTTATTCATGCAAGTTTTTTTACTATTTTCAACAAATAAAGCGAGTTCTATAAAAAGAGGCCAAGTTTTTACCTTGAATCGCCGTGTAGCGACAGGGACGTGCGGCGTGGCGTTAAGTCATCGTGTCTGTCTGGCGGAGGCCAAAGGACAGAGAGAGTCTTTAGATTCTGTTTTTTTTTTTTTTTTGAAATGATGAAAATGTTTTTTTACTAATTTTTTAGCTTATATAATAGTATAGAAACAACGCCGTTTTTGCTTAATCCAATAAGCATAAAACGATGTCGTTTTGAAAAGGGACCGGCGCATTAACCCGAAAACTCGGGAGGATCCGCGCGTTTTTGTTAAAAGGACTAATTGCCCTTTGGTCCTTCCGCTATTTTTATTTTTTAATTAAGTTCAATTTGATTTTTTATTCTTGTTAAATTAGCCCTAAAAATTCCTTTCTGTTTCAATCTGGTCCGAAGGCCATTTAAGGGCGGATACCCGAACGACGTCGTTTTAGAAATTTGACATAATTGCCATATTAACCCCTCGCAGTGTGGCCCGTTTTTTAATTTAACCCCTTTATATTTATTTTTATTGCTGTTTGATCCCGATTTCTTTATTTATTTTTTAAAAACCTTTTTATTTTTTATTCTAATATTGTTTTAAATTGTTTTATCATATTAAATATTTTATATTATTTTCTTTAATATTTGTATATTAATTTATTGATAGTATAAAATTCGTATATATATATTTATGTAGTATCCTTGTATATATTAAACTTTTATTAGTTATTATTTTATTTAGTTTAATATTATTTTTATTATATATTATGATTTATATATTAATCATTATATTATACATATTTAATTTGTATATTATATAGTATTATATTATATCATATATTATTTTTAAAATTTTGTTTTGTATAAAATCTATTTATATCATATAACTTATTTTTTTATTATTTATCACATATGTAATTTTTATGATTAATATATTTATATATATATTTTTTTCATCATTATATACTATTTACTAATTATTTTTATTATATGTAATCAGTTATATATATTAAATTATTAAATTATGTATTTGTTATAAGTACTCTTATTTTTTTACTTTATACATATATATATTAAATCATTTTAAAAAATCGTCATATTCTTTTATTTTTTTATTCAATGTTCAAATATATCTTTCCCTTTTTGTTTAATTTTGTTATTTCATGAAAAATCTTAATTATTGCTACTTATTTTATCCCATGTTTATTTATTTATATCCTTTTAATCGTTATTATTGCTCAACATAGTTCTTTATATATTTATGTTATATTATTCATTTATTATTTATTGATTAGTATAATTTGTAGTTATGTAGAACTGCTATCAAATATGTCTGTCGTGATACCTTACTCAAACCATTGTTTTATAAAAACACCTTTTGAATTGACGCATTTTATTCAAATAGTCTCTTTTTAAAACATACAGTGATATCTAATATTTGGGAACTTCGAGAAAAATTGTGCCCTAACTCACTGTGTTTCGATTTTTTTCGTTAAACTTAAAATATTAAGTATCCTTTTTCTTTTAAAATTGAAATTCATAAATTTCCAAATCAAAACTTATTCTCGGAAATTCAAAATGTTGTATTCTAACTTACTGGATATTATGTTTTGTGTTTCGAGATAAGAATTTTCTACAAATAAAGGTGAGCCTAACTTTGAAGTATGAGATGTTATATCCTAACTTATTGGATATAACATTTTATTTCTTTGAAATAGGTAAGTCTTGGTTTTCTTTCCAATCAAAGGATCATATTTTGTAATTTTTCAAATTTTCAACATTTGGACACGATTTTATCGATTAGGTACCAATTTTTTGGGTGCTATGAGGGTGCTAACCATTCCTCATACGTAACTGACTCCCGAACCCATTTTCTTGTATTTCATAGACCAAAATCAATGTTTTGAAATAAAATGTTTTACAAGGTTATCAAATCACACCTAAGTAAAAAGGGATTGGTGGCGACTCCATTTCTATTTTTAAAAGTCGATCCCCATTTTTTTTTAATTTTAAAAATGGTTTCGACAGCTTGGTGACTCCACTGGGGACCAATAAGAGAGTCAAGCCGTAAAATCGATAATTTCATGTCCTTGTGTCTGAATTTAAAAATCTGGTTTAAAAATTATGATCCTTTTTATTGCATGCGGTTCTATTTTTATAAGATATATCTGCATTGCATTTCATGATCGTTGTGGTCGCACCCTTAAGTGGAAGTGAGAAGCTACTCCTTAGTGAGGTTTTTACCTCCGTGCAAGATAGTGAATCGCTTTCGGGATACATCCGTACCTATGTCTTCGTGAGATTTTCATCTTCGTGCAGCCATAGGGAAATGTATTCCCCTGAACTGAACTCGATCCATATGAGCCTATAATGGGTGAGGATCGAAGAGTCTGCTGGTTCAGGTACCTCAACTTTAGAGCTAAACCACATATAGAAAACCTAAGGACTTACCCCAGGAAGAGCTATACCAAACCTTAGCAGTTACCCAGATATGCGATTGACTATTTGCTTTATATTTTACTTCATGTTACTAATTGATTGTGTTTTATTTTGTTGCATGTCATTAATATTTTAAAGAGGTATCAATTCACGGTCAGTTTCTAAATTAGAAAGCTTGTTATGGAGAACGAATTCCTTGATAAAGTGGAGGACAATGTAGCCGTCCATAGGTGGTCAGAGCAAACACGGTTAGGAAAAGGAGATAGCCTAGCTGAAAGGTATAGATCAGAGCTATGGAACTACACTCGCATCAGTGTGATGCAGAATAATCTTCAAGAATTAAGAAAGGTATGGGATTAGTGGAGTAACGAGACCAAGCATTTGTTTTACTGCAGCTATGGGGATTTTTCGTACCTATTAGACATTAAAGTAGATGAATATTTGTTTCGAGCCATCTCCCAATATTGGAACTCTTTGTATAGCTGCTTTACTTTCAGAAGAGTTGATTTGGTGCCTACGGTGGAGGAGTTTACAGTTCTGTTGCGTTGTCCTAAGATCCAGGTAGATAAGACTTACTCAGGGGCTCCCAATGTTCCAACCTTTGTGAGAAAATTGATGAATATTATGGGAATGAGTGAACAGTGGGTATAAATGCATCTCATGGAAAGCTTTGAAGGTTTGATTTTAGAGCATCTTGATATAAAAAAGAAAGTTGATGTATTTGCTTTGAGTATATATGAATTAGTGATCTTCCCTAGGGCATTGAGATACGTAGATGAAGCTGTCTTAGATCTTTTTAATCGACTTGACAAACAAATCACACCTATTCCTGCGATCTTGGCAGAAACATTTCGATCATTGAGCGCATGTAGAAGAGCTAGGGAAGGTAGGTTTATAGGATGTGCATAGTTGTTGTTGGCTTGGTTCCATAGTCACTTCTAGAGAGTGGACAAGGTTTCTTATCGGGTCTTCTCAGAAAATTACTCCTCATTAAAAGAGATAGTGGCTACCCCAAGGAGAGACGACATATCTGAAGAAAATTGGATAGCGCTTCTACAAAATCTCTGAGAAGAAGATGTTGAGTGGAGAGCTCCCTAGATGGTTCCTAATGAAGTTCTGTATCGGTGTGGGAGTTTTGATTGGATTCCTCCACTTGGAATTTGGTGAGCCATTGGATATGCGCATTTACTTGTAATAAGGCAATTCAAATCGAGGCAATTTGTACCGACTACACACGGAATAGCTAAAAGTGAGTTTTTGTATAAAGGGGATAGCTACAAGAAGAGGGTTAAGAAGATTTCAAGTGCTTGGAATCAGACCCATCGCGTGAAGAGAGTGGACGTGAGCCGAGTGACGACTCCAGAGTATAGTGGATGGTGGAGTAGGAGAGTCAATGATAATATCCCTGTGCCAAGTTCAGAAGACGCTCGATCGATCTAATAATTTTTACAAGTGGTCCCATCAGAATTGGAGATGATAAAACAGGATTTCAAAAGAAGGAATTCAGAGCTCGGAAAGAAAATAGAGAAGTTGGAAGAGGAAAAAATGTACCTAAGCTTAGACGTGGATGTTCAAAAACTAGAGACTGAAAAGATAAGAAAGGAGAAAAGGAAGAGTGAGGAAGATCGAGATAGCTTGAAGACTGAATATAAGAAGATATCTATCGATGAAGAATGCCAGATTGGGGAAGACTTTGGAACAGTGGCAACAAGAGGTCTAGGAGCAAAAGGCAAAAGCTGACTATTGGAAGAGGAAATTTCAAGAAATGCAAGCACAAAATTAGGCCCTAGAGAAGAGTTTGTCAGAAAGTCGAAGTGAAAAGGAAGAATTAAAAGCTAGAGTGGCTGAACTTGGACGATCTCTTAATCACCATCGAAGTCGTAATTCTGTGATCGAGCTAAAGTCAAGTTTGAACAAGATTGAGGAAATGAAGGGTAATATCGAAAAGTTAGAATTGGCATTGCATAGCTGTGAACTTCGGATCGAGCTTCTTGAAACAAGAGAAGGGCGTTGGAAGGAAGAACTTCATCATTCTCATGATCCAGTTAGAAGTCGGGATTATCTCATGGGTGAAGCAATAGTCCAGATTCAAGAGGTAGCTGATCACCTATAGACTTTGGCAACACAGGCTGATACATTGAGCATGAAGTATGAGCTACAGTCAGATCGTGGCCAAGAGTTAGCTTTATTGTTTAGGTAAATTAGAACTTTGGGCCATATTGCGAAAGTATATTTGTAATCAATTTTGCGTAAAGGATTTTGTTTTGTAATAAAGTTATCTGAAATGAAGTTGAATCAGAATTGATGCATCTTTGCATTCATGCATTTGCATTACCTCATATGAATTTAAATCTATAGTGAGAGTCTAATTAGTTGAAATTAACGCACACACATACACACACACACAGAGAGAGAGAGAGAGAGAGAGAAAGAGAAGGAAAATCTTGAAGTTGAACACCCTTACGGTACATATGCCAAATCAAAGAAAATGGAGCAAAGACTGGAACAATTCCAAAGAGATATCAGGACCAGATGCAAGAGCAAATGGTAAGACTCCAATAAGAGATGAGGGACCAAATGTTGGAGGCTCAAAGGAATATGATGACTCAAATGACCCAAATGTTGTGTGGGGCAATGGACAAAGGAAAGAGTCCCATAGTTAATGCTGAAGACAATGAGGATTTTCCTAGGGGATTCACTCCACCACATGTACAAACACAACCAACAGAATATCCCAGAAGGCCATCTGTCACGATTAGGCCTCAGCAAGGGCAAGCTAACATTAGAGTGCCCGTGAATTTTCAAGTTGGCACAGGATCCAACCCAGGGGATAACCCTGCTAATCCTGTTATCCCTGACCTAGACATAGAAGAGAGAGAGGGGATCAGAATTGAATCTTCAAGATAGTTGGAAGATCGCTGTAGATGTTTGGAAGAAAAATTCAAGGCTTTGGAAAATGTCGACCATCACCATGGTATTGACACAAAAGACTTGAGTTTGGTCCCAGATCTGGTGCTTCCTCATAAATTCAAGATGCCGGAATTTGAGAAGTACAATGGGACTAGTTGCCCTGAAGTCCAAATCACTATGTTCTGTAGACAGATGACTGGTTACATGAACAATGATCAACTTTTGATTCATTGTTTCCAAGACAGTTTGGTGGGGGTAGCGTCTAGGTGGTACAATCAACTTAGCCGTGCTAATATTAGCTCCTGGAGAGACTTAGCTCAAGCCGTCATGAAGTAATACAATCATGTCATAGACATGACGCCTGATAGAATCATGTTGCAAAACATGGAAAAGAAATCGAATGAAAGCTTCAGGCAATATGCGCAAAGATGGAGGGAAGTTGCCATGCAGGTTCAACCAGCTCTCCTGGAGAAGGAAACTACCATGCTTTTTATTAACACTTTGAAAGCACCGTTTATCACTCATATGATAGGAAGCACCACCAAGAGCTTTGTGGATATAGTGATGCCAGGCAAAATGATAGAAAATGCCATAAGGGGTGGTAAGATTGAAGCGGGAGAAACCACTAGGAGACCTGCTCCTAAGAAAAAGGACAATGAGGTGAATAATACGAGTACATATAACAAAGGGTACTCAAAGGCAATCACCGTTAGCCAACCAAAGGTAGTTACGACTTGACAACAAGGGTTGACAAGAAAAGAATCAGACCCAAGGAAAAATTCTAAAAAGCTCCAATTTACGCCAATCCCAATGATGTATAAGGAGCTATATCAAAGTTTATTTGATGCGCACGTAGTGTCCCCATATTATCTATAGCCGTTACAACCCCCATATCCTAAATAGTATGACTCAAACGCTCAATGTGATTACCACGCAGGAATAGCAAGGCATTCGATAGAAAATTACATTGCCTTCAAAAAGGTAGTTGAGAGGCTCATCAAGATGGGGATTGTGAAGTTCGATGATACACCTTGTTCGGAGAACCCATTACCCAACCATGGAGATAAGGGGATAAATGCAATTGGAGAGAATGTCGTGAGAAGGACCAAGGGGGATATCTCATAAGTGAAAACTCCATTAAGAATGGTGTGGAAAGAAATGGTAAGAAGAGGAATAATATTATCCGATTTTTTGAAAGGATGTGAAGGACTAAGGAAGTACTGTGAGTTCCACAAAGCTGAAGGACATGAGATCCAGAAATGTGCTGAGTTCAAAATATTGGTACAGAGCCTTATTGGACAATAAGGAACTGGAATTTTATGAAGAAGGCTCAGAGGGAGGAAACATAGATGCAACTAAAGGACTAATTGCCCCTTTGGTCGTTCCGCTATTTTTATTTTTTAATTAAGTTCAATTTGATTTTTTATTCTTGTTAAATTAGCCCTAAAATTTCCTTTCTCTTTCAATCTGGTCCAAAGGCCATTTAAGGGCAGATACCCGAACGACGTCGTTTTAGAAATTTGACATAATTGCCATATTAACCCCTCGCAATGTGGCCCGTGTTTTAATTTAACCCCTTTATATTATTTTTATTGCTGTTTGATCCCGATTTCTTTATTTATTTTTTAAAAACCTTTTTATTTTTTATTCTAATATTGTTTTAAATTATTTTATCATATTAAATATTTTATATTATTTTCTTTAATATTTGTATATTAATTTATTGATAGTATAAAATTCATATATGTAACGACCCAAACCCGGCCCAAACGCTATGGCCGAATCAGTCCATTATGGTGAAAACATTTTTGAAGTTCCTTTTTGAAACCAACTTAAATCTTGAAAACCCTTCTTTTTAGTGGACTTAATAAAACCTTACTTAGATTAAATTTGGAAATCAATTGGGTCAAGTTATTTTAGAGTTTTAAATGTGCCCGACGACACGATAAAACATTTTCGTTTACTTGAGAAAACGTGTTCATTCAATGTAATATTAATAAAAATAGTTTAAGCAAATTATTCAAAGAATATAAAAAAAAAACAACATAGCTAAAGTGTTAGGAGGCCTTATTACATTCAAAATAAAATCAACTAAAGATTAAAATAACTAAAGCCAAAATCCATTCGGTTTAAATTCATCGCATGGCCACCTCGAGTCACCCGGCTCCACATCCGCGATCTACTCGTTACTGAAAAATGTAAAGGAGAAGGTGAGTCACCAAGACTCGATGATGTAACCCTTCCCCGGTTTAAACATATTCATACACAACATATAACAAATTAATTATGCAAGTTATCATGTGTCCCAACCTAGCTTGACATACGCCACTGTCTACCCCGTTGTGGTACCAAACCACCGGGTGGTGCCAAACCACCGGTGACATATAGTCACGATGTGCTACCAAAGCACCGGTGTCCGTAGACACAAATCGGGTGATGGGGCCAACCCATCGTGTGATACCAAATCACCGCGCATTTATCCCATATCTCAAGTGGGGCCAACCCACGGTGGTATTAACCACGGGATAAGTCGCTCTCGAGGTGCCAAACCTCTGAGGTACCAAACCTCGGTGACCGTAGTCACGAGTGTGTTACCAAAACATCGGTGCCCGCTCGGCACGATTACACTGCCCCCTCCACTCAATCAACCCACATCGGCAATAATCATACAGATTTATCAAATGTATTATCACAACATGCTTCCCAAAAGCATCAAATAGCAAATCGTATGAACAGGTACTTACCGTTTACCCCGTGATACCGTTATGGTATTCAAACCATTGCTACATACATCACGTTAGCAATCACATTACTTAACATAATTTAATAAGTTACAAGGTGTGTATGTACACACCGTCACCCACTGTAATCTAAGTCCCAAAAGAGGAGTCGGCCACCTAGATCTATCAAAGACCTATATTCGGCCAACTTTTAGGATTAGTATTATGGCCTATTCGGCCAACCAAAACAAATCCAGAGGGGTTAGTTATGGTCCCGAATCCTTACCTTTGCTTTTTGTTACGAACCACGGCACTCGAGGCACAGATCTGCTTTACCAAGTAATTGGTTAATCGATACAGTTAATAGCCTTCGGCTTTTAATCACCACTTAATAACTTACTAAAATAGATCTTACTAACACTTACCAAAACCGTTTACTAGAGAGGAAGAGTTTGAGTCGACTACTTCCCGATCCCGAAGTACTTAAGTGATATCGGCTTCAACCAACAAGATTAGCCCATCATTAGCTTATGCCAAATTTTAAACCCAAATAAGAGAAAAGAGAAGAATAGTGTTCGGCTATGGCTACTCACCTTTTCCAAATCAACTGTCGATAATACCTTGATGGGATCTAACCACTTTGATATTCGGCCAAAGCTATTAAAGAAGTAATCAGGAGATCAGAGAAGAGGTTTTCGGCACAAGGATATGAAGTGTATTCGGCTAGGAGAGTTTAACAAGAAGAAAAGGGATTTTGGCAAAGGTTGAAGTATAGGTTGGCTAGTGTGGAAGAAGAAGAAAAGATGGTGAAGGTGGAAGAGGGGTTCAAGCTAGAGAGTTTGAGGATGGAAAAAAATAAAAGAGAATGAAGAATGAGGGCTAGGAATTTCTGCAAGCAGCAAGAAGAATGACAAAAGAGAAGCAAGGGGGCCAACCGATGCTTTTATAGGCATTCGGCCCCTATCAAGCTTGCTGTCCCACTCCTTCTCATGAGGAGTTCAAAATTCATCAAACTTCCCCAATTGCTCTCGACCACTCATTCATTTTAATTCAAATAATTTTGAATTAAATCATAATAATCTCTTATTAATCCATGCAATATCCTTAATATCCAAATAATATCCCTTTAAAATACTTGATTATCCCATGATAATAAATTACACCCTTATTATCCAAAATAAAAAGAATTTAAGGAGAGAAATTCTCTCCCTTATGCCGTCCCATATATAGTGCAAAAAGAGAAACTTGTGACTCGAACACAAGCTCTCCCTTGTGCATTGTGGCGTCAACTCCAAGCACTTAAGTGGCCTCCTTTGCCACTTTTCCAAGGCTTATTTAGTGTCAAATTATCCCCACTTATTCTTTTAACACCCTCTGCTGCTAAGGCTCCTTACCTTTTAAGTTAAAACTGAATTTTTCCATTAAACCGAGCCAACTCAAAGCCTTAAATTAGGCTCTATTATTCCATAAATAATACCACAATAGTTCTTACAGAAAAAAAATAACTAAATTTCAAATAACCCCATTTTTGGGATGTTACAATTCTACCCCTTAAAATAAATTTCGTCCCCAAAATTACTTAACTAGAAAAGGTGGGGTATTGTCTGCCTCATTACATCCTCGGGTTCCCACGTAGCTTCCTCTATACCATGGTTCCGCCACAAAGACCTTCACCAAGGGCACCGACTTCCTACGTAGAACTTTCTCATCTCGGTCTAAGATCTCGAATCGGTTCCTCTTCGAAAGATAAATCGGATTCACCTCGATTTACGCCATCGCGGCACAACGTGCGAAGGTCCGACCGATACTGCGTCTCAAAGATTGATACGTGAAAGACATCATGGATCTGGTTCGATTCGGTGCAGTACTCAATCGGTAGGCTACCGGTCCTACTCGCTTAATCACCGTATATGGCCCGATAAACCTTGGGCTTAGCTTCCTTTCCGTCCAAATCTTAACACCTTTTTCCAAGGCGACACTTTCGAAAAACCTTGTCTCCCACAAAGATACTCCATCTCCTTGCGTTTTAAATCCGCATAGGATTTTTGCCTATCCGATGCTTCCTTAAGACGAGACCGAATCACCTTGACTTTATCCTCCGTCTCATCACCAACTCTGGACCCAAAATCGCCGTTCGCCTAATTACGTCCAACATGTCGAGTACGACACTTCCGTCCATCAAATTGCCTCATACACGAGCCATCCGGATACTTGCCTCAGTAGCCATTGTTGTAGGCGAACTCCGCTAATGGTAGAAATTCCTCCCAACTACCACGAAAATCCAAGACACAACCTCTTAACATATCCTCCAAGATCTCAGATCACCCTTTCCGATTGTCCGTCGATCGTGGATGGAAAGCGGTACTAAAATCCAATCGTGTGCCCATAGCTTGATGCAAGGCTTTCCAAAACCTTGACGTGAACTCGGGATCCCTATCCGAGATGATTGATGTTGGAACACCATGCAATCTTACTATCTCCGAGACGTCATGACTTAGCTAGCTTTTGAAGAGAGAAATCCATCCTCACCGGTATGAAGTGAGCCGACTTAGTTAACCGGTCTACTATTACCCAAACCGCGTCTTTCTTCTCATCGGGCGTAAGGGTAACCCACTAACGAAATCCATAGTTATCCGTTCCCACTTCCATTGGGAATCTTCACCGGTGAAGCAACCCCGATGGCAACCGATGTTCAAATTTTTAACTTGTTGACAAGTCAAACACTTACCAACAAACTCTGTCACCTCACGCTTTAGCTTGGGCCACCAAAACCGCTTCTCTAAGATCTCTAAACATCTTGCTTCCTCCCGGATGCATAGCGTAGGGGCTGCTATGTGCATCCCGGAGAATCTTTTGCCTCAACTCCACATCCCTTGCATACACGTCGCCGCCTGAAAGCATAACACTCCATCACTAGACAAAGTTATATCCTTCCAAACCACCATCCTGAACTTGTGCTCTCTTAGCATTCAACCCTTCATCCACTAATTGTTTTTCCTTAACCTCCTTCATCCACGCCGACTTAACTTGAAGTTACACTAGAGGCTTCCATCATCATATAAACTCAACCGAGCAAACATTGCTCTTAAGTCCGTCACCACCTTCCCGGCTCAACGCGTCGGCTACCACGTTGGCCTTGCTCGGATGATACTCGATCGAACAATCGTAGTCCTTTAAAAGTTCGATCCACCGACACATCGCCTCAAGTTAAGATCCTTCGAGTCAAGAGATACCTCAAACTCTTGTGATCCGTGTAAACTATCGACTTCTCCCCAAAAATATAGTGTCTCCATATTTTCAGAGCGAAGACAACTGCTGCTAACTCTAAGTTGTGCGTTGGATAGTTCAGCTCGTGTGTGGCTTAATCTTCTTGTGATGCATAGGCTACTACCTTCCCCCTCTGCATCAAAGACACATCCCAAACCGATCCGAGACGCATCACAATAAACGGTGAACAACTTCCTCGCTCATTTGCACTCAAAATCGGAGCTTAGTCAAAATTTTCCTTAGCTTATCGAAGCTTTCTTGCTGCTTCTCCGACCATACAAATGGGACTCCTTTTCTTAGTAGCTTCGTCAACGGTGCTGCGATCAGAGAAAACCCTTCCACAAACCTCCGATAGTACCCCGCTAGACCCAGAAAACTTCGGATCTCTCGCCACCGACCTAGGCGGTTTCCAATCCAATACCGCTTCAATCTTACGAGGGTCTACTCTAATTCCTTCCGCCGATACTACATGTCCTAAGAAAGCTACTTCCCTTAGCCAAAATTCACACTTACTGAATTTGGCATATAATCGCTTCTCCCTTAGTACTTGCAACACCATTCGTAAATGCTTGTCATGCTCTTTCTCCGTCTTAGAATAGACTAATATATCGTCTATGAACACTACGACGAATTGGTCTAAATCTTCTTTGGAACACCCTATTCATCAAGTCCATAAACGCCGCCGCGGCGTTGGTCAACCCAAATGGCATCACCGAAACTCGTAAATGTCTATACCGAGTTCGAATGCCGCCTTGTGAACATCAACCTCCTTTACCTTCAATTGATGGTAGCCCGACCTAAGGTCTATCTTTGAAAACACCGCGGCACCCTTCAGCTGGTCAAACAAGTCATCGATCCGAGGCAACGGATACTTGTTTTTGATCGTTAACTTGTTTAATCGGCGGTGATCGATGCACATCCGCATTGAACCGCCCTTCTTCTTGACGAACAACACAGCGCTCCCCACGGAGATATGCTTGGTCGAATGAACCCTCATCCAAGAGCTCTGAATTTGGGCCTTGGCTCCACCAATTCCTTTGGTGCCATTCGGTATGGTGCTATAGACACAGTGCCGCTCCGGGTAGCAAGTCAATACAAATTCAACTTCCCGATCTGGAGGCGGACACGGAAGTTCTTCGAAATACGTCGACAAATTCCCCAACCGTTCGAACCTCAACTATCGACTCCTTAGCTTCCAAAGCACGATCCGAACCAAATATGCCTCGCAACCTTTCTTAACCATCCTTTCGCCCTTCAAGGCCGACACCACATTGGATAGGTAATTCCTTCTATCACCTATCATAACCACTTCATCACCCTCACCGTCTTAAGCACCATGCGCTTTAGCGCGCAATCCAAATTCTTGATACTTAACTAGCCAATCCATTCCAAGGATCAAATCGAACTCTCCAAAGGTAGTTCCATCGGATCGGCTACAAATCGACGACCTTGGAGTTCTAGGGTACCTCTTTTTATAAAGTTTGTCTACTACTACAGAGTGTCCTGTGGGGCTTAGCACGATCATCTTCCTAAGAGTAGTCTCGAGTCTAGGTCCATAGTTCCTACCACACTACTAGCAATGTACGAGTGCGTCGAACCCACATCAATCAATGCAACATAAGGTAAACCAAATATTAGAAACGTGCATCAGCTTATGACGTCCGGTGCGTCCTCTCTCACGGTGCCTCATTGCATAGACTAAGCCAGCCGCCTAGCCTCAGTGTTACCCGAACCTCGGCCCGAGTTCCACGACCTCGGTTGAAACCATTGTTTCTCCTGCCATTACCCCGACCCTCCGTGGTGGTCCAACATTCTGCCCGAGCGCGATTTTGACCTTCCGGTGATCCTTAGTCGCTTTTTGAGGATGATCCATTACCCGATGCTCCAAAGACCCACACTCAAAACAACCTTTGTTACCGGTCCAACAACCTCCCAATGGGTTTTTCCACAAATGGCCAGAATCGAGTCGGCCTTTGATTAGTAGTCGTGGCCCTCTGGCCTGATTTGGCCCACTCGCCTAGCCCGCTTCGAGCATTAGTGCTACCCGATCCAAATGACCCAAATCCTCTTTTAGTTATTCTTGCTATAGTTTTGCCTTACAGACCTCCTTAACCCCTTCCTACCACCTTGGCTTTCTCCACAAGAGATGAGAACTCCCGAACTCGCTGCGGGGCAATTAGTAATCTCGGATCATCTTCGAGCCCGTCCTCAAAGCGGACACGGCGTTCATGTTCGGTGGCTACGATTCCTCCGCATACCTACTTAGCCTTAAAAACTCAAATTTCATACTCGGCCACAGACTTAGTTCCTTGCACTAGACCTAGGAAGGCTTTCCTTTGAGCATCGGTGTAACTAGTGCCCACATACTTCTTCTCGAAAGGCCGTCTTAAAGTAGTCCCACGTGAGATCATCACCGCGGCTCCATCCCGGATCGTCACCACCACCGGTGCGCTTTATCCTTTAGAAGCGACACCGCCTTTCGACTTCTCCTCCTCGGTCAGTCGAGATCATCCATAACCCTTTCCGTAGATTCCAACCAATATTCTCATGCAAGATCGGGCGCCACTCCCGAGACACCACGGAATACCTCGGCCCGTTAGGCCCGACTCGCTCGGAACAGGACTTCCGAGCTCCCAAATTCCCACCACCCCGGCCACCATCTCCAACACTCGCCAAAGCGACTTGCGACACACGGCCTCACCACCGGTGCGTCCTCGCTCCGACCCGAAAGTAGGAGGTGGTGGTGGCGGTGGTACCTCGTTTCCGAACCTTTACCCGACTGGCGGGGTTCGGACACGTCATTCTACCCCTACCGCGTCCACACGACGTCCACGTCCCTCTAGAACTCATTCTATCTCTTTCGCGCTTTAACTGATTAAGAAAATTTTATGTGTTAGTATTTGTTTCACTTTCTTATTCGCGAAGAAATTTTATGAAACGAGATTTAATTAGGGGTTCTTTCGAAAGGAGACAAGGTTTGATCTTCTATCCTAGTTCACACAAAGAGTTCATGCATCCATTCCTTAATTCTTTCCATACCTATTCACTCTTCTGACATTTCGCCCATTTCTAACCCGGTGGTATTTTCGTCATTTTCCTACAGGGTATTTTCGTAAATAAAGAAATTTTAAAACTTTAGTAAAGTAGGTCATTTTGAAATTCCCAAAACTGGAGGATATTTATAAAAATTTGTAAAATCGTGTCGTTTTGAAACCAGGGGTATTTTGGTAATTTTGTCAATCGAGGGCAATTTTGTCATTTTGATAAATCGTGGATATTTTCGACGGTTTGTAAAACTTTGAGGGTCCTTTCTGAAAGTTTTCCTTTTCAAATAGTGATGTTGGTAAAGTTTTCCAAAGATCGTGTCATTTCTGTAATTTTCACAAATTGAGGCGTTTTAGTAATTTTCTAAAACCAAAATTTTTGGTGTTGATTTTCAAAACTAAGTTGTTGGATATTTGTAAAGTAATTGAAATTTTTGAGCAAAACCATTGAACGGATATTTTATGAGTCGTATGCGTTTTAGTAATTTTACCCTGGGGCATTTTTGTAATTTTCAAAAATTTGAGTTTTTCTAGGAAAACGTTGTAAATATGAGGTTTTCTGATTTGAAAGAGTTGTTGCAAGAGTTTTGAAAACATTTGAGTTGTTGTTGTTTCGTTCTGTTTCGAAAACATGGCTAATTCCCTTTTTGGGTTTTAGTCATTAGGTTTAGCCTATGACCGAGCCCTCGGTCTCTTGGTCAGGGTGAACCAAAGCTACGCACCAGGGCAGATTCGAGTGAAGAGGAGGTGGGTCACGCGGACCGCTTAAATACCAAGCTCTCACCGAACCTTTCTAGACATGCGCATGCAGGTTGCCACACCACCGAGCCCTCCGAGTTAGGGTGAACCGAAAGCTACGCACTGCAGGTAGGATACTGCGAAGAGGAGGTGAGTCACACTGATTTCTTAAATACCAGTGCTCTTCCGATCCAATCCTCGACATGCGTCTGCGGGGTTACCACACCCTAGTTCACCGCTAAGTCATAGATTGGTTTAGTTCTTTAATGTCTTATATTTGGTTCATGTGTTTGAGTAATCTAATCCTAGGATTCAAGTCCTATAAGTCTATCTACGCCCATACTTCCTACCCTTCTACGAAATATAATTCACCAAGAGGTTCGTAGTACTTACAGGGCGGATCGGTCTGGGAGACTCGGGCCATGCTTTGTTCAAAATCCAAAAATTATTTCATAAGGCCTTTTAAAACATTTTTGGGCCTTGGGCCCCACAAACCGAGCTTTGAACTGGCTCGATACCAATTTTGTAACGACCCAAACCCGCCCAAACGCTATGGCCGAATCTGGTCCGTTACAGTGAAAACATTTTTGAAGTTCCTTTTTGAAACCAACTTAAATCTTGAAAACCCTTCTTTTTAGTGGACTTAATAAAACCTTACTTAGATTAAATTTGGAAATCAATTGGGTCAAGTTATTTTAGAGTTTTAAATGTGCCCGACAAGACGGAAAAACATTTTCGTTTACTTGAAAACGTGTTCATTCAATGTAATATTAATAAAAATAGTTTAAGCAAATTATTCAAAGAATATAAAAAAACAACATAGCTAAAGTGTTAGGAGGCCTTATTACATTCAAAATAAAATCAACTAAAGATTAAAATAACTAAAGCCAAAATCCATTCGGTTTAAATTCACTGCATGGCCACCTCGAGTCAGCCCGGCTCCACATCCGCGATCTACTCGTTACACTAAAAATGTAAAGGAGAAGGTGAGTCACCAAGACTCAGTATGTAACCCTTCCCCCGGTTTAAACATATTCATACACAACATATAACAAATTAATTATGCAAGTTATCATGAGTCCCAACCTAGCCACCATACGCTCTGTCTCTACCCCGTTGTGGTACCAAACCACCGGTGGTGCCAAACCACCGTGACATATAGTCACGATGTGCTACCAAAGCACCGGTGTCCGTAGACACAAATCGGGTGATGGGGCCAACCCATCGTGTGATACCAAATCACCGCGCACGATCCCATATCTCAAGTGGGGCCAACCCACGGTGGTATTAACCACAGGGATAAGTCGCTACTGAGGTGCCAAACCTCTGGAGGTACCAAACCTCTGGTGACCGTAGTCACAGTGTGTTACCAAAACACTGGTGCCCGTCGGCACGATTACACTGCCCCCTCCACTCAATCAACCCACATCGGCAATAATCATACAGATTTATCAAATGTATTATCACAACATGCTTCCCAAAAGCATCAAATAGCAAATCGTATGAACAGGTACTTACCTGGTTACCCCGTATACCGTTATGGTATTCAAACCATTGCTACATACATCACGTTAGCAATCACATTACTTAACATAATTTAATAAGTTACAAGGTGTGTATGTACACACCTGTCACCCACGGGTAATCTAAGTCCCAAAAGAGGAGTCGGCCACCAAGATCTATCAAAGCACCTATATTCGGCCAACTTTTAGGATTAGTATTATGGCCTATTCGCCAACCAAAACAAATCCAGAGGGTTAGTTATGGTCCCGAATCCTTACCTTTGCTTTTTGTTACGAACCACGGCACTCGAGGCACGATCCGCTTTACCAAGTAATTGGTTAATCGACATGATTAATAGCCTTCGGCTTTTAATCAACACTTAATAACTTACTAAAATAGATCTTACTAACACTTACCAAAACCGTTTACTAGAGAGGAAGAGTTTGAGTCGACTACTTCCCGATCCCGAAGTACTTAAGTGATATCGGCTTCAACCAACAAGATTAGCCCATCATTAGCTTATGCCAAATTTTAAACCCAAATAAGAGAAAAGAGAAGAATAGTGTTCAGCTATGGCTACTCACCTTTTCCAAATCAACTGTCGATAATACCTTGATGGGATCTAACCACTTTGATATTCGGCCAAAGCTATTAAAGAAGTAATCGGGAGATCGAGAGAAGAGGTTTCGCACAAGGATATGAAGTGTATTCGGCTAGGAGAGTTTAACAAGAAGAAAAGGGATTTTGGCAAAGGTTGAAGTATAGGTTCGGCTAGTGTGGAAGAAGAAGAAAAAAGATGGTGAAGGTGGAAGAGGGGTTCGGCTAGAGAGTTTGAGGGGATGGAAAAAAATAAAAGAGAATGAAGAATGAGGGCTAGGAATTTCTGCAAGCAACAAAGAATGACAAAAGAGAAGCAAGGGGGCCAACTGATGCTTTTATAGGCATTCGCCCCCTATCAAGCTTGCCGTCCACTCCTTCTCATGAGGAGTTCAAAATTCATCAAACTTCCCCAATTGCTCGACGACCACTCATTCATTTTAATTCAAATAATTTTGAATTAAATCATAATAATCTCTTATTAATCCATGCAATATCCTTAATATCCAAATAATATCCCTTTAAAATACTTGATTATCCCATGATAATAAATTACACCCTTATTATCCAAAATAAAAAGAATTTAAGGAGAGAAATTCTCTCCCCTTATGCCGTCCCATATATAGTGCAAAAGAGAAACTTCGCGACTCGAACACAAGCTCTCCCTTGTGCATTGTGGCGTCAACTCCAAGCACTTAAGTGGCCTCCCTTTTGCCACTTTTCCAAGGCTTATTTAGTGTCAAATTATCCCCACTTATTCTTTTAACACCCCTCTGCTAAGGCTCCTTACCTTTTTAAGTTAAAACTGAATTTTTCCATTAAACCGAGCCAACTCAAAGCCTTAAATTAGGCTCTATTATTCCATAAATAATACCACAATAGTTCTTACAGGAAAAAAATAACTAAATTTCAAATAACCCCATTTTTGGGATGTTACAGTATATATATATTTATGTAGTATCCTTGTATATATTAAACTTTTATTAGTTATTATTTTATTTAGTTTAATATTATTTTTATTATATATTATGATTTATATATTAATCATTATATTATACATATTTAATTTGTATATTATATAGTATTATATTATATCATATATTATTTTTAAAATTTTGTTTTGTATCAAAACTATTTATATCATATAACTTATTTTTTTATATTATTTATCACATATGTAATTTTTATGATTAATATACTTATATATATGTTTTTTTTCATCATTATATACTATTTACTAATTATTTTTTATATGGAATCAGTTATATATATTAAATTATTAAATATTTGTTATAAGTACTCTTATTTTTTTTACTTTATACATATATATTAAATCATTTTAAAAAATCGTCATATTCTTTTATTTTTTTATTCAATGTTCAAATATATCTTTCCCTTTTTGTTTAATTTTGTTATTTCATGAAAAATCTTAATTATTGCTACTTATTTTATCCCATGTTTATTTATTTATATCCTTTTAATTATTATTATTGCTCAACATAGTTCTTTATTTATTTATGTTATATTATTCATTTATTATTTATTGATTAGTATAATTTGTAGTTATGTAGAATTGCTACCAAATATGTATGTCGTGATACCTTACTCAAACCATTGTTTTATAAAAACACCTTTTGAATTGACGCATTTTATTCAAATAGTTTTTTTAAAAAAATACAGTGATATCTAATATTTGGGAACTTCGAGAAAAATTGTGCCCTAACTCACCGTGTTTCGATTTTTATCGTTGAACTTAAAATATTAAGTATCCTTTTTCTTTTAAAATTGAAATTCATAAATTTCCAAATCAAAACTTATTCTCGGAAATTCAAAATGTTGTATTCTAACTTACTGGATATGATGTTTTGTGTTTCGGGATAAGAATTTTCTACAATTAAAGGTGAGCATAACTTTGAAGTCATGAGATGTTATATCCTAACTTATTGGATATAACATTTTATTTCTTTGAAATAGGTAAGTCTTGGTTTTCTTTCTAATCAAAGGATCATATTTTGTAATTTTTCAGATTTTCAACATTTGGACACGATTTTATCGATTAAGTACCAATTTTTTCGGTGCTATGAGGGTGCTAACCCTTCCTCATACGTAACTGACTCCTGAACCCGTTTTCTTGTATTTCATAGACCAAAATCAATGTTTTGAAATAAAATGTTTTACAAGGTGATCAAATCACACCTAAGTAAAAAGGGATTGGTGGCCACTCCATTTCTGTTTTTAAAAGTCGATCCCCATTTTTTTTTAATTTTAAAAATGGTTTCGACAGCTTGGCGACTCCACTGGGGACCAATAAGAGAGTCAAGCCGTAAAATCGATAATTTCATGTCCTTGTGTCTGAATCTAAAAATCTGGTTTACAAATTATGATCCTTTTTATTGCATGTGGTTCTATTTTTATAAGATATATCTGCATTGCATTTCATTACCATTGTGGCCGCACCCTTAAGTGGGAGTGAGAAGCTACTCCTTAGTGAGATTTTCACCTCCGTGCAAGATAGTGAATTGCTTTCGGGATACATCTGTACCTATGTCTTCGTGAGATTTTCATCTCCGTGCAGCCATAGGGAAATGTATTCCCCTGAACTGAACTCGATCCATATGAGCCTATAATGGGTGAGGATCGAAGAATCTGCTGGTTCAGGTACCTCAACTTTAGAGCTAAACCACATATAGAAAACCTAAGGACTTACCCTAGGAAGAGCTATACCAAACCTTAGCAATTACCCTGATATGCGATTGACTATTTGCTTTATATTTTACTTCATGTTACTAATTGATTGTGTTTTATTTTGTTGCATGTCATTCATATTTTAAAGAGGTATCAATTCACGGTCAGTTTCTAAATTAGAAAGCTAGTTATGGAGAACGAATTCCTTGATAAAGTAGAGGACAATGTAGTCGTCCATAGGTGGTCAGAGCAAACACGGTTAGGAAAAGGAGATAGCCTAGCTGAAAGGTACAGATCAGAGCTATGGGACTACACTCACATCAGTGTGATGCAGAATAATCATCAAGAATTAAGAGAGATATGGGATTAGTGGAGTAACAAGGCCAAGCATTTGTTTTACTGTAGCTATGGGGATTTGTCGTACCTATTGGATATTAAAGTAGATGAATATCTGTTTCGAGCCATCTCCCAATATTAGAACTCTGTGTATAGTTGCTTTACTTTCAGAAGAGCTGATTTGGTGCCTACGGTGGAGGAGTTTATAGTTCTGTTGCGTTTTCCTAAGATCCAGGTAAATAAGGCTTACTCAGGGGCTCCTAATGTTCCAACCTTTGTGGGAAAACTGATGAATATTATGGGAATGAGTGAACAGTGGGTATAATTGCATTTCATGGAAAGCTTTGAAGGTTTGATTTTAGAGCATCCTGATATAAAAAAGAAAGTTGATGTATTTGCTTTGAGTATATATGAATTAGTGATCTTCTCTAGGGCATTGGGATACGTAGATGAAGCTGTCTCAGATCTTTTTAATCGACTTGACAAACAAATCACACCTATTCCTGCGATCTTGGCGGAAACATTTCGATCATTGAGCACATGTAGAAGAGCTAGGGAAGGCAGATTTATAGGATGTGCACAGTTGTTGTTGGCTTGGTTCCATAGTCACTTCTAGAGAGTGGACAAGGTTTCTTATCGGGTCTTCTCAGAAAATTACTCCCCATTAAAAGAGATAGTGGCTACCCCAAGGAGAGACGACATATGTGAAGAAAATTGGATAGCGCTTCTACAAAATCTCTGAAAAGAAGATGTTGAGTGGAGAGCTCCCTAGATGGTTCCTAATGAAGTTCTGTATCGGTGTGGGAGTTTTGATTGGGTTCCTCCACTTGGAATTTGGGGAGCCATTGGATATGCGCCTTTGCTTGTAATAAGGCAATTCAAATCGAGGCAATTTGTACCGGCTACACATGGAATAGCTAAAAGTGAGTTTTCGTATAAAGGGGATAGCTACAAGAAGAGGGTTAAGAAGATTTCAAGTGCTTGGAATCAGACCCATCGCGTGAAGAGAGTGGACGTGAGCCCAGTGACGACTCCAGAGTATAGTGGATGGTGGAGTAGGAGAGTCAATGACAATATCGCTGTGCCAAGTTCAGAAGACGTTCGATCGATCTAATAATTTTTACAAGTGGTCCCATTAGAATTGGAGATGATAAAACAGGATTTCAAAAGAAGGAATTCAGAGTTCAGAAAGAAAATAGAGAAGTTGGAGGAGGAAAAAATGTACCTAAGCTTAGACATGGATGTTCAAAAACTAGAGACTGAAAATATAAGAAAGGAGAAAAGGAAGAGTGAGGAAGATCGAGATAGCTTGAAGACTGAATATAAGAAGATACGTCTATCGATGAAGAATGCCAGATTGGGGAACACTTTGGAACAGTGGCAACAAGAGGTCCAGGAGGAAAAGGCCAAAGCTGACTATTGGAAGAGGAAATTTCAAGAAATGCAAGCACAAAATGAGGCCCTAGAGAAGAGTTTGTCAGAAAGTCGAAGTGAAAAGGAAGAATTAAAAGCTAGAGTGGCTGAACTTGGACGATCTCTTCATCACCATCGAAGTCGTAATTCTGTGATCAAGCTAAAGTCAAGTTTGAACAAGATTGAGGAAATGAAGGGTAAGATCGAAAAGTTAGAATTGGCATTGCATAGCTGTAAACTTCGGATCGAGCTTCTTGAAACAAGAGAAGGGCGTTGGAAGGAAGAACTTCATCATTCTCATGATCCAGTTAGAAGTCGGGATTATCTCATGGGTGAAGCAATAGTCCAGATTCAAGAGGTAGCCGATCACCTATAGACTTTGGCAACATAGGCTGATACATTGAGCATGAAGTATGAGCTACAGTCAGATCGTGGCCAAGAGTTAGCTTTGTTGTTTAGGAAAATTAGAACTTTGGGCCATAGTGCGAAAGTATATTTGTAATCCATTTTGCGTAAAGGATTTTGTTTTGTAATAAAGTTTTCTGAAATGAAGTTGAATCAGAATTGATGCCTCTTTGCATTCATGCATTTGCATTACATCATATGAATTTAAGTCTATAGTGAGAGTCTAATTAGTTGAAATTAACACACATACATACACAAAGAGAGAGAGAGAGAGAGAGAGAGAGAGAGAGAGAGAGAGAGAGAGAGAAGGAAGATCTTGAAGTTGGACACCCTTACGGTATATGTACCAAATCAAAGAAAATGGATCAAAGACTGGAACAATTCCCAAGAGATATGCAAGACTAGATGCAAGAGCAAATGGTAAAACTCCAATAAGAGATGAGGGACCAAATGTTGGAGGCTCAAAGGAATATGATGACTCAAATGACCCAAATGTTGTGTGGGGCAATGGACAAAGGAAAGAGTCCCATAGTTAATGCTGAATACAATGAGGATTTTCCTAGGGGATTCACTCCACCACATGTACAAACACAACCAACAGAAATATCCTGAGAAGGCCATCATCACGACGATTAGGCCTCAGCAAAGGGCAAGCTAACATTAGAGTGCCCGTGAATTTTCAAGTTGGCACAGATCCAACCTGTGGATAACCCTGCTAATCCTGTTATCCCTGACCTAGACATAGAAGAGAGAGAGGGGATCAGAATTGAATCTTCAAGATAGTTGGAAGATCGCTGTAGATGTTTGGAAGAAAAATTCAAGGCTTTGGAAAATGTCGACCATCACCATGGTATTGACACAAAAGACTTGAGTTTGGTCCCAGATCTGGTGCTTCCTCATAAATTCAAGATGCCGGAATTTGAGAAGTACAATGGGACTAGTTGCCCTGAAGTCCAAATCACTATGTTCTGTAGACAGATGACTGGTTACATGAACAATGATCAACTTTTGATTCATTGTTTCCAAGACAGTTTGGTGGGGGTAGCGTCTAGGTGGTACAATCAACTTAGCCGTGCTAATATTAGCTCCTGGAGAGACTTAGCTCAAGCCGTCATGAAGTAATACAATCATGTCATAGACATGACGCCTGATAGAATCATGTTGCAAAACATGGAAAAGAAATCGAATGAAAGCTTCAGGCAATATGCGCAAAGATGGAGGGAAGTTGCCATGCAGGTTCAACCACCTCTCTTGGAGAAGGAAACTACCATGCTTTTTATTAACACTTTGAAGGCACCGTTTATCACTCATATGATAGGAAGCACCACCAAGAGCTTTGTGAATATAGTGATGGCTGGCGAAATGATAGAAAATGCCATAAGGGGTGGTAAGATTGAAGCGGGAGAAACCACTAGGAGACCTGCTCCTAAGAAAAAGGACAATGAGGTGAATAATACGAGTACATATAACAAAGGGTACTCAAAGGCAATCACCGTTAGCCAGTCAAAGGTAGTTACGGCTTGACAACAAGGGTCGACAAGAAAAGAATCATACCCAAGGAAAAATTCTGAAAAGCTCCAATTTACGCCAATACCAATGACGTATAAGGAGCTATATCAAAGTTTATTTGATGCGCACGTAGTGTCCCCATATTATCTACAGCCGTTACAACCCCTATATCCTAAATAATATGACTCAAACGCTCAATGTGATTACCACGCGGGAATAGCAGGGCATTCGATAGCAAATTGCACTGCCTTCAAAAAGGTAGTTGAGAGGCTCATCAAGATGGGGATTGTGAAGTTCGATGATACACCTAGTTCGGAGAACCCATTACCCAACCATGGAGATAAGGGGATAAATGCAATTGGAGAGGATGTCGTGAGAAAGACCAAGGGGGATATCTCATAAGTGAAAACTCCATTAAGAATGGTGTGGAAAGAAATGGTAAGAAGAGGAATAATATTATCCGATTTTTTGAAAGGATGTGAAGGACTAAGGAAGTACTGTGAGTTCCACAAAGCTGAAGGACATGAGATCCAGAAATGTGCTGAGTTCAAAATATTGTTGCAGAGCCTTATGGACAATAAGGAACTGGAATTTTACGAAGAAGGCTCGGAGGGAGGAAACATACATGCAACTAAAGGAGAGTTGACAAATCAAAAAGTCAATTATCTGAGGATCATTATTTCTTGACCGAGAAACACAAAAGGCGGAGCACAAATTGCACCTAAAGTTGTAATCTAGAAACCTGTGTCCTTTCCTTACAAGGATAACAAGATGGTACCATGGAATTACGATTGTAACGTGACAACGTCGGGAGTAGAAAACTCAGCTAGCACTTCCAAGGAGGTCCAAAGTGAGGGATTCTACACACGAAGTGGAAGGCGTTACGACTCAGTAAACGTCAGAACAGAACTAGCAAGGTCAAAGACTGTGGCAATTGAACCAGAGAAAGTACCTCGCACCCTTATCAATGAACCTGTGAAGGAGGAAGAGGCTAAAGAATTTTTAAAATTCTTGAAGCACAGTGAGTACAGCATGGTAGAGCAGCTGCGCAAGCAACCGGCTTGCATATCGGTGCTAGCTTTACTCTTAAGTTCAGAAGTATATCGTGATGCATTAATGAAAGTGCTGAACGAGACTTATATTACTAAAGATATATCTGTCAATAAACTTGACCGATTAGTTTGTAACATAAGTGCTGATAACTTTATTTCCTTCAGTGACGATAAAATTCCACCTAGGGTATGAGATCGACCAAGGCCCTACACATAACTACTCGTTGCAAGGGATATACTCTACCGAGCGTGCTAATCGAAAATGGATCAGCCTTGAATGTCTTACCATTGTCGACACTGAAGAGGTTGCCGATAGACAGTTCTCACATGAAGACATGCCAGGATATAGTGAGAGCATTTGATGGCCCTGAGAGAAGAGTGATGGGAAAAATCGATATACCATTGCAGATTGGACCAAACACGTATGAAGTGGATTTTATGGTGATGGATATCAAGTCCTCTTGCAACTACTTGTTGGAAAGACCCTGGATTCATTCAGTAGGGGCAGTGCCCTCATCCTTGCACCAAAAGTTAAAACTGGTGACGGATGGTCAGTTGGTAACCATAAATACAGAGGAAGACTTCATAGCAACCGTTACCAATGATGCGCCATACTTAAAGGCAAATGAGGAGGCCACTAAGTGTTCCATTCGATCCTTAGAGTTCGTGAATGCCACATTTGTTTTAGAAGGAAATGAAGTTCCAGTGCCTAAGATATCTATGACCACGAGGATGGGATTACAAATGATGGTGGGGAAGGGAGCTCTACCAGGAAAAGGACTGGGCAGACATCTCCAAGGGGAAGTTCAAGTACCGATGCTGAAAGAAAAGAGAGACCGCTTTGGCTTGGGTTTCAGGCCAGATGCTAAACAAAAGAAGAGAGAAATAGAAAAGAAGTAGGAAAGAAGAAGAGCACATCTGAATAGAGAAGAAATCAAGTGGAAATCGATGACATTCCCCCATATATCCTAGACTTTTGTATCTTGAGGGATAATTCACCCTGAGAGAGGGTTATTGGAAGGTTCTCACATCAATGCCATACACGATGAGGGAATTGAACAAAGAAACTTGTTGGGCATTCGCCTTTATGAACCTAGAAGCATTTTGAACAATTGGACTGTATAGGAACTTTCTGTAGTTTTTGGAGATTATACAGAGTAATATTCAGAACGCTGTTGTTGTTGTTTTAGCCTAGGAACAATAAGATTACTTTTGTGAAATAGGGTCATGTTCAGAAATTGGTCTTTCTATAAAATACATTTTTGATAATTAACTTGAGCAAATATTCTTTCATTTTATTCTTTTGACTTCTAATTTCATTCCAAATTTTTTGTTTCTCATTCATATCATGTGAATAGTTGTCCTCGAATTCATTTGTTCTTTGTACATTCTTTGGTGCCCACCACAAGTCTCTAGATATCAATGACATGAGCAATGATAATACAGATTCAAAGGTCCATTTTAAGCAAGACATGTGTTTAGAGGAATCTCAAGATTTTAAAGGTGACAGAGATTGTGACTTATCTCCAGATTTGTTAAGAATGGTAAAGCAAGAGGAGAAACAAATTTTACCCCATGAAGAGGAGGTAGAAAACATAGCCTTAGAGGAAGGAAAGGTTGTGAAAGTTGGAACGCGCATAGCCAAGGAGACGAAAGAAGATCTTGTTGAGTTGCTACGGGAATTTAAGGATGTCTTTGCATGGTCATACCAAGATATGCCCGGACTAAGGACTGATATTGTGGTGCAACGCCTTCCCATAAGAGAAGAGTGCAACCCAGTTCAGCAAAAGCTACGAAGAATGAGGCCTAACATGGTGTTGAAAATAAAGGAGGAAGTCAAGAAACAATTTGATGCTGGTTTTCTACAGGTGGTCAAGTACTCAGAGTGGGTTGCCAACATTGTTCCTGTCTCTAAGAAAGATGGAAAGGTTTGGATGTGCATAGACTATAGGGACTTAAATAGGCCAGCCCAAAAGATAATTTCCCTTTACTTCATATTGACATATTGGTGGATAATACGGCAGGATATTTATTGTTTTCCTTCATGGATGGCTTTCCAGAATACAAACAGATCAAGATGTACCCAGAAGATATGGAGAAAACTAACTTCATAACATTGTGGGGTACCTTTTGTTATAAGGTAATGCCATTTGGACTAAAGAATGCTGGGGCAACATATCAAAGGGCCATGGTAACATTGTTCCACGATATAATGCACAAAGAGATTGAAGTATATATTGATGACATGATTGCCAAATCTCAAACAGAAAAGGAATACATTGAGATTTTGAAGAAATTGTTTCTGAGGTTGAGAAAATTTCAATTGAAGCTCAACCCGGCAAAGTGTACTTTCGGAGCTCGGTGAGGGAAGTTACTGGGTTTCGTGGTCAGCAAGAGAGGAATTGAAGTTGACTCAAATAAGGTCAAAGCTATACAAGAATTGCCTCCACCGCGCACTCAGAAAGAAGTTTGAGGTTTTCTTGGAAGATTAAATTACATTGCTCTGTTTATTTCACAATTAACTGAGAAATGTGATCTCATATTTTGCCTTCTCAAGAAACACAACCAAGGTGTATGGGACGATGAATGCCAAAGAGCTTTTGACAAAGTCAAACAATATCTGTCAAATACACCAGTACTATCTCCGCCTAATCCAGATAGACCATTGGTACTGTATTTGTCATTATTCAATAACTCCATGGGATGTGTGCTTGGTCAACACGATGAGTCAGGAAGAAAAAAAAGGGCGATATACTATCTCAGTAAAAAGTTCACTGATTGTGAAATGACATATTCGTCGATTGAGAAATTGTGTTGCACCTTGATTTGGACAACTCGGAGGTTGAGGCAGTACATGCTATATCATACTACTTGGTTGATTTCGAAGCTTGATTCGCTAAAGTATATGATGGGGTCAATCGCCTTGAATGGAAGAATGGAAAGGTGGCAGATTTTGCTGTCTGAATTCGATATAGTCTATGTGAACCAAAAGGCTATAAAAGGAAGCGCAGTGGCAGAATTTCTGGCTAGTAGAGCTTTAGAAGATTATGAACCATTGAGCTTTGATTTCCCTAATGAAGAGCTGATGTATGTGGCATATACTGAAGAATGTTTATGGAAGCTAAATTCTGATGAAGCATCAAATGCTGTGGGAAACGGAATTGGGGCAATCTTGGTATCCCCAAGTGGTGAAAATTATCCATTTACATGCAGATTGGATTTTGATTGAACGAATAACATGGCAGAATATGAAGCATGCATCATGGGGATTCGAGCAGCTATAGAGCGTAAGATTAGGCTGCTAGACGTATATGGAGATTCTGCCTTAGTAATCTACCAACTCAAAGGAGAATGGGAGACAAGAGATCCCAAACTAATTGATTACCTAAAAATAGTTCTGGAATTGATTGAGGAGTTTAACGAAATGACTTTTAATTATCTCCCACGTGATGAAAACTAGATAGCGGATGCTTTGGCAACCTTGGCCTCTATGATCAAAGTAAATAGACTAGAGGATATGAGACCTATTCAGATGAGTATTTTTGAAGTTCCAGCTCATTGTTCTAATCTGGAAGAGGAAGAAAAAGATGATCACCCTTGGTATAATGATGTATTGCGATATGTAAAAAATCGTGAATACCCAGAGCATGCAATTGAGAATGAGAAAAGGACATTAAGAAGATTGGCCTCCGACTATGTTTTGGATGGGGATATCTTGTATAAGAAGAGAAAAGATCAAGTACTATTGAGGTTCATTGATACAGTTGAAGCTAGGAAAATCCTAGAAGAGGTTCATGAGGGCGTTTGTGGAACATACGCTAATGGATTCACAATGGCCAGACAGATAATGAGATTTGGATATTATTGGTCCACCATGGAAGGAGATTGTATCAGCTAGGCCAAGAGATGTCATAAATGCCAGATTTATTTGTCAGCAGTTAGTCAATTCTTGAAAAAAGAGATTATTTGTCGATATGGAATGCCCGAGAGGGTCATATCAGACAACGCACTGAATTTGAACAACAGCACAATAGCAAAAATTTGTAGTCAATTCGAGATCAAGCACCACAACTCGTCTCTGTATCGTCCAAAAATGAATGGGGCAGTGGAAGTGGCCAACAAAAACATCAAGAAGATAGTAGGGAAGATGACTGAGACTTATACGGATTGGCATAAGAAACTACCGTTTGCGCTCTATGCTTATCGGACGCCCGTCAGAACCTCTACTAGGGCAACGCCTTTCTCGTTGGTTTATGGGATGGTGGCAGTTCTACCTATTAAAGATGAAATACCCTCTCTTCGAGTTTTATCAGAAATAAAGCTGGATGAGGCTGAATGGATCCAGACTCGATATGATTAGTTAAACTTAATTGAAGAAAAGAGGCTAAGGGCTATTCGTTACGGTCAGATGTACCAAAAACGAATTATGCGAGCCTACAATAAAAAAGCTCACCCAAGA
The DNA here is from genome assembly GCA_025503065.1 of Gossypium bickii. Lineage (NCBI taxonomy): Eukaryota > Viridiplantae > Streptophyta > Magnoliopsida > Malvales > Malvaceae > Gossypium > Gossypium bickii. Next base: position 39,509,305 of record CP106716.1, read on the forward strand.
GAGTTTCATAAGGGGGACCTTGTATTGAAAAAGATTCTTCCCATACAAAAGGATTTCAGAGGAAAATGGATGCCGAATTGGGAAGGACCATATGTGGTGAAGAAGGCTTTCTCTAGAGGAGCACTGATCTTGACCGAAATGGATGGGAAAAGCTTGCCTAATCCCGTAAATTAGGACTTAGTCAAAAAGTATTTTGCCTGAAAAGGAGAAGAGGCCAAAGTGAAAACCCGCAAAGGGCGCTTTGAGTTTCTAAAAAAAAATGGAGAGGCCAAGGCGAAAACCCGCAAAGGGCGCCTTGAGACCAAAGGGGTTTTGAGTTGAAAACTCGAAAAGGGCGGCTCAAATTCTGAATGGACATGTAATCTTGCTCTACTTGAATCAAAAAGAAATGAAGTATGTTGCATATCGGGGCATCAACAAAGTACTTTGGGTCTTCTAAACACATGTAAAGCTCAAAGCAGTCTTCGTGAAGTTTGTATATAGAAGCCCGATCTGCGATATCTAGGGCATCTGATCTTTGTCCTATTCATTTTAATATCTTTAGATTCTTTTTCTTCTCAAAGATATATTCCTAGTTAATTTTCTTTGTATTTCTGATAATTCATTTAACACTCTTTGACATCAATTTATTTGTTACCCATTATTCATAAATGTGTTCCATTGACATAATGATTGACGAACTAATAATTTCACAAAAGAAGTTTTACATATTACTTTAGCAATTTCTAGATAAAACAAGGAACCGAAACAGGACAATTGTTTAGAATTTCCATGTGCATAGATTATATTTGAGAAAGAAGAGTCTGATTAGAGACCATTTCTCTGAATTCTTTTTCCAAATGGACTAAATAATGAGTTGATGGGATCAGGTCATAACATTCAGTGAATTGTGTGATGAACTAAATTGATGAAAAATTCAGAACTCCTGAATTGTGGTGGAATGGGTTGAATTTGAAATAAATCCTATACCCTAAAATTGCAGATGGGACAGATTGAAAAGGTTTAATTTCTATCATAGTAGGATTGTACAAGCCTTGGGTCTTCAAGTTTCAAGTGAAGTTGACTCTGAAATTATAGCGGGCAAGCTTGTTGAGCAGAACATGATTGATGAACAAAGATGAAGAACAAATGAGTGATGACACCTAGAGTAGGAATCATACTCATAACATTTTTGCATCACAGTAAATTTCATTAGGAGCATTTAATTCATTCTTATCATTGTATCCTAACCCTTAAACGTTAAAAAAGGAATCATTTTCGTGACATGTAGCTAGAAGCATTTGACTCATTCTGATTATAGCATCCTGGTCATTTGACATAAGCATATAGAACCGAGTCTACAGGACATGTCCCTCAGGGTACGATGTAGCAATATCGGTTGTGGAGCAAGTCAAATTTGGTAAATCTTATCTTCTCGAGGTAGCAGAGAAGTAGATTTTAGCCACCAGTTTTGTCTCCTTGAAGTTGCAGCAGAGTAGACTAAAGACAGAAGATCTCATCTTCCTGAAGTTGCAGGAAGAGATCGAAGACACTTTCAGCCTGGTCTTACTGAAGTTGTAGCTGAGTAGACTGAAGATAACAGATAATCTGTTATCATAGATAATCTGTTGTGGATGCATGTGGGTATGATATGTATGTGTTTTATCATGTTGCCTATCTGTCATATTATGTTGCATGTGCATGGGTTCTGGGTTATAAATGATGAAAAGGGGAAGTGTATATATGTGGGTGACTTTGTCACGGTTAATGATGGCATCTAGCCTCATTGAGGATTTTGTGATTTAATCACGTATGGATTCAGTGGCTAGACCACTTATGTGGACTTTGAGCAGTGTGTCTGTTAGCATGACTACCAAAGAGGTGTGTAGCGGATGGAGGGCTGATTGTAGAAATCCCCAGGTGTGTATGAGGATGGATGTACGGAGTGGTGTGTAGAGGATGGATATTAGGTTGGGTTGGGCTATCATAATGAATATTTGTGCATGGTATGATGATTCGATGATGATTTGGGGCCCAAACCCACTTGTGGAATTGTGTAGTGTAATTGCACACTGAGTCTGGTGACTCACCCTATTTTCTTAACACACTGCAGGTAGCTTATGACTCTTTGGACTAGGTTGGAACGGACTCGAGGTGGCCATGCAGGAGTTACTTTAGTAAACTTTATTTTAAACTAGTGATTGCTATTTTCTTTTGAGATATTTTGAATATGTAATAAGGCCACAATAGATTTGGTAAATTTTGGATTTTTAAGTTGGTTTTATTATTTACTTTTTATTTAAGATATGACTTTACTATTCTTTAACATGGAAGAAACAAAAATGGAGTTTTCAAAATGTGGGTACATAAAAACAACCGTTTTCTCTCAAGTACCAACAAGGATAACAAATAGAATTTAACTCAATTCGGAAATTTTCCTTCAACTACAAACCACTATTTTCAAAACCACACCTCAAGCGAAAAGTTTTCAAACTTACGGTACTTTCCTACATTCAGAATAAAATTCGTTTTTACACATTTTTCCCAGTAACATGCCAGATCTGGTCGTGGTGTTTGGACCGGGTTTGGGGTGTTACAATTTGGTATCAGAGCCCAGATTTTAAACTCGGCCTTGGGTTTTGGGGGTCACAATGTTTTCAAATTATGTATTTAAGTTAGTCTAAAAGGACTTTTTCATGAATTGGTCTTGTGAAGGAATGGCACTCGAGTTTCCGGACCAGGTCCATTAGGTAAGTTTTTGATTGTTAAATAAATTATATGAGGTGGTTATATAATGCATTGTTGTGGATATTAGAATTTAGAATACTTACTGTAGAGACAGAACCCTTTAGGAATGTATGTGCTGTACGAAGGAACAACTTAAGAATTCTGTGTCATAAAACTACTCATTAATAAATAAGTGGAAAGATATGCTGACTCATAACATTTATAATCAGAGTAAGGGCGGAGCGTTAGCTATGAGTGGTAGAAGACGTGGACGTGTCATACGCGGCCGTGGAAGGGGCCGGAATGTGGAAGCTGAATTCTCGGAAGCAAGGAATGAGCCTGAAGGCGAAGTGCCAGCATCACCTGTGGCGGGAGCAGGATCGTAAAATCGAACTGAGGGAGATGATGCCCTATCGCAAGCAATGCTGCATGTATTGGAGCGTGTGGCCGGGGCAAGCACTGGAACGGTAGCTCAGAAGTCCATCCCTGAGTGACTCCGAGCGAATGGAGCCGAAATATTTAGGGGTATTTCTGGAGTAGCTCCAAACGTGGCTGAGTATTGGCTAGAGGTGGTCGAAAGAATTATGGATGAATTGGACTACATAGCTGAAGAGAAGCTGAAAGGCACGGTTTCTCTACTTCGGGATGAAACCTATCAGTGGTGGCTCACCATTAAAGAGGGTACTCCGGCAGACCGAGGGGATTGGGATTTCTTTAAGATAAAGTTCCAAGGGAAGTACGTTGGGGCCAATTATGTAGATGCTCAGAGGAAGGCATTCCTGAATTTAGTTCAATGGGTTAAGTCGGTACACCCAAGGGATTGTTGCAACCGACTACGAGCGCTGTGTGAGATTAGAAGATGGACTGCAAGACGAGCTGCGAGTGTTGATAGCTCCTCAGCGAGAGAGAGACTTTGCTCTTTTGGTGGAAAAAGCTAAGATAGCTGAGGAAGTAAAGCAAACTGAGAAGCAAAATAGAGACAAGGATAGAGGCAGCAATAAGAGGAGTTATGGACTGTCAGGATCATCGGGAGGTTTTTAGAAAAGGCCTAGGGTTGATAGACCTGTTCGTGTTACTACGCCGGTTGCTGTTAGACAATTTTGATAGTGTGCTCATTATGGAAGGTCGCATGTAGGGGAGTGCTGGGGAAGAAATAAGGAGTGCTTCAGGTGTGGGTCAAAGGATCATTTGATTAAGAATTGTCCGCAGGACATAACCAGGGCTCGGATGGTAGGTTAGGGGTATGTGCAGCCGGGAAGGGGTGGTCAACAGATGCCGAGAGGTCGTGGTCCAAACCGAGGAGGGAATGGTTTTGGCCGAGGTCGTGGAGCACCGGGCAGAGGAACAGGGGGTACTGAGGCAAGGCAGCCTAGGTTAGTTTACGCGGCCAGATGTCGTGAAGAGGGGGATGCACCAGACGTGATAACGGGTACATTTCTCATTTTTGGGTTACCCTTTACTGCACTAATTGATATTGAGTTGACTCCCTCCTATGTTGCTAGTATGGTGTCCGGAACCTTGAATATGAATCCTAAAACTGCCTCTAGGGAGATGACTGTACTTAATCCTTTAGGGCAATCGGTAGTGGCAAATAAACTCTTTAAAGGTGTGCCTTTAGAAGTTTAAGGGTCAGTTTTCCCGGCTGACTTGATGGAGTTACCATTTGGGGAATTTGATTTGATCTTAGGCATGGATTGGTTAGTAAGGTACCGTGCAAATTTGGACTGTGCTGCTAAGCGCATGATGATAAGGACTCCCGAGGATGATGAAGTATTGGTGATAGGTGACAGGAGGGACTACTTGTCTAATGTAGTGTCTGCCCTTAAGGCGAATAGAATGGTGAAGAAAGGATGCATGGCTTTCTTAACTTTTGTCAGTGCCTTGGATGCAAAGGAAGTAACGATGGAGGAAGTTAGAACAGTAAAGGAATTTACAGATGTTTTTTCGGAAGAGCTTCTAGGGTTGCCTCCGGATCGCGAGGTGGAGTTTGGAATCGAGCTTCTACCAGGTACGGCTCCGATGTCCATTGCCCCTTATAGGATGACACCGAAGGAGCTGGTTGAACTTAAAGCCCAAATCCAGGAGTTGTTAGATCGCTGTTTTATTCGACCCAGTGTGTCTCCATGGAGAGTACCGGTTTTATTTGTAAAGAAGAAAGATGGATCTATGCGTATGTACATTTATTACCGCCAATTGAATAAGCTGACGATTAAGAACAAGTACTCGCTGCCGAGGATAGATGACCTGTTTGATCATCTAAAAGGGGCTTCGGTCTTTTCGAAGATAGATTTGAGGTCAGGATATCACTAACTCAAGGTAAAGGAAGCAGATATTCATAAGACGACTTTTCGGACTCGCTACGGGCACTATAAATTTTTGGTAATGCCGTTTAGGTTGACAAACGCACCAGCCGCGTACATAGATATGATGAATCGGGTTTTTCAACCCTATTTGGACCAGTTTGTAGTAGTGTTCATAGACGAAATTTTAGTATACTCTAAGTCAGAAGAGGAGCATGATTCGCATCTTTGGGTAGTTCTACAGATTTTAAGGGAGAAGAAATTGTACGCCAAATTTAGCAAGTGCGAATTTTGGTTAAGAGAAGTTACTTTTCTGGGTCATGTGGTATCTGCTGAAGGAATAAGAGTAGATCCTCGGAAGATCGCGGCGGTGCTGGATTGGAAACCACCTAAGTCTGTGGTAAAGATTCAAATTTTCTTGGGATTAGCGGGTTATTACAGAAGGTTTGTCGAGGGTTTTTCCTCAATTGCGGCACCCTTGACTAAGTTGTTGAGAAAGGAGGTACCTTTTGTGTGGACGGACAAGTAGCAAGAGAGTTTTGAGAAGCTAAAAAAGATTTTGACAGAGGCTCCGGTCTTAATTCAGCCTGAGGCTGGGAAAGATTTCATAGTGTATTGTGATGCTTCTCACACGGGGTTAGGTTATGTGCTGATGCAGGAGGGGAAGGTGGTTGCCTATGTATCTCAGCAATTAAGACCACATGAGATTAACTATCCCACGCATGATCTGCAGTTGGCTGCGGTGGTTTTCACTTTAAAAGTGTGGAGACATTATTTGTATGAGGAAAAGTCTGTTATCTACACCGACCACAAGAGTTTAAAGTATCTGTTGACTCAGAAGGAGCTGAACTTGAGGCAGAAAAGGTGGGTAGAGCTGTTGAAGAATTATGACTGCTCGATTGAATAACATCTGGGTAAGGCGAATGTGGTGGCAGATGCATTAAGCCGGAAGGTAATATCAGATTTGAGAGCGATGTTCGCTCATCTTAGTCTATACAACGACGGGAATTTATTAGCTGAGTTGCAAGTAAAACCGACATGGATGAGTCAGGTTAAAGAGAAATAGTTGTTGGATGATGTTCTGAGTGCTCGACTTCTGCAAGTACTGGATGGTGGAATAAAGGATTACAGTTTGAACAACGATAGAGTTTTGTGTTTTCGTGGGAAGGTTTGCATGCCGAGGGATGTGGAGTTAAGGCAGATGATTTTCAGGAAGCGCATAGTAGCCCCTACGCTATGCATCCTAGAGGAAGTAAGATGTATCAGGATCTACGAGAATAGTTTTGGTGGCTTGGATTGAAGCGAGAAGTTACGAAATTTGTGGGAAAGTGTTTAACGTGTCAGCAGGTCAAAGCTGAACACTAGTTACCTTCGGGGATGTTACAGCAGGTGAAGATTCCACAGTGGAAGTGGGAGAGAATCACGATGGACTTTGTTAGAGGGCTACCTCTTACGCCTACTAAGAAAGACTCAGTATGGGTGATCGTGGATCGATTGACAAAGTCCGCTCATTTCATACCTGTTCGTGTTGACTATTCTCTTCAAAGGTTGGCGAAGCTGTATGTGGCAGAAATTGTGAGGCTGCATGGGGTACCAGTGTCAATCATATTAGATAGGGACCATAGATTTACGTCGCGATTTTAGAGGACGTTGCATCAGGCTTTGGGCACAAGGCTGGAATTTAGCACGGCATTTCATCTGCAGATAGATGGCCAGTCTGAAAGGGTAATTCAAGTTTTGGAGGATATGTTGAGGGGGTGTGTCATCAATTTCAGAGGCAGTTGGGAAGAATTCTTACCGTTGGTGGAGTTCGCGTAGAATAACAGTTACCAAGCTAGTATTCAGATGGCGCCGTATGAAGCGTTGTATGGGCGGAAGTGTCGCACTCCTACCTATTGGACAGAATTGGGTGAATGCCATATTTTGGGTCTGGAAATGGTTGCAGAAACAGAAGAGAAGGTTAAGGTAATTCCAACTCCATTGAAGGAGGCGTCAAACAGTCAAAAATCGTATGCGGATCTAAAGTGGAAGGAGATAGAATTTGCAGTAGGTGATTAGATCTTCTTCAAAGTTTTGCCGTGGAAGAAGGTGATGAGATTTGGACATAAGGGTAAGCTAAGTCCCAGATTTATAGGACCTTATCGGGTTTTGAAACGAGTGGGAACAGTAGCGTACCAGTTGGACTTATCGTCAAAGTTGAAGCAGATGCACGATGTGTTTCACGTCTCGATGCTGAGACGTTCGGATCCGTCTCACGTGGTGCTTGTCGAGGAAGTTGAAATAAGGCCAGATTTGTCTTATGAGGAGGAACCAATCCAGATTGTGGAACGAGACGTCAAGGTGCTTCGTAGGAAATCAGTTCCTTTGGTCAAAATCTTGTGGCGGAACCAAGGTTCGGAAGAAGCGTTGTGGGAGCCAGAGGAGGCGATGCGACAGCAATACGCTCATCTTTTTTGATCAGGTAATTTCGAGGCCAAAATTTCTTTATGGGGGTAGAATTGTAACATCCGAGATTTGGGGGTTTCGCATTTACTTCATATCTATGTGTTGGTATGCTGTGTATGATTGTTTGAGTGAGTTTGGGGCTTCAAGAAACCTTGAGGTTAAGTCTGAGCCTTAGTGAAAATTTTTGGTTCTAAGCTGTTAGGGGAGATCCAGTGGAGCCAGGCTTTATGGGATTAAAGTTCGTGGTTGTTGACACAAGGAAAGGATTGGTGTAGTGGCAATGAGGCGCCACTGTGGGAGCTTAGAAGTTGTGTCAGAGGGGAGTCACAAGGGGGGAGGAGTTCGAGCTGTAGGGATAGCATTTTTGGGGTTTTATTTTGCACCTGAAGGGGTAAGTGATGGATTCGGCAAGGGCACTTAAAAGGGGGAGTGTTGAAAGGGTCAAACAATTCGAATGGATGGTGGAGAGTGATCGGGGGAGTTTGAACTATTCAAACTTGTTTGGATAGGTGGAGGGGAGGGAATCAAGGCATGTTGCAAGGGGACGGCATGGGTTTTAGGCTATTCTCTTGAAGCCAAACCTCTCTAGTGTGGTGATTCTTTTCGGTTGTTAGATTGCTAGAGGAAGTGTCGTCACTCTTCTCCTCTCAATCCTCTCAATCGGTTCTTAGTGGTAGTGGTAAGGGTTCTCTTCTCTATGGATCTTTCTCTTTTCTCTCTTTGGTTTGCCAAAACCGAAAGCTTAACTCTGTTTCTTAGGTGTTGGCCGTACTTTTGAAGGGTCTCGACTTTGTGTCTCATTTGCTTTTAGCCAGCGTGAAGGGTATTAGGGATCATTCGGTTTTCGATCAACCAAGGGACTTTGACGATCTTTTAGCACAAGTGTTGAACCTTCAGTATCTGTCGACTGTGGCAAGGGTTTATTCAATCAAAGTATTTAGTTTTCGCTATTATCTGATCCAACGTTTTAACCGGGTCTTCTGACCAAGATCATACTTTATGGATTCGAGTACCAGTCAAGGAGAGGAAGGGGTTGGACACGTAGTCCCTACCCCTAAATTCAAGGAGCGAGCAGTTTCAGCAGTGCGAGATTGGCCACCGGGTTGTGGGTGTTACACCCCAAACCCGGCCCATTCGATACGACCGAATTTGAAATGCTACTGCGGAAAACGTTTAAAAACATTCTTACTTAAAAGTAAAAACCGTTAACAATTTGTTACCTTTGATAAAACATTTTCGTGACTTAAAATATTCTAAGTAAAAATTTGATTGTTATAAAAATACCGGATTCAAACTTTAACATATATATATATGCTTAAGGAAATAAAATCATTTGCAATTAATATTTAAATTGTCAATCCGTAATAAACATAATAATAAAGATACTTAGTAAAAATACTTAAAACTTTCATGGGCCTTATTACAACTCGATTAAATAAAATAAGAATAAAATAAAAATAAACCAAGGTTTATGTAAACTAAATTTTTTTCATTGCATGGCCACCTCGAGTCCATCCGGCTCCTCATCCGCGATCTACGAGTCACCTGAAAAAGTTAAGGGAGAAGGTGAGTCACCAAGACTCAATGTGTAACCCTTCCCCCAGTTTAATGCAACATCTTACACAAATCATCACTAAATTTAGCATGCACCCAACCTAGCCATCCATAACTCCTTTCTCTACCCCATGTGGTACCAAACCACTGGTGGTGCCAAACCACTAGTGACCCAAAGTCATGATATCCATTAAAGTTATGGTGCCAAACCACTGGTGACTCAATGTCACAAATAATAAGTTGTGGGGCCAACCCACGTGTGATACCAAATCACTGGTGACGATCCCATAATATCAACCGTGGGGCCAACCCACTGTGGTGCTAAGCCACTGGGACAAGTCGCTATGAGATGCCAAACCTCTGGTGACCCAAAGTCACGAAATATGTGCTACCAAACCACTGGAGGTGCCAAACCTCTGGTGTCCCAAAGACACGAATATCACTTCCCCCTCCGCTCATATCACCCTCAACAATATGCTTATAAAAATCATGCCAATCATGCTTAAATATTAATATATACTGAATTTATCATAGGTCATATTTTCACATGTATTACAAATACCAAATATGTCATGCATCAACATGCATCATATAGCATAGCTCATATTGAAACGTACTTACCCGAATCCTTGCTCATACCTTTACTGTATCAATCCGATCTACACATCCGGTTTATCACATACGCTTTTTAACAATTTACTAGCTATGAAGTGTGTAAGTACACACCTGTTACTATCGCGAATCCTAGATCCCAAGATCCGATCTCTCATGCTATACCTTGACTCCCAAAACCGATTTGGTTTCCAACCAAATCCCGAAGCCACACACACACCACTTGTAATCGGCTACACCTTGAGATCACATAATAGTTAGCCTTCGGCTTTTTGAATAATAAAAAGAATGGGCTACTAAAATGAGTCCTTACCACCACTTACCGTATCTGATCAACAGAGAAAAGATGCTTAGAATGACTGCTTCTAAAGTCCCGAAGGCCCTATAAGAAATCAATTCCCAATAATAGTTAACATTACTAACAACCAATCGGATTAGGCTTTTATCTATGGTTGTCGACAGAGAAGAAGAATGAATGAGAGTGAAGTTTCGGTCAAGAACCCTTACTCCTTTTCAAAACCGATTGGAGAAGAACCAAAAAAGTGATCCACTCTTGATTGATATTCGGCCAGCAATGGAACTAGAAGAAAGAAGAAAATTTCGGCATGGAGAAGAGAGAAGCAATAAAGATTCGGCTAAAACAAAAAGGAGAGAAAAAGAAAGATTTGTATGGTGTTCGACTTTGATAGTCTTAAGGAAAGAAAAGAGGAGAAGTAAGCTACAAGGTGGAAGGAATGAAGAAGAATAGGAGGAGAATCGGCAATGGAGACAAAGAGGTTTTCGACTTCAAATGGAAAGGAAGGAAAAGAGAGAACTCTTCACTCAAAATTCGGTAGTAAGAAGAACACTTCCAAAGAGAAATTCGACACTTAATTGCTCCCTAAAGGACCCCTTAGCCGGCCACCACCTTTCCTCTAATCCAATCCCAATTAAAACTCCTATTTTATCTCTTGACACCGATTCAAAAATAAATAGAATACAACAGCCATTATCCCTTATCACCTCTTCAAAAACAAATAAAATAAGGCCACCCTTGTCTTCTATCTTAAAGTAGATAAATAAAAAAATAAAAGCTAGCATTTTATCCAACATCCCAGCCGAATTCAAAAGCAAAATACAAGTTTTATCCTTATCAAACTAAAAGTCCCACGTGCAGGCCACCAACTCTTCTCCTTGACGCCAAAAAAGTAAAAATAAACCATCCATGTTGCTGCCCCTAAGTTTCGAACCCCAGACCTGCTGGAACAAGCGCTCAGGTAACGCCCTAGGCCACTCGGCGAAAGTGTTTTTTTGTGACATGAATTCGGCACAAATTCTTTTAAGAGCTCCTTCGTTAGCTTCCCCTTGCCTTAACGCCCAAAAGCCAAAAATAAAAACATGCCCAAGCCACCAACGGGATTCGAACCAAGGCCCTTGTTGCCACAAGCCGCATCTAGCGCTCCAAGCCACTCTGCCGTGGCGGTTTTTATGACATAAACCCGCCACAAATTCTTTTAAGATCTCTTTATCTTTAACGCCAACTTGCAAAATAAAAACTCCTTCCTGCTGCCAACAAGACTCGAACTCCAGACCCTTGTTGGCGTTATCCCCAGGCCTTAAGTGGCGCATGGAAGCCACTTTACCAAGGCCGACCCTTATGTCCTAAGTTCCTCACGAACTTCCCTTAAAGCCTCCCTGGCCTTGCTCCCCTTTAACGCCAAAAATAAAAACTCCCAAATGCGATTCCTGCAGCTCGAACCCCTTCCCCTTGGCACTCCCTTTTCACGCAAGTCTCCAAGGCCCCTAAAGTAGCGTCCCAAGCCACTTTACTAAGCCCAAGTTCATGTCCATAAACTCTTGAAATTTTCTTTAAGGCCTCCTTAGCCCAATTTCCCCTTTTAACCTAAAAATTTCAAAAATTTCCAATGCACTCCCTTTTAATCCTAGAGTTTTAAAAACCCTTAAAACATCACCAACCCCACTTAAAGCCGACTAACACTTGAGTTATGCTCCAAACGCACAACCCCTAATTTAGGATGTTACAGTGGGCCGGCGTCTGAAAAGGACAAGCAGATCGCTGTGATCTCTTCGAGTGAGAACGTTAGGGAGATGGATAGTTTAGTTCTTCAAGTTTATAGGTGTGTAATTATCACACTATTCCCTTAATTTTGTATTGTATGTGTTATGCTTGAAAGCCGAGAACAGCGGCAGTGGTGGGTGAATTACCTATGTTGGGTAATCGGTAAACCAGGTTAGTATACTACCTTCATTATAATCGTGGATAATCTGTTGTGGATGTGTGTTTTATCATGTTGCCTATCTGTCATATTATGTTGCATGTGCATGGGTTCCGGGTTATAAATGATGAAAAGGGGAAGTGTATATATGTGGGTGACTTTGTCACGGTTAATGATGGCATCTAGCCTCATTGTTGATTTTGTGATTTAATCACGTGTGGATTCAGTGGCTAGACCACTTATGTAGACTTTAAGCAGTGTGTCTGTCAGCATGACTGCCAAAAAGGTGTGTAGCGGATGGAGGGTTGATTGTAGAAATCCCCAGGTGTGTATGAGGATGGATGTACGGAGTGGTGTGTAGTGGATGGATATTAGGTTGGGTTGGGCTATCATAATGAATATTTGTGCACGGTATGATGATTCGATGATGATTTGGGGCCCAAGCCCACTTGTGGAATTGTGCAGTGTAATTGCACATTGAGTCTGGTGACTCACCCTATTTTCTTAACACACCGCAGGTAGCTCATGACTCTTTGGACTGGGTTGGAATGGACTCGAGGTGGCTATGCAGGAGTTACTTTAGTAAACTTTATTTTAAACTAGTGACTGTTATTTTCTTTTGGGATATTTTGAATATGTAATAAAGCTACTATAGATTTGGTAAATTTTGGATTTTTAAGTTGGTTTTATTATTTACTTTTTATTTAAGATATGACTTTACTATACTTTAACATGGAAGAAACAAAACTGGAGTTTTCAAAATGTGGGAACATAAAAACAACCGTTTTCTCTCAAGTACCAACAAGGATAACAAATAGAATTTAACTCAATTCGGAAATTTTCCTTCAACTACAAACCACTATTTTCAAAACCACACCTCAAGCGAAAAGTTTTCAAACTTATGGTACTTTCCTACATTCAGAATAAAATTCGTTTTTACACCTTTTTCCTAGTAACATGCCAAATTCGATCGTGGTGTTTGGGCCGGGTTTGGGGTTTTTGTAACAAGCTTTCTTCAATGGCAATTCACAAAATACACAACCAATTCAAAAATTCAAGCATGGGCTAGCTAAATCACATAGCAACGATCTTAAAAACGTAAAAATTATCAAAAACCGAGCTAAACACTTACCTTAATCAAGCTCAATCAAGGCCGAATGGAGCTAGGTCTTTTTCTTTCTCTTTTCTTTTATTTTCGGTCAAAAATATGAAGAAAGATGAACACTTTTCATCTTTAATCCATTATCTTATTTTATCATATTAAATTATATCATAATAATATAAAATGTAATAAACAAATCAAACTACTATTACATGCATACCAACCGGCCACTATCCATCCTTTTATGGTCAAATTTCTAATTAAAACCTCCAATTTATGAAAACATCAACAATTCGGCATTTACACATTTAACCACCAAATTTGCTTTTTATGCGATTAAGCCCGTTTTCACAATTAAGCACCAAAACGATCAAATTTTAATACAAAATTTTCACACACATCAATTCACACATAATGAACATAGAAAATGATATTAAAATATTTTTCTCACTCAGATTTGTGGTCTCAAAACCACCATTCTGATCAGGGTCAAAATCGGGCTGTTACAACATGTGATTTCTCCAACTGAGGATGAAATTCGATCCGATATGACCTACGAGGAAGAACCGATTCGGATCTTAGATCACGAAGTGAAAGAATTGAGGAATAAGAAAATTTCTGTAGTAAAAGTTCTATGGCATCGACACAGGGTTGAAGAAGCCAGTGGGAGCCCGAAGATAGTATGAGAAAACGATATCCAAACCTTTTCACTAGTAAGATTTTCGAGGATGAAAATCATTAAGGGGGAGAATTGTAACAGTCCGATTTTGACCCTAATCGGAACAGTGGTTTTGGGACCACAAATCTGAGTCAAAAAAATATTTAAATATTATTATTTGTGTTTATACTGTGTGAGTTGATAATTGTGAAATTTTCGTGATTTAATTTTACCATTTGAGTGTCCGATTTAATAAAAGGACTTAATCACATAAATAGTAAAAGTTGCTAAATATTTGTTAAAGTGCTAAATTGATTTGTTCTTTTAATGGGAGGTGTTTATGTTGCAATTATACCATGAGTTATATTGATGGACAGTTACGTACATTGTATATAAAATGTGTATATTAATTTATAAAGGATAATATGGTAATTTAGTAAATTAATGTATTATAATAAAACATAAAATAAACACCACTTTGCATGTTCATCTTTTCATAGCTGAATTTAGCAAGGAAAATAAAAAGAAAAGAAAAGTCACATTTGGCCTTGGCTTTGCACAATTAAGGTATGTAATTTGTTCGGTTTTTGATAATTTCTACGTTTTTGTGATTGTTGCTTCGAGTACTACAAAGCCCATGTCCTAATTTTTGAATTTGGTGATGATTTTGTGTTTTGCCATTGATGATAGCTTGTGATTTTTGTTGTTTGATGATAAAATATTAAAGATATGTGATAGATTAAAATATTTTGTATTGGAAATTTTGATGATTTTGAGCAATTAGGGCTAAATTGTAAAAATAATAAATTGAGGGATTAAAATGTGAAATAAATGAAAAATATGGACTTGTATGATCATGGGGTAGATTAGGCCTAGGCATGGGATTATGAAATTTTGTGTATTTTGTGTTTTATGCAATAGGGACTAAAATGTGAAAAGTCTAAAATGTCAGGGGTAAAATGATATTTTGCCCATTTATGTGTTTTTAGACTAAATTGAATAAAATGGTGTTTAAATAAGTTTAATTTGAATATGTTTAGATCAAGAACCAAAGAAAACAAATTTGGATCGGGAGAAAACAAAAATAATCGAATAGTTGATTATTTCCGTCCGTCGATATCCGAGGTAAGTCTATAAGCATAAAAATGTTGTTAATTTTGAATATATGTAAATTTTGTATGTGTAATTGAATTTTATGAATATACATATGTATTGGTCGAATGTATTTAAGCTTGGAAGCTATATTTACGAGTTTGATTCGATCGAGATATGATGTCTGAAAGTCCCGTACGAACCTTAGGAATACTTAGGATACATATGTCATGACATAGGATTCCGTTATGTGTTATTGTGTAAGACCACATTTGGGACGTTGGCATCGACTTGTATTTACGTGTAAGACCCTGTTTGGGACAGTGGCATCGTTATGTGATTACATGTAAGACCACGTCTGGGACGTTGGCATTGTACGATATGTTCGACTATCTGAGTATCCTTTTTAATTTCGAATGGTTCAACGGGCAATGATAAGTTAAGAACAAGTGTAAAACCAAGTTAGAAAGGCTCAGGTATGTACTCATACTAATTATTGAAATAAGGTCAGTTGAATGTTTGAATTAGTGATATAATGATACATGTTAATGCGAATTATGTGATAGTATATGTGGATTGTAACACCACTTACCCGTATTCTACGCTGGAACCGGGTACGAGGCGTTACCGTACTCAACTCACTTGGTCGTACAAATTTAAGTTACAAAACTTCATCCCAACTTAACACAGCTCATTATGGACCCACAATGCCTTAAACATACTTATGGAGGGTTTCGGAACTCAACCGAAAACTTCTGTGCACTTAAAAATTTTTGTCTATACAGGGGCCACACGCCCGTGTGAAATGGGACCTGCCCGTGTGGGCAGGCTGTGTGGTCACACATGCCCATGTCCCTACCCTGTGTGGGATTTATTTTCATTTTGAACCTACAGGAGTTTGCACACGGCCGGACACATACCCTTGCTCTTGGCCCATGTGCTCCACATAGCCTAGACACGCCCGTGTGTAAAAACCTGGGCATTCTGTTTGTGATGTCAGCAACCATATAAGGGACACACGGCCTAAGCACATGCCCATGTGGCTAGCCGATGGTCGACACTGACTTGCAACACTAACATGCAGGGGACACACGACCTAATCACACACCTATGGAACTGACCATGTGTCTCACACGGCCTAGACACACGCCCGTGTGCCTACCCATGTGGACATGAAAAAGGCTATTTGCCAAGCTCTTTTGTCACCCTAGCCCACATAACATGATTCCATACAACAAATCATCAAATAAGTCAATTTGTGCAACAACACTTTCTTGAATAACCTCATATTTCATAAATTAATCATAGTGAGCCATCAACTATGGCAATATACAAAAGAGTTCATCCTTAAGGGAGCCAATACATTCTTGGCCAAAATAACAAAATAATTCACCTAGTCTAGCCCCTATACATGCCATACTTAAAATGCAAATTCTAGCTATACCGAGATGAGCTGGAATGTGGGTGGTCTTCCAATTGTCTTCGTATCCCGACCCGACTCTTTGACACTATAAAACAAGGGAAAAGAAAGGGAGTAAGCTTTATGCTTAGTAAGTTTACATGTAAACAATAAACACCATAACAAGTGCTAATCAATAAATAGCATTTCACAATCCAAGATCATGCTTACTCATTCATCTCTTACCACAATCTAACCATATAACAACCAAATGCTCTTATTATGTAACATACATCCCTCCACTTGATCACCACATGATCACATGAAACAACACATCATAATTAAACAATAAACCATTCCTAGTAATACCCAACACTTGGTGGTTTTGCACTTAGCCCACCATTTTTCTTTAACAGGGTGGTATCGCACCTAGCTCACCAACAAGAGTATTTACGGTGGTTTCACACATAGCCCACCAAATGATAATATTAACGATGGTATCGTACATAGCCCATCATGAATAAGTAAATAGGTGGTATCGCACATAGCCCACCAACAAGAATGATTAAGGTGATATTGCACACAGCCTACCATTCTACTACGGATAATATTCTACACTTACATATCTATTTCAATATCCATCCGAAATTTATTCATTTTCTACCAAATTCAATCCATTTAAATCATAAGTGCTCTCAAACATACAATGCCCCAATAAGCAACAACATGGGTATTTAAGATGCATCGTTTACACATAAACTTACCTCATTGCAAAAGGCATTAATTTTGCGGTTTAATCCGAAACCTTGTCTTTTCCCTGGTCAAGGTTACTTTCATGCTCTTCTTGATCTATAACAACAAAATTTCACTCATTCACTCATTTTATGATCATAATACATCATAACCTCTATTTAGGCAAAAATGACCATTTTGCCTTTATACTATGACAAAATTACAATTTTACCCTAGGCTCGTAAATCATTTTTCACCACATTTTCTCATTAAACAAGCCTAGCTGAACATTTATTTCTCTTACAACAACTTACAAAACCATTTATTTCATGCATTTATTACAAAATTTCAATCTTTGCAAACAAGTCCTCTTTAGGTGTTTTCCATGGCAACACCCTTCACAAAAGTTGTTTCTCATCTCACTAACATTCATTTTCTTCCATAAAAACTCATCTAACAATATAAAATCTCGCATGACAAGTCCCTAAACTTTCAACCATTTAACAAATTAGTCCACTCATTAGCTAGCCTAAGCTTTGGGGACTCCAAAAGTACAAAAATCATAAAAAATAATCATCAAAATGACTTACTTGTAAGGATGAGATTTAGCTGAAAATATGAAATTCAAAAACCCCTATTCTCTCTTAAATTTTCGGTGGAGAAGAAGCGTGAATAGTAAAAGATGACAACTCTTTTATTCATCTTATTTTATTCATTTTTATTCACCTAATGTCACCAAAATTTGACTAAAATTAATGCTCTTGTCCCCTTGCTTCCTATGGTCGGCCAACACACTCTATATGGACTAATTGCACTTTAAGGACCTTCAATTTAATATTCTATGGCTATTAGACACCTCTACCTTGAAAAATAAAACTTTTGTACTTTATGCGATTTAGTCATTTTTTTCACAATTAAGCATTCAATCGTTCAAATTCAAACACCAAAATTTCCATGCATTATTAAAAACATGTTATAACACATAAAATAATACCAAACTAATTTTCCTCAACCTCAGATTATTGGTCCCAAGACCATTGTTTTGGCTAGTCCCAAAATCGGGTTGTTACAACTCTCCCCTCCTTTAGAGATTTTTTCCTTCAAAAATCTTACCGGTAAAAAAGGTTTGGATATTGTTCTCTCATGGCTTCTTCTGGTTCCCACATAGCCTCTTCTACACCATGTTTTTGCCACAACACTTTTACTAAATCTATGCTCTTATTCCTTAACTATTTAGCCTCCCTAGCCAATATCTTAATTGGCTTCTCTTTATAAGTCATGTCCAATCGTATCTCAATTTTCGATGGAGGGATCACATGCGAAGGATCGGAACGATATCGCCGTAAGATCGATACATGAAACACGTTGTGTATTTTCTCTAACTTTACCGGTAAAGCCAACTGATATGCCATTGGCCCAATCCTTTTGGGCAATTTCATACGGCCCTATGAATCGTGGACTCAATTTGCCCTTCCGACCAAATCACAATAATTTCTTCCATGGGGATACCTTCAGAAATACTTTGTCACCTACTTGAAACTCGATTCCTTTCCTTTTTAAATCTGCGTACGACTTTTGTCTATCTGAAGAAGCTTTCAGGCTATCTCGAATCACTTTCACTTTCTCCTCAGTCTCTTTAACTAGATCGACCCCATGAATTTGCTTCTCACTAAGCTCAGTCCAATATAAGGGAGTCCGAAACTTACGACCATACAAGGCTTCGTACGATGCCATCCGTATACTCGACTGATAACTATTGTTGTAGGCAAACTCAACCAAAGGTAGATATCTTTCCTAACTACCTCCGAACTCTAACACATAGCATCGGAGCATATCCTGAAGAACTTGAATCACATTTTCAAATTGGCCGTCAGTTTGATGATGGAACGCAGTACTAAAATTCAACCTTGTACCCAAGGTACTCCAAGTAATCTCACCACCTTAGCAATATACAACTCGGCCAACTTATCAAGCGAATAATCTACTCACACGGGTGTAAAGTGAGCTGACTTCGTTAGTCTATCAACAATAACCCATACGTCGTCTTTCTTTTTCGGAGTCATAGGCAACCCCGTCACAAAATCCATGGTGATCCAATCCCACTTCCACTCGGGAACCATCACCGGCTGAAGCAATCCCAAAGGTACTTGGTGCTCGGCTTTCACCTGTTGACAGATCAAGCATCTTGTCACGAACTCAGAAATATCTCTTTTCATACCCAGCCACCAATAAAATCTTTTCAAATCATTGTACATTTTTGTGCTACCGGGATGTACTGACAAATGACCATTGTGTGCTTCATGTAAAATTTTCTGGATCAACTTATCATCTTTTGGTACACAAATCCTATTGTGAAACACCAAACAACCATCCGAACTCACCTGAAAGTCAGGATCATTTCTCGATTCACACTTAACTCTCTTAGCTTGCATCTCATTATCATTCTTTTGAGCCTCGCATATCTGTTGAGTAAATAATGGTCTAGCCTTCAACTTGGCTAATATAGCACCATCATCAGACAACGCTAAGCTCGTACTCATGGCCTTCAAAGCATACAGAGATTTTATACTCAAGGCATCTGCCACTACATTTGCTTTCCCTGGATGATAATCATTTACTAGCTCATAGTCCTTTAATAATTCAAGCCACCGCCGTTGTCGCAAATTCAAATCCTTTTGGTCCATTAAATACTTCAAACTCTTATGATGGGTGAAGATTCGTCACTTCTCACTATATAAATGATGACGCCAAATCTTTCATGTGAAAACAATCGTAGCCAACTCTAAATCATGAGTCGGATAATTCTTCTCATGTGGTTTTAGCTGTCTCGAGGCATAAGCTACTACCTTACCCTCTTGCATCAACATATAGCCTAGTCCATTAAATGATGCATCACTATATACTACAAACTCCTTGCCCGACTCAGGTTGCACTAAAATTGACGCTTCAGTCAACAATGTTTTTAGCCTCTCGAGGCTCTGTTGGCATTTCTCAGTCCATTCAAGCTTGACATCCTTATGCAACAGTTTCGTCATTGGGGTAGCAATCATGGAAAACCCTTTTACGAACCGTCTGTAGTAC
Organism: Gossypium bickii; assembly: GCA_025503065.1. Lineage (NCBI taxonomy): Eukaryota > Viridiplantae > Streptophyta > Magnoliopsida > Malvales > Malvaceae > Gossypium > Gossypium bickii. The sequence goes on from CP106716.1 coordinate 39,529,202, forward strand.
CCCACTAAACCCAAAAAGCTTCTGACTTCCGACACATTTCTTGGCGGTTTCCACTCTACAATAGCCAAGATCTTACTCGAATCAACTTTAATACTATCACCCGACACAATGTGTCCTAGGAATCCGACCTCTCGGAGCCAAAACTCACTCTTGCTAAATTTAGCATACAACTGCTTGTCTCTTAAAGTCTGCAAAAAAATTCTCAAATGCTCCGTGTGTTCACTCTCATCCTGAAAATAGACTAATATGTCATCAATAAAAACGACTACAAACTTGTCCAAGTACAGTCGGAAGATGCGATTCATTAAATCCATAAAAATTGCAGGAGCATTCGTTAGGCCAAATGGCATGACAAGAAACTCATAATGGCCATACCTCATCCGAAATGCAGTTTTCGGCACATCTTGCTCCTTAACCCTCAACTGATAATAACCAGATCTTAGATCTATCTTGGAGAACACTGTGGCTCCCTTCAGTTGTTCAAATAAGTCATCTATCCTTGGCAAAGGATACTTATTTTTCACGGTCACTTTGTTGAGATGTCTATAGTCTATGCACAATCTCATCGACATATCTTTCTTCTTCAGAAAAAGTACCGGAGCACCCCATGGTGAATAGCTCGATCTTGCAAAACCCTTGTCCGTTAACTCTTGCAGCTAAACCTTCAATTCTTTCAACTCCAATGGTGCTATCCTATACGGAGCAACCGAGACAGGTGTCGTCCTGGAACTAACTCAATCCCAAAGTCGACCTCTCTGACTGGAGGTAATACGGGTAACTCTTTTGGAAACACATCTGGATATTCGCAAACCATCGGCACTGATTCAATCTTTACCTCTGACTCTTGAGTATTCCGCACAAAGGCGAGATAGGACTCGTATCCTTTCCTTAAGTATTTCTTGGCTACCATAGTTGAAATTATCACAGGCAAACTATCTGATTTACCTGATTCAACTCGAATGATATATCCATTTTCACATTTCAATTTAATAAACTTGCTACCACAATTCACTAAAACATTATGGGCAGTCAACCAATCCATACCAAGAATTAAGTCAAATTCATCAAATGGCAACAACATAAGATTTGCCGAAAAAACAATAACCTCTAATTGTCAAAGGACAATTCCTACACACCTTGTCAACTAGCACATGTTTGCCTAACAGGTTTGACACTTTTACTACAAATTTCGTAGATTCAACAATCATGCTCATACTAGATGCCAATTTCATGCAAATGTAAGAATGGGTAGACCTCGGATCAGTCAAAGCAATAACAAAGGTGTCATGAAGAGAAAAAGTACCCATTATCAAGTCTAGAGGTGATGCCTCTTCGCGAGCGTGAATGGCATAAGTCCTTGCAGGTGCCCGACCCTCCAGTCTTACAGCAGAATCTCGAGGCGTATCTCTACTACTAGTCCCACCTCCTGGGTTCTTTTGTGGTCTACCCCTTAAAGATACATTGCTTGATCTTACCTCATGCTTCCTTTCCTTGTCATCCCTCTCAAGACAGTTTCGAATAAAATGATCGGGGAAACCACACTTTTAACAATTTCGGTTGTTTCCCCAACACAATTTCGGTTGTTTCCACAACACTCCCCAGTCTGCTGCCTACCACAATTCGAGCGCTCCAGTCTGAATTTTGGATTGCCCACACTTGCCATTGAAGTGGCTTAAACTCTCAAGCCCGAGTAGATAGTACCTCGATCTCTATGTGAATATCCAGCTGATGCAGTCGTCCGAGGTTTCATCTCTCTGGACTTCTTTGATTGAGCTTGGTATGATTTACTCATTGGCTTTTTTCTTGCATCTCGGGCCTCATTCATGGCCTTCTTCTTTTCCTTATTCAGTTCTTCAGCCTTACATGCCCTATCAACCAACACTACAAACTCTTTTAATTCTAAAATCCCAACCAGAAGTCTGATATCCTCATTCAGTCCTTCTTCAAACCTCTTGCACAAAATAGCTTCTATAGACACGTACTCTTGTGCATACTTGCTGAGCCTAACAAACTCGCACTCATATTCTGCAACAGTCATTTTTCCTTGGTTCAATTCAAGAAATTCTTTCCATTTCTGGTCCACAAACCTCTGACTTATATACTTCTTTTAGAACTCTTCCAAAAACAAGTCCCACGTCACTCTCTCCCTTGGGACCACTGGCGTCAACGTCTTCCACCAATGGTATGCCGAGTCCCTCAGCAAGGATATGGCATATTTTAAGCTCTCCTTAGGTGTGCAGGAGAGTTCATCAAATACCCTCATTGAGTTCTCAAGCCAGAACTCCGCACTCTCAGGGACATTGTCTATATTAGCTCTGAACTCCTCAGCCCCTTGCTTCTGAATCTTGTCTACCGGGGGTTTGGTCATTCTCACTAAATCTATACCTTGAGGAGCCACAGGATCCGGCTGAGGTATAGAAGGGGGTGGAGGAGGTTAAGAATTAGGGTTCGCTCGTACATACTCTATATACCAATTACTCATCATTTGGAGAAAGGCTTCCTGGGCCTCTTCTTCTCCATCCAAAGTCTCAGGTCCACTCTCTACAGGCGCAGTCTCTTGCGCGAGAGCTGACATGTTACTAGTTGCATCATCAGTAGTCGCTCGATCGGGATCCATTAACTATATAAAAACAAAGTTTAAAATTATCAGAAGCCACCACACTATCAATATACACTTATGGCATGTATAACTAGACTCTTACACACGCTACGGTAGCTCGAGAATTGACTAAACCATAGCTCTGATACCACTAAATGTAACACCCCTTACCCGTATTCTACACCAAAATCGGGTACGAGGCGTTACCATACTCAACTCACTTGGTTGTACAACTTTAAGTTATAAAACTTCATCCTAACTTAACATAGCTCATTATGGACCCACAAGGCATAAAACATACTTACGGAGGGTTTCAAAACCCAAACGGAAACTTTTCTGCATTTAAAATTTTTTGTCTATACAGGGGCCACACCCGTGTGAAATGGGACACACCCGTGTAGGCAGGCCGTGTGGTCACACATGCCCATGTCCCTACTCCGTGTGGGACTTATTTTTATTTTAAACCTAAAGGGGTTTGCACACAGCCGGACACACGCCCGTGTGCTCCACACGGCCTAGACATGGACACACGGCCTAGACACGGACGTGTCCTCGCCCATGTGTAAAAACCTGGGCATTTTGTTTGTGACATCAGTAACCATATAAGGGACACACGACCTAGGCACACGCCTATGTGGCTAGCCCGTGGTCAACACTAACTTGCAACACTAACATGCAGGGGACACACGGCCTAATCACATTCCTATGGAACTGACCGTGTGTCTCACACGGCCTAAACACACGCCCGTGTGCCTACCCTGTGGACATGAACAAGGCTATTTTCCAAGCTCTTTTGTCACCCTAGCCCACATAACATTATCCCATACAATAAATCATCAAATAAGTTAATTTGTGTAACAACACTTTTTTGAATAACCTCATATTTCATAAATTAATCATACTGAGCCATGAACTATGGCAAGATACAAAAGAGTTCATCCTTAAAGGGGCCAATACATTCTTAGCCAAAATAACAAAAAAATTCACCTAGTCTAGCCCCTATAGATGTCATACATAAAATGCAAATTCTAGCTATACCGAGATAAGCTAGTAGTGTGGGTGGTCTTCCAATTGTCTTCGTATCCCGACCCGAGTCTTTAACACTATAAAACAAGGGAAAAGAAAGGGATTAAGCTTTACGCTTAGCAAGTTTACATGTAAACAATAAACATCATAACATGTGCTAATCAATAAATAGCATTTCACAATCCAAGATCACGTTTACGCATTCATCTCTTACCACAATTCAACCATATCACAACCAAATGCTCTTATTATTTAACATACATCCCTGCACTTGATCACCACGTGATCACATGAAACAACACATCATAATTACACAATAAACCATTCTTAGTAATACCAAACACTTGGTGGTTTTGCACTTAGCCCACCATTTATCTTTAGCAGAGTGGTATCGCACATAGCCCACCAACAAGAGTATTTACGGTGGTATCGCACATAGCCCACCAAGTGATAATATTAACGATGGTATCGCACACAGCCCATCGTGAATAAGTAATTAGGTGGTATCGGACATTGCCCACCAACAAGAATGATTAAGGTGGTATCGCACATAGCCCACCATTATCTACTATGGATAATATTCCGCACTTACATATCTATTTCAACATCCATCCGTAATTTATTCATTTTCTACCAAATTCAATCTATTTAAATCATAAGTGCTCTCAAACATACAATGCACCAATAAGCAACAACATGTGTATTTAAGATGCATTGTTTACACATAAACTTACCTCAGTGCAAAATGCATTAATGTTGCGATTTAATCCAAAACCTTGCCTTTTCCCCGGTCAAGGTTAATTCTGTGCTCTTCTTGATCTATAACAATAAAACTTCACTCATTCACTCATTTTATGATCATAATACATCATAACCTCTATTTAGGCAAAAATGACCATTTTGCCCTTATACGATGACAAAATTACGATTTTGCCCCTATGCTCGTAAATCATTTTTCACCACATTTTATCATTATACAAGCCTAGTTGAACATTTATTTCTCTTACAACAACATACAAAACCATTTATTTCATGTATTTATTACACATTTCAATCTTTGCAAATAAGAGCTATTTAGGTGTTTTCCATGGCAACACCCTTCACAAAAGTTGTTTCTCATCTCACTAACATTCATTTTATTCCATAAAAACTCATCTAACAACATAAACTCTCTTATTACAAGTCCCTAAACTTTCAACCATTTAACAAATTAGTCCCCTCATTAGCTAGCTTAAGCTTTGGGGACTCCAAAAGTACAAAAATCATAAAAAAATAATCATCAAAATGACTTACTTGTAAGGATGAGATGTAGCTGAAAATTTGAACTTCAAAAACCCCTATTCTCTCTTTAATTTTCGGTTGAGAAGAAGTGTGAATAGTAAAAGATGACAAATCTTTTATTCATCTTATTTTATTCATTTTTATTCACTTAATGTCACCAAATTTTGACTAAAATTAATGCTCTTGTCCCCTTGCTTCCTATGGTCGGCCAACACACTCTATATGGCCTAATTGCACTTTAAGAACCTTTAATTTAATATTCTATGGCTATTAGACACCTCTACCTTGAAAAATAGAACTTTCGCACTTTATGCGATTTAGTCTTTTTTCACAATTAAGCATTCAATCGTTCAAATTAAAGCACCAAAACTCCCATGCATTATTAAAAACATGTTATAACACATAAAATAATACCAAAATAATTTTCCTCAACCTTGGATTAATGGTCCTGGGACCACTGTTCTGACTAGCCCCAAAATCGGGATGTTACATAGATATATATATGTTAGGCCTTGTGATGAAAATATATTGTATAAAGTGAAGGTTAATTATACTAATGTACAAATGAGTATACAGCCAAAGGAAAGTTTGTGCAAGTTATACATGAGTTGATATATGAAATTTATAAATTGAAAATCTGTATGAAATTATGCTAGCTTATTATTGTTTATTTAGAATAAATCCTGTATATGATTTAAGGTTTCTTTTGCTTGTGACTTACTAAGCTATGTTAGCTTACTATGTGTGTATTTTCTTTTTATTTTATAGATTTTGGAAGTTGGTTACGAGCTCAGGGATCGTTAGAGAAGTCTATCACACTATCGACTCTTTTTGGTATTTTGTTAAGTTTGAATTTGAACTTATGGCATGTATAGTCTAGTTAAAATGTTTGATTTTGGGATATGTAATTATGAGCCTTGCAAAAATGGCTTATTTCTTTTGGTTAAGCTTAGTTTCTATGCTTTTGATATAATGAATATATTTAATGCTTGAGTTATTTAGATTCGCTCATGGTATATTAAGTGAGATTTGTTTGGTATGCTTTGCTAATGACCTGTCTGAATTTAGCCATGGATTAAGTTTGTATTGAAAGTAATATGTATTTCATGCTGAACCCCTTACTCATGTAACTCCTAGCAGCTGTATATTATAGATGAAATGATAGTTAAGTTCAGTTATAAGATATGAAAGAACATGTGTATATTCGATCATGATTTAGACCTGTGCTAGAAGTGTGTTTTATGCTATAAATGCGTATATGAATTTGAGTTTGGAAAATGTGGAATGATATGTATGATTTTTTTATATGAATTTATATGATTTGAATAGGAAATGGTTTATTTTGGCTTATGATTTAATGGTTATATCTTGTACAAATTATGAGGTTACTTTTGCTTGCTGATTTTTCATGAAATAAATTAGTATGTATTTAATAAATAGTATTAATGTATATTCGGTCTTATGAATTTTTACCAAAGTTGTTTACATGTTTGGTCAATGAATGGTGAATAATGGGTCGTTGATTTATAACTTGCGCATATGCTAGTATATTAAATCTAAATCCTGTGGATTTCATTGTACCATACTATATTGGTAAGGGGTAAAGATTGTAAAGCCTCTAAATTTGACTATCATATGTACACACATATAACATGATATTTATCATCAACACAATATTATGAACTCTTATCCATACCTTTATGAGTTTCAACTCATCATAAACATATCTTTACTTAGATACTTGAGTATCATTTCCAATACCATCAAAATTAGCTCAGTCGAGATCCATTTACTAAATGAAAACACAATTTAAATTGTCAAGAGTCGTCACACTATCACAATTTATATATGGCCTGTATAGCTAGGCTCTTACACACACTAGGTTATCTGAGAATCTACTAAACCATAGCTCTAATACCACTAAATGTAACACCCATTACATGTATTCAATGCCAGAACAAGATACAAGGCATTACCGGACTTACAACACAAGCATCCACACAATTTTGAGTCATAAATTTTGCGTCCAAATTAAAATCATTCATAATCAATCATTAAGTCCCTAATACGAGCCTATGAGGCTCAAAACATGCATTGGAAGTGGTTCAGGACTAAATCGAAAACTCAGGAAATTTTTACAAAAACTTAAAAAAATGTGCTAACTGCAGGGCTCACACGCCCGTGTGGTCCAAGGGCTTATTTTGGCTAATGATTTAATGGTTATATATTGTACAAATTATGAGATTACTTTTGGTTGCTGATTTTTCATGAAATAAATTAGTATGTATTTAATAAATAGTATTAATGTATATTCGGTCTTATGAATTATTACCAAAGTTGTTTACATGTTTGGTCAACGAATGGTGAATAATGGGTTGTTGATTTATAACTTGCGCATATGCTGGTTAAGGTAGTTATGTACTAATTAAGTTATAAACATGTTATATAAGCTTATGATGTATTTGATAAATATTTGATTTGTAAATGTGAGTAATATTGATGTGTCTTAATAAGTGTAAGATGATATGTTTTATATGGATTTATGGCATTGGTTCAATTGATGTATATATATATGCGCAAGCTAATAATAGGAAAATATGTATGTTTTGGTTTTATATATGATGTATAATTGTCTTTAAAATGTGCTCAAAGTTAATAGACAATGTATATGCTAATTCGAGCAATGTTAGTTAAACGTGTAATGAAAGTTTTAGGTTTAGCTTTTATAGTTTTTAAATGGTTAGCCGAATTGAGGATAAAGTGAATGGAAATGTATATATATTTATACTTTATGATTGAATGGTTCAAATTTGATGTGATGAGTACATGATTCATGCTTATATTTTGGATGCATATAATTTTGTATGGATTTAAGGCAAATTTGTTTAAGTAATAATATGATTATATGCAAGTGAATTGTATTTGTTTTGTGATTAATAGTGTATGTTCATTATTTAAATAGTCATTTGTTTTATTTATACGAATATGACATGTATGTATTCATAATTGTTTGAAAGTTGTGTATTGTTTGATAATGCCTTGTAACTCTAATCCGGCGATGGACACAGGTTAGGGGTGTTACAACACGCCCGTGTGCTCAATTCTGGACATTTTGTTTCTCAAAATTTAGATGCAGGGGACACACGGTTGAAATACATGCCCGTGGGGCAGACCGTGTGTCACACACAACCTAAACACACGCTCGTGTGCCTACCCTTGTGGACAAAAATAAGGCTATTTACTGAGCCATTTGTCACCCTTATTCACGCATACACTTTCCCCAATTCAAAGGCACAAAACATAACATACTTAGGCAACCAAAACATCAACAAGTATGACCAACACATGCCAACACAATGTTAACATTTATCATACTCACAACATTTATTAAGCCACAACTGACTACTTTCAAAATACCTAATTGTACACCACTTTATCATCTCTTCGATAGACCACATTGTCAAACATTTCACATTCTAGTCAGAAATCACACTTCCATCATTCACCAAGCATACCAAGACCATATCACCAAGGACATTGGCACACATATAAATATACTTAGGCTTACAAGCATGTTAGCCCAAATAAGCCAATCTACATGACCAAATATTAAAACAAGCCTTTGACAATTACAAGCCAAGACATTGGATATAATCATAATGACACATTTAAAAAAATGGCTAAGTCCCTATACATGCCATACTTTCAAAATACTAAGATCATCAATACCCAAAAGGGGAGGGTTTGATAGTATGATCCGAATCTCCGATGATCTTCGATCCCGAGCTAGTTTGGGAACACTATAAGATAAGGGAAAGAAAGGGGAGTAAGATATATAGCTTAGTAAGTCCATATACAAATAATACAAAACATTATTCATATATTAGTCACATAAATAAATTAACATATATTAACATAATTGTCATTTAAGCTTCATAAGCACAACTTACTCAATCACATTCTTACCGATAGTTCATCATATACCGAATCCATTTCTATTGATATTTTTGTACATTCCTATACCAACTCGTAACATAAGCACATGCTTTCTCATCGTTATATTATGAGATGATATTAATTGAAATCAAGTAAGTGTGACAAATTAGTTTGGATGGAATGTATCAATTAAATATATAGTTCAATTGATATTGGTTGACACGGAGAAATGCTTACAAATGTAATATCCTAGATTAGGGGTTATGCGTTCGTGCATAATTTATGAGCTAGTAGGTTTTGGCGGTGTGTGGATGTGTATTAAGGGTTTTTAGAATCCTAGGATAAAGGGGAGGCCTTGGGAAAATTATTGGTTTTCAAGTTTAAAAGGGGAACTGAGGATGTAAGGCCTTAAAGGATTAAGTGGTGAGGGTTATGACGCAAAGGTGGGCTTGGTAAAGTGGTGCAAGGTGCCACTTGGGGCCTTGGTGCATGACACCATAAGCTGGGAGGAAGGGAGGAGGTTCGAGCGACGTGGGAAGCAAATGGGCATTTATTTTTGCGTCAAGAAGGAGCTTGGCTAAGGAGGTCTTAAAAGAAATTCTGGGTGAAGCATGTCACACAAAGCGCCTTGGTAAAGTGGCTTGGGACGCTACCTAAGGTGCTAGGAGAGTTGCGTTAGTAGGGGATCCAAGGGAAGGGGTTCGAGTCTTGTTGGCAGCAGGGATGCGTATTTTTATTTTGCTTTTGGCATTAAGACAAGGGGGAGCTAGGGAAGGAGGTCTTAAAAGGAATTGTGGGGAGTTTATGACACAAAGGAGCCAAAGAAGAAAGTGGCTTGGGGCGTTATCTGCAGCCTTGCATCAAAGGACTCAGCAGAGTCTCATGTTCGAATCTTGGGGCAACAAATGGGTGTTTTATTTTATTTTAGCATGTGACGTCAAGAGAATGGAAGGGGTTGGACGGCACATGGGTTTCCAAAGGATGAGGATAAGCCTTGTTTAATTTTTTTAAATTTCGGTTAAAGAGTAGGATAAAGGTAGTTTTATTTTATTTATTTTAAGTTGGTAGATATAGGAGATAATTATGTGATTTATTTTATTTAATTTAATGGGAGGATAAGAGATTAAATGGGATTTTAGTAAGGGGATAAGTGATGTTTTATTTTATTTATTTCAAATGTGTGATAAAGAGATAAAATAGGAGAAAGTTTGGGGAATGTGATAGGAGGATGAAGCTATGGCCGAATATAGGACTTCTTAGGAGTGGCATTTTCGGCCTTGAGGTATGCTTAGTGTGGGTGTGCCGAATTGGATAGTATAAATAGAGGTGATCAGCTCTTGGCAATTCTTTTCTTCAATTTATTTCCTTTGTGCCGAAAACCATTAAGTGTTCAGCATATTTTCTTTTAGTCAATAGCCGAATTTAGGGAGGCTATCAGGGTGGGTTCTTTCATCTTTTCCTTACTACTTTTCTTTGCCAAAACGCTATACGCCATAAGTCTCTTTTTATTCTCTTCTCTTTTTGAAATCTATAAGCCAAAATTGTGAATACTTATCCTTTTGATAGCCGAACTTTATAGCCCATTCTCTACTTTTTCTTCTTCATTAGTATAGTGCCGAAACACCATTGTTATTCTCTAAAGCCAAATCTCTCAGTGTTCAAGGAGACTTTGGGTGCAAGCAATTCGATCGGTTCTGATAGTGTGGTAAGAAACTCTCTAACGTTATTCTTCTTTCTTTTATCTTCGGTTAGTCGAAACCAAAATCTAACCCATTTTTTGTCTTGTGGCTGAACCAAGAAGTTATCTTTCGGGATTTGGAGACTTGTGGTAAGCAACATGGAAGGGTAAGTAATTTCTGCCTTAGGTAAATGGTTTAGGTAGTCTCTCGATAGGTGTGCCGAAATCAAGTGTTTGACCTTGATTTCTAGGGGTGGCCGAATAGTCTTTAAGCCATAATACGTGTGTCTTTGGTATGTAGCCAACGATAAGGTGCAGTAAGGACTCTTTCGAGATTCGATTCTTTCAAGAGGCAAATCGACAGGAATAAAGAGTTCAGGATTCTAGATTGTGTTAGATCCAAATAAATCAGGATTTTGCTAGATAGTCAGGTGCGTAGTTATCGCACTGTCCTTTTGATTGTTTTAATGTGATATTATGTATATGTGATATGAGGTGAATGGTAGCCGAAATAAGGGCTAAAATGGTGGATACCCATAATGGGTAATCGTTTAACCAGGTCAGTATTTTATGTTGTTAATTTACATATGATATATGTATGAAAATGTGATGGCATGTGAGGTATATTTGTTTCAAGTGATATGTTGATACATATGCATGGGGCCTGGGATGTGATCAAAGAAGGAAAGGGTGTACATATTTATGTACGTGGTCTAATGTTAGCCTTGTGCTACATTGGCTCTTGATGTTAGCTATGTGCTTCATCAAGGGAGGTGTTGGCTAGGTGCCACATCTCGGCGGATGATAGCTGTGTGTATCACCGTGGACTGAGGTTGACCTCGAGTCACCTCGTGGATACAGATATGTGGGATCAGTCAGTTGATCGGTGGATTAGCCACAGCCTTGTGCAGCAGGTCTGCTAAGGTAGGTGTAACAGATGGACTTAGGTTGGGTTGGGATGCATTTTTGCATAACTGATTATATGGACTGTGTGGATATGGGCCAAGCCCATATGTGTAGAGACATGTGAAATAACTATGCACTGAGTCTGTTGACTCACCCAAAATTTTAACATCGCAGGTGATGCATAAAGCTTGGACCGGGTTGGAGTGGATACAAAGGTGGCCATGCATAAATTATTTTTATGCTGTGCAGAAGACTTTTATTTATTTTATTCATTTTACTACTAAGTACTTCTGATTATTTATTTATTGTAATAGGGGCCTCCTAAAGTTTTAAGGTTTATTATTATGTTCTAATCGGATGGATATGATTTTATTTTTGGCAAATTTATATTTTTAAAAGCTTATAATATAGTTTAAATTCGGATATTTTGTAACAACATATTTTTACTTAGCACTTTAAATAAACAATGCTTGACAAACAAGCACAAATTTTATGTTTCACCTTTAAGTTAAAATATTTTCAAACGTTTTTCCGCAGTGACATACCAGATCCGGTCAGGGCTTGTGGGCCGGGTTTGGGGTGTTGCAACAAAATCTCATTGATTTTCTACATGAATTTCATATATTGTATTCGGTCATGTGGAATTTTTTATAAAAAGTTCATTTGATTAGTTTTAATCTTGAATATGTGATTTATATGGGTTTGAAGTGCAAGAATAAGTTTGGTAAGTAATATATATGCATGTGAAATCTATTATCGAAGGCTTGGAAGTTCAGCCTTTGGGCTGTGAAATGAGAAAGTTTTCGAAAGGTTATATAAACTATAGTCATGGTTATAAACCTTGGTTGTGATTATATTATTTTGACTTGGCTAGTATAATGTTATAATGCATTTTTGTTGTGAAATTAGTTATAACTTACTAAGCTATGATAGCTTACTGTGTGTGTTTATTTGTATGGTTTTATAGATTCTAAAGTCTAGTTATGAGCTCGGGGGTGATCGTCAAAGTCTATCACACTATCAACTAACTTTGGTATTTTTTTTAAGTTGAATTTTTGAAACTGTGGCATGTATAGATTAGCTTGTGTTTTAGGTTCGTTTTGAATATCTAAATATTAAGCCATGCGAAAATGGCTAGAAATGATGTTTAAGTTTATGCAAAATTTTAATCATGATGTATATATGTGTGTGTGTGTGTGTGTGTGTGTGTGTGTGTGTGTGTGTGTGTGTGTGTGTGATGTATTTAGTATATGCATGGTGAAATAGTCTTGAAGGTTGGTATGAATTGCGATTAGGGTTGTTATAAATTGATTCAAATGATTTTGATCAGGTTGATGAATGAGCTTTAGTTGATGATTATAAATTATCTTGTGATTAATAGTAATGTCTAGTATATATTAACATTAAGTTTTATTATATTTGATAAGTGTGATTTTTGCTATGATATAGAAATTTTACTTTTAAGATTGATGGTTAATAATCATAGGAACATTCGAATAGGGTATACCATATTTAGATAGATATGGGTGTTGTGCATTTGATATGTTTTTGCATCTATTAAATGTTTTAGTTCGGCTTAGGTGATGGGTGTGATAATTGAGTTAAAGGTAGGTCAAATGTTTACATGAAGGTTTAATAACATGATCGAATATGAATTAATTCATATTAGTTGTATGAATGAAATTTCAGCATGGTTTAAAACATATAGATTTGAGTATGTCTTGATTCGGCTAAAGTTTATAGAAATGGCCAAAGTTGATCAAGTGTTCATTACAATAATTCGGTAATGTTTGCTAAGTCCTATAAACAAAGGTGGTATTATATGTGCTTGTTATGAAACAAAATACGCATGTTTATAACTAAGTGTTTGAATACCATGCATGAATTTTTTGTTTGATATGTGTATTCGGTTCAATATGAACATTGATTGGAATTGTTATGCTCGCTAATTAGCTTATGAAATCTTTATTTTGATATGAATAGAGAAATTCTAAGATTCGAAATTTGAATAGGTTAACTGTATTAATGTAGTTAATATGCAAACCATGTAAAGAAATGAATGCCTGTTCTGGGTTGTATTTGTATAGGTAATGCCTCGTAACCCTAGTTCAGCGATGAATACGGGCTAGGGGTGTTACACATGTGATGGGCCAGATCAGTACCATCGAAGCATTGAAACACGGAATACATTATGGATCTTTTCTAACTCAGATGGCAACAACAATCTGTAAGCAACCGGCCCGATATGCTCTATATCCTCATATGGCCCAATATATCTTGGACTCAACTTTCCTTTACGACCAAATCTTAGTATTTTCTTCCACGGTGAGACTTTCAAAAGCACTTTGTCCCCAATCTAAAACTCAATATCTTTACGTTTTAAATCTGTGTACAACTTCTAACGATCCGAAGCAGCTTTCAGACTATCACGAATTACTTTCACTTTCTATTCAGTCTCTTTGATCAAATCGACCCCGTGTATCTTACTTTCACTGAGCTTAGTCTAATACAAAGGTGTTCGACATTTATGTCCGTACAAAGCCTCGTAAGGTGCCATTTTGATACTCGATTGAAAGCTATTATTATATGCAAATTCAACCAGTGGCAAGTGTCGTTCCTAAATACCTTCAAACTTGAGAATACATCTCAACATATCTTCGAGTATCTGAATGATTCGTTCGAACTGACCATCTGTTTGTGGATGGAAAGCAGTGCTAAAGTATAGTTTCGTACCTAGTGCATCTTGCAATTTCTTCCAAAATCGCGATGTGAACCTCGGATCTCTATCCGAAACAATAGAAATAGGTACTCCATGCAGTCTCAAAATCTGAGAAATATACAATTCAACAAGTTTATCAAGTGAATAATCTGTGTGAACCAGAACAAAATGAGCCGATTTAGTCAATCTATCCATTATAACCCAGATTGCATCTTTCTTGCTTGGTGACAAAGGCAAACCAGATACAAAATCCATTGTAACCCTGTCTCATTTCCACTCGGGTATCATAATTGGCAGAAGTAACCCAGAAGGTACCTGATGCTCAGCTTTGACTTGTTGACAAATCAAACATCTTGAAACAAATTCAGAGATGTCTCATTTCATACCAGGCCACCAGTAAAGCTGTTTCAAATCATTATACATTCTCGTAATACCCGAATGAACAAATAATAGACTGCTATGAGCTTTATTCAAAATCATCTGAATCAACTTCAAATTTCTCGGAACATACATTCGGTCTTTAAATCTCAAATAACCTTTAGTATCAACTCTAAACTCTGAATCAGTATTCAAATCACATTGAGCCCGTTTTGCTATCAAATTGTTATCAACTTTTTGAGCCTCACAAATCTACTGATTAAATAAAGGTTTCACTTTCAACTCAGCTACAAGCGAACCGTCATTGGATAGAGCCAATTGAGTATTCATTGCACATAGAGCAAACAATAATTTCTGACTCAAAGCATCCACAACAACATTGGGTTTCCCCGGATGTTAGTCAATTATAAGCTCGTAATATTTTAACAATTCTAACCATCTTTGCCGTCGTAGATTCAGATCTTTCTGAGTCATCAAATATTTCAAAGCTTTTATGATCAGAATAGATGTGACATTTCTCACCGAACAGATAGTGATGCCATATCTACAATGCAAACACAATAGCTGCTAATTCTAGATCATGTGTTGGATAGTTCTTTTCGTGCTGATTTAACTGTCTTGAGGCATATGCTATAACTTTGCCTTCTTGCATCAAAACACAGCCCAAACCATTTAGAGATGCATCACTAAAGATTATGACTTCTTTATCCGATTCTAGCTAAACTAACACCAGAGCTTTGGTCAACAAAGCTTTCAACTGATCAAAACTTTTCTGGCATTTTTCTAACCACTCGAACTTAACATCTTTCTGTAATAATCATGTCATCGGAGTTGCAGTCATAGAGAAACCTTTTACGAACCGTATATAGTAACTAGCTAGTCTCAGAAAACTTCTCACCTCGGATACATTTCTAAGAGGCATCCAATCTAGTATAGTCGAAACCTTGTTCGGATCAACCCGAATACCAAATGCTGATACAATATGTCCCAGAAAATTAACTTCTCGTAACCAGAACTCACATTCACTAAACTTCGCATACAACTATTTTTCACGCAAAGTCTGTAGCACTAATCTCAGATGTTCTGTATGTTCAGTTTCGTCATGGGAATAGATCAATATATCATCTATAAACACAACCACAAATGGATCCAAATACTGTCTGAAGATCCGGTTCATTAAATCAAAAAAAAAATAGTAGGTGCATTAGTAAGTCTGAAAGGCATAACCAGAAACTCATAGTGTCCGTACCTCATTCGGAAAGAAGTTTTAGGTACATCGGAGTCTTTAACTCGCAACTGATAGTAGCCTGATCTCCGATCTATCTTAGAAAACACACTAGCCCCTTTCAACTGATCGAAAAAGTAATCAATCTGTGAAAAAGGATATTTATTCTTTATAGTCACCTTATTGAGTTGTCGATAATCAATGCACATTCTCATAGTTTCGTCTTTCTTTTTCACAAACAAAACCGGTACACCTCAGGGAGAGAAACTCGGTCGTGTGAAGCATCTATCAGTCAATTCTTGTAAATGAGTCTTCAATTCTTTTAATTCTGTTGGTTCCATTCTATATGGAGCTATCGATATCAGAGTCGTCCCCGGCACTAACTCAATACCAAACTCTACCTCTTGGATCGGTGGAAAACTCGGTAATTCTTCAGGAAACACATCTGGATACTCGCACACAATTGGTACTGATCCAATCTTCTTTTCAATTACTTTAGAGTCAAGCACATAAGCAAAGTAAGCTTCACAACCCTTTCTCACATATTTCTGAGCTAACATCGAAGATATTAGTGCCAGTAAACCATTCAGATCATTAGACTCAATCCGAATAATCTCATCATTCTGGCATCGCAAATCAATAGTCTTCCATTTGCAGTTCACAATAGCATCGTGTAAGGTTAACCAATCTATACCCAGAATTATATCAAACTCGTCAAATGAAAACATCATCAAATCAACCGAAAAACATGAATCTCAAATCATTAACGAACAATTCTTGCACATTTTATCAACCAAAACACACCGGCCTAAGGGGTTCGATACTTTAATCACAAACTTAGTAGACTCTACAGGCAAAGTCTTACTGAATAATAAAGTGTTACATACATAAGAATGAGTCGAACCAGGATCAATCAATGCAACAACACTAGTATCATAGAGAGTGAAAGTACCAGTAATAACATCAGGGGATGAAGCCTATTCTTGAGCACGAATCGCATAAGCTCTTGCAGGTGCGCGAGCCTCAGTTCTAACAGTTGTGTCTTTAGTTCCTTTCTGACCGCTACTCACATTACCCGTGTTTCTGGGTGGTCTACCTCGAGCTGACATGTTACTCGGTCTCACACTCTGTACGGTATTTTGCTCCACTAACTCTGGGCACTCACAAATGAAATGATCCATCGATTCACATTTAAAATAGGCCTGATCATTCAATCTACAGCTACAAGGATGTCGTTTACCGCAGTGTTTGCACTTAGGTTGATTCGATCTGACATTACCAACACTAGCTACTGAGGTAGCTTTCGAACTTACAGGTGGTCTATCCCAATCACGTCTAGAATAACCCGCAGTAGTCTTTGAATGGATAAAAGCATCCCTGAATTTCTTTGATGCCGATTGAAATCTCTTACTCGATGATCTCTTACGGGAATCTCTGGCTTCGAAATCAGCTTTTCTTTTCTTTTTCTCGAGCTCTTCAGCTTTGCATGCTTGCTCAACAAGTACAACGAACTCTTTTATTTCAAGGAGGCCAACTAGTAGTTTAATGTCTTCATTTAACCTACCTTCGAATCTTTTACACATTATAGCTTCAGTCGATACACATTCTCAGGCATATCTACTAAGTCTCACAAATTTTCGTTCATATTCTGTCGCAGTCATGCGACCCAATTTTAACTCAAGAAATTCTTTGTGTTTTTGATTAATGAATCTCTGACTGATATATTTCTTCTAGAATTTAGTCTGAAAGAACTCCTAGGTGACCCGCTCTTTTAGAACTACCGATACTAGCGTATTCCACCAGTAATATGCGGTGTCCCGTAACAAAGATACAACACATTTTAGGCACTCGTCAAGGGTACAAGATAGCTCATCAAACACGCGGATAGTATTATCGAGCCATAATTCATCATAAGTGGTCTGAATTCTTCAGTCTCGTATTTTCTAATTTTATCAACCGGCGGCTTATTCAATCGCACCGAATCAGTAACTTGCTGCATTATAGGTATTTGAGGGGGAATCGATGGGGTAGGATGTTGTGGAACAGCCGGATTCGTTTGGATATATTGAGTAAACCAATCGTTTATCATTTGGTAAAAGGCTTGTTTAGCCTCTCCCTCTTGGTTACTCGAAGTCGATCGAGAATCAACCGACGCTGTCCCTTGAACAAGAGCAAGCGCATTACTTTCCACATCATCCGCTACGACTTGATCGAGATCCATTTACTATAAGAAAACACATTTCAATTGTCAGGAATCATCACACTATCGCAGTATAAAAATATGGCATGTATAGCTAGACTCACACGCGCTACGTTAATCCTAGAATCGACTAAGCCGTAGCTCTGATACCAATAAAATGTAGCACCCTAACCTGTATCCGTCACTTGATTAGAGTTACGAGGCATTACTCAACAATACACAACTTTCCAACAATTATGAATACATAATATTCTCATAAATAAAACAAATGGCTGTTTAAATAATGAACATACACTATTAATCACAAAACAAATTCAATTCATTTGCATATAATCATATTATTACTTAAACAAATTTGCGTCAAATCCATACAAAATTATATGCATCCAAAATATAAGCATGCATCCAAAATATAAGCATGAATCATGTACTCATCACATCAAATTTGAAACATTCAATCATAAAATATAAATATATATACATTGCCATTCACTTTATCCTCAATTCGGCTAACCATTTAAAACTATAAAAGCTAAACCTAAAACTTTCATTACTCATTTAACTAACATTGCTCGAATTAGCATAACATTGTATATTAACTTTGAGCACATTTTAAAGACAATTATACATCATTTATAAAATCAAAACATACATATTTTCTTATTATTAGCTTGTGCATATATATACATCAATTGAACCAATGCCATAAATCCATATAAAACATATCATCTTACACTTATTAAGACACATCAATATTACTCACATTTACAAATCAAATATTTATCAAATACATCATAAGCTTATATAACATGTTTATAACTTAATTAGTACATAACTACCTTAACCAGCATATGCGCAAGTTATAAATCAACAACCCATTATTCACCATTCGTTGACCAAACATGTAAACAACTTTGGTAATAATTCATAAGACCGAATATACATTAATACTATTTATTAAATACATACTAATTTATTTCATGAAAAATCAGCAACCAAAAGTAATCTCATAATTTGTACAAGATATAACCATTAAATCATTAGCCAAAATAAACCCTTGGACCACACGGGCGTGTGAGCCCTGCAGTTAGCAAATTTTTTTAAGTTTTTGTAAAAATTTCTTGAGTTTTTGGTTTAGTCCTAAACCACTTCCAATGCATGTTTTGGGCCTCGTAGGCTCATATTAGGGACTTAATGATCGATTATGAATGATTTTAATTTGGACGCAAAATTTATGACTCAGAATTGTGTGAATGCTTGTGTTGTAAGTCCGGTAATGTCTCGTATCTTGCTCTGGCGCTGAATACGGGTAATGGGTGTTACATTTAGTGGTATTAGAGCTATGGTTTAGTCGATTCTCAGATAACCTAGTGTGTGTAAGAGCCTAGCTATACAGGCCATATATAAATTGTGATAGTGTGACGACTCTTGACAATTTAAATTGTGTTTTCATTTAGTAAATGGATCTCGACTGAGCTAATTCTGATGGTATTGGAAATGATACTCAAGTATCTAAGTAAAGATATGTTTATGATGAGTTGAAACTCATAAAGGTATGGATAAGAGTTCATAATATTGTGTTGATGATAAATATCATGTTATATGTGTATACATATGATAGTCAAATTTAGAGGCTTTACAATCTTCACCCCTTACCAATATAGTATGCTACAATGAAATCCACAAGATTTAGATTTAATAAGCTCGCAAGTGTGAAACCAACGTGTTCAGTGGTCGAATAATTAATAATGCGGTCAGAGCTGAGAATGGGCTATCGAGTAAGGACAGATCTAAAAGGGATATCAGGTTTTTTTAGAAGATCATTCAGATTTCATATTGTTGCTTTTAAAGAAGAAATTAATCTCGACTAATCAACTTATTAAGGTATGATGTCTACAGAATGTGTTAACTGAAACTTCTGCTGAATTGATTTTCGTTAGTAAATGGAACAATGTGGAAGTAGGGATGACTGTAATAATCAGTGGAATGATATTTGAGTCGTAAAAATATTTGAGTACAATAGTTATAGTTGAATAGATTATGACGATCTCTTCTGGGTATTCTATGTGTTCATTTATATTCAAAGGTATACGTAACCGTTCGTTTTTAGATGAAATTCCTATCGTATGAGAATGTTACCTAACTATAATGTTAGATGAAAGCACTGTTGGCCTGGTTGGTTTATGATCAGTATTTCTTTATCTTTCTTTGGGATTCTATCCTAATACGTCTGGTGTAAAAGTTGACGGTGATATTTATATGAGGCTATTATTATGTTTTTAGTGGTTGATGTTTTATATATATATGGAAAATATATTCTCTGCCACAACTAATTTCTATGCGTATGAACAGTGTTTTTCTCCTGGTTTTCTCCGAGGAATCATTAATATCTTTATTATTCAATATGGGTTGAGTTCTTAAAAATTCAGTATGGTCTCACATCTTAGATTTCATTATCTCAGTTTTCTTATCATTCTTACTGTTTAATTTATCAAACATAGCTTATATGTAAAGGTACTCAGTGATCGAAAATAATTATATTTATTATGGTTATAGTTTCTAGTTTGATCATGGGAGCATGGTGATGCTGATATCAGGTTTTTCTAATTTCTGTGAAAGGGATTGAAGTTGGCAAAAGTATAGACGGTGGAAGCTCAAAGTTCAAATTTGTACAATGGTTTCCTTTTCTCGGGTAAGCTTGATTAAGGTCAATGAGTTAAATCAGAATATTATATTTCGTTGAGCTAATGCAGTCTGTAAAGATCTTTGAGTAGCATGTTAAAGGAATTATGAAGGATTGTATGTTGAGTTGCTCTAACAACATGAAGAAGAGATTACTTTAGAATATTATTGTTTGATATTTGAGATCGACTCAATTGTTTCGAATAGAGTGGTTATTTAGTTGAAAAGTATTTTGAGTTATATGCATTTAAGTTTATCTTCAAGTATGGAATAAATTTCGTACATTCATGGGTAAATAGATGAATAGTTTGAATGAAGAATTCATATTCTAGGAGACAGAAACATAAGTCTGTTAGGTTATTTCTAATTAAAAGACGTTATTATGAGTTAAAGTTGTTCTGATTAATGAAGTTATCACATTTGTGAAGTTTGAATGGTCTGATACATGTTAGTAAAGTTTTAAACAGCGAAAGCATTGTTAACCGAAGCACTAGTTCTGGTTCAGCCTGAATCAGGTAAAGAATTCATGATTTTCAGCAATGCATCATTGAACAGATTGGGATATGTTTTAGTACAAGATTGTAAAGTAGTAGTTTATGTTTCCAAATGGTTAAAGACATATTAAAAGAATTATCCGACACACAACTTAGAGTGGGCCGCTATTGTGTTTGCATTGAGAATCTAGCGACATCTTTTGTTCGGTGAAATGTGTCACATGATTAATGATCATAATAGTTTAAAATATCTGATGTCACAGAGAGATCTGAATCTAAAACAGTTGAGATACCGCGAACTATTGAAAGATTGTGAATAGTTATTGATTAACCTTTGGGAAAAGCAAATATAGTTGCAAAGGCTTGAGTGGAAAATTTTGTTTACCTTGTGAACGAGAGTTACACGATTGATCTTGTTTGATGATAGCTAGATCCTAGTGAGTTAAAAGCTAAATTGATGTTTTCATTGCAAATCTAAGAAGCTCAGAAATGTGATAAGGAATTGCAAGCTAAACGAGTACAGTGTGAGTCGACTTTTAATTCTAAATGTCAGGTCAAACTTGATGGCTGTTTATTATTCCAAGATAGAAATTGTGTATCGAAGAATCTAGAACTTATACGGAAAATTTTTGCACAAAGCTCACAAAGGTAGCTTTTTTGTTCATTTAGGGAAAATAAAATGTACAGTGATTTGAGACAAATGTATTAATAGTCGGGTATGAAACGTGAGATTTCTGACTTGATATCCAGATGTTTGATTTGTCAACAGATTAAAACCAAAAATCAAGTACCTTTAGAATTGTTACATCTAGTGATGATGTTGGAACAGAAATGAGATATAAGTTCCTGAAATTGTCAAGCTATTTGGAATGTCAGTATTTAATATGTTTGTTAGAAATCTACAGTTTACGATTCACTTCTTGATTCCGGAATAAATGATAAGAAGTTTTGGGTAAGCAGTTACAAATCTTTGACACCGCATTTTACTCTCCGACTGATGGTCAGTATGAGTGTGTTATCCAGATTCTTGAAGATATGTTTTGATGTTGTAATTTAAAATTTGAAGGCAAACGGAAAAGAAGTAATTGCGGTTAGTCAAAACTGCATGTCTCAATAGTTTTCAGCTAAGTATTAAAGTAGCACAATATGAGATGTATAGCTACAAATGTAAAATTGCATATTATTAGATTAAGTTTGATAAGAAAGGCTACATGGAGTTGCTATGATTCGTGAAATAGAATAAAATTTAAAAGAGATCCAAGATAGGTTTGCAGCAGCCTTTGATTGTTAGAGATTTTATGTGAATTTTAAGTGGAAATAAATAGAGTTTCAAAATGGTAACAACGTGCTTCTGAAAAATTTGCCATAGAATAAAGTTTTTCGACGTGGTCGTAAAGGAAAGTTGAATCCACGATTCATCGGGCCATACGAGATTATAGAGAAATTTGGGCCAGCAACTCATCAATTTGAATTACCGTTAAAACTTGAGAAGATTTATATGTGTTTCATGTGTTATGTCACGATGGTATTGGTCGGATCCTCCACGTAAAATTTCTCAGAAAACGTTGAGATTTATTCGACATGTTAGATAATGAAGAACCAATCCGAATTATGACACGTGAGATTAAAGAGTTAATGAACAAAATCATAGCCTTAGAAGAGATTCTATGGAATTGACATGAGATAGAGGAAACTATGATAAAATAGTACCCAAACCACTTTTTCGGTAAGATTTTCGGGGATGAAAATCTCTAAAGGGAGAGAGTTATAACAGCCCAATTTTAAGCCTAGTTGGAACAGTGGTTTCAGGACCATAAAATCCAATGCAGTAAAATTTATTATTATTATATTTTTATGGTCTACAGTTTTATGGAATGATTTCGTGAAAATTTCATTTAAAAATTTTGACGTTTGGGCACTCAATTTAGTTAAAGGGACTAAATTGAAAAAGTGCAAATTTTGAGTTCTATATGTCAAAGGTGTCCAATTGCTATGAGATCTTAAATTAGAGGTCCTTAAATGTTATTTAGACCATTATACTTCATAATGGACAAAAATGGATATGGTTAGGTGAAATTTTGAAGTTTTTCATTAAAGGCATTTTAGTCATTTGGTTAATAAAGACAAAATAAAACAAATAAAAGATGTTCATATTTCTATTTTCATCCCCCCATGGCCGAATGTCCCAAAGGAAACAATAGCCAGGGTTTGCCACGCTTCCAAGCTCGATTGTAAGTCTGTTCTTGCCCCGTTTTTCATGATTTTTATGTTTTTGAAGTTGTCTCAACCTAATCTAACCTTTCCAAGGACAAATTTGAAGAGGGATTAAAGTCTAAAATTTTACCATGTTGAACATGTGTGTATTTTGATGTTTGATGATAGAAAATGCATGTTTGTTGTTTGTTAAATGACTTTTGTCAAGTGATTTTCGATAAAAATGTCAAAAGTACTTATTTGTAAAAGTCTATAAAATGTGTGTAAAAATGGGAATAAATGAAAAATGTGGGCTGTTATGAGCATGAAATAGGTTCGGCTAGGCTTGGGTTGGAAGAAATTGGATATATTTCATTTTACGAGCCTAAGGACTAAACTGTAAAATGTTATAAGTTTAGGGGCAAAAATGTAATTTTTCCATAATGTGACTTTTGGGCTGAAATGAATAATGTAATGATTAAATAAGATGAATTTGGCATTACAGATAAAGAAAAATGAAGTTCGGGTCTAGATCGGGGAAAAACCAAAGTGTTTGACAATTAGGTCCATTGTCACTATTTTTGTACCGAGGTAAGTTCGTATGTTAATAATGCAATGTTATAATTGTATTTATAATGTTTTGTTATTGCATGAATTGTATGATTGACTCTATGGATGTAATTAACGAAGTTTCGACAAGCGAGTAAATCCCGGTTGAACCTTAGGAATATATTAGGGTACAAGTGACATGTCACTAGGAACCCATGTGAATATGTAATTATGTTATTTATGTGTCCCAAGTGCTGGTCCTGTACGTACTACCGGTGGCTGAGTATACCGGCATATGTTGCGGATACCTGACAGCTTGTGTGAGTAGCACTGCGTAGCTACGTATCAACTGACAGCTTGTGTGAGCAGGCCTGAGAATAGCTCAAGGGCGAGCCTATATGTGTTATGAGATTTGTGGTAGCATTGGCTACTTATGTGGCACTTATGTGCAAGAATTTCGTGTATGCGATAGTATTCCAAGTTGTTCAATGGGTATGTCAACGATAAGAAAGTATGTGATTATGTTACGAGTTGGTACAAGTATGTACGAAAAACTCAATAGAAATGGATTCGATATATGATGAACTATTGGTAAGAATGTGATTGAGTAAGTTGTGCTTATGAAGCTTAAATGACAATTATGTTAAATATATTTTAAGTTATTTATATGACTAATGTATGAATAATGTTTTGTATTATTTACATATGGACTTACTAAGCTATATAGCTTACTCTCCTTTCTTTCCCTTATCTTATAGTGTTACCAAGCTAGCTCATAATCGGAGATCGTCGGAGATTTGGATCACACTATCAAACCCTCCCATTTTGGGTATTGATGATCTTAGTATTTTGAAAGTATGGCAAGTATAGAGACTTAGTCATTTTGTTATATGTGTCATTATGATTATAGCCAATGTGTTGGATTGTAATTGTCAAAGGCTTGTTTGGATATTTGGCCATGTAGATTGGCTTATTTGGGCTAACATGGTTGTAAGCCTAAGTATATTTATATGTGTGCCAATGTCCTTGGTGATATGGTCTTGGTATGCTTGGTGAATGATGGAAGTGTGATTTATGACATGAATGTGGTATGTTTGACAATGTGGTCTATTGAAGAGTTGATAAAGTGGTGTACAATTAGGTATTTTGAAAGTAGCCAGTTGTGGCTTAATAAATGTTGTGAGTATGATAGATGTTGATATTGTGTTGGCATGTGTTGGTCATAGTTGTTGATGTTTTGGTTGCCTAAGTATGTTATGTTTTGTGCCTTTGTATGTTATGTTTTGTGCCTTTGAATTGGGATAAGTGTATGCGTGAATAAGGATGACAAATGGCTTGGTGGCAAATGTGTTTCAACCGTGTGTCCCTTGCACCTAAATTTTGAGAAACAGAATGTCTAGAATCGAGCACACGGGCAGAGACACGGGTGTGTGCCTCAACCGTGTGTGCTACACGGGCGTGTGCCACTGTAACATCCTGGAAAGGGCCTATGCATTTTCGGTTTAATTGTACGAAGTGACATGTTTTATGTACTAAGAATAAATTTTGAATATTTTTGGAAACCCGGAAATGAATGAAAATGATTTGGAAACCTGAAAATGTATGGAAATGATCTGGAAATGAACATTTTTGGAAACCTAAAAATGTATGGACATGATTTAGAAATGATTCAAAAGAGGAAAGTGAACATTTCTGGAAACTTGGAAATGTAAGGAAATGTCAAGTTTACAGAGCCGAACGAAAATTTTTGGAAACTTAGAAATGACTTAGAAATGTCGAGTTTTAAAGTTTAAAAGAGGAAATTAAGGCAAGGTGGCCTTAAAAGAAAAAGTTGGTGAAATTTGACACACAAATAGGCTTGGAAAAGTGGCCTGAAGATGCCACTTAGGGTCTCTGGAAATGGCGCCACATGCAAGGTGTTGGGCCTGAGTTCGAGTCACTTGGGAAGCAAATAAAGGAAGTTTTATTTTTGCTTCCAGAAGCCTGAGGTGGACGGCACAAGCCTTCCAGAAAGGAAGAGTTTTATTTTCATAAATATTCGATTAATAAGGTGATAAATAAGGGATTTAATTTGGATTATTTTTGAAGAGATAATAAAGGATTATTCTCTAATTATTTTAAATTAAGGAGATAAACTTATCAATAAAGAAGAATGATGGCCAAGTAAGGGATTACGAGTAGTAGTTTCAAGCTATAAAAGGAAGAAAATAGGGCTACTCATCAATTTTTCTTCCTCCTCTTCTCTCTGCCGAATTTCTGAGTGCTCTCTTCTCTTCTCTTCTCTTTTTCTTTTGTCAAGTCGAATCTATAGTCCACCATTGTCAAAATTCTCAAGTTTTCTTTTCTTCCTATTTCTTCTTACCAATCCATTCAAAAGCCGAATCTTGGAAGGGCTTCAAGCATAGGTGCTATTGATTTCTTCAAAGGTAAGAACAAGTTTGATTTTCATTCTTTTCTTTTAGATTAGCCGAGAGATAATCTAACCCCATACATATTATGGTTGCCGAATATGGAAGGATCTTTCGGGATTATCAGAGTAGTCGACTAAAAGGAGGAGTATTCGGGATTTCTAAGATTAAGGTAAGACATGTGAGTATTCGGCCAAAGGCCTTGATTTATGTTTCGATGATTAAGATTAAGTCTAACGTAAGGTTTTAGGGATTTCGACATTCCTAGGGAAACAAGGAACAGTTTCGGGATTTGTTTGTGTTTCAATCGGCAACAAGGTAAGAATACTAATCCTACTAGGATTTGAAATTTTGGCCGAATGGCTTTTTATTAAGGTAATAAGTGATAAATCAATGTAGGGATTAAGGATCTAAGCATTAGATCAAGCTTTTCAGGATCTCAAGGAAATTTTAAGCGAATCAGGTGTGTACCCCACACTACTTCATAATACATTTTATGGCATGTTTAATTAAAATATGTGACATTAAGAATATGAAAGTGGCTAAGGTATCATGTTATGGTACTAAGTACTCAGGTACGTTTCCTACTCCTACTAGGAATATGAAAAATGTTATTAGTAACATGAGAATATGATAAGAATGTGAACTCTGGCATATTTATGCATATTATTATTATATGGGGCATATGGGTTTGTTTGAAAAGGGAAATGAATGTGGTGACCTAAGACCACGAACACGGTGACCTAAGACCGTGATATTTGAAAGTGGTGACCTAGGACCACAGTAATCTGAAAGTGGTGACCTAAGACCATAGTAATCTGAACGTGGTGATCTAAGACCACGTATGCGGTGACCTAAGACCGTAATTTGGTGTGTAGCGGAAGAAGGGTCGACTTAGTAGTCCCCACGGTGTGACTGGCAGGTACGGGGGTGTGTAGCGGATGGACAATTGGGTTTGGGTTTGGGAATGCATCATAACTTGTATTCATTGTTCTGAATTTGTAACTCTTGTATGCCTAATTCTATTATGATTTAGTGTCGTGTACACATTGAGTCTGTTTGACTCACCCCGTTGTGGGACCATGTTTCAGGTGATGAGCAGTGATGGACCGGGACGGCAGAACTTGTGGTGGCCATGCTCAACATGAAGTCTTTATTTTTATGGAACTATTAGTTTTTTTTAAGTACTTGAATTATTTGGAAATTATTTGTTGTAATAAGGCCATAAGGCCATAGTTGAATCATTTTACATTTATTATTATTTATTATGTTTAGGAGCCTTATTTATTAAAGTTTAAGTAAAAATTTCTTTAAACTAAATCCTAATTGTTTTATCACTTAATATTAAAAAGGGGTTTCCAAAAATAAAATCGAGTCTGTTTCAACACAAGCCCAACCCAAACAATATTTTTTTTTTAATTGCACAAGTTTTCTCTAAGTAACAAAAGAATTTGAAACCAGTTTTCTTGAGGAACATACCAAATCTGGTCAAAGCTCGTGGGCCGGGTTTGGGGTGTTTCAGCCACGGCCGTGTAGTGCAAGTCAGAGAGCACCCTAAATCGAACACGATCTGAAGCACGGGCGTGTCCTAGGGTCACATCGGCGTGTGAGCCCTGCGGCTAGCAAAAATTTTCTAAGTTTTTGTAAAACTTTCCTGAATTCTCAATTTAGTCCCGAACCACTTTCAATGCATGTTCTGGGCCTTGTTGGCTCGTATTGGGGACTTTATGATCGATTATGATTAATTTGGACGCAAACTTTATGACTCGGAATTGTGTGAATGCTTGTGTTGTAAGTCTGGTAATGCCTCATACCATGTTCTGGCAATGAATACGGGTAAGGGGTGTTATAGTTACAAAATATTATAAAAGTATTTTCCTTTCACAATCAAAATTTATTTTATTATAAGATTATATTTTATAATAAATAATATATTTTATAGACTTAATAATAATCGATATCTAATTAAAGCATAATTTAAAGTTACATATATTATATAAATGAGTGGATAGTGATCCAATTGAATTGGAAGGGATAAATGAAATTAAGTAAGATATAAATAAATACTTATGTATATATTATGAAAATATTTATATTTTATACCATAAAATATTTATTATTAAATATTTATAAATTGCGATGAATATTTACTATTAAAATGTTAATATAATTTTAATAAAATATTAATGATATTACTTAAAATTTGAAATTGTTATTAATGTTAAACTTTATTATTAAAATAAAATTACGATATTAAATAATTTTATTAGAATAATAAATTATATAAATTATTTATTATTTGATTAAATATAAATATATTTTTTTTAATAATGTTGAAAATTATCTTATTTGAGGATAATATTTTAAAATTAAAATTTTATTATTAATATAATAATAATTGACTTTAATCATGTTAGTTTTTATATAAAAATCAATTTACTCATAAGGAATCATTTTTGAGGAAAAAAATTTAAGTTTTTCAAAAGTGAAGTTATTTTCTTCATTGACTAAATTATTTTTCAAACAATAAATAAAAGAAAATGTAGAAAAAAAAATTATAATACACTTTAATGGTCATATTTTCATGTCGAAACTCATGCTGGACAATAAATTTAGATAAACGTTGTGTTTTAGTTAGTTCTATCTAAACTCGTATTAAGTCAAACAATAAATGTTCCAACAAAGTTTCTTCTATTGGAAAAAATCTAAGGATATTTTGAAAACACACAAGTCATTGAAAGATGATATCCTATACCAATATTTTGCACCAAATATAATTTTCTTTTTTCTCAATCTTATTATAGGATTAGATTTTATATTTTTTTTAATACAATGTTTAGAACTATCTATAGTCTTTATCCAACACATAAATAAGAGAATAATACACTTCAACATACTCGAACCCACGTCATCTTATATTGACAATAATTCTCAATCAAGTTAAAACTTAATCGATAATATAAATATTAAATACGTTAAAAGAAAATGTAGTGATATAAACCTAAATCATGAGAAAGCATCTCCAAAGAGGAATCAAACAAAAGAACTTTCTGGTAATTTATAGAAGAAGACAAATAATCAATTGCAGACAACAATAATTGAATATACTCTATTGTTTAAAAAGATGAATTGCCGAAAGAAATATATATATACTGAAATTATTTTCATAATCAGCATCCATGGGGAATGAAAATATTTTCTCCATTATTCATTCAAACATGCACTATATTCTGTTTAATAATTTAATCTCGTTACTCGTCATTGTGCTGCATCAGATGCCTGAAAGATGACGAAAAAATAGAGGAATTTTTTCCGAATATAAATTCGAATAACATAATTTTGAATTGGAGTAACATACTTGAATTGCTTTCTCTGCAAATATTGAATTAAAATACTTTATAACATTGGGTCAGGTGGTCAGTTGTACATTAACAGGTTTCTTCGTTGAAGTTTCGATTATTGTAGTTAAAATATCACATCGTACGTACTACCACTAATCAAACTAGTTAGATAACCGCATTCATAGTTATCCCTACTTTTTGCTTGAATTTTGCTACTTATTTATATATAAATATTATAATTATGCATAAAATAAACATATTTTAACTGACATCAAATCCCTAAAATCAATCGAAATCTCTTTAAATGCTCACAGAAATATCTCATAATCCTTGTAGGGCTGCCGGTCTAATAAATAAACAAATGGACAACACATATCATATCAATTCATCAAAACTTAATTATCTTCCTTTTTTTCTTAATTTTAAAATTCATTGAAATGAAAATTTGTCTTAATGCCTTTTTTTCTTTACTTTTAAAAATAATAATAATAAAAAACTTCTTTAAAGATCATATTATTCGGAATTCAAAAAGTAATAAGAAAACATTAGGTTTAGCTAGAGATGGAGGTCCAGGGGCTTCCAAGAAAAAGAAAAGAGGCTGGGAGAGAGGGGATTTAGAGATATGGATCTTGTTAAAATATTTGAGATCAGAAGAATCAAATTCCACATTCGTAAAGAAAGATCTTGAAACCTTTGCATTAGACTAGTAAAAAACAAGTTGAAAGGATGGACTTACGCATTAAACCTAAATGGATAGTGTAATTTATGTGTAATTTATATTTGAGGCTTTTTGTTCCTAGACTTCTTTTTTACTAGATTTTTTAAAGTCCAACAAAAAGTAAACTTCTTAACCAATAGCATATATATTTAGTCAAGTTAAAATAGCATATTTGATTAAATTTATTTTTAATCAAGTCCAAATTCATTAAATCAATTTCAAACAATTTTTAGTAAATTCAGTTCACTTACCTTTGTTATTTTTAGTTAGTAAAACTTATATAAATACCATACATGACTGCACTTCAAACTCATTCAATTTGTGAATTGTTTACCTTCTCTTCCAAACGCTCTTCGCTTTCTCATTTTTCACAAAGTTTTCTTCTCCAATTTTAGCTAAGTGTTTAACTAGTTTATTCTTCCTTGTTCCCTATTATCCTTCAGTTAACAGTAAAGCTTGTTGGATCTTCGAGATATGTTATATGTTGAAATATTCTTAAGGACAATGTCCAACACGCCTCAAGCTATGAACTTTTGTTCTTTATTCTTTAAATTTATGAGCATTTGCCAACAATCATAATGATATTCCATGCTTGGATATTGTTTGCATTGTCAATGCTCATGTTCATTGTTGTCATTATTGTTATGATGCTACGGTTGTCATACTTCCATAACGGTACCATGTGTCTCCTTTTATTGTCATCTTGTTGCACATATTGTACCAGCCAGATTTAGGGGCTAGTCGGAACAGTGATCTCGGGATCACTAATCCGAGGTTAGGGAAAATTATTTTCATGTTATTTTATGTGTTAGAGCATGATTTCAGAAGTACATGAAAATTTTGGTACTTTAATTTTAGCGATTTCTTGCTTAATCGCGAAAAAAGACTAAATCGCATAAAGTGTGAAAGTTCCATTTTATAAGCTAAAGGTGCCAAATAGCCTTAGAATGTAAATTGTAGGACTTTAAAGGGCAATTAGACCCCTTGGTATAGGGTGGCCGGCCATAGGAGACAAAATTGTCAAAGTTGGTGAGTTTGGTGACTAAAATTGATAGTTTAGTATTAAAATAAAGAAAAGATGATATCCATTTTTTACTCATCTTCCTCCACCGAAATTTTCAGCAAACAAGGGTTTTTAGAACTCAAAAATTTTAGCAAGCTCTTCTCCATTCTAGTAAGTGATTTTAATGGTTTTTCTTGAAGATAGTTGTACTTTTGAGACCCCTAAAGCTTAAGCTTTCTAAAGAGGGGACTATCTTGCATTATGGTGAAGAGTTTAAAGATTTTTCATGATAGCTTTCATTGTTATTTGCTGCATTTTTATGGAAGAAAATGAGTTTTAGTTGTTAGATGAACAACTTTTGTGAAGGGTGTTGCCATAAAAACACCTAATTGGACCTTGTTGTAAAGATTATAAAGTTTGTAATAAATGTGTGAAATGTTAGTTTTTGATGATAGCCATAAGAGAATGAAATGTTCACCTAGGCTTGTTAAAGGTAGAAATATGATTTGAAATTGATTTCCGAGCCTAGGGGTAATATGGTCAATTTGCCAAAGTCTAAGGGCAAAATAGTAATTTTCCCAAAGCATGATTGTTAAAATACTTTAATTAATTTGATGATTAGAATAAGCTAATTTTCTATTATAGAGCAAGAAGAAATGAGAATTCACCTCGATCGGGGAAAGAACAAAGTCTCGGATTAGATCGACGGTTTAACTCATTTTGGAAATCGAGGTAAGTTTGTATGTGATAGATTCAACATCTATGTTAGCATGTTTGAGAATGCTTGGTATTATACTAATGCATGATGCTCTACTAAATTGAGTAGTTGATGTTGAATGAGATGTTGAAGTCCTAGTGGACTATGATGAAATTGAAAATGCGACCATCGAGATATGAAATGAATAAGATCCCGTATAAGACTATGTCCAGGACATGGCCTCGGCATCGAGTTGAGATCTAGTATAAGACCATATCCAAGATATGGCTTCTGTAATGAATATGAAGATCGTATAAGACCATATTCGAGATATGGCTTCAATACTTGATGTGAGATTTCATATAAGACCATATCTAGGATATGGCATCAACATTCAAAGGTAACTTCATGTAAGACCACCTTTGGGATATGGCATTGACCTCGTACTTATATTAGTGACGATATTATGCGTCTTTAAGTATCCCTAGTAATTAATGGGATAATTAGACGAGTTTGGAAGTAGAAATGAGATTAGTACTAAAGTCATGTGAAAGAGTGAATACAGGTACTCGTGAATGAGTCACGAAGAAACGATTATGATATGTGGCATAGTATGTACTAAATACGGGCAAGCGTGAGTAAGTATGGCAAGGAACCTATGATTTTTGTATGGTTAGTTAATGACATGGATGGTTTATATTATGAGTTGCTATCTATTTCCATGCAAATTTACTAAGTTTTATGCTTACCCCTTTTCATTGCTCTTTTCCCTTGTAATATTACCAAGATAACTCGAGGAACGTGGAACGTAGGAGTCTGGAAATTACACTATCGACATCACTTTGGTATAACAATTTAGACTTATTTTCAGTGTGGCATGTATAGGACTTGGGTATTTTTGTTAGGTCGTAATTGTTAGCCAAAGTGTTGGCTATGTATGTTATTAAAGTCATTTTTGTAAATGGTCATTGAAATTGGGCCCATACTTGATATATATATTTTATGATAATGAATTATGAAGTTTATGCTTGTATATTGAGTTCTTGGATGCGCCTTTGGGTTATGAGTTGTGTTGATATGAGTTGGAATAAGTATGTGTACAATGCAGGGTGGCATTTGGCTTAGAATTGAGCCTTTTTAATATCCACACGGGTAGACACAAGGACGTGTGTCTAGACCGTGTGTGACACACGGTTAGCCCTATGGGCGTGTGGATCAACCATTTGCCCCCTTGCATGCTAGAATTGCAAGTTAGTATGCCCTATAGTAAACACACGGTCAGATACACGACCGTGTGTCTCAGCCGTGTGGGAGGCACCACCTAGGACATGGGCGTGTGCCCAGGCCGTGTGAAGTCTGCACATTAAATGTGGAATTTAATTCGACACACGGCCTAAGGACACGGGTGTGTGCCTTGACCCTGTGGCCATAGTGAAGTGATGATGTCATAAATAGAATGCCAAGGTTTTGGCACACAGGCTGAGACACGGGAGTGTCAAGGTTGTGTGAGGGACACGGGCCAGGGACACGGGCGTGTGTCTGGCCATGTGAATTAAGTCAGTGTCGACCATGGGTGGAAGACACGGGTGTAAGAGTATGCCCAAAGATCAATCATGAGATGGTTGTAATAACATACTTAATTTGCCATGTTTATTAATATAAAGCGTTGTCATTATTATTTCAGTTTTTCTTTCTGTATGTATAAATAAACAGTTTTATAATAATGTCCTGAGAATAATATGATTATTCTTAAAAGATCCTTAGTCGAGTATTATTGTTGACTAGGACAACAATAATGCATTAAGACTAACATGTAGTTGATTGATGATAAAGAGTTGTCATTGATATGGAGTGTCAAAATTAATGCATGAATATGTGTGTTAGAGAACAACATATTGGATTGACCCGCTATGAGTATGTTTCTTGGATTATTATGTAATTGCCACAACATTACTCATAGTGATTAATATGTACATGATCTTCAGACTTGAGATCATTATTATCCCAGCATCGTGAGTTGTATATTTTGATACAGTCAAACATACACTGTAACAGGTTGTTCTATAAAGGCTGATGTTGACTATACCACAATCTATGTAGAGGGATATGGTTGATCAATAAAAGATAAGTCCCTCCTACATAATAGGAGTAATATCTTAGGCCACTTGATTGAGTGAGACTAGAAATGCATGGCCATGCTCAAATAAGTTGATATGAGATGTCATACTAATTTGTATATCATAGTCTACTCAAGATATCAATAAACATGGGATGGACTATGCAAGTGTGACTATCCCATGACTTGTATCCGTTCCAGAGATAAAGGACTTAAGGATTAATGCATGAAAGGTTAATCACGAATGGTTATGTCGAATCATGACTTCTTGTAACTTAGGTAGCAATGATGCATTGCTAGATGCCACTCATTGTCTGTGACAATAGAATCGTTCTAGTATTACTGCTAACGTTGCAAGAACCTACAGGGTCACACCCTATGGTTGAAATGAACGGAATAAAATATAATTGGTATTGTGTTTGGTTGTCACATGAATTAAATTAATTAAAGAATTAATTTAATTGGGCAATCAAATATTGAACATATTATATGTACAAGGATGTTGTACACATAATGATAACATAATTTTATTAATATATGAATTTGATTCATATATAAATTTAAATAAATATAGTTTACCGAAATCCTTATTATAATTAATGTAATTATAGTTTTCAAATATAATTAATGTAATTATAATTTTCGGTTAAAAACTTTATTGTATTTATTTAATCTTGTAATACATTCAAGAGATACTAATTATAAAAGGCCCAATTAAGAGGATACCTATTATAAAAGGCCTAATGAGAAAGGCACCCATTATAAAAGGTATTAAAAGGAGACAAAGCTGAAAATGAAAAACCCTAAGTGATTGCTTGTTAGGTCTAGCAGCCGTCAAGCAAATAAACCTCCAAAATAGTTTTGGAGATTTCTTTCGTTCATAGTCAAACCGGGTGGATCACGTAGAGGCCGACATCGGAAAAGGTTGTGGCTTGATTCGACAGTAGATCAAAACTCTTGTTGCCAAGGCGTCGCTGTCTATTCATATTGAAGTTTTGGTAATTTCGAAACCTTTATTTCACCCCGATTCATTCCTTACACATGGATTCCTGATTTGGATCGTCGGATCTAATTTTATTCTGCTGCGCCATGGGGTTCCGGCATACCAACAGTGGTATCAGAGCCACTTGTGTGATACGAACTCGGGTTTAAATACCTTGGTGATGCAATTGTTTGAGATTCATGTTTTGATCTTATTGTATTTTTGATTGTTTAAATTGTTTAAGCATAACCTGATAACTGTTCCTTTTGGTACTTGATTAAATGTTAATCATGGTGTTGTGGCCTACTTGATTTTATGTTATTACTGTTAACTATTAACAAATCTGTAATAATGCGATCGTGGTATTTATAGTTTCCAGTAAGTGTTAATCGCTGCTAGTGGAACAAGGGTTGCTCGATATGAAACCTCAAGGATTAAAATCCTAAAAACACGATTCTGTTGATAAAAGTTATCAAATCGTGAGGTTTCATTTGACTAGGGTATGCGATTAAATGCAGTGCAGGGCTCGCCCCACTTTCCCTTCTCCCCACTTCCTCCGACCTCCTCGCACCCTCATGAAAAGTTTTGTTAATAAAAGAAATTTATAAACTTGATAGGCCACAAAAGGTTGAAAGGATATTTTATAATTCACCTTAAAAAAAATATTGAATTATGTATGCTATTTTTGACATGCACGGTGTTTGAAATGCATAGTTATAGCCCAATGACCCATTCGATAAAAGGTTGTATTTTTTTTTAAATACGGCCTGCGTGTCGTGCCTTACTACTATTCTCTTGTATTTCTCTTCTCATCTTATTCCTTCGTATGTAAAACGAGTTTCTGCATATTGTAATTTGCAAGAGTTGCTGTGGGCCAAACGAGAAGGAAGGTGGGACAACGATTGAGAATGATAGCTTGTGAAATGGCTTACACTTTTAGGTTTCTTTTTGGTTTTCCCATTGTCTTGGGTTGAACCACCTTAGTTTATGGGCTATAACTATTGCATTTATTTAGTGCTTTATTTATTCATGTATGAGATGCTATGGATGTCTAAAGCATGCCAATTATATATATTAAAACTTGAAGATAATAAACCCTATTAATTGATGAGATCGATTAGAAGACTAAATGGGCTAAAGTAGACCATAATTGGTGAGATGCAACAACCTTAATAAAATCCCTCTATTAAAATATTAAGTCAGCATGGCCTTCCAATTTTACCCTCGTTAAGGCCCCGATCAATACTATGTAGGTTCTGCCAAAGCGAAGTACTAGTATTTATCTTGGTTAAACGCGAAGAATAAACAAGTGATATTCGCTGGTTAAAAAATTGGTTAATGACTTAACTAGGTTACTCTAATAGGATTAGAAACCTAGAGGCAAGTAAATTGGATAAATCATAAGATGATTAGAACAAGAGTTGTTCACCAAATATTAGGAGTTACATATGATGTAATTAGCAAATGTTGCTTACCTAAGTAACCATAATCTTAAGAGTAAAGCCAAAGCTGACTTAAGAGGTGATGAAATATGGATCCTTAACCTACTAGAAATACTTTTGAGAAAGGTTTTCCGAAATTAATATACGAGGGTTATTAATTTTGAAATAAAATAGTGGGAATATCATTTAATAAAGTCTTTTTAATGATTGATATAAAATTGGTAAATTTACTCACATGCATATTTAATTGTTGTAGATATATTATGGTCGCAAACACTAGCACACTCTCATTGCGATCGGTCCTTGAGAAGGACAAATTGAATGGTTTGAATTTTCTTGATTGGTTCCAGTAACTTGAGGATTGTCCTTAAACAAGAACGGAAATTATATGTCATTGAACAACCACTTCCTAATGAACCACCCGCTAATGCCTCGAGGACTGATAGAGATGCTTACAAGAAGTATCTCGATGACATGATAGATGTTGGATGTCTTATGCTTGCCACTATGAATCTCGAACTTCGAAGCAACATGAAGACACAGTTTGCTTATGATATGATCGAGCACTGAAAGAACTTTATCGGGGCAAGCACGCAGCAGAGAGAGGTTTGATATCTCTAAGGCCTTATTCCAATGTAAGTTGGCTGAAGGAAGCCCAGTAGGACCTCATGTCCTTAAGATGATCGGCTATATTGAAAGCCTATCTAAGCTTGGGTTTCCATTGAGCCAAGAGTTGGCCACCGATGTTATTTTACAATCGTTGCGGGATAGCTACACCCGCTTTGTCCTCAATTTCAATATGAATGAACTTGACAAGACTCTACCACAATTGCTCAGTATGTTACGAACTGCTGAAGGCAACTTGAAAAAGGTTGGACCCAAGCCCTTACTGATGGTCCGTAATAACAAGGGCAAGGGAAAGGCCAAAGTTCAAACAAAGCCTAAGGGCAAAGGTAAGCCTAAATTTGGAAAAGAAAAGGCTGCACTGAAACCTAAAGGTGGGGTGTCTAAGGAAGGAAACTGTTTTCATTGTGGTGTGACTGGACATTGGAAACGGAATCGCCTGCTATCTTGAAGAAGTCAAGAAGGCTAAAGCAAGCGTAATGTCGCTTGGTATTTATGTTATTGATATTAATTTATCAACTACTACTTCTTGGGTATTAGATATTGGTTGTGGTTTTCATATTTGTACTTCTGTACAGGGACTACAAAAGAGTAGGACTTTGGCTAGAGGAGATGTGGACCTACGAGTTGGAAATGGAGCAAAAGTTGCTGCATTAGCTGTGGGAACATATACTTTATCTTTGCCTAGTGGACTTGATTTATGTTTAGAGAATTGTTATTTTGTGCCCAGTTTGACTAAAAACATTATTTCAATTTCTTGTTTAGACAAAATTGGTTTTGAGATAATTATTAAGAATAATTGTTGTTCATTTTATCTCAATAATGTTTTCTATGATTCGGCACAATTAATTAAGGGCCTCTATATTTTAGATCAAACGAACCCCATTTACAACATAAATACTAAAAGATCTAAAATAAATGACTCAAATCAAACTTATCTTTGGCATTGTCGTTTGGGCCACATAAGTGAGAAACGCATATCCAAACTCCATAAAGATGGTCTCTTGAATTCATTTGTTTTTGAACAATTTGAAGTATGTGAATCTTGCTTATTGGGAAAAATGACTAAATCTCCTTTTACTGGTAAAAGTGAACGAGCTAGTGATTTATTGGACCTAATACATTCTGATGTATGTGGACCAATAAATACACAGGCCAGAGGTGGATTTCACTACTTCATTACTTTTCACTGATGATTTCAGTAGATATGGGTATGTTTATCTCATGCGCCATAAGTCTGAGTCCCTTGAAAAGTTCAAGGAATTCAAAAATGAAGTACAAAATCAACTAGGCAAAACTATCAAGTCACTTCGATCTGATCGAGGTGGAGAGTACTTGAGCCTAGAGTTTGATGATCTTTTGAAAGAATGTGGGATTGTCTCACAACTTACTCCTCCTGGTACTCCTCAATGGAATGGAGTATCTGAGAGAAGAAATCAAACTTTATTAAACATGGTTCGATCCATGATGAGTCATGCTGATCTACCGACTTCCTTTTGGGGACATGCACTTGAGACAGCTGCTTTCACACTAAATCGTGTTCCATCTAAATCGATTCAAAAGACGCCATATGAGATGTGGACTGGGAAACGTCCTATTATGTCTTTTATGAAAATTTGGGGCTATGAAGCTTATGTTAAACGTCAGACGTCTACTAAGCTTGAACCCAGATCTGAAAGGTGTATTTTTGTGGGGTATCCAAAAGAAACCAAAGGATATTATTTCTTTAATCCCACTAAGAACAAAACGTTTGTTGCTCGGACTGGTGTCTTCTTAGAGAGAGAATTTACTTCTAGAAAAGGAAGTGGGAGAAATATTGAACTTGAAGAAATTCGAGAATCACAAGATACCACTGAACCAGAGATTGAACAACAAAAAATTCCACAAGAAATTGAGGAACAAACAACTGCTGTAGAAACACAACCACCGCGCAGATCTTTAAGAGAATGCCGTGCACCTAAGAGATATTGATTTCTTATTACAACGCATGGTGACGTTCTTCTTATAGATCAAGATGAGCCTAGGAGTTATCAAGAAGCGGTGACGAGCCCAGACTTTGAGAAATGGCTTGAGGCCATGAGATCTGAGATGGATTCCATGTATGAAAACCAAGTATGGACTTTGATTGATCCACCCGAAGGGATTAAACCTATAGGGTGCAAATGGGTTTTCAAAAAGAAAACTGACATGAATGGTAATGTACAAACATACAAAGGGTGATTAGTCGCTAAAGGTTTTCGCCAAATTCATGGTGTTGACTATGATGAAACCTTTTCTCCTGTAGCTATGTTTAAATCCATCAGGATCTTGCTCACCATAGTTGCATTTCATGATTATGAAATCGCGGATGGACGTCAAAAACAACTTTCCTTAACGAGAAACTTGAAGAGGATGTGTATATGACACAACACGAAGGTTTTTAAATCCAAAGGATGCTAGAAAGATATGTAAGCTGCAAAGATCCATTTATGGATTAAAGCAAGCTTCTCGAAGTTGGAATCTTCATTTTAACGATGCAATCAAAGAGTTTGGTTTTGTCAAAAATGAAGATGAACCATGTGTTTACAAGAAAGTTAGTGGGAGCACTATCACATTCTTGGTACTATATGTGGATGACATACTTATCATGGGAAATGACATACCTACCTTGCAATCTATTAAGACTTGGTTAAGAAGTTGTTTTTCTATGAAGGACTTGGGCGAAGCCACTTATATCTTAGGAGTCAAGATCTATAGAGATAGATCAAGACGACTACTAGGTCTAAGCTAAAGTACATACATAGATAAAGTACTGAAAAGGTTCAGTATGGAAGAATCTAAAAGAGGATTTCTACCTATGAGACATGGTATTTCACTCTCGAAGGAAATGTGTCCTTCAACTCCACAAGAGAGAGAACGTATGAGTAAAATTCCATATGCTTCCGCTATTGGATCTATCTTGTATGCTATGTTATGTACCCGTCCAGATGTCTCGTATGCCTTAAGTATGACGAGCAGGTATCAAGTAGATCCCGGTGAAGGTCACTGGACCACAGTCAAGAGTATCCTTAAGTACTTAAGAAGAACTAAGGATACGTTCCTATTATATGGAGGTGAGGAAGAGTTAAATGTAAAAGGTTACACTGATGCCAGCTTCCAAACCGACAAGGATGATTCTTGATCACAATTAGGTTTTGTGTTTTGCCTTAATGGTGGTGCTGTGAGCTGGAAGAGTTCAAAGCAAAGTACAGTAGCCGATTCTACAACAGAGGCTGAGTATATTGCAACCAAGCAAAGGAAGCGGTTTGGATCAAGAAGTTCATTACTGGACTAAGGGTTGTGTGTAGCATATCAGATGCTATAGAGCTCCGATGTGATAACAATGGAGCTATTGCACAAGCTAAGGAACCCAGATCTCACCAGCGATCCAAACATATACTTAGACGCTACCATCTTATTCGAGAGATTATCGATCGAGGGGATGTAGAGATATGCAGAGTACCTTCAGATGATAACATTGCTGATCCCCTGACCAAGCCTCTAACACAGCAGAAGCATGATCGTCACACTAAGTCACTTGGTATTAGATATATGAGTGATTGGTCTTAGTGCTAGTGGGAGATTGTAAGAGTATGCCCAAAGATCAATCATGAGATGGTTGTAATAACATAATTAATTTACCATGTTTATTAATATAAAGCGTTGTCATTATTATTTCAGTTTTTATTTCTGTGTGTATAAATAAACTGTTTTATAATAATGTCCTGAGAATAATATGATTATTCTTAAAAGATCCTTAGTCGAGTATTATTGTTGACTAGGACAACAATAATGCATTAAGACTAACATGTAGTTGATTGATGATAAAGAGTTGTCATTGATATGGAGTGTCAAAATCAATCATGAATATGTGTGTTAGAGAACAACATATTGGATTGACCCGCTATGAGTATGTTTCTTGGATTATTATGTAATTCTCACAACATTACTCATAGTGATTAATATGTACATGATCTTTAGACTTGAGATCATTAATATCCCAGCATCGTGAGTTGTATATTTTGATGCGATCAAACGCGTACCTCGTAATGTGAGTTGTTCTATAAAGGCTGATGTTGAATATACCACAATCTATGTAGAGGGATATGGTTGATCAATAAAGGATAAGTCCCTCCTACATAATAGGAGTAATATCTTAGGCCACTTGATTGAGTGAGACTAGAAATGCATGGCCATGCTCAAATAAGTTGATATGAGATGTCATACTAATTTGTATATCATAGTCTACTCAAGATATCAAGAAACATGGGATGGACTATATAAGTGTGACTATCCCATGACTTGTATCCGTTCCAGAGATAAAGGACTTAAGGATTAATGCATGAAAGGTTAATCACGAATGGTTATGTCAAATCATGACTTCTTGTAACTTAGGTAGCAATGATGCATTGCTAGATGCTACTCATTATCCGTGACAATAGAATCGTCCCTAGTATTACTTGCTAACGTTGCAAGAACCTCTGAGTCACACACCTATGGTTGAAATGAACGGAATAAAATATAATTGGTATTGTGTTTGGTTGTCACATGAATTAAATTAATTAAAGAATTAATTTAATTGGGCAATCAAATATTGAACATATTATATGTACAAGGATGTTGTACACATAATGATAACATAATTTTATTAATATATGAATTTGATTCATATATAAATTTAAATAAATATAGTTTATCAAATCCTTATTATAATTAATGTAATTATAATTTTCAGATATAATTAATGTAATTATAATTTTCGGTTAAAAACTTTATTATATTTATTTAATCTTGTAATACATTCAAGAGATACCAATTATAAAAGGCCCAATTAAGAGGATACCTATTATAAAAGGCCCAATGAGAAAGGCACCCATTATAAAAGGTATTAAAAGGAGACAAAGCTGAAAATGAAAAACCCTAAGTGATTGCTTGTTAGGTCTAGCAGCCGTCAAGCAAATAAACCTCCAAAATAGTTTTGGAGATTTCTTCCGTTCATAGTCAAACCGGGTGGATCACGTAGAGGCCGACATCGGGAAAGGTTGTGGCTTGATTCGACAGTAGATCAAAACTCTTGTTGCCAAGGCGTCGCTGTCTACTCAGATTGAAGTTTTGGTAATTTCAAAACCTTTATTTCACCCCGATTCGTTCCTCACACATGGATTCCTGATTTGGATCGTCGGATCTAATTTTATTCTGCTGCGCCATGGGGTTCCGACGTTCCAACAACGGGCATGTCTTAGGAGCACACAGGCGTGCCCCTAGATCAACACGGACTTGTGGCCTCTGTTTTGATGAGAAGTTTTCCAAGTTTTTAAAAGTTTCTGGTTAACTTCTGAAACCTCTCGGAGGTATGTTTAGGGCCTCATAGGCCGAGAATGAGTAAGTGATGGGTGAAAAGAAATTTTATAACCCATTATTTCATGATCAAGCAAGGTTAGCATGGTAATGCCTCGTATCCGGTCCTGACATTGGACACGGGTAAGGTGTTATATTTATTGGTATTAGAGCTATAGTTTAGTCGATTCTAAGACTAACGTAGCGTAAGTACAAGTCTAGCTATACATGCCATATGTAAGAGTGCCTGTGTAATGATAGTGTGATGGCTCCTGACGTTTAAAATCGTGTTTTATATAGTAAATAGACTCTGATCCAGATCGAACTGCAGTCGATGATGCTGCGAGTAATGCGCCGGCTCCCGCTCAAGGGACCGCGCCAGCAAATAGAATACCTGAGACCTTGGGTTAGGGAGAAGAGGCCCGAGAAGCTTTTCTCCGCATGATGAGCATCTGGTATACTGAGTATACTTGAGCAAATCCTAATGCTCAACCCCCTCCACCCCCACCTATTCTTCAACCCGCTCCTGTAGCTGCTCAAGTGGTTGAGGTAGTGAGAAGAGAAAGGCCTCTGATCGATAAGATCCAGAAGTGAAGAGTCGAAGAATATCAGGCTAGTACGGATGACGACCTAGAAAGAGCAGAATTCTAGCTCGAGAATACCATCAGGGTATTCGATGAGTTATCTTGCACGCCTGAAGAGTGCTTGAAGTGTGCAGTATCTCTCTTGAAAGATTCAGCCTATCAGTGGTGGAACACCCTTGTGTCGGTGGTACCAAGGGAGAGAGTTAGCTGAGAATTCTTCCAATAGGAATTCCGGAAGAAGTATATCAGTCGAAGGTTCATCGACCATAAGAGAAAGGAGTTTTTGGAATTAAAGCAAGGTCGTATGTCAATAACAGACTACGAACGGGAGTTCGTAAGGCTTAGCAAGTATGCTCAGGAGTGCATGTCTATCGAGGCTATCATGTGCAAGAGGTTTGAGGACGGGCTGAATGAGGATATCCGTTTTTATGTTGGAGTCCTTGAACTAAAAGAATTTGTAGTATTGGTGGATAGGGCTTGTAAAGGCGAAGAGTTGGCTAAAGAGAAGAGAAGAGCTGAGATTAAGTCCCGTGACTCGAGAAAAAGACAGTTGAATAAGTCCTACCAATCCTCATATAAGAAATCGAGGGATTTTGCTATTAGACCGACCACTTCAGTCTGGTTTTCAAACCGAAGTAAAGGCAAACAATTTTCGGGGTCTAAAGCGCAGACCACATATAAAGTTACCGAGCTGGAAAAGATACCGAGAGGATAGGACAGGTAGCTTATCGGTTAGCCTTGCCACTTGAGCTGGAAAACATTCATGATGTATTTAACGTATCGATGTTGCGCCGATGCCGCTCAGACCCTACACATGTCTTAGTTCCAACAAAGGTAGAGATACAGCCGGATTTGACTTATGGTGAAGAACCGGTTAAAATTTTGGCGCGAGAGGTCAAACAGTTGAGAAACAAAAATATAGTTCTTGTGAAAGTGCTATGGCAAAGACATGGAATTTAAGAGGCTACATGGGAGCCCGAGGAAACTATGAGAAACCAATATCCCAACCTTTTCACCGGTAAGATTTTTGGGGACGAAAATCCTTAAGGGGGGAGAATTGTAACAACCCGATTTAGGGGCTAGTCGGAACAGTGATCTTGGGATCACTAATCCGAGGTTAGGAAAAAATATTTTCATGTTATTTTATGTGTTAAAGCATGATTTTAGAAGTACATGAAAATTTGGTACTTTAATTTTATCGATTTCTTGCTTAGTCGCGAAAAAGGACTAAATCGCATAAAGTGCGAAAGTTCCATTTTATAAGATAAAGGTGACAAATAGCCTTAGAATGTAAATTGGAGGTCTTTAAAGGGCAATTAGACCCCTTGGTATAGGGTGGCCGACCATAGGAGACAAAATTGTCAAAGTTGGTCAAAGTTGGTG
The DNA here is from genome assembly GCA_025503065.1 of Gossypium bickii. NCBI lineage: Eukaryota > Viridiplantae > Streptophyta > Magnoliopsida > Malvales > Malvaceae > Gossypium > Gossypium bickii. The sequence goes on from CP106716.1 coordinate 39,573,721, forward strand.
AGTTTGGTGACTAAAATTGATTAGTTTAGTATTAAAATAAAGAAAATATAATATCCATATTTTACTCATCTTCCTCCACTGAAATTTTCAGCAAATAAGGGATTTTAGAACTCAAAAATTTCAGCAAGCTCTTATCCATTCTAGTAAGTGATTTTAATGGTTTTTCTTGAAGATAGATGTACTTTTGAGACCCCTAAAGCTTAAGCTTTCTAAAGAGGGGACTATCTTCCATTATGGAGAAGAGTTTAAAGATTTTCCATGTGAGCTTTCATTATTATTTGCTGCATTTTTATGGAAGAAAATGAGTCTTGGTTGTTAGATGAACAATTTTTGTGAAGGGTGTTGCCATAAAAACACCTAATTGGACCTTGTTTTAAAGGTTATAAAGTTTGTAATAAATGTGTGAAATGTTAGTTTTTGATGATAGACATAAGAGAATGAAATGTTCACCTAGGCTTGTTGAAGGTAGAAATATGATTAGAATTGATGTCTAAGCCTAGGGGGAAACTGGTCATTTTGCCAAAGTCTAAGGGCAAAATAGAAATTTTGCCAAAGCATGATTATTAAAATGCTTTTATTAATGTGATGATTAAAATAAGCTAATTTGCTATTATAGAGCAAGAAGAACAGAGAATTCACCTCGATCGGGGAAAGAACAAAGAATCAATTAGATCGACGGTTTAGCTCATTTTGGAAATAGAGGTAAGTTTGTATGTGATAGATTCAACATCTATGTTAGCATGTTTGTGAATGCTTGGTATTATATTGATGCATAATGCTCTACTAAATTGAGTAGTTGATGTTGAATAAGATGTTGAAGTCCTAGTGGACTATGATGAAATTGAAAATGTTATCATCGAGATATGAAATGAATAAGGTCCCATATAAGACCATGTCCGAGACATAGCCTCGGCATCGAGTTGAGATCTAGTGTAAGACCATATCTAGGATATGGCTTCTGTAATGAATATGAAGATCGTATAAGACCATATTCAGGATATGGCTTTGATACTTGATGTGAGATTCTGTATAAGACCATATCTGGGATATGGCGTCGACATTCAAAGGTAACTTCATGTAAGACCACCTCTGGGACGTGGCATTGACCTCGTACTTATATAAGTGATGATATTATGCGTCTTTAAGTATCCCTAGCAATTAATGGGATAAGTAGACGAGTTTAGAAGTAGAAATGAGATTAGTACTAAAGTCATGTGAATGAGTGAATACAGGTACTCGTGAATGAGTCACGAAGAAACGATTACGATATGTGGCATAGTATGTACTAAATAAGGGCAAGCGTGAGTAAGTATTACAAGAAGCCTATGATTTTTGTATGGTTGATATCGTAATCGTTAAAAAAACCGTTGTCATTTTAAAACCCGCATTTCCTAGTCTAGCAGGTAGTAATGAAAAGAAAATACCAATTAAAAGTTAAAAATCCCAAATGGCCTTATTACAAAATCATTAGCCCAATATATTAAAATTAAATAAAATTAGTAAGTTTACGTTTAAAACATATCGAGTGTGTGGCCACCTCCGAGTCCCTCGCAGCTCCAAATCATCTAAGACTGGGGATTACCTGCATAGTTAAAGAAAAGGGTGAGTTACGAGAACTCAGTGTGTAATCCCCTATTACAATAACAGTCTGGGCCCAAGCCCTATTTAGTATCAGAGTGGTCTAAGCCCAAAAATCATATCAATGCAACACAGAAATGTAACCCAACCAAGTCCAGCCAACACACCACCCGTACCAACCAACACACCATGTGTGGAACAAGTCAACCCACCCAGCCACCACACCAATAACGTAGCCTTGGTGCTAATAACAACATAGTAAAGCTGCTAATAATAGTATACGTGGCTGAGCAGCTAAAATCTAATATACGTGGCAAAGCCACTAGATCAGTAAAACGTGGCATAGCCACTAGTACAGTACTTCCTCCAAAATACAAAACCCAACCCAATGTAGTATGTCGTGTCATAAATAACCCATGTATGCTGTGTATCACAATCATAATCAATCATACAAATATTACACATACATCACTTATACTACCACTACGGGTATAATAGTTATTTGGTCGGTTGGGGGTAAAACGGTAATTCACCCCTCAGGGGTATTCTAGTAATTTTACCTCTCGAGGGTATTTCAATAATTTCACCCATTGAGGGTATTTTAGTAATTTCACCTATTAAGGGTATTTTAGTAAATTTAGTCATATAACGGCCTTTGTGGAGGCCTATAGTCGCCTCGAGCGACATAGATACCCTTTCTGGTCAAAATGGTGCAATTGGGCCCAAAGCCTAATTTTCGGCCCAAGTGGGCCCACACGCTCGTGTGGCCCACTCAGCCCAATATCGATCACGGCTATGCAAACTTCACAGCCCATTTCATTGTTATCATTTCACTGGGGACTTTATCCATGTGGGGCCTATTGGGCCTCCATGGCCCATCTAGGCCCATTTCGACCTAAACCCACGGAAACGCTCGTGGCGGCCTCTATGATCTATCACCAATGAATGTGGCTCGATTTTATCCCTACGAGTGTTTGCACGCTCGAGGGCCCTCAGATACCGAAAGTGTGACTTTTCAGCTTTCACAGATGCACAGTAACACAAGAGTGTGAGACATTGCTATCTAGTGTATGAACGATATGGCAATGGGTGTACGATTACACACCTGTTTGTGAGATTAGGCAAAATCCACGCTCTCCGAATCCTACAATCCATCAACATTTATATCAGCTTATACTTAATAGGCTAACGTACACACTCAGTCCATCACCGTTATTGCCATAACCCACAATTACTTACCTTGGTAGGACTAGCAACCACTAGCGCCTCCCTCCTGAACAAAGACGATCTCCCCCTCTTAACAAGATTTGGTATACAAAGATTGTTAGCAATAGTCCAACATTCGGCCCCCACAGAGAAAAGAGGAAAAAGCAAAGTTTGTTCATAAAGTCATAAGAGATCTAACTAATAACGAATTAAAAAGAAATATTTGCATTACTCCACCCTTACCAAATGCACAATGAAATTCGTCAGTTGTCTGACAAGAGGATTCGGCCCTAACCACAGAGAACAAAAGGGATCCGGGATGAAAAGAGTATGTAGGTTCGGCCTAAAAGATCTAGTTCACCAAAAGAGAATCAAGGTTTTAAGAAAGATTGTGTTAGGCTAAAGGAGAAACTGAAAAGGAAAGAAGTGTAGATATTCCTCTTAGATAAAGAAGAAGAAGACAAACAATGTATGAAGAAAATGGGAAGAGAAGTGAAGATTCGGCAAACCAAATGCTTGTAGACGAAAAGGTAATTCGAGTAACAGATGTGTATGAATGGCTATTAGCAAGGAGAGAAAGAAATGCACGAGAGTAAAAATGCACAAAATGTTTCAAAAGGAGGAATCTCGAAATGCTCAAAATGACCCCTCAGCCGAATTTGCATCATTCAAACCCCCTAGATGAAATTCTCCACCTACCTAAACTCTCCAAATTTGGCCAACACTCCCACACACATCCACTTCCCTAATTTTCTCCACCAACATCTCCTAGAATTGCTCCCATCCTTCCATTTGAAAATTTGACCAAGTCTTCAACCTCTTTTGCAGAGTTTGATCCAAACTTTACTTCTTCTACTCCCATGACATAAAATAAAAGCCCTATTTTGCTTGCCATGGGATTCGAACCCCTTTCTCCTTGCCTTCCTAATGACACCACCACCATCAGGCCACAAGCTCATTTGTGTCACAAAACACACATAATTATACATAAGTCCTACTACTAACTGTCAGTTCCCCTTATGAGCAAAAAATAAAATTTTTCCACAGCTCCGACTCAAACCCAGGCCACCTTAGAACCCGCAAATACACTCAAATAGCTAGCCGTTCAAACACAACATAGAAATTAAGCAAAATTACTAACCCCTCATTTTTGGGGAGTTACAGCTCTACCCCCTTAAAGAAATTTCGGCCTCGAAATTTACCTGGTCAGAAGAGGTGAGGGTATTGTTGTCGCATTGCCTCCTCAGGCTCCCACGTGGCCTCCTTTGAGCCGTGATTACGCAAAAGCACCTTGACTAACGGGACAGATTTCCTCCTTAATGTTTTAACATCACTATCCAATATTTGCACCGATTCTTCCTCAAAGGTCAGATGAGGTCTTACCTCGATCTCCTCCACGGACACTATATGTGAGGGATCGGAACAGTATCGCCTCAGCATGGAGACATGGAACACATCATGTATATGATTTAACTCAAGAGGTACTTCCAGCTGATGGGCAACCGGTCCCACACGCTTTAATATTCGGTAAGGTCCGATGAATCTAGGGCTCAGCTTGCCTTTCCATCCAAATCTCAGAATCTTCTTCTATGGTGAGACCTTCATGAAGACATAGTCTACCACCGTGTACTCAATCACTTTACGCTTTAAATCAACATACGACTTCTGCCTATCAGATGCTTCTTTTAACCAATCTCTTATCAACTTTACTTTTCCTCGATTTCAGAAACTAAATCTGGCCCCAATATTCGCCGCTCATCCAGTTCTATCCAACAAGTAGGGGTACGACACCTATGACCATATAATGCCTCATACGGTACCATCTGAATACTGGATTGGTAGCTGTTGTTATATGCGAACTCTGCTAATGGCAAATAGTCTTCCCAACTGCCCTTGAAATCAATTACACAGCTTCTTAGCATGCCTTCCAAATCTGTATTACTCTCTCCGACCGATCATCAGTCTGAGGATGAAATGCCGTGCTGAAATCTAACCTTGTACCCAAAGCTTCGTGTAACAGTCTCCAGAATCATGATGTGAATCTGGGGTTCCTATCTGAAATGATAGACATTGGTACCCCATCCAGCCTCACAATCTCAGCCACGTATAACTTGGCCAACTTCTGCAATGAGTAATCAGTGCGAACCGGAATAAAGTGGACAGACTTAGTCAGTCGATCAACAATAACCCATACCGAATCTTTCTTAGTAGGCATTAGGGGTAGCCCACTAACAAAGTCCATGGTTACCCTCTCCCACTTCCAGTTGCAGTAATCCAGAAGGCAGTTGATGCTCAGCCTTCACTTGCTGGCATGTCAAACACTTACCTATGAAATCAGTAACCTCGCGCTTAAGCCCTGGCCACCAGTACAGTTCATGCAGATCTCGATATAACCTGTTTCCACCAGGATGCATATCGTATGGAGTATTATGCGTCTCTCGTAGTATAGACTGCCTTAACTCAGAATCCCTCGGTACACATACTCTCCCACGGAAGCATAATGCCCCCTCACTATTTAGTCCAAAATTCGTAGCCTCCCCCTTCTTCACCAGGTAGAAATAAGGAACCAACGTTTCATCCAGCAACTGCTTCTCCTTAATTTGATCAATCCAGGTCGGTTTCACTTGGACTTCAGCTAACAGACTACCATCTTCAAACAGACTGAGACGGGCAAACATTACTCTTAGATCAGATGCAACCTTACGGCTCAATACATCCGCTACTATGTTAGCTTTTCTCAGATGGTACTAAATTGAGCAATCATAATCCTTAAGCAACTATATCCATCTTATTTGTCTAAGATTCAACTTCTTCTGAGTAAGGATGTATTTGCGGCTTTTATGGTTGGTAGAAATGATCGACTTCTCCACGTACAAGTAATGTCTCCAAATCTTCAATGCGAATACCACTGCAGCTAATTCCAAGCCATGAGTGGGGTAATTCACCTCATGCGGCCTAAGGTGACGAGACGCATAAGCCACCACCTTACCCTTTTGCTTCAGTACACAACCCAATCCAGTGTGCGACGCATCACAGTAGACAATGAATTCCTTCCTAGCCTCTTGCAGTACTAGTACCGGGGCTTCAGTTAGAATATTCTTCAGTTTCTCAAAGCTCTCCTGCTCCTTATCAGTCTAATTAAACGGTACCCCTTTTCGCAACAACTTAGTTAGAGGTGCAGCAATCAGTGAGAACCCATCAACGAAGCGTCTGTAATACCTAGCCAGACCTAGAAAACTTCAAATCCCAAATACAGTCTTTGGTGGTTTCCAATCCAATACGGCCTTAATTTTTTAAGGATCAACCCTAATCCCCCTAGCAGACACCACGTGACCCAGAAATGTCACCTCTCGCACCCAAAACTCACACTTCCTGAACTTGGCATAAAGCTGCTTTTCTCTCAGTATTTGCAATACAATTCGGAGATGTGAATCATGATCCTCCTCAGTTCTTGAATACACCAGAATGTCATATATAATCACCATCATGAACCACTCTAAATAGGGCTGGAAAACCCGGTTCATCATATCCATGAAAGCAGCTGGTGCATTTGTCAACCCGAATGGCATGACCAGAAACTCATAATGTCTATAACGAGTCTTGAATGCAGTCTTGTACACATCCGCCACTTAATCCTTAGCTGATGGTACCCCGATCTAAGATCTATCTTGGAGAAAACTGAAGCTCCTCGCAGCTGGTTGAACAAATCGTCTATCCTTGGTAAAGGGTACTTATTCTTAATCGTCAGTTTATTTAGTTAATGATAATCAATACACATGCGCATGGACCCATCCTTCTTCTTCACGAACAACACTGGTGCTCCCCATGGAGACACACTCGGTCGAATGAATCCTCGGTCCAGTAGCTCTTGGATCTGAGCCTTTAATTCTACCATCTTCTTCGGTGCCATCCTATAAGGGGCGATGGGCACCGAAGCCATTCCCGGTAGGAGCTCAATACCGAATTTGACCTCAAGGTTTGGAGGCAACCCCAGAAACTTTTCAGAAAATACATCCGAAAACTCCTTTATAGTTTTGACATTCTTAACAGATTGACCCATAAAATCAGAAATACTAACATAAGCTAAGAACGTCTCGCAACCCTTGTGAACCAGTTTCTCGGCCCTTAGTGCTGAGATTACATTAGATAAATAATCCCTTCGCTCCCCTATCACAACCACCTCCCCATCCTCTAAAGACTTCAATACCATACACTTAGCAGCGCAATCCAAATTCACACGGTGTTTCACTAACCAATCCATCCCCAAAATGAGATCGAATTCACCAAACGGCAGTTCCATCAAATCCGCCGGAAAGACAACCCCTTGGACCTCTAGGGGCACATCTCTAAACAATTTATTCACTCTAACCGACTGTCCTGGTGGACTAATCACCGACATTTCCCTATCAGTAATTTCGAACTGTATGCCCAATATCCCAGACACAGTACATGCAACATACGAGTGCATAGACCCAATATCAATTAAAGCGGTATATGGTACATTATAAATGAGCAACGTACCGATTATGACATCAGGAGCGTCGCCATCCTCTCGGCACCAGCAGCATAAACCAATGCTGGCTGTCTTGCCTCTGTGTTACTGGCACCTCTACCCGGTACTCCACGACCTCATCCCAAACCATTTCCCCCTCTGGCTGGACCACAGCCTCTCGGTGGCTGCTGACCACCTCTCCTTGGCTGAGCATAGCCCTGACCTGTAGCTTGCATCTGAACAGGCCTCTGAGTACAGCCTTTAACCTAGTGATCCCTAGACCCACATTTGAAGCACGCCTCAGTTCTTTTCCAGCACTCTCCCTGATGAGATCTCCCACAATCAGCACAAGGCTGCAATCTGACAGCAACAACAGGAACCCCAGCTCGAGCTATCCCATCAAACCTAGGCCTCTTCTTAGGCCCACCAGAAGAACTTGAGGGCCCAAAATCCTTCTTATTTTTGCCCCTATCCTTCTCACGGTTCTAACGCTCTGAGCGTTTCACATCCTCGGCAATCTTTGCCTTCTCAACCAGGGCAGCAAAGTCTATTTTCCTTTTTGGAGCTATCAGCACTCGCAAGTCATCTCAGAGACCATCCTCGAAACGCACACAATGCTCATACTCAGTCGCGACTATGCCCCGAACATACTGGCTCAACCGTAGGAACTCTGATTCATACTCTGCTACAGACTTATTTCCTTGGATCAGACTCAGAAATTCCTTCCTCCGGGCATCCACATAACTTGCCCCAATATATTTTCCTTGGAAGGCTGCCTTAAAGAAGTCCGATGTCAACCGGTCGCCCTACGTGCCTTCCCTCATGGTAAGCCACCATTGATATGCCTAATCTCGCAATAAAGACACTGCTCCTTTCAATTTTTTCCCCACATTACAATCGAGGTCATCCATTATTCGCTCGACAGCCTCCAACCAATATTCTGCCACATTCGGGGCTACACTAGAATGCCCTTAAAAGTTTTCACCCCATTAGATCGGAGTCGTTCAGAAATTGATCCTCGGTCCACTGACCCAGTACTTGCTCCAGCAACCCTTTCAAGAACTCGTAACATCGCTTGGGACAGGGCATCATCCCCACCGGCTTGGTCATGAGACCCCGTCTCAGTCACTGGTGAGGCTGGGGCTTCCCTGGCAGGCATGTGTCCTGATGCTGAAGACCCAGCCTTAGCACCTTGGCCTCTACCGCGGCCACTTGTATCCCTTCTGCGACCTCTTGTGCTCATATCGATGTAGCTTTTTATATGTTTTAAGAGTTTTATGCAGAACCTTATAATTCTCATAATTATTAACGGATATTTTATGATGAACAGTAAGTAGGGTTGTTTTCATAGATCGAAATCTCACTACAGTTTTCAGTCTCCTACAATCTCAATTTCTCTAACTAAGGAGTTTTAGTGTACTGGTACTATCCCTAGTAGTTTCTCAATATAATCATTTCAGTAAATAACAAAGTACAGTGTCAGGGAACTTAAAAATTTTGTGCCGGAGACTCGGTGTGCCATGCTTTCAGTAACAACATTACTTTCCAAACCAAAATTTAAACAGATTAGAAAATTTTCAAAACGCATTCCACAGCTGAGTTTTATAATCGGGCTCTGATACCACTAAATGTAACACCCCAAACCCGTCCTAGACATTACGATCGGATCTGACGTGTCACATCAAAGTGTCGTTTGAAAACTGGCTAGTCCGGTAAAAGCTCAATACTAAACATTTTTTATCTTTGAGACGTTTAGGGTAGTAAATTCATAAACATATTATTTCCTTATTAATCAAATCATTTATTAAATAGAATTAAATATCACGGAAGCTCGTTCAAGTTGTAAATTTTAAGGTTTAAAAATCGTAATTTCCATTAAAATCTGTTGTCGTTTTAAAATCGGCGTTTCCTAGTCTAGCAGGTAGTAATGAAAAGAAAATACCAATTAAAAGTTAAAATCCCAAATGGCGTTATTACAAAATCATTAGCCCAATATATTAAAATTAAATGAAATAACTAAGTTTATGTTTAAAACATATCGAGCGTGTCGCCACCTCCGAGTCCCTCGCATCTTCAAATCATTTAAGACTGAGGATTACCTGCACAGTTAAAGAAAAGAGTGACTTACGAGAACTCAGTGTGTAATCCCCCATTACAGTAACAGTCTGGGCCCAAGCCCTATTCAGTATCAGAGTGGGCCTAAGCCGAAAAATCATATCAATGCAACACAGAAATGTAACCCAACCAAGTCCAACCAACACACCACCCATACCAACCAACACACCATGTGGGGACCAAGTCAACCCACCTAGCTAGCAGACCAATAATGCAGTCTAGCTGTTAATAACAATGCAGCAAAGCTTCTAATAACAATATACGTGGCTGAGCCACTAAAATCAGTATACATGGCCAAGCCACTAGATCAGTTAAATGTGGCATAGCCACAAATACAGTACTTCCTCCAAAATACAAAACCCAACCCAATGCAGTATGTCGTGTCATAAATAACCCATTTTGCAGTGTATCACAATCATAATCAATCATACAAATATTACACATTGATCACTTATACTACCACTAAGGGTATAACGATTATTTGGTAATTTAAGGGTAAAACAATAATTCACCCCTCGGCGGTATTCCGGTAATTTTACCCTTCGAGGGTATTTTATTAAATTTACCCATTGAGGGTATTTCAGTAATTACACCCACTAAGGGTATTTTAGTAATTTCACCTATTGAGGGTATTTTAGTAAATTTAGTCATATAGCGGCCTTTACGGAGGCCTACAGTCGCCTTGAGTGACATATATACCCTTTCTGCTCAAAACGGTAAAATTGGGCCCAAAGCCCAATTTTTGGCCCAAGTGGGCGCACACGCTCGTGTGGCCCACTTAGCCCAATATCGATCACGGCTATGTGAACTTCGCAGCCCATTTCACTGTTATCATTTCACCGGGGACTTTACCCATGTGGGGCCCATTGGGCCTCCATGGCTTATCGAGGCCAATTACGACCTAAACCCACAGAAATGCTCTTGGCGACCTCTATGATCTATCCCAACGAATGTGGCTTGATTTTATCCCTACGAGTGTTCGCACACTCGAGGGCCTTCAGATACCAGAATCGCGGCTTTTCGGCTTTCACAGATGCACAGTAACACAAGAGTGTGAGACGTCGCTATCCAGTGTATGAATGATATAGTAATGGGTGTATGATTACACACCTTTTTGCGAGATTAAGCGAGATCCACGCTCTTTGAATCCTACAATCCACCGACATTTATATTAGCTTAAACTTAATAGGCTAACATACACACTCAGTCCACCACCGTTATTGCCATTACCCACATTTACTCACCTTGGTAGGACTAGCAACAACTAGTGCCTCCCTGCTGAACAAAGATGATCTCCCCCTCCTAACAAGATTTGGTATAAAAAGATTGTTAGCAATAGTCCAACATTCGGCCCCCACAGAGAAAATAGGAAAAATCGAAGTTTGCTCATAAAGTCACAAGAGATCTAACTAATAACGAATTAAAAAGAAATATTTGCATTACTCCACCCTTACCAAAGTACAACGAAATTAATCAGTTGTCTGACAAGAGGATTTGAACCTAACCACATAGAAAAAGAGAGATTCAAGATGAAAAGGGTATGTAGATTTGGCCTAAATGATCCGGTCCACCGAAATAGAGTCAAGGTTTTAAGAAAGATTGTGTTCGGCTAAAGGAGAAACCGATAAGGGAAGAAGTGTAAATATTCAGTTTAGAGAGAGAAGAAGAAGACAAACAATGTATGAAAAGAAATAGGACGAGAAGTAAAGATTCAGCCAACCAAGTGTTTATAGATGAAAAGGTAATTCGAGTAACAGAAGTGTATGAATGGCTATTAGCAAGGAGAGAAAGAAATGCATGAGAGGAAAAATACATGAAATGTTTCAAATGGAGGAATCCCAAAATGCTCAAAATGACCGCTCAGCCGAATTTGTGTCATTCAAACCCCCTAGCCGAAATTCTCTACCTACATAAACTCTTCAAATTCGGCCAACACTCCCACACACATCCACTTCCCTGATTTTCTCTACCAACATCTCCTAGAATTGCTCCCATCCTTCCATTTGAAAATTTGACCAAGTCTTCAACATCCTTTGCAGAGTTTGATCCAAACTCTACTTCTTCTACTCCCATGACATAAAATAAAATCCCTCTTTTGCTTGCCATGGGATTCGAGCCCCTCTCACCTTGCCTTCCTAATGACGCCACCACCATCAGGCCACAAGCTCATTTGTGTCACAAAACACACATAATTATACATAAGTCCTACTGCTAATTGCCAGTTCCCCTTATAAGCAAAAAATAAAATTTTTCCACAGCTCTTACTCAAACCAGGCCACCTTAGAACCCCCAAATACACTCAAATAGATAGCCATTCAAGCACAACATGGAAATTAAGCAAAATTACTAACCCTTCATTTTTGGGGCATGACACAAACTTACTAAGCTTTATGCTTACCCCTTTTCGTTGCTCTTTTCCCCTGTAGTATTGCCAAGATAACTCTGTAACATCCTAAAAATATCAGAGTATCATCTTGTTATTTGTGTTAGCTCGGATATGATTGTTATTGCGTACTTAGTATATTTGTGTGAAAATTTAGAATTTATTAGCTAAGCTAGAATAATTTTTAGTATGGTTTAATTAATGAAGTGGATTAGGTGAACTTGACACTTAAGTTAATTTAAGTGTAAATTTCTAACACAAGGGAGTTAGTGGCATGGTGGTTAAGATGCATGAAAGGTGGCATGAGGGAAATGGTACGAGTAGCATGGAAGGCATTTTGAGGATTGTATTTTTGTACATCCTAGCATTAATGGACGGTCAAGTTTTACATATGGAAGGTTGGACTTTCAAATTTTTGGTAAGTTGAATATTGGTTTAGGAAAGTTTATACTTTGGGAAAGGAATCTTAAGGTTATGGAAGGATGGAGGGACATAAGGCTTGCCTTAAGGAAGATGTTTTGGAAACTATTCCAAGGCCTTTAGTGCATGTATATGGACGGCATGTATGGTTAGGGGGTCATCGAATATTGATAGGAGGTTTGGGGGAGGATAGTTGGCCAACTTTAGCATTTGTGCACCTTTTGGCATTTGTTTCTTTTTCTCTCCAAAAACTCCTTCTTTGGCCGAATGTACCTCGGCATTTTGTGCAAATTTGCTTTGGATTTTAGCTCTCATTTTTATGTTGAACCAAATACCATTCTCTTTCTCTCATTTTTCCTTTTGAAACCAAAACTACATTTTTACATTTTGTGCACCTTTCTTTTCGGCAAACAAGGTGTTGGCCGAACCTCATTTCTCCCATCTCCCTCTTTTTTTCATTTGATATTTGCTCAAACATATTTTCTTTTTCTTTCTTTTGGCCGAATCTCTCTCTTCTCCAAACTCTCTTTTCTTTTCTTCCATTGTTGCTTAAGCCGAATCCTCCATCTCTCATTTATTTTATTCTATTTTCTACTCACATACTTCCTTACTTTTCATTCACATATCAATTGCTTTCTTCTTTCATAACCATATTGCCGGAACTTCCCACTCCCTTTTAGTATTATTTTGGCCGAATGTATGACAAGGTGATCTAGTACGGTAGATCAGATCTTTGGATCTTAAATTGTTGGTGTCAGTTGTGTACCTTACACACTTTATAACTCGGTTATATATATATGTGTGTGTTAAATAACTATTCATGTTGTTTAAGCCGAAAACTATGAGATATTGATATGATACCTTGATGGGTATGAGCAAGGATACGGGTAAGTCCGTTTCGATATGATGATGCTATATATTGTTTAATATCACGATCTACGTTATGTATTGGTTATATGTTCATATCAAAGTATATTGACATGTTCTGTTTATCTATTGCATTGGTATGGGCAATATGAGAGGAGGGGGAGATTGATATTCGTGTCTTTGGACACCAGAGGTTTGGCACCTCCAGTGATTTGGTATCACATTTGTGTCTTTGGGACACTAGAGGTTTGGCACCTCATAGCGACTCGTCCCTGTGGTTTAATACCACCGTGGGTTGGCCCCACTTTTGAGATATGGAATTGTCGCCAGTGATTTGGTATCACAAGTGGGTTGGCCCCACAACTTGATTATTCGTGATTTTGGTCACCAGTGATTTGGTATCACATTTGTGTCCTTGGGACACCAGAGGTTTGGCACCTCATAGCGACTCGTCCTAGTGGTTTCACACCACCGTGGGTTGGCCTCACATTTGATGTATTGGGATCGTCGCCAGTGATTTGGTATCACAAGTGGGTTGGCCCCATAACTTGATTATTTGTGACTTTGGGTCACCAGTGATTTGGTATCACAATATTGAATATCGTGACTTTGGCCACCAGTGGTTTGGCACCACCAGTGGTTTGGTACCACATGGGGTAGAAAAAGGAGTTACGGATGGCTAGGTTGGGTGCATCATATATATATTGCTTGGTTATAATTTGTGTAAAGTACGTGGCAATTCACGGAGAGGGATTATGCACTGAGTCTTGGTGACTCACCTTCTTCCTTACCTTTTCAGGTGATGCGTAAATTCGCAGATGAGGAGCCGGATGAACTCGAGGAGGCCATGCAATAAAATTTGGTTTTACATGAACTTCCATTTGGGTACTTTATTTTAATTTGGTTTTCATCTTTTTATGGATTTGTAATAAGGCCTATTTAATTATGCTTTGGATTATTTATATGCTTTGAATTTGATTTAATTATGGCTTACAAATTATATGGTTTAATTAATGGTATGTGCACAAAGTTTTCTAAAATACAAAACGCGATAGTTTTCAAACGTTACCATTGGGTAACATAAATTATTTGATAAAATTTAACATCTTAAGTGTTTTCGATAACTTATATTATTTTCCAAAACTTAAGTTTCCAAATTTCTATTAGATACGATTTTCAACCTAATTGCTTTAGTTTCTCTTTAATTTATAAATGGTTTACGAATCTAAGCTGCAACTAAGTTTTTTTTTTTAAAAGATCTATTTACAGAATTTCAATGTAAATTATTAGTTTTTAACTTATTATGCACTTGATTTCTACAAACATAGAACAACAAAAAGTTTCTCACTAAAATTTAATCGTTAACTCGTTTTTCTTCAAAACGTTTTTCTTCGTGGCATGCCGGATTCGGTCATGGCGTATTGACCGGGTTTGGGGTGTTACAAATTGGTATCAGAGCTAAGTTCAAAAGCTCGGCTGTGGGCTCGAGGCCCAAAATGTTTTAAAGTATGGTTTTAAAATGTTTTTCTTGAAAATTTTATGGTTGGAAAGGCATGGCCCCGAGTCTCCGGCATCAATCCGCCCTGGTAAGTACATCAAACTGTTGATTTTTGATGATATGATATGATGATGTTGGCATGACTGAATAGTAGTAGGAACTACTCTAGAGACCCAAAACTATAGGTTGGATGTACTCGCGAAACAATCTCTTATTATAATTATTCATAAAACTTTGTTTTAAAGAAAGTGGAATAATGACTAATGCATAAAACTTCTAAATCAGATAAGTAGAGACTTTAGACATGAGTACTCGAGGTCGAGGTCGTATTACTCGTGGACGCGGTCGTGGTAGGATGGTTGTGTCTGAGCCAGTGAGGTCTGGTCAAGGATCCGAAAATGAGGTACCACCACCACCACCAACGGTTGGAGTTGAGCATCAGGACCAAACGGGGGATGACGTAGTGTCTCAAGCGGTGCTACGAGTTCTAGAGAGGGTAGCTGGATTAAGTGGAGGCACGGGAGCTCGAAAATCTGTACCCGAGCGACTCCGATCCAATAGAGCGGAGGTATTTCGAGGTGTTTCAGGTGTAGCTCCTAGTGCGGCTGAATATTGGCTAGAGGGGACGGAGCGAATCATGGATGACTTGGATCTGAATGCTGAGGACAAGCTGAAAGGGATTGTGTCGCTTCTTTAGGATGAGTCATATCAGTGGTGGCTCACGGTACGGAATAGTGCTGCAGCGGAGGATCTCACTTGGGATTATTTCAAGGCAGCGTATCAGTGGAAATATGTTAGGTCTAATTACATTGATGTGCAGCGTAAGGCATTTCTGAGTTTGGTCCAGGGTAATAAGTCCGTATCAGAATATGAGGCGGAATTTTTAAGATTGAGTCGGTATGCTGGAAGTATCGTGGCTTCGGAGCACAAGCAATGTGTTCGGTTCGAGGATGGTTTAAGGGACAAGCTGAGATTGCTGATTGCTCCACATCAGGAGCGAGAGTTTACTGCTTTAGTTGAAAAAGGCTAAGATGGCCGAAGGAATAAAAGAATCTGGAAGACAGAGTTACGACCAGAATAAGCATAAGAGAGGTTATGGATCATTCGGGTCAGCCAGTAATTCTCAAAAGAGGGCAAGGCAGAGTGGACCGAATCAGTCCGGAGGCTGTTCACTGCTGTCGAGGACCAAAGACAGTGTAACCGATGTGGGAAATTTCATTGGGGCGAATCTTTGGACCGGAGGAAAAAAGATGTTTGAGTGTGGCTCATTGGATCATCGTGTGAGATCGCCCACGAAAAGCTAGCCGGAATCGGTCCCGGGTCAAGGTCGTGCTTTCGATTCGAGAAGGAAGGACCGCCACCGCAGAGAGGTCATGGTAATGGTAGAGGAAGTAATGGATTTGGTCGAGGCCGAGGAGCATCGGCGAGGTGTCTTTGCAACAACGAGGCAAGGCGGCTGGTTTGGTGTCTGCAATGAGACGCGAGAGAGAGGAGACACACCGGATGTTATAACCGGTACGTTCTTAATCTTTGGTGTGCCATATACTGCTTTGATAGATGTGGGTTCGATGCATTCGTATGTTGCTAGTAGCATAGTAAAGACCATGAGCTTAGATTCTGAGACTACTTCTAGGAAGATGACCGTACTTAGCCCTCTAGGTCACTCTGTAGAAGTAAATAAGCTGTATAGAGATGTACCCTAGAACTCAAGGGGTAGTGTTAAGTAGGCGATCCGATAGAGCGCCATTTGGGAGTTTGATCTGATTCTCGGGATGGATTGGTTGGTCAAGTACCAAGCAAGTTTGGATTGCGCCGCTAAGCGCATGGTTTTGAAGGCAGCTGATGGCGAAGAAGTGGTTATGATAGGTAATAGAAGAGATTATCTATCCAACATGGTATCTGCATTGAAAGCGGAAAAGTTGGTCAGAAAGGGCTGTGAGGCGTTTATGGTCCATGTGTGTGCGTTGGAGGCTAAGGAGTTTACTGTAGGGAATGTTCAAACAGTAAAGGAATATCTTGACGTATTTCGGAAGAACTTCCGGATCGCCTCGGATCGTGAAGTTGAATTTGGTATAGATCATTGCAGCTGCGCGCCGCTTTCTATTGCTCCGTATAGGATGGCTCTGAAGGAATTAGGGAATTGAAGGCTCAGATTCAGGAGTTGTTGGATCGAGGTTTTATCCAACCAAGTGTTCCGCCATGGGAACGTCGGTACTTTTTGTCAAGAAGAAAGATGGTACGATGCGGATGTGTATAGACTACCGCCAGTTGAATAAGCTGAAGATCAAAAACAAGTATCCTTTGCCGAGGATAGATGACTTGTTTGATCACTTAAGGGGCAACGGTTTTCTCAAGATTGATTTAAGGTCCGGATATCATCGGTAAAGGTGAAAGAGGTGATATCCATAAGACGGCATTCGCACTTTCGGTATGGGCACTCACGAATTTACGTGATGCCGTTTGGGTTGACTAACACGCCGGAGCATTTATGGATATGATGAATCGGGTATTCCAGCCGTTTTTGGATCAATTTGTTGTGGTATATTCAAAGTCAGAGGAGGAGCATGATGCGCATTTGCGAGTAGTGTTACGGATTCTGAGGGAAAAGCAGCTTTATGCCAAATTTAGTAAATGCGAGTTCTAGCTTAGGGAGGTGACTTTCTTGGGTCACGTAGTATCAACTGAAGGGATTAGAGTGGATCCTCGAAAAATTGAGACAGTGTTGGATTGGAAGCCGCCTAAGTCAGTGGCTGAGATTCGGAGTTTTCTAGGTTTGGCAGGGTATTACCGAAGATTTGTGGAAGGATTTTCTTTGATCGCCGCACCTATGACCAAGTTATTGAGAAAGGAGTTCCATTTGTGTGGGCCAGAAGCGACAAGGAAGTTTCGACAAGTTGAAGAAGATTACATTCAAGCTCCAGCTTTGATTCAACCCGAGGCAGGCAAGGAATTCACGGTTTACTGTGATGCATCACATACTGGTTTGGGATGTGTGCTGATGCAAGAAGGGAAGGTAGTGGCTTATGCATCTCGACAGTTGAGACCACATGAAGTTAATTATCCGACGCATGACTTGAAATTAGCTGCTGTGGTTTTTACTTTGAAGATATGGAGACAATATTTGTACGGAGAGAAGTCGATAGTTTACACGGATCACAAGAGTCTTAAGTATCTTTTGACTCAGAAGGATTTGAACTTGAGGCAGCGTAGATGGATTGAGTTGTTGAAGGACTACGACTGTTCGATTGAGTATCATCCGGGCAAGGCTAACGTGGTGGCAGACGCGTTGAGCCGTAAGGTTGTATCTGACTTAAGATCGATGTTTGCTCGTCTTAGCTTATATGACGATGGGAGTCTTATGGCTGAATTGCAAGTCAAGCCGACTTGGTTAGAGCAAATCAAGGATAAATAGTTAGTGGATGATGGTTTGAATGATCGGAGGTTGCGGGTTCAGAACGGAGGTTTAGAGGATTATAGTTTGTCCAGTGATGGAGTATTGTGTTTTAAAGGGAGAGCTTGTATGCCGAAGGATGTTGAGTTGAGACAAAGGATTCTTTGGGATGCACATAGCAGCTCATACGCTATGCATCCTGGAGGTAGCAAGATGTATCGGGATTTAAGAGAGCAGTTTTGGTGGCCAGGTCTGAAGCGGGAGGTAACTGAGTTTGTGGGTAAATGTCTGACGTGTCGATAAGTCAAGGTGAACATCGATTACCATCCGGTTACTTCAATAGGTGAAGATTCCACGATGGAAGTGGGAAAGGATCACTATGGACTTTGTCGGTGGATTACCTCTTACGCCTAGTAAGAAGGATTCAGTTTGGGTGATTGTGGATCGTCTGACTAAGTCAGCTCATTTCATTCCGGTAAGGGTGGATTACTCACTTCAGAGGTTAGCTAAGTTGTATGTAGCGGAGATAATGAGGTTGCACCGTGTGCCAGTGTCGATCATCTCGGATAGGGATCCAAGATTTTTGTCGAGGTTTTGGAGAGCGTTACATCAGGCTTTGGGTACGCGGTTGGATTTCAGTACCGCATTTCATCCACAGTCTGACGGGCAGTCGGAAAGGGTTATACAAATTTTAGAGGATATGTTAAAAGGTTGTGTTTTGGACTTCAGAGGCAGCTGGGAAGAGTTTTTACCGTTAGCTGAGTTCGCATACAACAATAGTTATCAGGCAAGCATTAAGATGGCACCATATGAGGCGTTGTATGGTAGGAGGTGTCGCACACCTACATGCTAGACTGAGTTGGGTGAGCGTCAGATGTTAGGACCAGAGTTGGTTGCAAAGACTGAGGATAAGGTTAAGATGATTCAGGCTCGTCTAAAGGAAGCTTCGGATAGGCAAAAGTCATATGCCGATCTCAAGCGGAGGGATATAGAGTTTGCCGTGGGTGACAAAGTTTTTCTGAAGGTCTCGACATGGAAGAAAGTGTTAAGATTTGGGAAAAAAGGGAAGTTAAGTCCGAGGTTTATTGGGCCGTATAAGGTGTTGAGACGAGTGGGACCAATAGCTTATCAGCTCGAGTTGCCATCAGAACTGAGTCAGATTCACGATGTGTTCCATGTCTCCATGCTTAGACACTATCGTTCTGATCCATCGCATGTCGTGGCGAGAGGAAATAGAGGTGAGTCCAGTTTGTGATGGAAGAGGAACACATGCAGATTATAGATCGAGACGTAAAAGTTTTATGCAAGAAGTCAGTTCCTTTAGTGAAGGTTTTATGGTGGAATCATGGCGTGGAAGAAGCTACGTGGGAACCGGAGGATATGATGAGGCAGCATTATCCTCAACTCTTTTGATCAGGTAATTTCGAGGACGAAATTTTCTTAAGGGGGTAGAATTGTAACATCCTAAAAATATTAGAGTATCATCTTGTTATTTGTGTTAGCTCGAATATGATTGTTATTGTGTACTTAGTATATTTGTGTGAAAATTTGGAATTTATTCGCTAAGCTAGAATAATTTTTTGTATGGTTTAATTAATGAAGTGGATTAGGTGAACTTGACACTTAAGTTAATTTAAGTGTATATTTCTAACACAAGGGAGTTAGTGGCATGGTGGTTAAGATGCATGAAAGGTGGCATGAGGGAAATAGTTCGAGTAGCATGGAAGGCATTTTGAGGATTGTATTTTTGTATATCCTAGCATTAATGGACGGTCAAGTTTTACATATGGAAGGTTGGACTTTCAAATTTTTGGTAAGTTGAATATTGGTTTAGGAAAGTTTATACTTTGGGAAAGGAATCTTAAGGTTATGGAAGGATGGGGGGACATAAGGCTTGGCTTAAGGAAGATGTTTTGGAAACTATTCCAAGGCTTTTAGTGCATGTATGTGGACGGCATGTATGGCTAGGGGGGTGGCTGAATATTGATAGGAGGTTTGGGGGAGGATAGTTGGCCAACTTTAGCATTTGTGCACCTTTTGGCATTTGTTTCTTTTTCTCTCCAAAAACTCCTTCTTTGGCCGAATGTACCTAGGCATTTTGTGCAAATTTGCTTTGGATTTTAGCTCTCATTTTTGTGTTGAACCAAATACCATTCTCTTTCTCTCATTTTTCCTTTTGAAACCAAAACTACATTTTTACATTTTGTGCACCTTTCTTTTCGGCAAACAAGGTGTTGGCCGAACCTCATTTCTCCCATCTCCCTCTTTTCTTCTTTTGATATTTGCTCAAACACATTTCCTTTTTCTTTCTTTTGGCCGAATTCTCTCTTCTCCAAACTCTCTTTTCTTTTCTTCCATTGTTGCTTAAGCCGAATCCTCCCTCTCTCATTTATTTTGTTCTCTTTTCTACTCACATACTTCCTTACTTTTCATTCACATATCAATTGCTTTCTTCTTTCATAACCATATTGCCGAAATTTCCCACTCCCTTTTAGTATTGTTTTGGCCGAATGTAGGACAAGGTGATCTAGTACGGTAGATTGGATCTTTGGATCTTAATACTTTCGTTGGTGTCAGGTGTGTACCTTACACACTTTATAACTCGGTTATATATATATATGTGTGTTAAATAACTACTCATGTTGTTTAAGCCGAAAACTATGATATATTGATATGATACCTTGATGGGTATGAGCAAGGATACGGGTAAGTCCGTTTCGATATGATGATGCTATATATTGTTTAATATCACGATCTACGTTATGTATTGGTTATATGTTCATATCAAAGTATATTGACATGATCTGTTTATCTATTGCATTGGTATGGGCAATATGAGAGGAGGGGGAGATTGATATTGGTGTCTTCGGACACCAGAGGTTTGGCACCTCCAGTGATTTGGTATCACATTTGTGTCTTTGGGACACCAGAGGTTTGGCACCTCATAGCGACTCGTCCCTGTGGTTTAATACCACCGTGGGTTGGCCCCACTTTTGAGATATGGGATTGTCGCCAGTGATTTGGTATCACAAGTGGGTTGGCCCCACAACTTGATTATTCGTGACTTTGGTCACCAGTGATTTGGTATCACATTTTTGTCTTTGGGACACCAGAGGTTTGGCACCTCATAGCAACTCGTCCCAGTGGTTTCACACCACCGTGGGTTGGCCTCACATTTGATGTATTGGGATCGTCGCCAGTGATTTGGTATCACAAGTGGGTTGGCCCCATAACTTGATTTTTTGTGACTTTGGGTCACTAGTGATTTGGTATCACAATATTGAATATCGTGACTTTGGTCACCAGTGGTTTGGCACCACCAGTCGGGGTAGAAAAAGGTGTTACGGATGGCTAGGTTGGGTGCATTATATATATATATTGCTTGGTTATAATTTGTGTCAGTACGTGGCAATTACCGGGAGAGGGATTATGCACTGAGTCTTGGTGACTCACCTTCTTCCTTACCTTTTCAGGTGATGCGTAAATTCGCGGATGAGGAGCCGGATGAACTCGAGGAGGCCATGCAATAAAATTTGGTTTTACATGAACTTCCATTTGGGTACTTTATTTTAATTTGGTTTTCATCTTTTTATGGATTTGTAATAAGGCCTATTTAATTATGTTTTGGATTATTTATATGCTTTGAATTTGATTTAATTATGGCTTACAAATTATATGGTTTAATTAATGGTATGTGCACAAAGTTTTCTAAAATACAAAACGCGATGGTTTTCAAACCGTTACCATCGGTTAACATAAATTATTTGATAAAATTTAACATCTTAAGTGTTTTCGATAACTTATATTATTTTCCAAAACTTAAGTTTCCAAATTTCTATTAGATACGATTTTCAACCTAATTGCTTTAATTTCTCTTTAATTTATAAATGGTTTACGAATCTAAGCTGCAACTAAGTTTTTTTTTTAAAAAGATCTATTTACAGAATTTCAAAGTAAATTATCAGTTTTTAACTTATTATACACTTGATTTCTACAAACATAGAACAACAAAAAGTTTCTCACTAAAATTTAATCATTAACTCGTTTTTCTTCAAAAAGTTTTTCTTCGTGGCATGCCGGATTCGGTCATGGCGTATTGACCGGGTTTGGGGTGTTACAAACTCGAGGAACCTGGAACGTAAGAGTCCGAAAATCACACTATCGACATCACTTTAGTATAACAATTTATACTTATTTTGTGTATGGCATGTATAGGACTGGGTATTTTTGTTAGGTCGTAATTGTTAGCCAAAGTGTTGGCTATGTATGTTATTAAAGTCATTTTTGTAAATTGTCATTGAAATTGGGCCAATACTTGATATATATATTATGATGATGAATTATGAAGTTTATGCTTGTATGGATGTTTGAATTGAGTTATTGGATGTACTTTTGGGTTATGAGTTGTGTTGATATGAGTTGGAATAAGTATGTGTGCAATGCAGGGTGGCATTTAGCTTAGAATTGAGCCTTTTTAATGTCCACACGGGCGTGTGTCTAGACCGTGTGTGACACACGGTTAGCCCTATGGGCGTGTGGATCGACCGTGTGTCCCCTTGGATGCTAGAATTGCAAGTTAGTATGCCCTATAGTAAACACACGGGCAGACACATAGCCGTGTGGGAGGCACGGCCTAGGACATGGGCGTGTGCCCAGGCCGTGTGAAGTCTGCACATTAAATGTGGAATTTAATTCGAGACACGGCCTAAGGGCACTGGTGTGTGCCTTGGCCGTGTGGCCATAGTGAAGTGATGACGTCATAAACAAAATGCCAAGGTTTTGGCACACGGGCTAAGACACAGGCATGTCGAGGCCGTGCGAATTAAGTCAGTGTCGACCACGGGTGAAAGACATTGGCATGTCTTAGGAGCACACAGGCGTGCCCCTAGATCAACATGGCTGTTTTGATGAGAAATTTTCCAAGTTCGTAAAAGTTCCCAGTTAAGTTTCGAAACCTCTCGGAGGTATGTTTAGGGACTTATAGGCCGAGAATGAGCAAGAGATGGGTTAAGCAAAATTTTATAACCCATTATTTCATGATCAAGCAAGGTTAGCATGGTAATGCCTCGTATTCGGTCCCGACGTCGAACGCGGGTAAGGGGTGTTACACATATCACAATGATATTGATATTCTTTTTGATTGAGATTCTCATGCATCAATAACTGGTATAATAAGGGGGTGAGATCTAAATATTTTTGATAGGATGGAATGGATTTAATTTTGGAAAAATAAAATTTTAATTGCATGTAAAGTTTGTTATTTCTATGATTAATTGTTTCAACGAAGCATAAATTCATGATTAGTGGGTCATTCTTAATATAGTAATAATGTGAATTTATTAATTTTACTTTTAATATGGTTGGACCAAACCTTAAGTTTCAAAAAAAAGAAATTAAATTTTTAATAATAAGATATTAAATTATAACTAAGATGAGAATTTTTGGTTTACCATGTTATCAAATTTGATTCTGTAAATTTAATTTATTTACTTTGGATTGTATGCTTGTGTGTGTTTGAATATATGTTAAAATTATTTTTAAAAGCCCAAAATAAAATTTTAAGAAAAGAAAAAAAGAAAATTATTTTGTGTGATAAATTCATAGTTGGTTGCTAGAAATAGTTGTGATTGTGTAAAAGTGCATGTCTAGGAACGATTCTAGCTAGGAATGACTTCCTACTTAAGAGTGTCATGTACATCACCTCTCTTTCCTAAAACCTACATGGTGCTCATTCTTTAACCATGCTTACTATTTTAGTATCCAGTTGAGATAACAAACTAAGCCACTATCAATAATGGAGAAATGGTAATCTAGTTAAGCCAAAAGCCAATTTGGTTGAAGTAATTATATAATTGTGTGGTCATTTCTCAAGTCAATATTCTACAAATGTGAAAGAGTAGGGGATAGACAGTGGTGTTACTCAACACATTAGTGGTAATTAAAATGCTTTTATGTGCTACTCTCAAGTGAAGAAAGAGAAGAGATTGTTATGTTAGAGACTCTTGAAACTACACGTGTTTGGCAAAGGAAAAGTTTTGTTTGAACTTTTATTTAGAAAGATCTTAGCTAAGTGAGGTACTTCATAATCCTAATGTTTCAACCATTTTGGTTTCCACTATATAATTAGGAAAAGTTGAAGTGATAGTTTCCTTCAAATGTGATAAGGTCATAATGGCTGAAAATATATTTTTTGTGAGAGAAGGCTTTTGCAACCATATATTATTTGTTGTTTAACTTAGAAACTATTAAGGATAATTTTATTCTATCTACTGGCCTGATTGAAATATCATGATTTACATGACATGTTAATAATGAGATTTGTGAATATATGTTATCATGTAACTGAAACAAAATTAAGGTATGAAAATACCTACAAAAATGTGTGATTGTTCATTCAAATATACTTGAAAATTATTTGCATATTATTTGTATGTATTAGATTCTTCATATGAAAATGATAAGACACCTGATATTTTGAAGACTATTATTTCTAACTTAAAATGTATGAAAATGTCGGGGTGTCTAAAAATTATATCTTTTGATCTTAAGAAAAATGTAAATGAATTTTGATTGCATGTTCATTGACTATGTTGAACTTAGCATTGCATATATACTTCTGATCTGCCATAAATCGTAGTGGCGGATTAAGTACTTTTTGGTTAGGAAAGTGAGGTCGAAGGACAAGCGTGTATTGGTTGATTAGTTAAGCAGCAAAGGCCTAGAGGTAATATTTTTTAATTAATAACTAATTCCCTAATAAAACCCAAATTTGGAATTAATCGTAACCATTGAAGCGAGTTAATCTTATGTCTGTTAATTGAGAGATTTCTGGTTGTTAACTCTATTTTTAGTAGTTAGTTTTTATGTTACAATCTTAACCCTTTCTTTTACTTATCGTAATATGATTTTTGGTGATTATTGTTTAGACCAACTAGTGTAGAAAATATATTTAGATTTAATTCAACCTCCCTTGGGTACTATCCTCGGAATACTTCCTTGTGTTTCACTGTAACACTAAAACTATATTACAATTTGACATGTTTGCTTGCAGATACCGCACTTCATTCTAGATATTTTATTTGCACGATTTTTACTCTAAACATTCTCACATTTAGAGGTGGTCAATTTCTTGTTATAAATAGTGATGTGTTTGATCATAATACTATACTTGAGATAAAAAAATTTTAATTTTTAGCATATATTTCCCTTAAGAATTGATGATGTTTCTATTGTTATACAAAATGACTATAGGTATGAGGATTTGAGAAGGCTTAAAAGACTTGAAATTGAAACAATTTCTTCTTTTGATGTTCTTTTTTGGAAAGAGACTATTAAAGTAAAACTTAATTTTATTTTACAAAACAAACTTGGAAATTAGTTTATTTACCTTCTGGAGAAAAACCTAGTGGTTGTTGACCTGCCACAAATCGAGGTGGCAATTTAAGTACTTTTCAACACTTAACAAGCTTCTTTTCTAGGCATTTTATTTTCTTTTATTGCATTTTCAATTTTATTAGCTTAGTGTGTAGGATGTCATTTTAGGTCAAGAAGCAGAAGGGATGACAGCCCCGTGTCGCAACATGGGGGTTCGCATTGCAACACAAAACTTCGAAGCTGCCAGGGCTAAAAACCACTCCACATTGTGACGAGGGTTTCCCCTACGTCATGACGACATGAAAAATTATGGAATGATTCAGTCATATATTGACGGCAATGTTGCAATGAGGGCTTTCTCGAAGTCATGACGACACGACAAAACTTGGAAATATTCAGTCGAACTTTAGACGACCATTTAGGGTTGTTTTCCTTAATTAGACCCTTATCACTACAATGGTATTTTAGTCACCTAGGACCTATTGTTTGCATATATAAACATCCTTAAAACCTCGTTAGAAGGGGAGTTAACATAGGGTGTCGTCGAACAACTTTTCATATTTTAAATTTAAGTATTCAATTCTCTTTAGTTTTTTTTAGTTTCTCTTATGTTCGCTTAAACGGGATTGTTCTATTCCGATGTGAAGACGATCGCAAATGGATATTGCTCCAGAACCGCGCTTATATATATTTATTCATGAGAAATTTATTTTTCCTTTTCTTTTATTCTTTTTTTTATATTTTGTTAACCTAGTCAACTAACGTTTGTATGAATATTGGGATAAATTATTACACTTTACTTATATCTTGCATGATTCGGTTATGGAACTGATTAACTAATTAGGGAGTAATTAACAGATGAATAAGGGTTTCCCATCAAATTAGTTGGTAAACATTTACGCATGCTTAAACCCTAAGATTGACGACCCTAGGAAATAATCTAGATTAAAGGAGGTCAAGAGATAAGTTTGCCGAGTAAATCGTAATTTATCTCAGTCAAGAAAGTGATGAGAGATAAGTGACTATTGGTTGATTAATTAATTAGTAGAAGTTGAGAGGAAATACTGGTTAGTTAATAACTAATTCACTAATAAAACTCGAATTTTGAAGTTAATTACAACCTTTGAAGTGCGTTGATCTTTTGTTTCCTAATCGATCATAGGTCGGGAGCTTGCATCGTTGACTATAGGGACAGGAAATTCCATTAGGTTAATTAATTTAATTATTTTAATTAATACTTTAATTAGTCTTTACACTACTAAATCATAATTCGATTATATTAGTAATTATTTTTTATGATTAATTTAATAATAAATTTCTCCAATTTACAATCTCTTGGGTACAATCCTAGAATACTTACCGGTGTTCCGTTGTAACACAAAACTATATTACAATTTGACCTGTTTGCTTGCAGATACCGCACTTCATTATAGAAATTTTATTTGCACAATTTTAACTCTAAACATTCGCAAGTTTGGAGGCGGTCAAGTTGTTGGCGCCATTGCCGAGGATTGCAACATGAAAATTGTTATTAGATTGATTACCTTGTAAAACAATATTTGTCGAAAGATGAACTAGCTAGATAGTGTTCTAAATTTTAATTATTTTAGTGTGCTAAATTATTATTATATTACCTTGTTGACTAGCAAATTTAATCATGGATGAATCTGATTACATGCAGTTTAACAATGAGAGGACTTATAGGGATGACGAATGACACTATGTAATAGGTTGGTTGAACGGAGCTGCAACGAACCAATGGAGTCATAACAGAGCATACGTGGAGGGAGCAAACGATCAATGGGAGTATATGAGGAGGGACTTAAAACATGCTCCAAAACATATCAAATTATTTCAAGCTCAACACAAGCATACCATTCATTTTTTCTACAACCATTTCCTTACCTAAATCATGTCATAGCATAACACCTAATCACCATTTAAACCATTAAGCATACATGCCAAACTACTCAACAAAATATCATTAACATGACCATTTCCATAACACATATATACTTATGATATTCAAATGTCAAACTCACTCAAAATATAGCATTTGCACAAACATAAGACTCCCTAGGTACATGCCATGACCAAACTAAAAACTTTACCAACACTTGCATTCGAAATTGCAGCTAGATGCTGAAGTTGACAACTAAACCAAAAAGAACCTGGCCTGCACAAGGAAAACAAAATTGTACGCTGAGTATAACTCAGTGATATTTCTATAATTCGAACACTAAAACATAACATAATTCATTTAAAATGCATAAGTTAAGAATAAATGATTATACGCAATTAACATGTCAATTATACCATTTCTTGATTTCATTATCCAAATCTAACAACAGTCACAAGTATAGGCATAACACTTTCATTTCATTTTCCATTTGAAAACTCCAGCATTAAGTATCTCATTTCATCTCAATTTTTCATCTCATGAATACAAAGAACAAAACCATCGTTATGGCTATTCATTCCACATATCATTATTCCGATTTTCATTTTTATTTACCTATTAATCTAACTCAGACATAGACGGAAATACAAATCAAACCAACACACCAATTTGGTACCCAGTGCTAGTCGGATAAATCCGAAAATAAAATGTTGCGCCTTTCCACCAACTAAGTTTATTCATATTTTATTTTTATTATCATAACTAATTAATGTTTTATAACATAAAAACATACTTATTTTGATTCCTCAATCGTCCATCATATATACAAAGGGTATATTTACTATATAAGCCCCTCACTAGAATTCTAACTGTAGATCCATAAGCAAATTACACTTTTATCACTTATGCGATTTAGTGCCTGTACCCTAATTAAGCACTAATTTGACAAAATTCCCTGATCGAAATTCAATTCACTTCTAAAATAACTTCGTATATATTTAATAAAAACATTTATGGGTCCGATTTACAAAAAAAGATCTCAAAACCACATTCCCTGTCACCACTGATTTTCGAGTCGTTACAATTCTCCCCCCTTACGAAATTTTATCCCCAAAATTTACCTGAAAAGAGGTGAGGATACTGGAACCTTTTCACCTTAAAAGCTAGAATTTCGATCAGTTCTTCCTCATAAGAAACATTGGGCAAAATTTCAATTTCCTCCATCGAAATGACATAAGATGGACCCGATCGATATCTCCTAAGCGTCTACATGTGATCATCATGTATTTTCTGTAACTTTATTGGTAATGCCAACCTATACGCAACTGGTCCAACCCTTTTGGTGATCTCACATGATCCAATAAATTGAGGGCTTAACTTTTCTTTTCGGCTGAATTGCAAAACTTTCTTCATGAAGAATCTTTTAGAAATACTTTATCGCACACAGAAAACACAATATCTTAGCATTTCGGGTTTGCGTACAATTTCTGCCTACCAAAAGTTGCTTTCAATAAGTTTTTGATAAACTTAAATGTATCTTTAGTATCCTGAATCAGTTTTGGCCCAATGACTTTGCAACATCCTGAAATTCGGGATTTTATATTTTACATTATACCATGCGTTAGGCTAGCCAGGAGTGTCAGTTGTGTATGTTTAAGGGTTCTAAGAAGGCTTGGGGTTGAGTTGGGCCTTAGCAAAATTTTTGTGTTTAAGCACTTTAAGGAGAGTAGATAAGTGGCATCGAGACTTAAAGAAATAAATATGTATTTATCTAGCACAAAAGGAGCTAGTAGCAAGGTGGTGAGGCGTCACATGAAGGGGCTTAAGGGGTGGAGTTCGAATCCCACCTATTGCAAAATTTTGGATTAATTTTTGTGCTTCTTTTCCAAAGTGTCGACCATGGTTCTAAAGAAGGTAAGGAAGACTTTCTAATGATGGAAAGAAGACTAAGGAAAATGGTAAGGAGGAGATCAAAGGAAAAAGAAGGAGAGAAGTAAAGGAATTGTGGAAAAAGGTGGATATGTTGGCCGAATATTAGGAGTTGAATAGGGAAAGAAATTTGGGTCAACTCTCATCTTTTTGGTAAAGGTGGTACACGATTTTGGTTGGGAGAAAAGGTGAGCCGAAATTCTTTTGGTCATTTTGCAAGTTCTGTTCTTGAAAGGCTCGTTTTCTTTGTAACATTTTGGTGCTCTCTTTTCCGATTCTTTCTCTTTATTTTACTGAAACACGCAAGTAATTTGTTCACTGTTTTCTCTTTGTTTTCCATATTACTCAATCCATTTTGTTCATTTTTCCCTTGGTGTTAGCCGAAACCCTCTAACACCTCTTTTCCCATCTTTTCTTTTCTTTTTGATTATTTCTTCAACCTTTCTCTCTTTTCTTAAATCGACATTACCTTGTGGTCGAATCTTCTTTGTTCATTTCTCTCCATAGCCGAACCTATTAACACCCTACCTCTTCACTATTTCTTTTCTTTCGTGTTGGGCACTCTTTTTTTTAACCGACTCGGTAAGTGATTTTATTCTCCTCTTTTCATTTCCTTTTCTTCATGGCCGATTATGTACCCTTATCATTGGATGGTTCTCTAAACCGAAAACATCACTCTCTCCTACTCCCTCATATCATGATCATCTCTTTTTCGTAGTATTTTAGTGGGTGGTCGCATATCGCATCCTTGTCGACTCATCCGTAGCCATAAGTCCAATCGGTGGGAATCGGATTCATCATCGTTAAGGTAAAGAGTTTCGTCATGGTTCATTTCGATCTCTTTCATTACTTGGTTATTCCATTAAAATGGATCGATGGATTTGACTAATCGATTATTATAGGGACTAAATCACTTGTTCTTCTCCACTCGTTGATCCTTCGAAAATAGTGGTAAGCCAAGACCCCCTCCCTAAACAACTACATTCTCTCATCGTAGTAATCTTCTAACCAAGACTCTTTCAATGGAGGCAAGTGGTAACGTTATTAAAAGAAAATCGATAGTAGGGCAAATAGGGAGTGGACTTGCAATCTCTACTCCCAAGTTCAAACGTAGGGTGGTATCGGCAGTTCGAGGTTTCCCACCGGGTTGTGGACCATCATCCAGTAAGAATAGGCAAATCGTTGTCGTTCACAATATTAAGGGTAAGCATTTTTAGATCGTTGATTTAGATTTGGATTAAGAAAATCTCTTTTGTTAGTTAATCGAGTGTTATGGTGTCATAGGTGCCGACGATCAAGAAGGTTTAGTCCTTACCGTCATCAGGTGTGTAATCTCACACCGAAATCCCTAGATTCGTGATTCACTATCATGTTGGAAAATATACCGTTGTTGTTTACAAATCTAATAACTGTAATATGGCATGAATCGAGTAAATTGCTTAAATAACACTATTTCTAAAAGATTTGTCGAAATCGATATTAATATGCTAAATTATGAAAATGCCCCTATGGGCCGATTTTTGAAAATGCCCTATGGGCCGATTTACCAAAATGCCCCTATGGGCCGATTTACCAAAATGCCTCTATGGGCCGAATTGCTAGAATGCCTTAGTGGGCCGAGCCATCAAAGTGCTTTAATGGGCTAATTCACCGGAATAATTCACTAGATTAATGGTTGTTATATATATGTAGATATTTTATTTTATTATGTATGTTGCTTTTTTTTTTTTTTACATATTGCATGGGATGGGTAAAATTGTATGGAGAGCAGTGTAGCCTAGTAGCATTGCCATAATTTGTTTATTATTATGCTTAAATATGATTTTAGTGGCTTGACCACAAAAATATTATACTCCAGCAGCTTGGCTGCAAATTGGTGTGAGCAGCGGGGTGGGTTGACTTGATCCCCACAGGTGTGATTGGGTGGCCAGGGGTGTGATGGATGGATGGGTTGTGTTACATTCACTTCATTTAATCATTTCTATATAAATGGGCTTAGGACCAAGGTTAGGCTATGCGGGTTCAAACCCAGTGGATGACGGTAAGGGGATTATACACTGAGTTCTTGTAACTCACCCCTTTTTCTTAATCCTTGCCGGTAATGCTTAGTGACGAGGACTTAGGGCCATGGATGACTCGGTGGAGGCTATACTTTATAAATGAAGTTTTCGAGCATTAGTAAACTTCTTTTTCATTTTATTTCGATACTTTTAATAGTTTGGGTTTTAAAGATGTAATAAGGCCTCTGGGATATGTTTTATTTTGCTTTATGTTTAGACGTACTTAATATCTTTCTTGAATTGTTTAAAATAAGGATCTTTTTTATAAAATCATAAATAACGGTTTCCAAGAATTGATTAATAAATAGATTTCCTAACAAATATGTACAAATATTTTAACTTGGATTTTCTTCTGAAGCATCATCGTCATTTGCAAAAGTCACGATTTTAAAGATCACTTGTTAAATTTTGAAATTCATCAGTCAACCTTTTGAGGTTAAATAAGTATTTATAATCAAATTTGTTTTCTTAAACTATAACCAAATAACAACATCTCTAGTAAGAATCACAAGTTCTTTACTTGTTTTCTTCATGTGACATACCAGATCTGGTCATACCGCATGGGCCGAGTTTGGGGTGTTACATTTTATGGTATCAGAGCATGGTTGTAAAACTCGACTGTGGTTTGGGTTCAAAAATGTTTTCTAAAACTGTTTGAATTTTAATTTATAAATGCATATTTTGGAGGAAGTATGGCACCACGGGGATCCGGCACCCAGTCAGTAAGTTTTTGTTTTCATTTTATGATTATTGTGATATCATTGTAGTAAGAAAAGTCCACAAAATAGAAATACTCTAGAACTTTTAGCTTTAGGAGCTGAAATTATAGAGATTGAGACTTTAGGATACGTTTTGCCAAAGCAACTTTACTTCCTATACTCTATAAAATATTGTTTAATAAACACTGAAATAGCATACTGATTCATAAGACTCTTAATCAGATTAAATCGACTAAGCAAACATGAGCGCTAGAAGACGTGGACGTGGTAGAGGCTGAGGTGCTAGAGTTGTATCTGAGGCATCGGGACATATGCCGGAAATAGACGCACCTGCGTCACCAGTGACTGAAGCTGGGTCACATGATCGAATGAGACAGGAGGACGCTGTAACATCCTGAAATTCGAGAATTTATGTTTTGTGTTATATCGTGCGATAGGTTAGTTTAAAATATTATTTGTGTATGTTTAGGGGTCCTAAGAAGGCTCGGGGTTGAATTAGGCCTTAGCAAAATTTTTATGTTTAAGCACTTTATGGAGAGAAGGTAAGTGGCATCAATGCTTATGGAAATAAGTGAGTAATTTGCTAGCATAAGTAAGCATATGGGAATGAGGTTGTGGCGTCAAGTGAAGAGCATGGAAGAAAGAGGTTCGAATCCCACCTAGTGCAAGTTATTTTGACAAATTGTTGTGCTTCTTCCCAAAGTGTTGGCCATGGTGGTAATTATGGTAAGGGAGACTTTTTAATTATGTAAAGAAATATGGTATGGAGGAAAACAAGGGAAAATGAAGGAAAGAATCAAAAGCAAAGGCAAGAGAAGGGAACATGTTGGCCTATTATGTGGGTGATGTTTTGGAAAGATTATTTTGGTCAACATTCACCCTTTAGGAAAAAGTGACACACAGTTTTGGGAAGGGAGTTGGGAGCCGAATTTTGCTAGGATCATTTTGCTAGTTTTGGTGCATGAGAGGTATTTTTTTTTCTCTTTGACCATTTTGTGTTTCTTTTCCAAATTCATTTCCCTTTTTCTTTAGCCGAAACCTCCTATTCCATTTGTTCATTTTTCTCCTTTGTTTTGGCTGAAATCTTCAATGCATCTTGGTCATTTCTCTTTGATAGCCGAAACCATCTAGTGCTATCCTCCATCTCCTCTTTTCTTTTTACCATTTCTTCAACTTTCTCCTTTTCTCTCTAATCGAATATTGACCATCTTCTCTTCTCCATATTACACGTTGGACTTTGCTTTCTTGATTAAACTGGGTAAGTTTTTTCTTTGTTGGCCGAACCTTCTTTATTCTTTTCTCTTCAATAGCCGAATATTGATCATCTTCTCTTCTCCATCTTACAAGTTGGACTTTGCTTTCTTGATTAAACTGGGTAAGTGTTTTTATTCAAATCTTTTCATTCTTTTTCTCCTTAGCCTAATGAGTGTCCCTCATTATTTGGTTGTTTCATCTTACTTTCTAAACCGAAATGGTGCTTTCCCTTACTCCCTCATATTTTGATAATCTTCTATTTGTAGTATTCTAGTAGATTGGCCGAATACCACATCTTAACTGAATCATTTCTAGCCTTGCGCCCAATCGATAGAAGTGGATCTACTATTGTCAAGGTAAGGGATTTCTTCATGGTTCAATATCTCAATACTTGGTTATTTTGCTAAAATAGATTGATGATTATGTATAAACGTTTTTTTCAAGAGACTATATCGATCGTTTTTATTCACTTATTGATCATACGGAAATAGTGGTAAGCCGAACCTATTCCTTAGACAATCGTTTTATATCATCGTAATATCGTTTTTGATTACGACTTTTTCCAATGGAGGCAAGTGGAATCGATTTGAAAGGAAAAATGATTGGAGAACACAAAAGGAGTGGATTTGCGATTCCTACTCCTAAGTTCAAGCGTAGAGCGGTTTCCGCGGTTCGAGATTTCTCACCGGGTTGTGGACCATCATCCGATGAGAATAAACAAATCGTGGTCGTTCACGATATTGAGAGTAAGTATTTTAGATCGTTGATTTAGATTTGGATTAAGAAAAACCTCTTGTGTTAGTTAATCAAGTATTATGTTATCATAGGTACCGATGATCAAGAGAGTTTAATACTTACCGTAATCAGGTGTGTAATCTCACACCGAAATCTCGTAGATTCATGATTCGATATCACGTTGGAAAATAGATCGTTATTGTTTATATGATTAAAATCGTAATATGGCATAAACCAGGAAATTTGCTTAAATTACATTATTTCTATAGATGTCAAAATCGATATTAAAATTGTTAAAATTACGAAAATGCCCCTATGGGCTGAATTACGAAAGTGCCCCTATGGGCCGATTTACCGAAATGCCCCTAATGGGCCGATTTACCAAAATTTTTTGTCGAATTACAAAATGCTA
This sequence comes from Gossypium bickii, assembly GCA_025503065.1. NCBI lineage: Eukaryota > Viridiplantae > Streptophyta > Magnoliopsida > Malvales > Malvaceae > Gossypium > Gossypium bickii. The sequence continues at coordinate 39,608,054 of CP106716.1, forward strand.
TAATGGGCTGATTCACCGTAATAAATTACTAGATTATTGAATGTTGTTTATATATGTGGATATTATGCTTTATTATGTATGTTTCATTTACATATTTTGCATGGGATAAGAAAAATGTTGAAGAGAAGTGTAGCCTGGTGGCATTGCCACAAAAATGTTTATTATTATGTTTCATTACGATTTCAGTGGTTTGGCCACAATAAATATATTATAAATGGCAATTTGCCTACGAATTGGTGTGAGCGGCGGGGTGGGTTGACTTGATCCCTACAGGTGTGATTGGCTGGTCGGGGGTGTGATGGATGGATGGGTTGGGTTACATACATTACATATATAAATTCTGTTATGGGCTTAGGCCCAAGATGATGCTAAACGGGTTCAAACCCAGTGGATGACGGTAAGGGGATTATACATTGAGTTCTAGTAACTCACCCCTTTTCCTTAAACTCTTATAGGTAATGCTCAGTAATGTGGATTTGGGCCATGGATGACTCGGTGGAGGCCATACTTCAGAAATGGTGTTTTTGAACTTTATATTTCTATTTCCGTTCACTTTATTACTTTTACTATTTTGGGTTTTTATGTTGCGATAAGTCCTCTAGAATAATTTATTTTTGTTTTATGTTTGACGTACTTTTTATCTTGCTTGAATTGTTTTAAATGAGAGTTTTTCTAAAAACTTAAATAAAGGTTTTTTCAAAATATATTAAAAAATGGATTTCATAACAAACTTTTATAAATGTTTTAACTCAGAAATTTTCTCTTGAATTATCAACGATATTTTCAAAAGTCACGGTTTATAAGATCTCTAGTTCAAATTATCGATTTATCAATCAACCTTCGAGATTAGTAGTGTTTTATCATATGATTCAAATCAAATTTGTTTTCTTGATTATAACAAAATAATACCTATTTTAGTACGAATAAAAAAGATTTAACACGTTTTTCTCATGTGACATGTCAGATCCGGTCATAACGCATGGGCCGGGTTTGGGGTGTAACAGACGCTCTATCCCAAGCAATGTTGCGGGTACTGGACAGGGTTGCTGGGGCAAGAACTGGGTCGGTAGCTCGTGGGTCGGTATTTGAGCGACTCAGATCGAATGGAGCTGAAGTTTTTAGGGGTATTTCGGGTATAGCCCCTAGTGTAGCAGAGTACTCGCTTGAGGCGGTGGAGCGGATTATGGACGACCTAGATTGCACAGCTGAGCAGAAACTGAAAGGGGTTGTGTCATTGCCGAGAGGCGAGGCGTATCAGTGGTGGCTCACTGTTTGGGAAGGCACTCAGGCTGATCGTATTACCTGGGAATTCTTTAAGACAGCATTCTAGGGAAAATATGTTGGGGCTAGCTATGTGGATGCCCGAAGGAAGGAATTTCTGAATCTGGTCCAAGGAGGTAAATCTGTGGCAGCATACGAGGCGGAGTTTCTGCGTCTGAGTCGGTATGCCTGGGGAATGGTGCTGACTGATTATGAACGCTGTGTGCGTTTTAAGGATGGATTGCGTGATGAGTTACAGGTACTGATAGATCCACAGAAGGAGAGGAATTTTTCTACACTTGTGGAAAAAACTAAGATAGCTGAGGAAGTTAAACACTCGGAACTGCAAAATCGAGACAAGGATAGGGGGAAGGAACAAGAGAGACTCTGGGTATTCAGGTCCTGCTAGAGGTTTTTAGAAAAAGCTCAGGAATGGGGGGCCAGTTCGAGTGGGTGCTCCAGCTACTACTAATCAGTTACAGCCTTGTGTGGATTGTGGAAAACTTCACTCGGGTGAATGTTGGAAGAGAACCGGTGGTTGTTTTAGATGTAGATCCAATAACCATCGATTTAAGGATTGCCCTCGAGAGCCTGCTCAGACTCAGGTAGTTAAATAGCATTCTGCTTGATCGGCAGGAGGCGCTGAGCAGCCGCCAAGAGGCCGTGGACCAGGTCGAGGTGGTAATGGCATAGGACGAGGTCAAGGTGCACCGGGTAGAGGTACCGATAATAGGGGTAACATGGAGGCGACATAGCCAGGGTTGGTCTACGCGGTCAGATGTCGAGAGGATGACGGTGCACCTGACGGTATGTTTTTCATAGCTGATGTACCTATTACTGCTTTGATAGACATTGGATCCACCCATTCGTATGTTGCATGTGCTGTGTCTGGAACTTTGAATATTAGATCTGAGATTTTTGCTAGAGAAACAACTGTGATTAGTCCTTTAGGACAGTCGGTGGTAGTAAATAATTTTTTTAGGGATGTGCCCTTAGAAGTTCAGGGAGTAGTAATTCCAGAGGATTTGATGGAACTGCCATTCGGCGAGTTCGATCTTATATTGGGCATGGACTGGCTGGTTAAACACCGTGCGAACTTGGACTGTGCTGCAAAGTGGATGGTACTAATAACATCGAAGGATAAGGAAGTGATGATGATAGGTGAAAGAAGAAATTATCTATCTAATGTGGTATCTGCTTTAAAGGCAGAAAAGTTGGTACGAAAGGGGTGTGGAGTGTTCTTAGCCTTTATCAGTGCTTTGGATGCCAAAGAGTTGTCAGTAGAGAGTGTAAGAACGGTGAAAGAGTTTTCAGATGTCTTTCCCGATGAGCTTCCAGGATTACCTCCAGATCGAGAGGTGGAGTTTGGCATTGAGCTGTTGCCAGGAACGACTCCGGTGTCCATTGCTCCTTACAGAATGGCGCCAAAGGAGCTAGTGGAACTTAAAGCTCAGATTCATGAGTTATTGGATCATGGGTTTATTCGACCAAGTGTGTCACCATAGGGAGCACTGGTTTTGTTCCTTAAGAAAAAGGATGGGTCGATGCGTATGTGCATCGATTATAGACAATTGAATAAATTGACGATTAAAAACAAGTACCCGTTACTGAGGTTCGATGATCTGTTCGATCAGCTGCGAGGAGCTTCAGTCTTTTCGAAGATAGACTTGAGATCGGGGTATCACCAGTTAAAAGTCATGGAGGCGGATATTCACAAGACTGCGTTCCGAACTCGTTATGGGCATTACGAGTTCTTGGTGATGCCGTTTGGGTTGACAAATGCACCAGCTGCATTTATGGACATGATGAACCGAGTCTTCCAACCCTATCTAGATTGGTTTGTGGTGGTGTTCATAGATGACATCTTGGTGTTGTCAAAGGCTGAAGAAGAGCATGATTCGCATCTATAGGTAGTATTGCAGATATTAAGGGAGAAGCAGCTGTATGCCAAATTCAGTAAGTGTAAATTTTGGCTGAGAGAAGTGACCTTTTTGGGACATGTTGTGTCTGCCGAGAGAATTAGAGTTGACCTCCGGAAGATCGAGGCTGTATTGGACTGGAAGCCATCGAAGTCAGTGGCAGAAATTTGGAGTTTTCTAGGTTTAGATGGGTATTACAGGCGGTTCGTTAAGGAGTTTTCTTTCATTGCTGCACCCTTAACTAAACTATTGCGTAAGGGAATACCATTTGTGTGGTCAGATAAGCAGCAAGAAAGCTTTGAGAGATTGAAGAAGATTGTGACAGAAGCGCCAATATTGATTCAGCCTGAGGCTGGTAAAGAGTTTATTATTTATTGTGATGCGTCACACACGGGCTAGGGATGTGTGTTGATGAAAGGGGGAAAAGTGGTGGCTTATGCATCTCGTCAATTAAGGCCACATGAGATAAACTATCCCACACATGATTTGGAGTTAGCTGCAGTGGTGTTTGCTCTAAAAATATGGAGACACTATCTGTACAGGGAGAAGTCGATTATCTACACGGGCCATAAGAGTCTAAACTCCTTACTCAAAAGGAGTTGAACTTAAGACAGTGGAGGTGGACAGAATTGTTGAAAGATTATGACTTCTCAATCGAGTATCACCCAGGTAAAGCTAACGTAGTGGCAGATGCGTTGAGTCGCCACGTGATATGGGATTTGAGAGCGATGTTCACCCATCTCAGCCTTTATGAGGATGGTATCTTGTTAGCTGAACTTCAAGTAAAGCCTGCATGGGTAAGTCAGATTAAGGAAAAATAGTTGTTAGATGAAAGGTTGGGTTCTCGACTTCAGCAAGTGGAAATTGGTGAGATAGGGGACTTTGGATTAAATAGTGATGGAGTATTGTGTTTCCGCGGAAAAGTTTGTATGCCCAAGGATTCGGAATTGAGACAAATGATTCTGCGTGAGGCGCATAGTACCCATATGCTATGCACCCCAGGGGAAATGAGATGTACCGAGACCTCCGTGAGCAGTATTGGTGGCCAGGGTTGAAACGGGAGGTTACTGACTTCTTAAACAAGAGTTTGACATGTCAGAAGGTGAAGACGGAACATCAACTACCTTCAGGATTGCTACAACCAGTGAAAATTCTACTATGGAAATGGGAAAGGATAACAATGGACTTTGTTAGTGGGTTACCCTTAACGCCAACTAAGAAAGATTCAGTATGGGTGGCAGTGGACCGATTAACGAAAAGTGCTTATTTCCTACCTGTTCGTACGGATTATTCGCTGCAGAAATTGGCCAAGTTGTATGTAGCAAAGATCGTGAGGTTGCATAGTTACCGATGTCTATCATATCAGACAGGGATCCTAGGTTCACATCTCGGTTCTGGAAGGCTTTACATGAAGCTTTGGGTACAAGGCTAAATTTTAGTACGACATTTCATTCGCAGACAGATGGTCAGTCGGAGAGAGTAATCCAGATTCTAGAAGACATGTTAAGGGGCTGTGTGATCGACTTCAGGGGTAGTTGGGAAGATTTTCTATTTAAAACACCCCAAACCCGGCCTAAACGCTACGATCGGGTCTAGTATGTTACCGGATGAAGTAAAACGAATTTTTATTGAGTTTGGGAAAAACCGTAGATTTGAAAACTCTTCGGCTAAGGCGATGTCTTGAAAACAGTGATTTGTTAGTTTAGGAAAAATTTCAATTTGAGTTATTCGAATATTCTTTAAGCTTGGTGATCTTTGAAAGAAAGCGTTTGTTCTGTGTTACTCGTATTTTGAAAACCCCATCTTTAATTTCGTGATCAAGTTTGCATAGTGTCAAATTTTTACTGAATGAAAAATAAAAAAAAAAACAACTATTAACTTAGAAAGGCCTTATTACATAACAAAAATCCCCATTTAAAATAAAATAAAGCAGTAAACAAATTTACGAAAAGAAAAGACTTCATGGCCTCCACGAGTCCACCTCAGCTCCTATATCCATGACCTACTGATTACCTGAAAGGTTAATCACGGGGTGAGTCACCGAGACTCAGTGTGTAAATCCCCTATATCACATAAATGGCCCATGGCCCATAATCGCATATTAGGCCTTAGCCCATTCAGTATGACAAAAGAATAAATGAATGCATTATGTCCCAGCCCAATGTAGTTTTTTCCATCCTCTACACGCCAACCCGTACCAGCCCATCACACCGTGGAGATTTCTACAATCAACCCTCCATCCACTACACGCTACTTTGACAGTCATGCTGTTAGTCATAATGCCGATCACTAGGTGACCAAAATAATACAACGTGGCTTAGCCACCGATCACTATGTGACGAAATAATATAACGTGGCTTAGCCACCGATCACTATGTGACCAAATAATCAAGCACTTCCCCGTAAATATCATAACCATATCCCATGCATAACATACATGTCATAATGAATGCAACATGCTATCATCAATGTAATAGATTACCACATACATCCATACACGTAAGAAAAATGCTACAGTCACGTACCTGGCACTTCTAGCTTTACCCACAAGGGTATTACGACTGTCTACACAGCCTTTTCCAGCTTTTCAGCCCATACAATTAATATTACAGTTAAGATGAAGTGTATGAGGTTTTGCACACCTGATAACACGCAAAATAATACTCTCTACGTCGACACTATCGATAGCAGAAACGACTGCTATCTGCCTATTACTCTGTTCTGAAGCCGGTCCACAACCCGGTGGCCAATCTCGAACTGCTGACACTGCTCGTTTCTTAAACTTAGGGGCTGGGTTTATTGGTCCAACCCCCTCATTTGCCTGATTAGTATTGGGTTCCATCAAAAGATCTTGCTCAGAAGATACTATAAGGAAACAGCGGTTGTTTAACAACAACACAGGGTTAAGGTAGCGAGTAACGATAAGTGAACCTAATCAAACATCTGAAGAGAAAACCCTTACCTTGAAATCCCAAAAAGAGAGGTAGGGTTCAAAGATTCAACTAGCAATACTTCGCGAAATAGGCGCCCTTAATAGGCCAAACCAAAAATGATCTGAAGTAGATGCCTAACACTTAGCCCCCTTAATCGACGAAACACAGAGAGACAGAAACAGTTAAAGTATTAGTCAAGGCAGAATCAGCCTTACCAAGAAAAGAAGGAATACGGGTTTAATCAAAGAGAAAACAAAAGGGAATGATCTTACCTTAACACAGAGGATTCGAATAACACCCAAGAGAATTCAGCACAAGCACAACAGTAGAGAAGATTCAGCAATGAACAAGAGTGGAAGGGAATAAGATGAAAGAACCAAAAATGAAGATAAAAGAACTTCAATGAAGGCTTAAGAGTTTTGGCTTTTAGATAAATCGAGGGAAAATGTAGGAAAGAAAGGCTAGGGAGATTCGGCTTTAGCAAGAAATAGAGAAAAGAATGGAAGTAAATAGGGGTTTCAGCTTATGAAAGGAAGAGAAGATGAATAAGAGAACAATGTGAATGATGAGTAAAAGAAAATGAAGAAAAAGAAAGTGCACCAATGGTCTATCACATTCGGCTAACGAAGAAAAGGGAGGAGAATAGATGTTGACTAATACAATTTCGGCACACAAAGAATTATGGACTCAAAAAGAAAGAAAAGAAAGAGATTCCAAGGCTTAAGCACAAAACGACACTCACATCCCCCTCGTACACGAATTCGTTCTAAAGAAACTAAAATGGAACCTAAGACCACTAATCAGTTTTGGCACACCAATACAACCGATTGCTTTTCCCCCTTCACAAGCTCCCAAAATTCAGCCACCACCTTCACCAACCCTCAATCCCTTATTCTCCTCCTAACTTCACTCTCAATCACCCATTTGAAAAAGTTTGAACCATTCAAACCCCACCTTTCTCTCTTGGCCTATCATTCAAAAATTTTGACCAATTCAACATCCACTCCTCAAGGTTCCTAGCTGACATCCAACACTACTCCCATTGATGCTAAAAAGAGTTCCAAAATGCAAATTGTGCGACTCAAACCAGCTCCCTCCTTGCTTCCTTGTGGCGTCACCTACCAACACCTTAAGTGACGCCTCCTTGCCACTTTGCCACTTTAATTCTTGTGTCAACAAACACAAGCAATCACCCTTAAGTTCTGCCCCAGTCAGCTCTCCCCTACAAGCGCCCAAAAACAAAATTTTGGCCAGGCTTCGGCTTAACCCCGAGCCTTCCTTGGACCCCCAAACACACCAAAATAATACACATAGTATACCAGACACACAGAACAATATAAATACAGATGCCCTAAATCCCGGATGTTACATTCTACCATTGGTAGAGTTTACATACAACAACAGCTATCAATCCAGTATCCAGATGGCACCCTATGAGGTGTTGTATGGACGTAGGTGTCGTACTCCTACTTGCTTTGGGTGAGCTAGGGAGCGCGGCAGATTATTGGGTCCCGAGGATCTCTCGAGACGGAGGAAAAAGTTAAGGTAATTCGGGCTCGGTTAAAAGAAGCTTCGGACAGATGAAAATCATACGCGGATCTGAAGCGTAAGGATATAGAGTTTACGGTGGGAGATCAGGTCTTTTTGAAGGTCTCACCTTGGAAAAAGATCTTAAGATTTGGGTGAAAAGGCAAGTTAAGCCCTAGGTTCATCAGACCATACCGTGTACTGAAGCGTGTTGGGCCGGTGGCTTATCAGCTTGAGTTACCGCCGTAGTTAGGTCAGATACACAGTGTATTTCACGTCTCAATGTTAAGGCGTTTCCGTTCGAATCCATCTCATGTTGTACTAGTAGAAGAAGTGGAGATAAGACCTGACTTGTCTTTTGAAGAAGAGCCAGTGCAGATTTTAGATAGGGATATTAAGGTGCTGAGAAGGAAGTCGGTTCTGTTAGTCAAAGTATTATGGCATAATCACAGGTCAGAGGAAGCTACATGGGAGCCTGATGACACGGTCCGGCAACAATACCTTCATTTCTTTTAATCAGGTAAATTTCGAGGCCGAAATTTCTTTAAGGGGGTAGAATTGTAACATCCTGAAATTCGAGATTTTATATTTTACATTATACCATGCGTTAGGCTAGCTAGTAGTGTCAGTTGTGTATGTTTAGGGGTTCTAAGAATGCTTGGGGTTGAGTTGGGCCTTAGCAAAATTTTTGTGTTTAAGCACTTTAAGGAGAGTAGATAAGTGGCATCAAGACTTAAAGAAATAAATATGTATTTAACTAGCACAAGAGGAGCTAGTAGCAATGTGGTGAGGAGTCACATGAAGGGGCTTAAGGGGTAGAGTTTGAATCCCACCTATTGCAAAATTTTGGATTAATTTTTGTGCTTCTTTTCCAAGTGTCGGCCATGGTTGTAAAGAAGGTAAGGAAGACTTTCTAATAATGGAAAGAAGACTAAGGAAAATGGTAATGAGGAGATCAAGGGAAAAAGAAGGAAAGAAGTAAAGGAATTGTGGAAAAAGGGGAATATGTTGGCCAAATATTAGGAGTTGCATAGGGAAAGAAATTTGGGTCAACTCTCATCTTTTTGGTAAAGGTGGTACATGGTTTTGGTTGGGAGAAAAGGGGAGTCGAAATTCTTTTGGTCATTTGGCAAGTTTTGTGCTTGAAAGGCTCGTTTTCTTTGTAACATTTTGGTGCTCTCTTTTCTGATCCTTTCTTTGTTTTTCCGAAACACGCATGTAATTTGTTCACCGTTTTCTCTTTGTTTTGCCATATTACTCAATCCATTTTGTTCATTTTTCCCTTGGTGTTAGCCGAAACCCTCTAACACATGTTTTCCCATCTATTCTTTTCTTTTTTGATTATTTCTTAAACCTTTCTCTCTTTTCTTAAATCGACATTAACTTGTGGTTGAATCTTCTTTGTTCATTTCTCTCCATAGCCGAACCGATTAACACCCTACCTCTTCATTATTTCTTTTCTTTCGTGTTGGGCACTCTCTTCTTTGACCTAATCGGTAAGTGATTTTATTCTCCTCTTTTCATTTCCTTTTCTTCATGGCCGATTATGTACCCTTATCATTGGATGGTTCTCTAAACTGAAAACTTCACTCTCTCCTACTCCCCCGTATCATGATCATCTATTTTTCGAAGAATTCTAGTGGGAGGCCGTATATCACATCCTTGTCGACTCATCCGTAGCCATAAGTCCAATCGGTGGGAATCGGATTCATCATCGTTAAGGTAAAGAGTTTCATCATGGTTCATTTTGATCTCTTTCATTGCTTGGTTATTCCGTTAAAACGGATCGATGGATTTGACTAATCGGTTATTATAGGGACTAAATCACTCGGTCTTCTCTACTCATTGATCCTTCATAAATAGTGGTAAGCCGAGACCCTCTCCCTAAACAACTACATTCTCTCATCGTAGTATTCTTCTAACCGAGACTCTTTCAATGGAGGCAAGTGGTAACATTATTAAAAGAAAATCGATAGTAGGGCAAATAGGGAGTGGACTTGCAATCTGTACTCCCAAGTTCAAACGTAGGGCAGTATCGACAGTTCGGGATTTCCCACCGGGTTGAGGACCATCATCCGATGAAAATAGGCAATTCGTTGTCATTCACGGTATTAAAGGTAAGCATTTTTAGATCGTTGATTTAGATTTGGATTAAGAAAATCTCTTTTGTTAGTTAATCGAGTGTTATGGTGTCATAGGTGCTGACGATCAAGAAGGTTTAGTCCTTATTGTAATCAGGTGTGTAATCTCACACTGAAATCTCGTAGTTTCATGATTCACTATCATGTTGGAAAATAGACCGCTGTTGTTTACAAATCTAATAACTGTAATATTGCATGGATCGAGTAAATTGCTTAAATAACACTATTTCTAAAAGATCTGTCGAAATCGGTATTAATATGCTAAATTATGAAAATGCCCCTATGGGCCGATTTGCCAAAATGCCTCTATGGGCCAAATTGCTAGAATGCCTTAGTGGGCTGAACCATCAAAGTGCTTTAATGGGCTAATTCACCAGAATAATTCACTAGAATAATGGTTGTTATATATATGTGGATATTTTATTTTATTATGTATGTTGCATTTTTTTTTTACATAATGCATGGGATGGGTAAAATTGTATGAAGAGCAGTGTAGCCTAGTGGCGTTGCCACAATTTGTTCATTATTGTGCTTAAATATGATTTCAGTGGCTTGACCACAAAAATATTATACTTTAGCAGCTTGGCTACAAATTGGTATGAGCGGCGGGGTGGGTTGACTTGATCCCCACAGGTGTGATTGGGTGGTCGGGGGTGTGATGGATGGATGGGTTGGGTTACATTCACTTCATTTAATCATTTCTATATAAATGGGTTTAGGCCCAAAGTTAGGTTATGTGGGTTCAAACCCAGTGGATGACGGTAAGGGGATTATACACTGAGTTCTTGTAACTCACCCCTTTTTCTTAATCCTTGCAGGTAATGCTCAGTGACGAGGACTTAGGGCCATGGATGACTCGGTGGAGGCCATACTATATAAATGAAGTTTTTGAACATTAGTAAACTTCTTTTCTGTTTTATTTCGATACTTTTAATAATTTGGGTTTTAAAGTTGTAATAAGGCCTCTGGGATATGTTTTATTTTGCTTTATGTTTAGACGTACTTAATATCTTTCTTGAATTGTTTAAAATGGGGATTTTTTTTATAAAATCATAAATAACGGTTTTCCAAGAATTCATTAATAAATAGATTTCATAACAAATATGTACAAATATTTTAACTTGGATTTTCCTCTGAAGTATCATCGTCATTTGCAAAAGTCAAGATTTTAAAGATCACTTGTTAAATTTTGAAATTCATCAGTCAACCTTTCGAGGTTAAGTAAGTATTTATAATCAAATTTGTTTTCTTAAACTATAACCAAATAACAACATCTTTAGTAAGAATCACAAGTTCTTTACTCATTTTCTTCATGCGACATACCAGATCTGGTCATACCGCATGGTTCGGGTTTGGGGTGTTACAGACTTTGATTTCACACAAATCCAACCAACAAATAAGTGTTTGACACCTTCGACCGTATAATGCCTCATACGAAGCCATTTGAATGCTTAACTGGAAACTATTATTATACACAAATTCAGCAAATGGTAAATAATGTTTCTAGCCTGATTCAAAATAAAGTACACAGGCTTGAAGCATATCTTCTAATATTTGAATGACTCATTCCAATTGTCTGTATGTCTATGGGTGAACATCAGTGTTGAAATTTAATCTCGTAACTAAATATTCATGTAACTGTCTATCAAAAGAAATTCTTGCTTTTGGTCCTCCAAATATAGTTCACCAACATACTTTTCTAGAATTCCAACTGAAAGAATTTCTAATCAATAGAACCAGCACGGATGTTACACGTAAACATAATAGTTTGCCACCAGGTATAAGCCTCACCTTGTAACAATGAAACAACACAAGTAACACTTTAGCTACTAAAGTACTCTATTTGTTGATTTTAGCCGTATCTCAATCTTTGACGGATCAACTCCTTTAATTCCTGCAAATTTATTAGTACCATACCTCCGCAATTCTCTAATTAGAGCCCGTCAAACAACAAGCACAGGTACTACTGCATGAGTAGCTCTTTCCACTCTCTGAAGAGCATCAGCTATAGCATGGAGTATATTTGCACCGCCTTGTCCCTCGATACCACCTCTATCAAACCTACGTTGTTGAGCATCAGCTGAATCTATGCTATGCACTTCAGATTCGACCCTAATTTCTTTCTCAACAGAGTGACTACTACTATGTACATCCTGATCAACTTCATTCCTAGATTCTCCTAACATCTTTAAACTATAAAAAAGAAGGATTTATAATCAGCATTCAAATCCTGAATCAGACTCGACTCAACTTCGGCATGTACCTCTAGACTTGATTTTGAGCTCGATTTAGCCTGAGAATCAGCTAAACCTATACCTTTGATACCATTAAATGTATCACCCTTTACCCAGTCCATTCGTCGAACACAAGCAATAAGGTTTTACAAATAAATATGAGAGATTTAAATACAATTCATAGTTATAAATTTCAATTCAATATCAATTTAATCATATATGATCAAATATGATCAAGTATAACATTCAATACAACCATATCCAGGTTTAAATCGAGTTTACGAAAGCTTTCAATTAACTCAACATCAATAAGGGATCAATTTAAAACAAACACAAAAATATAGGAAAATTTTAGAAACATAGGTCATACGACTATGTCCCCTGACCGTGTGAAAGGCATCCCCACACGGTAGTGTGGGAAGACCGTGCAATAGATTGAGGTTGTGTGGAGTTGAAGTCACATGGCCGTGCGAACAAACCGTTTAACTCACTGTGGCCTTAGGGGCCAAAAGTGTAATTATTTAAAGAATTTCACACGATCGTGTCGTTAATGTAACAACCTGATTTTGGGGCTAGTCGGAACAATGATTTCGAAACCACTAATCTGAGGCCAGAGAAATTATTTTTTATATTATTTTATGTGTTATAGCATGACTATATGAGTGCATGAAAATTTTGGTGAAATAATTTTAGCGATTTTATGCTTAATTTTGAAAAGGGACTAAATCGCATAAAAGGCGAAATTTGTGTTCTACTAATTAGAAGTGTCATATACCTAGAGAACCTTAAATTAGAGGTCCTTAATGTGAAAATAGGCCTTTAAGAGTGTAACAGCCCGACTTAGACCCTATTCGGAATGGTGGTTTTGGGACCACCAATCCGAGTTAAAAAAATATTTTAAAATATTTTTCTGTGTTTATTATGTGTGAATTTGCTTGTGTGAAATTTTTGTGTTTTAATTTCGTCGTTTGAGTGTTTGATTAAATAAAAGGGCTTTAATTGAGTAAAATGAAAATTTAGTGGTTAAATTCAAAGGGGCTGAATAATAGTTGTTCTTTTAATATGAAGGTTTTATGTAGCAATTTTGCCATTTAATTAATGAATGGACAACATTAAGGTTATATTATATAGTTTTTATATTAAATATAAAAGTTAAAATTATAAATAAAACATGAAAATCTTGGATGTCCATTTTTCCATTGCCGAAACTTCAAAGAAAAAGAGAAGAAAAACACTTCCTAGGGTTCGACCTTGTTAACGCTTAATTAAGTTATGTATTTTACTCGGTTTTTGATAATTTTTACGTTTTCGAGATCGTTGCTATGAAATATACTAAGCCCATGCTTTAATTTTTGATTTTGATGAATATTTTGAGTTAAGCCATTGATGAATTCATGTGATTTTTGTTGTTAGATGATAGATTATGGAAGATTTGTTTTGAATTAACATGTTTTGTATTGGAAATTTTGATGATTTTGAGTAATTAGGACTAAATTGTAAAAATAATAAATTGAGGGACTAAAATGTGAAAAAAATGAAATTTATGGACTTGCATTATGCTTGTGAATATTCGTCCTAGCTATGGTATGTGTAAATTTTGTGTATTTTGTGTTTTATGCAATAGGGACTAAATTGTAAAAAATATGAAATATTAGGGGCAAAATGGTAATTTGCCCATTTGTGCGTTTTTGGATTAAATTTAATGAATGTGTGATTAATTAGTTAAATTTGAATTTTTTTAGATCAAGAATGAAGGAAAACAGAATTAGATCGGGGGAAGTCGAAAGTAGTCGAGTAGTCGATTTCGTCTATCAATATCCGAGGGAAGTCTATAAGCACATAAATGTTATTAAATTTGATAGTATATATATTTTACATGATAAATGAAATTTTGTGAATTTATTCTTGTGCTGGCCGAATGTGATTTGAGCAAGGGAGACATATTTTGGGTTCGATTCGATCAAGATTTAATGTCCGAAAGCCCCGTATGAACCATAGGAATAGATAGGATACATATGTCATGACATAGGATTTCCGATATGTGTTTTCATGTAAGACCACGTCTGGGACGTTGGCATCGACTTGTGTTTACGTGTAAGACCATGTTTGGGACATTGGCATCGTATTTGATTTGTGTAAGACCTTGTCTGGGACAGTGGCATCGATATGTGATTACATGTAAGACCACGTCTGGGACGTTGGCATTGTACGAATTTCTGACTATCCGCATATCCTTTTTAATTCCAAACAGTTCAACGGGAAATGTTAAATGAAGACTGTATGTGAAATCGAATAAAATGGTTCAGATATGTGCTTATCCTAAGTTGTGAAAATAAGGTAAGTTGGATGTTAAATTGATTGCATAAATGTTTAAGTTGTGAAAATAAGGTAAGTTGGATGTTAAATATGAAATATGTGAATGCATATGTGATTTGTGTATATTTGGCCAAATAAGGTATATGTGATATTAATAGTGAGATTTATATATGTTAATGTGTATTTATGCATTTATCCATATGATATATGTATGCATGATTGAAATGATAATTTTGCATTCGAGGATATGTATATTTGACCTGATTAACTTAGTGTTAATATACAATCGTTGATATATATATTTGCTTATGACTTACTAAGCTTAAATAGCTTACTGTGGGTGTGTTTTTGTTTACCCCTGTTTCTATGGATTTTGGAGTCACGTTATGAGATCAGGGATCATCTGCAAAGCCTATCACATTATCGATAGTTTTTTGGTATTTTACTAAGTTGAATTTGGGTTTATGGCATGTATAGCATAGATGGAAGGTTGATTTTGGAACATGTATATATATATATATAGCCATGCGAAAATGGCTTGATCACTATGTTTAAGGTCAGTTTCATGTGTTCTTGGTTAAGTACTTGATATGTTTCGTTTTAGCAATTTGGCCTTGGCTTATTATATACAAAACATGGTTGCTATGTTTATGTTTGTGTGTATGATCTCGATTAAGGTGAGCATATGTGTAACTTGTTTAATATGATATGCTAATGATAGTTGAATTAAGTTATGTGTTTCGGCAATAAGGTAAGTGATACATGCTTGATGTATTTAGTAAGAATAAATAATGTTAAGTTTAAATGATTATGACTATGTGACATTTATATATATAATGAAGTATGTATATGAAGGTTGGATGCTAAAGCTATCTATAATTTGATTTAGAAGTATGATAAAAGGATAATTATATGTTCGAATGTGAATAGGATATTTTGATTTGGATTGTAATAACTATGTACGCACCTTTATTATGCTTGAATGGTTGGCTATATTGGTTCTATTTCTATTGGTAAGTAATGAATATGGTTCATGATTGTTTAGGTACGAATCCATATGGTAAGTGAAGTAATATGGTTTGGTTACAATATTTTTTTATAATGTGCTTGTGTATTCGGTTATGTGATGAACTAAAATGGCTAAGTATATAGTTGGTTGATTTCGTGCATGTGAATTAGATGCTATGAAATGCCTTGATGGTCGAAAATAATTAAAGTGGTTTTAGTGGATTTTGCATGAATTAGTAATGTAAATGAATATATTTGACCAATTGGTAATGTTTTAAAATGTTCTGTGAATGAAATGAAATATGTTGGGTTCTTAAAATGCGCATATATGGAGGTAATATTTTTTATAATCAATTTATGAAATAATTTTTTTGTTACATGCCCAATAAATGATATGTAATGTTATGTGTTTAAAATAAAATTTTAATATGCGATTGATACAAACATAGTAGTAATAAGGTTCGAAATTTGAATAGGAGAAGTATATTGATGAACTAATTTATGAAGTTTGAAATGAAATGAATGCATGTACTAAGTTGTGTTATGTTTAGTAATGCCTTGTAACCCTAGTCTGGCGACGGATACGGGTTAGGGGTGTTACAAATAGAGTGATGACCGGCCATAGAGACAAGGAAATGAAATTGTCAAAGGTTAGGTGAGGTTTTGGTGACAAATTTGACTAGAAATAAAATAAAATAAAGAGGAAATGTAATAGTCTGGTTTATACCCTATTGGGAACAGTGGTTTCGGGACCACAAATTTGAGTCTGTATAATATTTTAATATTATTTTCTGTTCCGTTGATTTGTGACTAAGCATGTGGCAAATTTCCGTGAGCTAATTTGTCTGTCTGTGTGTTTAATTTGACAAAAGGATTCAATTGCATTAAATGTGAAAGTTGCATGATATTTGTTAAGTACCAATGTGTTGTGGCTTTTAAAAGAAAAGGGCCTTATGAGAAAATTAGACCATTATTTAGATAGTGGTTGGACAAAAGACAAAAGTGCCCTTAATGGATGTTTGTTTTATTTGTTTAATGAAAGGATAAAAAGGTAAATAGATTATTATGTATGTTTGAATTTGATAAAAACATGAAAAATGGACATTTTAGTTCATCTTTTGACCGAATTTTTTTAAGAAAAGAAAAAGGGTTTAGCTTAGCTACATTCGGCCATTCCAAGCATAAATAAAGGTATATTTTTGCTTTGGTTTTTGATGATTTTTATGTTTCTGAGATTGTTGCTTAGTCTACTATCAAGCCCATGTCTCAATTTGATGAATTGATGTTGTTCATAAAATGTGCCATTGATGATATGTTGAGCTTTGTGATGATTTATGTTGTTAAATGAAAGATTTGAGCTAGATGAACATACTTTGTTCTTGATTTTTTGATGAATTTAGCTAATTAGGGCTAAATTTAGAAAATATTATTTTTGAGGACTAAATTGCAAATTTGATGGAAAATATGGGCTTGTATGATATATATATATGCATTAGGCTAAGCTTGGATGTGTGATGATTTTGTGAATTTGATGTTTTGAGAAAAATGGACTAAATTGATAAATTATGCAAATGTGAGGGTTAATTTGTAAATAGCCCTAAATGTGTGTCTTTGGATTGCATTGAATGAGTTAGTGAATAAAAAGGTTAATTCTGAATATGTATAGATCAAGAACCGAGGAAAACGGACTTAGATCACGGGAAACAAAAGTAACCGAGTAGCCATTTTCGTTTCTGTTAAATCGAATCCGAGGTAAGTCATTATGCAAATAAACGTATTTGTATTGAATTGTGTATGTACATATAAATAATGATAAAGATGAATGTTGTGAATTTCAAGATAAGAACGACATAGTGGAAATGTCCGAGAAGTCCTGTACGAACCTAGGAATAGATAGGATTAGCAATGTTATGACATAGGTATCTGTTCTGTTTTTATCATGTAAGACGACGTCTGGGAGGTTGATGTTGATTTGAGATTACATGTAATACCACGTCTGGGACGTTGGCATCGATTTGATCTTTACGTGTAAGACCATGTCTGGGACATCAGCATCGTATTGATTCGTGTAAGACCCTGCCTAGGACAGTGGCATCGATATCTGAGTGCATATAAGACCTTGTCTGGGACGTTGGCATTGTACGACTAGTCCGAGCTTTCTGAGTATCCTACTAGATTCCTTACGGTGCAACGGGCAAGTCTGTGATGCGAAATGGCCATATAAATAGTGAATCCGTTTCAGGTACGTTGATTCATACACTAAGTGTGTATATAAGGTAAGTTCCTATGTGATCTTACTATGATGATTATGTATTTTTAGATAACAATATGAGATGTGATAGTAAGCATGAAAGAGCTTTGTATATATGAGACTTTTGATTTGATGAATGTGGCAAATATGGCCAAGTACATGGACCAAAGTATATAGTGATAATTTGCTAAGTGATTTAGATGTGCCAATGTATCTATGAGTATATATGCCTTCTATGCTAAGTTTGTTTGTATTATGACTTACTATGCTTTTAGAAAGCTTACTCCGTGTGTGCATTTTCCCTGTTTTATAGGTCGTCAAAGCTACTGAAGGCTCGGGACCGTCAAGGATCATCATCACACTATTTAACTTGTTTATGGTACATTTTGGATATATATATTGCTAGATATGGCATGTATAGGCTAGTCTTTTGTATTTGTAAATGAAGTGAATTTAGCCATGTGATTTGGCTAGTTATATGTTGGTATTATGTTTAAAAGAATGTGATATATGAAGTATACCTTGGCATGATTGAAGTACATGAATTGGTCAAGTTTTTGGGTAAGCATTTAGATGAATTATACTTGACATACATATGTTTTGGTCTTGGAAGTTGGCATGGTTGAAATGGATTATGAATGATTTGATTGAATGGTTATTTTGGTTGTTTAATATGCATTAAATGTGTTAGTAAATATTGCTTGCAGGTAAGACCCAAGTGGGTGGCATTTTGGCCTTTAAAATGGCCTATAATGTCACACGATTGTGGCACATAGGCGTGCCTAGTGATCATGGGGCTAAGTCAGTAGCTAGCATCAGAGTACACGGCCTTGGCACACGGATGTGCCTAGTAGCCGTGTGATTTTTGACAGGACCGACCACGGCCAAAGTACACGGGCGTGCTTGGTGGCCGTGGAGCAAAGGTCAGTTTCGACCACGGGGAGGATACATGGGTGTTCTAGCAGCCGTGGGAGGCACACGGCCTGCCCACACGGGCGTGTAACCCTGAAACTTAGAAAATTTTTAAATTTCCATGAAATTTTTTATGTGTTCTGGTTTAGTCCCGACCCAATTTATAGCATGTTTTAGGTCTCGATGACCTAATAAATGGACTTATGGTTGAGGTTATTATTCAATTGTATGACATTTCTGTAAATGTTTTCGATCTGTTCAGTAATGCCTTTAACATTAGTCCGGCGACGGATACGGGTTAGGGGTGTTACAGGAAAAGATATCACCTTCTAATCTTCCTCCTCTCCATCGAAAATATCAGCAAAAATAAGGATTTTGGAAGCTTGAAATTTTAGCAACTCTTCACCCTTGCAAGTAAGTGATTTTAATGGTCATTCTTGATAATTTTTGTACTTTTGGGACCCTTGTAGCATAAGCTAACCAAAGGGGGGACTATTTTGCAAAATGGTTGATAGTCTAGAGATTGGCCATGAGAGGATTTGTGATGTTTGCTAAGTATTTATGCAATAAAATGAATCTTTGTTGTTAAATAAACAACTTTTGTGAAAGGGGTTTTGATGAAAACACTTAAAAGGACCATTTTGTGAAGTTTATAAAATAGGTTGTAAATGTGTGAAATAATTAAAAATTGTGAGTTGCTATAAGAGTAATAAAGGTTTAGCTAGGCTTATTAAAGAAGAAAATTTGATTAAAATTATTTTACGAGCTTAGGGGTAAAATCATAATTATGTAAAAGTCTAGGGGCAAAATGGTAATTTTGCCCAGGTATGAATTATAGATTGTCTTGATTAATGTAGTGATTAAATAAGTGAAATTGTCATTATAGATCAAGAAAAACAAAGTCTGGACCCAGACCAGGGGAAGACCAAGCTAGTAGACTAATTCAATCTAGTCGCCCACTTTTCGTATACCGAGGTAAGATGTACGTAAATAATACAACTTTATTGTTATTATGTATTGAACAATAAATATGGCATAAAGTGTTTGATTATTGTTGTGAATATGCATGATGAGAATTGATGTAGTAAAAACTCCTGGTTGAACCTTAGGAATAGATTGGATATCCATGCCTTGACACTTGGGTGATATGTGTGCTAGTGTAAGACCATGTCTGGGACATGGCATTGGCCACATTATGAGAGCCAGTGTAAGACCATATCTAGGACATGGCTTCAACCACATTATGAGAGCTAGTGTAAGACCATGTCTGGGACATGGCATCGGCATTGATATGTGTGCTAGTGTAAGACCATGTCTGGGACATGGCATTGGCCACATTATGAGAGCCAGTGTAAGACCATGTCTGGGACATGAAATCGACATTGAGACGAGAGCTAGTGTATGACCATGTCTGTAACAGCCCAATTTTGGGGCTAGTCAAAACAGTGGTTTCGAGACCACTAAATCGAGGTTAAGGAAAATTATTTTAATGTTATTTTATATGCTATGGTATTATTAAAAGGCTAAGTGAAAATTTTGGTACTTTAATTTGAGCGATAACATGCTTAGTTGTGAAAAAGAACTAAATCGCATAAAGTGCGAAAGTTCCATTACAAGTGGTAGAGGTGTCTAATTGTAATATCCGGGATTTTGGGCTTATGAATTATTGCTGAATTTTATGTGAAAGCATGCCTATGTGTATTATAAGTATGTTTTATGAATTTTGAGGACTTTAGAATATAGGAGGATGCCTTAGAAATTATTCGATTTTAAAGTTTAAAAGAGGAAGCTAGGCAGAGGAGGCCTTAAGAGAAATTGTAGGTGAAGTATGACATAAAAATCAGCTTGTTTAAGTGGCATGGAGGTGCCACTTAAAGCCTCTGTAAGTGACGCCACAAGCATTACAAATGGGCCAGGGTTCGAGTCACAAGGGAGGCAAAATAAGAGCTTTTATTTTGCGGCAACAAGGAGGAGTAGTGGACGGCATTGGGAGACTGAGGGAGGAGTTTTAGATGTGGCTAAATCCTTTTAAAATTCGGCTAAAGGGTGGTGATAATTATGGATTTATTTTAAATATTTTGAATAGGTGAAAAAGAGAGAAAATAGGAGAAAAGGAAGGGATGAGATAAGAAAAAGTGTGGCCGGCCTAGGGACTCTCTTAAGGTGAATTTTGGCCAAGTTAGTAAGGGGGTATAGCCGAATTTCATTAAGCATTCTAGCCTCTCTTTTGATTACTCTTTTCTCTCCAAAACCTTCACTTTTCTTCTTCTTTTTACAACTCAATCAAAAGCCGATGATAGTTTCAAGACTATAGCCGATTTGGTCATAGCAAGCCGAATCTATAACCCCTTGTTATCCTCTTCTAAAGCCGAATACACAAGTGAATCCTAGCCGATTATTCACTAAGCCTCAAAGCCGAATCTCTCTCTGGGTTCAACAAGGAGCAGTCGATTTCTGTAATAAGGGTAAGGGTCAATTATCGATTCTTTTCTTTCTTTTCTTTAGTCGAAAGATGGAATCTAACCCCATTAATGTGCTTGGTCGAAACTATGAAGGTGAGTTTCGGGATTTCCATAGTAGCCGAATTCTAGGGAGAGCATTCGGGATTTCAGATCTAAGGTAAGTGTAACATCCCAAAAACGGGGCTATTTGAAATTTCATTATTTTCTTATGTATGAACTACTGAAATATTATTTATGGAATAAGAGAGTTTAAATTAAGGCCTTGAGTTGTCTCAGTTTGGTAGAAAATTTTAGTTCTTAACTTTAAAGGCAGGGAGCCTTAGCAGGAGTGTGTTATAAGAATATATGAAGGAATTTGGGCACTAATGAGGCCTTGGTAAAGTGGCAAAGTAAGCCCACTTAAGAGCTGCATGTGACGCCACAAGGGGGAAACAAGGGGAGCTTGTGTTCGAGTCGCAGAAATCCCCTCCTTTTTCATTTTTGTTGGACGGCATATAGGGAGAATTTTTCTCTCTTTAAAATATTTTTTTTTTAGAGATAATATGAGCTTTTTAATTTCTTAAATTCTATGGATTATGAGGAGATAAATGGAGATAATAAGGATGATTTCGAATGGATTATTAATAGATTATTATGTGAATAATTTAATTAGAATGGCAAGGAGAAAAAGAAGGAGATGAAGTGTTCAAAATATTTTGAATTCGTCAAACTATTGGCCAGGGGGTGTTTGCCGAAATTTAAACACTTCATGGAGAAGTGACTGAAGGGACACTAGGGAGGAGTGCCAATGTTTATAAAAGCCCCAACCTACTACCTTGTTTTCATTTTAGCGAAATCCCCAATTTTCTTTATTTTTGTTATTTTTCTCCATTCCCCTTAGACCTTGGCCGAATCTCCTATACCAAAATCCCCCACCTATTTCTTTCTTCTTTCTCTCAAAAACACTTAGCCGAAACTTCTGTTTGCACTTTCTCTTGGTTACTGTAGGGCGAATCCCTTCTCCTCAGTTGGGTGGTTTCGGCAGAATAGCTTAATTAAGGTAATTACCTCAAGTTCTTCCTACAATCGGTTCATATGGAGGGTAAGAGGCAAAAGCCGAATGCCTTATTGTGATCCCTTGTTCCTGCCGATTTATTTTTTTTTAGGAAATAGGAACTAATTTCGGCACTTGTGGCTAGCATATTAACTCCCTACTCTAAACCGATTCTGTCCAGGTGTTTCGGGATCTTGAAGCAACTAGTTCAAGTTTTCTACCAACCGAATTTGGTAAGTATAGGTAAGGCCTACGTTAATGATTAATAGCCAAAGGCTATGGTTATCGATATTAGTGATTGACCAGAGTGTGTAGTTTGTAAACCAGGTTTGCGATTCGGGGCTAAATCTGGTATTCAAAGCAGATAGGTAAGGATTCGGGGACAAAGGATGGCCCCTTTAAATTATTTGGTTAGGCCGAATAGGCCATAAGACTAATCTATGGATTTGGCCGAATATAGGACAATTGAATTTGTGGTGACCAACGCTTCCTTTCGGGATTAGGACTACCATCGATATCGTGTGTGTACATACACACTTATAGCGATTAATAGATTGTGTTAAATACTGTGTATGTAAATCGCTTGTTATAGATGCGATTTGGTACCTTAACGGTACAAGTGAGGATCCCGTAAGTCTCTATTAATGTGAGATTATTTTAATGCTTTTGGGAAGCATGGCTTATTGATACATATGATACATATGATGATCTGTTGGTAAATCGTTTATTTACTATGGGTTATACGAGAGGAGAGGGCGGTATTGATCGTGGCCGACGGGCACCGTGTTTTGGTAACACACCGCGACTACGGTCACCGAGGTTTGGTACCTCCAGAGGTTTGGCACCTCGATGAGCGACTTATCCTCGTGGTTAATACCACCGTGGGTTGGCCCCACTTGAGATATGGGATCGTCTCGCCGGTGATTTGGTATCACACGATGGGGTTGGCCCCATCACCCGATTTGTGTCTACGGACACCAGTGCTTTGGTAGCACATCGTGACTATATGTCACCAGTGGTTTGGCACCACCAGTGGTTTGGTACCACAACGGGGTAGACAGTGGCGTATGGCTGGCTAGGTTGGGATATATGATGTTTGCATGTTAATCTGTTATATGATGTGTATGAACATGTTTAAAACCGGGAAGGGTTACATCTCGAGTCTTGGTGACTCACCTTCTCCTTTACATTTTTCAGGTAACGAGTAGATCGCGGATGTGGAGCCGGGCTGACTCGAGGTGGCCATGCCGTTGGAGTTAAATTTTAACAGACCTTGAATTTCAATTTATTTACCATGGGATTGTGGATTTAAATTTTATTTTCGTTTATGTAATAAGGCCTCCTAGTATTTTTATTTATTTTTATTTTACGCTCGAATATTTCTTTTAATTATCTCTTTATGAAATGAGTTAAAAGGGTTTTCTAAGCTAATTCGTAAATATTTTGTTTTAGCCATCGGCACACTTATAATTTTATATTAGCTCAACTTAACTTAAATTGTAAATCAAAAATAAAGTTTTGGCAAGCCCACTAAAATGGAAAAGTTTTAAAATTTAAGTTGGTTTCAAAAAGGAACTTGAAAAATGTTTTCACTGTAACAGACCAGATTCGGCCATAGCGTTTGGGCCGGGTTCGGGTTGTTACAAAATTGGTATCAGAGCCCAGTTCAAAGCTCGGCTGTGGGGGCCCAAGGCCCAAAAATGCTTTAGTAGGCCTTATGAAATGATTTTTCGATTTTGAACAAAGATGGCCCGAGTCTCCTGCAGACCGATCCGCCTGTAAGTACTTCCGAACCTCTTGGTGAATTATATTACAGAGAAGGGTAGGAAGTATGGAACGTAGATAGACTTATAGGACTTGAACCCTAGGATTAGATTACTCAAACACATGAACCAAACATAAGACATTAAAGAACTAAACCAATCTATGACTTAGCCAAGTGAGCTAGGGTGTGGTAACCCCTGTACGCATGTCGAGGATTGGATCCGGAAGAGCCTGGTATTTAAGCAGTCCGTGTGACTCACCTCCTCTTCGCAGTATCCTACCCTGTGCGTAGCTTCGGTTCACCCTAACTCGCAGGGCTCGCATGGTGTGGCAACCTCTCATGCGCATGTCTAGAAAGGTTCGGTGAGAGCTTGGTATTTAAGCGGTCCGCGTGACCCACCTCCTCTTCACTCGAATCGCCACAGTGCGTAGCTTTGGTTCACTCTCGACCAAGAGACCGAGGGCTCGGTCATAGGCTAAACCTAATGACTAAAACCCGAAAGGGAATTAGCCATGTTTTCAAACGAACGAAACAACAACAACTCAAATGTTTTCAAAACTCTTGCAACAACTCTTTCAAATCAGAAAACCTCATATTTACAACGTTTTCCTAGAAAAACTCAAATTTTTGGAAAATTACAAAAATGCCCCTAGGGGTAAAATTACTAAAACGCCCCTGACTCATAAAATATCCGTTCAATGGTTTTACTCAAAATTTCGACTACTTTACAAATATCCAACAACTTAGTTTTAAAAATCAACACTGAAAAAAAATTTTTGGTTTTAGAAAATTACGAAAACGCCCTCAATTTGTGAAAATTACCGAAATGACCCTGATCTTTGGAAAACTTTACCAACATCACTATTTGAAAAGGAAAACTTTCAGAAAGGACCCTCAAAGTTTTACAACTGTCGAAAATATCCCTGATTTATCAAAATGACAAAATTGCCCCTGATTGACAAAATTACCAAAATACCCCTGTTTCAAAACGATTACAATTTTACAAATTTTCATAAATATCCTCCAGTTTTGGGAATTTCAAAATGACCTACTTTACTAAAGTTTTAAAATTTCTTTATTTACTGAAAATACCCCTGTGTAGGAAAATGACGAAAATACCCCAGGTTAGAAATGGGCGAAATGTCCAAGAGTGAATAGGTATGGAAAGTATTAAGGAATGGATGCATGAACTCTTTTGTGTGAACTAGGATAGAAGATCTGAAACCTTGTTTGCTCGAAGGAACCCCTAATTAAATTCTGTTCATAAAATTTCTTCGTGAATAAGAAAGTGAAACAAATGCTAACACATAAAATTCTCTTAATCGGAGTTAAAGCGCAGAGAGATAGAATGAGTTCTAGAGGACGTGGACGTCGTGGACGCGGTAGGGGTAGGATGACGGTGTCCAACCCGCCGGTCAGTCAAGGTTCGGAAAACGAGGTACCACCGCCACCACCACCTCCTACTTTCGTGAGGAGGCGGACCGGACGGTGGTGAGGCCGTGGTCGCAAGTCGCTTTTTGTGAGTGTTGGAGATGGTGGCCGGGCTGGTGGGAATTTGGGAGCTCGGAAGTCTGTTCCCGAGCGATTATTCGGTCTAACGGGCCGAGGTGTTCCGTGGTGTCTCGGGAGTGGCACCCAGTCTTGCATGAGAATATTGGCCGGAATCTACGGAAAGGGTCATGGATGATCTCGACTGACCGACGAGGAGAAGCCGAAAGGGGGCGGTGTCGCTTCTAAAGGATGAAGCGTACACAGCTGGTGGTCGATCGTCGGGATGGAGCCGCGGTGATGATCTCACGTGGGACTACTTTAAAACGGCCTTCGGAAGAAGTATGTGGGCACTAGTTACACCGATGCTCAAAGGAAAGCCTTCCTAGGTCTAGTGCAAGGAACTAAGTCGGTGGCCGAGTATGAGGTGAGTTTTTAAGGCTAAGTAGGTATGCCGGAGGAATCGTAGCCACCGAACATGAGCACCGTGTCCGCTTTGAGGGACAGTGCTCGAAGATGATCTGAGATTACTAATTGCCCCGCAACAGTGCGTGAGTTCTCATCTCTTGTGGGAAGGCCAAGGTGGCCGAAGGGGTTAAGGAGGCAGTAAGGCAAAACTATAGCAAGAATAACCGAGAAAGAGGATTTGGGTCACCGGATCGGGTAACACTAATGCTCGAGTGCGGGCAGGGCGAGTGGGGCTAGAATCGGGAGGAAAGCCCACGGCTACTAATCAAAGCGCCGACTCGGTGCAACCGGCTGTGGAAAAACCCATTGGGGAGGTTGTTGGTCCCAGTAACAAAGGTTGTTTTGAGTGTGGGTCTTTGGAGCATCGGGTAAGGGGATCGCCCTCAAAAGGCGCCTAAGGATCACCGTAAGGTCGAATCGCGCTCGGGCGAAATGTTGGACCACCACGGAGGGGCCGGGGTAATGGCGAGAGAAACAATGGTTTCAACCGAGGTCGTGGAACCCAGGCGAGAGGTTCGGGTAACACAGAGGCTAGGCAGCCGCTTAGTCTATGCAAAACAGGCGTCGTCGCGGAGGAGACGCACCGGACGTCATAACCTGACGCTTTCTAATATTTGGTTTACCCTATGTTGCATTAATTGATGTGGGTTCGACGACTCGTACATTGCTAGTAGTGTGGTAGGAACTATGGACCTAGACTCGAGACTACTCTTAGGAAGATGATCGTGCTAAGCCCTCAGGACACTCTCAGTAGTAGTAGACAAACTTTATAGAGATGTGCCCCTAGAACTCCAAGGGTCGATTTGTAGCCGATCCGATGGAACTACCTTTCGGAGAGTTCGATTTGATCCTTGGAATGGATTGGCTAGTTAAGTATCGCGAATTTGGATTGCGCGCTAAACGCATGGTGCTTAAGAGGCGGTGAGGTGATGAAGTGGTTATGATAGGTGATAGAAGGAATTACCTATCCAATGTGGTGTCGGCCTTGAAGGCCGAAAGGATGGTTAAGAAAGGTTGTGAGGCATATTTGGTTCGGATCTGTGCTTTGGAAGCTAAGGAGTCAGTAGTTGAGGTTCGAACGGTTGGGGAATTTGCTGACGTATTCCCGGAAGAACTTCCAGGTCTGCCTCCAGATCGGGAAGTTGAATTCGGTATTGACATGCTACCCGGAACGGCACCAGTGTCTATAGCACCATACCGAATGGCACCAAAGGAATTGGTGGAGCTGAAGGCCCAAATTCAGGAGCTCTTGGATAGAGGTTTATTCGACCAAGCATATCCCCGTGGGGAGCACCTGTGCTATTTGTCAAGAAGAAGGACGGGTCCATGCGAATGTGCATCGACTACCGTCAGTTAAACAAGTTAACGATCAAAAACAAGTATCCGTTGCCTCGGATCGATGACTTGTTTGACCAACCAAGGGTGCCGCGGTGTTTTCAAAGATAGACCTTAGGTCGGGCTACCATCAACTAAAGGTGAAGGAAGTTGATGTCCACAAGACGGCATTCAGAACTCGGTATGGACATTACGAGTTTCTGGTGATGCCATTTGGGTTGACCAACGCGCCGGCGGCATTTATGGACTTGATGAACAGAGTATTTCAAGCAAGACTGGACCATTCGTGTGGTATTCATTGACGACATCTTGGTGTACTCTAAGACGGAGGAGGAGCATGACGAGCATTTGCGAATAGTGTTGCAAGTACTAAGGGAGAAGCGACTATATGCCAAATTCAGTAAGTGTGAATTTTGGCTAAGGGAAGTAGCTTTCTTAGGACATGTGGTGTCGGCGGAAGGAATTAGAGTAGACCCTCGTAAGATTGAAGCGGTATTGGATTGGAAACCGCCTAGGTCGGTGGCGGAGATCCGGTTTCACAGTCTAGCGGGTACTATCGGAGATTTGTAGAAGGATTCTCTCTGGATCGCAGCGCCGTTGACGAAGTTACTAAGAAAAGGAGTCCCATTTGTATGGTCAGAGAAGCAGCAAGAAAGCTTCGATAAACTAAGGAAAATTTTGACGGAAGCTCCGATTTTGGTGCAGCCAGAAGCAGGGAAGTTGTTCACCGTTTATTGTGATGCAGGAGGGGAAGGTAGTAGCCTATGCATCACGGCAATTAAGGCCACATGAACTGAACTATCCAACGCATGACTTAGAGTTAGCGGCAGTCGTCTTCGCTCTGAAAATATGGAGACACTATCTTTATGGAGAGAAGTCGATAGTTTATACAGATCACAAGAGTCTGAGGTATCTCTTGACTTAGAAGGATCTTAACTTGAGACAGCGTCGGTGGATTGAACTTTTGAAGGATTACGATTGTTCAATCGAGTATCATCCAGGCAAGGCCAACGTGATAGCTGACGCGTTGAGCCGGAAGGTTGTGACGGACTTGAGAGCAATGTTTGCTCGGTTAAGTCTATATGATGATGGAAGTCTCTTGGCGGAACTTGAGTTAAGCCAACATGGATCGAGGAGGTTAAGGAAAAAGCGATCGGTGGATGAAGGGTTGAACGCTAAGAGAGCACAAGTTCGGGAGGGTGGTTTGGAAGGATATAACTTTGTCGAGTGATGGAGTATTATGCTTTCAAGGGCGAGCGTGTATGCCAAAGGATGTGGAGTTGAGGCAGAAGATTCTCCATGATGCACATAGTAGCCCTTACGCTATGCATCCGGGAGGAAGCAAGATGTATAGGGATCTTAGAGAGCAGTTTTGGTGGCCCGGGTTAAAGCGTGAAGTAACAGAGTTTGTGGGTAAGTGTCGACTTGTCAACAAATTAAGGCTGAACACCGCTTCCGTCGTCGGGTTGCTTCAACCGGTGAAGATTCCCAATGGAAGTGGGAGCGGATCACTATGGATTTTGTTAGTGGGCTACCCTTTACGCCCAGTAAGAAAGACGCGGTTTGGGTAATAGTAGACCGGTTAACTAAGTCGGCTCACTTCATACCGGTGAGGATGGATTTCTCTCTTCAGAAGCTAGCTAAGCTCAGCACGCCGTCTGGAGATAGTAAGATTGCATGGGGTTCCTACATCAATCATCTCGGATAGGGATCCCAGGTTCACGTCAAGGTTTTGGAAAGCCTTGCATCAAGCTATGGGCACACGGTTGGATTTTAGTACCGCTTTCCATCCATAGTCTGACGGACAATCGGAAAGGGTGATACAGATCTTGGAGGATATGTTAAGAGGTTGTGTCTTAGATTTCCGTGGTAGTTGGGAGGAATTTCTACCGCAGCGAGTCGCCCTACAACAACAACTATCGAGACAAGTATCCGATGGCACCATACGAAGCATTGTATGGGCGGAAATGTCGTACTCCGACGTGTTGGACGGAATTAGGCGAACGACAGATTTTGGGTCCAGAGTTGGTGACAGAGACAGAGGATAAAGTTAAGGTGATTCGGTCTCGTCTTAAGGAAGCATCGGATAGGCAGAAATCCTATGCTGATTTAAAACACAAGGAAATGGAGTATGCGGTAGGAGACAAGGTTTTCCTGAAGGTGTCGCCTTGGAAAAAGGTGTTAAGATTTGGACGGAAAGGGAAGCTAAGCCCAAGGTTCATTGGGCCATATACGGTGATTAAGCGTGTTGGACCGGTAGCTTATCGGCTTGAGTTACCGCGCAGAAACTAAACCGGATCCATGATGTCTTTCACGTATCAATGCTTTGAGACGGTGATCGATCGGACCCTTCACGCACGCGTTGTGCCGATGGCGAAATCGAGGTGAATCCAGTTTATCTTTTGAAGAGGAACCGGTTCGAGATCTTAGGCCCGAGATGTGAAGGTTCTACGTAGGAAGACAAAGCCCTTTGGTGAAGGTGCTTTGTGGCGGAACCATGGTACAGAGGAAGCTACGTGGGAGCAGAGAGATGTGATGAAACAAACAATACCCCACCTCTTCGACCAAGGAATTTCGGGGACTAAATTTATTTTTAAGGGGGTAGAACTCAGAACATCCCAAAAACGGGCTATTTGAAATTTCATTATTTTCTTATGTATGAACTACTCAAATATTATTTATGGAATAAGAGAGTTTAAATTAAGGCCTTGAGTTGTCTCGGTTTGGTAGAAAATTTTAGTTCTTAACTTTAAAGCGAGGAGCCTTAGCGGAGTGTGTTATAAGAATATATGAAGGAATTTGGGCACTAATGAGGCCTTGGTAAAGTGGCAAAGTAAGCCCACTTAAGAGCTGCATGTGACGCCACAAGGGGGAAACAAGGGGAGCTTGTGTTCGAGTCGCAGAAATCCCCTCCTTTTTCATTTTTGTTGGACGGCATATAGGGAGAATTTTTCTCTCTTTAAAATATTTTTTTAGAGATAATATGAGCTTTTTAATTTCTTAAATTCTATGGATTATGAGGAGATAAATGGAGATAATAAGGATGATTTCGAATGGATTATTAATAGATTATTATGTGAATAATTTAATTAGAATGGCAAGGAGAAAAGAAAGGAGATGAAGTGTTCAAAATATTTTGAATTCATCAAACTATTGGCCAGGGGGTGTTTGCCGAAATTTAAACACTTCATGGAGAAGTGGACGGCAAGGACACTAGGGGAGGGGTGCCGAATGTTTATAAAAGCCCCAACCTACTACCTTGTTTTCATTTTAGCGAAATCCCCAATTTTCTTTATTTTTGTTATTTTTCTCCATTCCCTTATGACCTTGGCCGAATCTCCTATACCAAAATCCCCACCTATTTCTTTCTTCTTTCTCTCAAAAAACACTTAGCCGAAACTTACTGCTTGCACTTTCTCTTGGTTACCGTAGGGCTTAATCCCTTCTCCTCGCTTGGGTGGTTTCAATGCAGAATAGCTTAATTAAGGTAATTACCTCAAGTTCTTCCTACAATCGGTTCATATGGAGGGTAAGAGGCAAAAGCCGAATGCCTTATTGTGATCCTTGTTCCTGCCGATTTATTTTTTTAGGAAATAGGAACTAATTTCGGCACTTGTGGCTAGCATATTAACTCCTACTCTAAACCGATTCTGGTCTGTGTTTCGGATCTTGAAGCAACTAGTTCAAGTTTTCTACCAACCGAATTTGGTAAGTATAGGTAAGGCCTACGTTAATGATTAATAGCCAAAGGCTATGGTTATCGATATTAGTGATTGACCGAGTGTGTAGTTTGTAAACCGGGTTTGCGATTCGAAATGAATCTGGTATTCAAAGCGGATAGGTAAGGATTCGGGACAAAGGATGGCCCTTTAAATTATTTGGTTAGGCCGAATAGGCCATAAGACTAATCTATGGATTTGGCCGAATATAGGACAATTGAATTTGTGGTGACCAACGCTTCCTTTCGGGATTAGGACTACCATCGATATCGTGTGTGTACATACACACTTATAGCGATTAATAGATTGTGTTAAATACTGTGTATGTAAATCCGCTTGTTATAGATGCAGATTTGGTACCTTAACTAGTACAAGTGAGGATCCCTGTAAGTCTCTATTAATGTGAGATTATTTTAATGCTTTTGGGAAGCATGGCTTATTGATACATATGATACATATGATGATCTGTTGGTAAATCGCTTGTTTATTTACTATGGGTTATACGAGAGAGGGGGCGGTATTGATCGTGCCGACGGGCACCAAGTGTTTTGGTAACACACTGCGACTACGGTCACCGTGAGGTTTGGTACCTCCAGGGTTTGGCACCTCGATGCGACTTTATCCCCTCGTGGTTAATACCACCGTGGTTGGCCCCACTTGAGATATGGGATCGTCTCGCGGTGATTTGGTATCACACGATGGGTTGGCCCCATCACCCGATTTGTGTCTACGGACACTAGTGCTTTGGTAGCACATCGTGACTATATGTCACCGCGGGTTTGGCACCACCAGTGGTTTGGTACCACAACGGGGTAGACAATGGCGTATGGTCGCTAGGTTGGGATATATGATGTTTGCATGCTAATCATTATATGATGTGTATGAACATGTTTAAAACCGGGGAAGGGTTACATCTCGAGTCTTGGTGACTCACCTTCTCCTTTACATTTTTCAGTAACGAGTAGATCGCGGATGTGGAGCCACGACTCGAGGTGGCCATGCCGTTGGAGTTAAATTTTAATGCACCTTGAATTTCAATTTATTTACCATGGGATTGTGGATTTAAATTTTATTTTCGTTTATGTAATAAGGCCTCCTAGTATTTTTATTTATTTTTATTTTACGCTCGAATATTTCTTTTAATTATCTCTTTATGAAATGAGTTAAAAGGGTTTTCTAAGCTAATTCGTAAATATTTTGTTTTAGCCATCGGCACACTTATAATTTTATATTAGCTCAACTTAACTTAAATTGTAAATCAAAAATAAAGTTTTGGCAAGCCCACTAAAATGGAAAAGTTTTAAAATTTAAGTTGGTTTCAAAAGGAACTTGAAAAATGTTTTCACCATGTGAGACTGCATTCGCCATAGCGTTTGGGCCGGGTTCGGGTTGTTACAGTAAGTAAGGTGTAAGTTTAGGCCGAAGGCCATTTATTTGAATGTTAGAATTGAATCTAACATGTACTCTGTAGGATTTCGACATATTCATAGCCAAGAGACCACTTTCGGGATTTAAAATCGCAAGGTAAGTGTATGTGACATTCGGCCAAGGCCATAGCTGATGTTTCGGATTTGTTTCCTAATTGTTTAAAAGCCGAAAACTAACCAAGTCAAGTGATCTAGTGTTAGCCGATTACAAGGGAGAAAGACTACAAAGTTTCGGGATTTGATTAGTAATCAAATCGGCAGCAAGGTAAGGAGTTTGGTTGCAATAATCCTTCGGGATTTGTTTAATTAGCCAAATGGCTTGTTGCTAACCTACTTAGTGTTGGCCGAATGTAGGCATTTGAGATCTAGAGCATTAGATCAGGAGTTTTCGGGATTTCAGTAAAAGTGTTAAGTAAACCAGGTGTGTACCCCACACTGAATCTTGATTGATTTACGGTAATATTTTAATAAATGTGTTAATAAGAATGTGTAAGATATGGCTAAAGGTACCATGCAATGGTACAAAGTACTCAGGTACGTTAATCTACTACTACGGTAGTTATAATATTATGAATATCTGTTATGGCACGTATGTGAATATTGATAAGAATGTGGAATAAGGAAAATGGCATGATATTTGCGTGATTTGTATGACATGGGGCATATGGGTGATTATGAAAGGGGAAGTGATCTGGTGGTTTTTACCACAATATCTGGTGACTTCGGTCACATAATCTGAATGTGGTGACTTATGTCACAAAATAATATCTGGTGGCTATGCCACAAAATTTATAAGGGCGATGAGCACGTCATCTCGCAAATGCGCCGCTTCGCCGACGATGTGTAGCGGATGGAGGGTCGACTTAGTAGTCCCCACGGTGTGATGGTTGGTACGGGTGATGTGTAGCGGATGGCTATCTAGGTTTGGGTTTGGGATTGCATCATCATTATATTTGCTATACGTATGAATTTGTATGCCTAAATCTTTGAGACTTAGTGTTGGTTATACACACTGAGTCTGTTTGACTCACCCCGTTGTGGGATATTTTTCAGGTGACACTCAGTAATGGACCGGGTCAGTAGGAGCTTTGTAGTGGCCATGTTCAGCTCGGATTTTATTTTATTTTGGACTCTTTATCTCTAAGTATTTTTTTTTTTTTTGGATTTATTTTTGGGCTTTGTTTTTATTGTTGTAATAAGGCCATTACAATTAACTGTTTCATGCATGCTTTCTATTTAATTTTGTTTTCATGATACGATTGTTATTAAATTAAGGATTTACAATTTTTCCATAAAAATGAATTTTTAAATGTTGTGACACCTAAACATAAATGATTTTCAAATTAAAAGATAATCTTTAACAAATTTGGCAATTCTTTTTAACTTGTGGTTTTGGAATATAAAAACAAGGTTTTGATAAATTCCCGATTTTAAAAAGAACAAGATTTTCAATTGAACCCATCACAAATCAAATTTGTCCAAAATTACCCAAAGTTTTCCAAAAGAAACAAACGAGTTTTGAACCGTTTTTACTCAAGGAACATACCGGATTCGGTCAAGGCTCGTGGGCCGGGTTTGGGGTGTTTTACTAATAGCCAAAGATTGTAAATTGGAGGTCCTTAAAGTGATATTAGGCTATTAAACTAGTGATGGCCGGCCATATAGGGGCTAGGGGGACAAGATTTTTAATGTTGGTCAAATTTGGTGCAAATTAGGTGATAAAAATGAATAAAATAAGATGAATAAAAGATGTTATCATCTTTCACTATTCACTCTTCATCTTCCACCAAAAATTACAAGCTTAGAGGGGTTTTGAATGCTTTAAAATTTCAGCCAAGATATCTCCCTACAAGTAAGTGATTTTGGTGGTGTTATTTGATAATTTTTGTACTTTTGGAGTCCTCAAAGCTTAAGCTAGCTAATGAGGGGACTAATTTGTGATATGGTTAAAAGTCTAGGGACTTGCCATGAGAATGTTTATGTTGTTAGCTAAGTTTTTATGGAAGGAAATGAATGTTAGGAGGTGCGAAACAACTTTTGTCAAAGGTGTTAGCATGAAAACACCTAATTAGGACTTGAATGCAAAGAATGAATTTGTGTCATAAATGCATGAAATAGATGGAATTGTGAGTAGTTGTAAGAGAAATAAATGTTCAGCTAGGCTTGTCTAATGAGAAAATGTGTTGAAAAATGATTTACGAGCCTAGGGGCAAAATCATAATTTTGCCATAGTACAAGGGCAAAATGGTTATTTTTTCCTAAGTGTAGATTTTGATGCGTTATGATCATAGAATGATCTAAATGAGTGAAATGTATTGTTATAGATCTAGAAAAGAGCAGAATCAACCTTGACCAGGGAAAAGGCAAGGTTACGGATTAAATTACAAATTGAAACGTTTTGCACCGAGGTAAGTTTATGTGTAAACGATACATTTTATATATACATTGTTGTTGCTAATTAGTGCATGACACAATTGAGAACATGTATGATTCAAGTAGATTGAGTGTGGTAGTTATTGAATAGTTTTCGTATGAATGATGAAATAGATATGTAAATGAATAATATCAATACTTGACAGTGGGCTAAGTGCGATACCACCTTAATACTTAATTACGATGGGTTGTGTGCGATACCATCATCAATTTATCATTTGGTGGGCTATGTGTGATACCACCGTAACTATTATTTTGGCAGGCTATGTGTAATACCACCATAACTATCCTTTTGGTGGGCTATGTGCGATACCACCCTAATAAAGACTGATGGTGGGCAAAGTGTGAAACCACCGAGTGATTGAATTATGAATGGTTGATTAAGAAATTGTGATGTGTTGTAATATATGATATTATGGTGCTAAGTGCAAAGAAGCATGTTAATGAATGTAAGCATTAAGCTTGTGATTTAGTTGGAAGGTGGTAAAGGAGGAAATGAGTAAGCATGATTATGAATGTGGATTGTTCTTGTTTAGTATGTGATGCTATATATTGTTTAGCACATACTATAATGTTACTTGTTTACATGTAAACTTACTAAGCTCAAAGCTTACTCCCCTTTTCTTTTTCCTTGTCTTATAGAGTTAAAGAGCTCAGTCGAGATACGAAGATAATTGGAAGATCGCCCACACTATCAGCTCACCTCGGTATATCTAGATTTAGTACATTTGAGTATGGCATGTATAGGGGCTAGACTAGGTATATTGTTTTGTTATTTTGGCCAAGAGTGTGTTGGCCCCTTTGTTGAGAAACTCTTATGCATATAGCCATAGTTGTTGGCTCTTTGTTATATATATCGAAATATGAAGTTATTCATGGAAGTTTATATTGCAAAATATGAGTTTTTTAGTGATATGTTGAATGGATTCATGTTGTGTGAGCTAGAGGAACGAAAAGAGCTTGACAAATAGCCTTGTTCTTGTCCACACGGGTAGGCACACGGGCATGTGTCTAGGCCATGTATGACACACGGTCAGTCCTATGGGTGTGTGACTTCGCCGTGTGTCCCCTGCATGTTGGTGTTGTAAATCAGTGTCGACCACGGGCTAGCCACATGGGCATGTGCCTAGGCCGTGTGACCTTTATAAGTTCGCTGACGTCACAAATAGAATACCCAAGTTTTTCCAGACAGGCAAGGACACGGACGTATCTAGGCCTTGTGGAGCACACAGGCCAAGCACAGGGGAGTGTGTCCAGCCGTGTGAAAACCCCTGTAGGTTCGAAATGGAAATAAATCCCACACAGAATAGGGACATGGGCTTGTGTGTGACCACACGGCCTTCCCACACGAGCGTGTCCCATTTCACACGGGCGTGCGGCCCTTGTTTAGGTGAAAAAATTTTTAGATCGCAAAAGTTTTCGGTTGGGTTTCGAAACCCCTCGTAATTATGTTTAAGGCCTCGTAGGTCCTTAAAGAGGTTGTTTTGATGATGATAGAGATATGTCAAGTTGGGACTGAAAGTATATAGATTACAGTTGTTGATTAAGTACGGTAATGCCTCGTGCCTGGTTTCGACATAGGATACAGGTAAGGGGTGTTACAATGTCTCAGACATGGCATCGGCTTCGACATGTGAGCCAGTGTAAGACCATGTCTAGGACATGGAATCGGCATTTTACCCTCTTGTTAAGGCTTATCAGATATCCTTTAGTATTCTAAATGTTTCCATGGGTTATTTAAAGCTTATGATAAAGATATGAAAGGATATAATAATGTTGTGAGTGGTACAAGTTCTTACTCAAAACTCATGAGATATGAGCTTAGATATGATGCCTTAATGGTAAGGATGAAATTGAGTAAGTTCTATCTATGAGAATGATTTTGAGACAATCTTGTAATCTTTGGCTTATACTTATGATGTGTAAATATGTAGTAAATCTACCATTGCTAAATCAAGAATGTTGTGCTGGTTTATAACATGTTATGTGTTTAAAGATGCATGGTTGATATTGTTAATTATTTACATGCAAACTTACTAAGCTTTATGCTTACTCCCCATTCTTTTCCATTTTCTTATAGTATTTCTAAGCTAGCTTGGGGATCGAAGGACGTCAGAGACTCGATCACACTATCAATTGAAACTTTTGGGTATAGTTAGTCTCAACATTTTCAATATGGCATGTATAGGGACTTGGTCTTTTGTTATATGTCATATTGGTTTAGCCAAATGTGCTAGCTTATGATGATATTTGATTCATTTTGTATAAGGCCATGAGATATGGCTCATAATGATTACTTGGTTGTAAACCTATTCATATATGCATGCATGTGCCAATGCCATTATGATATGGCCTATGGTTATTGATGGTTGAATGATGATATGTTGTATGTGATTATGGATATTTGATGATGGTGAAGCATGTTAAGTGCCTTGAAGTTATATATATATTTGGACTGGTGTGGTTTTGATGTTGTGTAGGTTGGTGCAAGTATGGGTGGCAAAAATGCTTGGTAAATAGCCTTATTTTGTCCACACGAGTAGACACACGGGGGTGTGTCTAGGCCGTGTGTGACACACAGCTTCCCCTATAGGCGTGTGTTCTGGCCATGTGTCCCCTGCACCCTAATTAATGCAAAACAAAATGCCCATTAGTAAACACACGGGCACGAGACACGGTCGTGTGTCTCGGTCGTGTGAGAGACTTAGCCATAGGACATGGACATGTGCCCAGGCCCTGTGAAGTCTGCAGTTAATTTTTGGAATTTAATTCGCTACACGGCTTAAAGACACAGGCGTGTGCCTTGGCCGTGTGACCTTATTTTGTTGATGATGTCATAAACGGAATGTCCCCTATTTTGGAGACGGCCTGAAGCACGGGCGTGTGATATGCCACACGAGCGTGTCCATTCACCCACACGGGTGTGTGCCCCTATTTTCAATGAAATTTTCTAAAGTTTTCTAAAGTTCCTGGTTTAGTCCTGAACCACTTTTAAAGTATGTTTTAGGCCTCATAGGCTCGTAATAGAGACGATATGAGTGTCTATGAAAAGTTTTAAATTTGGATGGAAATTCATGGCTCGGTTTTGTATGAATACTTGTGTTTAAGTCCAGTAATGCCTCGTACCCTATTCCAGCGTCGAATACGAGTAAAGGGTGTTATATTTAATGGTATCAGAGATATGATTTAGTCGATTCTTGCACTAACCTAGCATGAGTTCGAGTCTAGCTATACATGCCATATATGTGAAATGATAGTGTGACAACTCCTGACGATTTAAATTTTGTTTTCATATAGTAAATGGATCCCGACGAAGCAGTGGCGGATAATGTAGAGAGTAATGCGTCGGCTCCTGCTGAGGGGACCGCGTTTGTCAAAAATGGGCCCGTGACACTGAGTCAAGGCGGAGGGGCTAGAGAAGCCTACCTCCATATGATGGATACTTGGTATTCGGAGTTTCTTCATACAAATTAGAACTGTAACATCCTAGAATTAGGGGTTCTGCATTTTATGTTTTTTTGTGTGTTTGGCTTGTTCTGCTTATTATTTGGATGTGCTTGGGGGTCCTGGGGAGGCTCGGGTTCGAGCCAGAACTTTAGAAAAATTTTTCTTTCTGGGAACTTTAGGGGGGAGAGCTAGGAGAAGCAGGCCTAATGAACATTTGTGTGTGGTTGTTGACGCAAAGGAGCAAGGGACATGGTGGTGGTAGCATCATTAGCAGGGCAAGGGGGAAGGAGTTCGAGTCGCAACTGCAACATGTGGAACTTTATTTTTGTGCTACAGGAGAGGAAGAAGTGGCTTTCGGTTGGGACTCTTCAAGGTGGTTGTTGAATGGGTCAAATGCATTTGAATGGATGGACAAGAGGAGCTTGTGGAGTTTGAATGGGTCAACTAGTTCAAATGGTGGATTGAGAGTGAAGCAAGGAGTAAAACAATGAGAAGATCGTGGGATTCAAGTTGGTGGAGGTGTTGGCCGAATGTGAGGGTCTTTGAAGGGAGAATTTCGGTCAAGTAAGTGGTCTTTGGCGAGTGCATATTCGGTTGGTGAGTGTATGTGGGTGTGCCGAAATTCTCTTGAGTCTTAGGCTTTTCCATCTTGGCATTTTTACTCATATAGGGTGAGTGCCGAATTTGAGAGAGAGAGAGAGCTCTTTTGATTTTTATTTCAGGTTTGCCTATTTTTTGTAAGTATCGAAATTCCATAGATGCATCTTAGTTCTTTTACTTCTTTCTTTTACATTTTCTTCTTAAGTGCTTTCAGGTTTCCTTTTTGGTCGTTTTTCTCACATCCCTTTCTTCAAATCTTCACAAGCTGAATTTTCTTGAAGCCACTCCTTGTAGAACCACCCTCTTACCATTCTCTTTCGATTATCACTATAACTAAACCTTACCTCATTCGTATCATCTCTCTTTTCTTCACAATTCTCTTCTTCTTCTTCTCTTTTCTACACTCTTTTTCCCCAAAACTGAAACCCTCTTCTTTGTCTTTTCTCCTCTACTACTTTCTCCTCTAGTCGAATACTCTCCTAATCTCATCTCTTCTTTAGCCGAACCTCAGTTGCTCATTCCCTTTTCTTTTCATTTCTTCTTGTTTTAGTGTTTAAGCCGTAACCCTTTTGTCAATTGCTGCTGGTGCCGAAACTTTTGGGACTCCATTCGGCTTCTCTTTGTTAATTGAACCCCAAAGAACCAAAGGGCTAGTTGGTTGCCGAAGGTCTTCTTTCCAATCGGTTCCTGTTTGTGCAAGCCGAACGCTTTGTAGTCCGAGGCCTGACGGTCTGTTGATTGCCAAATCTTACCATTCCATTCGGGTTCTTAAGTGCCATTCAAATTAAGGAGGGGAGTGGACTCGTAGTCCCTACCTCTAAGTTCAAACGACGTGCTGTGTCGGCTGTTTGGGATTTTTCGTCGGGTTATGGTAGAGAGCTGACATTGGCTTGGGATAGGCAAATCACTGTTATTCCTACTAGTGAGAGTGTCGATGATATAGAGAGTCTAGTTTTTCACGTAATCAGGTAACTCCTAGTTGCGGATTTGGAGCCGAGGTGGACTTCGAGTTGGCCATGCATTACTTCTTATGTAAATTCCGTTTTCCTTGTTAAAACTTATTTTAACTTGGGATTTTGTTATGTAGTAAGGCCTCCATGACTTAAATTTGGGTTTCGCTTTAATACTGTTATTACATATTTTATGAACTGTCCAATATGGAGTTTTCTAATATAAAAGTATAAACAAACATTTTCTTTTCAAAGTGTTAACAAAAGATGACAAGCGAATAACTAATTAATTCGGAGATTTTCTTAAAACCTCAACATTGTTTTCAAATGTCACGTTTATAGAATTCCCTAAAATTTAGTTTTCATGAAACAAACCTATCTACGACTTTTAGTTAAGAAGTTAGTAAGAAACCCTCAATCAGATTTTTAAATTATCTTTAAGATAGAAACACAAAACGAAAAGTCTTCAAAATTGCAATGTTCTTAAAAATTTCAAAGTTCTTTAATACAACCTTTCCATGTGACACACCAGATCCGGTCATGATGTTTAGGCCGGGTTTGGGGTGTTACACGAACACTCCACCCCCTCCAATCCCCCCGTTTTCCCTTGTAGCTCCCCAAGTGGTGGAGATGTTAAGAAGGGAAAAACCTCCAGTTGACAAAATTCGGAAGCAAGAGGCTGAGGAATTTAGAGCGCATATAGATGATGACCCAAAGAGGGTAGAGTTCTGGCTAGAAAATACCATTAGGGTATTCGATGAATTGTCTTGCACTCCTCATGTTGTGTCACTCCTGCGAGACTCGGCTTACCAATGGTGGAACAACCTTGTGTCGGTTGTACCAAGGGAAAGGATTACATGGGAGTTTTTCGAAGAGGAATTCCGAAAGAAGTATATTAATCAGAGGTTCATATACCAGGAGAGGAAGGAATTTCTAGAATTGAAGCAAGGTCTAATGATAGAACAAAGAATGAGGGTGAGTTCGTGAGGCTTAGCAAATACGCTAGGGAGTGCGTATCTACTGAAGCCATCATATGCAAGAGATTTGAGGACGGATTGAATGAAGACATCTGATTATTAGTTGGCATCTTAGAGTTAAGAGAGTTTGTGGTGCTTGTTGAGAAAGCTTGCAAGGCAGAAGAGTTGGTCAAGGAGAAGAGAAAAGCTAATAACGAGTCTCGTGACTTAAAGAAAAGACAAATGGAAAGATCATTTTAGACCTCATCCAAGAGATTGAGAGAGTTTCCTACTCAATCAAATGCGTCAGTAGGATTTTCGAGCAGAAATAAGAATAAGCAGTATACAGTGTCTGAAACTCAAACCACTTCTATCGCGAGTGTTGGTAGTAGGCAACCGAACAGACCAGAATGTTCACAGTGCAGTAGACATCATTTTGGTGAGTGCCAGGGAAATGAAGAGGCTGTTTCAAATGTGGGTCACTAGACCATTTTATTCGTAGTTGTCCCGAGATGGTCGAGAAAGATTGAGATCAAGGTGTGAGATCGGGTAACTCTCCTTCAAGGAGTAGACCACAAAAGAACCCGGGAAGTGGGGTTAGCAACAGAAGTGCGTCTAGAGATTCTGTCGTAAGGTCCGAGGGTCGAGCATTTGTAAGGAGCTATGCCATTCGCACTCGCGAAGAGGCATCGTCACTGGATGTGATTACGGGTACTTTTTCTCTTCACAATATTTCTGTTGTTGCTTTGATTGATCCGGGGCCTACCCATTCGTATGCTTGTGTAAGATTGGTGTCTAACATGAATATGCCTGTTAAGTCTACAGAATATGTGATAAAAGTGTCAAACCCGTTAGGCAAGCATGTGATAGTTGATAAAGTATGTAGAAACTGTCCTTTGATGATTAGAGGTCATTGTTTTCCTGCAAACCTCATGCTACTACCGTTTGATGAATTTGACCTAATTATTGGCATGGATTGGTTGACTATTCATAATGTGTTAGTAAACTGTGGTAGTAAGTTTATTGAAATGAAATGTGAAAATGGGGATATTATTCAAGTTGAATCAGGTGAACCAGATAGCTTACCTGTATTGATTTCTTCTATGACTGCTGAAAATACATGAGAAAAGGGTATGAGTCCTATCTTGCATTTGTGTTGAATACCCAAGAGTCAAAAGTAAAGATTGAGTCAGTGTCTGTGGTATGCGAGTACTTGGATGTGTTTCCAAAAGAGTTGCACGGATTGCCTCCAACTAGGGAAGTTGAGTTTGGTATTGAGTTGGTCCCTGATACGGCACCTATTTCGGTTGCCCTATATAGGATGGCACCATTGCAGTTAAAAGAGTTGAAGGTTCAGCTACAAGAGTTAACAGATAAGGGTTTTGCGAGACCGAGCTATTCCCCGTGGGGTGCTCCGGTACTTTTTGTGAAAAAGAAAGACAGGTCGATGAGGTTATGTATAGACTACAGACAGCTCAATAAGGTGACTGTGAAAAACAAGTATACTTTGCCAAGGATCGATGATCTGTTTGACCAATTGAGAGGAGCCATAGTGTTTTCTAAGATAGACTTAAGGTTCGGTTATTATTAGCTAAGAGTTAAGGAACAAGATTAATCAAAAATCGCATTCCAAACGAGGTACGAGCACTATGAGTTCCTTGTCATGCCCTTTGGCTTAACAAATACTCCCGCTGTGTTTATGGATTTAATGAATCGTATGTTTTAACCGTACTTGGATAAGTTTGTTGTCATTTTTATTGATGATATATTAATTTATTCTCGTGATGAGAGTGAGCACGCGGAGCATTTGAGAAATATTTTGCAGATTTTAAGAGATAAGCAATTGTATGCCAAGTTTAGTAAAAGTGAGTTTTGGCTCCAAGAGGTTGGATTCCTAGGACACATCGTGTCGGGTGATGAAATTAGAGTTGACCCGAGTAAGATCTCGGCTATTGTTGAGTGGAAACCGTCGAGGAATGTATCGGAGATTAGAAGATTTCTAGCCTTAGTGTGTAACACCCCCTAACCTCGAACTGTCGTCGGAACAGAGTTACGAGGCATTACCGGACATATCAGACAACTTACGAATAATTCAGAAATAAAATAATATTCATAGTATAATTTAATAACTAAGTCCCTATAATAAACTCTCGAAGTCTAAAGTATGTATTAAAAGAGAAATGTGACTCGTTTAAGTATTTCAATTTTTTTTTAGAAATTTCGACAGCATTTCTACTTATTTTCACATAAAACCCCCTGCAATTAAAACCGTATTCATTTCAAACATAACCAATTCAACCAATTCATTTGACATATTCATTTTCTATTCTAAATACCTTCTAATCAAACTCAATCAATATAATATCAATTTAAATTTATCAATGTACTAATTAAGTTGAAATGGATAAACTTCTTTCATTATAATTCTTAGACTTGTAATACTAACATTTTTAACTATTTATATTCAAAACATAGTAACCTTTATACACATCCTATGTACATGCCACATTACCAAAAGAAAATATACATCACCAAAAGTTTACTGAAGTCGGGTCTGGCTTTGGATGCTGGTTCAGTATTTGACTTCTACAACCTGCGCACGGAAACAACCGTACGCTAAGTATGCATATACTCAGTGGTATCACTATAATTCAATTTATAATTAAATACATTAAATCCACACATACTTTTACATTATAATTATGATCACTTAATGAACAATTTAATCTTTTTATGTTATCATTTAATTATATATACATACCATTCTTATTTCTTTAATTCAATTTTCACCTTTCACATATGCTATGTCATTCAAATTCAGTTTTATCAGTAAATTTATTTCTTTTGTCCCTATTAACTTGACTCCGACTTGGACGGATACATGGATTCCAACCAACACACCAGTACGGCACATTGTGCCTTAACGGTACACAATACCTAAACAGTAATCAGTAACGATAGCAGTAACGGTAACAGTAACAGTATTCAACACATAAAGTGCTGAATCTGTAACAATAACGGTAACAATATACGACACACAAAGTGTTGAATTGGTAACAGTAACAGTATTCAACTCACAAAGTGCTGAATCTGTAAATAGTAATGATAGATAACGATACGACACACAAAGTGTCGAATCGATGCTGATAGCAATGATATTCAACACACAAAGTCTTTGAATCACAATGATAATGGTAATAATTATACGACACACAAAAGTGTCAAATCGATAATGATAATGATGAGTTGGCACATAAGTGCACGATCGATAGTTTCCAAGCAAAACCCATACTCTTCCATATCCTATGGCATGCCAACTATATCTGACTCAGCCCGA
Source organism: Gossypium bickii (assembly GCA_025503065.1). Taxonomy (NCBI): domain Eukaryota; kingdom Viridiplantae; phylum Streptophyta; class Magnoliopsida; order Malvales; family Malvaceae; genus Gossypium; species Gossypium bickii. The sequence goes on from CP106716.1 coordinate 39,651,975, forward strand.
CTAGTTAATAGGGTTTCCAAATTCAAATTCACTTTTATTTCAAAATTCACTTTCAGTATCAAATTCACTTTTCCATTCACTAATCAAAATACAATTCAATACTAACACATATTTCTCATTCAATTCAATTTTCTAAATTCAATTCAATAAAGTCACTTACCTCAATATTTACTTACCATAAAATAAATAAATTTAAAATTATTATTTAATAATAAAAAACTTGAATTATAGTGATACAAACTAGAATTCTCTTCGGATTTAATCCTCGATGATCTTTTCTTTTCCTTTTTGGGCTGATGCTTCAAGCTTGATATTAGCTACGAACAATTAAAATAATTTCACAATCATTAGCACAACACAATTTAATTGCTGAAATTTTTATCTAACTTTTACTTTAATTCCAATTTAATCCTAACTAAACCTATATATTTTTCCTTCTTAATTCATACCTTTTTGCTACTCAATTTCTTGCCAAACTCACATTTAACTATCTAATTTTTATCATATTTTCATAATTTTGAATTTATTTCAATTTAACCCCTAAAACTCAAAACTTATAACTTAATTTACAATTCAATCCTTTATTCAATTCTAATCAAAATTTCTATCAAATAAACCCCCAATTCCACCATTTATTCAACATAAACCCTACTAAAAAATCTATTAACTTTCAAAATTTCAACTTAAATCCAAGAGTATTTCACTCTAGGATTCCAAAAACATCAAATTTATAATGACTTGATTAAACTTACCAATTAAACTTCAAGCTTTAAAACCTTAGTTTTTCCTTTTCTTTTTCTTTTCTTCCTTCCTTTCTCTCTTTTTCATTTCAATTTTGCTATTCTGTTTCTTCATTTCCTTTCTTTACTTTACTATATATATAATATAATAATAGTATAATATATAACGTAATAAATATTATAATAAATATTTATTTAATAACAAATACATATATCACAATTGTACACATATATTTCACTACATTTGTACATTATCAATACCATACACTTGTCACCATTTAATTTATTTATCACATAAAAATCTTATAATATAATTATTTAATTAATAAGTATATTTTAACTTAAATAAAAAATAATTAAATAATCATATTACAAATGTATAAATACTATTATTACATTTGTATATTTTTATCACCATCCATTTGTCAAAATTGTATTATATTTATTATAAAAATCTCACAATATAATTATTCTTAAATTGATTTAATTTAATTTGTTTCTAATTAATTATATTTAACTAATTATAATACAACAAAAATATAGATTTTTGTTCATGTATGCCGCCTCACTTATGTCAAATGGCCTAATTGCCATTTTGGCCCTTTATAAATTCTTCTAATCTATAATTCAACTTTCGCCCTTTATTCAATTTACTCTTTTTTCCTAATTCCTATTAATTAAGCTAAATTCACATATTTAAAACTTAATTACGCTCACTACTAGACTCATAAATATTCCTAATAATTATTTACGAATTGGATTTACTAAGACGGAGGCCCAATAACACACATTTTCGGTGCCCACAAATTTTGGGTTGTTACATAGTGGGTTACTACAGACGATTTGTTAAAGGATTCTCCATGATTGCTACTCTGATGATGAGGTTTCTACAGAAAGATGTCAAGTTCGAATGGATGAAAAAATGCCAACAGAGTTTCGAGAAACTAAAGGCGTTTTGACTGAAGCTCCAATTTTAGTGCAACCGTAATCGAGAAAAGAATTCGTAGTGTATAGCGACGCATCCTTGAATGGATTGGGATGCGTTCTCATGCAAGAAGGCAAGGTAATAGCATATGCCTTGAGTAAATTGAAGCCGCATGAGAAAAACTATTCGACTCACAACTTAGAGTTAGCTGCCATAGTGTTTGCACTGAAGATTTGGAGACACCATTTGTATGGAGAGAGATGTCGAGTATTCACCGACCATAAAAGTCTAAAGTATTTGATGACTCAAAAGGAACTTAACCTTCACCAACGAAGATGGCTAGAGCTCATAAAAGATTATGAACTGGTGATTGAATATCACCAGGGGAAGGCGAACGTGGTCGTTGATGGTTTGAGTAGGAAGTCATTGTTTGCCTTGAGGGCTATGAACACTCAGTTGTTAGTAACTGACGATGGTTTGATTTTAGCCGAGTTGAGAGCGAAACCAATGTTTTTGCAAGAGATCTACGAAGCTCAGAAAGGTGATAAGGAATTACAAGCTAAGATAACTCAGTGCGAGATGAGTATAGAATCAAACTTTCGGATTGGTTCAAATGACTATTTAAGGTTTCGAGACAGAATTTGTGTACCCAAAGACGATGAGCTTATTTGAAAAATTTTGCATGAGGCACATAGAAGTTGTATGTCTATCCATCCGGGTAGTGTGAAAATGTACAATGACTTGAAGAAAATGTATTGGTGGTCGGGAATAAAGAGAGACGTTTTAGAGTTTGTATATAAGTGCCTAATTTGTCAGTAAGTGAAAGCCAAACACCAAGTACCTTTAGGTTTACTTCAGCTTGTGAGGGTTCCTGAATTGAAATGGGACCGTATTACTATGGATTTCGTGTCCGGGTTGCCGTGGACGCTAAGGAAGAAAGATGCCGTATGGGTTGTGATTGATAGGTTGACGAAGGCGGCTCATTTTATACTGATGCGTATGGATTATCCACTTGAAAAATTGGCTGATTTGTATGTTTCCAAAATTGTGAGACTCTACGAAGTTGCCTTGTCAATTATTTCAGATAGAGATCAAGGTTTACCTCGCGGTTTTGGAAAAAGTTGCAATGTAACACCCCAAACCTGGCCTAGACGTTATGACCAGATCTAGCATGTCACATAGAAGAGTTAATTGAAAATTAAGCGTTTGTTGAGAAGGTTACGTCTCTTTTAAAACTCCGAGTTTCGTTGTTTGTTTGAAAAAACCTCGATTTTCTTAGTGTCCCTTTTATAAAGTTGTTATTAATGTCATTATCACTATCTTCGAAAAACTTTGTTTTTATAGAAAATGGATTCAGTGAATTATGAGGATAGGATGTTTTGAAAATAGGTAATGTCGTTTTAAGAAAACTACGTATTTATAAATTTAATGGTTATTAATGGAAACTTAAAAGAAATTAAACCAGCGGCCTTATTACAACAATATTAACCCAACATAAACTAATTTTTAAGTAAAGCAAAAATAAAAATTTACTAAGTCACGGGACATATTCCCGGTGTATGGCCACCACAGAGTCCTCCGTTGCTCCAAATCCTCTAACGCTGGTGATCACCTACAAGGTTAAAGCAGAGGGGTGCGTTACAAGAACTCAGTGTGTAATCCCCTAAATGGTCACTATCTGGGCCCGAGCCCATATAACATCAAACTAGGTCTAGGCCATTTTATCATGATAATGCAAACAATGCAATGTAATGTAACCCAACCCAATCCAAGCAATCACACCCCCGTACCAACCAATCGTCACCTGTGGGGATCAAGACAACCTACCCCGCCAATCACACCAATAATGCAGACGAGCTACTAATCGCAATATTTGTGGCTGAGCCACCAGAGTCATAGTATATCAATATGTGGCATAGCCACTGAAATAGTATGTGGCAGAGCCACCATGCTACACTTCTCTTCAGTCATTATCCCACCCCATGCAACATGATAAAATGTCATGCATCAACGTGTAAAAGTGTAAATAAAACTTATACACATGATATTCAATCATAATTAAGAGTATAACAGTCATTTTCACCCACTCGGGGGTAGTTCTGTAATTTTACCCCGCGAGGGTATTTTAGTAAATTCGCAACCCAAGGGTATTTCGATAATTTACCCTCAAAAGGTATTTTGGTAATTTCGCAACCAAGGGGTATTTTGGTAATTTACCCTCCAAGGGTATTTTGGTAATTTCACAACCTAGGTTATTTTGGTAATTTACCCTCTAAGGGTATTTTGGTAATTTTGCAACTCAGGGGTATTTTTGTCATTTCGCATTCAACGGCCTTTCCGACGGCCTACTGTCACCTCGAGCGACACAGAACTCTTTTTAAGCCACTATAGAGTTAATGGGCCTAAAATCCATCTTAGGCCTAATGGGGGCCCATACGCTCGTATCGCCCACTTCGCACGATTTCGGTTTCAGATTTGTAGATTTGGCATTCCAAATTAGCATTCGACAGTTTTTCTAATAGTTTTTCCCTAGTGGGCCAGATTGGCCCGTTTCGACCCGGTTAGGCCCGTTACAGCCTCAATATCGCGAGAGTGTTCGTGACACTCTCCACGAATAAATGTCACGATTCGTATCTCGATTTACCACCACGAGCGCTCGCACGCTCGAGTGGTCACTGTTTTCAGCTTTTGGCCTCTTCACAGAACACCACATGCAATCATCGAAGGGGGTGTGAGATTACACACCTATTTTGGAATACGAATCACGACACTCTTTGAATCACCTAAGGGCATACAAGACTATCAGTTAATTCCTTGCTCGGAAATCCCAAAATGGAAATCGATAACACAACCCACAATATATAACAACAACGACAGTAACTCCTTGCTATGCCTGAATGTTTGATTTACTCCCTCGAAGTTACGTCCCTAAAGAAGAGCACGAGTTAGCGATGTGATTTCAGGAATAACAAAGAAATGGCCTTTTGACCAGAATGAACCTATAAATGGAGAATGACCATTCACCCCTTATTCGGCCACATAAACTTACCAACGTGCCACAGATTCGACAACTGCTATGAGTTTCGACTTCCACGCAAAAGAAAAATAGATGATACTCATGGTGGAAAGGAGTATTCAGGTTCGGCCTTAGACAAGAAGAAAATAGAGTGAGAGATTCAGCTTACAAGAGAGAAAGAAAAGAGCAAAAGAGAAGGAAGCATTACCTTTGATCAGAGAGAAGCCGAATGGAAGAGAAGGGATTCAGCACCTAAAGAGAAAACACCATGCTTCAAGCTACCACACAATTGGCTAAAGAAATCCAAGTAGAGGTAGGGTGGCTATTGTTCTAAGAAGAGAGAAGAAGTAAATGAGTAGGAGGGGGTTCGACTATGGTGAAAAAAATGAATAAAAGGAGATGGGACTATTCGGTTTAAAAAGAGGAGAACAAAAGCTGAAGAAGACAGATGCATGAGTGGTCAATCTCACGAGTGATTTGGCCAAGCACAATTGGAAGAAAGAAAGAAGGAAGAAAGTGTACAACCCGAAGACAAAGAAATGAAATGCCAAAGAAGAGAACCCCAAACTAATCTAGCTGAAAAAATGCCAAAACAATACACCAAAAGCACATTGAGAGAGAAAAAAAAATGGCACTACCTCACTTGATCGAATGTGTACATCCAAGAAGCCAAAACTTTGGCTGAAATTCCTCCTAAACAAATGCCACATTCGACCAACTCCTCATAATCACCAATCCCATGATTTTCTCCATGAATCTCTCCCTACTTCACTCTCCATCACTCATTCAAACTAATTTGACTGAGTCTCCAACTTCCTTGCAGAGTCCAAGCTGAACTCTACTTCCTCCACCTGCTTAGGACAAATAAAAACCACAATTCGCAGCCTGAGAGACTTGAACTCCCTTCCTCTAGGTTCCCCTTGTGACGCCACACCATAATGCCACACGCTTCCTTGTGTTAACAAAATGAAACCAATTAAATTTAAGTCCTACTTCCACTAGCTCACCCCACTAAAGTGCCCAAAAACCAAAATTTCACCAGGGCTTAGGCTCGAACCCGAGCCTCCCCAGGACTTCCAATCATACCCAAATAAGAAGCATAACAAGCATTGCACATGCAATAATGCAAAAATGCCAGACCCCTATTTTTAGGATGTTACATGCAAGAAGCTTTGGGGACAAATTGAACTTTAGCACGGCTTTCCATCCGCAAACCGATGGTCAGTCGGAGAGAGTAATTCAGATTCTTAAAGACATGTTGTGGTGTTGTGTCCTTGAATTCCAAGGCAGTTGGGAAAAGTACTACTGGTAGAGTCTACTTATAGCTATTAGTCGAGTTTGAAAATGGCGCCTTATGAGGTTTTGTATGGGCCTAAGTGTCGAACGCCCTTGTATTGGACCAAACTTAGAGAAAATCAGATTCACGGGGTTGACTTAGTCAAAGAGACCGAAGAGAAAGTAAAGGTAATTCGTGACTGTTTGAATGTCGCTTCGGATAGACAGAAATCCTACGCAGATTTGAAACAAAAAGAATTGAGTTTCAAGTCGGTGATAAGGTGTTTTTGAAAGTATCCCCATGGAAGAAAGTCCTCAGATTCGGTAAGAAAGGAAAATTAAGTCCACGTTTTATTGGACCTTATAAGGTGACTGAGAGAATTAGACCGGTAGCTTATCGTCTAGCCTTGCCATCCGAGTTAGAGAAGATCCATAATGTCTTCCATGTGTCGATTTTACGCCGTTACCGTTCTGACCCTTCATATGTTCTTTCACCAACAAGGGGTTGAGATACGATTAGACATGACTTATGGTGAAGAGCCGATTAAGAAGGTCAAGCAATTGAGAAATAAAAGTATAGCACTCGTGAAAGTACTATGGCATAGAAATGGGGTTGAAGAGGCCATATGGGAGCCCAAGGAGACTATGAGAGATCAATACCCAAACCTTTTCCCTGGTAAGATTTTTGAGGACAAAAATCCCTAAAGAGGGAGAATTGTAACATCCTGATTTTGGGGCTAGTCGAAATAATGGTTTCAGAACCACTAATCTGAGGCCAGAGAAATTATTTTTAATATTATTTTATATGTTATAGCATGATTATATGAGTGCATGAAAATTTTGGTGAAATAATTTTAGCGATTTTATGCTTAATTTTGAAAAGGGACTAAATCACATAAAAGACGAAATTTGTGTTCTACTAATTAGAAGTGTCATATAACTAGAGAACCTTAAATTAGAGGTCCTTAATGTGCAAGTAGGCCTTTTAGAGAGTGATGGCAGGCCATAGAGACAAGGAAATGAAAATTTCAAAGGTTTGGTGAGGTTTAGGTGACAAATTTGACAAAAAATAAAATAAAATAAAGAGGAAAAGATATCACCTTTTCACCTTCCTCCTCTCTACCAAAAATATCAGCAAAAATAAGGGTTTTGGAAGCTTGAAATTTTAGCAACTCTTCATGTAACACCCCAAACCCAGCCTAGAAGTTAGGCCCAAATCTGGCTTGTCACATGGAAGTGTTTTTCAAAACTATCGTTATGATTGATAAAAACTTGTTTGAGAATTAAAGCCTCTTTGTTAAAACTCAAAACACTTAAGCAATTGTTATCTACTTGAAAACGTAATTACCTTTAAAATCTTATATGTTGCGGAAGCATATTTGAAATAAATAATTTACAAAAATGTGATGTTTAAAAATAGAGTTACAGAAGCATTTTGAAAACGTTGTGGAAACATAGTGTTTTGAAAACAGTTACCGTTTTGGAAATCGTATTCCACTTTTAGCAATTAGAAAACATCATAAATAATTATCAGAAATAATAAGTTAAAAATAAAGATGCCTTATTACAAAATTATTAACCCAATGAATTAAAATAAAATGAAATAAAGTCGCTAAGTTTAACTTTAAAGCATATCTGATGTGTGGCCACCTCTGAGTCCCTCGCAGCTTCAAATCCCTAAGACTGAGGATTACCTGCACAGTAAAAAACGGTGTGAGTTTATGAAAACTCAGTGTGTAATCCCGTTACGAGTAACAATCGAAGATATCGTAGTAGAAACTAAACGATGCGGGCGAAGCCCATTCAACAAGAATAACGATGCGAGATGGTCGAGAGCATATGTGGGTCAAAGCCCACTACGAAATTATTTGGGTCATAGCCCATAACAGTATCAATTGGGCCTAGCCCAAACCAATAACAGAACAGGTGGCCTAAGCCCAGTATAATGACAGATCTCATAAACAGATATGCAACAATATGAGGATGCATCCTAACCTCGTCCAGCCAACACACCACCCGTACCAACCCTACACACCATGTGGGGACCAAGTCGACCCACCCAGCCCTACACACCAATAACGCAGCCCAGCTACTAATATCAACGTAGCAAAGCCACTAGAAACAGTATACGTGGCTGAGCCACTAGAATCAGTATACGTGGCAAAGCCACTAGAATCAGTAAAACGTGGCATAGCCACCAGTACAGTACTTCCTCCAAAATACAAATCCCAACCCCATGCAATATGTCGTGTATGTCATGCTCAATCATCACACATGTATGCAAAATGGCCATGCTCGATGAATAAATCATCTAAACATATATTAACAAAGATATCGATGTACGCTCATAGTCAAGTCAGTTAAACTCATAGTTATACAATCACAGTCAAATCAGTCAAATTCACAGTCTAAATCAGTCATTTACCTACAAGGGCAAAACAGTTATTTTACCCTATAAGGGTATTTTGGTAATCCTATCCTTCTGGGGTATTTTTGTAATCCTACACTTTAGGGGTATTTCGGTAATTCAACCCTACATGGGTATTTTGGTAATTCTACCCTACAGGAGTATTTTGGTAATTCTACCCTATAAGGGTATTTTGGTAATTTCGTAAATCGGGGGTATTTCGGTAATTTTGTAAAAAAAGGTATTCTAAACAGAGATAATGATACGACTGGGCCTAGGGCCCATTCTCGACCCAAATAAGCCCACACGCTCCTGTAGCCCATTTAGCCCAAATCTAGCCACAGATATGAGGTTCATATAGACCAGTCCAATATCTACTACACAATCATACAATTTATTCATATGGGCCCACTCGGCCCAAGGCAGCCTAAACCTATGAGAACACTCATGAGGGCCTCAACTATCGCGTCGAAGCTCCCACACGTGTGCTCGCGCGCTCGTGTAGCTACTATCGCCTTGTGGCCGGCATTTTGGCATTTGCCGCTTTACAACTAGAGTAGTGCGAAATACACACCTGATAGGAATCTGGCGTTGATCCGCGCTCTGAACACTCCTATGCCCAAACGCCAACCCAGGTATGCTTACTCTCCTCATAGATTGCTCTATTTAAAGCCAGCTTCTCTCCTTCCCTCTTGCTAGCTTCCCGATATGGGATCCTTCCTTCAGCAGAGTTTAAATCCATCACAACCACTTGCCGTCCCAACTTAGCAAAATAAATATCCCTTTTTGCTTGTAATGAGATTTGAACTCAGGCTCCCTTGTAACATAATCCACGCCGCTAGCCACTTTACCAACTAGCTCCTTTTTGTCTTAAAACATGCGCAACTAAATATAAGTTTATGGATAAAGTCTAAGTTCATTTAAAAAGAAATCAAAATGAAAAGCAAGCGCCAAGACTTGAACCTTGGACCCCTTGCTTCCTTGTGTGGCGTCACTTCCTTGTCTCCCATGTGGCTCCATTTGCCACTAGACCACAATTCCTTTTATGTCATTTTTCTCCACATTTTATTCTTAAAGTCTACCTACTAACTCCCAGGGCTTTATTCACCTAAAACCAAAATTTTTCCTAAAGCCCAGGTTGAACCCGGGACTTCATAGAAGCCCCCTAATCTTCCAAAATCGGTCAGCTAATAGGTCCAATTTGCATTAATGTCGTTCCCATGTTCTCAAAAATTTTAAACGCTCCCATGCCCAAGGCCCAATGGGCCTAATTCTACTAGGCCCAAATTCGGGGCGTTACACTTCACCCTTGCAAGTAAGTGATTTTAATGGTCATTCTTGATAATTTTTGTAGTCTTGGAACCCTTATAGCATAATCTAACTAAAGCGGGGACTTTTTTTCAAAATGGTTGATAGTCTAGAGATTTACCATGAGAGGATTTTTGATGTTTGCTGAGTATTTATGGAATAAAATGAATCTTCATTGTTAAATAAACAACTTTTGCGAAAGGGGTTTTCATGAAAACACCTAAAAGGACCATTTTCTGAAGTTTATAAAATAGGTTGTAAATGTGTGAAATAATTGAAAATTGTGAGTTGATCTAAGAGTAATAAAGGTTCAGCTAGGCTTGTTAAAGAAGAAAAATTGATTAAAATTGTTTTATAAGCTTTGGGGCAAAATCGTAATTATGTGAAAGTCTAGAGGCAAAATGGTAATTTTGCCCAAGTATGAATTATAGATTGTCTTGATTAATGTAGTGATTAAATAAGTGAATTTTTCATTATAGATCAAGAAAAACAGAGTCAGGACGTAGAAAGTAGACTAATTCAATCTAGTCGCCCACCTTTCGTATACCGAGGTAACTTGTACGTAAATAATACAACTTTATTGTTATTATGTATTAAAAAAATTAATATGGCATAAAGTGTTTGATTATTGTTGTGAATATGCATGATGAGAATTGATGTAGTAAAAACTCCCGGTTAAACCTTAGGAATAGATTGGATATTCATGCCATGGCATTTGGGTGATATGTGTGCTAGTGTAAGACCATGTCTTGGACATGGCATCGGCCACATTATGAGAGCCAGTGTAAGACCATGTCTTGGACAAGGCATCGACCACATTATGAGAGCCAGTGTAAGCCCATGCTGGGACATGGCTTCAGCTACATTTTGAGAGCCAGTGTAAGACCATGTTTGGGACATGGCATCGGTGTTGATATGTGTGCTAGTGTAAGACCATGTCTAGGACATGGCATCGGCATTGAGATGAAAGTTAGTGTAAGACCATGTCTAGGACATGGCATCGGTGTAACACCCCTATCCCGTGTTCGTCGTTGGATTAGGGTTAGAAGCGTTACCTAACAGATCAGAGAGCATTTACAGAAATTCATACATTCATTCATCATTCTCAAACATAATGTCCCTTAAATGAATCCTCAAGACCATAAGCATGCTTATAAATCGGGTCGGGACTAAACTGAAACACATACAAAATTTCATGAAAAACTAAAAACCTTTCTAAAATACAAGGGATACACACCCGTGGAAGAAAACCGTGTGCCCTCCAAGGCTGCTAGACACCCCCGTGTGTCCTCCCTGTGGTCGAAACTGACTTACCTTTCATGGCCACTAAGCACACTCGTGTGCTCTGGCCGTGTACTACTAGGCCATATACTGACTTCCTCACACGGTCACTAGGCACGCCCGTGTGCCATGGCCGTGTGCTTTTAAGCTAACTACTAACTTAGCCCCACTGTCAATAGGCACGCCCGTGTGCCTCAACCGTGTGACAAAATAGGCCATTTTCAAGGCCAAAATGCCACCCATTTGGGTCTCACCTACAAGCAACATTTACCAGCACATATCATGCATATATGGCAACCAAAAAACATACTAAATTGACCATTCAATATATATATTCAATATCCATTTTGTCCATGCCAACTTTTAAGACAAAACATATATATAACTAAAACATTTCTCAATCATTTTCCTATCCAAAAACTTGACCATATCATGAGCAGCAAACCATACCAAAACAACCACACATACCACATTCATCAAAGCAAAATATGAACCAATAATTAGTCACATCTCATGACCAAGTCTATATATCAACTTATACCAAAAACTCGACTATACATGCCATATCTAGTTATATACATTTCCAAAGTGTACCAAAATGAATTTAGTAGTGTGATGACAATCCTTGACGGTCCCGAGCCTTCAGTAACTTTGACGAGCTATAAAACAGAGAAAACACATACAGAGTAAGCTTTCCAAAAGCTTAGTAAGTCATATTACAAATAAACTTAGCATGAATTGCACAAAACCAAATTAATAAGATAACCAATATGGTTCTCATGACAAAAATCACCTCATTCTTTCTCAAGCTCATATGCTTATCCATAACTTACCATATATGCATATAGTTCATCTAGTCAAGACTTTACATATCGTATTATAAATCCCATATACATAACATCATGATACGATAACATAGATACTTACCTTATATACACAATTAGTGTATAAGCAACATACCTGAAATTGATATTCATTCACTTAATTTATCAAAGCTCGAATTTGCAATTCGTATCACAGACTTGCCCGTTGAACCGTAAGGGATTTAATAGGATACTCAACAACTCGAAATAGTCGTACAATGCCAACGTCCCAGACGAGGTCTTACATTCACTCAGATATCGATGCCACTGTCCCAGACAGGGTCTTACACAAATCAATACGATGCCAATGTCCCAGACATGGTCTTACACGTAAAGCTCATATCAATGCCAACGTCCCAGACGTGGTCTTACACGTAAAGGTCATGTCAATGCCAACATCCCAGACATGGTCTTACACGAAATCTCAAATCAACGCCAACGTCCCAGGCGTGGTCTTACAGGATAAAACAGAATAGATACCTATGTCATGACATAGCTAATCCTATCTATTCCTAGGTTCGTACGGGACTTCTCGGACTTAGTCACTATATCAAACTTATCTTGGAATTCATATGCATAACCTCTAATAAGTATCCAATATCAAAATTTGTCATATGAATAATTATAATTTCATACAAGTACGTTTATTTGCATAGTGACTTACCTCGGATTCGATCTATCGGAATGGAAACGGCTACTCTGTTACTATTGCTTTCCCGCGATCTAAGTCTGTTTTCCTCAGTTCTTGATCTAAACATATTCAGAATTAACCCTTTTATTCACTAATTCATTCAATTCAATCCAAGGACACATTTTTAGGGCTATTTGTAAATTAACCCTTATATTTACACAATTTATCAATTTAGTCCATTTTTTTCAAAACATCAAATTCACAAAATTAACCTATACTCATGCTTAGCCGAATGTACAACCCATATTTTCCATCAAATTAGCAATTTAGTCCCTCAATTTGCTATTTTCACAATTTAGCCCTATTTAGCTAAATTCATCAAAACTTCAAAAACAAAACATGTTCATCTAGCTCAAATCTTTCATTTAACACCATAAATCATCATAAAACTCAACATATCATCAATGGCATTTCACACAAACATCATCAATTCACAAAATTAATACATGGGTTTTGTAGCTCTCAAAGCAACGATTACAAATGTAACACCCCAAGCTCGGTCAATACGCCATGACCGAATTTGGCATGACACGAAGGAAAACGTTTCGAAGAAAATCGAGTTAACGATTAAATTTTAGTGAAAAACTCTTTGTTGTTCTATGTTTGTAGAAAACAAGTGTATAATAAGTTAAAAACTAATAATTTACTTTGAAATTCCGTAAAAACTTAGTTGTAAATCCATAGATTAAAATACCTTTTATAATTTAAAAGAAACCAAAGCGAATAGTTTGAAAACCGTTTCTAATTGAAATTTGAGAACTTGAGTTTTGGAAAATAACATGAGTTATCGAAAACATTTAAGTTGTTAAATAATATCAAATGATATACATTACCCGATGGTAAAGTTTTGAAACCCATCTCGTTTTGTAGTTTAGAAAACTTTGTGCTCAATTTATTAATTTAGCCATGTAGTTTATTATTCACATTTAAAACAAGTCCAAAGCTTTTAAATAATTCAAACACATAATTAAAGAGGCCTAATTACAAATCCAAGTAAAGGTGAAAAACCAAATTTAAACTAAAATAAAGTACCCAATTCGAAGTTCATATAAAACCAAATTTTATTGCATGGCCTCCTCGAGTTCATTCGGCTCCTCATCCGCGAATTTACGAATCACCTGAAAAGATATCCCACGAGGGGTGAGTCAACAGACTCAATGTGTAACAATACACTAAAGGCCCAATCGATCATAGCAATAAAGCCCATTTAAATTACATTTAGCCATAAGCCCATAATATAGCAAATCAGATAATCACATGTACATATAAAATGAAATGCAATCCCGAGCCCAACCTAGATATCCATCCGCTACACACCACCCGTACCTATCAATCACACCGTGGGGATTACTAAATTGACCCTCCATCCGCTACACACCATCGGCGCGCGCTTGCCGCAACAACTTGCACATCGCCCTTATAAATTGTGGCATGGCCACTAGATAATTTGTGACAGAGTCACCGGATTCATAATATGTGACCGAAGTCATCGGATTCATAATATGTGATCGAAGTCACCGGATAATGTGGTAAAAACTACCGGAACACTTCCCCTTTATCAATATCACCCATATGCCCATGCAATATGCATATTATTTCGATATCATGCCATATACCCCAAAATCATAATGGAATCATACATATTTCATATCCATGCTTATAGCATTATTAACGGGTTATTGGGGTTTAATATACACGAAAATCATGTACCATTGAATGGTACCCAAAGCCATAATCATTCATATTACTTATTAACACATGCTAACATTAATATTATTAATGCATCAGAAATTTAGTGTAGGGCTACACACCTTGTAAACACAAAGAACGATAGAATACTTAAGATTTCTGACTTTTGCCTACAACGTCGACAGTACCTACATAACACTATATGAGAAATCAATTATCTCTAAAAAGATATGGCCTTTGGCCGATTATCATTATCTCCTTACCTTGAATGAAGAAATCCTTTTCCACACGTTCTTAGTATGGCTATGGTCGACTATCAATGAAGAAAAGATCAAGACTCCTAAACCACTACAAAGATAAAAGGATTTGATTGAAAGAGATAATGATTTCGGTCAAAAAGTCCCTCTCAAGGAAATATACAATTTCGGCAATGAAAGAAAAATAAAAGAAATGAAAAGAGTGTTCTTACTGATTGATCAAGGTGTGAATAAGAAAAATGGTTGAGAAGTGAATATATGTGAAGAGAAAGATTCGCTAAGGAGATTGTCATCAACATTCGGCCATGGTGAAGAATTAGGAGAGAATAATGTTGAAAGTCTCTTGTGGAAAGCAAAGAGGAAAAGATGAATAGAAATGAGGAGTTTGGGTTTCGGGTTCTCAAGAATAGAAGATGAATCAACGAAGAGCTTTGAGTCTAAGTGCATTCGGCAATAAAGGAAAAAGAGAAGAAATGGTCTTTTGATGGTTTTGTAGTTTCGATCACAAAAAGAAAAGAAAGAAGGAATAGACTTGAGGGGAGAAAGAACAATTAAAAACAAAATGGTCAAAACTCAAATGGCCAAAAAGAAAAGAAAGAAAAAGGTTTACCTTATGGCCAAAAATACATTCGGCTAAGAAGAGAAAACAAATTAGAGAGAAACACAAAAATGACCCAAAAGAAAGATGTGCTCAACTAGCACTAATTCTACCAAAACTAGCACCAAACCATACCAAAAGCTAACCAAAAATTCGACCATCCCCCCTAGCCACACATGCCGTCCACATTCATGGACTAATGACCTTTGAAAAGTTTCCATAACACTTTCCATCATCCAAGCCCTTTGTCCCCCCATCCTTCCATAATCTTAAGATTCCTTTCCCAAAGTTCAAGCTTTCCTAAACTAATATTCAACTTGCCATAAAAGTTGAAAGTCCAACCTTCCATAATTAGAGCTTGACCATCCATTAATGCTAGGATACATAAAAATAAAGTCTTCAAAATGCTAATCATGCTACTCGAACCTCTTCCCTCAAGCAACCTTTCATGCATCATAACCACCTTGCCACTAACTCCTCATGTGCTAAATTTAACACTTAAATTAACTTAAGTGTCAAGTTCACTTAATTCACTCCACTAAATTCTTCAAACTAAAAATTATTCTAACTTAGCTAATTATTCCAAGCCTTCACAAAACTATACTAAGCACACAAACAATCCTACCCGAGCTAACACAAGTAATAAAATGATACTCAAATTTTTCTTAAAACCCAATTAAACCCGAGAATTCATAAAAACCTCGAAACCTTCCAAATCCACTTAACTAATAAATCCAATTTGCAAAAACACCATTCTCATATTCTTAAAGATTTTAAACACTCCTAAACCCAGGCCCAATCCTACTAGGCCCAAATTCGGGATGTTACAACAAAAACGTAGAAATTATCAAAAACGGATCAAAAACTAACCTTGAATTTCAGCTTAAACCTAGCCGAAACCTTGCTTTCTTCTTCTTTTCTTTTTCGTTTTGATATTCGTCCAAAGAAGAGAAATAAAAGATGAACATTCATCTTTTGTTTCATTAATCTAATGGTATTTATTCAATTACTAAATTGCCCATCCATTAAACATATAAGACAAATTAATACTAAGGTTATTAAGACATTCTATCATCCACTATCTCAAAGATGGCTTATTTGCCATATAAGGCCTCCACTTTTACAAAGCCACAACCCTTTGATACCTTAATAAATAGCATACAACTTTCACATTTAATGCAATTTCATCGTTTTATTAAATTAAACAAACAGACGGACAAATTAACTTACGAAAATTTACCACATGCTTAATCACATATCAACGGCACAGAAAAATAATATTAAAAAAATTATACAGACTCAGATTTGTGGTCTCGAAACCACTATTTTGACTAGGGTATTAATCGGAGTGTTACAATTGGCCTCGACATGCGAGCCAGTGTAAGACCGTGTTTGGGACATGGCATCGGCATTTTACCCTCTTATGTGAGGCTTATCAGATATCCTTTAGTATTCCAAATGGTTCCACGGGTTGTTTAAAGCTTATGATAAAGATATGAAAGGATATAATCATGTTGTGAGTGGTACAGGTTCTTACTCAAAACTTATGAGATATGAGCTTAGATTTGATGCCTTAATGGTAAGGATGAAATTGAGTAAGTTCTACCTATGAGAATGATTCCTGGGCGATCTTGTAAGGCTTATACTTATGATGTGTAAATATGTAGTAAATCTACCATTGCTAAATTAAGAATGTTGTGCTAGTTTATAATATGCTATGTGTTTAAGATGCATGGTTGATGTTGTTAATTATTTACATGCAAACTTACTAAGCTTTATGCTTACTCCCCTTTCTTTAACATTTTCTTGTAGTATTTCCAAGCTAGCTTGAGGATCAAAGGACGTTAGAGACTCGATCACACTATCAATTGAAACTTTTGGGTATAGTTAGTCTCAACATTTTCAATATGGCATGTATAGGGACTTGGTCTTTTGTTATATGTCATATTGGTTTAGCCAAATGTGCTGGCTTATGATGATATTTGATTCCTTTTGTTTAAGGCCATGAGATGTAGCTCATAATGATTACTTGGTTGTAAACCTATTCATATATGCATGCATGTGCCAATGCCATTATGATATGGCCTATGGTTATTGATGGTTGAATGATGATATGTTGTATGTGATTATGGATATTTGATGATGGTGAAGCATGTTAAGTGCCTTGAAGTTATATATATTTGGATTGGTGTGGTTTTGATGTTGTGTAGGTTGGTGCAAGTATGGGTGGCAAAAAGGCTTGGTAAATAGCCTTATTTTGTCCACATGGGTAGACACACGGTGGTGTGTCTAGGCCGTGTGTGACACGCAGCTTCCCCTATAGGCGTGTGTTATGGCCGTGTGTCCCCTGCACCCTAATTAATGCAAAACAGAATGCCCATTAGTAAACACATGGGCACGAGACATGACTGTGTGTCTCGGCCGTGTGAGAGACACAGCCATAGGACATGGACATGTGCCCAGGCCGTGTGAAGTCTGCAGTTAATTTTTGGAATTTAATTCACCATACGGCTTAAGGACACAGGCGTGTGACTTACCCGTGTTACCTTATTTTGTTGATGACATCATAAACGGAATGTCCCCTATTTTGCACACAGCCAGAAGCACGGGCGTGTGATATGCCACACGGGTGTGTCCATTCACCCACACGGGCATGTGCCCCTATTTTCAATGAAATTTTCTAAAGCTTTCTAAGGTTCATTGTTTAGTCCTGAACCGCTTTTAAAGTATGTTTTGGGCCTCGTAGGCTTGTAATAGGGACGATATGAGTGTTTATGAAAAATTTTAAATTTGGATGGAAATTCATGTCTTGATTTTGTATGAATGCTTATGTTTAAGTTTGGTAATGCCTTGTACCCAGTTCTGGCATTGAATACGGGTAAGGGGTGTTATAGTCAAGCTGTGGCCATGTCTCGAAACCGAGTGTGATACACGACTGTGTGGCCAGGCCTTGTGGCACCAAAAGTGACCAATAATTGCCAAAAACAAGTATAAACATTTTCCATACACAAGCATCCTCAAAGCCTAATCAAACCTACTTATAACTTGCATATGAATCACTAATATATTAACCAAATTACTTCATTTAAACCATTCCAATTTGTGTAAAAACCTGTTTTTGGTCAAATTGGAATAGTGGTTTTGGGACCACAAATCTGAAGTCAAAATATTTATTTTATTATTATTTTATTGTTTACAAAAGGAATATATGATGGTGTGAAATTTTTGTTAAGAAATTTTAGCATTTGAATGCTCAATTTGATAAAAAGGACTAAATCGCGTAAAGTAAAAAATTGATGTTCTATTAGCTAAAGGTGCCTAATAGCTATAGAACTTAAAAGAAGTCCTTATATTGTAATTAAACCATTTTTATATTGAGTGGACATTTATGGGCATAATATGAATGTTTTTAATGGTTTATGAATAAGGTTAAAAATGTAAATTAGTAAATAAGGTAAATACATTAAAACAAAACCAATTCTTTATCATCTTTTATCACCATCTTCACCGAAATTAAAAGAGAAAGGAAGCCATGGGAGAGCATTTAGGGTTCGGCCAACTCTTTGTTTGATTAAGGTACGGTTTTAGCTCGATTTTTAATGATTTTTAAGTTTTTGTAATCGCTGCAGCTCAATCTAGTTAGCTCGTACCTTTAATTTTGAAACTGTTAAAGATTTTGAGAGTTTCCATTGTTGAATCTATGCGTTCTTTGATGTTTAATGTTGAAATATGAAAGTTTGATGATAGTTTTACATGTTTTGTTAAGTGATTTTTGATGAAAATGCATAATAGGGATTAAATTGTGAAAAGTGCAAATTGAGTGGTTGAAATGTGAAATAAATTGAAAATATGGGTTGTTAGGGGTATATTGGTAATTTTTCTAGCATGGGTTAATCTTGAGTTATGTGAATTTTGTGTTTTGTGAAATAAGGACTAGATTGTAAAAGCTGTGAAATACTTGGGGAAAAAGTGTAAAATCGCTTGGAAGTATGATTGAATAATTTAATTTTGAATTCATAAAGATCAAAAAAGAAAGAATTCAAATTTAGATTGGGGGAAAAGCAAGGCTATCGAGTAGTCGATCCATTTCATTAAATCTGTATACGAAGTAAGTTCGTATAATTGAACTTAATTATGGAATTGTTTAATTGATGGATAGATTGAGATTATATGTAATCTATTAGTTAAATTTGGAGATATTAAATCTAAATGTACGGTTTAAGCATACGAGTTGCGGAATAAGACCATAGCTAGGCTATGGCAAATCGAATAATAATACCATAATCGGGTTATGGCATGTGAATGTAAGACCACGGCAGGGCCTTGGCAATGTATATGTAAGACCATAGTTAGACTATGGCATTGAAAAATCGACGTACTTATATCTAAGCATTTATAAAGTCAAAGTGAGATTATAAGCGAATTGGTGAGAATAGATATGTATCAGTATAGGTATGTACAAAAAATTGTGCGAATGATGAATTATAAGAAGATGAGAACTTATGAGTTGCTTTGTAGTTAAACTTTATGTTATCTCATTGATTGAAGTTTTAATTCCAAATTATGTATCTATTTGGAAGTGTTAATGAATGATGTTGATTATTTCATATATACATACGAACTGACTAAGCTTTATAGCTTACTTTGTTTATTTCATTCTATGTTTTATAGTAAATCGAAGCAATCTCGGAACCGAGGATCATCAGGAACTTCATCGCACTATCGGACATCTATTTGGTACTTTTGAGTTGTGTAAATATGGTATATGGCATGTATAGGATAGTGTCATTTTGGTATGTTTGGTGAATATGTATTTTGTGTAAGAATATGTCCAAAGATCAATCATGAGATGGTTGTAATAACAAACTTGATTTACCATGTTTATTAATATAAGGCGTTGTCATTATTATTTTAGTTTTTTTTCTGTGTGTACAAATAAACTATTTTATAATAAAGTCCTGAGAATAATATGATTGTTCTTAAAAGATCCTTAGTCAATTATTATTGTTGACTAGGACAAGAATAATGTATTAAGACTAACATGTAGTTGATTGATGATAAAGAGTTGTCATTGATATGGAGTGTCAAAATCAATGCATGAATATGTGTGTTAGAGAACAACATATTGGACTGACCCGCTATGAGTATGTTTCTTGGATTAATATGTAATTGTCACAACATTACTCATAGTGATTAATATGTATATGATCCTCAGACTTGAGATCATTATTATCCCAACATCGTGAGTTGTATATTTTGATACAGTCAAACGAACACCGTAACAAGTTGTTCTATAAAGGCTAATGTTGGATATAACACAATCTATTTAGAGGGATATGGTTTATCAATATCGGATAAGTCCCTCCTACATAATGGGAGTAATATCTTAGGCCACTTGATTGAGTGAGACTCAAAATGCATGGCCATGCTCAAATAAGTTGATATGATATGTCATACTTATTTGTATATCATAGTCTACTCAAGATATTAAGAAACATGGGATGGACTACGCAAGTGTGACTATTCCATGACTTATGTCCATTCCAGAGATAAAGGACTTAAGGATTAATGCATGAGAAGTTAATCACAAAAGGTTATGTCGAATCATGACTTCTTGTAACTTAGGTAGCAATGATACATTGCTAGATGCCACTCATTATTTGTGACATTAGAATCATTCTAGTATTACTGCTAACCTTACAAGAACCTATAGGGTCACACCTATGGTTGAAATGAACGGAATAAAACATAGTTGGTATTGTGTTTGGTTGTCACATGAATTAAATTAATTATAGAATTAATTTAATTGGGCAATCAAATATTGAACATATTATATGTACAAGGATGTTGTACACATAATGAGAACATAGTTCTATTAATATATGAATTTGGTTCGTATATTAATTTAAGTAAATATAGTTTACCTAAATCCTTGTTATAATTAATGTGATTATAATTTTCGGTTAAAATATTATTATATTTATTTATTTTTAATTATGATTATTATGTTTGGATAAAAATTTTATAAATTATGATTCATTATATATATACCAATTATAAAAGGTGAGTAAAAGAGAGTTTTTCTAGAAAACCCTAAAAAAAATTGAAACTTTGCTTGTGAGGTCTAGCAGCCGTCAAGCAAAGAAACCTTTAAAACAGCTTTAGAGATTTCTTCCGTTCATCGTCAAACTGGGTAGATTACGTAGAGGTCGAAATCATAAAAGGTTGCGGCTTGATTCGATAGTAGATCAGAATTCTTGTTGCCGGGGCGTCGCTGTTTACTCATATTTAAGTTTCAGTAATTTCGAAACCATTATTTCACCCCGATTCGTTCCTCGCACATGGATCCATGGTTTGGATCGCCGAAATTATTTTTTTTTGCTACGCCATGGGGGTACCGACATTCCCGCATTTTGGCCATTTGGGTTCCATAAAATGATGAACATGATGATGTTATAAATGTGCAAATGGTTCTATTTTGAGCTTGGTAAATTAAGTTATGTTAGGTTATTGAAGTTGATAATTTGGAAGTTATGTGTTTGTGGATTAATGCTTGATAATGTATGTTTGAAATGAATTAGTAAATTGAATTGTATATGTGAATTATGGTAAATGAACCATATTATTGATGTTGTTTTGGTTTATATTTGAGTGAGTGAAATGGTTGTATTGGTATAGAATGAGATGTGCATGATTTGGGATTGATTTGGCTGCATATTTGTGCCTTGAAATGATACCATTTGTACTTGTGTAGGTATTTGAAAAATAGGGTGGCAAATTGTCCTTGCAAATGGCCTATTTTTGTCCACACGGGCAGAGACATGGGCGTGTGTCTCAACTATGTGTGACGCACGGTCATGTTACACGACCGTGTGTCCCCTGGTGTTGAAATTGAATTAAAGTCAGTATGCTCCACACGGTCTCACACACGGGCGTGTGACTGGCTGTGTGGTAGAAGTCAGTATACCTCCTAAACGGCACATGGCCTAACACACGGGCGTTTGACTTGGCCATGTTGCATAAGTCAGTATACCCTACAGGTTTAGCATGGCTTAGCACATGGTCTGGCACACAAGTGTGAGTGGCCACTTCGAAGGGCACACGGGCTGGACACACGGACGTGTGGTTGGCCATGTGACCTAAGTCAGTATGTAAGCCCTGTTTCCACATGGCCTGAGACACGAGCGTGTCTGGAGCTGTGTGAGGCACACGGCTTGTTCACACGGGCGTGTGACCCCTGAATGATTGAAATTTTTCTAAGTTTCCAAAAATTTTTTGAGTTATCTGTTTAGTCCTAAAGCACCTCTAAAGTATTTTTAAGTCCTCGTAGGCCCTTATAAGAGACAATAGGATTGTGATTAAATTATATTTGAGTATGAATGCACAAAGGTATGAGATATGTATGTTAAATGATATGTATTGATCGGTAATACCTCATAATCCTACTCTGGTGACAGATACGGGTTAGGGGTGTAACAATAATTGGTATTAGAGCTACGGTTTAGTCGATTCTAGGACTAACGTAGCATATGTGAGAGTCTAGCTAGGCATGCCATATATACTCTGCGATAGTGTGATGATTCCTGACAGCATAAATTGTGTTTTCGTATAGTAACGGATCACGAACGAGTGATAGCTGATTATGTAGAGAGTAATGTAATATCCCAAATTTGAGTATCATTTGTGTTGGCTTGAGTATGAATTTTGTGTGTTAGCATAGTCTTGTGAAGGCTTGATTTTATTTAGGAAGCTAGAATAAATTTTAGTATGGTTTATTTAATGAAGTGGATTAAGTGAGTTTAGCACTTAAGTTAAATTAAGTGTTAAATTAAAGCACAAGAGGAGTAAGTGGCAAGATGCTTAAGGACCTTGAAAGGTTGCTTGAGGTTAGAGGTTCGAGTAGCATGTTTAGCATTTTGAAGGTTTATTTTTGAATCCTAGCATTTATGGACGGTCAACCATTGTTTATGATAGGTTGGACTTTCATATTTTGGTAAGTTGAATTTTGGGTTTATGGAAAGCTTGAAATAGAGGATAAGAATCTTAAGGTTATGGAAGGTTATCTTAAAGTTATGGTATATTGAGGGGACAAAAGGCATGGAATATGAAGGATGTTTTGGAAACTTTATTCAAGGCTTTAGTGCATGTATGTGGACGGCATGTATGGCTAGGGGGGTGATCGAATTTTGTAAGTAGCTTTGAGGGGAATATTGGCCAATTTTTGTCATTTGAACATCTTTTTGCAATTGTCTTTCCTCTCCAAAAAAATTCCCTCTTTGGCCGAATGTGTCTTGTGCATTTTGGTGCATTTTTGCTTTTGATTTTAGCCTCTTTTTGTTGAACCAAACCATACCATTTCCCTTTCTTTCATTTGCTCTTTTGAAACCGAAACTACAATCTATCTTTTTGCATTTTTGTGCACTTTCTTTTTGGCAAAGAAGTGTTTGGCTGAATCTCTCCCACATCTCTCTCTTTTTCTTTATTTCAATATTGTTCAAATCACAATTTCCTCCTATTCTCTCTTGGCCGAATCTTTACCCATCTCAAATTCCATTTCTTTTTCATTCACTCAAAGTTTAAACCTCCATTACCATTCTATTTCTCTTTTCTTTTTTTTTTCACTTCACCATAGCCGAATTTCTTAGACCATTTTTATCATTTTGCCGAAATTTTCCCTTTCCCTTATTGTTTTGTTTTGGCCGAATATCCAAGGGTAGGACTACATTTGATTTCTTCAATCGGTTTTGGGTTAATAAGTAAGTATTCTTGGCCGATGTTCCTATTATTTCTTTTTTCTTTTCTATGTCAATTTCTTGTGGACAAAGGCCGAACCTATGGGCATTTGTTACAAGGTTCTAACCGTTTTTAGGATTCGATTATTCAATTAGGCTCATTGGATTTCAAAAGCAATCGATTTAAGCCATTCCTTTAGCAAATCAAAGGTTGGTAAGTCAAGGGGTAAGGATTCTTGTTGATTCATCTTTCTTTTGAAAAGACTAAAGTTTTTAGGATTTAAAGTGTTGTGGTGGCCGAATGGCCTTGGTTATTAATCTTAGTATTGGCCGAATGTAGGGGGCAAAGTGATATAGTGCGGTAGATCAGATCATCGGATTTTAGTATTTCGTTGGTGAAAGGTGTGTATCTTACACACTTTATAACTTGGTTTATATATGTATGTTTATGTGTGTTATGACTAATCATATTATGAAAGTGGGAAAATCGATGAGATTTGGATATGATACCATGATGGTATGAATGAGGATTCGGGTAAGTCCGTTTCATTATGTTGTTAATACATGTGGATTGAAATCATGATCTACGATTTATGATATTTTTTATAAGATACATATCAAAGTATGTGACATGATTTGTTTATCTATTGCATTGATATGGGCAATATGAGAGGAGGGGGAAGATTGATATCGTGTCTTCTGGACACCGTGAGGTTTGGTACCTCCAAAGTGATTTGGTATCACATTCGTGTCTTCGGACACCAGAGGTTTGGGACCTCATAGCGACACGTCCCTGTGGTTAACACCACCGTGGGTTGGCCCCACTTTTGAGATATGGGATTGTCTGCTAGTGATTTGGTATCACACGTGGGTTGGCCCCACAACTTGATGATTCGTGACTTCTGGTCACCAGGTGGTTTGGCACCACCAAAGTGATTTGGTATCACATTCGTGTCTTCTGACACCGTGAGGTTTGGGACCTCATAGCGCCTTGTCCTCGTGGATTAATTCCACCGTGGGTTGGCCCCACTTTTGAGATATAGGATCGTCGCCGCGGTGATTTGGTATCACACGTGGTTGGCCCCACACTTTGATTATTCGTGACTTTGGTCACCAAAGATTTGGTATCACATTTGTGTCCTCGGGACACAAGTGGTTTGGCACCACCAGCGGTTTGGTACCACACGGGGTAGAAAAGGAGTTATGGATGGCTAGGTTGGGTGCATTATACATATATATATGCTTTGTTATAATTTTGTGTAAGTATGTGGCATTTACGCGGAGAGGGAATATACATCGAGTCTTGGTGACTCACCTTCTCCTTATCATTTCAGTGATTCGTGAGTTCGCGGATGAGGAGCCTGATGAACTCGAGGAGGCCATGCAATAAATTTTGGTTCTACGTGAACTTTGGTTTGAAAACTTTACTTTATTTAAATTTGGTTTTATATTTTGTGGGTTTGTAATAAGGCCTCTCTAAATTATGGTTTGGATTATTTTTATGTTTTAAGTATGTTTTAAAAATGGGTTATGAATTTCTTGATTATTATAATAAATTGAGCACAAAGTTTTCTAAACTACACAATGCGATGGTTTTAAAAACGTTACCATCGGGTAACCTAAATTATTTAACAATCTTAACAATTTAAGTGTTTTCGATAATTTAAATGATTTTCAAATATTAAGTTTCTACATTCAAATGCAAATAGTTTTCAAAGTAATAAATCGAGTTTTCTTAAAATGATATAAATGTTTTCTAACATATGATTTATTCGCCTATTGTAAAGTTTTACGTAATTTCAAAGTAAATTTTCAGTTTTAATTATTAAACATGTAATTTCTACAAATATAGACTTTTCAAAGGGTTTTTCACAAAAATTAAATCGTTAACTCGCTTTTCTTCAAAGTATTTTCCTCAGTGACATACCAGATTCGGTCATGGCGTATTGACCGGGTTTGGGGTGTTACAAATTGGTATCAGAGCCAAGTTCAAAAGCTCGACTGTGGGCCCAAGGTCCAAAATGTTTCAAAGTATGGTTTTAAAATGTTATTTTATGGTTGGAAAAGCATGGCCCCGAGTCTCCGGCATCAATCCGCCCTGGTAAGTACATCAAACTATTGATTTTGATGTTATATTATGATGATATTGGTATGACTGTATAGTAGTAGGAATTACTTTAGAGACTCAAAACTATAGGTTTTGTGTGTACTCGCGAAACAACCCTTATTAAAATTTTTCATAAAACCGTGCTTTAAAGAAAGTGGAATAATGACTAATGCATAAAACTTTTAACTTAGATAAGAAGAGACGTTAGACATGAGTACTCGTGGTCGAGGTCGTGTTATGCGTGGACGTGGTCCAGGTAGGATGGCTGTGTCTGAGCCAGTGAGGTCGGGTCAAGGATCCGAGAATGAGGTACCACCAGTTCCACCACCAGCGGTTGGAGTAGAACATCAGGATCAAACGGGGGATGACGTAGTGTCTCAAGCGGTGCTACGAGTCCTTGAGAGGGTAGCTAGAATGGGTGGAGGCACGGGAGCTCGGAAATCTGTACCCGAGTGACTCCGATCCAACGGAGCCGAGGTATTTCGAGGTGTTTCGGGTGTAGCTCCCAGCTCGGCCGAATATTGGCTAGAGGCAACGGAGCGAATCATGGATGACTTGGATTTGAGTGCTGAGGACAAGTTGAAAGGGATTGTATCGCTTCTTCGGGATGAGTCATATCAGTGGTGGCTCACAGTACGGAATGGTGCTACTGCGGAGGATCTCACGTGGGATTATTTCAAGGCAGTGTATCAGCGGAAATACGTTGGGTCTAATTATATTGATGTGCAGCGTAAGGCATTTCTGAGTTTGGTCCAATGCAGTAAGTCCGTGTCAGAATATGAAGCGGAATTTTTAAGATTGAGCCGATATGCTGGAGGTATTATGGTTTCAGAGCACGAGCGTTGTGTTCGATTCGAGGATGGTTTAAGAGATGAGCTAAGATTGCTGATTGCTCCACATCAGGTGCGAGAGTTTGCTGCTTTGGTTGAAAAGGGTAAGATAGCCGAAGGAATCAAGGAATCTGCAAGGCAGAGTTACGATCAGAACAAGCATAAGAGAGGTTATGGATCATCTGGGTCAGCTGGTAGTGCTCAGAAGAGGGTTAGGCAGAGTGGGACGAATCAATCTGGAAGGCCCATTCATCGTTAATCGCAGGCCGCATTGCAATGTAATCGATGTGGGAAGTATCATTGGGGCGAATGTTGGACCGGAGGGAAAGGATGTTTCGAGTGTGGCTCGCTAGATCATCGTGTGAGAGACTGTCCACGTAAGCAAGCCAAGAATCAGTCTACGTGAACTCGAGGAGCCGGACGAACTCGAGGAGGCCATGCAATAAATTTCGGTTCTACGTGAACTTTGGTTTGAAAACTTTACTTTATTTAAATTTGGTTTTATATTTTGTGGGTTTGTAATAAGGCCTCTCTAAATTATGGTTTGGATTATTTTTATGTTTTGAGTATGTTTTAAATATGGGTTATGAATTTCTTGATTATTATAATAAATTGAGCACAAAGTTTTCTAAACTACACAACGCGATGGTTTTAAAAATGTTACCATCGGGTAACCGAAATTATTTAACAATCTTAACAATTTAAGTGTTTTCGATAATTTAAATGATTTTCAAATATTAAGTTTCTACATTCAAATGCAAATGGTTTTCAAAGTAATAAATCGAGTTTTCTTAAAATGATATAAATGTTTTCTAACCTATGATTTATTCGCATATTGTAAAGTTTTACGTAATTTCAAAGTAAATTTTCAGTTTTAATTATTAAACATGTAATTTCTACAAATATAGACTTTTCAAAGGGTTTTTCACAAAAATTAAGTCGTTAACTCACTTTTCTTCAAAGTATTTTCCTCAGTGACATACCAGATTCGGTCATGGCGTATTGACCGGGTTTGGGGTGTTACAAGTAATGTGCCCACTCCCACTCAAGGGACAGCGCCTTCCAAATCCAGACCCATGTCTAGTAGTCACGGTGGTGAGGCTAAAGAAGCCTTTTTCCAGATGATGAAAGTGGTTCACTCAATACGTCCAGAAAAATTTGCTGCTCAACAACCTCCACCCTCTTCTATTCTTCAAAATGTACCTGTAACTCCTCAAGGAGTTGAGCTTTTAAGATTGAATAAGCCTCCAGTTGATAAGATCCATAAACACGGGCTGAAGAGTTTAGGGCTAATGTTGATGATGACCCTAAGAAAGCTAAGTTTTGGCTTGAAAATACTATTTGAGTGTTTGATGAACTTTCATGTATGCCAGCTGAATGCTTAAAGTGTGCTATTTCCCTTCTGAAACACTCTACGTATCATTGGTGGAATATTTAGTGTCGGTAGTATTGTGAGAGCGAGTGACCTGGGAATTCTTTTAGATCGAGTTTTGAAAGAAATATATCAGTCAACAGTTCCTTAACCAAAAGCATAAAGAATTTCTAGAATCGAAATAGGCTCGTATGACCGTAACTGAATATGAAATAGAATTTTTACGGTTGAGCAAGTATGCTCGAGAATATGTTCCTACCGAAGAGATAATGTGCAAGCGGTTTGTTGATGGGCTGAACGAAGACATTAAACTCCTGGTCAGGATATTGGATTTAAAAAAAATTGTTGTGTTAGTAGAACGTGCTTGCAAAGCTGAAGAACTGGGCACAGAAAAGAGAAAGGATGATTTAGAAGCTAGATATTCCAGAAAGAGATTGATGAATAAACCCTATCACTCTTTATCAAAGAAATCCTGAGATTCGTATAGTCAATCAAATGCACCAATGGAGTACTCTAATAGAGATCGTGGGAAGCAATTTACGGGTTCAAAAGCTCTAGCTATATTAGTGGCAAGTGTGGGTAATATTAGTCCAAACAAACTTGAATGTGGACGATGTGGAAAACGACATTTTGGAGAGTGTTGACTGAATTATAAATCCTGTTTTAGATGTGGTTTGCACGAACAATTCATTCGAGATTGTCCTAAGTTAAATGAGAAAGATAAATCTCAGAGTGAAAGACAAAGCAACACGACTGTGAGAGGAAGACCATTCCATAATGTTGGAAATGGGAGTGGTGGTAGAGGTGCGACACAAGATACTACTCTGAGATCCGAGGCCAGAGCACCTACTAAAGCTTACACTATTCACACTCGATAAGAAGCGTCATCTCCAAATGTTATCACCAATACTTTCACTCTCTATGATACTAATGTGATTGCATTGATAGATCCAGGGTCAACTAATTCTTATATATGTATGAATTTAGTATCTAGTAAGACTTTGCCTATAGAGTCTACTAAATTTGTGATTAGAGTATCGAACCCTTTAGGTAAATGTGTTTTGGTTGACAAAGTCTGCAGGAATTGTCCGTTAATGTATCGGGATTTCTATTTTTTGACTAATCTGATGTTGTTGCCATTTGATGAATTTGATGTGATTCTGGGTATGGATTGGCAAACGATGCATGAAGCTATAGTCAACTATAGACGAAAGACAATTGAATTGAAATGTCAGAATAATGTGACTATTAGAATTGAATCTGATGATCTGAATAGTTTGCCAGTTCTGATCTCGTCTATGTTAGCTCAGAAATTTATGAGAAAGGGGTGTGAAGTTTATCTTGCTTATGTACTTGATACGAAAGTGACAGAAACAAAGATTGAATTAGTACCAGTTGTGTGCAAGTATCCAGATGTATTTCCCGAAGAGTCACCAGGTTTACCACCTATTAGAGAGGTTGAATTTTGTATTGAATTAGTACCGAGAACAACACCGATATCGATAGCTCCATACAGGATGGCTCCAACAGAGTTAAAAGAATTGAAAGCTCAGTTACAAGAGTTGACAAATAGAGGTTTTGCTAGACTGAGTTTCTCTCTTGGGGTGCACCGGTGTTATTTGTGTAAAAGAAAGATGGCACGATGAGAATGTGAATAGACTATCGACAGCTCAACGAAGTGACGATTAAGAATAAATACCCTCTACCACGAATAGATGATTTGTTTGATTAGTTAAAATGGGCAACAATGTTTTCGAAAATTAATTTGAGATCAGGTTATTACTAGTTACGAGTTAAAGACTCAGATGTGCCAAAGACTGCATTTAGAACAAGGTACGGACACTATGAATTTCTTGTTATGCCTTTTGGACTAACAAATGCACGTGCTATTTTTATGCATTTGATGAACCAGATTTTCAAGTTGTATTTAGACCGATTCATAGTTGTATTTATTGATGACATTTTGATTTACTGAATCTGAGCATACCGAGCATTTGAGAATCATGTTACAAACTTTGAGAGATAAATAGTTGTTTGCAAAGTTCAGCAAATGTAAGTTTTGGTTAAGAGAGGTTGGTTTTCTGGGACATATAGTTTTAGCCGCGGTGTAACACCCCAAACCCGGTCAACACACCACGACCAAATTCGGCATGTCATAGGGGAAAAATGTTTAAATAGAATACATTGCCGGTTTATTTTTGTGAAGAACTATCATTGAAACATTTTGCTGTTTAAAGTTTTAAACAGAAGAAGAAGACTCCTTTGAGAAAACCTATTTGTCGTCTCTCATTACCAGGAAAACCGTTTGATTTTAAGAAAACCCGTCCTCGTTTAAGTGTGAGGTTGAAAACCATTTTCCATTAGATCTTATGGTAAAACTAGATTTTAAGAGAAATCTGAGTTTGGTTCGTTGTCATTACTTGTTTGTTATTACCCGATGGTGAAGTTTAGAAAACCCGGTAAGATGTGTAGATTTAGAAAAACATTGATTTTACAGGTTATTTAGACATGTCACGTTGTTTACTTAAGCGAAACATGATAAACTTTAACAGGATTAAACAACCAAAAAATATTAGTTAGTGGCCTTATTACAAACCCAAATAAAACCAGATTAAAAATAAAGTACCCAAAAGAATGAACAAACTAAGATCGAAAGCAATATGCATGGCCACCTCGAGTCCGCCCGGTTCTACATCCGTGATATACGAGTCATCTGCAAAATGTAAGGGAAGAGGTGAGTCACCGAGACTCAGTGTATAATCCCTTTCCCGATTATAACAACACTCTTACATAGTTTCATAAACAAGTAAGTATGTCATGCAACCCAAACCTAGCCATCCAAATCTCCATATTCTACCCCGTGTGGTACCAAACCACTGGTGGTGCCAAACCACTGGTGACCCAAAGTCACAATCAAGTATATACAAATGTGGTACCAAACCACTGGTGGTGCCAAACCACTGGTGACCCAAAGTCACAATTATCCATATGTGGGGCCAACCCACTTTGTGGTACCAAACCACTGGTGACGATCCCTTTTCAGTGTTACATGTGGGGCCAACCCACTGTGGTACTAAGCCACTGGGACGAGTCACTAAGATCCAATGTGGTGTCAAACCACTGGTGACCCAAAGTCACAAACATCACATCTTCCCCCTCCTCTCATAATATCCATTTAATGCACATGCTTATTCATACATACTAACATGCTTTATCAAATAACAATATACTGCAACATAGCATATACATATTCATCAGAAATCAAATATCATTAACTATCGGAACGGACTTACCCGGAGTCCTCGCTCATACCCATAAGGTTAGCATATCGATATCCACACTTATTCCGGCTTTTAACAGTGCTTAAGTTAATAACATAGCAATACATTTATTATGAAGTGTGTAAGAGATACACACCTGATTACGCGCAAAAATACACTTTCTACGTTGATACTGTCGTTAATTGACACTACCGCGATTTGTCTACTCTCCTACTCGGATGCCGGCCCACACCCCGATGGCCAATCACGAACCGCTGAGACTGCCCTCTTCTTGAACTTAGGGGCTGGGGTCTCAGATCTAACCCCGCTTACTACTTGATTAGCCTTTCAAATCTATAATACCCTTATCACTAAATCGGGTTAAAGCAGTGAATCAAATCATAAAGAACGAGAATCCCGAAGTTAGAACCCTTACCTAAGTCGACGAATCCTGAAAACACTACACGAAATGGCGTCAACCCCTCTTTACCTGCATTCGGCCAAACATCCTCTAACATGGGGTTTTTGCCTTTGGCATTAACACAATAAGAATTGATTGTCGACAGGAATACTTCCCCTCCTATTAACGAAATCGATTGAAAGTGAATGGTCAATCGGCGACAATCCACAAAAATTCCAAGTTCAACGAGAGTTTGAGCGATAAAGCTTCCGGCTTTTCCCATTAAGGCAACCAAGATAGAAAAAGAATAGAGATGAGAGTATGACAGGGGGATTCGGCTATAAGATCAAGAGAAGAAAGAAAGAAACAAAACAATGAGACCTTACCTGCCAATAGGTTGAGATTCGGGGATGAAAACCCAAAAGAATAGAAGAGGGATGATAGGATTTTGGCACTTGCAGAATCGATTGAAACAGGAGAGAAATAACAGAACACTTAGGAAGATTCGTCTATGACTTTGAGAAAGAAAAATGATATGGTTGCAACACAGTTGATGGTTGAAGATCAAAGAAGATTCGGCCAAATCGAAATGGAAGAGTGGAAGGGTTCAAGAGGGCATTCAGGTTTGAATGCTGATGAAAAGAAAATGAGAGAAGACAATGGGAGAAGGGTGACTTAGTTTCGGCCAAATACCAAATAGGAGTAGAGAAAACAAAAGATGAGAAGGGATTTAGAGGAAGAAGGGTTTCGGTTTTGGTTTCAAAGGGAAAAAGAAAAGCTCCCTAGGTTCAATGCGATTCGGTTTGATACTTGAGAGGAAAATCGACAAGAGGCTATGGGGTTTCGGTTTCACAACAATGTACAAAAGAGTGCCTAGCCGAAAGTGCTCTCCCTGACTAGCTATTGAAAATCGACACACTTCCTAAGCCTCTAAACCGATTCCCCTTTCCCTCTAGTGCTCAAATTTCGGCCAACTCCTAAATTCTCTCCTGTCTACCCATTCAAACTGATTTGAATGAGTCAACCTCCTCAAATTTCTCACCTCCACCCGTTTGAACCTGTTGATCTCTTCCATCCTCATCGATCAGAGTTCATCCTGAGCACAACTCTCCCTTAAACCTGGCGTCAAAAATAAATAGCAGAAAGGGGATCTTCGCAGCTCGAACACAAGCTCCTTCCCCCTGCTTCTGGTGTCACCTCTCTGAGCTCTAAGTGGCGCCTCCCTTGCCAGTTTACCACTGGTTCTTTTGTGTCAAAACACTCCATTAATTTCTCTTATCCCCTAACTCACTCAGCTCTCCCTTCCAAGTACCCAAAACAGAAATTTTTGCTACAGTTCCGGCCTACCCTTGACTCATTCCCAGACCCTAAGACACCTTAACTAGCATCATATTCAATCCATTCATATGCAAACAATTAAAAAGCAAGAGCCCCTATTTAAGGATGTTATACGTGGGTATTCAAGTTGACTCGAGTAAAATTTCTGCGATTGTTGATTGAAAGCCTCCGAGAAATGTATCCGAGACAATTAGTGAAAGGCTTTTCGATTATTACAACTCTGATGACACGATTTCTTTAAAAAGATGTTAAATTTGAGTGGTCAGGAAAATGTCAGCAGAGCTTCGAGCAGTTGAAAGTATTATTGACAGAGGCACAAGTGTTAGTTTAGCCTGAGTCAGGTAAAGAATTCGTAGTTTTTAGTGATGCATCATTAACTGGAATAGGTTGTGTTTTCGTACGGAAAGGCAAAGTTATAGCTTATGCCTCAAGATAGTTGAAGCCGTACGAAAAGAATTATCTGACGCACGATGTAGAGCTAGCTGCAATACTGTTCGCATTGAAAATTTTGCGTCATTACTTGTTTGGTGAGAAATGTCATATTTATACCGACCACAAAAGCTTGAAATATCTGATGACTTAGAAAGATTTGAATTTGAGAAATGGGAGATGGCTAGAATTGCTAAAAGATTATGAATTAGTGATTGATTATCATCCAGGGAAAGCAAACGTAGTTGCTGATGCTTTGAGTCGAAAGTCCTTATTTTCTTTACATGCTTTAGACACACAATTAGCTCCGTGAGATGACGGTTCGATAGTAGCTGAGTTGAAAGTGAGACCGTTATTTCTATAGCAGATTTGTGGGCTCAAAAATTTGATAATAAATTGCAAGAAAAATAAGCTCAGTGTGAATCAACTTCTGATTCAGAGTTTCGAATAGGGCCTAATGACTGTTTGATGTTCCAAGGTAGAATTTGCGTATCGAGAAATCCCGAGCTTATTTAGAATATTTTAAATGAAGCACATAGTAGTTATTTATCAGAACATCCGGGAAGTAAGAAAATGTATAACGATTTGAAAAAGCTTTATAGGTGGTATGGCATGAAACGAGATATCTCAGAATTTGTTTTGAAATGTTTGATTTATCAACAAGTCAAACCTGAGCATCAAGTGTCATCAGGTTTACTACAGCCTATTATGATTTCTGAGTGGAAGTGGCATAGAGTAACAATGGATTTCGTATCGGGTTTGCCCTTATCTCTGAAAAAGAAAGACGCTATCTAGGTTGTTGTTGATAGATTGACGAAATCAACTCCTTTCATTCCAGTACCTACGAATTTCTCACTTGATAAATTAACTAAGTTATATATTTTCAAAATTGTAAGATTACATGGTGTTTTCCTATCTATTATTTCGGATAGAGATCTGAGGATTACATTGAGATTTTGGAAGAAATTACAAGAAGCTTTGGGTACTAAGCTACATTTTAGCACTGCGTTTCACCCGCAAATGGATGGTCAATACGAACGAGTTATTCAAATACTTGAGGATATGTTTCATTGTTGCATTCTTGAGTTTGAAGGTGGCTGGGAGAAATATCTACCACTGATTGAATTTGCTTACAATAATAGCATCCAATCTAGTATAAAGATGGCACCATACGAAGCTTTATACGGTTGTAAATGTAGAACACCGTTGTACTAGACTGAGCATAGTGAGAATAAGATTCACAGGGTTGATCTGATCAAAGAAACAGAAGAAAAAGTGAAAGTAATTCCTGATAGTTTGAAAGCAGCTTCGGAATGACAGAAATCATACGCAGACTTGAAACAAAAATATATTGAGTTCCAGATCGGAGATAAAGTGTTTTTGAAAGTGTCGCCGTGGAAAAAGATATTGTTGTTTGGTCAGAAAGGGAAATTAATTCCTCGATTTATCATACCGTATGAAATTATTGAGGGAGTTAAGTCAGTGGCATATCGGTTGTCCTTACCATCTGAGTTAGAAAAGATACATAATGTATTTCATGCGCCGATGCTTCGACGATACGGATCTAACCCTTCACATGTGATTTCCCCAACCGAGGTTGAAATTCAGTCTGATATGTCATATGCTGAAGAACCGATTCGAATTTTAACTCGTGAGATCAAAAAGTCGAGAAATAAGAGAAAAGCATTAGTGAACGTATTATGGCATCGACACGGGGTTGATGAAGCTACATGGGAACCCTAATATGTTATGAGAAAACAATACCCGAACCTATTCACTCGTAAGATTTTCGAGGACAAAATCTCTAAAGGGGGAGAGTTGTAACAACCCATTTTTGGTCAAATCAGAACAGTGGTTTCGGGACCACAAATATGAAGTCAAAATATTTATTTTATTATTATTTTATTGTTTACAGCAGGAATATATGGTGGTGAAATTTTTGTTAAGAAATTTTAGCATTTGAATGCTCAATTTGATAAAAAGGACTAAATCGTGTAAAGTCAAAAATTGATGTTCTATTAGCTAAAGGTCCCTAATAGCTATAGAACTTAAAAGAAGAAGTCCTTATGTTTTAATTAAACCATTTTTATATTGAGTGGACATTTATGGGCATAATATGAATGTTTTTAATCATTTACGAATAAGGTTAAAAATATAAATTAGTAAATAAGGTAAATACATTAAAACAAAACCAATTCTTTATCACCTTTTATCACCATCTTCACCGAAATTAAAAGAGAAAGGAAGCCATGGCAGAGCATTTAGGGTTCGGCCAACTCTTAGTTTGATTAAGATACAGTTTTAGCTCGATTTTTTATGATTTCTATGTTTTGGTAATAGTTGCAGCTCAATCTAGCTAGCCCGTACCTTTGATTTCGAAACTGTTAAAGATTTTGAGAGTTTCCATTGTTTAATCTATGTGTTCTTTGATGTTTAATGTTGAAATATGAAAGTTTGATGATAGTTTCACATGTTTTGTTAAGTGATTTTTTATGAAAATGCATAATAGGGTTTAAATTGTGAAAAGTGCAAATTAGGTGGTTGAAATGTGAAATAAAAGGAAAATATGGGTTGTTAGAGGTATATTGGTAATTTGGCTAGCATGGGTTAATCTTTAATTATGTGAATTTTGTGTTTTGTGAAATAAGGACTAAATTGTAAAAGTTGTGAAATACTTGGGGCAAAGGTGTAAAAGCGCTTTGAAGTGTGATATGGACTAAATTGAAAGAATATGTGATTGAATAATTTAATTTTGAATTCATATAGATCAAGAAAGAAAGAAAGAATTCAGATTTAGATCGGGGGAAAAGCAAGGTTATTGAGTAGTCGGTCTATTTCGTCAAATC
The DNA here is from genome assembly GCA_025503065.1 of Gossypium bickii. NCBI lineage: Eukaryota > Viridiplantae > Streptophyta > Magnoliopsida > Malvales > Malvaceae > Gossypium > Gossypium bickii. The sequence continues at coordinate 39,688,339 of CP106716.1, forward strand.
CGTATACGAGGTAAGTTAGTATAATTGAACTTAATTGTGCAATTGTTTAATTGATGGATAGAATTGAGATTGTATGTAATCTATTAGTTAAATTTGGAGATATTAAATCTAAATGTACGGTTTAAGTATACGAGTTGCGGAATAAGACCATAGCTGGGCTATGGCAAATTGGATAATAGGACCATAATCGGGTTATGGCATGTGAATGTAAGACCACGGCAGGGCCTTGGCAATATGTGTGTATGACCATAGTTGGACTATGGCATCGAAAAATCGACGTACATGTATCGTAAGCATTTATAAACTCGAAGTGATTCGATAAGCGAATTGGTGAGAATAGATATGTATCAGTACATGTATGTACAGAAAATTGTGCGAATAATGAATTATAAGAAGATGAGAACTTATGAGTTGCTTTGTAGTTAAAATTTATGTTATCTCATTGCTTGAAGTTTTAATTCCAAATTATGTATCTATTTGGAAGTGTTAATGAATGATGTTGATTATTTCATATATACATATGAACTTACTAAGCTTTATAGCTTACTTTGTTTATTTCCTTCTAAGTTTTATCGTAAATCGAAGCTAGCTCAAAACCGGGGATCGTTAGGAACTCCATCGCACTATCGGACATCTATTTGGTACTTTTGAGTTGGGTAAATATGGTATATGGCATGTATAGGCTTGTGTCATTTTGGTATGTTTGGTGAATATGTATTTTGGCCATTTCGGTTGTCATAAAATGATGAACATGATGATGTTATAAATGAGCAAATGGTTCTATTTTCAGTTTGGTAAATTGACTTATGTTAGGTTATTGAAGTTGATAATTTGGAAGTTATGTGTTTTTGAGTTAATGCTTGGTAATGTATGTTTGAAATGAATTAGTAAATTGAATTGTATATGTGAATTATGGTAAATGAACCATATTATTGATGTTGTTTTGGTTTATATTTGAGTAAAAGAAATGGTTGTATTGGTATAGCATGAGATGTGCATGATTTGGGATTGATTTGGCTGCATATTTGTGCCTTGAAATGATACCATTTGTACTTGTGTAGGTATGTGAAAAATGGGATGGCAAATTGGCCTTGCAAATGGCCTATTTTTGTCCACAAGGGCAGAGACACGGGCGTGTGTCTCAGCCGTGTGTGACACATGGTCATGTTACACGGCCGTCTGTCCCCTGGTGTTGAAATTGAATTGAAGTCAGTATGCTCCACACGGTCTCACACACGGGCGTGTGGCTGGCCGTGTGGTACAAGCCAGTATACCCCCCTAAATGGCACACAGCCTAGCACACGGGCGTCTGACTTGGCCGTGTTGCATAATTCAGTATACCCTACAGGTTAGGCACGACCTAGCACACGGTCTGGTGCACGGGCATGTCTGGCCACTTCGAAGGGCACACGGGCTGGACACACGGTCGTGAGGTTGGCCGTGTGACCCAAGTCAGTATGTATGACCTGTTTCCACATAGCCTGAGACACGGGCATGTCTGGTGCCGTGTGAGGCATACGGCCTGTTCACACGGGTGTGTGACCCCTGAATGATTGAAATTTTTCTTTTCTAGGTTTCCAAAAGTTTCCTGAGTTATCGGTTTAGTTTCGAACCACTTCTAAAGTATGTTTAAGGCCTCGTAGGCCCTTATAAGGGACAATGGGATTGTAATTAAAAGATATTTGAGTATGAATTCATAAAGGTATTAGATATGTATGTTAAATGATATGTATTTATCGGTAATACCTTGTAACCCTACTCCCGTGACGGATACGAGTTAGGGGTGTTACAATATGACTCATTGACACCTCAAACATCAACATGGCATAAAACATTTAACCATTAGATCGACTTAAAATGACTTAATATCAACCACCAAAACATGCTCTAAAACATATCAAATTATTTCAAGCTCAACACAAGCATGCCATTCATTTCTTCAAAAACCATTTACTTACCTAACAAATTTCATAGCATAACACCTAATCATAATTTAAACCATTAAGCATACATGCCAAACTAGTCAACAAAATATCATTAACATGACCATTGCCATAACACATATACTTATGATATTCAAATGTCAAACTCACTCAAAATATAGCATTCGCACAAACATAAAACTCCTTAGGTACATGTCTTGACCAAACTAAAAACATTACCAACACTTGAGTTCGGGATTTCTGTTGGATGCTGAAGTTGACGATCAAACCAAAAAGAACCTAACTTGCGCACAGAAAACAAAATCGTACACTAAGTATAACTTAGTGATATTTCAAAAATTCGAACTCTAAAACATAAGATAATTCATTTAAAATGCATAAGTTAAGAATAAATGATTATATGCAATTAACATGTCAATTATACCATTTCTTGATTTCATTATCCCAATCTAACAAAAGTCACTAGTATAGGCATAACACTTCCATTTCATTTTCCATTTGAAAACTCAAGCATTAAGTATCTCTTTCCATCTCAATTTTCCATCTCATGAATTCAAAGAACATAACAATCGTTATGACTATTCATTTCACATATCATTATTCCTATTTTCATTTTTATTTCCCTATTAACTTGACTCAGCTTTGGATGGATACGCGAATCCAACCAACACACCTATTTGGCACCCAATGCCTATCAGGTAAATCCAAAACTAATATGTTGCGCCCTGCCCTGGTTGGTATAACCTACAAATGGGGTGCCCAACACTCCCTTACACATAGTCATACAACCCTAAACTTTTTCTATCTATGGCACACCAATTATACTCGACTCTACCCGAACAGTTAATAGGGTAACAAATTTCTCACATTAACTTTTAACCAATTCTCAATTTAATTATCATAATATCAATCAACCAATCAATAATTACCATAGATAATAGCATAGCTCATCACAACACTAGTACAATTCCACATTTCAAATAATACTTAATATTTTCAAATTAATTCATTTCAATCCCATTTCATAGACAACCAATTCATTTCAATTCTCTGAATCAATTATAACTCACCTTTTGAACTTACCATACAATGCAATTCATAAATGCAACAATTGAGAAAGTTCGGATTATAGAAACACAAATCGTAAACTCCAAGCTATTCATTGACGATTGTCTTTTTCTTTCTTTTTTGAGGAATTCGAGTCAATGTTAGCTACGAATTAAGACAAACATACAAAATTTATCAATACAAAAACAATTTCACATTCAATTGATAATTCAAGCACATTTTGCATTTTATTCAAATTTGTCCCTAAAATTGGGACTTACTTAACTTTCAATTCTAATTTCAATTTTTCATATTGATTTTACTCTAGTCCTAATTGAACTTCCTAATTGAACTTCCTAATTGTAATTTCTACCAAAATTTTCTTTTTTTTCATTTTAGTCCCTATTGAACAAAATCATCAATTGACTTTACTATTTAGTCTTTTTTTTCATTTCTAAACTTAAAATCTATCAAATTAAAGCCTAAAGCTTTAAGCATTCATCAATGGTAACTTCTTCAATCTTTAACAGTACAAAAAATAGTACATGGGTTAGCTAGCTTAAGCTCACGGGATTCCAAAAATAAAAAAATTACAAGAAAATGACTAAATTGCACTAACCAATTTTTGAATTGAAGTCGAAAACCCCTAAGCCAAACATTCCCTTCTTCCTTTTAGGTTTCGGTTTCTTTTGAATGTAAATATGGAAGAAATATTTTGTTTTCTATCCACCAACTAAGTTTATTCATTTTTTTATTACCATAATTAATTAATGTTTTATAATATAAAAACATACTTATTTTGATTCCTCAATCAGCCATCATATATACAAAGGGTATATTTACGATATAAGCCCCTTACAAGAATTCTAATTATAGATTCATAAGCAAATTACACTTTTATCACTTATGTGATTTAGTCCCTGGACCCTAATTAAGCAGTAATTCGACAAAATAACCTGATCGAAATTCAATTCACTTTTAAAATAACTTCGTATATATTTAATAAAAATATTTGCAGGTTTTATTTACAAAAATGGGGTCTCAAAATCACACTTTTTGTCACCACTAACTTTTAGGTCGTACACAAGTCGATTCACATTCTGGTCAGAGTTAGAACATGTCAATCGAAGAAGTTGACGAGTTCATCTCGTTCTCGTTTGACAATGAAGTTAAAGCTTGGGTTAGTAAATCCTCATGTAACAATGAGGTGAAAATTCTTGAGGTAATAATACATCAAAAAACAATTTTGGGTTGGCTCATATTTGGTGTCTAATGGCTCGTAATTTGGATGTTGCGCCAATCGAGGATAAGGCAACATTAATGGCATCGATTGATAGTTCTGGTATGCATATCTCAATGGAAAAACAAATTACAGATCAAAGTTTAGAGGAACAGTTGGAAGTTTGTTTACGGGGGCGATACAGATTGTCCCAACTCTGAAAAAAGACCCCATTTAAATTTTATTTAATTTAAATTTTCATTTAAGTATTTTTAATTCTCTTATTAAATGTTTTAATTCAAATATTCTTTTCCATATTTTCTATAAAGGTTATTGAACTTGTGAAAGGGGAAAACCAATTAACCGAGGAAAAGGAAATTTCACACACGGGAGGGTTGAAACAGCCGTGACGTCGTGATGAGCTACCCATATCCCACAGAGGAAATTCATGTCATCACAACGAGCATCTCCCACATCTCAATGTGACCATCCGACGTTGTGACGAGCCAATTCAAGAAAGGGAAAAACTAGCATAGACATCAAGATGAGGGATGTCGCGTCTGTAACAGCCCATTTTTAAAGAAATCAGAACAGTGGTTTCGGGACCACAAATTTGATTCTGAAAAGAAAATTTATTTTAATATTATTTTATGGTATATAATATGATAATAATGTTGTGTAACAATTTCATAAAGAAATTTTATCGATTACATGCTTAAATTGATAAAGGACCAAATTGCACAAGGTACAAAAGTTGAGTTCTAATAGCTAAAAGGATTAAATTGTAACACCCCTTACCCGTGGTCGACGCCAGAATAGGGTACGAGGCATTACCAAAACAAAAAACATACAGTCGTACTAAACCGAGACATAAAATTTACATCCAAATTTAAAACATTTCAATTTTCATCACACACTCATTCAACCTAGTCATGCATCTCACAAATTGCATCATCATAAACATATAACTTGATCAATAATAGCCACCTCAGTGGCCTTATACAAAATGAACTATCAAATAAAATAGGCCAACATTTTAGGCCAAATCAATTATGGCACATAACAAAATAACCAAGTCCCATATACATGCCATAATTCAAAATATTGATTTCAAAATACCAAAAGAGTGTTGATAGTGTGGATGGATCTCCGACGATCTCCAAATCCCGAGCTAGCTTGGTGACACTATAAAAAAAGGGAAAAGATAGGGGAGAAAGCATATAGCTTAGTAAGTAAGTATGTAAATAATAAACAAATTACTAACATGCTTTCAAAATAATACAATCATAAGTACACATAGATTCACCATTTATTCAAGTTCAAACAAGCTGTTTATTCAAGTCATAGTCACTAAATTATTTTTATCTGGAGCTACGGAACTCCAAATTAAGATCCGCTAATTTTTCATGAAATTATACCCACATATATCCTTTCCATAAAATTTCCAGAATTTTTGGTTTAGCCAATAAGTACAATTTATTCTTTAAAGTTTCCCATGTTTCGTTGTCTGATAGTTCCCATCCCTCTTCACTAAAAATTAATTATCTCATCATAAATATTTTGGATAATGCTCCCATTTGTTTCTATTGAAAGTAGACTCATTAGTAAATTTAAGAATATAAATTATAAACCATAATTATTTTTATACAACTTTTAATAATTTTGCAAAGTTGGAACAGGGGATTCCAACATCATTCTGACCCTCTATCACAAAATTTAACTGTCACAGAATGTGAAATTGTTTTGTTTATACCGTTTCTTTTATGTGAAAATAGACTCATTCAGTAATTTCATATCTTGTTCAACCTCTGATTCAACTTCCACCATTTTTGGTGATTTTTCAAAATCACACAACTGCTTCAGTCCAAAACTGTTTGTTGCTAAATTTACTCTTTCAGAATTTCACTTACTCCATTTCATCTTACCGAAGGTTCGATCAAATAACGAGCACATTGTTCATAAATTTTCACGCTTATACATGCACTTATTCATCACATAATCATATTCAATTACACTTAGTCGTTACATGATCACATGTATTTTCACTTAGCCAATTTCCCGTTGAACTCATCTGAATAATAACAGATACACGATGGTCTGCACATAGTACCACCGTTGTAGCCGAAGCTATCAGGTGCACATAGTAGCTTGCACTTAGTACTACACATGTGACCACCATCACTTACACATAGTGGCCTGTACCACACATGTGACCTAGCTACCTCATTCGTATCTTTTCTATTCCGAAGGTTCAACCGGGAATTCTCACTTTTCAACATTTTACCAATTCATCCAAAATCAATCACAATTCATAATTTACATCAAATAATTACTCCATATTCAACCATATCTCATATAATATAACAAAATATTAAAACATAAATAAAAAACGATGTATCATTTACATACAAACTTACCTCGGAGCAAAATATGACGAATTTGCAATTTAGTCCACAACCTTTTCTTTTCCCTGATAAAGCTCAATTCCTCATCTTTCTTGATCTATAATAACACATTTAACTCATTTAATACTCACATTATTCAATTTAGTCCAAAAATCACACTATGAAAAAATTACATTTTTGCCCCTAAAGTTTCACATATTTACAAATTCCCCCTAGGCTCGTAAAATAATCTTTATTCAATTTCCTTCCATTTTAGGCCTAGCTGAACCATTTTCATAAGTATAATAGTCCACAATTTTCTCTTATTCACACACTTACACACATTTTACAACTTTTTTACAAACTAGCCTTTTTATGCAATTTCATAAAAAATCACTTAGTAAAAGTTGTTTATCTGTAATACCCCAAACCTGACCCAGAAGTTAGGCCCGAATTTGGTGTGTCACATTGAAGTGTTTTTCGAAAACCATGTTTTCATTGAAAACCCTCCTTAATATTTAAAAACTAAAGTCTCAGGTTGTGTTCGTTCAATTTCAAAATGTGGTTCATTGAAAAGTTAATCACTTTTAAAAACGTTATTAACTTAGTTAAAAATCCCTTTTAGTTGCGGAAGCTAATTTAAGGTAAAGAAGTTTAAAATGTATGTTTTTAAAATCAGTAATTGGGTTGAAAACTCGTCTACGTCTAACAGATTAAAACGTAGCAAAATCCCAAATTCAGAATTAAATCCAGAGAGGCCTTATTACAGAAATTAAAACCCAAAACGGAATTTAAAACATATATAAAGTCCAAAGCATAACAGCCGTAGTCCTGTGGTCACCTCCGAGACCCTCACAGTACTGATCCCCCTAATGTTAGGGATTACATGCACAGTTAAAAACGGGGTGAGTTTACGAAAACTCAGTGTGTAATCCCCTTACTAGAGTAACAGTCAATATACAGAAACAGAAACCAAAACAGTTTGGGCCAAAGCCTTTCAACAGTAACAGTAAAGTCCAGTTCAGAGCATATGTGAGCCAAAACCCACTACAATATCATTTGGGTCACAACCCATAACAGAATCAATTGGGCTTAGCCCAAACCAATAACAGAACAAGTGGGCCTAAGCCTAGTACAGTGACAGATCTCATAAACAGATATGCAATAGTATGAGGATGCATCCCACCCCCAATCCAACCAACACACCACCCGTACCAACCAACACACCATGTAGGGATAAAATCAACCCACCCACCCAACACACCAAGCTTAGCACCGGTTGCGGCACTAAGTCAACAGAACTGCTCGATGCCGTAGACAAAACGGCTAAAAGCCATAAATATCGCAGCAAGGCTGCTAGTTATAGAACGACTAAAAGCCATAAACAGAATCGTAATAAACCATAATCAGGATGGCATAAAGCTATCGGTAACTGTAATAAGTTTGGCACATAGCCATCAGCGACGGTAATATAATCGGCACACAGCCACGGGTCATTATGATTGACACTAAGTCATCAATATATATGTTAGGCACATAGTCACGGGCAAATATGATTGGCACAAAGCTATAATCAAGATGGCACAGAGCCAAAATCAGATTACGCGGCTTTAAGCCGTCTGTCAGTCCACAGCCGTCTCATGCGACCCGTGCGACCCTATCAAAACTTCCTCCGTATCAATGTCCCAACCCCATGCAATGTGTCGTGTATGTCATGCTCAATCATTACACGTGTATGCAAAATGGCCATGCTCAGTAACAGCCATTTAGACATATATTAAAAGCATATCAGTCATACAACCACCGTCAAGTCAGTTAAAACACAGTCATACAATCCCAGTCAAATCAGTCAAATTCATAATCTAAGTCAGTTATTTACCCATAAGGGTAAAACAGTCATTTACCCTCTAAGGGCATTTAGGTAATTTTGCAAACTGGGGGTATTTCGGTATTTTTACAAATTGGGGGCATTTCGGTAATTTCAGAAATCGGGGGTATTTCGATAATTTCACAAATTAGGGGTATTTCGGTCATTTCACAATCCGTGGGTATTTCAATAATTTCACAAATCAGAAGTATTTCGGTAATTTCACAATCTTAGGGTATTTTAAAAATTTTACAAATTGGGGGTATTTTGGTAACTTCACAATTCGAGGGTATTTCGATAATTTTACAAATTGGGGGTATTTTGGTAATTTCACAATCCAAGGGTATTTTGATAATTTTACAAATTGAGGGTATTTCGGTAATTTTAAAAATCGAGGGTATTTCGATAATTTTACAAATTAGGGGTATTTCGGTAATTTTGTAAATTGGGGGTATTTTTGATAATTTTACAAGTCGAGGGTATTTCGGTAATTTTACAATCCAGGGCTTAACGACCCAACAGAAGGTCCACCGTCGCCTCAAGTGACTTAAGTAACCCAAACAGACACAACGGTGTAAATGGGCCTAGTCCCATTATTCGGCATAAGTGGGCCCACAGACTCGTGTGGCCCAATTATCCCAGAAACAGCCACAGTTTTGCAAACATCACAGTCCAAACAACACTTACCACATCACATACATTTTATTCGTATGGGCCCACATAACCCATTTCGACCCATCGAAGCCCAGAACAGCCCAAGACTACGAGAGCGCTCGTGGTGGCCTCTGCAGACTAATGCCCATGTTCGTGGGCTCGGTTCACCACATGCACGATCGCACGCTCGTGTGGCATCATACACCATCTTTCTGGCTTTTCGACATTTCACCGATCTACAGTCATAGCAGTGTAAACAACACATACTTTTGGCTTTTCCGTCGATCATCGAATACCGCATACAAATACACACACTCTATCGTCTTTCTCATTGACTATCGAATACAGGGTATCGTTACACACCTGATCACGTAGAGTACTAAAAATTCATGATCGCCAAAACCTGTATTCAAACATAACATTCAGTTAATCACTTATCAAATAGTGTTAGAAAAACTCTTAACAACCACATAACTGATAGGTCGACTACCACTTGCCTTGACTAGATCTGTCGACTGAGATTAGACGACTCAAACTAGAGTTTGGTGCAGCCACCCTTCTGCATCCTGGCAGAAAGTCCCGAATAGCCAACATCGCATGCCTCTTAAACTTGGGAGTAGAGGCTACACGCTCAAATTCAGCGTACTTTTTCCATCGTTTTATTACTAGCACCCTCTTCACCCATCGAAAGTTCTAGAATCCGAAAGAACATACACATAGGAGAAAAGAGAAGAATCGGTTATAAGTGATCGCACCATTTGGCTTAAACAGTAAAAGAGAGTACTACAAGGAACCGAGAGACTTACCGATTAACAGAGCTGTTGTAGAATCGAAACCGAGAGAGGGAGCTTTCGATCACAAGCCGAAGAAGAGAAAGAATCCCAAGACTATGGTGGTAGGTTCAGCTAAAAGATTCAATAGGCAAGAAGGGAGCTGGCTGAAACTTGTAAAAAGAATAGGGAAGAAGAGAGGTTTCGGCAGATGTTGGTGCAAAAGAGGAAGAAAGGAAATGGTCAATTGTCAAAGAAGAACAGCAGGTACCAAACAAAAAGATGCACGAGTGTTATTACAATTTCGGCACTCAGAGAGAAAACGAAGGAAACATGGATTGGGAATCCTAAAACCAGTGACAAAACGAATCAAAATGAGGAAAACCCCTCAATAAGGAAATTCGGCACACTCAAAAAGTGCCCAAAACAGAACAAAAGCAGAAAAAACACTCAAAAACCCCTGAATACGTCCAAAGAGTCAATCACAATCCATACAATATTAAAGCGTTTAAAACATAAATATAGCAATGCATTATTTACATACGACCTTACCCCGATACAAATATAGCGGAAATGGACCTAATCATCAAACACTTTGGTTTTCCCCCGATCTAGACCCGAACTTCATTTTTCTTGATCTATAATACCAAATTCATCTCATTTAATTATCAAATTATTCATTTCAGCACAAAAGTCACATTATGGAAAATTACATTTTTACCCCTAAATTTTTGACATTTTACACTTCAATCCCTAGGCTCGTAAAATGAATTTCATTCAATTTCTTAAAAACCCAAGCCTAGCCGAACCATTTTCATACTCATAACAGCCCACTTCCCATCTAATCACACTTTTACTACTTATTTTATAACTTTTACAAATAAGTCCTTTTTGACATTTTTTTACCGAAAATCACTTAGCAAAAGTTGTTTAACACACAACAAACATGCATTTTCTACCCTCAAACATAAAAATACACAAATATATAACATGGGTAAAATTTTAAACTTCACTTTTCTTTCAAATTAGTCCTTGAAATAGCTAAATCAACCTACAACGATCTCAAAAATACAAAAATCGTTAAAAACAGGACAAGAACGAACTTACAATCGAGCTTGGAAGGTTGGCAAACCCTAGCTATGGTTTCTCCTTATGAAATTCGGCCATGAGGGATGAAAATAGAAAGATGAACATCTTTTCTTTGTAAAATTTTGTCTTTATTGATCAAATGACTAAAATGCCCTTGATGAAAAACTTCAAAATTTCACCTATCCATGTCCATTTTTGTCCATACTAAAGTATAATGTTCTAAGTACCATTTAAGGACCCCAAATTTAAGATCTAATTGCAATTGGGCACCTTTAACATAACGGACATGTAACATTACCGTGTGTCACACATAGTTGAGGCATACGCTCGTGTCTCTACTCGAGTGGATAAAAATAGGCTATTTGCAAAGCCATTTTGCCACCATATATTTATAGACCTGCACAAACATAATTTGCAACATTTTGTAACTCAATAGGCAGCCAATCCATAACATTTCATATACATATTTGAATACTTATATGCAACCAAAGCATTATACCAAGTTAAGCCAAATCTAATGGCTTTATCATATACCACAACATGTACCAAAATCACTAGCTTAAGTAACCATAACTATCATCTTTATAACTAGCCTATACATGCCATATTTACATATATCCATCAGTTCAAAAGTACCAATTGGCAACTGGATAGTGTAATGCGTATGTCCGATTTTATCCAAATCGAGCGAGCTATCGAACCTCTATAAAACACGGAAAAGAAACAAAGTAAGCTTTATGGCTTAGTAAGCCCGTATAATTTAGAATTAAACTTACCATTTATACATAATCAAGTCAACAAATAAGGTTTATTCAATTCAACTACCAAATGTCTAAACACAAGCATTCATCAACAAGTTAGTCACAAGTACATATAATCATCCATTATCTCAATTTAGTACTCAATGCATTGTATCATATCATGTACACCATTTGTAACATTTCACTCTCAATAATATAATCAATAATTCATTTGATAACAGTAACTTATTTGTATAAATAGTAATTCATCCGTCAAAGCACATAGTTTTGTTACATAACCACTAAAAAATTTATGCCCGCTGAACGTATTTGAATATCGAGGGATACTCGAGTAATATACATCACGTATAAGTTGCTAATCCATCAATTCATTATCATTTTCGCTCTTTTAAGCTATGATCAGTAAACTCTTTCTGAGCTAATGCACCATTAAGCTATGTTGAACTAAAATGGTAAGCTTTGACAAGCTTAAAACAATAAGCTCTTACAAGCTGATATATCAGTAAGCTCACACGAGCTGTGGTGAGTCCGCAACATATGCAGGATCTCGACCAAAACGGTAACCCTAGTGACATGTCACTCGTATCCTACGACTTCCATTTCAAATAATTATCATCGATTAGGCATTCAAACTCAATAATACCATTTACTCAATTATACTTTCATTTCAAATAACTTACAAGTATTTAAAGATTCAATTCTAATTATACGAACTTACCTCAAGTTTTGTAATTTCTTTTCACTTCACTTCACCTTTATATATTTCAAGAATAATTCCTATTGAACTATTGTAATTTCGATGGATACTCGGGTAGAATACTCAAGGTGGCATGTCAACAATCTGTCAATTCATATTCAAAAGTGCCCTTTTGGTACATATTCATAGAGCACACTCTCGAGCCACATATGATATAACAGGATTGCCAGTCCAGGCTAAATCATTTCAGTAACGTATGCTCTAAATGGCTTACTCTAGATTACCCATCCGGGCAGAATCCATTTCATAACATATACTCGTGAGGGCTTAATTCAGGATTACCCTTCCAAGGCTAAATCCTTTTTGCAACATTTAAAACATTTTATCCGTTTCATAAAATCACCATAATCCATCAAAATACAACGTTCAACTGGAACAATGACATTTTATCCATATTTCTCAAGTTATGGTTATTACATTTTGTACATCATCACATACATATCATGAACCCTTATTCACACCTTTCCATGTTTCGACTCATCAAAAACACATTTTCAAATATCTTAGTATCACTTTCAGTGTTTTTGAAAATAGCTCGGTTGGAAAGCATCTCTGCCTCAACAAGACTCTTTCATCAGAGTTGGTAGATATCACACTATCACATGTAGTAATACGGCATGTATCACTAGACTAACATACACTATGTTAGTCCAAGAATCAACTAAATCGTAGCTCTGATACCACTAAATGTAACACCCCTTACCTGTATTCAACGTCGAAACAGGGCTCGAGGCATTACCAGACTTATAACACAAGCATTCACACAATTTTGAGTCATATATTTGCTTCCAAATTATAACCATTCATATTCGATCATAAAGTCCCTTATATGAGCCTATGAGGCCTAAAACATGCTTTGGAAGTGGTTCGGCACTAAACCGAGAACTCAGGAAACTTTTATAAAACATAGAAAAGTTTTGCTAGAAGCAGGGCTCACATGCCCGTGTGACCTCGAGGACATGCCTGTGCTTCAGATCGTATTCAAATTAGGGTGCTCTCTGACTTGTGCCACACGGTCGTACCACACGCCTGTGTGATAGGCCATGTAGCACACACGGCTAAGACACGCGCCCGTGTCTCTGCCTGTGTGCTCAATTCTAGACATTCTGTTTTGCAACAATTAAGGTGCAGGGTACACAAGGCTGAAAGACATGTCCGTGGGGTAGACCATGTGTCACACACAGTCTGGACACACGCCCGTGTGTCTACCCATGTGGACATCATAAAATTTATTTACCAAGTCATTTTGCCACCCTCACTAGCACACATCAACACAACATTACATGGCACAAATTCAAGCATATAAGAGCAACAAAACGACCACAACCAAGACAATAACATGTCATCCACATGCCATTATTTATCATGCTTAGAACATCAACCTTTTCACACCAATTCATGCAAGATTCCATATTCACAAATGACATTAATACATAAATATACTCATAACCAATATTAGCCAACTTCCATGGCTATATACGAAAATGAACCATAAACCATTATAAGCCAACACATATAGCCAAATTAATAAAGACACATATATCCAAAAGACCAAATCCCTATACATGCCATAAACTCAAAATACTTGAATTCATCAACACCCAAAGTGATAGCTTGATAGTGTGATAAGATCTCTGGCGGTCTCCAATCTGAGCTAACTCAGTGACACTATAAAATAAGGGAAAGGAAATGGGTAAGCTATATAGCTTAGTAAGTTCAGATGCAAATAATACAAAACATTATTCATACATTTGACATATAAATAACCTAACATATATTAACATAAATGTCATTAAGACTTCATAAACACAGCTTACTCAATTACAGTCTTACTAATAGCTCATCATATGAATAACATAACATATATCAACATAAATTTCCTTTAAGCTTCATAAGCACAACTTACTCCATCACATTCTTACCAAGGGTTCATCACATATCAAGCTCATTACTTATGAGTTTTACGTACATACATGTACCAACTTACATCATAGCCATATCTTTTCACAACTTTGACATTCTAGTTGAACACTCGGAATATTAACGGATACTTGAAAATCTTGCACATAAGTGCCATATATGTAGCTAAAGCTATTTCATATCTCAAAATACATATAGGCTCAGTTTCGAGCTATTCACGGGCTTACTCACACAAGCTGTCAGTCAGGACATAGCTACACAGTGCTGCTCACACAAGTTGTCAGGTATCTGTAACACATGTCGGACTACCCAGCCACTGGTAGGACGTACAAGACCAGCACTCAGATCACATAATCGCATATACACATGGGTTCCTAGTGGCATGTCACTCGTATCCTATTCTATTCCTAAGGTTCAATCGAAATTTCTCGTTTGTCGAAACTTTTTTGAATACGTCCAAAGAGTCAATCATAATTCATACAATATTAAAGAATTTAAAACATAAATATAACAATGCATTATTTACTTACGAACTTACCTCGATACAAAAATAGCAGAAATGGAACTAATCGTCAAACACTTTGGTTTTCCCCCTATCTAGACCCGAACTTCGTTTTTCTTTATCTATAATACCAAATTCATCTCATTTAATCATCAAATTATTCATTTCAACCTAAAAGTCACATTATGGAAAATTACATTTTTGCCCCTAAATTTTTGACATTTTACACTTTAGTCTCTAGGCTCGTAGAATGAATTTTATTCAATTTCTTAAAAACCCAAGCCTAGCCAAATGATTTTCATACTCATAACAGCCCACATTTCCCATTTAATCACACTTTTACTACTTATTTTATAACTTTTACAAATAAGTCCTTTTTGACATTTTTTTACTGAAAATCACGTAGCAAAAGTCGTTTAACACATAACAAACATGCATTTTCTACCATCAAACATCAAAATACACAAATATATAGCATGGGTAAAATCTTAAATTTCACCTTTCTTTCAAATTAGTCCTTGAAATAGCTAAATCAAGCTACAGTGATCTTAAAAATACAAAAATTGTTAAATACGGGACAAGAACGAGCTTACAATCGAGCTTGGAAGCTTAGAAAACCCTAGCTATGGTTTCTCCTTGTGAAATTAAGCCATGGGGGATGAAAATAAAAAGATGAACATCTTTTATATGTTAAATTTGTCTTAATTGACCAAATGACTAAAATGCCCTTAATGAAAAACTTTAAAAGTTCACCTATCCATGTCCATTTTTGTCCATACTAAAGTATAATGGTCTAATTACCAGGACCCCGAATTTAAGATCTCATTGCAATTGGACACCTTTAACATATATAACTCAAATTTTGGACGTTTTGCATTTTAGTCCCTTTAACTAAATGAAGTGCGCAAACGTCAAAATTTTCAAACGAAATTTTCACGAAATCATTTCATAAAATTGTAGACCCTAAAAATATAATAAAATAGCTTTTTCTTCGTCGAATTTGTGGTCCCAAAACCACTGTCCCACTAGACCAAAAACCAGGTTGGTACAGGGCTGTTATAAGCATGTATAAAAATTGGCTAAGCTTGGGTATCGGTAAAATTGCATGAATTTCATTTTCTAAGCCTAGGGACTAAATTGCAAAGAAATTAAAAGTATAGGGGCAAAATGATAATTTTTCCAAAAATATGTGTTGGACTAAAAATATATTAAATTGAGTTAAATTTATTTGTATAGATCAAGACAAACCTCGTACGGAGTTAGATAGGGGTAAAGGAAAAATATCAGATTAATCGCCTCTGTATCTATGTATACTCGTCTATGTAAGTTCGTGTAATTAAATTGTGTATTTATATGTTTTAGTTGAATTATATGTGTGTGTGTGTGTGTGTATGTGTATGTGTGTGTATAATTGCCATGTATAAATACTAATCGCATATTCGAAGGCGTATGATGACTACAGAGTCCCATTTGAACCTTAGGAATTTGTATGATACAAATGACATGTCATTAGGGTTACATGATTTGGGTGCTGGTTCTGAACATTCTACCGATGGTTGAGGTCCGACATGTGTTGCGGATACTCCACAGCTCGAGTGAGCAGCATGGAATAGCTACGTACCACCCCACAGCTCATATGAGCTTACCGATTCTCAGCTCATATGAGCTTCCCGATTCACAGCTCGTATGAGCTTATTGATTTACAGCTCGAGAGAGCATACCGATTCACAGCTCGTATGAGCATACATGTACAGGATTTGATGGATTACAGTTTAGCACACTCTGTGTGAGCTATCCCTAGTATCCAATGATATTCTAAATGGTTCAACGGGCAATATTCTGTTACGAGATTGTAACAGCCCAATTTCGGTGAAATCGAAACAGTGGTTTCGGGACCACAAATCCGAGCCGAAAGTAAAATTTATTTTAATTTTATTATATGGACCATATTATGTTATAAATGTCATGTGAAAATTTTGAAAAGAAAATTTTACCAATTATCTACTTAATTACGGGAAGGACTAAATCGCATAAAATGTAAAAGTTGAATTCTAGTAGCTAGAAGGATTAAATAGCTATGGAATTCAAAATTTGAGGTCCTTATATGGTAATTAGACCATTAAAGAAGAGTATGTAGATATTTTTGGTGATCAGCCATGGATATTTAGAAAAAGGGTAATGACTAAATTAGAAAGTGAATTAATTTAATTAATTAAAAGATGATAAAAGAATTATCATCTTATTTTATGTCATCTTCATCCCCAAAATACATGGAAACCCTAGGAGAGAGAAAAAACTTTCATGGTCAAATTGGGTAAGTTTCCTTGTCCCGTTTTTAGTAATTTTGATATTTTTGAAATCGAGATAGCTTTATTATAGAAAATCGGGATAGCTTAATCTATCTATTTGGGGGATTAATTTGAAAAGTTATCAAGGTATAAAATTTGGGTCATTAATGAATATGCTGAAAATTAGAAATTTATAGTAAAAAATGAAAGGTTGTTGATAGATAATCAACTTTTACAAAGTGATTTTTGATGAAAACATGATTTAGGGACTAAAATGTAAAGTTGTGAAATTTGATGAAAAATTCTGAATTTTTATGAATACATGTGCTGTAAATTTTATGATGGAATTTTGGGAGTAAATTGTACAAATTTCATTTTCCGAGCCTAGGGACGAAATTGGAATTTATGGAAAAGTTAGGGGCAAAATGGTAATTTTCAATAGGGTGTAAATTGAGTCCAGGTGAATATGAAATGTGATAAATTGATGTTAAATTTACTCGTATAGATCCGAATAGACCAAATTCGGAGTTAGAACGAGGAAAAAAGGTAAATGTTGGATTAGTAGATTTTACGTACACGAACATTTGTCGAGGTAAGTTCGTGTAACTAAATTGTGTATATTTATATGCTTGAATTAAATGTTGTGATTTTGAACTGTATAAATATTATATGTATATGACATTGGAAATATACCTGACGAAGCTCGATCAATAAAAAGGCCCCCGATAAATGATAAATGATGAAAATGTTACTTATGTACCTGAGATGAGTGTGGAGTGTGTCTATCTGAATTATGTGAATATTATAAATGTGTGAAATTACATGCCTGATAATTCTTGGAAAATGTCAAATTTTGTTTGAATAAATGGAAAATTCGACAGATATGTGATTTCCCGAAATGAATGAGGTCTTGCATTTGTTGCAGACGAGATTTCGTTGGATGAATAATTCGATTAACCTCATTACAGAAAGGATTTAGCTCAGACAGGTAATCCTGATATAAGTCCTTTCGAGCATATGTTATGGACTGGATTTAGCCCGGACAGGTAATCCTAATATAAGTCCTCTCGAACATATGTTATGGATTGGATTTAGCCTGGACTGGTAATCATGTTGAATATATGTATGGCTCGAAAGTGTACTCTCTGAAATAGTAACTTATGGGTACCACTGAATATGAATTGACAGATTTACTGATTTATAAACTTTGTGTGTACTACTTGTGTATCCATCGATATTTCGAATAAATTCAACAAGTAAAAATCTTAACATGAGAGAATATGAATAAGAAATGAGTTGTTACACGTATTTGTCTGAAATACATGAAAATGATGATATATGATATTTAATATATGAAAACATGAAAGGATGATATTTGAACAAGGAGTTTATTTGATGAATATGTTCATCCTTGAATGTAGACTTGTATACTTTGAGTGTACTACTACTCGTATGACAATGATATTTTGAGTAAAATGAGTAAAGTTCTGATATGAAATAATCTAAACTCGAGATGAACTATTATGAAATTATACTTGTAATGTAAAGAGATGATTTATACATGTTTAATGAATACATGTTATGGAAAACATATCCCTGAAAACTTGATTGTTGTTGAGCCCAAACATGTTTTGATGTTATTATGGAATATATGACTAACAAGGGCAATGAGTATATGTGTAGGGCTTGAGGTCGAATTGAATGAATGTGCCTTAGATAGTTACCTCAAAATAGAATGAATGGTAAGTTAAGTACCACGCTATACGAACTTACTAAGCATGCAATGCTAACTTAGTTTTATTTCCCTGTTTTATAGTAAATCGGAAGCTCGTTGGATTGGAAGCTTGGTAGAGATCACTCACACTATCCATCGGCCTATATCGGTACATATGGTAAATCAATTATGGTTATAATGGCATGTATAGGTTATAATGGCCATATTGGCATGTAAATATATACGATAACTTGGCCATTGGTGGCTTGAAAATGATGCTTGTAATCTAGCCATTGGAATGGCTAGTAATGGTTTGTTTTGATATACTTGTAACGTCATACTGTGGTAGCTACATATATGTTAAGTAGTTGATCATATTATGTCTAACATATGGACTAAACCAAGGTAAGATTATAAACATGTATGCATGTAATGATATGTCATGTTGAATGATAAAATTTGCTTAATTTGAATGCTAGAACCAGATGATTTATGGATGTGAGTTTTAGTGCAAGTTATTGGTATGATTTTGGGTGAGAAATGAAGCTAGGAATGGCTTTATTTTGTCCACACGGGTGTGTGTCTAAATCGTGTGTGACACACGGTCGGGTACATGGGTGTGTAGTTAGGCCATGTGTCCCCTGTACCTTAAATTTGAGAAATAGAATGCTCAGAGTTGAGTACACAGGCAGAGACACAGGCGTGTGTCTCAGCCTTGCCGAAGACACGGCCTTGAACACGGGTGTGTGTCTTGGCCGTGTGAAACCTGCACCTAATTTCCAAAGAATTTAATTAACCACACAGCCTAGCAAACGGGCATGTGGCATGGCCGTGTGCACAAGCCAGAGAGTTACATGGGGTCGAATATGGCCTGTAACATGGGCGTGTCCTAGGGTCGCACGGGCGTGTGAGCCCTGCTGTAACACCCCTTACCCGAGACCTTTACCGGAGTCGAGTATGTGGTATTACTAGACTCGACTACTAGTTCGGGGCATAAGAATTTAAAGCTGTCCAACTGCGTCATGCTGACTAAATTGATTATAACTCGAGTTACAAAACTTGAAATTTAGATCCGTAAATTTTCATTGAAACTAGACTCATATATGTATATACCATAATGTTTTCCAGAATTTTTCATGTGGCCAATTAGTACAGTTTATTCATCAAAATTTCCCCTATTTCACTGTTGACGATTCTGACCTATCGTCACAAAAACTCAGTTATCTCATTGCACAAATTTTCAATAATGTTCTTGTTTATTCCAATAAAAAAATAGACTCATTAAGGATTCTAATCATATAAACTATGTTCCCTAATTATGTTTTTACAAGTTTTGACAATTTTCCCAAGACAGAACATGGACTCACGAATTCATTCAGAACAAGTCTCACTAAAATTTAAATATCTCATAACATAAAACTCCTTTGCCTACTCTATTTCTTTCATATCAAAATAGACACAATAAGTTTTGATTCTATACCTCATTCACCTTCTAATTCAATTTATCCTATTTTTGGTGATTTTTCAAAATCACATCACTGCTGCTAACTAAAAACTGTTTCATTACAAAAATATGATTAACTAGTTATAAACGAATATACCCACATACAACTCGTACTATCCATGCATTTTAATCATTTAAACAATTTAACTTGTACCTAAAACATTCACGTAATATCATAACATCATCGATTTATTAACAAAACACGACTATGGTTCCATATAACCGAGTACACTTCGATTAAGAGTGCACAAACATTACTGACATAAACCGACATTTGTATCAAAAGTCCATAAAGCATACTTAACTAAAAATTTAGCCATATTCGCATGGCTATTATATACATGAACCAAAAGTTTTCACCAAAACAAAGACAAAGCCTTTCCTATACATGCCTTCATTCAAAACTAAAATGAAAGAGTACCAAAACGGTTTGATAGTGTGGACGACTTTCTGAACGATCCCGATGAGCTTGTAGTTTGCACCTAATCTATAAAACAAAGAAAACATTTCGCACAATTAAGCTTACTAGCTTAGTAAGTCCTAAATTCATGATAAATATAACATTCAAATATTAACATTTAAAATTACAATAATTCAACTTGTACATTTGTACTCACATTTACTTTCAAGCTTTCAATTTCATACCTATATAACGTATAATTTCATAGAACAATTTCTCTTTAACCGCATGCTTATATAATCAAAATATTTATTCATAATCCAACCTTCCAAAACCAAAAATGTCATCATGCAACCATGGATATAAACATTCATATACTTAAAGTTCAATTATTATAATGTGGCATCAAAAACACAACAACCCATGTGGCCGAATATACCTAGTCTTGTATCCATATTTTAAAAGACCAAAGCCACAATATTCATATCATTCATTAGTAAAACCGAGAACACATATTATAACTATACGTGTATATATGTATATACTTCATTTGTAACACATACAATTTGTAATAAATAATCAATTACTTGCTTACCTTATTTTAAATAGGTAAGAAGTTAATTCATACCTTACATGCTTACTCGAGCATTTAACCCAATAAATTAGCTTTAACTTGCCTTGAACAAAAACTTGATTTCTCTTTTGTAAAATACGCCACCAGCATCAAGCACCGCTGGGCGTAAAAGCCCGATAAGTGACACCGCACAAGGCCCGCTAGGCGTAATAGCCCGATAAGTAACACCGCAACGACGCTCTGCTAGGCACAATAGCCCGATAAGTAACACTGCACGACGCTCAATAGGCGTAATAGCCCAAACATATCAATATAGTTAAACATTTCCAATGCACTTCATAAATATTATATACATATGTCCAACTCAATTGGGCTCGCGCATTTTAAACAATTAAAATCATTATACGATCCAACAATTTACACCACATAACCAACTTTAATCATCAAGCTAGTATACTTACATACACTCGCCATGATATAAACGGTACTAAAATTCATCAATTTTTATAATTTAATATAATCAAAATTTATTTTTTTGACATATTTTAGCTAAAGGACTTACCTCGGTTGTCGATAGTCCGTGCGAATCGGCTATTATTCGAGAAACCTTCGTCTTTCCCCTGGTCTAATTTCGTTTTTCTTTGCTCTTGATCTAAAACACATTAGAATTTAGTTCATTTAATCGCATTTCATCTCAATTTAGTCCCAAAACACACGAATGGGCAATTTACCATTTTGCCCCTAATGTTTTCCATTTTTACAAATTGGTCCTATCTACACAAAATACAAAATATGCAAAATTTTCCAACACCATAGCTTGGCCGAATCTTCCTATAGCCATAGGTGTCCATGCATTTCATTTATTTGACATTTTAATCCTTCACAAATTTATTCTTTTCAATTTAGCCCTATTTACTCAAAATCACCAAAAACTTCAACATAAAACTTATAAATCTTTAACATATATTTAATCTAAAATCATCAAACATCAAAACTATCCAAGCATGTTAATGGTCGAATCCTATATACATAGTATTTTCAAAAAATTTAGACATGGGCTGGGTAATATACTGAAGCAACGATCTCAAAACGTAAAAATTATCAAAAACTAAAAACCGACTATACCTTAATCAAGCTTTCTAACTTGCGAAACTTGAAGCTTTAACAATGGTGTTTTCTATCCTAACATTCGGCTAGGAGAGAATGAAAGAGATGATGGCTTTATTTTTATGTTTGTTTTATATAAATGCATTAGCATTATTATAATATATAACATAACCTTATAAAAAAAATTAATATAACTAAACTAACATATATAGGTAGCTAATTTGGCCCATTGCCGTCCATTAATATGGTTAATGGGCTAATTGCCCTTTTGGGACACCCACTTAAAAAGCCACAAGCAAATTAGTACATTACACTTTAGCATGCAACTTTTACGCTTTTCACAATTAAATCCTTTTTATCAAATTAAGCACTTAAACGATAAAATTTCTCTACGAAACTTTCACACATTTTATTTCACATATAATAGACACAGAATAAATTATTAGAATATTACTTGGACTCGGATTCGTGGTCCCAAACCACCGCCCGATTAGGGTCAAAATTGGTCTGCATACAACTCTCCCCTTAAGGATTTCGTCCTCGAAAATCTTACCGTTAAACAAGTTCGGATATTGTTGCCTCATTGAATCCTCAGGTTCCCACGTAGCCTCTTCAACTCCGTGTCTATTCCATAATACTTTCACTAATGGAATCCTCTTATTTCTCAACTCTTTCATTTCCCGAGCTAAGATACGGATCGGTTCTTCATCATATGTCAAATCGGATCGAATTTCAATCTCTGACGGTGTGATCACATGTGACAGATCCGATCTGTATTTGCGAAGCATCGAAACGTGAAATACATTGTGTATCTTTTCTAAATCAGAGGGCAATTTCAATCTATAAGCAACAGCCCCATATCGTTCGATGATTTCATACGGTCCGATAAATCTCGGACTCAACTTGCCTTTCCGACCAAATCGGAGTATTTTCTTCCACGGAGAAACTTTTAAGAACACCCGATCTCCTATCTGAAATTCAATGTCCTTATGTTTCAAATCGGCATAGGACTTTTGACGATCCGAAGCAGCTTTCAAATTACTCCTAATAACAACCACCTTCTGTTCTGTTTCTTTAATCCAATCAACCCCGTGTATCTTATTTTCACCGAGCTCACCCAATACAACAATGTCGCGACATTTTCGACCGTATAAGGCTTCATAAGGCGCCATTTTTATACTAGTTTGGAAGCTATTATTATAAGCAAATTCAACCAAAGGTAGGTATCGTTCCCACGTACCTTCAAATTCGAGAACGGAACACCTCAACATGTCCTCAAGTATCAAAATAGTTCGCTCAGACTGACCGTCTGTTTGCGGGTGAAAGGCTGTACTAAAATAAAGTTTAGTAGCTAAAGCATCTTGCAATTTCTTCCAAAATCGTGATGTGAATCTTGGGTCTCTATCTGAAATAATAGAACTTCGCACACCGTGCAACCTTACAATCATGACACATACAATTCGGCAAGCTTATCAAGTGAATAGTCGATACGTACCTACACAAAATGAGCTGATTTAGTCAGTCTATCAACGATAACCCATACGGCATCTTTCTTACTCGGTGTCATAGGAAGACCGGATACAAAATCCATTGTAATTCTATCCCATTTCCATTCGGGTATCATGATTGGTTGAAGTAATCCGGACGATACCGATGCTCGGCTTTCACTGCTTAATGATTAAGCACTTGAAACAAACTCGATATGTCCCGCTTTCATGCCGTGCCACCAATAGAATCGCTTCAAATCGTTATACATTTTTGTGCTACCCGGTGTATCGATAGCCAAACCACTATGGGCCTCACTCGGATCATCTCAGATCAAATCGAGTTCTTTGGAACACACAATCGCTTTTATAATTCAAACAATCATTTGCATCAATCTAAAAATCTGATTCTGTACCGTTTTCACACTGAATCCGAATAGAAATCAAATTTTTGTCAACCTTCTGTGCATCACGAATTTGTTGAATAAACATAGGTCTTGCTTGTAACTCGGCTATGATCGAACCATCATCAGACATGGCCATCTGTGCATTCAATGCACGAAGAGCAAATAATGATTTTCGACTTAACGCATCCGCAACAACATTAGCTTTCCCTGGGTGGTAGTCAATCACTAGTTCATAGTCTTTCAGCAATTCTAACCATCTGCGTTGTCTCAAATTTAGATCTTTCTGAGTCATCAAATATTTTAGACTTTTATGGTCCGAATAAATATGACACTTCTCGCCAAATAAGTAGTGACACCAAATTTTCAATGCGAACACAATGGCTGCTAATTCCAGATCGTGAGTCGGATATTTCTTCTCATGCAGCTTTAATTGTCTCAAAGCGTAGGCTATAACCTTGCCTTCCTGCATTAAAACGCAACCCAGCCCATTCAAGGAAGCATCACTAAAAACAATAAATTCTTTACCCGATTCAGCCGAGCTAACACTGGAGCTTCTGGTCAAAAGGGCTTTCAACCGCTTTCGAAACTTTTCTGACACTTTTCTGACCACTCAAATTTGACATCTTTCTGTAGTAGTCTTGTCAAAGGTGTAGCTATATCCCGCAAGGCCTAGGAAACTTCGGATCTTGGAAACATTCTTTGGTGGTTTCCAATTGAGTATAGCTGCTATTTTGTTTGGATCCACCCGAATACCTGACACCGAAACAACATGACCCAAGAAGCTGACTTCATTCATCCAAAACTCACACTTACTGAACTTTGCATACAATCGTTGATCTCTCAAAGTTTGTAGGACTACTCTCAAATGCTCAAGATGTTCGGTTTCATTTTTGGAGTAGATTAGTATATCATCAATAAACACTATTACAAACCGATCCAAAAACTGTCGGAAGACTCGGTTCATTAGATCCATAAAAACAGCAGGTGCATTAGTGAGTCCAAAAGGCATAACCAAAAATCAAAATGTCCGTACCTCGTTCGGAACGCACTCTTTGGCACATCTCTGTATCTCTCGACTCATGGCCCGATAATAACTCGATCAAATCTATCTTTGAAAACACTCAAGCCCCCTTCAACCGATCAAACAAATCATCAATCCGAGGTAACGGTACTTATTCTTTATGGTTACCTTATTTAGTTGTCGGTGAGTCGATACACATTCGCATGGTCCCATCTTTCTTTTTTTCACGAATAAAACCAAAGGCACCCCAAGGAGAGAAGCTCGGTCGCAAAAGCCCCTATTTGTCAACTCTTGCAATCGTGCTTTCAATTCTTTTAATTCGAGGGTGACATTCGATGCGGAGCTATCGAAATCGGAGTCGTGCGGCACTAACTCACCGCCGAACTCAATCTCTCGTCTTCGGGGTAAACCCAGTGAGTTCTTCTCGAAACACATCGGGTATTCACATACAACCGATCTGATTCGATTTGTTTCTCGACATTTTATTATCCAAAGACATAAGCGGATAAGCTTCACACCCTTTTCTCACATACTTCCAAGGCTAACATTGAAGATATTATCAGTAGGCAACCTATTTACATCACAGGATTTAATTCTGATGGTCTCACCGTTTCGACATTTCAAATCAATAAGCTTTCTTTTACAATTCACTATTGCCTCATGTGAAGTTAACCAGTCCATACCCAAGATTATATCAAATTCGTCAAAGGGCAACAACATTAAATCAACTGGGAAACAGAAATCCCGAATCATCAACGGGCAACCCCTACACACTTTATTTACAAGCACACATCTACCCAAAGGGTTGGACATACGTATCACAAACTCGGTAGACTCAACTAGCAGAGTCTTTCCGAATTTTAAAGTTTCATACACATATGACTAAGTCGAACCAGGATCAATTAAAGCAATTACAGTAGTGTCATAAAGGGTGAAAGTACCGGTAATGACATCGGGGGAGGAAGCATCCTCTCTGGCTGCAAAAGCGGCATAAGCTCTAGCCGGAGCTCTAGCCTCGATCGAATCGCAGTGTTCTTCGTTCCTTTCTGACTACCACCTACATTGCCGGAATGTCTGGGTGGTCTGCCCCGCACTGACGTGTTGCTCGGCTTAATATTCTGAACTGTATTCTGTTCAGTCAATATCGGACATTCTCTAATGAAATGATCTGATGATCCACATTTAAAGCAGGACCGATCATGAAACCTACAACTCCTTGAGTGCCATTTTCCACAGTGCTTGCATTCAACTCTATTCTGTGGAACGTTACCAACACTGGCTATCGAGGTAGCTCGAGAGCTCATAGGAGGTCGATCCCGTCTAGGTGGATCTGTAGTAGCTTTATGTCGGCTGTAGTCATCTCTGAACTTCTTGGATGTAGAATGGAAGACCTTACACGAAGATCTTTTACGAATGTCTCTAGCTTCTGTCTCAGCCTTTCTTTTCTCTTTCCCGAGCTCTTCAGCTTTGCAAGCTCGCTCAACTAGAGTCACAAACTCTTGAATTTCAAGAATGCCAACAAACATCTTTATATCTTCATTCAGGCTATCTTCAAATCTTTTACACATAATAGCTTCAGTAGAAACACACTCTCTAGCATATCTGCTGAGCCTGATAAATTTTCTTTCATATTCCGTCACGGTCATTCGCCCCTGCTTCAGCTCAAGGAATTCCTTTCGTTTTTGATCAATGGATCTTTGACTGATATATTTCTTGCGAAATTCATTCTGGAAGAAATCCCACGTCACTTTTTCTTTTGGAACTACTGATACTAGTGTATTCCATCAGTGATATGCAGTGTCCCGCAGTAAAGATATAGCACACTTCAGGCATTCATCTGGAGTACAAGATAGCTCATCAAGTACCCGAATAGTGTTATCAAGCCACATTTCGGCTCGCTCTGCGTCATCATCATCATTGGCTTTAAATTCTTCGGCCCCAAATTTTCAGATTTTATCAACTGAGGGCCTACTAGATCTAACCGGATCTATCATCGGGGGTGCTGAAGGAATCAGAGTTGGATTATTCGGGGTGGGGTTGATATCTGGTACACCGTTAGTCTGGATAAACTGGGTAAACCACTCATTCATCATTTGATAGAAGGCTTGCTTAGTCTCTCCCTCATGACTACCCGAAATAGGTCGAGAGTCTACCGGCACTGATTCATGTGCACGGTCAGGCGCTACACTTTCTACATCATCCGCTACGGCTCTTTCAGGATCAGTATCCATTTACTATATAAAACAAAGTTCAGTGTCGTAAGTCACCACACTATCAATAAATGATAAAGGCATGTATAGCTAGACTCACACGCGCTACGGTAGTCTTAGAATCGACTAAACCGTAAGCTCTGATACCAATCAAATGTAACACCCCTTACCCGAGACCTTTACCGGAGTCGAGTATGTGGTATTACTAGACTCGACTACTAGTTCGGGGCATAAGAATTTAAAGCTGTCCAACTCCGTCATGCTGACTAAATTAATCATAACTCGAGTTACAAAACTCAAAATTTAGATCCGTAAATTTTTCTTGAAACTAGACTCATATATGTATATACCATAATTTTTTCCAGAATTTTTCATGTGGCCAATTAGTAAAGTTTATTCATCAAAATTTCCCCTATTTCACTGTTGATGATTCTGACCTATCGTTACAAAAACTCAGTTATCTCATTGCACAAATTTTCAATAATGTTCTTGTTTATTCCAATACAAAATAGACGCATTAAGGATTCTAAGAATATAAACTATGTTCCCTAATTATTTTTTTACAAGTTTTGACAATTTTCCCAAGACAGAACATGGACTCACGAATTCATTCAGAACAAGTCTTACTAAAATTTAAATATCTCATAACATAAAACTCCTTTGCCTATCTATTTCTTTCATATCAAAATAGACACAATAAGCTTTGATTCTATACCTCATTCACCTTCTAATTCAATTTATCCTATTTTTGGTGATTTTTCAAAATCACATCACTCACTCTTAACTAAAAACTGTTTCATTACAAAAATATGATTAACTAGTTATAAACGAATATACCCACATACAACTCGTACTATCCATGCATTTTAATCATTTAAACAATTTAACTTGTACCTAAAACATTCACGTAATATCATAACATCATCGATTTATTAACAACACACGACTATGGTTCCATATAACCGAGTAAACTTCGATTAAGAGTGCACAAACATTACTGACATAAACCGACATTTGTATCAAAAGTCCATAAAGCATACTTAACTAAAAATTTAGCCATATTCGCATGGCTATTATATACATGAACCAAAAGTTTTCACCAAAACAAAGACAAAGCCTTTCCTATACATGCCTTCATTCAAAACTAAAATGAAAGAGTACCAAAACGGTTTGATAGTGTGGACGACTTTCTGAACGATCCCGATGAGCTTGTAGTTTGCACCTAATCTATAAAATAGAGAAAACATTTCGCACAATTAAGCTTACTAGCTTAGTAAGTCATAAATTCATGATAAATATAACATTCAAATATTAACATTTAAAATTACAATAATTCAACTTGTACATTTGTACTCACATTTACTTTCAAGCTTTCAATTTCATACCTATATAACGTATAATTTCATAGAACAATTTCTCTTTAACCGCATGCTTATATAATCAAAATATTTATTCATAATCCAACCTTCCAAAACCAAAAATGTCATCACGCAACCATGGATATAAACATTCATATGCTTAAAGTTCAATTATTATAATGTGGCATCAAAAACACAACAACCCATGTGGCCGAATATACCTAGTCTTGTATCCATATTTTAAAAGACCAAAGCCACAATATTCATATCATTCATTAGTAAAACCGAGAACACATATTATAACTATACGTGTATATATGTATATACTTCATTTGTAACACATACAATTTGTAATAAATAATCAATTACTTGCTTACCTTATTTTAAATAGGTAAGAAGTTAATTCATACCTTACATGCTTACACGAGCATTTAACCCAATAAATTAGCTTTAACTTGCCTTGAACAAAAACTCGATTTCTCTTTTGTAAAACACGTCCACGGCATCAAGCCTCTAGGCGTAAAAGCCCGATAAGTGACACCACACAAGGCACGCTAGGCGTAATAGCCCGATAAGTAACACCAAACACGAAGCCTCCTAGGCACAATAGCCCGATAAGTAACAAACGCACACGAAGCTCGCTAGGTGTAATAGCCCGAAACATATCAATATAGTTAAACATTTCCAATGCACTTCATAAATATTATATACATATGTCCAACTCAATTGGGCTCATGCACATTTAAACAATTAAAATCATTATACGATCCAACAATTTACACCACATAACCAACTTTAATCATCAAGCTAGTATACTTACATACACTCGCCATGATATAAACGGGTACTAAAATTCATCAATTTTTATAATTTAATATAATCAAAATTTATTTTTTGACATATTTTAGCTAAAGGACTTACCTCGGTTGTCGATAGTCCGTGCGAATCTGGCTATTCGAGAACCTTCGTCTTTCCCCGGTCTAATTCCGTTTTTCTTTGCTCTTGATCTAAAACACATTAGAATTTAGTTCATTTAATCGCATTTCATCTCAATTTAGTCCCAAAACACACAAATGGGCAATTTACCATTTTGCCCCTAATGTTTTCCATTTTTACAAATTGGTCCTATCTACACAAAACACAAAATATGCAAAATTTTCCAACACCATAGCTTGGCGAATCTTCCTATAGCCATAGGTGTCCATGCATTTCATTTATTTGACATTTTAATCCTTCACAAATTTATTCTTTTCAATTTAGCCCTATTTACTCAAAATCACCAAAAACTTCAACATAAAACTTATAAATCTTTAACATATATTTAATCTAAAATCATCAAACATCAAAACTATCCAAGCATGTTAATGGCCGAATCCTATATACATAGTATTTTCAAAAATTTAGACATGGGTCGGGTAATATACGAAGCAATGATCTCAAAAACGTAAAAATTATCAAAAACTAAAAACCGACCATACCTTAATCAAGCTTTCTAACTTGCCGAAACTTGAAGCTTTAACAATAGTGTTTTCTATCCTAACATTCGACTAGGAGAGAATGAAAGAGATGATGGCTTTATTTTTATGTTTGTTTTATATAAATGCATTAGCATTATTATAATATATAACATAACCTTATAAAAAAATTTAATATAACTAAACTAACATATATAGGTAGCTAATTTGGCCCATTGCCATCCATTAATATGGTTAATGGGCTAATATCCCTTTTGGGACACCCACTTAAAAAGCCACAAGCAAATTAGTACATTACACCTTAGCATGCAACTTTTACGCTTTTCACGATTAAATCCTTTTTATCAAATTAAGCACTTAAACGATAAAATTTCTCTACGAAACTTTCACACATTTTATTTCACATACAATAGACACAGAATAAATTATTAGAATATTACTCGGACTCAGATTCGTGGTCCCGAAACCACCGTTCCGATTAGGGTCAAAATTGGTCTGTTACACCTGCACCTTGGAAAAATTTTGAAATTTCGCGAAAAATTCTTAGAGTTTTCGATTTAGCCCGACTCGATTCTAATGCTTATATTGGGCCTCGATGGTCCATTTAAGGGATGTTATGAATAATCTCCAAAAATGAACAGTGATTGACATGATTTATCTGAAATTGTTCTGAAAGTTTTGGTAATACTCCATAACTCTGTTCCGGTGATGGATACGAGTTTGGGGTGGTACAGAGATGATATAAGTTTGATTCGAATTATTACAGGTATTTATATGAACTACATGAAACTATTTTACATGATATACAGATACATGATATGGATGTGACATGTATTTGCATTTCGGCCTTATGTTGGTGAAATGGTATATTTTGATATGTACATAAGTAGCCTTGTAATGGTTGATATGTGATTTGATATGGTTGAATTATGGAAGATCGAAAGGTAGTTGAATGTGCATATTAAATATGTCATATAATTAGTTGTGAATTGGTGCTTTGTTGTGGAAGGCATATATGTATATTGATACTAGTGATTAAGTGATTAATTGGTACTATTTGGTGTATTTTGGTAAGTGAGTTACATGTTAAGTTTTGATACAAATATGCACATATGTTAGTTGATCATTTGATTATATTGAACACATGGTTAGACATGTTTATAAATTCTCATTTGAGGTGCCTAAGGGCATATAGGTTGTGTGTGAATATACCATATGTTTAAGGCTCGGTTATGCTTATTTTGGGTGCCTTGTTATGGCTAGTTGTTATGCACAATGTTGGGTGTAGGTTTATGCCTATTTGGGTGAGAAAATGGCTAGTAAAATGACCTATTTCCGTCCACAAGAGCAAAGACACGGTTGTGTGTCTCAATCGTGTGTGACACACGACCGTGTGTCCCCTGTAG
Source organism: Gossypium bickii (assembly GCA_025503065.1). Taxonomy (NCBI): domain Eukaryota; kingdom Viridiplantae; phylum Streptophyta; class Magnoliopsida; order Malvales; family Malvaceae; genus Gossypium; species Gossypium bickii. The sequence goes on from CP106716.1 coordinate 39,720,200, forward strand.
CTTTCAAAGGGTTGGAAGTTAGGATGTTACACGGCCTAGCACACATGCATGTAAGGTTGCTTCGAAGGGTTTTTGCGTTTAGTGTTTAGGGTTTTATGGTTTAGGGTACATGGCCTAGCACACGGGTGTGTGGCTTGGCCGTATGGCCCAAGTCAGCGAGTTACACAAGCATGGTCACGGGCTTGGACACGGCCGTGTGGGCTTATTTGGGCCTAAGACATGGTCGTGTCTCTTGGCCGTGTGACCCCTGTAGAGTTGAAAAATTTTACTATTTTTTGAAAAAATTCTCTGAGTTTCTAATTTAGTCCCGTCTTGTTTCTAACACATATTTCGGGCCTCGAGGGCTTTTATAAGGGACAATATGTATATTTTGAATTGGTTTTAATGTGTTTATTGATATGTTATGAAATGTTTCAATTTTTGTTCATTTGTAATGTAAACTTCGGTAATACTCCATAACCCTATTCCGGTGACAGATATGGATTAGTGGCGTTACATTCGCGACTCGATCATAACCGGGGTCGATCGCTTAAGGTATTTCCAGTTTTACCGAAAACCTCTTAAATCACTCGTTATATCAATTGTACAAGAAATATATGTGAATTTCTTTGAGGCATATGACAATATATTCTTTGTGAAAGGCATTTTCGTCGATGCCTCTCCTGTCGCAATCGAGACACCTCACTATATTTCAAACTATTATAAAAATTTACAAAAAAGTGAGGTGGTTTATGAAGAAATTATAAATTCTTTAACTAAAGGTAGTGGTACATGGGGTCGGAGGGCAATGACTAGCAAGCATTTATGATCACAATAGTAAATTATGACCCCTGAAGCTAAAATGTGGATGTACTTCATCAGCACTAAACTTTTCCCTGCTCAGCATGTCACGAAAGTTACCCGTGACCATGCTCTTCTCTTGTATGCAATTTTATAGGGTTGGAAGATAAATGTTAGGAACCAGATCCACCACAACATGCGAAAAATGTGTTGGAGGGCATACACAAGGACTTTCACACCCAAATCAAATCACAGGGATGTATAAGAGGACTAGTGTTGTGATAGAACCTAAGGAACTAACTTTCCCATCAAAGTGTGTTTTAAATGACATTATTTTGGCGCTGTTCTGCAATCAACACGTAAGTTAGGTGGAAAGGAGGAATGAGCAAGTGGCGGCACACTGAGAGTACTCTAGAGACCATGGGCTCTCGGATCCACTGGAAGAGCCTCAATATGTACCAAAAAAGGTACAACAAACTCAGGCGATTCTGGGAAACTCGTCGAAAAAAAGATGCTCATGCTCATGATTACGCATGACAAGACCTAAACAAGGTGGATGGCCTATTCTGATGACCTATCAAGCGTAAGTGCCTTCCAATGGCCCCCATTTTGGACCACTCCAGTAGTGTTTCATCGCTCGATTTTGGACCACTCCAATAGTGGCTGATCCTCCTATTCCACCACAAAGTGGTGGTGCATGATCTAGACCCCAAGAAGGAAGGATCTCCATCTGCGACCCACCTAGCTCGAGCAAGAAAGTCCATCTACATCAAGAGCGAAGGAGACGAGGGTTGTCTCGAATGAGAATGATGATAGCACGGACGAGTTCGATGATGACCTTTTTTGTCGACTTATGAGGGGGTTTTTAATTTATGACCTTTTTTGCCGACTTATGAGGGGGTTTTTAATTTTCTCTTTATTGTTAAAAAATGATTTTTAGTTTTCTGTTTTTTGTTCGCTCTTAAAAAAAACTAGGATAATTTTAAATTTTCAGCTTTAGTTAGATTTTATATTTAATTGTTCAATTAAGGAAAAATAAAAGAAAAAAATGAGTGTTTTTCTGTGTAGGAACTCCATATTTTTTATAGCACAAATTTTTGGGAGCTAAACCAAGAAGGACGAGAAGACCCAACATCAATTACGGCACTGATACACCGAATAGGGTAATTTTGATCCTTATTTTATTTTTAAGCACATCAGGGACAATGTTCTAAATAAAGTGTGAAGGGTGACATAGAATTTTAAATTTTTCAATTTTTCATTGTTATTTTTGTTAAATCTTCGTAATATTTTTAGTTAAAAAAATTTATGTGTTTGAGCTTGTAGAAATACAAGTGATTGGTTAGAAGCATGTACATAGTTTTTTCACTTAAACTATAAATATAGCCTAAGAATAAACGATTTTAGCTTCTTCTTTTTTCTTTTCTTTTTTTTTTTTTTTTTTTTGCATTTAGACTATTTAGTTTAATTTAGTAAACTGTAAATAGGAAAAAGAAGTTAAATGCACCAAACGACGTAGGTATTTACGAGTAGGTGTATATGTTTGTTGAATTCTAGGTTGCTTAAATTAGAATACTCAATAATTAAATCCATGATTATTGAAATGGTATAGTATAATAAGTATAAAATCCTTTCAAGTATGTGCCTTAAAATAAAAATTAATGTGTGAACAAAAGCATTGTGAGGATTAAAAGCAAAGCAAGTATGCTAAATATGAGAAACTGAGAAATTGATAAATATGAGAAATTGAGAATATCTTACTCATATTAGCACAAATACTCGTGAATTGCTTATACATATTGCATTAGATTTCAGAGAATGGATAAAAGAAACTGAGTAATTAGAATTTGAACTGTTTGTATTCTTCAATCGTAAATGTTTACATATCATTATATGGATCCATATATAGACATCTTTGACCTGTTTGCTTTCTAAAATATTGAATTATCATGTCTAAATGTGAAAATTGTAATTCTTTTAAACATCTAGCTTGAATTACGTGTTTAGCAAAATGTCCTATGGCCATCGCTCCAATCTACTTTCATGTACAAAGCATGCACAAGTACTTTAGTTTATTTGTGCATTTTTTTTTGTTTTATTTTGTCAGTTTTTGTTTTATTTTATTTTTTTCGTTTGCTTAACAATGGGCAACGACTTAAGTGTAGAGGTATTTGACCTACCACAAATCGTAGTGCCAATTTAAGTACATTTCAGCACTTAACGAGCTTGTTTTCTAGACATTTTATCTTCTTTTATTGCATTTTTTATTTTATTAGCTTGGATTTAAATTATTTCAAAATAAGCATTTGTACGCACTTTTTAGTGTTTCGACGACCCACTAGGCCAACTAGGGCCTCGGGAACGAATAATAGGCTATTTAAGTGTGTAGGATGACATTTCAAGTCAAGAAGCACAAGGGATGACAGTCATGTGCGACACAAGGCGTCCATGTCACAACACAAAACTTCGAAGCTGCCAAGGTTGAAAACCACTCCACGTCATAACAAGGGCTTCTCTCACATCACGACGACGCGACAAATTATGGAAAGATCCAGTCGTATCTTGATGGTGACATTGCGACAAGGACTTTCCTGATGTCATGAAAAAACCTAAAAATATTCAACTGCATTTTTGAAGGCCATTTAAGGTTATTTTTCCTAATTAAAGCTCAATCGCTCCAAGGGTAATTTAGGCACCTAGCACCCTAATGTTTGCCTATATAAACACCTTATAACCTTATTAGAAGGAGAGCCGACCTATGAAATCACCTTAGGGAATCATCAAAAAAATTTTGATATTTTAAATTTAAGTGTTCAATTTTTTTTTAGGTTTTTTGTTTCTCTTATGTTCGTTTAAATGAGATTGTTCTATTCCGATATGAAGATAATCGCGAATGAGAATGCTCTGGAATCACGTTAATATATTTATTCATGAGCAATTTCTTTATCATTTTCTTTTATTATTTTATTTATATTTCGCTAACTTGGTCAACTAACGTTTGTATGAATAGTGGGATAAAATATTATGCTTTATTTATATCTTGCATGATTTGATTATAGAACTGATTAACTAATTAGGGAGTAATTAACGGATGAATAAGGGTTTCCCATCGAATTAGTTGGTAAAAATTTATCTGTGCTTAAACCTTAGGATTGATGACCCTAGGAAGTAATCTAGGTTAAATGAGGTCAAGAGATAAGTCTACCGAGTAAATCATAATTTATCCCAGTCAAGAAAGTGAGGTCGAGAAATAAGTGAGTATTGGTCGATTAATTAATTAGTAAAGGCCAAGAGGTAATACTAGTTAGTTAATAACTAGTTTACTAATAAAACTCAAATTCTAAAGTTAATTTCAACTATTAAAGTAAGTTGATCTTCTGACTGTTAAACAATCATAGGTCGGGAGCTCGCATCGTTGACATTTGGGATAAGAAATTTCATTTGGTTAATTTAGGTTAATTAATTTAATTAGTTGAATTAATACTTTATTTTGGATTCATAGTACTAATTCATAACTCGATTAGATTAGTAATTATTTTTGGTAATTAATTTAATAATAAAAGTACCCAATTTGCAATCTGTAACACCCCAAATAGGGCCTAGGAGTTTTGGGGATATTTTAGGAGTTACGATCTTAGAGTGCTTGGAATTATGTGACATGGTATATCGGTGATTTTTTTTATTATAGTTTTTAAAAGGTCAAATCAATTTTTAAAAAAGTGTTTTAGAGATCTTTAATTTTAGAAAAAGGACTGATTTGTAACATAGTCAAAATTGTGAGTTTTTAAGAGACAATTAGACAAAATTTTAAAACTGAACCTAGAATTAACCCCTATATCACGTTAGTTCTTCCCAAAACCATATTTTGTTATTTCTTGTTCTCCTAAGCCAATCCCACTCGATTTTGTTCTTTAAATCTTGATTCCTTGATTTCCATTATACCCAGAGCCTTAAACCTTCATAAATATTCAAGAAAACATTCTAAAATCTCATTGAAATCATCACCTTCCTCACGCGTAGGTGTTCTCGGATTTGCGCCAAAAGACTATTTTTCTTCCATCAAAGGTAACCAATTGTCCACCCATTAGGCTTTAATGTTATTAGGCCTTTGAAACTAAATTTTTAGCCGCTAAATGGAATATTTTAATTAAACATCGAAAATAGGGTCGTTAATGGTGAATTTTGGATTTTCTAGTAAAATTTTATTTCAATGTTTCAATCAATAGGTTTTGACATGATTAAGAGGTTCCTAAATTTGTTTTGAAGTTTCGTTAAAGATTTCTTAAATTTTAATGAATTTTCGTGAAAATAGTCAAAACTTGTTGAAAAATGTTAATACCATGAATTGTTTAGTTTTTTGTATTTTAAAGGTTGGAATTAGTTGTAGGTGAATTATAAGATAAATGGAATTTGTTTTAGGCAAAAAGATTGAGTATAGACTAAGATAATCGAATTTAAAGTTTGTTACGCTAAAGGTTTCGTTTACATAGGGACATAGCTTAGGCTTATGTCTTAGATTGCTTGTGGCGAGTCATTAGCTGATTTCTGAATGTGTTGCTGTAGTGTGAATTATTGTGTTGAAGTTCTGGATTTGTTAGGACCATTAACAATGTAACACCCCAAACCCAGCCCAGACGTTATGACCGGATCTAACATGTCACATAGAAGGGTTGTTTAAAACTTGCGCGTTCCTTGAAAAGTTGTTCCTATTCTTTTTAAAACCTCGAGCTTTGTTGTTTGTGGAAAATCAGATTTGTTTTTGGTGGTTTCCTTGTTAAATCATTATTGTTGCTAATATTATTAATATGCCCAAAACTTGTTTATAACAGAAATCAATTTCAGTAGATTACGAAAATGAGATATATTTGAAAATGATTATTGTCGTGTTAAGAAACAACGCATTTATAAATCTAGCAGTTATTAGGAAAAACTTAAAGAAATTATGACAATGGCCTTATGATAAACCGTAAAAGTAACATATTTTAGGCCCACATTTGGCATGCTTTTGGATGATTTAAACCCTGAATTGTGTAAATTGGTGCTCTTAATCCTTTGTTTTCATGTTTTATACTCAGGAGAGCACCAAAGGACAGAACGAATGGAAAACAGGCCCAAAACAGAATAAATGTGCCATATCACGAAATCCACATGGCCTAGGCCCAAGACCACACGGCCGTGCCTCACTTAACAGCCTCAACACGGCCTGGCCACGACTTACACGGGCGTGTCCCATGGGCGTGTCCCTATCGCAGGAAAGAAGAGTTTCGTTCGGATTTGGATATTTAGGGGCGACGAAACATATTCAGAAGCCTATATAAACCCCCTAAATATGACCAGAAAAGGGGGAACTACAGCTTTAGTCAGGGGGCATCTGACTAGGCCTGAGAAGGTAGATTTGTGGAGATTTACTCGAAGATAGCCAGTTGATCCATCTCGAGAAGTCGGAATTATACTCAAGATGGAGGATCTCTCCTTCAATTCCTTCAAGGGGTTTTAGGGATTTCTTATGTTTGTTTTATCTTTTCTTCTGAGATGTTTTCTTTTATTGTTATGAACTAAACCCTCAGATACCTGAGGGGGATGAAACTTAAGATGAATCTTGTTATCGTTTGCTGAACTATATGATAAAAGTATGACTTGTTCTTAATTATGTATTCTTAATTCTTGTGTTGATATTTCCAGGGTATTAATTCAAGTATGATGTGCTTAGGTGGAGGAGCAAAAGTCCCTGCCTAAGAGTAGATCTAGCTAATTAAGCGGAGTTGATTGCGCGCCTAGAGATAGGGTGACGAGATTTTGCCGGATTAGGGTGAAACCTAATATGGGAGTCCATAGATCGAGTTAATGTGATTCTATGGGTTTTAATTAGAAAGATATTTCAATTAATTTACCTAGGGTTAGATGTTAGTCGCCTCGAGAGAGGGATTAATATAACTTAGGGAATCTTACGAATCAAGTCAAATGAATAAATCGTCTAGTTCAGAGTCAGATAACAAGTGAAGTCTAGGTGGATTCTTCCTTGGGTGTCGTCTTAATCAATTGGTTTTTCCTCGATCTTATTTTCCCAATTTCATTCTTCTTTGTCTTAGAGTCTCTAGTTTAGTAGTTAGTTAATTTTAGATTAGATAAATAATTCCCTTAATTTTTAGGCTAGATAATAAAAAGAGAGTTAGTATTAATACTTTTGGTTCTTTTAGGTTCGACATTCCGGTCTTGCCTAAACTATATTATTGTTCGATAGGTACGCTTGCCTCAAATCGTTGTGATAGTTAGTTTCCAGGTTCAATCATTCTTTGTATAAATTTTAAGACTTTGACATTGCGAAAACAACGATTAAGTTTTTGGCGCCGTTACCGGGGAACTGAAATATTAAGAATGCTTAACTTTTTATTACTTTAGCCATATTTTTATTTTTACTTTTGCAATTAAATTTTATTTTTGTTTTTCTAAATTTTCTTCCTTTCTTTTGTTCCTTTCAGGTACCTCTAATTTATGACTAGAAGGAACCCGACAGGACCCCTACTTTACGATAGTGATATTGAAGGTACCATTCGCAGAAATCGCAGAGAAATAAGGCGAAGCTTAAACTACATAAAAGAAGAGCAAGAAGCCGAAATAAATACCACAGAAGAGATGGTTGAAAATAATCCGCCACCTCTAGAGATGGCCGAACATCATGCTCCATGTACTATGTTTGATTATGCTAAACCTAGTTTAACAGGAACTGAATCTAGTATTGTTAGGCCTTGAAACACCCCAAACCTGGCCCACGAGCCTCGACCAGATCTGGCATGCTCCTGGAGTAAAACATTTTCAAAGCTTATTTGTTAATTTGGAAAATTTGATCATTTTGAAGAGAAATCGATTTGTGTTGTGATTAAATTGAAAGCATTGTCTTTATTGGAGTCCGTATTTTATTAAAACATTATCTTCATAATTGAAAACCATAAGTTATAAGATGTGACCGAATTTCAACCCATTTGAATTTATTTTAAGAAAACTGTTTAACATATGGTTTAAAATTAATCGTTCCATAACAAAATTTAAAAATGAAAGCATAAAACAGTTAATAATAATGGCCTTATTACATCAAGCAAAACCCGAAATAAATCCAAAATACTTAAATATAAAATTCAAAATAAAATATATGTTGAACTAAGCATGGCCACCACTAAGTTCCTGCCGACCCGGTCCATTTACTGAGTGCCACCTGAAAAGATATCCCACAACGGGGTGAGTCAAACAGACTCAGTGTGTAACAGCCAACACAAAGTCTCAAAAGATTTAGGCATATCAAATCATACATATATAACAAATATAGATAATGATGCAATCCCGAACCCAAGCCTAGATATCCATCCTCTACACATCACCCGTACCTGCCATCACACCGTGGGGATTACTAAATCGACCCATCATCCGCTACACACCATCGAAGGCAGTCGCTGCAGACGACTTGCACATCGCCCTTATAAATTTGTGGCATAGCCACCAGATAATGTGACAAAGTCACCAGATAGTAATAACCAAATAACGTGGTTACCAGATATTAGTCACCACATTCAGATTATGTGACATGAGTCACCACATTCAGATTATGTGACATGAGTCACCAGATAACGTGGTAAAAACCACCAGATCACTTCCCCATTTCCATATCACCCATATGCCCCATGTGTCATGCAAATCATGCAAATATCATGCCATATGCCTTATTTCATATTCGTAACCAATTCTCATATATGTCACATTCAATGTTCATCATACTATTAACAGAGCTTTAGAGGATAACGTACTTGAATAAGCCGTACCAATGAATGGTACTTTTAGCCACCTCTTTCATATTTTATTAACACATGCATTAAATTAATACCATAAATCAATCAAGAGTTAGTGTAGGGCTACACACCTGGTTTACTAACGTGTTCACTGAAATCTCGAAAGTCTTATCGAATCAGATTGTACTCCTCCCTAAAAACCAATGTCAGAATCGGCTAATCACTTAACACTTAATATGGCCTTGGCCGAATGTTAACACTCTCTTACCTTGTGGATCTAAATCCCGAAAATCGTCACTTGGCTATGGAGATGTCGAATACCTACAAACCTTATGTTAGATCCGATTCTAAAACTTAATGGACACCATAAATGGCCTTCGACCTAATATTACACTTCTCTTACCTTCGATAACCAAATTTCGAATGATCTCTCCTAGAAGTCGGCTACAATACAAATCCCAAAAGTCACCTTCAAAGTTTCAGCCAAAGAGAATAAAAGAGATCAGAATCTGGATTTTCGGCTAAACCAAAAGAAAAAGAAAGAAACCGAATGACTGTTGATCCTTAACCTTATTATAGAAATTGACTGCTCCCTAACTTGAACCCACAGAGATATTCGGCTATAGGCTAGATGTTGATCACTAAGTTTCGGCTTTTGGGAAATTGTGGAAAGAAGAAGAGAAAAGGTTGAGACTTGATGCGATTTAGTTTAGATGCCAAGAAGGAGGTTCGGCCAACCTAAAAGAGAAAAAGAGAGATGCTTAGAAGAATTCGGCAATGGTGGTATTTTGGCTGAAGAGGATTCGGCAATGGTGATCTTTGGGAGAGATTTCGGCTAGAACCAGTAAAAAGAAAAAGAAGAGAAAGTGATAGGTTTTGGAGAGAAAAGAGTAGATGAAAAAGAGGCTAAAAGTTACCTTAATGATCTTATGAAATTCGGCTACTCCTCCCTATCAACTTGTCGGAAAATTTTCTCAAGAAAGTCCCTAGGCTGGCCAACTCTTCTCCCCTTATCAGCTTCCTCATTTTTCTCCTACTTTCTCTCTTCTTTACACATTCAAAAATAATTTAAATAAAACAACAATTATCTCCTCCCTTTAGCCAAATTTTAAAAGGAATTTAATCACATCTAAAGCTCATCCCCTCAGTCTCCCAATGCCGTCCACCACTACTCATCTTTGCTGCAAAATAAAAGTCCTAATTGCGTCCCTTGCTGCTCGAACCTAAGCCCCCTTGCACTACTTGTGGCGTCACTTATTGAGGCTTTAAGTGGCGCCTCCTTGCCACTTTAACAAGCCCATTTTTGTGTCTAATTTTCCCTATAAATTTTCTCAAGGCCTCTCAGGCTTTGCTCCCCTTTAAAACTTAAAATCAAATAATTTCTAAGGCATTCACCTACACTCTAAAGTTCTAAAAATTCATAAAACACTTTAAAATTACATACAAGCATGCTTCCACATATATTTAAGCAAAAATGCACAACCCTTAAATCCCAGATATTACAGTTCTACCCCCCTTAAAAATAATTTTGACCTCGAAATTACCTGGCTAAAATAAGTGAAGGTATTGCTGTCACATTACTTCTTCCGGCTCCTATGAAGCTTCTTCCGACCCATGATCACGCCATAAAACTTTGACTAAATGAACTGATTTCCTCCGTAATACCTTCATATCTTGCTCCAAGATCTGAATCGGCTCTTCCTCGTAGGACAAATCTGATCTCAGCTCTACCTCCTCAACTGGCACTACATGAGATGGATCCGATCGGTAACGACGTAGCATCGAAACATGGAATACATCGTGCATCTGCTTTAACTTCGAAGGCAACTCTAACTGGTATGCCACTGGTCCAACTCGCTTTAATACCCGATAAGGTCCTATAAATCTGGGACTTAACTTCCCTTTGCGACCAAATCTCATCACCTTCTTTCAAGGCGAAGCCTTAAGAAACACCTGATCTTCCACAGCAAATTCTATTTCCTTTCGTTTAAGATCTGCTTACGACTTGTGCCTATCAGATGCCTCCTTTAACCGTGCCCGAATTACCTTAACCTTCTCTTCAGATTCTGCCACAATCTCTGGACCCAAAACTTGGCGTTCCCCCAATTCTGTCCAACACGTAGGAGTGCGACACTTCCGTCCATACAGCGCTTCATACGGTGCCATCTGAATACTGGCTTGATAGCTATTATTATATGCAAATTCCACTAAAAGCAAATATTCCTCCCAACTTCCTCTGAAGTCTATCACACAGCCCCTCAGCATATCTTCTAACACTTGGATCACTCGCTCAAATTGACCGTCCGACTGTGGATGAAATGCCATAGTGAAATCTAGTCTGGTTCCTAAAGCCTGATGTAATGCTTTCCAAAACCGAGACGTAAACCTTGGATCCCTATCGAAAATAATCGACACTGGTACTCCATGCAATCTCACAATTTCTGCCACATACAACTTCACTAACCTCTACAAAGAATAGTTAACCCGCACTGGTATGAAATGCGCAGACTTTGTCAATCGATCCACTATCACCCATACCAAGTCCTTCTTAGTAGGCGTAAGGGGAAGCCCACTAACGAAGTCCATGGTGATTCTCTCCCACTTCCACTGCGGACTCTTTATCGGCTGAAGCAATCCTGACAGAACTTGGTGTTCAGCCTTGACTTGCTGACACGTTAAGCACTTCCCTACAAATTCTGTAACTTCCCGCTTAAGACCAAGCCACCAAAACTGTTCCCGTAGATCTCGATACAACTTACTACCTCCAGGTTGCATAGCATAAGGGCTACTATGTGATTCCTGAAGAATTCTCTGCCTTAACTCCTTATTCTTAGGCATACAGATCTTGCCATGATAACACAGCACTCTCTCACTGTTAACACCATAGTTTTCCAACTCCCCACACTGCACTTGCCGCAACTTAGCACTTAGATCATCATCTGCCAACTATCCTTCTTTCACCTCATTTAACCATGATGGCTTAACCTGCAACTCTGCTAACAAACTTCCATTGTCATACAAGCTAAGATGTGCAAACATCGCCCTCAGATCCGACACTACTTTTCGACTTAGGGCGTCTGCCACCACATTTGCCTTGCCCGGGTGATACTCTATAAAACAATCGTAGTCCTTTAATAACTCCACCCACCTTCGCTGTCTCAGGTTCAGCTCTTTCTGAGTCAGCAGATACATAAGGCTCTTGTGGTCTATATAGATCACTAACTTTTCTCCATATAGATAATGCCTCCATACCTTAAGGGCAAAGACCACCGCCACCAATTCCAGGTCATGCGTAGGATAATTAACCTCATGTGGCCTTAATTGTCGAGACGCATAAGTGACTACCTTCCCGTCCTGCATCAATACACATCCCAATCCTGTATGAGAAGCGTCACAATACACCACAAAATCCTTTCCTGCCTCAGGCTGAATCAGAACCGAAGCTTCAGTCAAAACCCTCTTAAGCTTCTCAAAGCTCTCCTGTTGCGTATTTGTCCATACGAAAGGTACTTCCTTTCTTAACAACTTTGTCAAAAGGTGTGGCTATCGATGAAAACCCTTCTACAAACCTTCTGTAATAGCCTGCCAATCCCAAGAAACTACGACCTCGGTCACAGACTTAGGTAGTTTCCAATCCAACACTGCCTCAATCTTCCTAGGATCCACCATTATCCCTTCTGGAGACACTATATGCCCTAAGAATACGACCTCCTTCAGCCAAAATTCACACTTGCTGAATTTGGCATAAAGCTTCTTCTCCCTTAATACTTGCAACACCACCCGGAGATGCTCATCATGTTCTTCCTCAGACTTGGAATACACTAGGATGTCGTCGATGAACACAACAACGAATCGATCCAAGTAAGGTTGAGAAACCCGATTCATCATATCCATGAATATGGCTGGGGTGTTCGTCAATCCGAACAGCATTACTAAGAACTCATAATGCCCGTATCTTGTCTAGAAAGCTATCTTATGGATATCTGCTTCCTTCACCTTAAGCTGATGGTATCCAAACCTTAGATCTATCTTTGAAAACACCCCGGCCCCCTTAAGCTGATCGAACAAGTCGTCTATCCTTGGCAAAGGGTACTTGTTCTTGATGGTCAACTAATTCAACTGACGATAATCTATGCACATACGCATAGTTCCGTCCTTTTTCTTCCCAAACAAGACCGTTGCTCCCCATGGAGACACACTGGGTCAGATAAACCCGCGATCAAGCAACTCCTGAATCTGAGCCTTGAGCTCCACCAACTCCTTTGGTGCCATTTTATATGGAGCAATTGACACAGGAGCTGTACCTTGGCAGCAAATCAATTCTGAACTCCACCTCCCTGTCCGGTGGTATTCCAGGTAACTCCTCCAGAAAGACATCTACAAATTCCCTTACAGTTCTAACTCCGCGAACTCCCTCTTCTTTTACATCCAATGCACCGACGAAAGTCAAAAATGCCTTGCACCCTTTCCGAACCATCTTTTCAGCCTTTAGTGCGGAGACTACGTTAGACAAGTAGTTCCTTCTTTCTCCTACCATAATTATCTCCTCATCCTCCGGGGTCCTTAACTCCATTCGCTTAGCTGCACAATCCAATATAACTCGATGTTCCACTAGCCAATCCATGCCAAGTATGAGATCAAATTCTCCGAAAGGTAGTTTCATCAGGTCGGCAGGGAATATCACTCCCTGAATCTCTAGAGGTACTTTCCGAAATATCTTGTTCACTACCACCGTTTGACCTAACGGGCTTACTCTGATCATCTCCTATTAGCTTGATTCGAAGCTATGCCTAGTGTTTCAACTACTCTACATGCAACATAAGAATGGGTCGAGCCAACATCAATTAAAGCAAAATAAGGCTTGCCAGCTATAAGGAACATACCGGTTATGACGTCCGGCGCGTCTCCATCCTCCCTCCGGTGAACTCCATACACCAGACCCGGCTGTCTTGCCTCTGTATTACCAACACCTCTGCCCGGTGTTCCACGTCCTCTTCCAGAACCATTACCTCTACCAATCGGACCACGACCCCACGGTAGCTGCTGTCCACCTCTTCCAGCCTGATTAAAACCCTGACCTGTTGGTCGGCTCCCGTCGATTTTCATAGGGCAGTCCTTAATCATGTGTTCCTTGGACTCGCACTTAAAGCATCCCCCTGTCTTCTTCCAACAGTCTCCTAAGTGCATCTTCCCATACTGAGCACAAGTACGATATTGCCCTCCCGTGATAACCTGCTGACCTCGCGGCCCATCAACTCTGGGCCTCTTTTGAACATTCCCAGACGACCCTGATGATCCAAAACCTCTCTTTTGCCTATTCCGATCTGTATTCTGTCTCACAGAGTCCTTAATCCCTTCGGTTACCTTAGCCTTCTCTACCAACACGGCAAAATCCCGCTCCTGCTGTGGTGCTATCAACAATCTCAGGTCATCCCTCAATCTGTCCTCAAATCGGACACATCGTTCATGCTCCATAGCCACGATCCCTCGAGCATACCGACTCAACCTTAAGAATTCCACTTCGTACTCCGCTACGGACTTATTCCCTTGAACCAGCCCCAGAAATGCCTTCCTCTGCGAATCAATATAACTAGTCCCAACATACTTCTTTTGATATGCCGCCTTAAAATACTCCCAAGTGAGATCCTCAACTGTAGCACCATCCCGAATTGTGAGCCACCATTGATATGACTCATCGCGGGGAAGCGACACCATTCCTTTCAGTTTCTCCTCAGCAGTCAGATCCAGCTCATCCATGATTCGCTCTGTCGCCTCCAACCAATACTCAGCCGTACTGGGTGCCACACCGAATACACCACGAAATACCTCAGCTCCATTGGCTCGGAGTCGCTCGGGTATAGATTTTCGAGCTCCCATACCTCCACCTGCTCCAGCCACCATCTCAAGAACCCGCAGCACCGCCTGCGATACTACATCATCCCCCGTCTGATCCTGATGCTCAACTCCAGCAGCTGGTGGTGGGGGTGGTGGTACCTCATTCTCGGACCCTTGACCAGACCTAACGGGTTCCGATACGGTCATTCTGCCTCTACCACGCCCTCGCACATTACGAGCACATCCCCTAGAGCTCATATCTACGATCACGATTTAATCTGATTTAAAAAGTTTTGTGCATTAGTCATTGTTCCACTGATTACCCGCGAAGAAGTTTTATGAAAAGAAGTTTAGTAGTAGTTCTTTCGATCATTTCAGAGTTTTCATTTCAAGTCTTCTATCCTAGTTCAGAGAAACACATTCATTCCATAGTATCTACTATACACATTCACCACTCGAATATCTTCGTTCATTCCAAACCCAGGGGTATTTTCGTAATTTGTCCTATAGGGGTATTTTGGTAAATTCCAAATCAGGGTATCTTGATATTTCAAAAAATAGGGATTTTTGGTATTTTTGTAAAGTAAGAATATTTTAATAAAAGTCGAGGGTAATATGGTAATTTTTTATAAACCAAGGGTATTTTAGTAATTTTACAAACCAGGGGTATTTGGGTAATTTTGGTAAATTGGGAATATTTCGAAAAAATTCCATAAAATAATTTTTACAAATCAAAGGGGTAATTTGATGATTTTAGAACTAATGTTTTTATAAAAATATGGCTAGTCCCTTTCGGGTTTTAATTATTGAGTTTAGCCTGTGAATGAGTCCTCTTGGGTAGGGTGAACCGTTACTACATACCAGGTAGGATTCAAGCGAAGAGGAGGTGAGTCACTAGGACTGCTTAAATACCAGGCTCTCCCTGAATCCAATCCTAGACATGCGCACAATGGTTGCCACACCCTAACTCGGTGACTCACTCACAGGTTTGTTTAGTTAGGCTTTAAATTTTATGTAATTCTTCGTTGGGGTAAACTAATCCTAGGGTTCAATAACTCCTAATGTACTAATCTACGATCCCATAATACCCATATACAAATCATAATACAAATCATACAGCAGTTAGGGGTACTTACCTGGTGGACTTCGGGTCGGAGACTTAGGTGCCATGCCTGAAAACCTGCTTATTTCACAAAATTTTTCACAAAACTTATTTGGGCTCAATTTTGAAAACGTTGTGGACTTTAAACCCAAGGCCGAGAGTTTAAAACTGGGCTCTGATACTAAATTGAAACACCCCAAACCCGGCCCACAAGCCTCGACCAAATCTGGCATGCTCCTGGAGTAAAACATTTTCAAAGCTTGTTTGTTAATTTGGAAAATTTGATCATTTTGAAGAGAAATCTATTTGTGTTGTGATTAAATTGAAAACGTTGTCTTTATTGGAGTCCGTATTTTATTAAAACATTATCTTCATAATTGAAAACCATAAGTTATAAGATGTGGCCGAATTTCAACCCATTTGAATTTATTTTAAGAAAACTGTTTAACATATGGTTTAAAATTAATCGTTCCATAACAAAAATTTAAAAATGAAAGCATAAAATAGTTAATAATAATGGCCTTATTACATCAAGCAAAACCCGAAATAAATCCAAAATACTTAAATATAAAATTCAAAATAAAATAAATGTGAACTGAGCATGGCCACCACTAAGTTCCTGCCGACCCGGTCCATTTAATGAGTGTCACCTGAAAAGATATCCCACAACGGGGTGAGTCAAACAGACTCAGTGTGTAACAGCCAACACAAAGTCCCAAAAGATTTAGGCATATCAAATCATACATATATAACAAATATAAATAATGATGCAATCCCGAACCCAAGCCTAGATATCCATCCTCTACACATCACCCGTACCTGCCATCACACTATGGGGATTACTAAATCGACCCTCCATCCGCTACACACCATCGAAGGCAGTCGCTGCAGACGACTTGCACATCGCCCTTATAAATTTGTGGCATAGCCACCAGATAATGTGACAAAGTCACCAGATAGTAATACGTGACATTAGTCACCACATTTAGATTATGTGACATGAGTCACCAGATAACGTGGTAAAAACCACCAGATCACTTCCCCTTTTCCATATCACCATATGCCCCATGTGTCATACAAATCATGCAAATATCATGCCATATGCCTTATTTCATATTCGTAACCAATTCTCATATATGTCACATTCAATGTTCATCATACTATTAACAGAGCTTTAGAGGATAATGTACTTGAATATGCCGTACCAATGAATGGTACTTTTAGCCACCTCTTTCATATTTTATTAACACATGCATTAAATTAATATCGTAAATCAATCAAAAGTTAGTGTAGGGCTACACACCTGGTTTACTAACGTGTTCACTGAAATCCCGAAAGTCTTATCGAATCAGATTGTACTCCTCCCTAAAAACCAATGTCAGAATCGGCTAATCACTTAACACTTAATATGGCCTTGGCCGAATGTTAACACTCTCTTACCTTGTGGATCTAAATCCCAAAAATCGTCACTTGGCTATGGAGATGTCGAATACCTACAAACCTTATGTTAGATCCGATTCTAACACTTAATGGACACCATAAATGGCCTTCGGCCCAATATTACACTTCTCTTACCTTCGATAACCAAATCCCGAATGATCTCTCCTAGAAGTCAGCTACAATACAAATCCCGAAAGTTACCTTCAAAGTTTCGACCAAAGAGAATAACAGAGATCAGAATCTGGATTTTCGGCTAAACAAAAGAAAAAGAAAGAAACCGAATGACTGTTGATCCTTACCCTTGTTACAGAAATCGACTGCTCCCTTACTTGAACCCACAGAGATATTCGGCTATAGGCTAGATGTTGATCACTAAGTTTCAGATTTTGGAAAATTTTGGAAAGAAGAAGAGAAAAGGTTGAGACTTGATGCGATTTAGTTTAGATGCCAAGAAGGAGGTTCGGCCAACCTAAAAGAGAAAAGGAGAGATGCTCAGAAGAATTCGGCAATGGTGGTATTTTGGCTGAAGAGGGTTCAGCAATGGTGATCTTTGGGAGAGATTACGGCTAGAACCAGTAAAAAGAAAAAGAAGAGAAAGTGATAGGTTTTAGAGAGAAAAGAGTAGACGAAAAAGAGGCTAAAAGTTACCTTAATGATCTTATGAAATTCGGCTACTCCTCCCTATGAACTTGACCGAAAATTACCTCAAGAAAGTCCCTAGGCCGGCCAACTCTTCTCCCCTTATCAGCTTCCTCATTTTTCTCCTACTTTCTCTCTTCTTTACCCATTCAAAAATAATTTAAATAAAACAACAATTATCTCCTCCCTTTAGCCGAATTTTAAAAGGAATTTAATCACATCTAAAGCTCATCCCCTCAGTCTTCCAATGCCGTCCACCACTACTCATCTTTGCTGCAAAATAAAACTCCTAATTGCGTCCCTTGCTGCTCGAACCTAGGCCCCCTTGCACTACTTGTGGCGTCACTTACTAAGGTTTTAAGTGGCGCCTCCTTGCCACTTTAACAAGCCCATTTTTGTGTCTAATTTTCCCTATAAATTTTCTTAAGGCCTCTCAGGCTTAGCTCCCCTTTAAAACTTAAAATCAAATAATTTCTAAGGCATTCACTTACACTCTAAAGTTCTAAAAATTCATAAAACACTTTCAAATTACACACAAGCATGCTTCCATATATATTTAAGCAAAAATGCACAACCCCTAAATCCCAGATATTACAGGCCTACTATTGCTGCAAATAATTTTGGACTGAAACCTAACACTATACAGATGATACAACAGTTTGTTCAGTTTGACGGTTTGCAAGATGAGGCTCCTAACACACCCTTAGCAAATTTTGTAGAATTTTGTGACACCTTCAAGATAAATGGCGTTTCTGATGATGCCATCTGTCTTCTATTATTTCCCTTTTCTTTGAGGAATAAAGCCAAACAGTGGTTGCATTCTCTTCCACGGGGGTCAATCACTACATAGGATCAAATGACCGAAAAAATTTTATTAAAATATTTTCCATCGGCCAAAACGGCCAAATTAAGGAATGATATCTCTTCTTTTGTGCAGATGGATTTAGAGACACTTTACGACGCATGGGAGAGATACAAGGATTTGTTGAGAATGTGCCCGCACCATGGATTACCCTTGTGGTTACAGGTCCAAACTTTTTACAATGGGGTAAACACCTCAACAAGGCAATTAATCAATTCAGCCGTCGATCGAACCCTAAACAACAAAACTCCTGAAGCAGCCTATGAGTTTATAGAAGAGATGTCACTGAATAACTATCAATGGCAAGTTACAAGGACAAGGCCAGCCAAAGCAGCTGGAGTTTTCAACATCGATGCAGTGACCGCGCTATCAAACCAGGTAGAATTACTACATAAAACATTTGATGGTTTATATGGTTCTTCACAGGCACATCCAGTTATGCAGTGCGACGCAAGTGAAGGAGTGGTGAATCCTGAGTACCAACCCTACGGACAAGGCATGGAGAGCGAACAAATGAACTATATGGGTAACAATTTCTGATCTAACAATAACCCTTATAGTAATACTTATAATCCAGGTTGGAAGAACCACCCCAATTTCTCATGGGGCAGTCAAAGAAGTCAAAGGCAACAACCATCCCAAAACTTCCAGCAACAGCCCTACCCACAGGAAAAGAATCCGAACCTTGAATAGATGCTGACAAACTTCATAGCAGCCTCAGAAATACGTTCCCGAAATATAGAAACATGTTTCCAAAATATAGAAACAAAACTTGAGGCATTGACACAAGAGTTCAAGGATCAAATCGGGCAACTCGTTAAGCAAATCCTCGAGAAACCACAGGGTAGACTACCGAGCAACACCGAGACTAACCCAAGAGAACAAGTTCAAGCCATAATAGCTCAAGATAGTGAAGGGTTAGACGAACCTAATTCAAAGCAAAAGAATGCGGTAGAAGAAGATATGGTTAAGGTCAATAATAAGCCGAAACTGGTAATCAAAGAATACAAACCTTACATACCATATCCCGAGGCAATAACGAAAGACGACATAGAGGAACAATTTAGTAAGTTTCTTAAACTTTTAAAGAAATTACATATTAACTTACCGTTTCTCGAAGCTCTTTCGCAGATGCCAGATTCTAGAAAATTTTTAAAGAAGCTATTGACAAATAAGCGGAAGATAGATGAGGAATCACATGTGGAGCTGAACGCAGTATGCTCAGCAATGTTGCAAAATAAACTACCACGAAAACTAAAAGATCCAGGGAGTTTTACAATTCCATGCTTAATTGGTAGTTTATCTATTGATAATGCGTTAGCTGATTTAGAGGCAAGTATAAATGTCATGCCTTATAAATTGTTTAAACAACTAGGTCTAGGGAAGCCCAAACAAACTAGGATGAGCATTCAATCAGCTGATAAAACTATTAGAATTTCGAGGGGCATAATTGAAGATGTACTCGTAAAAATTGATAAATTCGTACTCCCAGTAGACTTTTTCATTTTAAACATGGATGAGGACAACACGATGCCCCTAATTTTAGGAAGACTATTCTTAGCAACTGCTAGAACTAAAATCAATATTGATGCAGGCAAACTTATACTCTGTGTAGGTGAAGAGACAGTCACTCTTCAAGCCCTCGACTCAACTAGAACATCGAATAACCAAGGTGAGAAAGTAAATTCTATTGATAACCATTCGTTTAATCCTTCTTTTCAGGAAACACCACAAAAGAACACAACTGAGTCTGATCTGAAACCCTGTACCAACAAGGAAATAACTCACAAGGAACAAAGGATTCAGATCGATAAACTAGAAGAGGGGAAAACGAATCTTAAAGAAGAACTAGGGATACATGAAGGAGAACCGAAGCCATTTCACGAGGCAGATAGGTTCCAAATCGGAGATCAGATACTATTAGACAAAGCAGACCCACGAATATCTCTGCCTGATCCTAACACAAGCAAGGAAATCCCTTTCGAGGTAATCAATGTTTTTCCATACAGAATAATTGAGGTAAGTAACCCCATTTTTGGTACTTTGAAAATAAATGCTACTCGTCTTAAACCCTATCATGATAATGGAACCGACTGCACGAGGAAGGACTTTCAACTCCTCAAACCACCATGAATATACAAATGAGAGGAGAGTCTAGCTTAAGACTATAAACGAGCGCTTCTCAGGAGGCAACCCGAGTACTAACCCCATTAACTTTTACATTTTTATTTTGTCTTATTTATTATATTTTATCCTTTCTTTATAGTACCTAACTATAAACTAACCAAAAGTACAGAATTCCAAGCCACAAGACCTTGCACATGGCCGTGGCTATGGCCGTGTGGATGCACTGAATCTCCGTATTGACATGGCAGAAACGGTACAAGTCAGAACAAATAAAATCTTCGAGTCACGGACTCCAACCACCATACCATAGGCACTGACAAACACACACGGCCGTGCAATGCGGCCGTGGTCGACACTGTTTGATCACACCCGAGTGTGGCGACCTGAGCATGGGCCTAGAGAAACGAACGTAGCCAACCACGGCCACACGATATGGCCGTGCGAGATGCCACGCCCACGAGCCACGGGTGTGTGAATGTACCTGACTTGAGAATTCTATTTAAACCACCCACCCCCCTTTTCTCACCTATTTCTCACCCTTCTTCCTCTCATACACCCTTCTACACCCTCCATTCTATGCATTTTTTGGTTTTCATAGCATTCTTCTCAATCTTTTGGCCATGTCGAAGAAGCAGAAGGATCCCAGCACAGTCTCTCTCAGGGAGACCGATCTACATAAGTTCATGTCGACCGCTTTATCTACTCGACAAGCTAAGGATCTTTAAGACCATTTATCTTTTGTTTTACTTTTATCTCATCTTTTATTTTCCTTCTCTTTGACTATCTTATGCTTAATTTAGTTTATTTTATTTTGTTTCTTAGTGTCAGGTTCTAAAGGCTGCTAGGGAAACACGGCACTGCCGCCATCGCTAGCACCACCACAGCCTTAGAAGTCACACCCACCTCGCGAACCATCCAACAATAAGGACTCTTTAGTCCATTCATCTTTCATTTTAATTTTACTTACATTGATATTTTCTTTCTCTTTACCTTTCTTATCTTTAATTATATTTTTAGTTTATTTTAAATGTGTCTTAACAATTCCTGGCTAATTCTCTACAAGCTCCCTAATTTCTTCATCTAGCGCAGAGCTCGGTAGCAGCCACCACACCTCGGGACTCCCAATTCAAGGAAACCATCCAAATTCAGGAAGTTTCACCCCTCCTTCTCTTTTGATTTTCTTACTAAATGCTATTATCTATCTTTGTACATTGAGGGCAATGTACATCTTAAGTGTGGGGGGGTTAACTATAGTATTATTTGAAAATCCCTGAATGATATCCTGTCTTAAAGTAATTATCTCATATTGTGATTAGAATGACATTTCTTTTGATTGATGATTTTTATTGATATGTTTTAGAGTAATTCATTGATAATTGTGCATTGATGATTAAATTTGAAGGATACTAGAGAATCAAGCATGATAAGTCTATTTTTCATAATAAAAAAATTTTTTGAGGTTGTCTACCTGAATCTGAATGTTATCTTGAAGTTTGAAATTTACGAAGTTGACATCAAATAGCCATAATTTTTGTGAGACTTTGAGCCTTATAGAGCATATATTCTTTTTCGTGCTCACTTTTTATTATGAGTGTGTCAACATTAATCTGTTATTCTAGAACTTGCATTGTTTATACATGTTGAGACCGCACCTTTGATTTGATATACAGAGATGATAAAGGCACCTAGGTTTTAACCCACTCACACCACTAAAAGACCTACCTTCATAATTAACCCCTAGTGAACCCTTTCTAATCCTAACAACCCTTTTTATTGACTTACCCACTAACATTTCCCCAAAACCCTTTTGTATTTGTTATCACCATTCTTTTTAATTATGCTTATATCAAGACTTGATTTGATCAGTCGCCTAATTTTAGTAGTTGAATTCATCATATTATTATTTGACTTGTTCTTCATAAAAAATGAAGTATATTTATTATTAGTTTTATAATTAAGTGAGCTTACATGTTTAAATTTCAAATCTTGAAGAAAAAGCTCATATTATTAGTTTTCAATCGGTGTAATTGTTTATTATTAGTTCGTGTTTCTAGTTAGGTAATTTGTCAGGTCAATCTCGATTCTAACCCTCTAATTCAGCCTTTATCCATACCTTTAAACTAAAGCCCCGTTACAACCCTGTTACAGACCTTTTGATTTGTGTACCATCTCATCTTATAGTGGTGGAGATTTGATTTTCATGCAAGCCTATGGGATTAACTTTTCATGTTTGACTTCTGAGTGCTTAATTCTGAACCTTAAACACTTCGAGTGATTTGAGTGAATCTTTAATAAGGATGTCAACTCTTGTCGATTTTGAATCAGAGGTAATTATTCAGGTAAAAGGAAACGCCTATGTTTTTGTGCTATAAAACTATGACTTAGATTGTTTGAATCTTTAGGACTCTTTGAGTTGAATTATCCATGTATAAATTATCTTTGAATTATGATAAAGCATTATTGATAAAAATTATGAATCAAGGAGGTTCGTTTTAATTGTGACTTGAGAATGTTGCTTAAGGACAAGCGAAAGCTTAAGTGTGGGGGTATTTGATAAATCGTAAAAGTAACATATTTTAGGCCCACATTTAGCATGCTTTTGGATGATTTAAGCCCTGAATTGTGTAAATTGGTGCTCTTAATCCTTTGTTTTCATGTTTTATACTCAGGAGAGCACCAAAGGACGAAAAGAACCGAAAACGGGCCCAAAACAGAGTAAATGGGCCATATCACGAAATCCACACAGCCTGGGCCTAAGACCACATGGCCGTGCCTCACTTAATAGCCTCGACACGGCCTGGCCACGACATACACGAGCGTGTGCCATGGGCGTGTCCCTGTTGCAGGAAAGAAGAGTTTCGTTCAGATTTGGATACTTAGGGGAGACAAAACATATTCAAAAGCCTATATAAACCCCCTAAATATGACCAGAAAAGGGGAAACCTACGACTTTAATCAGGGGGCGTCCGACTAGGCCTGAGAAGGTAGATTTGTGGAGATTTACTCGAAGATAACCAGTTGATCCATCTCAAGAAGTCGAAATTATACTCAAGATGGAGGATCTCTCGTTCAATTCCTTCAGGGGGTTTTAGGGATTTCTTATGTTTTGTTTTATCTTTTCTTCTGAGATGTTTTCTTTTATTGTTCTGAACTAAACCCTCAGATACCTAAGCGGGATGAAACCTAAGATGAATCTTGTTATCGTTTGCTGAACTATATGATAAATGTTTGAATTGTTCTTAATTATGTGTTCTTAATTCTTGTGTTCATATTTCTGGGATATTAGTTCAAGTATGATGTGCTTAGGTGGAGGAGCAAAAGTCCCTGCCTAAGAGTATATCTACCATAATTAAGCGGAGTTGATTGCGCGCATAGAGATAGGGTGACGAGATTTTGCCAGATTAGGGTGAAACCTAAAAAGGCAGTCCATAGATTGAGTTAATGCGATTCTAGGGGTTTTAATTAGAAAGAGATTTCAATTAATCAACCTAAGGTTAGACGTTAGTCGCCTCGAGAGAGGGATTAATATAACTGAAGGAATCTTACGGATCAAGTCAAATGAATAAATCGTCTGGTTCAGAGTCAGATAACAAGTGAAGTCTAGGTAGATTCTTCCTTGGGTGTCGTCTTAATCAATTGGTTTTTCCTCGATCTTATTTTCCCAACTTCATTCTTCTTTTTCTTAGAGTCTCTAGCTTAGTAGTTAGTTAATTTTAGATTAGATAAATAATTCCCTTAATTTTTAGGCTGGATAATAAAAAGAGAGTTAGTATTAATACTTTTGGTTCCTTTAGGTTTGACATTCCGGTCTTGCCTAAACTATACTACTGTTCGATAGGTACGCTTGCCTCAAACCGTTGTCATAGTTAGTTTCCAGGTTCGATCATTCTTTGTATAAATTTTAAGACTTTGACATCGCGAAAACAATGATCACCTTTTTACAAAAATATTAACCCCAAAATAAAAGTAGACTAAAGTAAAGCAAAACGAAAATTTACTAGTTCGCGATAATAAACCCTGATGTATGGTCACCACGGAGTCCTCCACAGCTCCAAATCCACAAACGCTGGGGATCACCTGCAAGGTTAAATGGAGGGATGAGTTACGAGAACTCAGTGTGTAATCCAAATTTTAGTCAGAGTCATGGTCTTAGTCTAGGCATAAGCCCCATACAGTATCAATTTGGGCCCACGGCCCCATGATCATCGTAATGCAAACAGAAAATGCAACCCCAACCTAATAGTCCATCCGCTACACTCCACCCGTACCAGCCCTACACTCCATGTGGGGACCAAGTCAACCCACCCAACCCTACACTCTAAGAATGCAATCAGTGCCAAGATAAACACAAAAAAGTTCGCGATGCTTGATATCTGTGGTGGAGCCACGATGAGCGATATTATGCAGAGTGCCGTATGATATTTGTGGCAAAGCCACCAAGATGTGATACACTTCCTCCATGAATATAACCCAACCCCATGCATCATGTCATGGCATAATAATTTCGTGTATGCAATAATGTATCATCATGGCAAATTAATCAAAGTATACACAAACAAACCATATCTGCCCCTAAGGGTATAACAGTAATTTTACACGCCGAGGGTATTTCAATAATTTACCCACCAAGGGTGTTTCAGTAATTTACCCATTAAGGGTATTTCGATAATTTACCCATTAAGGGTATTTCGATAATTTACCCATTAAGGGTATGTCGGTAATTTAGCATTTAACGGCCTTTTCGAAGGCCTATTGTCGCCTCGAGCGACACGGGACCCTTTTTGGGTCTCTACGGAGCTATTGGGCCTAAAATTCGTTTTAGGACAAAATGGTCCCACACGCTCGTGTGGCCCATTTCGCATGGTTTCAGTCTCAGATTGCCAGATTTCGCAACTGCACTTACCCTTTGACAGTTTTTCCCCAACTTCGCCCATGTGGGCTGGAAAGCCCATTGGGCCCTTTAAGCTCGTTTCGACTCGATTAGGCCCGTTACAGCCTCAATATCGCGAGAGCACTCGTGACACTCTCAATGACTTACTGTCACTACTCGTATCTCGATTTACCACTACGAGCGCTTGCACGCTCAAGTGGCACAGATGCCGGTTTTCTGGCTTTTTAGCTTTTGGCTGATTCGCAAGTCATCACATGCAGTCATTCAGAAGGGTGTGAGATTACACACCTGATCACGTAGAGTACTATACACTCACGATCGTCTTCACCTATACCAAATATAACACACAATTAACAATATTAACAGAAAAATTGGAAGGTCTTAAATCCAAATACTTAATTATGCGATTTACTAACACTTACCTTCATTAGAGCGAGCAACCGCGATTTGCCTATCTAAACCAGATGCTGACGCCCTTCCACAACCCGACGGAAAATCCTGAACCTTAACACCTTACATCGCTTAAACTTGGGAGCAGGGGCTACGAGTCCACTTCCATTAGGCACACTTTTTGATCCCCTCTCAGACTGGCTATTACGTGCCTCCATGAAGAATTCTCGCTTAACAAAGTACGACAGAAAATGGCAGTTTTCTAACAAGGGGTTTCGACTTTCACAAACAAGAACAAAAGTGATACGAGATGGGGAAAAGTAACTAGATTTGGCCTGAAAAATAGAGAGTTAATGACAGTATGTTTCGGCTTTAGTAGAGAAAAAAGAGAAAAGCAGAGAGAATACCGGGAAAAGGAAGCGATACCTTGCCACCTGAGAAGAACCGAATAGGAAGAGAAGATTCGAGAGCAAAGGGTAGCAAATATTGGTGGAAAAAAAGAGAAGAAGGTAGAAGGAAGAGGCTTAACGATTCACTAAATGCCCACCACAAAAGAATGTAGAAAAGAAGGTTTGCATTCGGCTATGAAGAAAAGCCAAGGAAAGGAGATGAAAGAAAAAGATTCAGCCAACAAATGAGAAAAAGATAATAGGAGAAACTGAGATTTCGGCTAAAGAAAGTAAACACTTAGAAATAAGGTTGAAAGGAAAAGGTCCCGAAAGGTCAAAAAACTGCATCAAAAGAATGGGCAACAAAGCTACAAAAAAAAACTTTCGAAACCAAAAATGAGAGAAAAATAACCCCTAAAGCTCCTATACAATTTTGACACAACCACAAGAGGATCCCCCAAGTGCCGAATCCACCCCACAAAGAACCCAATATTCGGCCAACTCACCTCACTCATCCATCCCCATGATTTCCTCCACAAATCCCTCCTCAATTTCCTCTCCACCTTCCATTCAAATAGTTTGACCAAGTCCCCAACTCCCATGACAGAGGTTGATCCCAACTTTGTTTCCTCCTCTTCCAAAGCACAAAATAATTACCTTTAAAATGCTTGCCAAGCGATTCGAACTCCTCTCCCCCTTGTTCCTTAGTGACGCCACAACCATCCTACCTCATGGCCAATTTGTGTCTTATTTTACCCTAATATACTTATGAGTCATACCATTTGAGATAAGTGGTTCCACTAAGGCCAAAAATGAAAATTTTTCCTATGGCCTAACTTGAACCCGGGACTTCATAGGAACCCCATAACCTTCCAAAATCACCTTCCTAATAGGTCTAACTTAAAATAACTCCGTTCTCACATTTCCAATAATTTTAAACGCTCCTACGCCTAAGGCCCAATGGGCCCAATTTTACAAAGCCCAAATTCGAGGCGTTACAAACAAGCTAGGAGAGGCTAGTTTGAGCTTTCGGTATTTCGGTGAAAGCGAGTTGGTAAGTGTTTAGATTAACTACTTGTGGACACAATTCAATGCGTTGCTAGGGAATTTAGTTGTAGCTTAAACCCCTACTCTAAATTCTGAATGTAATTTCTCTTATGCTCATGTTTAACTTGTATATTATGTGCTCGTTGAATTGTGAAAATGTGTATTAAGATGATATGCCACTACATGTGTTATGTGTTCATGGTTATTATTATGGGATTATACATATGAACATGTCAAACAAGCTAAGTGTTGAAGATAATATTGTGCTTATGATGCAAGTATGCAATGGTAATGAGTATAGAATTGGTAAACAATATATGTGTGTTTAATAACGGATTTTTTGGCCTTGTGTAACACCCCCAGACCCGGCCCAGACTTTATGGCTAAATTTGAGAATGTCACATCAAAGAAATAGTTCAAAACGATTTTTGCTAAGTTAAAATTTAAGGCCTAAAAGCCCAAAATCCTTGAATCTTTTTAAGTTAGCTTGAAAGCCCATGTCTTTAACTTATAGCCATTTCGAAAACCATGTTTAAACTTTTAAAAAATTTAATTTATTCAAGTTTAATAACCAAACAGTTGAAACAATAATAACAAAACTCAAAAGCTAAAGTCAAATCGGAGATACAAGGCCTTATTACAATCCGACAGAAACAAAGTAATTAAAATTAAGTCTTTCAAACTAATTAAAAACTGCTTGCGGTGTGGCCACCTCCGTGTCCTCTTCCACGTCGAGCCTTCTACTGAGGATCACCTGAAACATTTAATAGAAAGGGTATGAGTTTCGAAACTCAGTGTGTACGACTCTTGATAATCCAATCAGCATACAATTATCACATTGGGCCTAAGCTCTATAAAAAACGATGGTCTTAGGCCTTAGCCCACAGTGACCTCATATCACATCAGTATCACATAAATGCAATGCACCCATCCCAAATCCAACCCTGCACTCCATTTCCCTTCCAACCCTACACTCCTGTGGGGATATAAATATCAACCCACCCATCCTTACACTTCAAAGGTAGTACCAGCAGCGGCACTACTCAAACGTTGCAACAAGGTTACTAAGTATATAATGAGATTAAAGCCACCGGTGGATCCACAGTCATCAAGTGACTATGCGATCCTCACATACCTTCCGCTGTATCATCAAACCCACCCAAGTGCAACATATATCTCATGAATGCAACATACACATTTTCACACATTAAGCACCTAAGGGTATTTTAGTCATTTCACTACCTAGGGGTATTTTCGTAATTCTACCCTACAGGGGTATTTTCGTAACTCTAGCCTACATGGGTATTTTTGTAATTTTCCAAATCAAGGGTATTTTGGTAATTCTAAAAATGAGGGGTATTTTGGTAATTTTGTAAATCAAGGGTATTTTGGCAATTTGCAAATCAGGGGTAGTTTAGTAATTTTACAAATCAAGGGTATTTTAGTAATTTTACAAACCTTTGGTTTTAGTTATGAACTTTGGCCCATTAACAAGTCCTTACGGCTAAAGTGAATAGACACTATGCACTAGGTAGGATCCCAGAGAAGAGGAGGTGGGCCGCAAGGACCGCTTAAGTACCAAGCTCTCCCTAGATCCAATCCTAGACATGCATATGTCCATTGTCACACTCTAACCTAGCGACTTGTCCACGGACATGTTTAATTATTAGATTAAGTCTTATGTGGTTTAAGATTTGTTCAGAACTAGGTCTAAAGTCTATTAAAACCCTAGCATACTTTTCTACGACCCATAAGGCCCATTAAGCCCATTTCACGTTCATATGGCCCAAATCACATCCTTATGGCCCATTAAGCCCAGATCTCATTCATATGGCCTATTAGGCCCAAAACAATTCCAGATCATGTAACATGCATGACTAACTCAATTCATATAACCAAATCAATCAATTTCATCAAACTTAGCCTCAGGGCCCATCGGGCCAATTTAGCCACTTTCGGCTTTTCGGCTTTCCGGCATTACCGACATCATATGTGTGTAGTGTTTGTACACACCTGGTAATAACGCGTGCTGCGATCAACTTTCAGTTACGAACCTACATTCGATATTACTTAACAATTAATCATAGGCTAAATACAAACTTTATCAAAAACTGAAGCCTCATCGTAACCTTACCGTGTGCCACCGAGTTCTAATAGCCCTTCCTTAGCTACTAATCACGAGTACCCCCTAGAGCTGCACTTACACATACACCATCAAAATTCGAGTGAATCATAATCCACACAAGTCACCCCTATAGATCATACTCACATTCGGCCATTTACTTAAACCATAATCGAGTTGAGTACACTTACCACTCGCTTGCGCTTCTTGCCACGCTCGTGTTCTTAGAACCCTATCCTTGTTATTATAGGGTTAACGACAAGAAAGTTAGATAGCCCTTCGGCTTTTAGCAAAACGTACAAAAGAGGTTAACCGAATGCTTACCAAATCCCCTTTTGATCCTGCAGCCTAGATAGCTACCAAACTAGATCCGACTTTTAACACTTAACTGAGAGTAGGTAACAATCGATTTGTGATGGAGGAACAACCACAAAGATTTGGCACTAATTGGAATTTTGGAAAGAAAAAGATGGTGGTAATTCTGTAATGAGAGAATTCGGCTATGGGAGAATAGAATGGGAGAGAAGAGAAAAGTATTGAAAACTAAAAGAGCCCTTCAAAAGAATTCGGCACAAAGGGATTTGGCTATAGGAGATTCCAGCACTGGGAGAATTTGGCTATGGGAGGAACCAATTCAGGAGGAAGAAAAGAAAGAAAAAGAATGGAAAATTCGGCATTACCTAGGACCCCAAAATCGACACACACACATTTATATAAACTATAGCCGGAACTTAGCCACCCCTAAAGTCCAATTCGGCACCACTTCATGCACTGCTCATCTCCTAATTTTTCTCCATGATATCTCCCTTATCCTTCTCCTAAATTCTCTTTACTGATCACCTCTCCTTAGAGTCCCTCTGCACGCCACTTCCAGCCTACTAAAAGCCTAAAATTAAACTCCAAAATAAAACTAAGCTAGCACTCGAACCTCAGACCTCCCTGCATGCATATGTCGCCACCTCCCTACACCCTAGTGGCGTCCCTTAGCCACTTCACCACAGGCTTCTTTGTGCCATTTTTCACTTATTTTTATTTAAAAGCCCACACTCACAACCTTGATTCCTTAATTAATTAAATTAAGAATCCTCTGCCACAAAACTCGAACCCAAAGCTTCTCCAACATCCCTAGCAACTCCAAATCCATTAAACCCTTAAAGCCATCATGTCATTTGTCATTTTCTTGCTCACTTAAAAATTTTATGAGACCCAAAGCCCAGATCCTAATAGGCCCAATTCTACTAGGCCCAAATTCGGGGCGTTACACCTTGTGACACTTGAGACCTTTGGATATAGTTGGCATGCCATAGGATTGTGAGTACTCACCTATATGTACAGTGATTGTAACAGTCAGATTTTGACCCTAATCAGAACGGTGGTTTCGAGACCATGAATTCGAGTCAGAAAAATATTTAAATATTAGTTTTTGTGTTCTGAATGTGTGAATTTGTTGGTGTGAAAATTTCATTTAAATTTTGATTGTTTTGGTGCTTAATTGTGAAAAAGGGTTTAATCGCATAAAAGGGAAAATTCAAGGGTTAATGTGTAAGGGCCGAATTTTACTTGTTTTCTTTTATAGAGTGTTTAAGTAGCAATTTGGCCATAAATTATGCATAGTGGCCGGGTGGGTGTGCATGTAATAGTAACTTAAATTGTTTGTTATCTTTTATGATATTATGCTGTAATTAAATATATGTTAATATATTATAATTGAATAAAAATAAAAATGAAAGAGAAAGTGTTCATCTTTCTCAAGAGTGACCGAAACTAAGAGAGAAAAAGAGAGAAAAGAAGCTTGGAAACATTTGGGCTTTGCAAGCTCAAATAGGTATGTGATTTGAGTTCAATTTTTGATAATTTTTACGTTTTTGAGATCGTTGCTTTGAATACTAGCTAGCCCAAGTTGGAATTTTTGAATTTGATGATGTATTCATGAAATGCCACTGTTGATAGCTTGATGAAATTGGTGTTTAATGATGGAAAACAAATATAGGTTGATAGATTGTTAGGTTTAATTAAGGCATTTTTGGTAGAAATGCCTAAATAGGATTAAATTGTGAAATTTATAAATTGTGGGGTCAAAATGTGAAAGAAAAGAAATGTATGAGTTTGTAATAAGAATATGAATATTCGGCCCCTAAAGAAGTGTGGTCAAATTTTGTGTAATTTATGTTTTGTGCAAAAAGGACTAGATTGTAAAAAGTGTAAAATATCAGGGGCAAAATGGTAATTTGCCCATTTATGTGTATTTGGACCAAATTCAATGGAATTATATTTGATTTAGCTAAATTTAAAATTTATTAGATCAAGAACAAAAAGGATCGGGATTGGATCGGGGAAAGGTGAAGTTAGTTGAATAGTCGAGAAATATGATCCGTCGATATTCGAGGTAAGTTTTTAAGCAATTATGTTGAATTGGATTTATTTCTAATGGTGTACATGAATTTAATGGAAGTATGTATCTATATTATTGATATAGCCGAATGTGATATCTATATATGTGTATAGTATAGCCGAATGTGAGGTATGCATATATGCCATTGGTACACCCGAATGTGATATTGGTTATGGAGATGAAATAAGTTAATTCGTAAATTTGTAGTTGAGGTTTAATTCTTATGTGTGTGTATATATATATAAATGAGTAACAAGTTTGAGAAATGCTCTAAGTGTGCGAATTTAAATACCGAGCACTAGGTGTGCAAAATGGGTCATTATGCACTAAGTGTACGAATTGAATTACCGAGCACTAAGTGTGCGAAATCTGTCAATGAGCACTAAGTGTGCAAATTTAATTACCGAGCACAAAGCGTGCGAAATCGGTTAACAAGTACTAAGTGTACGAGTAAATTTTCAATTCAAAGATCGAATTTGTTAAGTTTTGATACTATGAGATGTTGTTATTTAAAATCAAGTGTAAGTGATTAATTGTGGATTGGACGGAATATTTCTTTTTAAATGTATAGTTTGGATGATATAAGTTGATATGGGGAAATGTTTACAAAATCATATTGATTGTTATATGAATTACGAAATGTGATTCGGCCTTGTGGAATTTTGTATAAGGTGCTCATTTGATTAATTTTGATCTTGAATATGTGAACAATACATGATGATGAATTATTACATATGATTCAACTATTAATTTGAGAAATAAGAAATGTTCTGCGGTTGTATAGTAAATGAGTATTTGATGAATCCTTATCTATAAAATTTTTCTTTAAAAAAATCATACTTAAGAAAATAATCGATAGATTTTTTAAATTGCTTATAACTTACTAAGCTGTTAAAGCTTACTT
Source organism: Gossypium bickii (assembly GCA_025503065.1). Classification (NCBI taxonomy): domain Eukaryota; kingdom Viridiplantae; phylum Streptophyta; class Magnoliopsida; order Malvales; family Malvaceae; genus Gossypium; species Gossypium bickii. Next base: position 39,752,898 of record CP106716.1, read on the forward strand.
GTTCTTTTGATTGCTCTTGTGATTAGATTTTCTTTGGGTGATCGTTACGTGCTCGGGGATAGTCGGTGAAGCTCGTCACACTATCATCAATATTTTAGTACTCTTTTTTTTGAAGTTGAACTTAAAGTTTATGGCATGTATAGGCCATGTTACCCGATTGAGTTCACTATGAATGTGATGTATATAAATGCCATGCGAAAATGGCTAAATCTTGATATTTTGGGCTTATGTGAATTCGGTTATGGTATTAGCTTATTATGGAAGTATATTTCATGGTGTGTTTATGCTTGGTGTTTGGTTATATGGTTTAATTTAATATTGAGTTAGTTAATAGTTGTGTTATTTTGACCATGGTATTTGCATAATTTGGTAAGTAAGTTTCATGATATGTATGAATGGTGTTTTGAGTTATATATCTTGATTGTGTAAAGATATATATGACTTATAAATAGTCCTTTTAGTAGGTTTAAAACATGTTTGATTTGAAGATGTAAGTGACTATAAGATACGTTTTGGTATATATATGTGTGTGTGTAATGAGCTTGGTTTTATGTGTTCATGGTTAAATGTTAGATATGTTTGGTCTTAATGATTAGGCTATGTAAATTATAAGAGATGTGTTAGATAAGATGGTTGGATGTATTCGGCAATTGGTATTGAAATTGGATTAACTTTTGATGTGAATGATAATGAAAGATATGATATGTTTGATTCATGTTTAGCTATAAGTGTATGATATTTGTTATAGCTATTTTAGATTGACTTGTAAACATATGTATCATAGGTCTTATTTGGTTAACATGTTCGGCTAGTGTAATTTTAATGACTAAATGAATAGTAACTTTTGCTATTTGATGAAAAATGCTTATGTGTAAATTTTGCTAAATTGATTTGAGTTTTGTACGTTAATGCTTAAGCATACTATGAAAGTACATCATTACTCATGATACATTCGGTTATGACCTTATGAATAGTAGATTTGTTATGTTTTAATGGGTAATTAGGTATCACATGTAGTAACATTCAAATGCTGAATGGAGTTGGTTAATTGGTTTATGCACATGTTATGTGGTAATTAGTATATGCAATATTATTATTTATGAACTTTGTAATTGGTTATATGTATGAAAAGAATTTTGTTATGATTAATCAAAATTTGTGTCTCATTCGGTAATACCCCGTAACCCATTCTGGCTACGGATAAGGGCTAGGGATGTTACATTTGATTGGTATCAGAGCTACGGTTTAGTCGGTTCTCAGACTAACATAGCACATGTGAGTCTAGCTATAGATGTCATAATTTTTATTGTGATAGTATGATGACTCCTGACAATGAAATATATTTTTCTTCTTTCGTATAGTAAATGGATCCTGATCCCAAACGAGCCGTGGCTGATGATGTCGAGAGTGTGGCGCCTACTCCCACGCAAGGGACCGCGCCAGTTGAATCTCAACCAGCTACGAGTAACCAAGATGAGGGGGATAAGCAAGCCTTCTTTAGTAGAATGAATGATTCGTTTAATCCGTATATCCGGACAAATCTGGCTGTTCAACAACCCCAAACCCTAATAATCTACCTGTAGTACTTGTGATACCTTTGATCATTAGTCCTGAGAGATTAAATAAGCCTCCTGTTGATAGAATCAGAAAATACGGAGCTCAAGAGTTTAGAGCCATAGCGAATGATGATGCTGAGCGAGCTGAATTTTGGCTCGATAATACAATTTGTGTTTTCGATGAACTATCCTATACGCCTGATGAATGCCTAAAATGTGCTATATCTTTATTATGGGATTCTGCCTACTATTGGTGGAACACTCTAGTCTCAATTGTTCCGAAAGAACGGGTCACTTGGGACTTCTTTCTGGCAGCGTTTCGCAAAAAGTATATTAGCTAGCAATTCATCGATCAAAAACGCAAAGAATTTCAGAGATTAAACAAGGTCATATAAACGTATCTGAGTATGAACGCGAGTTTGTGAGACTCAGCCATATGCCTGTGAGCATGTTTCAATTAAGGCTACTATGTGTAAAAGATTCGAAGAAGGGTTGAATAAAGACATAAAATTGCTCATTGGTATACTTGAAATAAATGAATTCGTGGTACTCGTTGAGTGAGCTTGTAAAGCCGAAAAGCTAGGAAAAGAGAAACAAAAAGCTGAGTTCGAAGCTAGAGATTTCCGTAAGAGATCAGTGGGTAAAACTTCTCAATCGGCATCAAAGAAGTTCAGAAATGATAGTAGCCGATCTAAGACTAATGTTTGGTTTTCTATATGAGAGCGACACCAGTGAGTTCACGAGCCACCTCAATAGCTAGTGTTAGCAATACTCGACCGAATAAACTCGAGAGTCAGTAGTGTGGTTGGCGACATTTTGGTGAATGTTAGGGCAAGTTCAACAATCGAGTTTGCTACAAGTATGGTTCGCAAGATCATTTTATTCGGGACTGCCTGGAATTAGCTGAGAAGGATAATGCTTAGAGTGTAAGATCGCGTGTTGTTGCAGCTAGAGGTAGACCACCCCGAAATGCGAGAGGTAGAAATGGTACTTAGACAGGAACTTCGAATACAGCTGTTCAATCCGAGGCTCATGTGCCTGCCAGAGCTTATGCCATCCGCACTCGAGAGGAGGCTTCATCTTCCAATGTTATCACTGGTATATTTACTCTCTTTAATACTAGTGTAATTGCTTTGATTGATCCCGGTTCAACTCATTCCTACGTGTGTGAAACATTAGTATTCAATAAGACTTTACCTGTTGAGTCTACTGAGTTTGTGATTCGGGTTTCGAACCCCTGGGCCGGTGTGTACTAGCTGATAAGATGTGCAAGAATTACCCTTTGATGATTCGAGATTCATGTTTTCCAGTTGATTTGATGTTACTACCATTTTATGAGTTTGATATCATCCTCGGTATGGATTTGTTAACCGTGCACGATGCTGTGGTGAATTGTAGACGAAAGACTATTGATCTGCGGTGCCAGAATAATGAGATAAATCAAATTGAGTCTATCGATTTAAATGGGTTACCAGCAGTGATATCCTCGATGTTGGCTCAGAAGCATTTGAGAAAGGGTTGCGAAGCTTACTTTGCTTATGTAATTGATAGTAAAATGGATGAAAGGAAGATTGAATCTGTACCTGTTGTATGTGAGTATTCGGATGTGTTTCCAGAAGAATTGCCAGGTTTGCCACCTATTTGAGAGGTAGAGTTTGGTATTAAGTTAGTACCAGGGATGACTCCGATCTCGATAGCTTCATATAGAATAGCATCGACTGAATTAAAAGAATTGAAAGCTCAGTTGCAAGAGTTGACAGATAGAGGTTTTGCTCAACCGAGTTTCTCTCCCTGGGGTGCGCCAGTGCTATTTGTGAAAAAGAAAGATGGAACTTTGAGAATGTGCATCGACTATCGACAGCTCAATAAAGTGACCATAAAGAATAAATACTCGTTGTCGCTTATTGATAATTTATTCGATTAGCTAAAGGGAGCCTTACTATTTTCGAAGATAGATTTAAGATCGGGCTATTATCAGTTGCTAGTTAGAGACTCTGCTGTGCCTAAGACTGCTTTCTGAACGAGATACGAACATTATGAGTTTTTGGTGATGTCGTTCGGAATCACTAATGCCCCTGCTATTTTCATGGATTTGATGAACCAGGTATTCTGACAGTATTTGGATCGGTTTGTGGTTGTGTTTATAGATGACATTCTAATCTATTCGTGCGATAAAATCGAGCATGCCAAACACTTGAGACTTGTGCTACAGATTTTGCGTGATAAGCAGTTATACGCGAAATTTAGTAAATGTGAGTTCTGGTTACGCGAAGTTAGCTTCCTGGGGCATGTTGTTTCAGCATCAAGTATTCAGGTTGATCCGAGTAAGATTTCAACTATACTTGATTGTAGACCCCCACGGAATATTTCTGAAGTTCGGAGTTTTCTAGGACTTGCCGATTATTATAAACACTTCGTGAAAGGTTTCTCGATGATTGCAACTCCGATGACAAAGCTACTTCAGAAAGATGTTAGATTCGAATGGACGGAAAGGTTCCAGAAGAGTTTCGATCAGTTGAAAACCTTATTGATTGAAGCTCCAGTGCTTGTTCAGCCAGAGTCGAGTAAAGAGTTCGTTATCTTCAATGATGCATCCTTGAATGGTTTGGGCTGTGTTCTAATGCAGGAAGGCAAAGTTGTAGCTTATGCCTCAAGATAGTCAAAGCCGCACAAAAAGAACTATCCGACTCATGATCTTGAATTCACAGCTATAGTATTTGCTTTGAAGATATGGCGTCATTATTTGTTTGGTGAAAAATACCATGTCTATTCTGATCATAAAAGCCTAAAGTACTTAATGACTCAGAAGGATCTGAATCTGAGACAACGGCAATGGTTGGAATTATTAAAAGACTACGAGCTTGTGATTGACTACCGTCCAGGAAAGCCTAATGTTGTTGCTGATGCATTAAGTCGAAAATCACTATTTTCTTTACGTGCAATGAACGCAGATATGGCTATAACTGACAATGGGGCGATTATAGCAGAATTGAAAGCGAGACCATTATTTGTTCAACAGATTTGTAAAGCTCAAAAGGTTGATGATAATTTGATAGCAAAAAGGAGTCATTGTGGTTCGAATGCTGACTCAGAATTTCAGGTTGATGCTGAGGGATGTTTGCGGTTCAGGAACCAAATATGTATACCAAAGGATCCTGAGTTGATTCGGATGATTTGTAATGAAGCTCATAATAGTAGATTGTCTATTCATTTGGGTAGCACAAATATCTTTAATGATTTGAAATAGCATTACTGGTGGCACGGTATGAAACGAGATATTTCGGATTTTGTGTTGAAATGTTTGATATGTTAGCAAGTAAAAGCTGAGCATCAGGTACCATCTGGATTACTTCAGCCGATTATGATACCTGAATGGAAATGTGATCTAGTCACGATGGATTTCGTATCTGGTTTACCGTTGACACCAATTAAGAAAGATGCGATCTGGGTTATTGTAGACAGATTGACAAAATCGGCTCACTTCATTTCGGTCTATACAGATTTTTCACTTTATAAGCTAGCTGAATTGTACATTTCTCAGATTGTACATTTACACGGAGTACCTATTTCTATTGTTTCGGATAGAGATCCGAGCTTTACATCGTGGTTTTGGAAGAAACTGCAAGATGCATTAGGTACTAAATTGCATTTTAGCACAGCTTTTCACCCCTAGATGGATGGTCAATCCTAGAGAATTATTCAAATACTCGAGGATATGTTGAGATGTTGTGTTCTCAAGTTTGAGGGTACGTGGGAACAATACTTGCCTTTGATTGAATTTGTGTACAATAATAGTTATCAATCGAGTATCAAAATGTCACCTTATGAGGCTTTGTATGGTTGTAAATGTCGTACACCTTTGTATTGGACCGAGCTCAGTGAGAGCAAGATATACGGGGTTGATTTGGTTAAAGAAATCGAACAGAAAGTAAAAGTGATCTGTGAAAGTTTGGAAGCAGCGTCAAATCGTCAGAAATCTTATGCGGACTTAAAACATAAAGATATAGAGTTTCAGATCAGTGATCAAGTGTTTTTCAAAGTCTCGTCGTGGAAGAAATTACTCAGATTTGGTCGCAAAGGCAAATTGAGTCCGAGATTTATTGGACCATATGAGGTTTTAGAGCGGATTGGGCCGGTTGCGTATAGATTGCTATTGCCACCTGATCATGTTATTAGTCCGTCAGAGGTTGATATACAGTCTGATCTAACCTATGAGAAGAACCGTTCTGTATCCTGGCTCGTGAAGTGAAAGAGTTGCGAAATAAGAAAATATCGTTGGTAAAAGTGCTTTGGCTTAAGCACGAAATCGAAGAAGTAACTTAGGAGCTTGAGGATTCAATGAAACAACGTTATCCAAACCTATTCACAGGTAAGATTTTTGGGGATTTTGACCCTAATCGGAACAGTGGTTTCGGGACCATGAATCCGAGTCAGAAAAACATTTAAATATTAGTTTCTGTGTTCTGAATGTGTGAATTTGTTGGTGTGAAAATTTCGTTTTAAAATTTGATTGTTTTGGTGCTTAATTGTGAAAAGGGGTTAAATCGCATAAAAGGGAAAATTCAAGGGTTAATGTGTAAGGGCCAAATTTTGCTTGTTTTCTTTTATAGAGTGTTTAAGTAGCAATTTGGCCATAAATTATGCATAGTGGCCGGGTGGGTGTGCATGTAATAGTAACTTAAATTATTTATTATATTTTATGATATTATGTTATAATTAAATATATGTTAATATATTATAATTGAATAAAAATAAAAATGAAAGAGAAAGTGTTCATCTTTCTCAAGAGTGACCGAAACTAAGAGAGAAAAAGAGAGAAAAGAAGCTTGGAAACATTTGGCCTTTGCAAGCTCAAATAGGTAAGTGATTTGAGTTCGATTTTTGATAATTTTTACATTTTTGAGATCGTTGCTTTGAATACTAGCTAGCACAAGTTGGAATTTTCGAATTTGATGATGTATTCATGAAATGCCATTGTTGATAGCTTGATGAAATTGGTGTTTTAGTGATGGAAAATAAATATAGGTTGATAGATTGTTAGGTTTAATTAAGGCATTTTTGGTAGAAATGCCTAAATAGGATTAAATTGTGAAATTTATAAATTGAGGAGTCAAAATGTGAAATAAACAAAATGTATGAGTTTGTAATAAGACTATGAATATTCGGCCCTAAAGAAGTGTGGTCAAATTTTGTGTAATTTGTGTTTTGTGCAAAAAAGACTAAATTGTAAAAAGTGTAAAGTATCAGGGGCAAAATGGTAATTTGCCCATTTATGTGTATGGAATTATATTTGATTTAGCTCAATTTGAAATTTATTAGATCAAGAACAAAAAGGATCGGGATTGGATCAGAAAAAGGCAAAGTTAGTTGAATAGTCGAGAAATACAATCCGTCGATATTCGAAGTAAGTTTTTAAGTAATTAGGTTGAATTGGATTTATTTATAGTGGTGTACATGAATTTAATGGAAGTATGTATATATATTATTGATATAATCGAATGTGATATCTATATATGTGTATAGTATAGCCGAATGTGAGGTATTCATATATGCCATTGGTACACCCGAATGTGATATTGGTTATGGAGATGAAATAAGTTAATTCGTATATTTGTAGTTGATTTTAATTCTTATATGTGTATATATAAAAATGAGTAACAAGTTTGAGAAATGCACTAAGTGTGCGAATTTAAATACCGAGCACTAGGTGTGCGAAATCGGTCATTATGCACTAAGTGTACGAATTGAATTACCGAGCACTAAGTGTGCGAAATCGGTCAATGAGCACTAAGTGTGCAAATTTAATTACCGAGCACTAAGTGTGCGAAATCGGTTAACAAGTACTAAGTGTACGAGTTAATTTTCAATTCAAAGATCGAATCTGGTAAGTTTTGATACTATGAGCTGTTGTTATTTGAAATCAAGTGTAAGTGATTAATTGTGGATTGGACGGAATATTTCTTTTAAATGTATAGTTTGGATGATATAAGTTGATATGGGGAAATGTTTACAAAATCATATTGATTGTTATATGAATTACGAAATGTAATTCGGCCTTGTGGAATTTTGTATAAGGTGTTCATTTGATTAATTTTGATCTTGAATATGTGAACAATACTTGATGATGAATTATTATATATGATTCGACTATTAATTTGAGAAATAAGAAATGTTCTGCGGTTGTATAGTAAATGAGTATTTGATGAATCCTTATCTATAAAATTTTTCTTTAAAAAATCATACTTAAGAAAATAATCGATAGATTTTCTTTAAATTGCTTATAACTTACTAAGCTGTTAAAGCTTACTTGTTGTTTTGATTGCTCTTGTGATTAGATTTTCTTTGGGTGATCGTTACGTGCTCGGGGATCGTCGGTGAAGCTCGTCACACTATCATCAATATTTTGGTACTCTTTTTTTTGAAGTTGAACTTAAAGTTTATGGCATGTATAGGCTATGTTACCCTTTTGAGTTCACTATGAATGTGATGTATATAAATGCCATGCGAAAATGGCTAAATCTTGATATTTTGGGCTTATGTGAATTCGGTTATGGTATTAGCTTATTATGGAAGTATATTTCATGGTGTGTTTATGCTTGATGTTTGGTTATATGGTTTGATTTAATATTGAGTTAGTTAATAGTTGTGTAATTTTGACCATGATATTTGCATAATTTGGTAAGTAAGTTTCATGATATGTATGAATGGTGTTTTGAGTTATATATCTTGATTGTGTAAAGATATGTATGACTTATAAATAGTTCTTTTAGTAGGTTTAAAACATGTTTGATTTGAATATGTAAGTGACTATAAGATTCGGTTTTGGTATATATATGTGTGTGTGTAATGAGCTTGGTTTTATGTGTTCATGGTTAAATGTTAGATATGTTTGGTCTTAATGATTAGGCTATGTAAATTATAAGAGATGTGTTAGATAAGATGGTTGGATGTATTCGGCAATTGGTATTGAAATTGGATTAACTTTTGATGTGAATGATAATGGAAGATATGATATGTTTGATTCATGTTTAGTTATAAGTGTATGATATTTGTTATAGCTATTTTACATTGACTTGTAAACATATGTATCATAGGTCTTTTTCGATTAACATGTTCGGCTAGTGTAATTTCAATGACTAAATGAGTAGTAACTTTTGCTATTTGATGAAAAATGCTTATGTGTAAATTTTGCTAAATAGATTTGAGTTTTGTACGTTAATGCTTAAGCATACTATGAAAGTACATCATTACTCATGATACATTCGGTTATGACCATATGAATAGTAGATTTGTTATGTTTTAATGGGTAATTAGGTATCAAATGTAGTAACATTGAAATGCTGAATGGAGTTGGTTAATTGGTTTAAGCACATGTTATATGGTAATTAGTATAAGCAATATTATTATTTATGAACTTTGTAACTGGTTATATGTATGAAAAGAATTTTGTTATGATTAATCGAAATTTGTGTCTCATCCGGTAATACCTCGTAACCTATTCTGGCGACAGATAAGGGTTAGGGGTGTTACATTGATTTTGTGCGTTGAGGCCTTGGGACATGTTGGAAGGATAAGGGAATGTGAGTTATGCTCCATTCAACGAGACATGTGAGGGGGAATATGGAGAGTGTTAGCTATATGCTTCATTTATGGGACATGTTTGACTCTATGAGTCTATGTGGTGTGTTGGAGATCCGTGTATCCGATGAGTAGTGATAGTGCCCACTTTTACGTTTCATAAGCTCAAGTGTCAAGTTATCTTAAATTGCAAGTATGCTTGTATGTCTTGAGAGATATGCATGAATGTGTATGTGTTGACTCTTGAAATATGCTGTTGAATATGCAAAATATGTAAAATATGTCAACTAAGTTGAGGCTGTTATAACTATGTTATTTATATGCTTTACCAATGCTTGCTGAATTGTTTGCTTGATAGTTGTTCTAGGTATTCACTAAGCTTGTTAAGCTCACCCACTCCCTTCTTTACCCATTGCAGATTAGTTGTGTGCCAGTGTGAGCTGTGTGGTTCTTAAGGAGTGGTCCAAGCAAGTCTTTGTGTTACTTCATAGGTGTTTATTATCTATTCATTTATGTTTTGGGAATATGACAATGTGGTAGATTATATGTTGGTTTTTCTATGACTTTTAGGTTGTTTACATGGTTATTATGCCTTAGGACTTATGGACTTTACATTTGAATTATTGGCTTCTTGCTCAGTCATGATTATGAAGTTTTGGACAATTATTTCAGACATTTTGGTGCCCATTTGATGAAGTGAATGATGTATGATGATTAGACATTGATTGGTATGAATTATATGTTTGTAATTATTGTTATTTTTATGTCTGAAGCAGAGCTATCAATATTTGGGTTCTAATATCGATACCTCCATGATTTTTGAAACTATTGGAAGTCAGTAGCGTAATTTGGTATCGATACCTTATCACGAGTATCGATACTCGAGATAAAATAATCGATACTTTTCAAAAGGTATCGATAATTTCTAAGACTTTGGCTTTTTGTGCAAGAAACAAAATACAAGTTTGGCATCGATTTTCCAAGCGGTATCGATACCACACCTTAAGTATCGTACCTACGTGATAGTTTTGGAACTTTTGCTTAATGGTCCCAATGGATGATAGACTATTATTATAAGACTATTTGATGTGTGAATAGCATGTAACAGTGTATACAAATACTAAAATGGAAGACGTTTCGTTAGAATGAGTTTTTTCTTATTATATAAGGCATGAGACAATGGCGTGGCATCCTGATATTCAGGCTTGGCAAACAGGCTGGGTATAGGGTGTTACACAATCCCTTAGGTACGATCCTTATAATACTTACTGGTGTTTTATTGTAACACAAAACTTTTTTACAATTTGACATGTTAGCCTGCAGATACAACACTTCATTATAAATATTTTATTTGCACGATTTTTACACTAAACTTTCGTGCGTTTAGAGGTGATCAGTTGCAAATGGATTTTTAAAAGAAACTCATACCTGATGATTTTATTATGAAGCTGGACTGGTTGCACAAGTTCTTACATAAACTTTTAATACATCAAATGGATGTTAAAACAATTTTTATTAGAGATTTAAAAGAAGAAATTTATATGAAGCAACCTAAAGGTTATGTCATTTTAAGTCAAGAATCAAAAGTTTGTAAACTTTTCAAATCCTTATATGGCTTAAAATAAGCACCCAAATAGTTGTATGAGAAATTTGATCAAAAACTAGTAAATGATGGTTTTTCCTTTTGTTAACGTAGATAAATGTGCATACACAAAACTGGTTAATGGTAAATTAGTGATTATTTGTTTATATGTGGATGTTATATTGATTTTTAGTACTAATTATGATTTAATCCTTGTGACAAAGAGATATCTTGCTTGCAAATTTGACATGAAAGGCAAGGGGAAGCAAATGGTATATTAGGTGTTTAAATCATAAGAAAAAAAATTATATATTATGTTAGAAACTTCTAAAGAAGGTTGGACAGTTTGTTGTAAACTAATAAGTACTCCTAATTATGCTAGCTCTCAATTGAGGAAAAACAATGTGAGTCTATTGCTCAATCAAAGTATGCACAGATTATTAGAAGTTTGGTTCATATAATGAATGTATGTCTACTAAACATAACTAAATCATAAACAACAGGTCGTTATAGTTGAACCTGTGAAATATTTGGAGAGTGACATGAATTATGGTATCTTATTTAGTGGAGTTCCCATTGTATTAGAATGATATATTGTGCCAATTGGATCTTTAGATTCAGATGAGACAAAATTCACTAGTGATTTCATATTCACCCCAGGTAGTGATGCTATATCATAGAGATCAACCAAACAATTATAGCAAAATCTATTATGAAGTCAGATTTTATTGCTCTAGAGTTGGCTAATAATGAGGTTGAATGGTTGAACTTAACAAATATTCTATTGGGCACGAAGCCAACAAATTTTGTGTTCATGCATTGTGATTGCCAATCGAAAGTAGTCATTGCAAATAATAAAACTTTCAATGGCAAAAATAGATATATTCATCTAAGACATGATGTGATTAAGCAACTGCAAAATGATGGAGTCATATTAATTGATTATGTAAAGTTAGAGTTGAATTTGGTCGATCCTCTAACTAAACCTTTGAAGAAGAAACTAATAAATGAAACAACAAGGGAAGTGAGACTACTGCCAAAGGATGAGGTCAACAATGATGGGAACACAACCTATGTGATTGAAAATCCCATGAATTTCAGTTTAAATGGGTAAGTCGTAGTCATTAGTTGACCTATTAAGCACTATAAGATTATGTCCTCTTATTGTGTAAATAGTGCTAAAACAAAAACTGCATGGATGGTGAGGATGAGTAAAAACTCTTAATCAAATTCATATCATTTATAAATGGTGTATTGATCTGAAAAAAAATACAATTGATGGATTGACCTATATGAATGTGAAGTGGGGTCACTTCTATGAGATTTTTTAAGTATTTAGAGCACTCATGGAAACTAGGCACATGCATAACCTATTAGCACACAACTGTGTTGAAGAACAAATCATACATATTATGGGATAAATGAGAATGTTAATTTGCATATTGAATAATTGGTTCATAGAAACTTGTTTCACCAATTATTTAGTAAATTATGTCTCATTTTTCAAAAGTTTTGGTTCATAGTTCAAAAGACACCAGGATTATTGCATTATATCAAACTACTTAGATAAAATTTTATCCTTAGCCCTTCTGAAATATGTGGGGGTTGTTGGAAAATGTGAGATATTTCAAAGGAACCAAATCTCACATTCCTAAAGAAAGACCTTCAGACCCTTATTCATAAGCCATTGTACTTCATTGGATTAGTAAGAAAAAACTAAAAGGGTGGAATTGTTCATTGGACCCAAAAAGCTAACGTAATGTATATATGAGGTATTTTGTTTTTAGACTTCTATTTACTAAATTTTTTAAAGTTCAAGAAAATTAAACTTCTTAACTAGTAACATATATATTTAGCCAAGATAAAAATAGTGTAATTGATTGAAGTTATTTTTAATCAAGTCTAGATTTATTGAACCATTTTCAAACTATTTTAGCTAATTCAATTCACTTACCTTTACTATTTTTAGCCCGTATAACTCCTATAAATAACATGCATGACTGCACTCCAAACTCAATCAACCTATGAATTGTTTACCTTCTCTTTCAAAAGCTTTTTGCTTTCTCACTTTTCACAAAGCTTACATCTATAGTTAGCCAAGCTAAAAACAACATAACTTATTGAAGCTATTTTTAGTCAAGTCCGTATTCATTGAACCATTTTTAAATTATTTTTAGTTAATTTAATACACTTACCTTTGCCATATTTAGGCTTTTTTACCCAACTAACCCCAAAAAAATAATATGTACGATAATGACCTATGTTGAAAAACTATAATGAAAATGACCTAAAATCTAAAGTGTCGGGCGATGTCGGAACTCCGATGGTCGACACCAAAGTCAATCATCGTGTAACGATTGCTTTCTGATTGGGTCGGGGTTTAAAAAATAATTTTTTTTGGTGTCGGCATTGCAATGGTCAACATTCATATGTAATTTTTTGTGTCCTTTTTGAAAAATACAAGTATTTCCTAGTTCAAAAAATATATTTTTTTATTATGTGTCGACGTCTAGGTAGCTAACACTAATAAAAAAAATTCAAATCTTATTTTTTGGTATTTTTTTTGTGTCGGCTCCGTGATGGCCGGCACTTGTGTCAATGTAACAGTTCGATTTAGCGGCTAGTCAAAACAGTGATCTTGGGATCACTAATCCGAGGCTAGGGAAATTATTTTCATATTATTTTATGTGTTAGAGCATGATTTTAGAATTACATGAAAATTTTGGTACGTTAATTTTAGCGATTTCTTGCTTAATCGCGAAAAAGGATTAAATTGCATAAAGTGTGAAAGTTTCATTCTATAAGCTAAAGGTACCAAATAGCCATAAATTGATAATTGAAGGTCTTTGAAAGGCAACTAGACCCCCAATATAGGCTTGGTCGGGCATAGGGGACAAGGATTGACCAAGTTGGTCAAAGTTGGTGATGTTTGGTAGATTAAATTGATAGTTTAATATTAAAATAAAGAAAAGATGATGTCCATCTTTCTTCTTCATTTTCTTCCACCTAAATATGCAAGAAAATAGGGGTTGGAAGCTTCAAAAAAATTTCAGCACACTTATCTCTTCATTAGTAAGTGTTCTAGTGATCTTTTCTTGAAAATAGTTGCACTTTTGAAACCCCTAGAGCTTAAGCTTTCAAATGAGGGGACTATTGTGTAATATGGTGAAAAGTTTAGAGCTTTTTCATGAGATCTATCATTGTTAGTTGCTGCATTATTATGGAAGAAATTGAGTCTTAGTTGCTACATGAACAACTTTTATGAAAGGTGTTGTCTTGAAAACACCTAATTGAACCTTGATGAAAAGGTTATAAATCTGTAGTAAGTATGTGAAATAGTGAGTTTTGATGATAACTATAAGAGCATTAAATGTTCACCTAGGTTTGTGGAAGGTAGAAATGTGATTAGAATTAATTTCCGAGTCTAGAGGCAAAATGGTTATTTGCCAAAGTCTAGGGGCAAAATAGTAATTTTGCCAAAGTCTAGGGGCAAAATAGTAATTTTCCCAAAGCATGATTATCGAAATGCTTTTATTAATGTGATGACTAAAATGAGCTAAATTGTTATTATAGATCAAGAAATACGAAGCCCGGATCGAAACCGAGGCAAGAACAAAGTCGAGGACTAAATTGCATATCTACATACATTTTGAACACCAAGGTAAGTTTGTATGAATTAAAGATTTACATGTATTCTCATTAAATTACTTATTATGTTGTATGATGTACATTATTTCTATGAAGTTAAATTATTGATATTATGATGATAAAAGTAATTGAGAATATGTATGAGAAAGTCTCGGTTGAAGTCTCGGAATATGGAGGATACTAATATCATAGCATGAGACAATGAAAGCCCGTGTAAGACCATGTCTGGGACATGGCCTCGGCACCGAACGTAGATCCTATGTAAGACCATGTCTGGGACATGGCATCGACACCATATGAGAAAAGTCCCGTGTAAGACCATGTCTGGGACATGGCTTCAGTACCAAAGGAAGATTTTGTGTAAGACCATGTTTGGGACATGGCATCGACATCAAGTTAAGGAACCCCGTGTAAGACCATATCTGGGATATAGTATCGGTATCATAAGGCTAATCCATGTAAGACTATATCCGGGATATGGGTTTGGTATTGAGGTACATGTTTGATGAAATTGAGTATCCTCTATTATTTCGTGAAATTCAACGGGTAAAAGAGCTAAATTCGAAAGAGGCAAAAGAAGTCAAGTAAGTAAAGATGTACTACGTTAAGTTATACAAGATTAATATAAAGCATTTTTCATGTTAAGAAAGATGAAAGTTGAGTTTACTTTTGCATAAGCAAAATGTACTAATCTATGTGATCAAGTGACACGGGTACCATGTTTATAATGCAAGTACGAAATTATTATGTACCATGTGAGGAGTAAGTAAGCCATGCACTTGAGTTTTATGTTGTCCTTAACTCAAAATGGATGAGTTATAATGAGTTAATATATTGCTATATGAGTTTCATGCAAAATTACTAAGCTATATGCTTACCTCTCTCCCTTCTTCTTTCCTCGCAGTCTTGCCAAGCTAACTCGTGGATCATTGACGTCGGAGCTTGAAGCACACTATCAATCACTATTTTGGTATAGCCAAGTTGTTTTTATTAATTATGGTATGTATAGGAATTATTTCATCTTGATGTAAGTCCTAAGAGGAGCCAAAGTGTTGGCTATTAGGTTATTATTATTTTTTTTATATGGCTAAAGAGATTGGCCAATATTTACTAAGTTTATACATCAATTGATAATGAGTTATGCATTGTTATTCATGTTTTCGATGAGTATTTGAGTGGTTGGATTGGGTATATGAATGATTGTGATTTTCAGGGTAGCAATTGGCTTGGAAAATAGCCTTCAAGTGTCCACACGGGTAGACACACAGGCGTGTGTCTAGGCCGTGTGTGACACACGGTCAACCCACATGGGTGTGCTAATAGGTCGTGTGTCCCCTGCATGTTAGTGATTTAAGTCAGTGTCAACCACGGGCTAGCCACACGAGCATGTGCTTTGGCCGTGTGCTAATAAAAGGTTGATAATGTCATAGTCAGGGAGCTCCATGGGTAGAAGACACAGGCGTGTCTAGGTCGTGTGAAGGACACGGGCCATTGACACGGGCGTGTGTCAAGCCATGTGAAAACCCCTGTAGGTTGTAATAAAAATAAATTGTACACAGGCTAGGGACATGGACGTGTGAGACCAAACGACCTACCCACACGAGCGTGTCCCAGGTCACACGGGCGTGTGACCCCTGTTTAGACAAAAAATTTTAGAGAGAGTAAAATTTTTTGGTCGATCTCCGAAACCATCGGGATGTATGGTTATGGCCTCGTAGGCCCATGAGATGAATGTTATGACCACGAAAAGAAAGTTTTCAAATTGGAATGAAATTTTGTAGCCCGTTAATACATGTTTAAGTAAGGTGAAGAATAGTAATGCCTCGTATCCGGTCCCGGCATTGGACATGGGTAAGGGGTGTTACAATCAGATTAATTTTTTTTGTCGGCCTTCTCACCATCTGCACTGTTGTGTTTTTAATTACTTTTTCCCAGTGTGCTCTGGTTGTCAGGATTGGTGACCATTTGTTAGGAAAATTGCTCGATCAAATTAAAGAAAATTTTATATGGATTAAAACAATCTAGGCGTATGTGGTACAATCGTCTTAGTGAATACTTTTTAAAAGAAGGTTACAAAAATGATCCAATTTGTCAATGTGTCTTTATAAAAAGGTTTGGATTAGATTTTGTGATAATTGTTGTTTATGCTGTTGATCTAAATATTATTGGAACTCCTAAAGAGCTTCAAAATACAATAAATTGTTAAAGAAAGAATTTGTGATGAAAGATCTAGGAAAAACAAAGTTTGGTCTTGGCTTACAAATCAAGCATTTAAAATATGGAATTCATGTACATAAATCAACTTATACGGAAAAGATATTAAAGAAATTTTACATGGATAAAGCACATTCATTGAGTACTCCGATGGTTGTGCGATCATTAGATGTGAATAAAGATCAATTTCATCCTTGCGAGAATGATGAAGAGTTTTTTGTTCTTGAAGTACCATATCTAAGTGCCATATAGGCATTGATGTATCTTGCAAACAACACAAGACCTGATATAGCTTTGGCTATAAACTTGTTAGCAAGATTTAATTCTTTTCCAACACGTAGACATTGGAATGGAATTAAACATGTATTTAGATATCTCAGAGGGACCATTGATATGGGGTTATTTTATTCAAATGATTCAAAACCCCTTTTAGTTGGCTATACTGATTTGGATACTTATTAGATCCACATAAAGGTCGATCTTAAACAGGATATTTGTTTATATGTGGGGGTATTGCCATATCATGGCATTCAACAAAGCAAACATTAGTTGTTGCTTCTTCATATCATGCAGAAATAATTGCAATGCATGAGGCAAGTTGAGACTGTAATCATCCTATAAATAGAGACTCTAATGAAGTATTGTAATCATCCTATAAATAGAGAGTCTATTGCTTTCATATTTTCTTTGTTCTTTATTCTCTTCATCTCTCTTTATTTGATTACACTTTTAAGGTTATTAATTAACTTTTAAGAGAGAGAAAAAGTTGTACATGGGAATTAAAAGTTAATTAATGCACTTTAAGAAAAGTAATAATAGAGAGAAGGGGGAATTTTTTTTCCATGTACAACTTTTTTTTCCTATTGAAACCGTAAAATTGCTTTAATTTTTTTTTACGTTGAAACCATAAAAAGATCATTAATTAAATTTATTAATGCAATTACATATAAAACTATTTTTTTTTCATCGTCTTCTCTTGTTTCATTTGTCTACTAAGTACTATAATTAATAAACTGAACTCAAAATCTTTTTCTTTTTCTTCTCAAATATTCAGTGCTTCTTCTCTACTGATATTGTGTTTCTTCAAAATCTCTCTTCTCATGCAATTGAAGGCTTAGGAGTCACATTGTCCAAAGCTTGAAGAAGAACGAAATGGTCACCAATCCCGACAACCAGAGCACACTGGCAAAAAAAATAAAAATAAAAACCACACCGGTGTTGATGGAGAGAAGGCTAGCACCAAAAAAACTTTTAATCTGAGTGATGGTTGACACAAAAAAAATCGTAAAATAAAAATTGAATTTTTTCCTAATGCTGCCCACCTAGATGTTGGCACCTAATAAAAAAATTAACTGGGAAATACCGGTATTTTAAAAAAATGTACTCAAAAAAATACATACGAGTGCCAACTATTGTAGTGCTGACACCAAAAAAAAAAATTCAAAACTCCGACTCAATCAACAAGCAATCATTACACGGTGATTGACTTTGGTGTCAGCCATTGGAGTGCCAGCATCGCCCGGCATTGTAGATTTCAGGTTATTTTCATTATAGCTTTTCAACTTAGGTCATTTTCGTGAATATCTATTTTTAAGGTTAGTTGGGTAAAAAGACCATATTTTTAGCAAGTAAAACTTCTATAAATATCATGCATGACTGCACTTCAAACCCACTCAAACTATAAATTGTTTGCATTCATTTCAAACATTTTGTTTTCTCACTTTTCACAAATATTCTTCTTCTTCTTCAATTTTAGTTGAGAGTTTAATTTGTTTTTTTTTTCATTGTTCACTACTATCCTTTGATTAACAGAAGAACTTGTTGAGTCCTAATGAATACGCTATATGATGAAATATCTTCAAGGATAGGGTCTAACACATTTCAAATTATTCAATTTATGTTCTTTGTTTGTTAAATTGATGAATATTTGCAGCTATTTTACCCAAATGACCTAAAAATAATTATTTACATATATGACCTGGCTCAAAAACAATCACCCAAAATACTTGAAATGAACAGTAAAATTGGGTAGGGGCACTAAATGACTTGCATTAGCATTTTTTTTACACAATTATTGCCTGATGATTGTGTCAGGTGTTAAAAAAATTTCGGGTGCTGGGACTAGATGGTCGGCACTCTTGTATTTTTTTTCACCCCATATCATACCTGTATATGTTTATACCAGTAATTGAAAAAAATTTAGGGTGTTGGCACACTGATGGCTGACACTCCTTTATTAGATTAAAAAATATTTTTTTAGGTGCTAGCACACTAATGGCCGACACCCCTTTTAAAATTAAAAATTTGGGTGCTACAACATTGTTACCAAATTTTTTAAACAAATTGGGGTGCTAGGGTATTGATTGCTGACACCCCATTAGTCTATATATATATGGAAGCTCTTTGGATTGTGGTATTGTGAATGGATGGAAAAAAAATTGTTGAGAGTACCATCAAATGGGACTGCTTGGGAGTGTACCATCCAATGGGGATACTGTATTTGGGAGTGTGTCATCAAATGGGTGTGATGTAATGGATTGCAGATAGGAGTGTTTGGGAGTGTATAACCGAGTTTCGGGGTTTAATTATATACTGTCATATTTTAACGAAGTTGAATTATATACTGTCATGTGAACTGTAAAGGTTATGCCATCAAAGATCAAATGACTTTCTCCGTTATAGATGGCGAACCGTGTAGACCGGTTACGGTTAATGAATATGGCGGGCGAACATGGTAAAAATTACTAAATGCAATGTAGACCTAATTCAAGCAAAAGATGACTAACTTTAGAAAAACTACTATTCAAAATGTTTGTATTTTTTTTTATTTGCAAATCAAAGTTGGTCCATGTTATTTGCTGTTGGATTTTTGTCGTATATCAAGTGTATAAAAAAAACATATTTTTTATATGTAAATCAATATTGGTCAATATTATTGGTTGGTCGAATTATAATTTTTTTATACTTAATATTTTGTAGTCATCTATGCAAACAAAATATTATGGTAAAATATTTTTTTTCGTATTGGAATAATATGTACAAAGTTAATAATTACTAAAAATTAGAATTGTCTAGACCCCGACAACATCCCTTACCTTATAGTGTAAAGGTCGGGCTATCTTCGTCGATGAAAGGGTGCACCTGCATGTGGGGATTGGTAAATGTTCGATTCGACCTCGGTGCTTGTACCTGTAACACCCCAAACTCGGCCTAAACGTTATGACCGGATCTGGTATGTCACATGGAAAGGTTGATTAAGAGAACTTTGGAGTTTTAAAGAAAACAAAATTTTGAAAACACAAGTTCAACTTAAAGGCTTCTTTACAAAGATTTTATGGGTAATCTTAACAATCAAAAACAAGTTTGTATTATGAAAGCCGAAAGCTAGGGGTATTCTGAAATATGATGTTTCGAAAACAGTGTTCATGGTTTTAAGAAAAATTCCCAAGTCACTTAGTTAATCGCATGTCATCTTTTGTTAACACCTTTTAAGGAAAATGATGATTTATATTTGTATTTTAGAAAACTCCATTTTTGACAGTTCATAAAACATGTGATAATTGAATTAAAGCAAAAACCCAAGTTAAAGTTATAGTGGCCTTATTACACAACAAAATCCCGAAATAAAAAGTAATGTTAAAGAAGAACCAAAAGTTTATGATCATAACAACACATGGCCACCTCGAAGTCCTAGTGGTTACCTGAAAATTAAGTAGAGGGGTGAGTCATCGCGACTCAGTGTGTAAATCCCCTTATAACGCAATCTGGGCCTTGAGCCCACAGATACCCATTGGGCTTTAACCCACACAATACAGCATATTAAGCATGTATGCAATGCAACCCAGCCCAACCTAGTTTTTTCCATCCTCTAGCGTCACCAAAATCAGCCAAACACGTGTGGCATTAAGCCACTGTGGTCCCAGACCACTTGTGACAGAGTCACAGAATATATATAATCATGGGGCCAACCCACTGTGGTCTCAGACCACTGTGAAGATCTCTGATAAGTATAAGTGGGGCCAACCCACTGTGGTCCCAGACCACTGTGACAAGTCACTGATAATCATATGTATACGTGGTTCCAAACCACTGTGGTCCTAGACCACTGTGACAATAGTCACTGAATCACACTTCCCCTTTTGTTCACATCCCAAATCCCGATGCAAACATATTTTCCATGCACAGCAGTTAATTAGGTCATACATAATCATATCATAAGAAAGGCAATTATAACGGTACTTAATTATTCCCTCCAATCTTACCCGTAAGGGTATCTTGACTGTCTGAACAGTCATTTCGGCTTTCAGCCAATACAGTTGTTAACGCAAAACAATAAAGAAACGTGTGAGCATTACACACCTGATTACGCGTAAAACTAGACTCTTTACGTCGACGCTCTCACTAACAGCGATAATAGCTATTTGTCTATCCCCGGCAGACGTCGGCTCTCTACCACACCCCGGCGAAAAGTTTCGAACCGTCGACACAGCACGTTTTTTAAATTTAGGAGCAAAGACCATGGGTCCACTCCTTTCCTTAGATTGACTAGCACTCGCATCCATGAAAGAATCTTGATCAATAAAGTACTATAACGAAAACAACGATTATCCAACCAAGATGTTGGGTTATGACAACGAATAACGAAGAGAGAAGCTAATCGTAACGATCTAGAGAAAACCTCCTTACCTTAGTTGATAAGGAAACACACACACAGATTCGGCCACCACTTCTCGAATCTCGACAGATTAATGACCAAAGATGAAAGTTTGCTTGATCTCAACGGTATTCGACCTTAATCGATGAAGAACCACCTAAGGACAGATTCGGGTGTATCATGATGGAAGAAGAAGGAAAAAGGGATTAGTCGTAATCTAACATTTGGAGAAATAGCCACTTTGGCTATGAGTAGCAAAGATTGAAAAGAAAAGAGTGAAGAACTTACTAACACCCTGCAGCTACAGAAGATTCGAACTACTAAGATGGATTCGATGGTCACCAAAATGCCCCACTTGAAACTACAAGCATTTGGCTATAAGCAAATACGAAAGAATGAATTCAGTTGACACAAGAAGAGATTCAGCTTGCAAAATAAATGAATAGAGAAGAGAAAAGAAGAAGTAAAGATGGAGAACAAGATTCGGCTATGGCACTCACTCAGAAGAGAAACAATTCCAACTGGCTACCAGAGAGGTTTAGCTATGAAGAAGAAACAAATAGCAAGAGATGGGAAAAGAGAGAGTTAGGGAGTAGAAGAGGATTCAGCAACACAGTGTGCAAGAGAAAGATAAAACAAAAAGGAAAAATGGTAGCTAGTGATTTCGGCTAGGAGAATGGAACTCAAAAGAAAACAAGTGGAAGAAAGAGAGAAAAGGAAAGAATGCTCAAAAGAAAATAGTAGGAACCGTGCAACACAGAGGACCCGAAATGACTCAAAATGAAAGCCTAAAATGTCAAAAGAAGAACACTAAAACATAAGGGAAGTTCGGCACACACTCTTCTAAACTTTTAGTTTTGCAACACACACACCCAATGCTATCACTCCCTAGCCTCAACAACAGATAGCCGAAATTCCCCTCCCCACTCTCCAAAATTCTGCGAACACTGCCCACCTTCACCAAATCCCTTGATTTGCTCCCACTTTCACTCTCCAACACCCATTTGAATTGGTTTGACCAATTCAAATTCCATCAAGCACTCTTGCCCATCCATTTGAATACATTGACCCATTCAACCATCATCTTTGAAGAGTCCCTGCCGAACCCACCTTCTCTCCACCCTGGCGCCAAAAATAAAGCTCCATAATGAGGCTTATGGGATTCGAACCTTCACCCTCTCTGCTACCCTTGTGGCGTCATCCCCCTTGCTCCCTAAGGCATCATTTGCCACTCTTCCACACTCCTCTTTGTGTCATCGACCACACATAAACATTCATAAAGCCTACCTCTACAAGCTCTCCCCCCCTAAAGTGCCCTAAAACAAAAATTTAACCAAGGCTCTAGCTTGAACCCGAGCCTTCCCAAAACCCCCCAAACACATCTAAATAGCAAGAAGAACAAGCCAAACACGCAGAAACATAAAATGCAGAACCCTTAATTTCCAGGATGTTACAGTACCGAAGTACTAAAAAAACAAAATAATCATATACCCTACCATCAAGTGTGACGGGGTATTACAATACCGGAGGGGCTGAGCCAAAAATATCTTCCACGGTAGGTGTATGTGGTTGCCCCTGGAGCTCTGGTTGGTATAAGGACGACCCAGAGTATGCCAAATGTTGAGGCTCAGGGTTGTCGCTAAATATCTCCTCGAGCAAAGGAGGTTACTATTAAGGATGGGGGTATACAGTGAAGATGCCGTATATTAGGGCTCGGGGTTTAAGGCAGATTCTGTCTTTCTTGAACAGTGGAACTCAGTTACAGAGTGATCGTGTGTTTGTTTATCGCCATTGAGAAGATTTCAGTTGCATGTGTTCTAGGATTACCATGTATAGACCCTAGAATATGAAGGGCATCCCATTTGTCGCGTACCAAGCTACGTATTGGCACGTAAGAAAGAGCACTGTCTCTGAGACAAACAAGGGAGTTGCCTCTCAGGTCGGGCGATCCACAGAATGATGTATAGAGTATGTTGGTTTGCCCAATTTATGGCATCCCGACCCTTTTTGTCTATCCCGTGTATTTCTTTGAAGTCCTGTAGAGGGTCCTAGATAGGTTTCATGCAACCAAACTGTCTCAAGACCTGATCCTTTGCGTGCCACCTGCATGCAACCGAACTGTCTCAAGACCCGATCCGTTACGTGCCACTCGACCATATGGAACTTAATCAATGGGATGTTTTTTTCACAAACAAAGCTTGCAACTCGTGAATCCATGATGGTATGAGGGTCGCAATTTCCTCCTCCAAATACGGTATCTATAGAAACTACATAATATAGAGTAGACGTTTTTTTACAAACAAAGCTTGTTGCTCGTGAACCCATTATGGTATGAGGGTCGTAATTTCCTCCTTCAAATACAGTATCCATAGAAACTGCACAATATAGAGTAGACATTTTCAGCTAAGTTAATTTTTTTTGCAAATATTGTATTTTAAAAAAATGGAAGCGTATTTTACGTTATCCCCAAAATAAGCCTCTATCATCTGGTGGTATACGGACATAATTTCTGATCGTCCAATTCTCGGTACCGTCTCCCATCTGAAATATGCATTCATATTTTGGATTATTTTTTACATGTAAAAATTACTATACTATAAAATTAAGAAACAAAAGGTAAAGTCAAAATACCAATCACCTATTTATGAGTGGCCACACCCACAGTTGGTGGCTCACTGATGTGAGAAATGGCATCTGGTATAAGGCCCACGACTGTAGTAGAAGGCAACAACAGCCTATGATCTTCGTATAGAGCTTTGTCGCTCAAAAAATCATGCGATATAAGCATGCCAATACTAGAGAGCCCTAGTAATTATTTCCAGGCTTGGGCCAAGTCTTCCAATAGTTAGGGAAAGTACATAATTTGGACTTATTTATGTTCAGCATCAATACCCACCTATCAATTGTAGAATAAACGTTCCTACACACGTTCCTACATAGCTTGATAGATGTTTAAGTTTCTTAACCACATAAAATTCAACTTGGTTAATTTTCCTTCCTCATTATTGGTGGGCACTCTTCCTAGTAATCGTTCACAAATGCCCCACGGTCGAGCACTTTTCCCGACTCTGCCACTACTTCTCCACTAATAGATAGCCTCAGTTGGACTGCTACGACTTACAGTGTTATTGTTATCTCCCCCACACGGGAGGTGGAACGTATGTGTCTCCGGGCACCATCATTCCACTAGGGTTTATATTAAATTGGCCCGTAAGTCAGCAATCTAAATGTACGCAGCTACCCCAAACCCCGTGACATTTAAAAATGACAAAACCCTCTGATCGAGAAAATATCATTAATCATGGAGTCGAGATCTACAACCCAGTACCGTTCCTGCAGAAATAATAAAAATAATATGTTTTATTTCTCGTTAAAAAAACAAATTACTGTAATTTTTTTAAATCTCAATTGGTCAAAAATTTACCATATTGTGTACAAACTTTGCAATATGGTTATCATGATATATAAGAGAATTAGGATCCATTTCGATATCTGCATAAAAAATTGAACAATTTATCACGAACGATATAAAAAATTATTGAAAAATCTTTAGTTTTGTAAAAATGTTATAGCAACTTATATTTTTAAGTACTGGAGAAAAATGGGGGAAAATTCTGGTGACAGGCGGTTGTTGGCGGTGGAGCTTCTGGTGGAAGAACTATGGGGGTTCAAATGGGGGTTTTATAGTGGGGGGCCAATGGAGGTTGTTAGGAAAAATAAAGGAAGGAAAATGAAAAGAAAAAAACTTACCTGAACGTACCGTGCCCCATGCCCGTCAGTTCATATCGGTGCAAGCTGAAACCAACTACCAGAAGCCCGAGGTATCACTAACCTGGGTCAGAAGCGGGCCATTTAAAGGCCATGGCCTACTTGTAACAGCTCGTTTTCAATGAAATTAGTACAGTGGTTTTAGGACCACAAATATGACGAGTAAATTATTATTTTATTTTAATTTTAATATCTATGGGATATTGGTAAGGTCGTATTAAAATTTGGTTATAAAATTTTGATATTTGCATGATTAATTAAGTAAAAAGGACTAATTCGTAAAAAGTGTAAATGTAACACCCCTTACTCATATTCAATGCCGGAACAGGCTCGAAGCATTACCAGACTTATAACACATGCATTCAAACAATTTCGAGTTATAAATTTGCATCCAAATTAAAACCATTCACATTCAATCATGAGTCCCTTATACGAGCCTACAAGGCCTAAAACATGCTTTGGAAGTGGTTCGGGACTAAACTGAGAACTTTAGAAAATTTTACAAAACTTAAAAAAAAATATTTCATGTTATAGGGGTCACACGCCCGTGTGGATTTGGGACACGCCCATGTGACCATGGGACACGCCCGTGCTACGGGCCGTGTTCAAATTAGGGAGCTCTCTGACTTGTGCCACACGGCCGTGCCACACGCCCGTATGCTAGGCCGTGTGATTGATTTAATTTTCATAATTTTTCATAAAATAGGTGCAGACTTCAAACGGCCGAGGCACATGCCCATGTTCAAGGCCGTGTAGCACACACGGCCGAGACACACGCCCGTGTCTCTGCCCGTTTGCTATATTATAGACATTCTATTTTGCAACAATTAAGGTGTAGGGAAACATGCCCGTGGGGCAAACTGTGTGTCACACACGGCCTAGACACACGCCAGTGTGTCTACCCGTGTGGACAAAAATAAGGCTATTTACCAAGACTTTTTGCCCCCCTTTAATGTACACACCTACACAACATAACATAGCACCAAACCAAGCATATCCATACAACCAAATCAGCCACAACCAAGACAACAACACATCATTTACTCGCTACCATCTATCATACACAAACATCACATACTTATCAACTCAAATCAAGTATATTCCCACATCCATGAAAGGCATTATCATATGAATATACTTAACCAATATTAGTCAATTTCCAATGGCCTTATACAAAATGAGCTTTCAACCAATATAAGCCAACACATTTGGCCAAATCAATTATGACACATAACAAAATGACCAAGTCCCCTATACATGCCATAACTCAAAATGTTGAAATCATTGGTACCAAAAAAATATTTGTTGATAGTGTAAGTGGATCTCCGACGATCTCCGAACCCCGGGCTAGCTTAGCGACACTATAAGACAAGTGAAAAGAAAGGGGAGTAAACTATATAGCTTAGTAAGTTCCTATGCAAATAATAAGCATCATAACCACACATTTAACATACAATTAGCATGATGAAAATTATCATAAATGTTATTAAAATTTCATAGTCATAACTTACTCAATCACAACCTTACCGAGGGTTCATCACATAACGAGCTCATTAATTATGAGTTTTACGTACATACCTGTACCAATTCACAACATAACCATAGTCTTTTACAAATTTGACAATCCCGTTAAATTTTCCATTGAACCACTTGGAATACTAAAGGATACTCGGGAGTCTTGTACACACAGTACCGTACCAGTGACATATCCCTGATATGGTCTTGCATGAAATCTCGTATCGATGCCAATAGCCCAGTTATGGTCTTACATGAAGTCTCATATCAATGCCATATCCCAAATATGGTCTTACACGTAATCTTAGTAACCCTAATGTCATGACATTTGTATCCTATCTATTCCTAAGGTTCAACTGGAATTTCTCGCTTGTTGAAACTTTGTCGAATACATCCAAAGGGTAAATCGAAATTCATACAATATTAAAGCATTTAAAATATAAATATAACAATTCATTATTTACATACGAACTTACCTCGGTACAAAAATAGTATAATTTGACCTAATCGTCAAATACTTTGTTTTTCCCCCCTGTCTAGGTCCGTACCTTGATTTTCTTGATCTATAATAACAAATTTAAACTCATTCAATCATCACATTGTTCAATTCAGCCCAGAAATCATATTATGGCAAAATAATATTTTTGTCCCTAAACTTTTAACATTTTACATTTTCGTCCCTAAGCTCGTAAAATGAAATATGTTCAATTTTTTTAATACACAAGCCTAGCCGAACTATTTTTATGCTCATACCAGCCCACATTTTTCATCAAATCACACTTTTACTACATATTTTATAACTTTTACAAATAGGTCCTTTTTTTACATTTTTACCGAAAATCACTTAGTAAAAGTTGTTAATCCAACCTCAAATTTGCATAATCTATCATTAAACATAAAAATACACAAATATTTAACATGGTTCAAATCCTAGACCTTGTTTATTTCTTAAATTAGTGGTAGAAATAGATAGATCGGGTTACAACGATTTCAAAAATGTAAAGAGCATTAAAAACGGAGCAAGAACGAACTTATAATCGAGCTTGAAAGATGGCCAAACACTGGCTATGGACACCCTTGAAATTTCAGCACTAGCATGAAGAAGATGAACTAAATTTTGCCTTTATTTTACTTATTAATTCATTTAATTAGCCAAATGACTAAAATGCCCCTAACTTAAAATATAAAAATTCTATTACTTCATGTCCATTTTTGTCCACTAACTCAACCAATGGTCTAATTACCATCTAAGGACCTTCAATTTAAAGTTTCATAGCAATTAAACACCTCTAGCTTCTAGAACACACATTTTGCACTTTTTGTAATTTAGTCCTTTTAACTAAATTAAGTTCCCAAACGTCAAAATTTTCGAAATAAATTATCACGAAATCATTCCATAAAACTGTAGACCATAAAAATATAATAAAAACAAATTTTACTACGTCGAATTTGTGGTCCCGAAACCAGTGTTCCTACTAGACCCAAAATCGGAATGTTGCAGTAAGACCATTTTAACTAAAAGGGTCAAATGGCTATGAAATTTTAAAGTGAAAGGACTTAGATGGTAATTAGACCATTTTAATAGTTAGTGGATATTCATGGCAAGGTTTTATTGAAATTTTGATAGTTTTAAAAGGGTAAAATGGTAATTTGGTAATTAAAGTTAAAATTAAACGAAGAAAAGATGTCATCTTCCTTATTTTTTTTTCTTGTTTCAATCGAAAATGCCATGGAAGGTGAAGCTTTGAGTTTTGAATAGGGTTAATTCCTTGCATGGTATGATTCTAAGTCTCGTTTTTAATGATTTTTATGTTTTTGAGATCATTTCAGCTTAATCTAGCTAGCCTAGGGATCAATTTGTAAAACTGTTAAAGATTGAGGGTTATGTTATGAATGTTTTTGCATGGTTCTTTATGTTAAATGCTAGATTATGGATCTTTGTTGATAAATAAACAAGTTTTGTTAAGTGATTTTTGATGAAATTTGCATTTAAGGATCTATTTGTATAAATGGTAAAAATTCATGTTAAATTTATGAAATGATAGTTTATTGGGGTTGATATAAGTCCCTAATAAATTCAATTAGCTTTAATAGGGGATTAAAATGCTTAGATTTCAATATATGAGTTTAAGGACTAAATTGTGAAGAGTTAAAATGTTAGGGGAAAAATGGTAATTTTACATAAAAATGAATTATGGATTAAATTGATGTTTAGAAGTACTCAATTGAATAAAACTATTGTTTTAGATCACGAACATGTTGATGATCGTGGAAAAGGAAAGATTTTAGAATAGTTCTTGTGCTTTGCGATTACTACAAACTAGTCTTGTAAGTTTGTTTTATGTTTATGTATAGTTGAATTAAATTTGTTATTAGTGATTTAAATCTTTATAGTCTGTTATAGAACGATGTTTAAGTGTTGAGTTATATGGTTATTCAGGCTTAGTGCCTGGCAGGCTTATTGCCGGTGTAATAAAAGTTAACATCCTTTGGAAATTTGGTATTTGATAGCAAATGAATTTACTTATCAAACTTACTAAACTCCTTTGTGCTTATTAGTTTGATTTGTTTTTGTAGGACTCTTGGAATCGTTGCTTTGATTGGATCAACTCGGAAGCTCACACACTATCATCATCATCTTGGTAGTCATTTTGGTACTTGTTTGTAGTTGGTTAAAGTGACATGTAATAGGAGAGGTCTTTGGTATTAAGATGTTTTGATGAATATGTAAATGTTAAAAGTTGATATGTTTATGCTTGTTGTTAATGAATGGTGTTTGAGCGATGATGCATGACTAGATAAATCCTTTTGGTACACTTTTCATTAGTAGATGTATAAAGCATTTTGGTACAAAGTGTTAGAGTGAGAATGATTCAATTATGTTGTGTTTTTAAGCTTAATATGGAATGCTATATGATGCATGAATTTGTGGTAAGTTTTTTGGCATGTTTAAGTAAGCATTATTTGTATGTGTTTGAAGTGCCTATGTGTGGCATATTGGTTGAATGTTAGATGGATGATTTAGCATGTTTTTGGCTTGTTTATGGTCACTTTGAATGGATATTTTGGCTGGTAAATGGTTTACTTAGGTTCCAAGTAAGCTTGAAATGGTAAACTTATTGTTTAAGGTTCATTTTCGGTGGTCATCCATATCGAGGTCACTGAAATCTTTATTATCATGGTGGGACTGCTCTTCATTATCAGACCATTTATTATCATCTTCTATGGTGGCCAACACCTTTGGATGAATCTCTAGACAAGAACACGAGATTGAGATGTTATACAAACATCCACCGTAGTTTGGATTTTCGGGAGTTTGCAGTGACCCTCCACAACCTAACTAATCTTCCCAGCAAACATTAAGATCAAATCAATTCCAGAACGCTGACTTACTAGAATTACAACTTGAATAGATTTCGGTTCAACTATCTCCTTGAACAACTCAATTGAGCTAGGATTATCCATCTCAAAGGGCAATAAATTGCTATCATTGTCCCTAGATCATCATCATCTTCAAGCTCCATTTCCGAGAACTTAAGCGAATCTATTGAAACCGGAAATTTGTAAAACAATCTCAACATTTGCTTCCCGCAATGAGTAGCTATCTTTGTACTAATCTTCCATTTCAAATTCGCCAGCAAAACAGGATTGTTGAATCTCATTTCGATTTTTTGCCGACTTTGAAAGACACAACCTTCTTCAGCTATATTTATCATTTTTCCATCAAAATGAAAATAAACAAACAGAATTGGGAACTCATCTTCAACAATTTTTGCTTCCTCCTCAACAAACAAAACACTAATATTCTTAATCTCGATTTCCAACTGATAAAGCAAACAAAAAGCTTAAATAGAAGACAAAACACCTCTATATATTAAAGGGCGACGACTATCAGTATTCTAGCACCCCAAAAAAAATATTTTTTTAAATTGGTACTAAGGTGCCGACTATCAGTGTCCTAACACCCCAATTTTTTTTAAATCTGGTACTGGGGTGCCGGCCATCAGTGTCCCAGCACCCAAATTTTTTTTTAAATGTGGTACTAGGGTGTCGACCATCAGTGTCCCAGCACCCCAAAATTATTTTTTTTTTAAAATTTGGTACAAGGGTGTCGACCATAAGTGTCCCAACACTCAAATTTTTTTTTATATTTTTAAAAATATATATATTTTTTAATCTAATAAAGGGCTACTGGCCATCAGTGTGTCAGCACCCAAAACTTTTTTCAAATACTAGTATAAATATATACCAATATGATACGAGATGAAAAAAATATAAGGGTGTTGGCTATCTAATCTCAACACCCAAAAAAATATTTTTTTAACACCTGACACAATCATCAGACAATTATTGTATCAGAAAAAATGTTGATGCCGACTATTTAATCCTCCTACTCATTTTTATTGTTCATTTCAGATGGTGATTGTTTCTTAATAATGTCATTTATGTAAATAATTACCTTTTTTAGGTCATTTGGGTAAAATAATATTTGCCAACAGATCATAGATAAGGTTTCAGGTGAGAGGAAGTGATAGGAGAATGGATATCAGCAAACTCAACAGCTTGGTTTGGTAAATAGAAAAGATATACATGATACTCATTGATTGACGAAAAGTTGAAAACCCATAATTGAAAAGTTCAGATTTATGAGAGTTTGAGTGTAAATTTTTCTGAAGTGTAGCAAACTGACAACAGCCAATGGTCCCATTGGCGCAATAGGTAGAGATGGATATCAACATTTCCTGCGTAGGATATCAACTTTTTCCCATCTAATATCAGTGTCCCAAAATTTATCACCTCGTTTAACTCTTCTTGTTTCACCTTTTTGCCCTTCCCTTGTGTCCCCAGATTCAACTTTTTCCCCTAAAATCTGAAATGTTAAAGATAAGATGAATAAGAGGGCACCAAGAAGCTGCATATTGAGCAGGTTTCGAGTAGTTGCCATCCAGGCTGAAAAACAAAGCTCCGTGCATGGCAGATAATGGTTAAATGGAAACCAGAAAGGTATGAAAAGGACCTGTTTATAGGTAGTGAATTTTTCCAGCTACAAATTATCTGTTTCCGAGCCTAATAATCCATTCACAGGAATAAAAAGAAAAATAAAATAAGATGGAATGAAACCCCAAATTGCAACTAAAATCTCTAATAATTTTGTCACATTCATATGAAAATGTGTGGAATGAAGCAAACATTCCAAAAGTTTGATCTTCCGTGAAACCCGATTTCGGTTTAACTATTTATGAATGATGCGAGCAAGTCAGTTTTCGAACTATTAAAGGAACCTAAAAAAAGGGTCCCCCATTTATGAAGAAAAACGAAGGGAAAAGAGTTTTGGTTTTCTGTATATTCTGGTGGGTGGAAAAGGGAAGGCTTAAGTCAAATGACAGCTGAAAAATCTTTCTTAAGCATTTTCAAATTTGGATTCCACACGACATTTCTTCTATATAAAGATTTCATAGCCACCATGATGTTGCTATCAATCATAATTCATATGAAAAAAAAATCTCTTTAACAATTGGTTGGATATTACTCTTACTTATTCTATAAAATCTTTCTTTTCTTGGGACTTTCTTGTATTGCAAAAACATCCAGCAATTTCTTGAAGTTTCACTTTCTACTGTAAAACCAGGAGAAAAAATGGTTTTTTTTTTAATATTTCTTTTGTCCCTTTATTAAGTTCGAAAGGAAAAATAATGAAACACCCACTTGTGTTTTAGCATTGTAGGACCCTTAGACCCCATTTTCATTTGACTAAAAAAAGTCTGATCTTTGATTTTAAAAGGTTAAGTTTAATATCAATAAAGTACAAGTCTTTGTGTAAGCAAGTTCTACTATTTTTTTAGGTATAAGCCATTATCAAATTAACTGTAAGTTAAGACATAACGGTAGTTGCAAAGGTTGAATTTTGAAGTACAAACAGTTTGGACCATTCCTTGCAACACAAGTAGGTGGCTGCCGTCCATAGAAAATGATAACTTGAATAAGCAGTTGTTTTGAAGGGGCCAAAAGTTGCAAGTAATTGTCCTTACAAGAACATCAAAAAAGGAAAAGTGTACAAAGGGGGAGACCAGACCAAAGCAGACTCAAGTTGCCAGCTAATGGAGCCAATTCCTTTTTCTATTGTTCTAAATTTCCCAGTTTTTGCTTTCACACCTTTCTAACCTCCCCGTTAATTACAATAGTTACCTAAATATATAAAATTATAAACTTTTCACTTGTTGAGCTTTTAAGCTATTGTGTTATGGTCATGGCCTGGCTTGCACCCAACAGCCGGACCTACCAAATTCCGTACTGGGACCCGAACACTCAGGACAATTGCCGGTGCACCTCTCCACATGGTATTATTGGGTCACATACTCACCTCCCCTTTCATTTTATAAAATCCCCTCTCCCCATCGTCCCCCAATCTCATTCCTCTCTTCATATTTGCCATTTGAGCCGACACTTCACTAAAATAACCATCCTTCATTAACATCATCTCTTTTTCTTCATACATATGAGAGAAGGAGAAACAGCATCAGAAAGAAGTAGCGGTTCATCGTCGAGGAAGAGTAGTAGTAGTGTATGTGATGGAGAATCAGGTTGTTTCGCCACCCCATGTGGATGCATCTCGACCGTCCCTCGGCTTCCCTCTTGGCACTGCCCTCCTCTTAATCATCATTTTCAGCTTGAGTGGTATCTTCTCCTGCTGCTACCACTGGGACAAGCTCAGATCACTCCGCCGATCTTCCGCCGACCGCGCCGATCCCCATCCCGATATCGAAGCTTCTCCCTCCAAACCCATGCCTGATTTCATGGTAATTTCTCTCCCACCCTTTCAGAAAAAAAAAATGATATGAGAATTCAACCTTAGCTCATGTTTTTTTTTTCCTCTCTTATTGTATTTCAGGATTTAAAGAAAAACCAAAGCCAAAGCCTACCTGTATTAATGCCAGGAGATGAGATCCCAAAATTCATAGCATTACCATGTCCGTGTCAGCCTCCACGGCAAGACAAGGTTGAAGTGAAAATTGAAAAGCCACCCAAGCCAGCGCGTTGCCCAGTACCTTTTGGATTGGCTATTTGACGATTTGTTGTACATAATTTGGAGAAATTAGATTAATTTTCCCTTTTCCCCATGAGTTTTTACCAGTAAAAGAAAAAAGAAGAGGTGAGTTTGTGTGTACAATTTCATGCCATCATTCCCTCAAGGAAGAAGATTCCAATTGTTTTTGTCAGTTGGAAAATGAGATGGCTTAATGAATCGGTATCCATAAAAGCATAGATCCAGATCTCACTGTTTAAGTTTATAGATTATGTACGTCATTCATTTATATCACACACCGTACCTTATTCCCCAATGTCATGTAACCTTTCCTTCATCATTCTTAAATTTGCAGTTTGTTTTGTAAGAGCAAACTTGGTTGAAGTTTTTAAGGCCAATTTTCTTGGCTAAGCAAACTATGTATTTTCTTTACTAGAAAGAGGTCTAGGTATCTTTAGTATTCATTTTTCATTATATGAAGGATTGAAAACTATTTTTCTATTTGAGTTGCCTTAATAAAAATTACTACACTCTGGTCTATTTGGGGATAGGGAAGTGGAAACAAGTTAGCCCTTATCTGTAAAGGACCAGTGCGTAAAATTAGGCAAACCTGTAGGGCTTTTCTATCAATATGCTTTTGTAAGGACAAGTTTCAAGTCGAGCAAAGCACATTTTCCATGTTAATGGTACTTGTTATGGTATTATCTCATTTTCCGTTTTGGTAGGTTGGTACTTTGTCTGGTTTTATCTCAGTTTCTGTTTTAAACGTAGTTTCTGTTTCAAGTCAATCTGCTTGTTTTTAGACGAAAAAATTGAACTATTTAAATTTTAACATGTTGATGTACGTATAATTCATAAAAAGTAAAAAATATCAACAAATTTTAAAAAATAGTAAAAATTTATTTATTTTAGTAGTGAAATATATGTAAATTGTCTCTTGAACTATCATATTAATGTTATTAAAATTTTAACAGTCTGAAATAATTTTATTGTAAAAAAGTAAGCTATTTGATTACATTTTAAAAGTTAAAAACTAAAATGATTATGTTACCATATAAATGCATTAAAATTTACAAGTATAAAAATTAAAAACCATGAAACTGGAATTTCAAATGCCCCCCTCCCCCTCAAAATTAGATTTGGAAAAAAAAAAGAAAGATAAAAGAATAGATGGAGAAACAGGAAGTGATATCAAAGTGCGAATAGGTTTATATCATTGCAAGCAATTGGTTATTCAGTAACCGAACAGACCGCATTAAAACGTTGCAAACAAACTTCATGTTTATGTTCTTCTCACGTGGCTTACGAAATACGCTAGACATGAGATGTCATGCCACTACGCCAGGTGTTCCACAAAAACCACCCAACAAACTAACTAATTTAAATGTGAAGCATGGAATGTTGAGCCAAATCCAGTTTTCACGTTATCCTCTATAAGTATATTCACACCTATACTCATTTTATATATTTTTTTATTTAAGGTGATAAATGAGAGCAGATTAATATAAATACTTTCTTATCATTTCATCTATAATTTAATTTTTTCTAATTTAATACTCAAGTAGCTTCAGTAACCAATTGGATGTTTATAAAATATTTTAGATATTAACTTGAAGGACACGTAAGAAATTTATAACTTCGTGAAATTATAACGGTGCACACTTTAATTTAAAATTCAATTTTCAAAAATAATTTAATTATTATTCTCATTATGGGTTGAAATTTTGAATTATTTAAATTTAAAATTATATATAATTTAAATTATGTTTTTGATTACTAAACTTCAAAAGTTACAATATAATCTCTAACGTTATCAATATGTTACATTTTGGTCATTGTGTTATTAAATGCTATTTACGGTATAGCAAATAGTTGAATTGACATGTTATATAATTTATTTTAGGTCAAATTCCATAACTAGTCCTTATACTTTTTTGAACAATTTAATTTTTCTCTGACTTGGATACACTTTTAATCTTTGAATTTGACAATTTATCCTAAGTTAATAATTATAGTTAGAAAATTCTAATAAATATTTTTGAAATCTTATTATAAAATTCTATTTATACATATAAGCGTAAGGCTGAATTATCGGGTAAAGTAACTTTAACAAGCATACCAAAGGAGGCTTTTATTTGTGATAAGGTGATTGGAGCGTGTAGCCTAATGTTGCACGATACTTTTACAGTCAACTGTGAAGCTTGGTTGCATGGAGTTAAATTTGGTATCATTTACATTTCTTCTAGATTCAAACAAATTAGCAAGGCCAAAATGTGTGATTGTGATCACCATCATCATTTAATTACTAGCTGAGCAGCCAAATGTCATTTTCTGTTTACATAATTTATTTCTGCTTCAACCAAAAGCCTATGAATGTGGATTTTAGTTTTCCCTCATGCTGCTCCTCCTGAACGAACTGACAAAAAGTACAAGTTCAATTCCACAATCATCGCACGCACTGATTCATTTTTAGCTAATCTGTTTTCATTTTAATCAACTATGTCCAGAACAGGAAAACAATCTAATAATCTAATGTCACACCTTCCATTTATTTCATTTCTAATAATATATATTGTTACCCACAATTAATGTTCAATGAAAAACACAATATTTAAGGAAGTGTTTGACTACAGTAATTACTACGGTTTGGCAATACAAAAACTGTACAAACAAAAACACAAAGAACACAAAACTTGTTTATACAGTTTGGTTTTCCTACATTTGCGAAACCAATGAGTAATTCCACTATCTTTAATCCACAATACAACAAGTGAATCTGTAACATCCCTTACCCGTATTCAACGCCGGAACAGGGTACGAGGCATTTCTAGGCTTATATGCAAACAATTATACAACCCGAGATATGACTTTCCACTCAAATTTAAAAACTTTTCACAATACCTTTTAAACAAGCCTACGAGGCCTAAATCACCCTTTAGGAGTGATTCGGGATCAAATTGAACCCTTAAAAGGATCTATAGAAAAACTTAGAAAATTTTCACCAAACAGTCCACACGCCCGTGTGGAGGAACGGACAGGCCCGTGGGGCATATCACATGCCCGTGTTCCACACCCGTGTGGATTTATTTCCTAATTCGAACGTACAGGGGTTTTCACACGGCTGGACACACGCCCGTGTCCATGGCCCGTGTCCCTCACACGGCCACAACACGCCTGTGTGAAAAAACCTTGACATTTTGTTTCTAACGTCATCACCCCATAAATGTCACACGGCCAAGGTACACGCCTGTGTCATTCGACCGTGTGACGAATTAAATTCCTAATTCAGGTGCAGACTTCACACGACCTGAGCACACGCTCATGTACTATGGTCGTGTCTTCCACACGGTTGAGACACACAGCCGTGTCTCTGCCCGTGTGGTTACTACTGAGCATACTGACTTGCCAACCTAGCATGCAGGGGGACACACGGCCTAACCACACGCCCATGAGGCTGACCGTGTGTCTACCCGTGTGGACAAGAACAAGGTATTTGCCAAGCTCTTTTTACCACCCAACTCATACAAACATAAATCACATCAAACCATCAACTCATTCATGCATAATTAAACCAAGTAAATCAACCAGGCAACTTGCACATTCATGAATAACCTCATCATCTCATAGATTAATAAGAAAGAGCCATCAATTATGGCCTTATACAAAAGAATTCATTTTTGAATGAGCCAACACATTTGGCCAAAACAATATGAAATTCAACTAAGTCTAGTCCCTATACATGCCATACTCAAAATGCTAAATCTAACTATACCAAGATGTGCTAATAGTGTGGGTGATCTTCTGATTATCTCCGTATCTCGAGCTGGCTCTTCGGCACTATAAAATAAGGGAAAAGAAAAGGGAGTAAGCTTTAAGCTTAGTAAGTCTATATGTAAACAATAAGCATCATACCACATGCCAATCAATCAAAAACATTACATACTATGTAAAAACAATTCATATCCTCATAATCATGCTTACTCATTTCAACTTTTACCACATCCCAACCACATATCATAAATATTACTCACATTTACTTGCACTTATACCCTGCACTTATCACCACAAAGCCACATGTAATTTCATTTAGACAAGTTTCTCGATGAACACTTCAGAATATTGTTGGATACTTGGTGGTTTCGCACACAGCCCACCATTAATTACATGTTTACGATGGCATCGCACACAGCCCACCATTAATTACATGTTTACGGTGGTATTGCAGACAGCCCACCAATGATAATAAATACGATGGTATCGCACACAACCCATCGTTAATAAATAACAAGGTGGTATCGCACACAGCCCATCAACAATAATAATTACGATGGTATCACACACAACCCACCAATGATTACATACTTACGGATATTTATCCGTACTCATATTCCTATCCCGAAGGTTCATCCGAGAATTTCCTCATTTTCTACTATTTTTTAATTTCTCACCAATAAGAATTTACATCCACACAATGCATTAATAGATAAAAACATACGTAATAAGGATGTATCGTTTACACATAAACTTACCTCGATACAAAATATGTCAGTTTGCAATTTAGTACGTAACCTTGCCTTTTCTCCGGTCAAGGTTGATTCCACGTTCTTCTTGATCTATAATGACATATTTAACTTATTAAATCACCACATTATTCAAAACATTTCAAAATTTCTATTTTGGAAAAATTACCATTTTGCCCTTATACTTTCACAAAATTACACTTTTGCCCCTAGGCTCGAAAAATGAAATGTGTTCATATTTCACACACTCAAGCCTAGCCGATTCCTATTAATTCTTATAGCAACTCAAGATTTCAATCATTTCACACATTTATCATCTATTTTATAATCTTTACAAAAAGGTCCTTTTAGGTGTTTTCATGGAAACACCTTTCACAAAAATTGTGTATTTAACACCCAAGATTCATTTTCTTCCATAAATTTTTAGAAATCAAAATGAATTCTCACATGGAAAATCCATAGACTCCCAAACATTTTGCAAAATAGTCCCCTCTTTAGCTAGCTTAAGCTTTAGGGGTTCCAAAAACACAAAAATCATCAAAAATAACCATCATAATCACTTACTTGCAAGAGGATAGCTTGGCTGAAATTTTGAGCTTCAAAAACCCCTATTCTTGCTAGAATTTTCAGTGGAAGAAGAAATGAAAATAGGAAAAGATGATAGCTTTTTTATTTTATCATATTTTATCTTATTTTATTCAATTAAGTCACCAAAATTCACCTAACCATTGACCAATTTGATTTTCTTGTCCCTATGGCCAGCCATCACTTCCCCTATGGCCTAATTGCATATTAAGGACCTCAAATTTAATATTCTATAGCTATTAGACACCTCTAACTTGTAAAATAAAACTTTCGCACTTTATGCGATTTAGTCCTTTTTCGCAATTAAGCATGCAGTTACCAAAATTAATGCACCAAAATTTTCATGCAATCACATAATCATGATGTAACACATAAAATACTATTAAAAAAATTTTCTCTGATCTTAGATTAGTGGTTTCGAAACCACTGTTCAGACTAGCCCTAAAATCGGGCTGTTACAGAATCACACTCTATCAATCCCCGTTATAAAGATATTATCTTTGTACCTAAAAACTAGAACACTCACCTTCAAATCCTTCCCCTGAAAACTTAGGCAGTAAACATTTAATGTTTATAAATTAGATTGCACTCTTGAAGGAAAATAGTTCCTCAATGAACAAATACATGTACTCTTAGCATCACCTAGACAAGCCTCATAGCATATTTCAATCTCAACTTCATAACATAGAATCTAAATGAATACAAAGCAACTCCTTCAAAATAGCTATTACAATACAATCAATGAAAGCATAATCTAATGAAGATATGACCTTCTAAGACAACGTCACAATCCCGACCAATTTTCCATAAAATAAGGGTTGTCTTGATTCATTCAAATCCAATCTTATCTCCACTAACCACAGATCAGTTTCCATAAATGGACTACAATATCTTCGAAATATCAGCACAAGAACTAATCCAAAGATTTTGCTGCATAAAATTGACAACTCAAATATGGCAAGTACTTTCACTACTTTAGTGGCAATTTGTAGTGGGCATTGTCGAGTGCCACTCAACACAAAATCACACAACTTACCTCAACATGTATTCTTTTAGAATTTTTCAAACTAAAAGTATCAACTTGGGAGAATGCGTCAAATTTAGAGACTAAACCTATATTTAAGCCAAAGAAATTAAAATAAAAATAATTAATTTGCTAAAAAAGAAAAAAAAAAGGAGATTAAATGTGCAATTTGACCTAAAATTTTTGTCTAAAATGATGATATAACGTGCCATGCCAGTTTTCCATTATACAATTAACAATAGTTATTGGCTCAATGATAAAAATGTAACAAATTGATGAAATTAGTGATCTTATCGTAACTTTTTAAAATTCAGTGACCAAAATGTAATTTAAACCATAAGTAAGTGACCAAATCTATAATTTATCCTTAAGTTTAATAAATAAAAATATAAATAAAATGACACTAATGACATTAAAGTAAAAATTAAAGAATATATAAACATTCAGTTTAAATAGAGTACAATAAATATTTATTTCTTAAAAAATTTTAATAAATAATTCGTAGGTAGAATCTCAATTTCAATTACAAAAAATATAATATTAATATACACTTCAATCCTTAAAGTATACCGTACCTTTTTCACTTTGTTATTTAAAGTTTGTCCACTTCAATCCTTAACATTATCAGATGTTTCTAATTCAGTCCCTAACATTATTAGGTGCTTCTATTTCAATCATTTGGATGTAAAAAAATTGATATCTGATACCAGTTGCCGGGAAGGTGGTAGTAGTAGGGTGATACCAGTTGCGGGGGGGTGGTAGTAGGGTGATACCAGTTGCGGGGGGGTGGTAGGGAGGATAGGCAGAGATATGCACAAGCGGAAGGGATTCTAATATCTATTAAGAAGAAAAAGATAGTTTACAAAAAAGAGAAAATTTAATATTCTAAGTATGTACCACTCTGCCTTTTAAGGCTTACAAGAATGCCTATTTATAACCAAAAATTCTAAACTAGAATCTAATTACATTTGAAGTCCGAAATAATTGTTCGGATAAGAATCAAAGAATAAAGTCTAATTTAATTACAATTGAGTTCCGAATAGTATCCTGATAAGGACACATTAATTGTCAGCTTCTTGGTGGCTTCCAAGTAGCTTCCTTTAATTGGACGGATGCTATGTTGGCTTTTTCCACGTAGCTTCCTCGAACAGTGTCCTGATAAGGATGCTTTTAATGGTTGCTTCCACGTAGCTTCCTTGATAAGGACGGATGAATAGTCAGCTTCATGGTGGTTTCCACGTAGCTTCTTTTTTTGGACGGATGCTATTATGGTTTTTTCCACGTAGCTTCCTTGAACAGTAACTTGATAAGGACGCTTTTGGTTGTTTCCAGGTGGCTTCCTTTTTCGGCAATATCTGCTGCTTGCATCATTGCTTACTTCATGACTTTGATGTTTGCTTACATCACTGTCTGCGTCATTTGGATGCTGACTGGTTGTCATCTTCCAAATTTTGTCTTCATCCTTCTTGGATGTTTCTCAGATTCATTTCCTCGATCTCGTCAAGGTGCAATGATTCTGGTGAGGGTGCTGGTGCGTTCCAACGTTCCCATGTTTCTCGGATCTCCGCTGCTAATGGATAATCTTCGATCTCCATTTCCGCTATTTGTGTTAATAACGAAATGTCTTCTTCATTTCTTTCGATCTGGTGGTTTCCAGTATCCCATGCCAATACTCTTCTTCCGTCGGTCCACATTCGTGAACTGTTTAGTTGGAGTAGAAATTGGGCTTCTGCCATTAAATCAATTCCGGCTTGGATTTGATAATGGGGAAAATTCTTATAACACTCGTCAATGATTTTTGACAAATGTTCTTGATCTTCCTGGGCTGCCAAGAGGGATCTTCCTCCAAGCATTTTGTGAATAATCCATATTTGATATGGCTGATGAAATTTTTCTTCTTCAGCAATACCAATAAGACTTTTTATCTCAATATGGAAATAGTAGACGAACTCGTCTTCTTTTGCAAAATTCGATAGCCGGGATTTGACTATCGCTGGAAAATCTTTTAATAAATCAAAAGAGAGATTTTGGACTGTTATTTCTTTAACAAATCCCCATTCAATACTTGTTATATCGAACGGCTCATGATTTAAACGAAATTTGATAGTAGGAATTTTTTCTCCTATATCATTTATAAAAATATAAGCTTGAGAAAAATATTCAGAAAATTTTCTAAAAATAGAGCTTGCTTTGTTGCAAATGGCTCCTTTTATTTTTAAAATATTTCTGAAGGTAAAATCATCTACATTTGTTATATAGACATTTTCTAAACATCTTATTAATAATAGGAGTGTTTCTCCTTTATCAATAAAATACTGAAATGTATCAAGAAGATTGTTTATCTCCTTAATATCCATATAATCGATTAGGATTTCATCCCAATCTCTGTATAAAATACTTTTTAATAATAATTCTTCAGATTTATTTTCTTTAGCTGTTTTTTCAGCTAAGAATTCTGAAAATTGGGTAAGAGCTTTTCTGAAACTAGCTCTTTGTTCCAAAATATGGTTTTTCCATATTCATCAATGAAATGGTAATATTCTGGGGTAAGCTCGGATTATAAAAATCCTTTAGATTCGAGAACTCGAGGTTTGTTTTTTTCAACAAATCTTCTATATATTTGAGAATTTCGGAATCGGTATAAGGCTTTTGAGAGAATTGAGAATAATTCACCGGTGTTGGTGAATATGATCCAATTGGTTGGTTTACCATTGGATATGGTAAATAATATCCCTGGTTAGGATAAAATTGTACCTGTGTAGGTGCAGCCATAAATTCTTGTTTAGAACTTATATTTGCAGGTGCAGAAATAAATTCTTGTTTAGAATTTATTTGTGTAGAAATAAATCATTGTTTAGGACTTACTTGTGCAGGCTGAAATCCCTTTTTAGGACTTTTTTGAGCAGAAATGTTTCCTTGTTTAGGATTCATTGGTGCTTTTCCCTTGTTGGGTTTTTTATGGACAGTTCTCCATCCATCATTTTCTATTAGAGGTTGTTTACCTCTATCCATACGGCCTGCTAAGAAATCAACAAACATTAGTAAAGATAATCTTATTATTATCTACCAATGGTATTTCTATAGAATTATTTTCTATAGATAATATAACCAATTTCTTTTTCACAATAAAAGGTAAATATTGATTAAAATATATATTCATCCGAATCAGATCGGACTGCTTTTCAAAATTAATTCATATAGTATTTCAAAGAGGATTTGTTTCCTTACTAAAACAAATTTCTAAATCTTGTTCTTCAAGATTCTTGATTATTTTCCTTGCACTTTTGCCTTTGTTAGGACAGAAAGTTGCTATGTGACCTTCTTCATCACAAATAAAACATTTACATATTTGTTTTTTAGTATTTTTAGAAGTTTTTCTTCTAACAAATTTTTTGTTTTTATTATTATTATAATTTTTATTTCCTGGTTTCCATTTAGCTAATCTATATTTTTTATGTTTTTAATAGGTTTTTGGTCGTATGGTATTACAACCAAATTCCCATTCTCCTTCTAACATTTTTGTACAATATCTATGACTTAATTTATTTTTGACTTGTTTAGCCGCTTTACTCTGTAAACAATGTAATATAATTCTTTCTTTAGCAAAATTAATTCTATTACCTATAGTATCTATATCTGATATATCTTTATTACTATCATTACTATGTTTTATAATGAAAGAAGCATATTTGTTTATGCAAATTTCATCCCAAGGTGGGGTAATTTATGAAAATATTG
Source organism: Gossypium bickii (assembly GCA_025503065.1). Lineage (NCBI taxonomy): Eukaryota > Viridiplantae > Streptophyta > Magnoliopsida > Malvales > Malvaceae > Gossypium > Gossypium bickii. Next base: position 39,796,304 of record CP106716.1, read on the forward strand.
ATTTCTCCAAAAGTCTACACTATCATTTTTAGCTTTTGATATTCATGGAGAAATTTTTAGAAAATTCATCTAGATATCTAATATCACATAATTTTAATTTTGACAAAGTATAAATGGATTGACTATCTTGGTCTTTTTATTAGTATAACCACAAAATTCGATTTTTAGAATTGAGGTTAAACTTTTTAATAGATCTTTAGGGGTACTTATTTGATTAATAAGATTTACCTTTTGTTCTCTTCCTTTCTCAGATTCTTCCCATCTTCTAAGAAATTGAAGAACATCTCCTTGAAAAGTTCCAACAAAGTAGTTTAAGAACTTTTCTTTTGTCCAAATCTGCATCGTTGTTGTTTACAAATAATAGTCATGGATTGTGCCCAATCGTCTATGGTTTTTCATAGTCCGATAAAGGAACATTAGATAAATCTAAATATATTCCTCCTTGAGCAACACTTCTTTTATTAAGGTCTCCTATACTGTACGGTATAGGTGTAGGTTGACTAGTTTCTCCTGGTGTTTCCAGTTTTATATCATTAGTGGCTATATTTTCTATCTTACTTCCCAATATTCTTGTTGTGTTTTCAACATTTTCATAATATTGGTTACTAGCTCTCAGATGATCATCTTTTTGAAGATCTGAGTCTATTTTTCTTTTACCGTAAGATTTACTTTTATCTCTTTCCCATGGTTTTGGGGCTACATAATCATATGGATCTGGGGATTCCGTTTCCATAGGATCTTCAGGAATTTCTATATTTTCTTCTGTTGAAGTTTCTTCTTCATCAGAATTGTGACTGGTTACATTAATAATTATTCCCGAATTATCATCACTAATATTATTGTTATCATTATCTTCTATCTTTATATTATAACTATTATCATTATTATCATTAATATTATTAGAACCTTCACCACTTTCGGTAGTGTCATATTCTAACATATAATGATAATTATATTTATTAAAAAGTTCTTTATGTTCTTCATAAAGATCTTCTATTAATTTTAAATATTCTACTTTCTCATAATTATCATCCTGCTTTAGAAAATTGGCGTTTCCAATGTTCTATCGATTTTTATAAGTTTCAAAATCATATTTTTGTATTTTTTCTGTTTTTTCAATTTTTTCTTTTGTTTTTTCATTTTTTATAAAGTTAGTAGATGAGGATTCTTCTGACGAATCTTCCTCTGATAAAGCTAATATATAATTACTATTACCGTAATATAATGGTCCTAAATCTGATTCTATATTATTATTAATAACCTGATCTAATTTATTATTTACATCGGATAATAACTCTTTAGATTTGCTATTCAAATCTAACTCAGTTACTTCTCCCAAACTATCTACTTTTTCTTCTACTTTACTAATCTTAGTATATAATTTACCAAAATATGTATTAGTCATATCTATTAAACTGTTGATACCCATACTAAGAACCGAAACAGAATTTTCATTCTTAGAGTCTATATGCATAGTATGATTACAAGTTTTATCTTTATATAAACAATCTATATGTTCCATAATGTTATCCCTGGTACCTAAGACCTTCTGTGTCTTAACGTCCTCTCAACGCCAACAACGTCCCACTCGGACTCAACGGCTACGAAGACTAACGACAGACATATGGGTTTTGAGACAACAACTGTGAAACAAACAGAATTGAAAAACAAAGATAGAAACTTACAATGATACCAAGATATTAGAACTCCAGAAATCGTTACTCCGGGGCTCCTCGAAGGGATATCTGATACCAGTTGCGGGGTGGTCGGTAGGGTGATACCAGTTGCCGGGGGGTGGTAGGGAGGATAGGCAGAGATATGCACAAGCAGAAGGGATTCTAATATCTATTAAGAAGAAAAAGATAGTTTACAAAAAAGAGAAAACTTAATATTCCAAGTATGTACCACTCTGCCTTTTAAGGCTTACAAGAATGCCTATTTATAACCAAAAATTCTAAACTAGAATCTAATTACATTTGAAGTCCGAAATAATTGTTCGGATAAGAATCAAAGAATAAACTCTAATTTAATTACAATTGAGTTCCGAATAGTATCCTGATAAGGACACATTAATTCTAATAGTTATTAGAATTAGATCTCTACTTCTTTTATATTTCTTATGCCTATAAATAGAAACTCTAATGAAGCACTGCAATTATCCCTTTTGATCAATAAAGTTGATACTCTATTGCTTTGATATTTTCTTTGTTCTTTATTCTCTCCATCTCTCTTTATTTTATAACACGTTATCAGCACGATGATTCTCTATTTTTTTTTCTTTTAAAATCTTTCGAAGTCATCCCCCAAATCCAATTCCTCTTTTATCTCAAACTTTCACCCTTACAACTTCACCTTCAGGATGTTGAAAGATTCAATCTCATAATAGATCATGGTGATGACGATGATGTTAAAGATCTTCAGGTATATTTTATTATATTTTATTTATTATATCATGTTTATTATAATTGAAGACTAATCATGACAACATTAATAGATAGGTTTTGATTTAAAATCCATGCATGTTTGTAATGGTGATTATGAAATAAAAAATCTATTGGGACGTTTACAAGTTCGTCCTAGTAAATCTATTGCATTCCCCGAAGTGAACGCAAACATAAAGAAAATTAAAGATATAATCATGGACCACTAAAAGTGGGAACATAGTAATAAATAAGAGAACAATGAGTGTTCTCAAGATAACTCTTCAAAGGGTAAATATAACTTATGTTATCAATGTGATATGAATGCTCAAATATTTTGTTTCTGTTAATATTATTTGAGGAAGGATATGAGAATGTAGTAATGAATTCTATCATTATAGATAGAAAATATTTGTCTTATTTGGTACTAAAACAAACAAATATTATTCCAATATTTGATAGTACAAAATTAGTTGAAAGCTCCAGAAGAGCTAATATATTAATATCTAAAAAGCACAAAATTTGCTATTCCCTGAAGCGAATATTGCATGTAATTATTTGAAAATTATATTTATTAACTTAGTGGCATTATAGACTTCACATTGATTTAGACATTTCCAAAAGTAAATGTCACAATATTGCTTATATGTGAATACAAAATAACAAAAAATGACGATAAAATTATTATTGTCAAAATTTATATTTACATTATTAGTACAATTAAAAAACATGATTAAGTAAACCAGGAGTTTACTAATACAAATACATTTACTATTTAGGGTGACCAGATAGACCATCCTGGATTATATATTATGCAATAGTTAAGTGAGAATTCATATAAACATTTATTAAAGAACCAAAAGATTCTTTAATTTAAAGAATCCTCATGTGTTGCTTGTTTTCAATGATAATTGATTATTACAAACTCAAAGGTTAAAGTTGAGATTTAATGTTTTGCATTTCTTAAATGAATATGGGTTCATTCATCCACCATGTGGATGATTTTGACATTATGTGATTTTGGTAAATACATCTACAAAATAATCACATGCGTTATCAACTCGCAACTTGTCATTTGTGAGATTGCTTGTTTAAATGATTAATTTCAAATTATACAATTAAAACAATTCATTTTGCTTATGTTGGTGAGTTTATGTCCCAAGCTTTTAATAGTTATTGTTTGTCAATTGGGATAAAACTTGAACATCCTGTAGCTCATGTTCACACATAAAATGATTTAGCTGAATTGTTTATCAAATGCCTCCAACTAATAGCTAAATCATTACTTATGAGAACAAAACTTCCTATTTCAGCATGAGATTATATTGATTTACATGTTGTGTGTAATGACCCAAAATCCGTGGGCACCGAAAAAGTGTGTTATCGGGCCTCCGTCTTAGTAAACCGAGTTAGTAAATAATTATTAGGAGTAATTATAAGTCTAATAGTGTGTTTAATTAGATTTTTATTTAGTGAATTTAGCTTAATTTAAAGTAATTAGGAAAAATGATCAAATTGAATAAAGAGTGAAAGTCTAATTATAGATTAAAAGAAAGTAAAAAGGGGCTAAAATGGCAATTAAGCCATTTAGCATAAATGAGGCGGCAATTGATGATAAAAATCTAAGATTTTTATTGTTTTATTATATTAAATTATAATGTATATCATTATTTTATGGTTTTATATTAGATATATAAATTATTATTAAATGATAATATATAAAATAAAAATAAAAATAGATGACAAGTGTAATAGTAATAATTATATAGTTACACTTGTAATAAAAATATTGGTACATTTGTTATAAAATAATTTGTTTACTTAATATTAAAGTAATATAAAGTAAATAAAAAGAAAGTAAAAAGAAAGAAGAACAAAAAAAAAAAAGAAGAAACAGAGAACAAGACGAAAAAACAGGGGAAGAAAAGGGAAAGAAAAGAAAAGGAAAATTTGGGATTTAAAGCTTCAAGTTTAATTGGTAAGCTAAATTTAGCTCTTTTCTCTTAATTTTGATATTTTATAAGCCTTAAAGCAAGGTTTTGATGAAACTAATTTGATAGTTTGAAAGGTTATAAGCTTTTAAACAAATTTCATGTTGAAGAAAAAGATAAACAAGGGATTAAATTGAATGAAATTTAAGTTAGAATTAGTAAAAGGATTAAATTGTAAAGTAAGCTATAAGTTTTGTATTATAGGGATTAATTTGGAAGAAATTATAAATTAGGGTTTTATTATGAACATTAGATAGTCAAGTTGAATATAAAAGGAATTTTAGTAGAAACAAAGCATGAATTAAGTTAAGGAAATAAGTCAACTTAATTAGGATTTAATTGCAAAATAAGCTATAAGAAAACAGTTTTGAGACAAAGAGCAGAAAGAGTAACTTTGAAAAATCACCAAAAATGGTAGAAATGGAAGTAGAAATTGAGTGAGATATGAAATTAAAGCTTATTGAGTCTATTTTCATATCAAAGAAACAGAGAAAGTAAATGAATTCTTTATTTTGAGATATTTAGATTTTTGTGAGACTAATTTAGAGTGATTTCAAGATCCCCTGTCCTGACTTGGAAAAATCATTAAAAATTGTACAAAAATATTGTGGGACATAATTTATATGGTTAGATTCCTTAATGAGTCTATTTTTATAAGAAATAAACTAGAACATCATTTGAATTCTGTATAAAAATATAAATAAATTTTAGCAAAGAGTGGTTGAAACTGTCAGACAGCAGAATAGGGGTGATTTTAAAGAATAAACTGTACTTATTGGCTAAATCAAAAATTCTGAAACTTTTATGGAAATAAGTTATATGAGTCTAGTTTCATATAAAATTTACAGATCTTAATTTGGAATTCTGTAACTCAAGATATAGATAATTTAGTGACAATAGAATTGTGTATAAAGAATGTGGAATGAAGAGGAAGAGTAGGAATTGAATAAAATTTAATTATTTATTGTAATTTAATATTGCAATTAATAATGTAAATTATTTGGAATTTTGTAACTCAAGATATAGATAATTTAGTGACAATAGAATTGTGTATAAAGAATGTGGAATGAAGAGGAAGAGTAGGAATTGAATAAAATTTAATTATTTATTGTAATTTAATATTGCAATTAATAATGTAAATTATTATTTTTGTAGCTAAAAAGGAACTCGAGGCATCGACCCACAAAGGAAAGGAGAAGGTTACTGAGGAATAATCAAGCAAATTCAGGTTTATATTACTATAATTCAAATTATTTATTTATTCATTAAATGTTAAACTAATATACGTATATGGTAAGTAAATTATAAGGTAAGTGTTTTTATTGAATTGAATGGAAATTGAGTTGAATGATGAATATGTACTGAAATTGAATTGTATGTGGATTGAAATGGAAAAGTGTAATTGATATTGAAATTGAATTTGTTATGAAAATGAAACTGAAATTGAGAACTGAAATACCCTATTAACTAGTCGGGCTGAGTCGGATATAATTGGCATGCCATAGGATTTGGAAGAGTACGGATTTATCGGCTTTGCCGATCGTGCACTTATGTGTCGTATTTCGTGCACCTCGTGTGTCGTATTAGGCACCTCGTGTGTGTCGCTTCGCACTTATGTGTCGATATTGATCGTACTATGTACCGCTTTTAGGCACAATGTGCCGTATTGGTGTGTTTGGGTTAAAATCCGTGTATCCGCTGAAGTCCGAGTATGTTAATGGAGGTAACTAAAGGAAATGTTAAATTGAATAAAATGAAATGGTTGAGCCATTGAAAGCAATGTGAAAATAGAACATGAATTGAAAAATTGTGCATTGAATATGAGTATGAGATTGGAAAGCATAAACCATTGGTTCATGAGATGGATAATGGTTCAACATGAATGTGTATTATTTCAATTGTTAAATAGTTAAATTTGAATTGTATAATGTATTGAAAATGACCATCTTATATTTGAATTGGTCTAGTCAAATTTATAGTTATATGATTTAATGATATGATTATTATGTTTATAATTTGAATTATGGTAATACCACTGAGTATATGTATACTCAGCGTACGGTTGTTTCCGTGCGCAGGTTAATAGGTGTTCAAAGTTCTGATTCAGCATCCAAGGCGGTCCCGACTCCAGAACAAAACTCGGTGATGTATTCTTCTTTGATAAAAGTGGCATGTACATAGGTTAATAGGTGGCATGTATTCTTCTTTGATAAAAGTGGCATGTACATAGGTGTTATTTTGGTCACTTTAAATTACTACATAACTTTTGTTGTAAAGAATGATATTTGGTATTTTGATGTTATAAGTATAATTTAAATATGATTAAATATGAAACTGCATTGGTTGAATTGTTGGATTTTGGAATTGGTTGAATTGGTTATATTTGGAATGAATACGGTTTTAATTGCAGGGGGTTATATGTGAAAATAAGCAGAAATACTGTCGAAATTTATATAAAAAAATATATATATTCTAAAATACTTAAACGAGTCCCGTTACATTTTAATACATGTTTTAAAAATTTCTAGAGTTTATTATAGGGACTTAATTATTAAATTTTACTATGAATGTGTTTTTATTGTGAATTATTCGTAAGTTGTCCGATATGTCTGGTAATGCCTCGTAACCCTGTTCTAGCGATGGTTTAGGGTTAAGGGGCGTTACATTTTAGTGGTATCAAAGCTATTAGGTTTAGCCGATTCTTGGGCCAAATCGAGTTCGGAAGTTAGTCTAATAGTACATGCCACTTTTGAGTTGAAATTGAGTCGGAATTTTTGGATGCTGATCTATTTAATTGTTTTTGTTTTATAGATTAGAGATGTCTGATGAACACATTGAAGATATAAATGAAGAAATGTTTACTGGGGATGAAGAATCATATGATTTAGATGAAACTGAGTCAGCTACACCCAGTGTAAATCCGATCAGAAATTAGCCTCCCAGTGTATAAAGAGAGAACATTAGGGAAAGAGATGAAAAAAGTAGAAATGATTATGATGTAGTAAGGGTTTTAACTGATGCTCTTCAACGAATAGCGGAGTCTATACCTACTACCACATCTGTACCTGTTCCTAAACAGGCCCCTATTAAAGTATTAAGAAAATATGGTGCCACGGAATTTTCGAGTCTGAAAGGAGTTGATCCATATGTAGCTGAAAACTGGATAGACGCAACAAAAAGAATTTTACAGCAGTTAGAATGTACGCCACGAGAAAGTCTGTTATGTGTTGTATCTTTATTACAGGGTGAGGCATATTTATGGTGGGAATCCGTGATTCGACATTTACCGACTGAACAGGTAACATGGGATTTATTCCAAAAAGAATTTCAAAAGAAGTATATTGGGGATATGTATATAGAAGACAAGAAACAAGAATTTTTGACGCTAAAACAAGGTGAAATGGCAGTAGTGGACTATGAACGGGAGTTCTCAAGACTTGGTAGATATGCATCAGAGTTTGTACCAACTGAAGCCGATAGCTGTAAAATATTTTTACGGGGATTAAGAGATGAAATAGAACTGCAATTAGTATCCCAGCAAATCACTAAACTTGTTGATTTGATCGAGCGGGCAAAAATGGTAGAACAAGTTTTGGGATTAGATAAAAAGCCTGAAATGACTAAATTGACTGGGAAACAAGTTGGAACTGCTAGTTCTAATCCATTACCAAAAAGATTCAGAGAATTTAGGGATGGTTGGAGACCTAGTTTTAGATCTGATCGAGGGGACAGAAGCTCAGAAAAACAGACTACGGTACTGGTAGTGTAAAAGGTCCACCTCGAGATGCAAAAATTTTAGAATGTGGATATTGTGGGAAGAAACATTTAGGTGAATGTTGGAAAGTGATCGAGAGGTCGCTCTGCTATGGGTCAACAGAGCACTTCGTTAAAGATTGTCTGAAGAATAAAAATGTTACATCAGTAACATCCCAAAGATCAGTGTCTACTTCTCGAGGCAGAGGTTCGGGTAGAGGTGGTTCTGTATCTAGAGGTGGAGGTGTACGAAGACGCAGTGATATAGTTACACAGCAGTCGGAAACTAGAGCACCAGCCAGGGCGTACGTGGTTCGGACTCGGAAAGAAGGTGATGCACATGATGTCGTGACAGGTATATTTTTATTGTATTCTGGGCCTATTTATGCTTTAATTGATCCGGGTTCGTCACATTCATATATTAATTCAAAATTAGTTGAGTCGGGGAAGTTAGAATCTGAAATGTCTAGAGTTTTCATAGAGGTGTCTAGTCCTTTGGGACAAACAGTATTAGTAGATAGAGTATGTCGGAGGTGCCCGTTAATAATATATGATAAAATATTTCCTGTGGATTTGTTGATCATGCCTTTTGGAGATTTCGATATTATTTTGGGTATGGATTGGTTATATGAACATGGGGTAGTTTTGGATTGTTATAAAAAGAGGTTTAGTATTGGGACAGAAAATGGGGACAGAATTAAAGTGAATGGCATCCGTACTAGTGGTTCGACATGTATCATTTCAGTGATGAAGGCTAATAAATTATTACAAAGCAGGTTGTTCAAATGATTTGGCATATGTTATTAATTCTAATTCGCTTAGGATTCAAAGGCAACCAGATTAGGATCGTATGTGAGTTTCCGATGTATTTCCGGAGGAACTACCGACTTACCACCTGATAGAGAGGTTGAATTTGCTATTGAGGTGTATCCAGGTACAGCACCAATTTCTATACCTCCGTACCGAATGTCGCCTACTAAATTGAAAGAGTTGAACGTACAGTTACAAGATTTATTAGATCGAGGCTTTATCCGACTGAGTATTTCACCTTGGAGAGCTCCAGTATTGTTTGTTAAAAAGAAAGATGGTTCTATGCGGTTATGCATTGATTATCGACAGTTGAACAAAGTGACAATCAAGAACCGGTATCCTTTGCCTCGTATAGACGACTTGTTTGATCAGCTTAAGGGAGCTTCAGTATTTTCTAAAATTGATTTGAGATCCGGGTATTATCAGCTGAAGGTGAAAGAAAATGATGTGCCTAAGACTGCCTTCCGTACTTGTTATGGCCATTATGAATTTTTGGTGATGCCGTTTGGATTAACCAACGCTCCAGCTGCTTTCATGGATTTGATGAATCGCATTTTCTAGCCTTACTTAGATCAGTTTGTGGTGGTCTTTATTGATGATATATTGGTATATTCAAAGACAGAGGCAGAACATGATCAGCATCTTCGAATAGTTCTACAGATTCTCGGGGAAAAATAGTTGTATGGGAAATTAAGTAAATGTGAATTCTGGTTGTCGAGGTGGTATTTTTAAGACATGTGGTATCTCATGATTTGACTAGAGTCGATCCGAAGAAGATCAAGCAATTGTTCGATGGAAAGCGCCAAAGAGAATGTATCCGAGGTACGCAGTTTTCTCGGTCTGGCTGGATATTATCGAAGATTTGTAAATGGATTCTTGAAGATAGCACTACCAATGACTAAACTACTGCAGAAGAATATTCCTTTTATCTGGGATGATTAGTGCCAGAAGAGTTTTGAGACTTTGAAGCAAATGTTGACAGAGGCACCGGTATTAACATTACCAGAATCGGGGAAAGATATTGTTGTGTATAGTGATGCTTCTTTGAGTGGTTTTGGGTTGTGTATTGATGCAAGATGGGAAGGTCATTGCATATGCATCTAGACAGATTGAAGCCACATGAACGTAATTACCCGACGCACGACTTGGAGCTAGTCGCAGTAATTTTTACTCTAAAGATCCGAGACATTACTTATATGGTGAAAAATGTTATATTTACACGCAGATCACGTGTCTTAAATATCTTCATCACACGTAAGGAATTGAATTTAAGGCAAAGACGATGGATCGAGCTTCCAGAAAAAGCAAATGTGGTAGGCGATGCATTGAGCAGAAAGTCATGATTGAATTACGAGCAAATGTTTGCTCTGGCTCGTTAATTAATGATGATGGGAGCTTATTAGTGAGTTAAAGGTTAAACCAATGATGTTAGATCAGATTAGAGCAAATTCGGATGGAAGATGATAAATTATTAAAGAAAAGAGAAATGGTTCAAATGAGAGTTTTAGTATTGATGAGCATGATTGTTTAAGGTTTCAAAATCGGATTTGTATTCCAACTATTTCTGAGCTAAAGAAGCTGATTCTTCAAAAGGCACATGATGGCACTTTTGCGTTGCATCCTGGTGGAACAAAAATGTATCGTAATTTACGGAGCTTTACCGGTGGCGTGGATGAAGAAAGATATAGTTGAATATGTCGGTAAATGTTTGACTTGTCAACGAGTAAAGGCAGAACATCAAGTACCGACAGGGTTACTCCAGCCTATTAGTATTCCTGAATAGAAATGGGATAGTATTACTATGGATTTTGTTACGTTGATTGCCAACGCTAAATTCGAGCAAAAAGAATGCCATTTGGGTGATAGTTGATCGGCTTACTAAGTTTGCTCATTTCATAGCGATCGGGATCGATTGGTATTTACAGAAGCTTGCTGAAGTTTATATCCGAGAAATTGTGAGACTGCATGGTATTCCAGCATCTATAATTTCTGACCGGGATCCACGATTTACATCAAGATTTTGGAGGCAGTTACATGATTCTTTGGGTACTCGGCTTAATTTTAGTCTCGCATTTCATCCACAAACCGACGGACAATCGAATCGGTAATTCGATTTTAGAAGACATGCTTCGGGCTTGCATTATTGACTTTGAATCAGGTTGGGAACGATACTTACCGTTAGCTGAATTTGTTTATAATAATAGTTTCCAATCCGGTATTCAGATGGCTCCATATGAAGCATTATACGGTCGAAGATGCCGATCACCAGTATGTTGGACAGAGTTGAATGAGAAAAAGATAGTTGGATCGAAATTAATTCAGGAGACAGAAGAAATAGTTAAAAAGATAAGAGACAAGTTGAAAGTAGCTTTTGACAGACAAAAGTCATATGCAGATCTGAAGCGACGGGATATAGAGTACTCTGTAGGTGATAAAGTGTTTCTAAAGGTATCGCCTTGAAAGAAAATTTTGAGATTTGGCCGCAAAGGAAAATTAAGTCCTCGTTACATTGGGCCATATGAAGTAGTTGAAAGAATCGGACCGATTGCTTATCGACTTGCTTTACCTCCGAAATTACAGAAAATTCATGATGTTTTTCATGTTTCTAAGTTACGAAGGTATCAATCGGATCCATCTCATATTATTTCTACTGAAGACATTGAGATTAGACCGGATTTGTCATATGAAGAAGAACCAGTTCAAATACTAGCTCGAGAAGTGAAAGAATTAAGAAACAAACGGGTCCCTTTGGTAAAAGTACTGTGGAGAAGCCATAGTGTGGAAGAAGCAACTTGGGAACCGGAAGAAGCTATGAGAGCACAGTATCCTCACCTATTCTCAGGTAAATTTCGAGGACGAAATTTATTAAGGGGGAGAGAAATGTAATGACCCAAAATCTGTGGGCACCGAAAAAGTGTGTTATCCGGCCTCCGTCTTAGTAAACCGAGTTAGTAAATAATTATTAGGAGTAATTATAAGTCTAATAGTGTGTTTAATTAGATTTTTATTTAGTGAATTTAGCTTAATTTAAAGTAATTAGGAAAAATGATCAAATTGAATAAAGAGTGAAAGTCTAATTATAGATTAAAAGAAAGTAAAAAGGGGCTAAAATGGCAATTAAGCCATTTAGCATAAATGAGGCGGCAATTGATGATAAAAATCTAAGATTTTTATTGTTTTATTATATTAAATTATAATGTATATCATTATTTTATAGTTTTATATTAGATATATAAATTATTATTAAATGATAATATATAAAATAAAAATAAAAATAGATGACAAGTGTAATAGTAATAATTATATAGTTACACTTGTAATAAAAATATTGGTACATTTGTTATAAAATAATTTGTTTACTTAATATTAAAGTAATATAAAGTAAATAAAAAGAAAGTAAAAAGAAAGAAGAACAAAAAAAAAAAAAGAAACAGAGAACAAGACGAAAACAGGGGAAGAAAAAGGGAAAGAAAAGAAAAGGGAAAATTTGGGATTTAAAGCTTCAAGTTTAATTGGTAAGCTAAATTTAGCTCTTTTCTCTTAATTTTGATATTTTAGAAGCCTTAAAGCAAGGTTTTGATGAAACTAATTTGATAGTTTGAAAGTTTATAAGCTTTTAAACAAATTTCATGTTGCAGAAAAAGATGAACAAGGGATTAAATTGAATGAAATTTAAGTTAGAATTAGTAAAAGGATTAAATTGTAAAGTAAGCTATAAGTTTTGTATTATAGGGATTAATTTGGAAGAAATTATAAATTAGGGTTTTATTATGAACATTAGATAGTCAAGTTGAATATAAAAGGAATTTAAGTAGAAACAAAGCATGAATTAAGTTAAGGAAATAAGTCAACTTAATTAGGATTTAATTGCAAAATAAGCTATAAGAAAACAGTTTTGAGACAGCAGCAGAAGAGTAACTTTGAAAAATCACCAAAAATGGTAGAAATGGAAGTAGAAGTTGAGTGAGATATGAAATTAAAGCTTATTGAGTCTATTTTCATATCAAAGAAACAGAGAAAGCAAATGAATTCTGTATTTTGAGATATTTAGATTTTTGTGAGACTAATTTAGAGTGATTTCGAGATCCCCTGTTCTGACTTGGAAAAATCATTAAACATTGTACAAAAATAATTGTGGGACATAATTTATATGGTTAGATTCCTTAATGAGTATATTTTTATAATAAATAAGCTAGAACATCATTTGAATTCTGTATAAAAAGATAATTAAATTTTAGCAAAGAGTGGTCAGAACTGTCAGACAACAAAATAGGGGTGATTTTAAAAAATAAACTGTACTTATTGGCTAAATAAAAAATTCTGAAAATTTTATGGAAATAAGTTATATGAGTCTAGTTTCATATAAAATTTACGGATCTTAATTTGGAATTCTGTAACTCAAGATATAGATAATTTAGTGACAATAACTCAGGTAGATAGCCTTGAAAGAACTTATAAGTAAATAATAGAATTGTGTATAAAGAATGTGGAATGAAGAGGAAGAGTAGGAATTGAATAAAATTTAATTATTTATTCTAATTTAATATTGCAATTAATAATGTAAATTATTATTATTTTCGTAGCTAAAAAGGAACTCGAGGCATCAACCCACAAAGGAAAGGAGAAGGTTACTGAGGAATAATCAAGCAAATTCGGGTTTGTATTACTATAATTCAAATTATTTATTTATTCATTAAATGTTAAATTAATTTATGTATATGGTAAGTAAATTATAAGGTAAGTGTTTTTATTGAATTGAATGGAAATTGAGTTGAATGATGAATATGTACTGAAATTGAATTGTATGTGGATTGAAATGGAAAAGTGTAATTGATATTGAAATTGAATTTGTTATGAAAATGAAATCCCAAATTGAGAACCAAAAATACCCTATTAACTAGTCGGGCTGAGTCGGATATAATTGGCATGCCATAGGATTTGGAAGAGTACGGGATTTATCGGCTTTGCCGATCGTGCACTTATGTGTCGTATTTCGTGCACCTCGTGTGTCGTATTAGGCACCTCGTGTGTCGTTTCGAACACTTATATGTCGATATTAATCGTGTACTATGTACCGCTTTAGGCACAATGTGCCGTATTGGTGTGTTTGGGTTAAAATCTGTGTATCCACCAAGTCCGAGTATGTTAATGGGGGTAACTAAAGGAAATGTTAAATTGAATAAAATGAAATGGTTGAGCCATTGAAAGCAATGTGAAAATAGAACATGAATTGAAAAATTGTGAATTGAATATGAGTATGAGATTGGAAAGCATGAACCATTGGTTCATGAGATGGATAATGGTTCAACATGAATGTGTATTATTTCAATTGTTAAATAGTTAAATTTGAATTGTATAATGTATTGAAAATGACCATCTTATGTTTGAATTGGTTTAGTCAAATTTATAGTTGTATGATTTAATGATATGATTATTATGTTTATAATTTGAATTATGGTAATACCACTGAGTATATGTATACTCGCGTCACGGTTGTTCCGTGCATGCGTTAATTAATAGGTGTTCAAAGTTCTGATTCAGCATCCAAGGCGATCCCGACTCTAGAACAAAACTCGGTGATGTATTCTTCTTTGATAAAAGTGGCATGTACATAGGTGTTATTTTGGTCTCTTTAAATTACTACATGACTTTTGTTGTAAAGAATGATATTTGGTATTTTGATGTTATAAGTATAATTTAAATATGATTAAATATGAAATTGCATTGGTTGAATTGTTGGATTTTGGAATTGGTTGAATTGGTTATATTTGGAATGAATACGGTTTTTAATTGCGGGGGTTATATGTGAAAATCAAAGAGAAATGTCATAGCGAAATTTATATAAAAAAATATATATATTCTGAAATACTTAAACGAGTCCCGTTACATTTTTAATACATGTTTTAAAAATTTATAGAGTTCATTATAGGGACTTAATTATTAAATTGTACTATGAATGTGTTTTTATTGTGAATTATTCGTAAGTTGTCTGATATGTCCGGTAATGCCTCGTAACCCTGTTCTAGCGACGGTTTAGGGTTAAGGGGCGTTACATTGTGTGCATTAAGCCAATAAATTATAAATACATCCCATTACAATTGATTTTTGGACAAGAGCCAAATATTTCCCATCTTACAATTTTTGGATGTGCGGTATATGTTTCTGCTGCTCCACCACAATGCACAAAGATAGGTCATCATAAGAGATTGGGAATCTATATTTATATGAGTCTCCTTATAATATTTTTGAGCTATTAATTCGATATTTGATTGTGAAATGAGTTGTTAGTTTTCCCAACGTTAGGGGGAGAGAATAAAAAGTGGGATTAATAAAGTATTTGAAATGAATTATCAATGTCTAACATCCTCGTACAAAGCAATGTGAACTTGAAGTTCAATAGAGAATTCATTTTACAAATCAACTGTCAGATTCATTAAATCTCACATAACAGCTGAAAATGCTCCAATACAAATTGATGTCCTAATAGGGCAAACTATTAGTGCAAAAGAAAGTGATACATGCCTGAAGCGTGGAAGACCGGTCGATTCCAAAGATAAAAATCCTCGTAAAAAAAGGGGGAGCAAACATTCAAGATGGTCATATAGTGGAGGCGGGGGTTCTTGAAGAGACCCAAGACATGGACTCCATTTTTCTTAATCTATAATGACAAAATTTACTAATTTAATCATCACATTAATCAAAACCTTCCAAAATTCCTAATTTAGAAAAATTACCATTTTGCCTCTAGCCTTTTACAAAATTACGATTTTACCCTTAGGCTCGTAAAACTATTTTAATCAAATTTCTTCACTACCCAAGCATAGCTGAACCTTTATTAAGCTTATAACAACTCATAATTTCAGTTATTTCACACAAGTACCACCTATTCTACAACCTCTACAAAAAGGTCATTTTAGGTGTTTTCATGAAAATCACTTAACAAAAGTTGTTTATTTAACAACCAAGATTCATTTTCATCCATAAAATTTCAGCAAACAACATGAATACTCACATGGTAAAACCCTAAACTCTCAACCATTTTGCAAAATAGTCCCCTCATTAGCTAGGTTAAGCTATAGGGGTTCCAAAAGTTCAAAAATTATCAAAAACAACCACCAAAATCACTTACTTCCAAGGGTTGTAAGTTGATGAAAATTTTCAAGCTTCCACGACTATTTTCTTGGAAAAAAATAGGTGGAGAGAAGAAATATGAAAGGTGATATCTTTTCTTCTCTTTATTTTATTTTATTTCATCAATTAAGTCACGTAATACCACTAAACTTTGACCAATTTTCATTTTTTTGTCCCCTATGGCTGGCCATCACTCTTTTAAGGGTCTATTTGCACATTAAGGACCTCCAATTAAGGTTCTATAGCTATTTAACACCTTTAGCTTGTAGAACAAAACTTTCAGAATTTATACGATTTAGTCCTTTTTCGAAATTAAGCAAGTATTCACTAAAATTAATTCACCAAAATTTTCATGCCCTCATATAATCATGTTATAACACATAAAATAATATTAAAAATAATTTCTTCAACCTCAGATTAGTGGTTTCGAAACCACTGTTTCGACTAGCCCCAAAATCGGGCTGTTACAAGAATGGAATTAAACATGTATTTACATATCTCAGAGGGACTATTGATATGGGGTTATTTTATTCAAATGATTCAAAATCCCTATTAGTCGGCTCTGCTGATGCTGGATACTTATCAGATCCACATAAAGGTTGATCTCAAACAGGATATTTATTTACATGTGAGGGTACTCCCATATCATGGTGTTCAACAAAGAAAACATTAGCTAATGTTTCTTCAAATCATGCAGAAATAATTGCAATTCATGAGGCAAGTCGAAAATGTGTTTGGCTAAGGTTATTGACCCAACATATCTAGAAGATATGTAATTTACCTTTACAGGAAAATATGCCAACTATCTTATACGAAGATAATGCAGCATGTATAGCTCAATTGAAGGGTGGTTATATCAAAGGTGACAGAACGAAACATATTTCACCAAAATTATTCTTTACCCATGATTTTGAGAAAATAGGTAATATAAATGTTCAACAAATTCGTTCTAGTGAGAATTTAGCAGATCTTTTTACTAAGGCATTGTCAACTTCAACATTTGAAAGACTACTACATAAGATTGGAATGCATGGACTCAAAGATGTAATGTAATGTTGTCATCAGGGGGAGTCTAAAAACAAGTTGTACTCTTTTCCTTTAACCAAGGTTTTGTCTCATTGGGTTTTCCTGATAAAGATTTTTAACGAGGCAACTTGTAGTAGAAGATTGTGTACTCTTTTTCCTTCATTAAGTTTTTTATCCCACAGGATTTTTCCTAATAAGGTTTTAATGAGGCACATTATCTACAAATGGACATCCAAGAGGGAGTGTTATGAATATCTTATTAAGTGGATGTCCATCATGATAAGACAAAGTTTTGATATTCTTTAAATTCTAATAGTTATTAGAATTAGATCTCTACTTCTTTTATACTTCTTATGTCTATAAATAGAGACTCTAATGAAGCACTGTAATCATCCCTTTTGATCAATAAAGTTCATTTTCTATTGCTTTCATATTTTCTTTGTTCTTTATTCTCTCTATCTCTCTTTATTTTATAACAAGTCAATCATAAATTGTCACGTATTATACACCAATGTTACAATGATGCTATCATACGAAAATAAACCTAAAAAATCTTTTAAAAAGATAAAAAAAATTTAAAAACATAAAAACTTATAAAAAAATACAAAAAAAAAACTATAAATATATAGTTTTGAAAAAACAAAATATGTTTGAACTTTTTATAAAAAACTGTAAAAAAAAAACCAATTTTTTTAAAAAACTTATTATATATGGTAAGAATTATAAAAATTATTAGAAATTTTAGAAGATTGTAAAAGGGTTGTTAAATTATTTTAAAAGATTTGTAAAAAAAGTTGTATTCGAGAATAAGGTATACATTCCCTAATCACATTTACAATATTAAAATTTTGATATAAAAATATATATAATTAAAAATACAATCACTTTTTATAAAAATTCTGTTTTTAAAAATATTTTAATAAAAATTGAAAAACAAATTTATATCCATTTTTTTAATATTTTAAAGTACATCAATTTTTAGTACTTTACCGGTGTTACTAGCAGCATGCTTATTTACTCAACCCCTATTTAATTTATGGATTAAAATTTTTAAGAATGGTCAAACATTGGTGGGCTTAGAACGAACAATAGCATATTTGAATATTTGCTGGTATTTGATTTACAATTGTGATTATAAATATTAAGAATTGAAAAAAAATATTTGGATTTAAATATTGTAAGACAACGGGTACGTATGCGAATATTTAGATATTCGTTTCACTTTTAAAAAAGATATTGATTTAGAGACAAATAACTTGTATTGAGATAGTATAAAATATTTGAAATAATTAAAAATATTGTTTAGATTACTATTTAATAGAAATAACATTATTTTTTATTATTTTAATTATTTGAAAAAAATATCCAAATTTATCACCTAAAATTATATACCAATTATAAATTTCAATTGATTGAATTATAAAACAATTATTGTAAATGGTATCATTTCAAGAGGCAATGATCTCTTACTCAATATCTAATATTTTAAAAAAATAGTATTTTTTATAATTTGTTTATAATTTTAATACTTTTTGTAATTTTACAATATTTTTTTGTAAATTTTACATATTTTTTTCAGTTTTAAAATATTTTTAAGTTTATTTTAGTGATCACATCACTGATTTACATGGGAACATTTGATAATGTTAAGGATTGAAATGAATAAAAAAAATTTTAAAGATTAAAATGAGAAAAATATTATATTTTAAGAATTAAATGGCACATTAAACTAATAATATTTCCAAATAACTGTAATAAAGAACAATCACTATAAAAACACATACCTTTAAATAAAATACATCCTAACTTATATTATAATAAATTTGAATAAACCCTACAGACTCAAATTTTAAATAAATTTGAAGTTCTCACATTTGCTGTTAAGCAAAAGTGTGAATGGAGGATGAGCTTTCTTTCATTGGTGACCTAATTGGAGCCATATTGAGTTGATTTTGACTTTCTTGACTTTTCTCTCCCCGCCTCCCCCAGTACTGCAAAAAGGATTACTGCTTCTTCCCCATCATGATGATGCTGCTTTCACTTTTTGCATTTTTCTCGGATAATATGATTTTTGGTTCTTCAATTTAGTATATCGGTTTATTTTAGTATTTATAAATTTTTATTCATTTTAACATTTAAATTTAATAAATAAATTTATTATGGTGCTTGAATTTGAAAGAAAAATAAAATTTTGATGATGTAATAATTTGAGATTATATTTTATCATCACTTGAATATATATATATATATATATATATATATATAAACTTTCAGGTGAATGACATAATACAATCTCAAAATGTTATATTTAGTATTTTAATAACCGGATCAATAATTGAACTAGTTAGACCTCCAGTTTAATCGATTCGACCACCAAACCAACAATAATTAAATAAATAATTAAAAACCCATAAAAATCTAAAAAAAATTTTAAAAATAAAAAAATTATTAAACCAATTTTTGCCCCCTTTTTTATTTTTACTAATTCAAATAATTTCTAATTCAATCTATTCATCCCCTTTGTTCAAACCGTTATACCATTCGGTTCTCAATCCAATTGGCCCAACCAATAAATCTAGTCAGGTTCCAATATCACTAGTCATCTCATTAAATCTTAATAGAATCTAAGTTTAGAAACCAAAATGGATCTAGTTGCTAGATTCAAATACCAAAGTGAACCAAAAAAGTATAGGTACCAAACTAGACCTAGTTGTCAAGTTTAGGGGCTAAAATTATAAACTTTATATGCACTTTGAGTTTTTATTTTTTTGATATATTATAATAAAAATTTCTTTACTTTTAAATGCTTACACAAACTAGGAATATAAGAAATAAAATATAGGCAACCTTCTCTATAACAATCACCCCGCAATAACAACATGTCACTATAATAATTAAGTTTCTAGAAGAATTGATTTTTTATATTTCATTTTAACTCTCTACAATAGCTTTCCACTTATAACAGCAATATTCATAGTTATTAAGTACGTTCTTTATTAATTTAGTTCTTTATAACAATATGTGGTCTAAAATTTTAAGTAAAATTATAGTTATTCATTTAAGCAAACCTATTAATTATTAATTATTAATGAAAATATTATTAATGAAAATATTATTTTAATAAAATGATTAAATTTAATGTGAAGAAATACATTAATCATATTTTATTAACTGAAAATAATCTTCAATATGTGGAATTAAATATATCAATTCAAGAAACTATTAAGTTTCCTAATTCAATATTTTACTATGAATTTGGAACATGATAAACTTAGAAATTGATTACTTGAGTTTAGTAAATCATTATAAATTAATTTAATTTGATAACTCATATTAACTAATTGAACTTGTTAGATTTATGAACTTTATAATTAATCATATGAAAGAATGTAAAATAAAATATGCGTAAGAGCAATAATACATGCACCTGCTATACGTCTTTTAATTTTGCTTATTTGATTCCCGTTTTCTTTCTTTTTTGAATATAATTCTCCCTTTCTTTAATTTATGAAAATTCATGATATGAATTATATGGTAAGCTTACAACAATTATCACTCTATAACAACATGTTGTTATAGGAGTATAACAGCCACCTCTCCATAACAAGCAAAATATTCGCAAACAAATGGGTTGCTATAGTGAGGATTGACTATAGTATCTTCCAATTTTACATTTTTTTACACAAGTGAAATAAGATATGAGTAATGTTATTTTGTACCATTATTTAGACAATTTAGTTTTTGTTGTAGTACATGCATTCTTTACATGTAATGGATGATTATTCATTTGGGTTTTATGAGACTCATGTTGAAAAAAGAAAAATCTGGTTCGAAAACAGTTTTCTTCAACAGTAGAAAATAAAATTTTTGAAAACCGAGTTGGTTTGTAATATTTATAACAATAAACTTTACCCGAAATTGCACATGTGTTTTCGGCTAGACGAATCCTTTTCATTCCCGGCTTTCAACCGAATCACCTTCTCCGCTATTCTCATACCAAGAACTACTTCGAATGTAGGTTTAAATGAATTTGAATCAAACACAATCAGAAATTATTTACTTTACTTTCAGTGGGAAAACAAAAATCTCTCTTTAATAGAAATCAGTAGAATTGTTATTTTGAAAAATAGAATTTATACTTAGAAACAAATTCTCACTATTTTCAGGCAAAATAACAATATCTCAAAGTTTGTGTAAAATTTATTGTGTATTTAGCATTACTGGTTCCATTTATTTATAGGAAGAAGAAGTGAAACCCTTGTTAAATTAGAAGAATTCTATTTAATAGAAAAATAACTTCCTAGTTGAACTAGGAAAGAGAAGGGCTAATATGGTGTGCTTCCTCTCATATATATTATGACGGAGATTCGGGCTTTTCTTGTATTAAGTCCAATTACAAGTGCTTCCTAAACTTTTAACCCAACATTTTATAATTTAATCCAATTCAATACATGTTTTTCCAATTTCCAAAATAAATATAATAAGTTAATTTAAATAAATAAATTTCCCAATTAAATAATTTTTGCAACCCGATTCTTATTCCGTTAATATCATGACAACTTTACCATAAAAGAATCTATGAGAAAATATATTTAATTTTCTACATTCAACGCATTCACAATGACCGATTAATTTAATTCCATTTTGAACTTTAATTAATTAATTAATTAATAATTCAAAAAATTATAAATTAATTCTCAAGTCATTACCATACCTAGTGAGAAAACCATATTCATTTTCAAATGTTTCTCATTTCTCTAATTTTACTCATATCTATCTATTTCTGTTCATTTGATTCAACATGCAATTCATTTTTTGTTTCAATTACCTAGCGGAGGGACCAATTGGACATATGTATGACCTGTAACAATTCGTTGTGGCAAATTAGACTATTTCTAACACTTACGAGCTTGTTTTTAGGCCATTTTATGTTATTTTAATACATTTTTAGTTTTAGTAACTTAGATTTAATTTCTAGCAAAATAAGCATTTGTATGCATAATTTAAATTTAGTTGACCTAATGGGCCGATACAGGCCTAAGGTAGTTTTAACGAGCTTAATCGAATGAGTAGAACACCTATTTTCAGGCCTAGGAGCATCAAGAACGACAATCAGGTCACAACACGAGCTTCTAGGGTCACAACATAGCAGAATGAGCTCTAGAGTTTAGGTTCGAAGTTGTATATCGCGACACAGCTGTGACAAGTGCCAGAAATTAAGCAAGAGTGTTTTTGTCTGCACAATCGATTTTTATCAAAATTAAGGCCTATAATTGACCTAATTAGAGCAACTAATCTTGCCTATAAATAGCAAGGCTTATGCTAAGCTATGGGAGACTTTTTTTAGAAGAGCTAGAAGGCCATTAGTTTTTAATTAGGTTTTTAATTCAGTTTTAAAATAGTTTATTTTCTTGTTTCAAACTTGGATTCAATTTGAGTCCAAGCCTTCATTATTTTATTATTCAATATTTTTCTTTTACTTTTCTCTTGCAATCGTCGATATCTCGCTAGTTGTTAAAGGAATTTTTGCAACCAAGCACAACCAACATCTTAAACGGATTGATTTCTATTCTATTCTCATTTTAGTTTAATTTGTGTGTTTTGCATGATTAGATTATTTCTTGGGAAAATGACATTTAGATTCATGAGTAACTAATTCCTTTAAGAAGATTAACGAGTGGATGTGAAAGTAATTAACGAGAGAACGAGGGTTTATGTCATAATTAGTTGGATTCAATTGTGTGTGCTTAAACCCTAGGATTAACGACCCTAGGGAGTAATTTAGGCAGAAAGGCTGCAGGATTAGTCTATCAAGCACCTCATAATTTATCTCGGTTTTAAACTGTGAGGTTGAAGGATAAGTGAGTTTTATCGATTAATTAATCAATTAGAAGCCGAATAATAATAATTGGTTAGTTATTAGCTAATTCACTAAAACCCGAGTTTTGAAGTTAATTACAAACACTAAAACGAGTTATTCTTCTGCCTATTATTCCAGATTTCATTAATATTTAATTTCTTTTCAGTGAATTTAGTTTATTTTATGATATTAAATTTTACTGTTATTTGTCATAATATAATTTTTAGTTGTTACTATTTAGACATGTTACTATAGAAGATAATATTAAGTTTAATCTATCTTCCCTTATGTATGATGTAACAGGCTGATTTTGGGGCTAGTCGGAATGGCGGTTTCAGAACTACTAATCCGAGACCAGAGAAATTATGTGTTATATCATGATTATATGGGTGCATGAAAATTTTAGTGCCTTAATTTTAGCGATTGTATGCTTAATTGTGAAAAAGGACTAAATCGTATAAAGTACGAAAGTTTTATTTTACAAGCTAGGAGTGTCTAATAGTTATCGAATATTAAATTAGAGGTCCTTAAAGTGCAATTAAACCACCCGAAAGGTGATGGCCGACCAAGGGAGACAAGGGCATTAAATTGGTCAAAAATTTGGTGATATTAGGTGACTAAACTGAATAAAATAGATAAATAAAAGAGTTGTCATCTTTTACTATTCTCATTTCTTCTTCCACCAAAAATTGAAGTGAAAATAGAATTTTTTGGAGCTCAAACTTTCAGCCAAGTTATTCCCTTGCAAGTAAGTGACTTTAGAGGTCTTTCTTGATAATTTTTGTACTTTTGGAACCCCTAAAGCTTAAGCTAGCTAATGAGGGGACTATTTTGCAAAATGGTTGAAAGTTTAGGGATTTGCCATGAGAGTGTTTATGTTGTTTGCTGAATTTTTATGAAAGAAAATGAATGTTAGTGGGTTAATGAATAACTTTTGTAAAAGGTTTTTTTCCATGAAAACACCTAAATGGGACTTATTTGTAAAGGTTGTAATTGAGTAATAAATGCATGAAATGATTGGTTTTGTGAATTGTTATAAGATAAATAAATGTTCAGCTAGGATTGTTTAATGAGAAAATGTGAAGAAAAACGATTTACGAGCATAGGGTCAAAATTATAATTTTGTCAAAGTATAAGGGCAAAATGATAATTTTTGCCTAAGTAGAAATTTTGATGTATCATGATTTATGTAGTACTTAAATGAGTGAAATTTATTATTATATATCAAGAAAAATGCGGAAACAACCTTGACCGGGGAAAAGGCAAGGTTACGGATTAAGCCGCACATTAACATATTTTGCACCGAGGTAAGTTTATGTGTAAACGATACATCTTTAATACATATGTTGTTACCTATTGATGCATTGTATGGATAAAAATACTTATTGGTGAGATTGAGTGAAAATGATAGAAAATGAGGAGTTCTCGAATGAACCTCGAAAAATAAATGTGAGTACGGATATGTAAATTGTTGGTGGGTTGTGTGCGATACCACCTTGTTATTTATTCACGATGGGCTGTGTGCGATACCATCGTTTATATTATCATTTGGTGGGATAAGTGCGATACCACCGTAATGATCATTTGGTGGGCTATGTGCGATACCATCGTAATTATCATTGTTGGTGGGCTGTGTGCGATACCACCTTATTATTGATTAATGGTGGGCCATGTGCGAAACCACCGGGTACTTTGTATTATTCCGAAGGGTTCATCGAGAAACTTGTTTAAGTAAATATTTCATGTGGCTTTGTAGTGATAAGTGCAGGGCATAAGTACAATTAAATATGAACAACGTAATTGATATATGGTTGGGATGTGGTAAGAGTTGATATGAGTAAGCATGATTATGGAAATGTGAATTGTTCTTAGACTAATTAGCATATTGTATGATGCTTATTGTTTACATGTAGACTTACTAAGCTTAAAGCTTACTCCCTTTCTTTTCCCTTATTTTATAGTGTCAAAGAGCCAGCTCGGGATACGAAGATAATCAGAAGATCACCCACACTATCAGCACATCTTGGTATATTTAGACTTAGCATTTTGAGTATGGTATGTATAGGGACTAGACTTAGTTGAATGTCATATTGTTTTGGCCAGGTGTGTTGGCTTGTTCAAAGATGAACTCTTTTGTATAAGACCATAGTTGATGGCTCATTATTATTCTATGAAAAGATGAGGTTATTCATGAATGTGTATGATACATGATTGGGTTGCTTGGTTAAAGTATGCATGAATGGGTTAATGGTTGAATGTGATTTATGTTTGTATGAGTTAGGGTGATAAAAAGAGCTTGGCAAATAACATTATTCTTGTCCACACGGATAGACACACAGGCGTGTGTCTAGGTCGTGTGTGACACACGGTCAGCTCCATGGGCGTGTGGCTAGGCCATGTGTCCCCTTGCATGATAGTTTTACAAGTCAGTATACTCAGTAGTAAACACACGGGCAGAGACATGGCCGTGTATCTCAGCCGTGTGAAAGGCATGGCCATGGACATAGGCGTGTGCCCAAGCCGTGTGAAGTCTGCACTTAAATTTTAGAATTTAATTCACGACACGGTCGAAGGACATTGACGTGTGCCTAGGCCGTGTTACATTTTTGGGTTAATGATGTCAGAAACAGAATGCCAAGGTTTTTGGCACACGGGCTAAGACACGGGCGTGTCAAGGCCGTGTGAGGGACATGGGCCAAGGACACTGGTGTGTGTCCGGTCGTGTGAAAACCCCTTTAGGTTCGAATTGAGAAATAACTCCACACGGGTGTAGAACATGGGTATGTGATATGCCACACGGACGTGTGGATTGTTTAGAGAAAATTTTCTAAGGTCTTCTTGAGAGCTTCAAAAGAGCTCGATTTGATCCCGAACCATTACTAAACCGTGAATTATGCCTCGTAGGCTTGTTTAGGAGGTGTTAATAAAAGTTTTAATTTAGAAAGGAAAGTCAAGTCTCGGAATGGCATGATTGATTGCGTGTAAGCCTAGTAATATCTCGTACCCTGTTCCGGCGTTGAATATGGGTAAGGGGTGTTACATATGATCCTCGGAGTACTTCATTTACCTCGTTGTACAATACTATATTAAAATTTGACCCATATACTTGCTGACACTATTGCTTTAATTTCATATCTTTCTGTTACAATATTTCCAATCCAAACGTTTGCACGTTTGGCAACAATCTATGTGAATAGTTTTTAAAACAAACAGAATGCCAAAATGGTATTGATTTTTATATGAGTTCTGATACTTTTCTTAAAATATCGATACCGTTGTTTTGCATAACAAACAGAATTGTGATTTGGTATTGTTATTTAAATATGGTATTGGTACAGTATAGATACCTAACAATTAAATATCGATACCAACTTTAAAATTTTAAAACATTAAAATTTTACAAATCAATCCTATTTCATGCCTAAATATCACAATTAAGTCCTTGTAGTCTACAATTTATTACTTTGCAATGTATGTGAATGATATTTATATAAATTTCATGCAATTGTCTTCATTTTGCATGTAGCATCCTATTTTCGAGTTCAACTATCGGACCGGGTAAGGGGTGTTACATTTCTCTTCTGCATTTGTAATTGCTACCGAACATGTCACAATTGAACCTTACAGATTGTATAGGCTGCCGACTTTTTGTCCTCTCATCAAAATAAGAGCTCCACAAGATACTTTTAAGTCATTTGACTCGATGACAATCTTGCAACCATTTGAGTCTAGAATACCCAAAGAGGCGAGATTCTTATTTAAATCAGGCACATGTCTGATATCTGATAATGTTCTGGTTATGTCATCATACATCCTAATCCGAATGGTACCAATGCTGGTTATTTTGCAGAGTGCGTTATTTCTCATAAGCACAACTCCACCTTCAATCGAACTATATGTGAAAAACTAGCCCCTGTTTGGACACATGTGGTAGGAACACCCTGAATCCAAGATCCACTTGGATGTGAACTTAGACTTTCGGTCATTGGCACTAGAAATAAATCATCACATCTATCCTCAACTACATCAGCTCTCTGCTTCCCTTTCACGTCGTTTTCAAAGGCCGTCTTATTTTTACTGAAGTCTGTAACTTTTTCCTTAATGTGACCCATCTTTTTACAATAGCCACATTGCTTGTCGCAATTTCTTGATTTCGATATCGTCCTAAATCTTCTTTGACCCAAATCCTTAGATTGTTGCCTTCCTCTAGCAACCAATACCGAGGCTTGCCCATCTGACTTGTCCTTTGAACCTAACTCATTGTCAAGTTTATCCTCGCTTAACAAGTTTCCCTTCATGTCTCAAACGAGAGTTTCTCTCTACTATAAATCAGGGTTTCCCTGGAAGTTTTGTATGAAAGGAGCAAAAAATAAAGCAATTGTATAGTTTGATCTTCATCATCTTTGTTGCCTCGAAATTCTTCAGGTCATTAAGGAAAGTAACAAATTCACTAATGTGAGCCTTAATAGACTCACTTTCTACCATACAAAACGTGTATAATTGTTGTTTTAATACCAAGCGATTTGCGATACACTTTGTCATGTAAAAGGCTTCAAATTTCCTCTACAAGGTTGATGTCATTTTCCCTGTAAGTACCTCCTACAATACATTGTTCGTGAGGTACAACTGAATTGTTGACATTGTCTTCTCATCAAGCTCCTCCCATTTTTTCTGATTCGCATTCATGGGCCTTTGCCTTGTAACGACCTTCTTTAAACCGTTCTAAACTAGAATTGTCATCATCCGAACTTGCCACAAACTGAAATTTGTGATCCCATTGAACTTCTCGATATCGTACTTCATTGCCATCTTTGAACGAGTTGAATGTGAAAATCGAACCAAGCTTTGGTACTAGTTTGTTAGGGTAAACCCGAATTATGCGACGAACAAGAACGAAAAACGAGAAAATTAGACACAAATATTTACGTGGAAAACCTTCTCCGAAGAGGATAAAAAACCACGAGTAAAGAAAACTTCAGTAAAACGACAAAAACCGAAAATGAGTACAAGATGGAGAAATAAACAAACTCGAACCTAAAAATACAAAGTTCTCCCAAAATTCCCACAAAACTCTCTTTTAATTTTGTTGTTGAATCAAACTCTCTAGGATTGCTAAAGCCCTATTTATAGTCTAAAATTCGTAACTAATCTGATTAGAACATCCTAGAGTTAATAGAGTTCAATTGGAAAAAGATAACAAAGTTTAACTAGGAGAAGAGACCTGATTTAGTAGGGAACACATCGCCACGTCGTGACGTGGCATATTGACTCGTCGAGATGTCATTCAGCGCGTTGTCGAGACGTGACGATTCTTCTCATTAAGACATCGACTCTATTTCATCCGAAATGCTAGACACTCCACAATTTAAATAATTAAAATTGACAACTTGCGCATATTATTATCATTATTAACAATTATATTAAATGATTGGATAATTATTTTTATTAAAGCTATCAACTAATCAAATTTTTTATTCATATTGTTTTGGTCAAGAATGCTTTATTTTCTATAAAATTCCGCTTTGGAGTCTTACTTTAACAACTTCGTTAATTTACATAGCATTGATAATTAATTAGGCGTTAAAATTCCAACCGCCAAATTGTAATTTTCCCAATTGTCTCATCCACCTACAATAGATATTTTAAAATAAAAAATAGAGATGGAATTGGCCGCCGTGTAAACAGCTTGGGCCATCATGTTCCTTTAAATGTTTTGGAGAAAATTGAGTGAAAGGATTTGTAAAAACGTACGGATAACAAGCAAAGCAAACCCTATCAAAAGAGATCCGTATTTATTCTTCACCAAAATCATTCTCACATCCTTTCGATAATAGACAATCCTTAGTGGGTTTTCAGTGGTCTTATCCCAACACTTGGAAGATGATGCAATTTTCATATTCCAAGTTGAAATTATTGGAAAAAGAAAATCATTTTTAACGCCAAATTTTATACTGATGGGCAATTTTTAACTGTATACCCTTGGTAAATAATTTTTAATTATATTTAGTGTTAATATATATTTTGTTTTTTAAATTTGTCTATTTGTATTTATTTGATTTTTATTTTTTATTTAGTTGGTATCATCTGAACTTATATATTGTCACACAATTTAGTACATTTGTATTTGTTTGATTTTTATTTTTATTTTATTTAGTTGATAGCATTTGAACTTATATTCTATCATATAATTTATTATATTTGCACTAACGCTACTATTTGTGTTGACATGATATTGATAGTCAATATGATGTAACATATGACATCCTCCAAAATATCACATGTCAAACATAAATAAAAATAAAAAATATTTAGTTATTTATTTTGCATTCATATGCATTCTAGAAATGTTTTTTTTAGTAATTGTAGTATTTATATATTTTTATAAATTTATAAAATACATATTATAAAAATTTTATTTTTGAAATACAGTAGAATTTGTATATATTTTATATATTTTTCAAAATAATTATAACCTAAATAAAAATTACTAAAAATACATCTAAAATGAATCTAGACAAATAGTTATCCAGGTTTAGTGAAAAAAGTTATATTTTTATTAATTCATATATTTTAAAGATTTTTTTTGTTTACGTTTGATACATGAAATTTTGAGAGGCTATCACTATCAGAATGGCTATCAATGTTACGTAAACGCAAGCTAACGTTGTTAATAAAAGATACCAAATTGTAAAGTGAAATTTAAGTTTAAATACCAACTAGATAAAAAAAGAATTAAGTACCAAAGTAAATAGAAATGAAAAAATTCAGGGGTAAAATGTATTAACCATACTGTATATGGATTATGTTTTTTTAGGAATATACTAAATATTATTTAGAAAATTAGGTTGATTTTTAGATAATTTAAAAAAAATCATGGAGAAAAACCGTCCGAGTTGATTGTATGTTGACACATGTTATTTTTGAAGAAAAGAAAAATGACAAGTCAGTTTTTCATGAAATGTTGGCTGCCATGATAATTTCTGTAATCACGAGAGAACGACATGTGTTCTAAAACCAAGAATGATACATGTTAATCCGATCTGGCTTTTTTAAAATTTGTCCTTTTTTCTTTCTAAATAATCTAAGAAACTGCTAAATAAATATACTCATTGATATATTCTTAAAAGAAACCTTGGATTTACAGCGACTCCTTAAATACTTTAATGGCTAGTGATTATAATTATTATTAAACTTGAATTATTTTGTTTTTTTTTAAAGGAATTTGGGAGGGCTTTAATGATGCACTTTTTGATAATTACGAAAAAGAAAATCTTGAGTCTTCCACTAATCAATAAACAAGGTTATTATTTTTATTTTGAATCATTGTAAAAACCAACTTTGATTGAAAAGAGAACAAACCCTTAACTTTCTTTTAAAATGTCTTAATCAGGCTTAAATAAAAATAAAATTTATACATGAATTATTATAATATTTTCTTCATTTTCCCTAGTATTACTATAGATTTAATTCCCCATTACTGTAAGTTGTATTTTGTGATGTTCATGTAACCAATGAATTTTCAACAACATTTTTGAAACTATCATTTTAATTTAAAAACTTCTATGATTTTATTACACTTAAGTAATTTTTTAAATTTTAATCTTTAATTGAATTAATATATATAATTCAATGACCCTTTATTAAATTTTAAAAAAAATTGTACTTTTGGCCCCTTTCAAAAAAAATAATATATTTAACTTTTCATCTCCTTTTTCTTAATTTTATTTTGGCCCAATAAAAATTATCAGTTTCACCCCTAAAATAATAGGCTCTTAAAAATTATAAAATTATAAATTAGTACAAAAATAAATTTGCACTTTATCTCTCAAAAAATTATAATTCAATTTTCCCTCTAAAATAATTTTCTAACTTCACCTTGCATAAAATAATATAAATTTTATCCAACAAGCTCCAATATTTTGATTTACATTTACATTAACTCTTATTTCAAATGAAATATTGATTTATATTAAGAATTTTATTTTGATATAAATAAAAAATTAAAAGCTTATTTAAATACAAATTAAAGATTAAGAACTTATTTGAGCGTCAATTAAAATTTAAGGATTCATTTGAATATCAATTAAAATTTAAGAGTTTATTTAAATATTTAAAAGTATAAAAACTTATGTAAATAAAGTGATCATAAAGCCCAAGAACTTATTACAATAGTCAATCTCAAAATTGTCGCTACATATAAGTTTATAACTATATTACAAAGACATAATAATTTTTTTCCTCCAATTTTATAAAAAAAATCATTTTACTCATTCATTTAATTTTTTTCTCTTTTAGCCCTTAAACTTGCATTGTTTATCAAGTCACCCAAAAATAGATTGAAAAGTTAATGTCTATTACCTTTGCTGACGTGGCATCCACGTGTATGCCATATATATCCCACGTTAACAATTAATTTTTAATTTAAAAAAACATTTTATATCTTTTTAAAATTTTAATATTTTTTAAATTCTTTTTGAAATTTTAAATATTAAAAATGAATTATTTGTTGAATATGCCACATCAAAATTAACATACATTAACTTTTCAATCAATTTGAGGTGAATTGACAACAATACAAGTTGAAGGACTAAAAGAGACAAAAAATTAAATAAAAGACTAAAATGAGTTTTTTATAAAATTGAAGGGCCAAATAAATCATTATGCCTATTTAAAATTGTGATAAATTTGTTACTATGATTTTTGTTTAATCTCCCATTTAACAAGAAAACCTAAACCAATGAAATTATTTGTGCAACGTATGTAGAAGTGTCCATGTGTCGGGCACAACCAAAAATTTGGCCCATTTGTAGGTTCAAGCTCGGCCTGACCCAAAAAATGGACATAACATTTTGCCTAAGCCCGACCCAAATAAAAATATTAAAACCTCGACCCGGTCCAGTCGTATTAATTTTTTATATTATTTTTTAAATTCTTTTTGAAATTTTAAATATTAAAAATGAATTATTTGTTGAATATGCCACATCAAAATTAACATACGTTAACTTTTCAATCAGGTGAATTGACAACAATACAAGTTGAAGGACTAAAAGAGACAAAAAATTAAATAAAAGACTAAAATGAGTTTTTTTATAAAATTGGAGGGCCAAATAAATCATTATGCCTATTTAAAATTGTGATAAATTTGTTAATATAATTTTTGTTTAATCTCCCATTTAATAAGAAAACCTAAACCAATGAAATTATTTGTGCAACGTATGTAGAGGTGTCCATGGGTCGGGCACAACCAAAATTTTGGCCCATTTGCTAGGTTCAAGCTCGGCGTGACCCAAAAAATGGACATAACATTCTGCCTAAGCCCGACCCAGATAAAAATATTAAAACCTCGACTTGGTCCAGTCGTATTAATTTTTTATATTATTTTTTATATAAATTTTAAAAAATATATAATACATCAAAAATACTAAAAATATTAAAATAAATATTCCCCACCAAATTGAAAATAAATTTTTAAAAATATGTATACTTAAATAACACTAAGGTTGATACAACTTAACAAGTAAATACATATAAAAAACAACATTTTTTTTTGCATATTCGGGTTGGGCCCAAGCCAAAAAAACATTACCCGAGGCTTGACCTATTTTTCTAAACGGACCTTATTTTTTTATCCAAATTTATTTTTTAGGCCTATATTTTTATCTAAACCTTCTACCTTTCCAAACCAGCCTTCACCCTATCAACCATGGACAGGTTGCATGCTATACATCTTCATTATTACAGCATGTTTGGTTGGGTGTAATGGCATAGCCATTACAACCCAATTCTGTGGGCCCACCAGAAGCTGTAATTTGGTTGGGTGAAATGCCTATTACAGGTCTATTATATTACCTGTTTAAGCATGGAGTAAGGGGCTTTTCTATTCCGTTAAAAATGCACTGAATCACCACTGAATACACATTTCTTTTCTATTTTACCCTCCCATTCAGCCATCTCAGTCCCAACCCCCTTGCTTCCTTCGTCTCCTGCCTGTATTGTCCTCCCTTAGGTAAACTTTCATCACCCACTCACTTGTAAATGCTTTAAGAAAGAAAATGGGGATCCATATGAATCTCTTTTCTTTCTTTCTTTCTCTTTTTCGATTAGGCTACATTCTTTGTCATTTTTAGGTTTTTCATTTTTTTTCTCTTTTTCGATTAGGTTTTTCGATTAGGCTACACTCTTTTTCAAGGAATTAGGAACGAATTTTAGGTTTTTTCATTTTGGAACAGTATAATCTCGTGATTACCATGTAAATTTCAAAACCCCTCTTTATTTTTTCTACACCATTTTCTAATTCTAATCATTATTTTGTTGTTCATTTATCTCTGGCTCTCTCATCGATATTTTCCGTCAATTTCACCTTTTTTTTTTCTTCTTTTTCCGCCCTGAATTGATAGGTTTAAGGTTTGTGAATTGCGTTAGTTCCACAATGTAAGATGTTCTGAAAGATCCTCGTTTTATTTTAGTGCTATAATAATCTTATGTCTTACCATATTTAAATCGATTTTTTTGTGATTGTGACGACTTTATTGTGACGACTTTTTCTTGGATTTGATTGATGATCTGTGTGTTTCATGCCTCTGTATTTAGAAAGAGAGTATTGTAAGGGTTTTTACGGGACTTAAGCATGAATCCAATTCTGTTAGTGCTAATGTTTTTGTTCGATGTTGTCAAAATGATGCCTTTTTAAGTTGTTTAAGGATTTAATTGTCTCACTATTGAATAGAAACATCTGAGATTCTTACTTGGCTTTAGTTGCATTCACAAATTGCTTGACGGGTGGCAGTTTTCTAGTTTAATTATCTAATTTCCGATTTTTATAACTGAAAGTTGTTGATGCATGCAATAATGTTTACGGTTATGACAGTAGTCATTCTGATACTAAATTTTTAGATTCATTTCAGGCCGAGTCTGCTTCATTTAGACAAGCAGCTTCTTGTTCAGCATCAAATGAGGCGGTATTTACTAAAACTGTAGGGATAATAATTTTGATCTGTTGTCAATTGATCTATTTATATGTCAAACTTTGGGGAAATAATGGACGGCTTACAACTTTCTTGTTTACATGCATGTATTCTTTTTGATAGATAAGTTCTGGCAGAAGCTAAAGTTGACAGCTGAGAAGAAGGCATGCCTAAAATATAATGACTCCAAGTTAACTAAATTTTTAGTGTTCTAAATTCTTTAGGCTTTCTTGAATTTATTCTCTTCTGAACTGGCATATTTGTTGCACTATATGTCTTCATTAAATTCTTATGGAGTTTACTTTTGATTGCTGATTGCAAACCTGGATTGGGATTCAGTTTCCAAATTTAGCATAAATTGTATGATAAAGCATATGCAAATATGATTTTCAAAATCATGAATTTGTCGTATCTTAGTGAATTTGAAATAAGTATAAGAATTTATTTGTAAATTTGAAATTCTCTTCTGCTCTTTTAAATATTTAAGAATATTTAAAAAAAAAATAAGAATATTGAGTTTCTGTCCAATTCTGAATTTCATCCCTTTACTTTACAAAAATTGATTGTTTGTCCATTTACTTAATTTTGTTAGAAAATTAACAAGGTAGTCTAGTTGTTAGTGGCTGAATCGTTGATTTTCAATTAGTGATTTAACGAGAAGGATTGGCATATTAGCCAATCAGATTAATTTCTCAGTTTTTGTAAGGTATGAAGACCAAATTCTAATAAATTAAAGAGATTAACTTTTTAGTTTTCATCAAGTAGAGGGATTAGACCTTGAGTTTTATTTGTGTGTCTGAGCAACGGTTTTCCATTTAACATTTTTCATGAAGGTTTATGATTTATCATGTTACAAACCTTTACTGCTGACTTGTATGTTATTCGTCCTTAAATGCTTGGATTCCTCTTAAACAAAATCAAATCGTTCTTTTAATTTTCAAGATATGACATTTAAGTTTTTCAAGTTAAACTTTAACTCCTTCATGTGCTAAGTTCTTATCTATTGTTATGCTTCTTCCACTTCTGATTTTCAGTTTACAAGCAGTATGATTTATTAATCTATGAGATAAGCATGTTCGTTAGGTAACTTCAATATTGTGTATATTTGTTGCACTAAATTTTTTCTTTTTAAATTACTTGAAGTATTCTGCTTCAAAGAAGATAAATTTTAAATTATTTTATTTAGTTCTTATTAATTAATTTAATTGAATTTGATGCTTTATATTGTTTATTTGAGTGAGCCTTTTTTATGAGTTATGACATAGAACCTTTATTTTCCTACTCTACATAACGCATAGCAATAATGAAGCCTTTTAAGCTTTATGTGCTCTCTTTTGGGAATGATTAACAGAAAATTGTAGTTTTACTTACCATTGATGCATAATAACCATACAATGCTAAATAAGAAAGAGAGGGCTCCTCCCTTGTACAGGCTCTTAAAGCTTAGGTCACTACCTGCCTTTGCTGAAGAGGTTTACTTTGTACTACCCATAGGTTATATAGATTGGAACCTAGAGTGATAAGAATAGAAATTAGCAGGAAAAAAAGTTTGAATTGAATCTTGTCTCTGCAGTAGCCAGCAGTTATGCATGTTGCAGTTACATGCCAAATCATTCATAAAAGAGCTTTTGCTACTGAAATGGTTCTTGCCTGTAACCCCAAATGTTATCATCTTTTTATTGATTTTGAGGTTCTTATGGGATATTTTTGTTGAGTTGATTGTAAATTACTGTTGTCATAGTAATTTTTTGGTTTACTGTTGATACAGTTCCAATGCTTAATAATAGTTACTGACAATATGGTGCTGGAAGCATTTTAAACATGTTAATAATGGTATGTAAAAAGTTTCATCTTTCCCAATACATTATAGAAAGTTTCATATAATATCAAGAAATATGTGAGATTGATACAATCAGGCAAACACATATGTATGCGATATATATATATATATATAAAAGCAGGGTGCAAAGCAATCTCGCTGCTAAAAAAAAAAAAAGAGAAACAAAGGAAGAACACATTAAAGAGCCTCCTAAATGTTTTTTTTTTTAGAACTCAAATAAAACCTGCTTTACTATGGACAGAATGATGTTTAAAACCTTGACCATTCTAATTTTTATGTGAAGAAATTCTTATTTTTTTCAATTATTTTGTATAATTAAATTTCACTTTTTGTAAACCGATACAATTACTCATATATACTTATATTGTGTAGGTAATTTACATTTCACCAAATTTTATAGGGAAGAAGTGGAAGGACCAAAGAATTAGGCTAATATGTAGAGAGATCCCTATAATATTGATTTTCATATATAGGGAGATTGCAGTATATACAAATTGAAATTCATGTATACTGTTATCATGACTTAAGACTTATTCACAATCCACTTTTTAATTTTCTTAGATAGATACATAAAAACCGTAGGGGAGGAAAACTTGCAATCTCAAATTAATTTAAACCAATTGGATCATTTAATTTTATAGACAGAATGGTGTTTACAAGGCTGACCATTCTAATTATTACGTCAAGTTATTCGTATTTATCCAAGTATTCGTAGACCAAGTTTGTGTTGCCTTGTCAAAATTTGTTTTGTTTTTTATATTACTAGTGAGAAATCAAGTTGGTATTATATAAAATGTTTTAGACAATAAATTATTTTCATGTTGCGGGTATTTTCAGTATAAATGTGTATGAGAGGAACATTGATGTGGATGTATTTCAAGATTATATGTTCATTATTAATTTTTCTTTTAATGTTCAAGACATTATTATTTGCTAAGCCAAGAGCCGATTTTGTTGAATGAAATTTGATAAATATGTATTGTTCATTTTTCTTTGACAGTGTGTTATTGCTTCCTCTTCTTCTTTGGTTTGCTTGATTGTTTTTTCCACCCACAGTTGAGCTTCTTGTATTCACTGAACCACTGTAAGTTCTTTACAAATTAAATTATTTGATTTTGTTTTACTGTTATTGAAATTAGTATTGAAGAAATGTGACCCTTTTACTATGATTTGAAGATATGTAACACTTTAATATTTTGCAATAATGACTTGTTTGGCTTTAGTTGTATAAAGTGAGAGGCGTAAAAGAATTGGTCTTGCTATTACAATATGGTTGAAAATGTGTACAATTTCGAGTTAGTTCTTAGTTGCATTGGGTGTCATCCATAGCCTACATACTTATAGACCAAGGATTAGATCCTATATTTTAGATTTTTATGCAAAACGAGATTATGTAAAAAGACTTGTATATGCTAGTGACAAGACCTATATTGAACAAGTTAGGATGAATAGAATTACCTTTTCTAAACTATTTGAGATGTTACAAACTTTAGGGGGATTGAAGTCGTCAAGGAACATGCTTGTTGATGAGCAAGTGACAATGTTTTTACATATCATTTCTCACCACCTTAAAAATAGAGTTATCAAGCATCACTTTAATAGGTCCGGGGAAACCGTTAGCAGATCATTTCACAATGTTTTAAATGCTGTCATGTGCTTACAAGATGTGTTATTTAAAAAGGCAAAGCCAATTACAACTAATTCTACAGACACAAGGTGGAAATGGCTCAAGGTATTAGAGTGAGTTCTATATGTAGCTCGTACATATTTTAGTCCATTTAGATTTAAATATAGTATCCTAACTCGAGGTTTTATACATGTGATGTAGAATTGCTTAGGTGCTTTAGATGAAACCCACATCAAGATTAGGGTTCCAACAGTTGACAAATCTAGATATCGAATGCGAAAAGGTGACATAGCAACAAATATGTTAGGTGTTTGTACACCTGATATGCAATTTGTTTATGTTCTTCCTGGTTGGGAAGGTTCTGTTGCTGATGGATGAGTTCTTCGAGATGCCATTAGTAGGAGACATGGACTAAAAGTTCCTCATGGTAAAGTGCAAATTTAGAGGAATTTGAATTAATTTTTAAGATCATACTTTTTTGGGAAATTAACCATGACAAATAGTTTTTTTTAAAGGTTGTTATTATCTAGTTGATGCTGGATACACAAATTGTGAGGGATTTCTTGCGCCTTTTAGAGGACAAAGATATCATTTGAATGAGTAGCGTCAGGGTTACTAGCCAAGTACTCCTAAGAAATTTTCAATATGAAACATGCTTCAATACAGTAATGTTATTGAAAGATGTTTTGGGTTATTAAAACTTAGATGGGGAATACTTAGGAGTCTATCTATCTATCCTGTGAGGGTGCACAATAGAATCATTATTGCATGTTATTTGCTCCATAATTTTATTAGAACCTATATGAGTCTTGATCCTATTGAAGCAGAGTTAGGAGAAGGATTACCTAGTAATGTGATAGATATGACGATGAACCGAATATCGTAAATATTCATCCATCGGATGTATGGGCTATTTGGAGGATGAAACTAGCCAACCAAATGTTCGATGAATGGCAAGCTTCTAGAAATTAGTTAGGTTTAGGGTAAAAATAGTAAACGTTAAGTTGTTTATGTTATTTCATGTATCTAGTTTGTGAAACTTTGGTGGTGTTTGAATTGTTTTTTTATATTGTACTAGACTTGTTGAATGATAATTTATTTTCTTTTGATTTATCATGTGTTATAATTTTATAAAGTGTTGACCTTTTGATGCATAATATTGAACTTAATTTTAATTTGCGTTTTTTCTTAAGATAGTTATGTCAGGTTTTTCACAATCAAGTGTTTCTTCCCAAAGTTCTCGAGGAACCAAAAGGAAATGGGTTCAAAAAGAAGATGCTGCATTGGTTGCTTGTATGGTCGACTTGCACAATGCTGGAACCTTTAATGCAGATACGGGATTCAAAGTCGGCTATTTAAATAAATTGGAAAAAAATGTTAGAAAAAGTTTTACCCCATTCTATGTTGAAGGCTAAACCTAATCTTGAATCGAGGATTAGGACATTGAAAAGGGATTGGTCAATCGTTTATGACATGTTTAGTGGAAAAAACAATAGCGGCTTTGGTTGGGATGAGTATAGGCAGCTTGTTGTTGATGAAGATGTGGTGTGGAACTCATATATAAATGTAAGAATCATTTCAACTCTTTATTATCTTATTTTGATCAAACTTATATCTAATATAAATTCTCATTTTTATAGAGTCATAAAGAAGCTGCTCAATTCAGACATCGGAGTTTCCCTTATTATGACCAACTTACTGCTATTTACGCAAAAGATCGAGCTACTGGGAAAGATGCTCAAACAGCCGCTGACATTATTGAAGAAATAGATGTTAAGGATGTAGCTGCTACAAATACTAATGAAGAAAGAAACGATTTCCATGGATGCGAAGCTGATTCTAAATCAAGGTGATTCTACACAACCGCAACCAGTTAGAAATCAAGGTGATACTACATCTTCAAAGAAGAAAAAAAAGATTTCTGATACAAGTGATTCTTTTACTTCATTTAATGATGCTGCCACTTTATTGGCGGAAAATATACGGACTGTTGGCCTTGAAATCAGTAAGAGTATTGTCTTCGAAGTGCTAATTCAGCAAAAGTTAGAAATGGCCATTCAAGAAAGTGCTCTGAAATTATATCCAACATTATGTGAAGTAGAAGGTTTAATTGAGGATGAGTGCTATCGAACATTGAGGAAAATTCTAGATCATCCAACGTAATTGCTCATTTTCTTTAGTTTACCTTCTGCTGTGCGATTGGAATGGGTCAGAAGATTTCTTGCTGACCATTAAAAATCATGGTTGTGTTGATTATATTTTGGTATCTTTTTGTGTTTGTAATATTTGGATGGTATAATGACATGATAGAATGTCATTACAATGTTGTAACTTTTTGATGTAAAATTTTAAAACATATGGATTATGACATATAAACTAATGAAATCATGTAACTTTTTGTTAATATATAAATATTATGCTTGGATGTAAAATATAATTCTCAAGTTATTTATTACTTCTAATATTTAATTCTTTTTATTATAGAATAATTAAATTATTTGTTTTAGTAATGATATTTTAGCACATTAAATATGTATTGCAGTTTAAAAATAATAAAGTAGATTATATATATTTTTATAGTATTATATATTTTGATTTTTTAATTCATATAATAATAATTATATTAAGAATGTTATTAAATTATATTTAATAATAATTATCTTAAATATGGTTAAATTATTTATTATTTTTATTAAATTATTTTCAATAATAATCTTATTAAAATTTAATAATAATAACAATAATCATCTACCTAAAAAAAAATTCTGCTAAGGGTATTCTAGTCATTTTAGTTCTTTTCCTTATGCATT
The DNA here is from genome assembly GCA_025503065.1 of Gossypium bickii. Lineage (NCBI taxonomy): Eukaryota > Viridiplantae > Streptophyta > Magnoliopsida > Malvales > Malvaceae > Gossypium > Gossypium bickii. Next base: position 39,836,536 of record CP106716.1, read on the forward strand.
ACAACATTATTCCATTCAACCAAACATAAGAATACTATTACAATTCTATTCCATTCCATTCAATCAAACATTTGAATTACTTATTACAGTTATATTCCATTATAGTGAATCAAACGTACTGTTACTATTATTTTTATTAAATAATGCTTAGCCACATTATCATACTGAAAAGGGGGAAGACAATGACCCCCAAATGAAGTCATGAATGGTTAGGTTTTGGCTGCAAACTCTTGAAGGTGATGTTGATAGTGGGGTTCCAAAAGCACAATGTTGCTCAGCAAAATCAATCAATCAAGCACAGCTAGCTGCATACATGAAGACTTGTTATAGTGGAAATCCCTACGAAAAGTTAGGTACATGTATATAAAATATCATTCGAAATTAATTTTTATTTTATTTTATATCGCGTTTAAAATTATCCAAATTTAAGCAAACATCTTTTCCTTTTTCTTTTCTTCATGTTCCTTCAATTTTCATGGCATAGACAAGTGGATTAGCTAAATCGAGGCTTTTGGTTCACCTAAAATTTTACTCGAAAACCACTCAAATTGGCTTTACATGTCAGCCTGGAGGATAAACTAATATATTATAGTGACCATTAGGTTGATGGTTAGATTAATACAAACAATTTTGATGCAAGGGTAAAGCTTTTCAAGTGGTCACCCAATCATTGTCATCTTCTGCTGCTTTTCATCAAATGCTTGTTTATTATATTAATATGCTGTTGCAGGCAAAATGAATCATCATCGTTTCGAGTGGCTACCCAATCACAAATTGTCATATTTTTGCAAGCAAAATGAATCATCATCGTTTCAAGTTGCATTATCCACGTTCCATCGTCGGTTGGTTGGTTCAATTAAGTAATAATTATTAATTATAAGAATGGTACATACTTGATTTTGGTATTAATATTTTATCTTTTGTGATAGATAAATAAAATTATATTCCTAAGAAATTGTATTTTTATTGTAGCGACCTAAAATTTGTGCACGGACACTAATTGAGAAAATTATTGAAAATTTGAAAACAAAGTTTCAATTTTATTTAAAATAGGGAGTCGCCACCGATCCTTTTTCCTAGGTGTGATCAGACACCTAATAAATTCTCTTTTTAAAAAAAAATTATTTTTTTAAATTTTCTTAAAGAAAAGGGCCGAGTTTAGGTCTACGTCAACATTCCAGAGAAAAATAGGGTTCGGGAGTCGGTTACGCGTGAGGAAGGTATTTGCACCCTAGCGACGCCCAAAATTGGTATCTCGTTAGACGCGTGTTGTCTTAATTTTCAAAAATACGAATTCAATTTAATATTTAATCGTGATCTGAGTGAAACATGAGAATTTTTTTTGAAACACGAAAATTTTGAAATTGGGGAAATTTTTTTTAAAACCCGAGAATTTTTGAAAACACAAAAATTTTTGAATCACAGAAACTTTTGAAAACACGAGAATTTCTGAAACACGAGAATTTTTTTTTAAAACTCAAAAATTTTGAAATACGAAAATTTTTGAAAACACCAAAATTTTTGAAACACGAAAATCTTTGAAAACTCAAAAATTTTAAAACTCGAGAATTTTTTGAAACGCGAGAATTTTTGAAAACACGAAAAATTTTGAAACCCGACAGTTTTTTTGAAATACGAGAATTTTTAAAAACACAAAAATTTTTGAAACACGAAAATCTTTGAAAACTCAAAATTTTTTAAAACTCGAGAATTTTTTGAAAATTTGAGAATTTTTGAAAACACGAAAAATTTGAAACACGAAAATTTTTTGAAAACACGAGAATTTTGAAAACACAAAAATTTTAAAACTTAAGAATTTTTTAAAACCCGAGAATTTTTGAAAACACGAAAATTTTGAAATAGGAGAATTTTTGAAAACACGAAAATTTTTGAAAACATGAAAATTTTGAAAACACTAGAATTTTTTTAAAACACGAAAATTTTGAAATATGAAAATTTTTTCAAAACACGAAAATTTTTGAAACACGAAAATATTTTGAAAACACGAAATTTTTTTGAAAATGCGAAAAATTTAAAAAATTACATATTAACGTATTATATAATGAAATTTAATAATTTTTGAACAAATCTCTTATTATTATTATTACTATTTTTTTTACAAAAATTAATTGAATTTCTTAATTTCCCGAAATGCATTCTACATTTAACACAAAATCAAATATATCCACCCAACATAGGAGTGAGATCGATGATTTAATTTCAAATTGTTAAAAATTAATTTATTAAAAATTAAAATTAGTAAACAAAATCATACTATAATCCTAAAAAAGTTATTAAAATAACATTTATGAAACAATATAAAGATATAGGCCCAATAACCAAATAAATGGTTAAAAAAAAATTTACCAAGGCCCAAAAATTTTGGGCCGCTGAAGTGCTGTTTGACTGGGCCGGATCCGGCTGTTGGTGGGCAATGGGCTGCTGCTGGGAGTGGGCTACTGCTGCGTTGGGCTTGCCTGGCAGTTGGGCTGACCTTTTTGGGCTAGCCTGTTGGGCTATTTTTTGGCTGCTCTATTTTTTTTTATTTTTTTGAGCTGTTTTTTTTTTTTTTTTATGCTGTTTTTTTTTTAAAATGGGCTTCTGGACTCGGGTCGGATAGCGGGTCGTGGGTCGGGTCGGGTTGACCCGACTGATATTGATTTTTTTCTTTTTTTTCTTTTCTTTTTTCTTTCTTTTTTCATTCATTCATTCATTCATTCATTCATTCTTTCTTCTTCTTCTTCTTCTTCTTCTTCTTCTTCTTCTTCTTCTTCTTCTTCTTCTTCTTCTTCTTCTTCTTCTTCTTCTTCTTCTTCTCTTAGCCTGCCGCCGTCGTGGTCGCCGTCTCCTCCACCAGTGGTGCGACATCCCCTCTTCCTCTCCTCTTCTCCTCCTTCTCTCTTCTCTTTTCTCTGTTTTTCTTTTCTTTTTCTTTCTCTTTTTTTTCTTTTTCGTGGTTTTTTTTTTTGGATCTTGTTGCTTGGCCGATTTTTTGGGGGATAGAACCCCTTTTATGCTTGTTTTCTTGCAGGTAGCAGGTGGCTAGGGAGGAGGGAGGCCATGCCCTAGGCCGGTGGCCGAAAATCACGGAGGGTAGGTGCCCCAAATCACCTAATCTGCCAGAAGAACTAAATTGCAAACGTAGTGAAACTTTTGCGGCTGAAGTGTAATTTTGAGAAAGATGATGGGTCAAAATATAATTTTGAAAAGTTTAGGGGCCGAAAGGTAATTTTGGAAAAATGAAGGGTTAAAATGTAATTTTTGAAAAATTAGGGGTCAAAATATAATTTTTATTTTTTGTATTTTTTCAATTTTTTTTAAATTTTGAAAATTAAACATGTAGTTGAGCCAGATAAAATTTAGTGCTTACAGCTGCCCCTCTTTGCTCATCGCTGTGAAACAGGGATAGTGCAAAGACTTAAAAGTACTAAATTTTGTTCGATTGTCCAATCCTTATTCTTTATTTTTAATGAGAAACAGAAATCGAAAATAGCTCGTCATGCGACACGAAACTCAACTCACTTCTTGAATTATGAGTTGATCTTTGAAAAACAAAAATTGAAACTACCTCAGCGTATGACCTGAGGCTCAACTCACTTCTCGCAATATGAGTTGATTTTTTTGAAAAACAGAATTTGAAAATACCTCAGCGTGTGACCCGAGGCTCAACTCACCTCTCTCAATATGAGTTGATTTTTTTGAAAAACAAAATTTGAAAAATACCTCAGCGTGTGACCTGAGGCTCAACTCACTTCTCGCAATATGAGTTGATTTTTTTGAAAAACAGAAATTGAAAAATACCTCAGCGTGTGACCTGAGGCTCAACCCACCTCTCGCAATATGAGTTAATTTTTTTGAAAAACAGAAATTGAAAAATACCTCAGTGTGTGACCCGATGCTCAAATCACCTCTCGTAATATGAGTTGATTTTTTGAAAAACAGAAATTGAAAAATACCTCAGCGTGTGACCTGAGGCTCAACTCACCTCTCACAATATGAGTTGATTTTTTGAAAAAAAGAAATTGAAAAATACCTTAACGTGTAACCTGAGGCTCAACTCACCTCTCGCAATATGAGTTGATTTTTTTGAAAAACAAAAATTGAAAAATACCTCAGCGTGTGACCTGGGGCTCAACTCACCTCTCGCAATATGAGTTGATTTTTTGAAAAACAGAAATTGAAAAATACCTCAACGTGTGACTTGAGGCTCAATTCACCTCTCGCAATATGAGTTGATTTATTGAAAAACAGAAATGAAATAATTTTAAAAAGTATCAGAATTTCAAAACATATCATCTGGTGGAGCTCGGATGTCTGCTTTTTCCTTGATTCAGTACAGCTATTATCAACACCTCTTGCTCTACTGGAGTACCTGTATATGTCATGCATGATATTATCATGATATGCACGTGTTTGTCTTAAATGCTTTTATGCCTACATGATCATGCCATGCGCCCTGGACTTGTTTGTCACATATCCCTTTTCGTTACGATTTTCGTGATGGTCTGCATTCATTGTTTCAATTCTTGACTTTCCTTTCAGGTTTTGTACCCATCCTCATGCTTTACGAGTAATCTGCATTTCTCGTATATCACCCTTTTGCCCCCTGTTGAACATTGTCCTTGCTTTGAGGCTCTTGTACTTACCAAATTCTCATCCGGGTAATGCTCAACATTCCTTTTGTTTAGAGTATGTCATTTCACTATTTATTATTTAAATGAACCAAACATGATATGCTTGACAATGGCACAGTAGGTACGAAAGAAATACCTCACATTCTTATTTATTTCAAAAGCAACCAGCAAAGAAAATTGACAAGGAATAGTTCAATAAAGAAAACATTATAAAGAAAGGAAAGCAGATTCAATTGTCACAAATGCTCTAGATATCCAACGCATGAACTTCTCCATGTTTCTTCATCCTGGATCTTTTCGAGCAAAGCTTCTTGTGTAGAAGATTTCGAGCTTCCGAGAATGCTTCAAATATCGTAATCTCGCCATTTGACTCCCTGTTCAAATCACCTTGCTCTTTAAGCCCAAATCTGTTTCATTAGGACGCCTTTTCGGGTTTTCATCCTAATCCTTTTTGTTTATCAAGACGCCCTTTTTCGGGTTTTCATCTTGATCTCTCTTTCTTTTCTTTTCTCTCTTTTTTTATCAAGACGCCCTTTTCGTGTTTTCATCTTGATCTTTTTTTAGGCATAGTACTTTTTCACGGTATCTGAGTTCACTGGATTAGGTAACTCTTTCCCATCCATCTCAGTGAGAATCAAAGCTCTACCCGAGAAAGCCTTCTTTACGACGTATGGCCCTTCTCAATTTGGTGCCCATTTTCCTCGAAAGTCTTTTTGTATTGGAAGAATCTTTCTCAGTACGAGTTCTCCCTCGTGGAATTCTCTTGGCCGCACCTTCTTGTCATGGGCCGTGATCATTCTCTTCTGGTACATCTGTCCATGACAGATTGCCTTCAAGCGTTTTTCTTCGATAAGATTTAGCTGGTTATATCAAGCTCGAACCCATTCTGATTCCTCTAGTTTCGACTCTATTAAGACTCACAGAGAGGGGATCTCAACTTCGATGGGCAGCACAACTTCCATTCCATAGACCAGAGAGAAAGGAGTTACTCCCATAGATGTCCGCACAGATGTGCGATATGCATACAAAGCCAATGGTAGCTTCTCGTGCTAGTCTTTATATGTCTCGGTCATTTTCTCAATAGTCCTTTTAATATTTTTGTTGGCCGCTTCTACAGCTCCGTTCATTTTCGGGCGATAGGGTGAGGAGTTATGATGTTTTATTTGAAATTGCTTACACACTTCCTTCATCATCTTGTTGTTCAGATTCAAAGCATTGTCTAAAATGATTCTCTTAGGAAAACCATATCGACATATGATTTCCTTTTTTAAGAACCTGCAAACTACGGTCTTTGTCACATTAGCAAATGAAGCGGCTTCTACCCATTTTGTGAAATAATCTATAACTACAAAAATGAATCAGTGTCTATTAGAAGCTTTTTGGAAAATTGGCCCTATAACATCCATGCCCCACATAGAAAAAGGCCACGGAGAAGTCATGGCATGAAGGGGCGAAGGGGCTGCATGAATTTTATCGCCATAAATTTGACATTTGTGGCACTTTCGTGCATAAATAATGCAGTCATTTTCCATCGTCAGCCAGTAATAACCGAGTCTCATAATTTGCCTAGCCATAGTGAAACCATTGGCATGCGTCCCACAAATTCCTTCATGGACATCTTTAAGTATTTTTTGGGCTTCAACAGCATCCACTCATCTCAGGAGCACTTGATCTTTTCCTCTTTTGTACAGGATATCCCTATCAAGGACAAATCCCACCGCCATTCTTATGATTGTTCTTTTGTCGTTCTCATTTGCTTGCTCGGGATACCTTTGATTCTTGACATATTCTAAGATATCATGGAACCACGACCGCCCATCTGTCTCTTTTTCAATGCTAAAACAATGTGCAGGGACCTCATATATGCTCATTTGGAGAGGTATTATTTCTGTTTCTCTGTTTGCTTTGAACATTGAAGCCAAAGTGGCCAGGGCATCAGCCAATTGGTTTTCTTCTCGTGGGAAGTAATTAAAAGTCACTTCTTTGAATTCTTTAATCAGTTCCGCAACGAGATCGTAATATTTAACTTATTTTGAATCTCTCACTTCCCAATCTCCACGGATTTGGTAAATCACCAACGCTGAGTCCCCGAACACCTCTAAGATTTTGATGTTTCGTTCAATAGCTGCACGAAGTCCCATGATGTAAGCCTCATATTCCGCTACGTTATTGGTACAGAAGAAATTTAATCTGGCAGTGAGCGGATAATGGTTCCCTTCTGGTGTCACTAAGACTGCTCCAATCTCATGCCCCAATGCATTCGATGCACCATCAAAGCTCATCTTCCATGATTTCTCTTTTGACGACTCACATTCTTTTTCTGTAATGCACACCAAGTCTTCATCTGGGAAATCAAATCTCAATGGCTCGTATTCTTCCGTTGTTCGAGTTGCTAAGAAGTCAGCTATCGCGTTCCCCTTTATCGAATTTTGACTCACATATACGATGTCGTACTCCGATAGTAGGATCTGCCATCGTGCCATTCTTCCTGAGAGTGCAGGTGATTCCATCATGTACTTTATTAGGTCCGGCTTTGAAATTAACCATGTCGTATGATACAACATATATTGTCTGAGCCTTCGAACTACCCAGACCAAAGCACAACAGAATTTTTCAATTGACGGGTACTTTGTTTCATACTCTGTGAACTTCTTGCTGAGGTAGTAAATCACCCTTTCTCTTTCCCCTGACTCATCATGTTGCCCCATTACGCAACCCATTGAGTTTTCGAATACAGTCAGATACAATATTAACGATCTTCCGGGAGTTGGTGGTACTAGCATAGGGGGACTAGACAAATACTGTTTTATCTTGTCAAAAGCCACTTGGCACTCCTCATTCCATTCTCCCGGGTTATGTTTTCAAAGGAGTCAAAAAATTGGGTCACACTGGTTGGTAAGCTGAGCAATAAATCGAGCGATGTAGTTCAACCTCCCTAAAAATGCTCTGACTTCTTTTTTTGTGCGCGGAGGTGGTAGTTCTTGTATGGCTTTTATCTTATCTGGATTAACCTTAATACCTCTCTCGCTGACAATGAAGCCTAGTAATTTTCCTGAGGTAGCCCCAAACGTGCATTTGGCTGGATTAAGCTTCAGCTAAAACTTTCTTAGTCTTTTAAACAACTTCCTGAGGTTCCCAACGTGCTTTCTTTCCCCCCGGGATTTGACAATCATATCATCGACGTAGACTTCTATTTCTTTGTACATTATGTCGTGGAATAGCATGACCATTGCCCTCTAATATGTTGCCCCAACATTCTTCAATCCGAATGGCATCACCTTATAGCAGAACGTCCCCTACATTGTTATGAAGGTAGTTTTCTCCATATCCTCGGGGGCCATCTTTATCTGATTATAACCTGAGAAACCATCCATGAAAGAAAATAAAGAATGTTTTGCTGTATTATCCACCAACGTATCAATGTGTGGTAAAGGAAAATTATCCTTAGGGCTTGCTCGATTCAGATCGCTATAATCTACGCACATTCGCACTTTTCCGTCTTTCTTCGGTACCGGGACTATATTAGCTACCCATTCTGGATATTTAGAGACTTGTAAGAAGCCAGTATCAAATTGTTTCTTGGCTTCTTCTTTTATCTTTAACAGCATTTCAGGTCTCATTTGTTTTAGCTTCTGTTGAATGGGTTTGCATTCTAATTTCAGTGGGAGTCTATGGACCACTACATCCTCGTTCAACCCTGGCATATCCTGATACGACCATGCAAATACATCTTTGTACTCACGAAGCAAGGCGATCAAATCATGTTTGGTATTCTCTGAAATGGAGGTCCCAATCTTCACTTCTTGCCTCTTTTCTTCATTTCCCAAGTTTACTGTCTAAACAGATTCTTGATGGGGTAGAATCTGTTTATCTTCTTGTTCTATCATTCTTAGTAAGTCAGGAGACGAAACATAATCTTTAGCATTTTCCTCAGCTTCGAATTCTCCTAAACAAATAGCTTTCTCGAAATCGATTTCAGGACTTGTAACGAGATTGCTCATGTCGTTGATATCTGAGCACCTGAAAGGTGAATGGAAAAGAAAACTATAGAAGAGCATCAAGATATGGGAATCAACAAACATAATGTTATGGCATGATATGAGATACATGTGAGGACAAGCTATGAGAAGGGGGGATAATTATGAAGTTAATGAGAATGAAAAGACTATGACAAAATGCATCTCCATTAATGTTCATTTAAATGATAAAGAGCAAACATAAGCTCTTACAAAAGAATCCCACTATTATTTAGGGGCACACAAAAAGAGAGTTAACATTGATCATTACCCTGGAGAGGACTTAGAAACTACAAGAAGGTCCACAGCAGTCCAATTGTTCAAAACAAATCCAGGAGGACAAGGGCGTATCATTGAAACATCTTTAATCGCATCATCTCCTTTGTCAATAACATTTATACTAACGTTCTGAAGACCCCTTTCAATCAATAACAGCGTGCTTCATGAATTATCTCACCCTGGGGACATCATTCCTGTAGATGTAAATGTTTTTGATAAAGGAGGATACGCTATGGGCTCCCATTCTAATTCTCGACCTGAGGCTCTTGCAATCCTCCTTTCTTGATCTTTCTGCAACTGTAGATTGTATGGTTTTAACTATAGTGAATGATTAGGGTGATATGTACATGCAATGGATGAATGAATGAATAAATGTCAGCCATGCGTAAGTATGCAAAAATAGGTGTTGATTTCAAGATAGCCCCATACTTAGGCATTTCATTAATCAAAAGAGTCCGTTACAAAACGTTTTGCCATCTCTGATTTAATAGTTACACAAATTTCCTAGCCACATCGCCTTGTTTCTTCACTCGTTCTAGGAATTCCGACATGCTTGATCTTTGGTTCGGAGGGAATTAGCAACTGAAAGCTTCAGCTTCCTCTGATAATTACACGATTTGCACAGCCGCCTTACGAATTTCATTGATCAAACCGCCGAGATGCATATCTTTTTCTTGGAGAGCTCTTTCGTAAGCACGAATGTCTCTGTCATACTGCCCATTCCTTTCTTTTAGGGTTTTTAGGAGAGTATCCAAATGTTGCTGATGAGCTTGCAGTGTATTTTCTAAATCTCGTATTTTTCCTCTTAACTCTTGACGCTCAGACTGACTAGTCATTAATTCTACAGACACGATTTCATATTCAACATTCTTCTTCCTTAAATTTATCATAGCACGCGTAGATTTTTTTTCTTCCTTCTTCGCTTTCCCTCTCCAGAATTCCATCTCACCTTTGATGTTGCTTAGTTCTTCCTTCCATTCTGTCGATGATTTGCCAAGCCCACTATTCCTTATAGTGCCTCTTAATTTCTTATTTTCCAAATGAAGATCCTTTAAGTCATTTCTCATGATCTCAGCTTCTTTCTGGACTTTCTCGGTTCTAGATTTTTCAATTTGAACATCGATCTTCAGCTGGTAGTTTTCCTCTTGAAGAGAACTGATATTCCGTAAAAGCTTGGTTTTTTCACGTTAAAATCTATGTCTTGCCATTTCCAGCTCGAACGGCATTTCTTCCGAGAAAGGATTTTGGAAAGTGTAATCTGTTGGTGAGATTTGTTGACTATTCATTCGTCGTTGTCTCCATATGTCATAATCTTGAGTGATAGTATCAGCATACAGAGCTAACTTCGTTAGGTAAATTTCCTTCTAAGACTTTGCAATATTTCGGACTTTTTTCATGTAACCTTCACCTATAAAAGCAAACTCTGACTGTGCCAATCCTCCGGTAGCTGGTATGAACTGTCGTGAAGCAAACTGCCTTTAAACCATTAATGGAGCATATCCAACTCCTCCCCATAATCCGAGTAAAGGCACCCAATCTTGGCTTCCACACTTATATAACAGAACCGAAGGACGAATCCATGGTGCTCTCCAAGTTATTTCTTCGGCGTGGAGGTTCTGAAAAACTGAAACTCAGTGCTGTTCAGTGACATCCTTTGGCCAATCTTTCCCAAGGTAAGCTTCCAATGGAGCGAATGTTTTTGAAAACATGTGGAAATGTGTGCTCTCCACTTTCCAGAAGTGGCTCAGAATCCAAACATTAAGTAACTGTGCACATCCGATAAAACATCCTTCCCCTTTCCTCCTACAACTACTTAGAGATCTAAAAGTCTCGGCTAAGATAGTTGGGACGGGGTTGATTCCTTGCCTTAACTTTTCAAAAAAATCCACTATCGTAACTTCTATATGCCCAAGAACCCTTAGGAAGATGATTAATCCGTAAATGGCCAACGCAAACAGATACACTCTCTTCACAATATCTGAATGGTTTTGAACTAAGTCTCGCAGAGAAAACCACGAAACACAACTGACTTCATTCTTTTGCTTTATCTATTTTTTTAGCCCATGTATCGGTCATTCCTGTTAACTTCATTAGCTTTTTCTTGAAGGTCATAGGTTTGGGCTCTTTCACATATATCTTGTTGAATTGTGCATTGTCAACGCGAAGTAAGGCAGCATACTCTTCTATGGTCGGAGTCATATCTTCCTTTCAGTGAAGATGCCCCTAGTGTCTAAGTCCCACTGTATCCAGATCCTAGTCAAGTCTTCGAGGTTATTTCGACGAGCATTCGTAGTCACATGCTAGGGAAGATTAGAGATACATCCTTCCTTTAAACTGTCCCCTTTTGCTTTCTGGGTTTTCAAAGACTAGTCTCGAACCACGGCATTTTTCTCAGTTACTTGTGTAATTGACTCCTCCATCAGAAACCCGTTTTTGACAACCAATCTCTAATCAACACCTTCCTACCAAGATGCCTATGATGCATGATGAAAAATAAAAATGAAGACAAATAACCTTGGTTAGTAACCACAACAAATATAAGCAGAGAAAAATTATGGAAAATCTAACAAATTAAGCTATTTAATCATGCATTTTGGTGAAACTGACCTATGTTTTTTCCTTTTATTTTTTGTTTCTACCCCATCATACTTTACAAAATAAACTTACCCTACATGCTCATCAGATAATGTACCCCATCCAATTTTATGAAACAGACCTAATTCTTTTGTAAAAACAAATATAAATGTAAAAGAAATAAAAAGTAAAAGGCATTTCTCCTATGTATTTATTTTGGTGACTATTCGACGGACGAAGTTTCGGCATGGCTCTAATCGGGTGGCTCATACGGTTCACTATATGCGATTTTGGTTCTAAAAAGATGCTCGAATTGTTCATATTGTCGTCTACTAAGGCTAGTACGGAGCCTCGGTTATCGCCTATCATAGGCTCGCGAGCTCAATTTGAGGGATTACATTTACTTATGCATATGCGGAGGGACAAGTTAACTCACGAAAGCATAAGTCATATGTAACCTGTATATATTCACTAGCTTGTCATGCGAGGGACGAGTTAACTCACGAAGGCATAGCGTTTACTTCCACTTAAGCGGACGGAGCTCGGGTAGAGAGCTCATGTTATGCAAAAATGTAAGTGCACAGTGTGTGGGGAGAAACTCACAAACCTTTTCGTTTTTATTTTAAAACTAAAAAACTAAAATCGTAAAAACTTAGAGCTGAAAAACAAAAAGATAAAACAAGTTAGAAAAATATTTACAACATGATGCAAATGCATGACTTTTCAAAAAACAAAATTTAATGATCACGACTAAATATTAATTTGAACAAGGATTTTTGAAAATTTTGACAACACACGTTTAATTCCAGACTTGACTCTCAAAAATTATCCCCAGCGGAGTCGCTAGTTGTAGCGACCTAAAATTTGTGCACGGACGCTAATTGAGGAAATTATTGAAAATTTGAAAACAAACTTTCAATTTTATTTAAAATTGGGAGTCGCCACCGATCCTTTTTCCTAGGTGTGATCGGACACTTAATAAATCCTCTTTTCAAAAGATTTTTTTTTTTAAAATTTTCTTAAAGAAAAGGGCCGAGTTTAGGTCTACGTCAAAATTCCAGAGAAAAATAGGGTTCGGGAGTCGGTTACGCACGAGGAAGGTATTAGCACCCTCGCGACGCCCAAAATTGGTATCTCGTTAAACGCGTGTTGTCTTAATTTTCAAAAATACAAATTCAATTTAATATTTAATCGTGATCTAAGTGAAACACGAGAATTTTTTTTGAAACACGAAAATTTTGAAATTGGAGAAATTTTTCTTAAAACCCGAGAATTTTTGAAAACACAAAAATTTTTGAATAACGTAAATTTTTGAAAACACGAGAATTTCTGAAACACGGGAATTTTTTTTAAAACGCGAAAATTTTGAAACCCGATAATTTTTGAAAACACGAAAAATTTGAAACACGATAATTTTTTTGAAATACGAGAATTTTTAAAAACATGAAAATTTTTGAAACACGAAAACCTTTGAAAACTCAAAAATTTTTAAAACTCGAGAATTTTTTGAAAATTTGAGAATTTTTAAAAACACGAAAAATTTGCAACACGAAAATTTTTTGAAGACACGAGAAATTTGAAAAGACGAAAATTTTTGAAAACACGAAAATTTTGAAAACACTAGAATTTTTTTTAGAACACGAGAATTTTTTTTCAAAAAATGATTTTTTTTAAAACACGAAAATTTTTTCAAAACGCGAAAACTTTTGAAACACTAAAATATTTTGAAAACACGAAAATTTTTTGAAAATGCGAAAATTTTGAAAAATTGCATATTAACGTATTATGTAAAGAAATTTGATAATTTTTGAACATATCTCTTATTATTATTATTGTTACTATTTTTTTTTAAAAATTAATTGAATTTCATAATTTTCCGAAATGCATTTTACATTTTACACAAAATCAAAGATATCCACCCAACATAGCAGTTAGATCGATGATTTAATGTCAAATCGTTAAAAGTTAATTTATTAGAAATTAAAATTAGTAAATAAAATCATACTATAATGCTAAAAAAGTTATTAAAATAACATTTATGAAACAATATAAAGATACAGGCCCAATAACCAAATAAAAGGTTAAAAAACAAACTTACCAAGGCCCAAAAATTTTGGGTCATTTGAAGTGTTGTTCGATTGGCCGGATTCATTTCTTGAGTGGGCAATGGGTCACTCTTCGGGAGTGGGCTATCTCTTTGCGTTGGGGGCTGTTGGGCTATTTTTGGTCGCTTTATTTTTTTGGGCTTTTTTTTTTATGCTTTTTTTTAAATGGGCTACTGGATTGGGTAGGATAGCGGGTCGTGGGTCGGGTCGGGTTGACCCGACTGATATTGATTTTTTTCTTTTTCTTTTCTTTTTTCTTTTCTTTTTTCTTTCTTGCTTTCTTTCTTTCTTCTTCTTCTTCTTCCCTCTTCTTCTTCTTCTCCTAGCCCGCCATGGCCGTAGTCGCTGTCTCCTCCGCCGGTGGTGCCACGTCCCCTCTTCCTCTCCTCTTTTTCTCCTTCTCTCTTCTCTTTTCTCTCTTTTTCTTTTCTTTTTCTTTCTTTTTTTTCTTTTTCGTGGGTTTTTTTTTTTGGATCTTGTTGCTTGGCCAATTTTTTGGGGGATAAGAACCCCTTTTATGCTTGTTTTCTTGCAGGTAGCAGGTGGCAGGGAGGAGGAAGGCCATGCCCTAGGCCGGTGGCCGGAAATCACGGAGGGTAGGTGCCCCAAATCACCTAATCTGCCAGAAGGACTAAATCGCAAATATGGTGAAACTTTTGGGACTGAAGTGTAATTTTGAGATAAATGAGGGGTCAAAATATAATTTTGAAAAGTTTAGGGGTCGAAAGGTAATTTTGGAAAAATGAGGGGTTAAAATGTAATTTTTTGAAAAGTTTGGGGTTAAAATATAATTTTTATTTTTTGTATTTTTTCAATTTTTTTTAAATTTTTAAAATTAAACATGTAGTTGAGCTGAGCAAAAATTAGTGCTTACATTATAGTTAATAATAAAGTTAGTTCGGAATAAGTAAAAGTGTTATTTCACTTACTCCAAGTTTGGTTGGAAGGAATGGAATATAGTTGTAATGAAATAGAACTGTAACGTAATAGAGATCTAATCAATATTTCAATTGTTTGGTTGAATAGAATGGAATGAAGTTGTAATAGTATTCTTTTATTTGGTTGAATGAAATAGATGTTGTAATAGGATAAGGAAAAAGACTTAAATGACCAAAGCACCTTTAGCAAATTTTTTGTAATAGATGATTATTGTTATTGTTATTAAATTTTAATAAGTTATTGTATATAATTTAATAAAAATAATAACAGAAAAATTAACCATATTTTAACATAATTATTATTAAATACAATTTAATAAAATAATATATAATTTAATAACATTCTTAATATAATTATTATTAAAAATATGAATTAATAAAAATCATAATATATAATATTATAAAAATAATATGTAACCTACTTTATTATTTTTAAACTGTAATGCATATTTAATGTGCTAAAATATCATTTTTATAAACATATCATTTATATTTTTATGTAGTTAAATTGAAGCACTTGTTCTCTTGTCAAGTAACTGTAAGGAAAGTCATTCCAAGCCAATGTGTTATATTGTAAACAAACATCAAAAGAGCACATAAAATATATAATTCAAAGTTTCATCTCAAATTGGATTATCCTCCATGTTCATGCAAGCATTGCAAACGACACACACGTCTACATTCACAGTTCATTGTAAATACCATTTAATTTGATAGTACTAAAGAGACATCACACAATTCATTGTAGTAGAAGAGGAGGATTAGATACTTTTGCCAACAATAGTCACCATCAATTTAAACAAATAAACCTTGAACGATCAAATATGAAAAGCAGTGTAACACTCCTAACACGTATCCGTTGCCGGAACAGGGTTACAGAGCATTATCGGAATTTACAGAACAAATAAAAAAATATTTCATATCATATAGCATTCATAATAGAAACCAATCGAAATCAAGCATAATGACCCTTATGTGAGCCCTTGAGGCCCAAAATACACATTAGAAACAAGTCGGGACTAAATCGGGTACTTAAGGAATTTTTTAGAAAACATTAAAATTTTTCAAAGTTGCAGGGGACACACGCTCATGTGGCTATGCCGTGTGTCTCACACGGTCAAGAGGCACGTTTACGGGCATGTAAACGGGAAGCTCTTTTGAGCCATGTAATGGGAAGCTCATGTGAGCCATGTAACGGGAAGCTCATAAGAGCCGTAATCAGGAAGCTCATGCGAGCCAATATCGGGAAGCTCTAGAAAGCCATTAATTGGGAAGCTCATGAGAGCCAATTATTAGGAAGCTCGTGAGAGCCAAAAAACGGGAAGCTTAAGAGAGCCATATATCAGGATGCTCATAAGAGTTGTGGTGTGTCAGCAATACATGCAGGACCACAACCAATCTAGGAGCCCTAATGACATGTCATTTGTATCCATTGAATTTCTAAGGTTTAAACGGGATTCTGTACTTGTCGGATATGTGATCAATAATATCCATGGCATATTATACAAATCACACACACAACAATATTCAATTCAAATTATACAAATATACAATTTAATTACACGAACTTACCTCGACAAGTGTATGTAGATTTGTAAGTTACTAATCCGATACTTTTTCTTTTCCTCGATCCAATTTTGTACTAGATCCATGTGGATCTATACAAATGAATTTAACTTAATTTAATACAATTCATATTCAATTCAATCTAATACACATCTTTGGCAAAATTATTATTTTGTCACTATACTTTTAATTAATTATGATTTAGTCCCTAGGCTCGGAAAATGAAATTCATACAATTTAATCCGTATTTCACGCCTAGTCGATTTTCATATATAATAATAGCAGCCCATGAATTTCATAAAATTCAAAATTTTACCGTGAATTTATCATCTTTTAAATTTAGTCCTTAAATCATAATTTCATCAAAATTCTCTTTACAAAAGTTGCTTATCTAACAACAGCCTTTCATTTTCTATCATAAAACTTCATAATTCAAGCATATCATCCATGGCAAAACCCTAATACTTTAACGATATTACAAAATAATCCCTGAGATAGCTAGATTAAACTATTACGATCTCAAAAACATAAAAATCATTAAAAATGAGATAAGAATAGATACCTAACTAAGCCAAATAAGTTTGCTAGAACTCAACTTCCATGGCTAGCGTAACAATCCTATTTTGAGCCTAGTTAGAATAGTGGTTTCGGGGCCATGTGAAATTTATTTTTATTATATTTTTATGGTCTACAATTTTATGGAATGATTTCGTGAAAATGTTGTTCGAAAATTTTGATGTTTGGGCACTCAATTTAGTTAAAAGGACTAAATTACAAAAGGTGCAAAATGTATGTTCTAGAAGCTAGAGGTGTCTAATTGCTATGAAATTTTAAATTGGAGGTCTTTAAATGGTAATTACACCATTATAATTTAGTATGGATAAAACTGGATATGGTTAGGTGAAATTCAAAGTTTGACATTAAAGGCATTTTGGTAAAATGGTAAATAAAGACAAATAAATATAATAAAAAGATATCATATTCTCCAAATTTTTCCCCTTGTGCAAAATTTGAAGAGCCACCAAATCTAGGGCTTTTAGCCAAGCTTCCAAGCTCGATTGTAAGTCCGTCATTGTCCCCTTTTTAATGATTTTTACGTTTTTGTGAATGTTGTAACTTGATTTAGCTATTTCAAGGACTAATTTGAAAGAAAATCAAAGTATAAAGTTTTACCCATTTTAGATATTTATGTATTTTGATGTCTAATGGTAGATTATGCAAGTTTGATGTTGGATAACCAACATTTACTAAGTGATTTTTGATGAAAATGTTAAATAAGGACCTATTTGTAAAAGTTGTAAAATGTGTGTAAAAATATGAATAAATGAAAAATGTGAGCTGTCATGAGCATGAAATAGGTTCGGCTAGGCTTGGGTGTAATGAAATTGAATGAAAATCATTTTACGAGCCTAGGGACTAAAATGTAAAAAGTTAAAAAGTTAGGGGCAAAAATGTAATTTTTTCCATAAGATATTTTTGGGGATAAATTGAATAATGTGATAATTGAATAAGCTAACTTTAATATTATAGATTAAGAAAGACGAGGTTCTGATCTAGACCGAGGAAAGAACAAGATTGTGGACTAAATCAAACAATTATCCATTTTGTACCGAGGTAAGTTCGTATGTTAAAAAAAAGCTTTAGAATAATTGTATTTAAATGCTTTAATATTGCATGAATTGTATGTTTGATTTGTGAATGAGTATAATCTTATGAACGAGTCCGAAGACAAATCGACAAGCAAGAAATCCCGTTTGAACCTTAGGAATAGGTTAGGATACAAGTGACATGTCATTAGGGTCATTATGTGTTATGTGATTATGTGATCTGGGTGCTGGTCTCGTACGTCCTACTGGTGGCTGAGTATACCGGTATTAGTTGCGGATACTTGACAGCTTGTGTGAGTAGCACTGTGTAGCTACGTCTTGATTGACAGCTTGTGTAAGCAGGCCCGTCAATAGCTTGAGAGCAAGTAATTATGTGATTTGAGACTTAGGTAGCTTTGGCTACATATGTGACACTTAGTGTGCAAATTTTCCCGAGTATCCAACATTGTTATTCCGAGTGGTTCACGGGTATGTCAAAGATGATAATATGTGTAAGTTCATTTCGACATGGCTCAGGTATGTAGATAAAGCTCACGCTTAATAAATGTGTAAAGTGATGAATATGAGGTAAGTTTTTATGATGGAAAAAATTATGATCATTAGACCATGGTAAGTTTGCTTATTTCTTGCATACAAGCTTACTAAGCTATATAGCTTACTCCGTTTATTTTCCATGTTTTTATAGTGTCGCCAAGCTAACTCGAAATCGAAGATCGTCAGAGATTCGGATCATACTATCAAACTCTCACTTTGGGTATTAATGGTCTTAGCATTTTGAATGTATGACATGTATAGGGACTTGGTCATTTTATTATATGTGTCGTTGGTAATGTGACCAAATGTATTGGCTTATAATGGTTAATGATTTCATTTTGTATATGGCCATGTAAGTTGGCTAATGTTGGTTAGGAGTATATTCATATATTGAGACCATTCATGATTATGGAAACTTGCATGAATTGTGTCAATAAACTATGATGTTAAAGCTTGTTAGATGTTGGCACGTGGATGTGATGTTAATACCTTGGTTGTGGATGTTTTGGTTGCCTAAGTATGCTATGGATTGTGTTATTAAATTGGTGTAAGTGTAGGTGTAAATGAGGGTGGCAAATGGCTTGGTAAATAGCTTTATTTTTGTCCACATGGGTAGACACACGGTCTGCTCCACGGGCATGTGTTTTAGCCGTATATCCTCTACATCTTAATTGTTGCAAAATAGAATGTCTAGAATTGAGTACATGGGCAGAGACACGGGCGTGTATCTCAGCCGTGTGTGCTACACGGCCTAGAACACGGGCGTGTGTCTTGGCCGTGTGAAACCTGCACCTAATTCAAATTAAATTAATTAATCACACGACCTAGCATACGGCCGTGTGGCACAAGTCAGAGAGCACCCTAAATTGAACACGGTCTGAAGCACGGGCATGTCCTAGGGTCGCACGAGATTGTTCCTTGGATCGCACGGGCATGTGAGCCCTGCTTCTAGCAAAAAATTTCTATGTTTGTAAAAATTTCCTAAGTTATCAGTTTTGTCCTGAACCGCTTTTAAAGTATATTTTGGGCCTCGTAGGCTTGTAATAGGGACTTCATAATCAAATATGAATGGTTTTAATTTGGACGTAAATTTATGACTCAAAATTGTGTGAATGCTTGTATTGTAAGTCTCGTAATGCATCGTACCCTATTCCGGTATTTATTACGGTTAAGTGGTATCAGAGCTACGGTTTAGTCAGTTCTTGTTCTAACGTAGCGTGTGTAAAAGTGTAGCTATACATGCGTTTTATGAATTTTGATAGTGTGAGGACTCTTGACAATTTAAACTGTGTTTTCATATAGTAAATGGATCTCGACGGAAAAGTGGCTGATGACGTTGAAAGTAATGCGCCGGCTCCCGCCCAAGGGACCGCGCCATCCGAAAGTAGACCTGTGACAATTGGTCAATGAGGAGAGGCTAGAGAATCCTTCTTCCAAAGATTGAATGAGTTGCTTTCTGAGTTTGTTTGGAAAAGTCCGGCTGCCCAACATCCTCTACCCCCACCTAACCCTCAACCAGTTCCCGAGCTCCTCAAGGTGTGGAAATGGTAAGAATGAACAAGCCTCCAGTAGATAAGATTCAAAAGCAAGGGGCTGAAAAATTTAGAGGAAATGTCAATGATAATCCTGAGAGGGCATAATTCTGGCTTGAGAACTCTATCCAGGTTTTTGATGAGCTTTCTTGCACACCGGATGAGTGCTTGAAATGTGCTATATAACTCCTGAGAGATTTGACATATCATTGGTGGAACACTTTAGTATCGATAGTACCAAGGGAAAGAGTTACTTGTGACTTCTTCCAAGAGGAGTTCAGAAAGAAATATATCAGCGAACGATTTATTAATCAGAAACGCAAAGAGCTATTGGAGCTGAAACAAAGTTGAATGACTGTGACTGAATACGAGCGAGAGTTTGTTAGACTCAATAAGTATGCTCGGGAATGTGTTTCAACAGAGGCTATCATGTGTAAGAGATTTGAAGATGTTTTGAATGAGGATGTCAAACTATTAGTTGGGATTTTGGAACTAAAAGAATTTGTTGTGCTAGTTGAGCGAGCTTGCAAAGTTGAAGAGTTGAGCAAAGAAAAGAGAAAAGTTGAGTTTGAGACTAGAGACTCGAGAAAGAGGCCAATGAATAAGTCATTTCAGTCTTCATCAAAGAAATCGAGGGATATGCATACCTGTTCGAATGCTTCATCTAGGTATCCCAACAGAGATTGTGGGAAGCAATATTCGGGTTCTAAGGCCCAGACTACGTCTATAGCGAGCGTTGGTAACGCTAGGTCTAATAAGCTTGAATGCCAACACTGTGGTAGGCGATAAGCTGGTGAATCTAAGATGAACAACCAGGCTTGTTTTAAATGTGGCTCCTAAGATCACTTCATTCGGGATTGCCCTGAAATGGTTGGAAAAGATAATTTTCAGAATGTAAGATTGAGTAACACTGCTGCTAGAGGAAGACCAATGAGAAATACGGGAAATAGGACTAGTAGAAGAAGTGTATCCAAGGATTCAACTATGAGATCGGAAGCTAGAGCTTATGCAATTCGTGCTCTAGAGGATACGTCCCCCCTGATGTGATCACTAGTACATTTTCTCTTTATGATACTAATGTAGTTGCATTGATTGATCCTGGATCAACTCATTCTTATGTCTGCATGAAATTGGTAGCTAGTAAGAGCTTGCCTGTTGAGTTTACTAAATTTGTGATTAAAGTGTCAAACCCCTTAGGCAAACATGTATTAGTTGATAGAGTTTGCAAGAATTGTCCCTTGATGATTTGAGGTCACTGTTTTGCGGCCGATTTAATGTTGTTGCCATTTGATGAGTTTGACATTATTTTGGGTATGGACTGGTTGACACTGCATGATGCGGTAGTGAATTGTAGATGAAAAATTATTGAATTAAAATGTTACAATGGTGAAATTCTTCGAATTGATTCAGATGAGTCGGGTGAGTTACTTGTTATGATCTCTTTGATGTCTGGCCAAAGATATGTAAGAAAAAGTTGTGAAGCTTATCTAGCTTATGTGTTGAATACAAAAGTGTCTGAATTGAAAATTGAATCAGTGCCGGTAGTTTGTGAATATCTAGATGTTTTTCCAGAAGAGTTGCTTGGGCTGCCACCAATTAGAGAAGTTGAATTTGGTATTGATTTAGTGCCAGGGACTTCATCGATATCGATTGCTCAGTATGGAATAGCTTCGACCGAATTGAATGAATTAAAAGCTCAGTTGCAAAAGTTGACGGATAAGGGTTTTGCATGACCGAGTTTTTCTCCCTGGGGTGCACCCGTATTATTTGTAAAGAAGAAATACGGGTCTATGAGGCTTTGTATTGATTATCGACAGCTCAACAAGGTAACGATAAAGAACAAGTATCCTTTGTCAAGAATTGATGACTTGTTTGATCAGTTGAAAGGGGCAACAATGTTTTCGAAGATTGATTTGAGGTCTGACTACTACCAGTTGAGAGTTAAAGAGTTGGATGTATCAAAAATCGCTTTCAGAACAAGGTACGGGTATTATGAATTTCTTGTCATGCCTTTCGAACTAACTAATGCTCCTGCTGTTTTTATGGACTTGATGAATCGAATCTTCTGACCATATTTAGATAAATTTGTGGTTGTGTTTATTGATGATATTCTAATTTACTCTCAAGATGTGACTGAGCATGCCGAGCACTTAAGAACTATATTGTAGACTTTGAGAGATAAGAAATTATTTGCTAAATTCAATAAAAGTGAGTTTTG
Organism: Gossypium bickii; assembly: GCA_025503065.1. Lineage (NCBI taxonomy): Eukaryota > Viridiplantae > Streptophyta > Magnoliopsida > Malvales > Malvaceae > Gossypium > Gossypium bickii. The sequence goes on from CP106716.1 coordinate 39,858,539, forward strand.
GCTCTGAGAAGTCAGATTTTTGGGACATATTGTTTTTGGAGATGGTATTCGGGTTGATTCGAGTAAGATTTTAGCAATTGTTGATTGGAAACCGCCGAAGAATGTATCCAAGGTTAGAAGCTTTTTGGGCTTAGCCGGGTGTTATTGACGTTTTGTGAAGGGATTCTTGATGATTGCTACACTTATGACAAGACTGTTACAGAAAGATGTTAAGTTCAAATGGACTAATAAATGTCAAAAGAGTTTTGAACAATTGAAAGCATTGTTGACTGAGGCGCCGGTGTTAGTGCAACCTAAGTCGGGAAAAGAGGTTGTAATTTTCAGCGACGCGTCATTAAACAATCTTGGTTGTGTGTTGATGCAAGAGGGTAAAGTGATAGCTTATGCTTCGAGACAGTTGAAACTGCATGAAAAGAATTATCCGACGCACGATTTGGAATTGGCTGCCATTGTGTTTGCTCTAAAGATTTGATGACACCATTTATTCGGGGAGAAGGGCCACATCTATACCGACCACAAGAGCTTGAAGTATTTGATGACTCAAAAGGATTTGAACTTGCGACAACGGAGATGGCTCGAGTTATTAATTGATTATGAGTTGGTAATCGATTATCATTCGGGAAAGGCGAATATAGTCACCGATGCTTTAAGTATGAGATCTTTATTTGCTTTGAGTGCAATGAATACACGACTAACTTTATTCGATGATGGTTCGATTCTAGCTAAGTTAAAAGCTAAACCGGTATTTCTTCAGCAAATTTGTGAAACTCAGAAGTGTGATGAAGAACTTCAAGCTAAGAGAGTTCAGTGCAAATTGACTAGTGATTCAGATTTTCAAATGGGGCTAATGATTGTTTGATGTTTTGAGGTAGGATTTGTGTACCGAGAGATGCTGAGCTTATTCAGAAAATTCTTCATAAAACACGCAGTGGTTGTCTGTCTGTTCATCCGGGAAGTACGAAGATGTACAATAATTTAAGAAATTGTATTGGCGGTCAGGTATGAAATGAGATATCTTTGAATTTGTATCGAAATGTTTGATTTGTCAACAAGTAAAAGCCGAACATCAAGTACCTTCGAGTTTACTTCAGCCAATAATGGTACTCGAGTGGAAATGTGACAGAATTACGATGCATTTCGTAACAGGTTTGCCTTTGACTCCGAAAAAGAAAGATGTCGTATGGGTTGTGGTTAATAGATTGACGAAATCGGCTCATTTTATACTGTTACATACGGATTATTCACTTGATAAATTAGCTAAGTTGTATGTTGCTAAAATTGTTAGATATCACGAGATGCCTATTTCTATTATTTCGGATAGAGATCCGAGGTTCACTTCATGTTTTTGGAAAAATTTGCAAGAAGCTTTGGGTACGAAATTAAACTTTAGTACCACATTTCATCCGCAAATCGTCGATCAATCTGAGAGAACGATTTAGGTACTTGAAGACATGCTTCGCTGTTGTGTATTAGACTTCAAAGGTAGTTGGTAAAAATATCTACCTTTAGTCGAATTTGCTTATAACAACAGTTTTTAGTCGAGTATAAAGATGGCGCCGTATGAGGCATTGTATGGCCGTAAGTGTCGAAATCCGTTGTACTGGACCGAGCTCAGTGAGAAACAGATTCACGAGGTCGATTTGGTTAGAGAGACCGAAGAAAAAGTGAAAGTAATTCGTGACTGTTTGAAAGCAACTTCAGATCGACAGAAATCGTACGCGGATTTGAAAAGAAAAGAGATTGAGTTTCAAGTTGGTGATGAAGTATTTCTAAAAGTTTCTCCGTGGAAGAAAATTCTAAGATTTGGTCGCAAAGGCAAGTTGAGTCTGCTTTTAATTGGGCCGTATGAGATAGTTGAAAGAATAGGGCAAGTGGCATATCGGTTAGCTTTGCCAACAGAGTTGGAAAGGATTCACAATGTATTTCATGTGCCGATGTTGCGATGTTATTGATCAGACCCTTCGTATGTGATTTCTTCGACAAAGGTTGAGATTTGACCCGATATGACTTATGGTGAAGAACCGATCAAGATTTTAGCTCGGGAAGTCAAACAATTGAGAAATAAAAGCATAGCCCTAGTTAAAGTTTTATGGCAACGACACGGGCTCGAAGAGGCTACGTGGGAACCTGAAGAAGCTATGAGAAAATAGTACCCAAACCTCTTTTTCGGTAAGATTTTTAGGGACGAAAATCCCTAAAGGGGGGAGAGTTGTAACAGCCCGATTTTGAGCCTAGTCGAAATAGTGGTTTCGGGACCACAAATTCGGCGCAGTAAAAATTATTTTTATTATATTTTTATGGTCTACAGTTTTATGGGATGATTTCGTGAAAATTTCGTTCAAAAATTTTGATGTTTGGGCACTCAATTTAGTTAAAAGGACTAAATTGCAAAAGATGCAAAATGTGTGTTCTAGAAGCTAGAGGTGTCTAATTGCTATGAAATTTTAAATTGGAAGTGCTTAAATGGTAATTAGTCCATTATACTTAGTATGGACAGAACTGGATTGTTAGGTGAAATTTCAAAGTTTGGCATTAAGGGCATTTTGGTAAAATGGTAAATAAAGATAAATAAATCTAATAAAAAGATGTCATATTCTCCAATTTAGTCCCCTTGTGCCGAATTTGAAGAGCCACCATAGCTAGGGTTTTTGGCCAAGCTTCCAAGCTCGATTGTAAGTTCACCTTTGTCCCGTTTTTAATGATTTTTACGTTTTTGTGAATGTTGTAACTTGATTTAGCTATTTCAAGGACTAATTTGAAAGAAAATCAAAGTCTAAAATTTTACCCATGTTAGATATTTATGTATTTTGATGTCTAATGGTAGATTATGCAAGTTTGATGTTGGATAAGCAACATTTACTAAGTGATTTTTGATAAAAATGTTAAATAAGGACCTCTTTGTAAAAGTCGTAAAATGTTTGTAAAAATATGAATAAATGAAAAATGTGGGCTGTTATAAGCATGAAATAAGTTTTACTAGGCTTGGGTGTAATGAAATTGAATGAAAATCATTTTACGAGCCTAGGGACTAAAATGAAAAAAGTTGAAAAGTTAGGGGTAAAATGTAATTTTTTCCATAAGATATTTTTGGGAATAAATTGAATAATGTGATAATTGAATAGCTAAATTTGATATTATAGATCAAGGAAGACGAGGTTCTGACCTAGATTGGGGAAAGAACAAGATTATGGACTAAATCGAATAATTGTCCATTTTGTACCGATGTAAGTTCGTATGTTAAAAAAAAAGCTTTAGAATAATTGTATTTAAATGCTTTAATATTGCATTAATTGTATGTTTGATTTGTGAATGAGTAAAATCCTACGAACGAGTCCGAAGACGAATCGACAAGCAAGAAATCTCGTTTGAACCTTAGGAATAGGTTAGGATACAAGTGGCATGTCACTAGGGTCATTAAGTGTTATGTGATAATGTGATTTGAGTGCTGGTCTCGTACGTCCTTCCGGTGGCTAGGTATAATGGCATAGGTTGCGAATGCTTGATAGCTTGTGTGAGCAGCCCTGTATAGCTACGTCTTGACTGACAGCTTGTGTGAGCAGGCCCGTCGATAACTTGAGAGCGAGTTATTATGTGATTTGAGACTTAGGTAGCTTTGGCTACATATGTGGCACTTAGTGTGCAAATTTTCCCGAGTATCCGACATTGTTATTCCCAGTGGTTCACGGGTATGTCAAAGATGAGAATATGTGTAAGTTCTTTTCGAGATGGCTCAAGTAAGTACATAAAGCTCATGCTTAATAAATGTGTGAAGTGATGAATATAAGGTAAGTTTTTATGATGGAATAAATTATGATCATGAGACCATGGTAAGTTTGTTTATTTCTTGCATACGAGCTTACTAAGCTATATAGCTTACTCCGTTTATTTTCCATGTTTTTATAGTGTCGCCAAGCTAACTCAGAATCGGAGATCGTCAAAGATTCGGATCACACTATCAAACTCTCATTTTGAGTATGAATGGTCTTAGCATTTTGAATGTATGACATGTATAAGGACTTGGTCATTTTGTTATATGTGTCATTGGTAATGTGGCCAAATGTATTGGCTTATAATGATGGTTAATGATTTCATTTTGTATATGGTCATGTAAGTTGGCTAATGTTGGTTAGGAGTATATTCATATGTTGATACCATTCATGATTATGGAAACTTACATGAATTGTGTCGATAAATTATGATGTTAAATCATGTTAGATGTTGGCATGTGGATGTGACGTTAATACCTTTGTTGTGGATGTTTTGGTTGTCGAAGTATGCTATGAATTGTGTCACTGAATTGGTGTAAGTGTAGGTGTAAATGAGGGTGGCAAATGGCTTGGTAAATAGCCTTATTTTTGTCCACACGGGTATACACACGGGCGTGTGTCTAGGCCGTGTGTGACACACGATCTGCCCCATGGGCATGTGTTTTATCCTTGTGTCCCCTGCACCTTAATTGTTGCAAAAAAGAATGTCCAGAATTGAGCACACGGGTAGAGACAAGGCTGTGTGTCTCAGCCGTGTGTGCTACACGGCCTAGAGCACGAGCGTGTGTTTTGGCCGTGTGAAACCTGCACCTATTTCAAATTAAATTAATTAGCCACACGGCATAGCACACGGACATGTGGTACGGTTGTGTGGCACAAGTCAGAGAGTAGCCTAAATTAAACACGGTCTGAAGCACGGGCGTGACCTAGGGTCGCATGGAGTGTCCCTTGGATCACACGGGCGTGTGAGCCCTGCTTTTAGCAAAAATTTTCTAAGTTTGTAAAAATTTATGACTTGGAGTTGTGTGAATGCTTGTGCTGTAAATCCAATAATGCCTCGTACCCTGTTCCGGCATTGATTACGTGTAAGGGGTGTTACATTTTCGGTTTCCATGTTTTTGTTTTAGGAAAGATGATGAAAATGATATTAATTTAATTATTTATTTCATTTATCATCATTACTTTATCATATTTCCAAAATTAACCTTAATATTTCTTCAATTTCCAATGATGAATAATCATCCTTAAATACTAACTCCTCTAAATGGTCTATTTTCCATATAAGGACCTCAAATTTTAAATTTGATAGCTATTTGATACTTTTAGCTACTAAAATTCAACTTTTGCACTTTATGCAATTTGGTCCTTTTTATCACATTAAACATGTAAACAATAAAATTTCTTAATGAAATTTTCATATGATATTTTTATCATACTGTAGACCATAAAATAATATTAAAATAAAATTTTTTATGACTTCAGATTTGTGGTCTTGAAACCACTGTTCTGATTTCACTAAATAGGAGCTGTTACACAAAGAAAAATAACTAATTCGTTATTTTGATTGTATCTTTTCTGCATTTTGCCTACATTCTTACAAGTCTCAAAACTCCAATTATCAAAGCCAACTTCATCTATACACCACATAACAATATATATTCAATTCCTAATCACCTTCATAAAGAAATCAAACAATATCAAGCATTTGAACCTAATCAATAAAAACTAATTTATATGGGGGTGATAATCCTATATTTTGTTCTTTTTGTGAAGTGCAACCCTTAATCCCCATAGTGCTTGATATGCATTTTCATGTTGGTTTGATTCAAAAATTGAACTTGTGTAAACCAACTCTTGTTTCTGGTATATATTGCAAATCTTATCTAAATAGTTATATCCTCTAAATCTAACAACAACATAAGATATGTCATATTCACTATCTCTTTTAACTACTTTCGTAATTAGTTGTTTCAAAGCCTTTTGTAGGCTCTTTAAAATTTTTTGCAATATCAACAGCCTCTTGATTACTCATCACTTGGATTAAGCATAACCAAAAGGAAAAATAAATCCTATAAAACTATTTCCAACTCAATAAGGAGACATCAAAGTAAAGTGTTTTAACTTCCAAAGACCATCACTTGTAAGAATTAAAATAATTGTACTGTTATCTATGTTGGTTTGAATGCCGGGATCTAATCGTAAATGCGATTTAAGGCTCTTCTCATCGAAAACACATGAAACTGCCAGTTGTCCATTAACTCTAGGAACATTTCTTAATAGTATGCACAAACAAAAAATTAAACAATCTCATCATTTTAGAAAATTAGAAATGCAAGGTCGTATTTTACACAAGGAATATGATGCATATAAATCAACCAAATTAGAACCAGACCTTAATACCACTCAATAGTAGAAACTTGAAGTTTTCAAGCATCGATTTTTTTTAGTATCTTCATCATGTAGGGCCAACAAACAAGAATCAAAATGATAAAACATAATGGTGACTGACAGTTTTCTTTTTGGTCGGCAAGACCAAGATTTTGAATGCAATGGAGCATGACATTTCAAATTTGTAGTGACTTTAACATGCCTGATGCATTTGTACTTCATAACCAACACAAAGACATGTCTTAAGAGACCATTTATCATGTTGTTGCTAGATTTAGAAAGAACAACCCTCTCTAGTGATTGATATGTGAAAAAGGAAAGACAAAACACTTTATAGTTTACTACAAGGTTAAAAAAACTAACAGAGATGATCTCTCCTTATGATTGCAAAGAGGCTAAGAGCTAAATACAAGCATTAAGTATTAGAAGCTGCAAGACCACTTAAAAACACTTAGCAAATATGACAAAAACATTTGTTGAGTTATTATCTTATATGAGTAGATGTGAACGAGCTCAAAGAATTAACTTTTAAAAATTGGAACCAGTAGAAGACCTGACATATTTGAGACGAATCCACCTCTGTTCTCAATGCTGCCTCGTTTAGTGTTGGGTTCATGATCTATCATCATCTGTATTGCCTGACCCTCTCTAGAAAGAACAACATGTGAATCTCCTACGCTTTCCACCATAGTTTTATTCCATTTATCAATACTGCAACTATAACAGTGGATCCACCACGACCCAAGTCTGTGCTTTATGAAAGAATTGCCTGATATGTTTTCTCAAAGCTTTGGAGATGGCTCTATAGGGGTCAACCCAAAACTCTTCCTATAATAAGTGAGAAAATGTAAGTATATGATGTCTTAAAAATAATAAAAGAAAACCACTTGAAAATGATATGGCACATCCCACCTCCTTTAGGATATTGGCAAACAAATGCTTCTATAGATAGGACGGTATAGTATCTCCCAAATGACCATAGTAGATAACAAAATTCTCTAACTCGTGTTGTTGAATCTGCATGAACTTAGCCACATGATAATCCACCATAATATGATTAGCTTTCCTTTTCACTAGGCTAAAACCAAACTTTATCATACCCTCATGGCTTTTCCCTTTACCAGAACCTGAATACAAATGTCCTTCTCTAAGCTAAAATAAGACCCAATTAACCTTCTAAATAGAAATCAAAGATCAATAAATTGAAAATCCTACAAAAACTCAGTACAAAATCAAACATAAACACACCAAAAAATTAACAGAGCAAAATAAAATGAAAACCTCGGCTATGAAAACTCTACTGAGAGAAAGAAAAGGAAAGTTGAAAAAGAGCAAAGAACAAAGGAAGAGGGTAGAAGAAATGACAGAGAGGAAAATGAAAGGAACGGAGGGAGAAAATGTTTACCTACAGGATGCTGTGATGAAAGGAATGAGTGGTATGGTCGAAGCAAGGGAGTGGCTGTCTGGTTGAGTGAAAGCGTTTTTGAGGTGAAAAAGGGTAAAATTAATACAAGGCAAGCACCAAATCAGTAATTAGTGGGGAGGAGACAGAATAGAAATGACACCATTTCCATGCATAAGCCCATAATGGAATAAACCTGTAATAAGGCATTCCACTGAACCAAACAACTATTTGTGGTGGGCCCGCGGAGTAGAGTTGTAATGGCTATGCCATTACATTGAACCAAACAGTGTGTTAATCTCTTTTTGAAGAACAACATTTGTTTAGAATAGTTTTTCAAAACAATTTTTGTTTGATAATAGCTATGTTTGGAACAACTATGTTCATAACAAGATTTAGTTTAGAATTGTTGAGATCTAGTGTCCTTAGTGTAGTAATTTCGTCAATATATACTTGTATTTTTTGAACAAGTTGGTTTAATAAAATGTTATTGATTACATTTATATTTTTTTTGTATATTGTCCTCAACGGTTTTTACATACAAAGAAAAAATAGAAACAAATATTGACTCATTGGTTATCTAAGATTTAACTAATACTAAGCGGTATTATGCGGTTGGATCGTCATACAGAAAGACAACTTATATTAGTAGATAATCTAAAAACTTAGCCTAAGCGAAAATGAGCAAACCAATTGAAAGACTAACATGTCATCTATCAAGTCCAATTAGGAAGATGCATTGTCTTGAGTATCGGAGCAGATGACTCCCAAAAGATAGAGACCTAGATATGATTAACTAGACAAACAATACATCAGATAGGACCAAAGTAGAATAGATCCTAAATTTATTTATGGATTTATTCACTTGTGACATTCATTATGTGGCACACCTTAATCCTGAGTAGATGATAAACTATTTATGGGTGACTCATATACTTTTATGTAAGTGAAAGCTTGAGTTCAAATATGTAAGAAATTGAAAGATGGTATGTTGGGTATACAACTTCTGTAGTAAGTAGCATCATTCTAAAATAGTAGAATTCATAGCCCAACTAAAGGGTAAATGATATCCTCTCATTAGCATTACATGATAGATGAAAAGTAAACATGACCATGGATCATTTGTCTTTGTGATAAATGATTTGATTACTATTCGATAGTAATTGACTTTTCATAAAAGAAGGCGTAATGGTTACCATGAGATAAAATAAGATCATATTAGAAGAACAAATTTATCCCAAAGAGATTAATGATATCCTATGAGGGTAACACACTTATGATAGGGTCATTGGACGAGCACTTATGAATTAGCTTTCATAATGGTATATAATAAGGGAGAGCTCAGTCACGATACTTTAGTGGAATGACTTCGTGACTAAATAAGTTTATAGTTAATAGATGAAAATTCTAAACTTAATTATAAATTATTTAAGCTCTAATCATATATGTCCAATCGGTCCCTCTATTATCTAATTGAAACCAAAAATGAATTGCATGTAGAATTAGATGTGTAACACCCCTTACCCGAGACCGTTGACAGAGTCGAGCACGAGGCATTACTAGACTTAACTTACTAAATCAGGGCATAAAAATTGAAACTGTCCATCTACGTCATGTTCACTAAATTGACTATAACTCGAGTTACGAAACTCAAAATTTATATCCGTAAATTTTTCCTGAAACTAGACTCATATATCTTTTTACTATAACTTTTCTAGAATTTTTGGTATGGCCAATTAGTACAGTTTATTAGTTAAAGTCTCCCCTGTTACACAGTTCGACAGTTCTAACCCTTCTGCACAAAATATCAATTATCTCATAATATACAACTCTTTTTCCTACACCGTTTCTTTCATATAAAAATAGACTCAATAAGATTTAATTATATATCTCATTCACACCTTAATTCCATTTATACTATTTTTAGTGATTTTTCAAAATCACATCATAGTTGCTATCCAAACTGTTCCCCTGCATATAATTACATGATTTCTCTATAATAACTATCAACTAGGCATTACAAAACATCCAAAACATGCTCTTAATTAGCCATATTAATAGCTAATTATTACCAAGCATTTACAAGCCAATCTTAAGCCATATCATAAGGTCATACACACAAAATGGCTAAGTCCCTATACATGCCATAACTTAAAACATTCGAGTCACAAAATACCAATATAATCCTTTGATAGTGTGTAACGATCTCCGACGTCCTTTCGATCCCCGAGTTGGCTTGTAATACTATAAAAAGAGAGAAAAGAATGGGAGTAAGCATTAAGCTTAGTAAGTTTGCATGTAAATAAATAACAACATTCATAATAAATTATTTTATTCTTTTCTTATCAAGATCACTTAAGCTTTTAACTCAATGTACTTAAAATTTCATTCTTACCTGTATCTTTTAACATGAACTTATCTTACCTTTCCTTTGGTATACTCTTTGAATTTTCCCGTTGAACCACTTGGAATACTAAGGATACGCGGGTACCTTTCCTTATGAAACTTAACCATTGCCATGTCTTGACATGGTCTTACTTGGTATCCTTGCCTTATGAACTCACCAATGCCATGCCTTGGCATGGTCTTACATGGGACCTTTGCCTTATAAAACCTTATCAATGCCATGTCTTGACATGGTCTTACATGAAACACCCCACACCCGGCCCACGAGCCTGAACCGGATCTGGTATGTTCCTTAAGTAAACCGGTTTCAAAATTCTTTGTTTCTTGGATATAATTTGTATAAAAATTTTAGAAAAATATTGTTTTGGGTTGGGCTTAGATTGGGAACTCATTTAATTAATTTTGAAAATCTAATTTAATTAAGGTGACAAAATAATTATAGGGTTCATTTTCAAGAAATAATTTTGCTTAACTTTAATCTAAATAGTTCGTAACATAATAATTAAAAGTAAATCAAAAATAAAGAAATTCACTTGGGCCCTATGGCCTTATTACATCAAGTAAACCCAAATAAAATTTAAAGTACTTGGTAAAATAAAAGTCCCCAAATATTGAAAGTTTTTCCTACTATGCATGGCCACCTTTAACTCCTCATCGACCGGTCCATTATTGCTCATTACAGAAAAATGGTCCCACAAAGGGGTGAGTCAATGAGACTCAATGTGCACACAATACTAACATTCAACAAATCAGGCACACAAGTTCATATCAAGTTCATATTCATATACAAATAAATAATGATGCAACCCAAAGCCAAGCCTATTTGTCCATCCGCTACACACCACCCGTACCTGCCAATCACACCGTGGGGACTACTAAGTCAACCCTCCATCCGCTACACACCATCGAAGCGATCATTTGCGATCGGCGTGCTCATCGCCATATAATTTGTGTCATTAGACACCATATTCGAATAATGTAACCGAAGTTACCAAATTCGAGATAATGTAACCGGTTACCATATTCATATTATGTGACCGTAGTCACCATATTCCGTTAGTGAGACCAAAGTCAACACCTTCTTCCCTTTCACATATAGCCCAAAATGCCCCAAATATTATTATATCATGCATAACATACTTATTTCTCATTCATGTTACTATTCACATGTTCAAAATATATCATATTCGTAATCCTATCAGTAGGAAAACGTGCACAGGTACTCTTTACCACATTTGTGGTACTTAGCCACATTCTCATTCTTATGCATATTCATATATTAAAATAATTATTACCATAATATATTGAAAGTTAGTGTGGGTACACACCGATTAAACTTAATAGGTTCCTTGAATTCCCGAAGAGAATCGATCACGCATTTAGATCTCAAATCCTACAATAGTTAATCACTTACTATTTAAAAGACCATTATCTCCCTTTTTTCAAATACAACTAGGATTTGTATTACTTACCTTTGATGCCGATTTGATGATTATTCAGATCCTAGAATACATCCTTGCTTCCTTGATGTTTGTCGAAAATCCTACAACCATATGTTAGATTTAATCTAACTTTAACACATACAATATGGCCTTTGGCCGATTATACAGGTGCCTTACCTTAAATCCTTGAATTCCCGAAACTCTTTCCTTGATTCCTGAAATCCTGAAATCCTTCCTTTAATATTCGGCCAAGACAAAAATAACATTAGTCCCTATGTTTCGGCTTAAAGAAGAGAGTAAATCGATAACCACGAGATTCTTACCTTTTGAATTCGACAGATCTTTCCTGACACTGCTTCAGAGATTCGGCTTTGGCAGAATTTCGGCTTTTGATGCTATGAAGAATTCGGCTAGGTTGGATTGTGTTTTTGGTTTTTGAAAAAGAAGAAAAGAAAAAGAGAGAGGAGGCTAGGGAATTCGGCTAGACAAAAGAAAAGAGAAGGGAACCCTAAAAATTTCGGCAGAGATGAGGAGGAAGCAAAAATTGATGAGTAGCCCTCCTGCCTTCCTTTTATAGCCGAAATTATCAGCTAGGGAGTCCCTTACTTGGCCACCACTCCTCTATCTGATAGCTTTATCTTTTATTTATCATAAATAAAAGAGTTTAATCCATTATTTAACTCCTCTGAATAATCCTAAAAAAAATCCTCTATTATCTTCATAAATTGCCGAATTTTAAAGGGATTTAAACTCCCTTTTTTTCTAGAAGCCTTGCCTTCCACTCTTAGCCTTCTGGAAGCAAAAATAAAACTCTTTTTATTTGCTTCCCTTGTGACTCGAACCCAGGCCCATGCCTCTTGCACATGGCGCCATTTCCATAGGCCCTAAGTGGCACCTTTAGGCCACTTTTCCAAGCCTGTTTGTGTGTCAAATTTTACCAACTTTTTCTTTTAAGGCCATCTTGCCCTTATTTCCTATTTTAAACTTTAAAATTTGACATTTCTGCATAATTTCTAAGTTTCCTAAAATTTTCGATCGGCTCTGTTTACTTGCCATTTTCTTACATTTCCAAGTTTCCTAAAATGTATACTTTCCATTTTCGAACCATTTCCATTTTCATTTCTTAGTTTCCAAAAATGTGTACTTTCCATTTTTGAACCATTTCCTTACATTTCTGGGTTTCCTAAAATGTTCATGTCCTAATGCATTTCCAGGTTTCCAAAAATGTTCAGGTTTCCAAAAATGTTCAGGTTTCCAAAAATGTTCATTTCCATTTCCATGCATTTTCATACATTTCTGAGTTTCCAAAAATATCAAAAATTTATTCATAATGCTTAAGACTTGTCATTTCATACAATTAAATCGAAAATGCATAGGCCCTTTCCGGATGTTACGATTCTACCCCCCTTAAACAAAATTTCGTCCTCGAAATTTCCTAACTAAACAACTGAGGGTATTGCTGTCGCATTGTCTCTTCTGACTCCCACGAAGCTTCTTCCGATCCATGGTTGCGCCGTAATACTTTGATTAGAGGCACTGACTTCCTCCGTAGTACTTTCACATCACGTTCCAAGATTCGAATCGGCTCTTCCTCGTAGGATAAGTCCGGCCTTAGCTCCACTTCTTCAACAGGTACCACATAAGACGGATCCGATCGATAGCGACGTAGCATGGATACATGAAATACGTCGTGCATTTGCTGTAACTCTGGTGGCAACTCTAATTGGTATGCCACAGGCCCAACTCGCTTCAGCACTCGATAAGGCCCTATAAACCTTGGGCTTAACTTCCCTTTTCGACCGAACCTCATTACCTTCTTCCAAGGTGAGACTTTCAGGATACTTGATCTCCCACTTCAAACTTGATCTCCTTCCGCTTAAGGTCTGCGTACGACTTCTGCCTATCGAGGCTTCCTTCACCAGCGTGCGGAATTAATTCAACTTTCTCTTCAGTTTCTGCCACTAACTCTGGGCCCAAAACTCGACGTTCTCCTAACTCAGTCCAACAAGTAGGGGTTCTACACTTTCGACCATACAATGCTTCGTATGGTGCCATCCGAATGCTTGCCTAATAGCTGTTGTTGTAGGCGAACTCAGCTAGAGGCAAATAATCTTCCCAACTTCCTCAGAAATCTATCACACAGCCTCTCAGCATATCCTCCAACACTTGTATAACTCGTTCAGACTGCCCGTCTGATTGTGGATGAAAAGCCGTCGTGAAGTCCAACTTAGTGCCTAAAGCTTGATGAAGTGCCTTCCAGAACCGAGAAGTAAACCTTGGGTCTCGATCGGAGATGATCGATGTTGGTACTCCGTGTAACCTTACGATCTCTGCCACATATAACTTGGCTAACTTCCGAAGGGAATAGTCGATTCTCACCGGAATAAAATGTGCGGACTTGGTAAAACGGTCCACTGTCACCCATATTGAGTCCTTCTTAGTAGGCGTAAGGGGAAGCCCACTAACGAAGTCCATGGTAATTCTTTCCCACTTCCATTGGGGAATCTCAATTGGTTGAAGTAATCCCGATGAAACTTGGTGTTCAGCCTTAACTTGCTGACACGTCAGACATTTTCCCACGAATTCAGTCACTTCCCGCTTAAGATCAGACCACCAAAATTGTTCTCTTAGATCCCTATATAGCTTAATACCTCCGGGATGCATGGCATAAGGGCTACCATGCGCCTCCCGAAGAATCCTTTGTCTCAACTCCTTATCCCTTGGTATACAGACCTTTCCCTTGTAGCACAATACTTCCTCATCATTGACGCCATAGTCCTTTAATCCTCCTTCTTTGCACTGCTTTGAACTTAGTACTTAAGTCCTTATCACCAACCGTCCCTCTTTCACCTCCTTTAGCCATGTGGGCTTGACTTGTAACTCGCCAACAGGCTTCCATCATCATCTGAGACTTAAATGAGCGAACAAAGCCCTTAAACTCGACACAACCTTCACCGCTTCGTGGTATCGGCTACCACATTCGCCTTGCCCGGGTGGTACTCTATCGAACAATCATAATCTTTCAACAACTCCACCCACCTTCGTTGCATCAAGTTCAACTCCTTCTGAGTCAACAAGTACTTAAGGCTCTTGTGGTCTGTGTAGATTACTGACCTTTCTCCATAAAGGTAGTGCCTCCAAACCTTCAGGGTGAAAATCACTGCTGCTAGTTCCAAGTCATGGGTTGGATAGTGCACCTCATGAGGCCTTAGTTGCCGAGACGCATACGCGATCACCTTTCCTTCTTACATTGGCACACAGCCTAACCCCGTGTGCGATGCATCACAATATACTACAAAATCCTTGCCTGCCTCTGGCTGAATTAACACCGGAGCTTCCGTCAACACCTTCTTGGGCTTCTCAAAGCTCTCCTGTTGCTTGTTAGTCCATTCAAAGGGTACTTCCTTCCTTAGCAACTTTGTCAAAGGCGCGGCTATTGACGAGAACCCTTCCACAAACCTTCTGTAATAGCCTGCCAAGCCTAAGAAACTTCGGATTTCAGCCACGGACCTAGGTGGTTTCCAATCCAACACTGTTTCGATCTTCCTAGGGTCCACTCTTATTCCTTCTGCGGATACCACATTTCCTAAAAATGCCACCTCCTTAAGCCAAAATTCACACTTGCTGAATTTGGCATAGAGCTTCTTTTCCCTTAAAACTTCCAACACCACTCGGAGATGCTCATCATGCTCCTCTTCCGACTTAGAATACACCAAAATATCGTCGATGAACACAACAACGAACTTATCCAGGTAGGGTTGGAAAACCCGATTCATCATGTCCATGAACGCGGCTGGAGCGTTCGTCAACCCAAACGGCATCACTACAAATTCAAAATGACCGTATCTTGTCCTAAAAGCGGTCTTATGAATGTCAGCCTCCTTCACCTTCAACTGGTGATATCCCGACCTTAAGTCTATCTTCGAGAACACAACTGTCCCTTTCAGCTGGTCGAACAAGTCGTCTATCCTTGGCAAAGGATACTTGTTCTTGATGGTCAGTTTGTTCAACTGACGATAATCTATGCACATACACATAGTTCCGTCCTTCTTCTTTACAAACAAGACCGGTGCTCCCCACGGAGACACACTGGGTCGGATGAACCCACGATCCAATAGTTCTTGGATTTGAGCCTTGAGCTCCACTAACTCCTTTGGCGCCATTCGGTATGGAGCGATTAATACAAGAGCTGTTCTCGGTAGCAAGTCTATTCCAAATTCCACCTCCCTATCTGGGGGTATTCCTGGTAATTCATCTGGGAACACATCTACGAAGTCCCTTATCGTCCTAACTCCATGAACACCTTCATCTTTTCCTCCTAACGCACTTACGAAGGCTAAGAACGCCTTACACCCCTTCTTAACCATCTTCTCGGCCTTCAGCGCCGAAACCACGTTAGACAAGTAGTTCCTCCTTTCTCCGATCATCACTACTACCTCATCCTCGGGGGTTCTTAGTTCCATACATTTAGCCGCACAATCTAACACGGCTCGATGCTCTACTAGCCAATCCATTCCAAGTATAAGCTCAAACTCTCCGAAGGGTAACTCCATTAAGTCAGCCCGAAAATTCACTCCCTAAATCTCTAGGGGTACATTCTGAAAAATCTTATCTATTGCTACAGTTTGGCCTAATGGGCTTACTACAGTCATCTGTCTATCAGAGAGTTCTGATTAAAAAGTTTTATGAATTAGTATTCTTGTTTCACTTATTACCCGCGAAGATGTTTTATGAAAAAGAATTTAAGAGTGGTTCTTTCGTATTCATACAAGCACACAGTCTTTTATTCATTCATCCATCCATCAAACAATTATGAACTTTCGTTCATTCAGAGAAACATTGTAATTTTCATCGTTGTTGTTTTTCCACTACCCAGGGGTATTTTCGTAATATTTATCCTACAGGGGCATTTTCATAATTTTTCAAAAGGAAAAAAAAACATTCTTTGGTGTTTTTGTCGAAAGGTATTTTGAGAATTCAAAGTCTCGGGGTAATTTGGAGAAATTTCAAAATCCGGGGATATTTCGGTAATTTTTGACCTCGGGGGTATTTCGGTAATTTTCCAAAAACCAGGGTAAATTTGTAAAATTCAATAAGTTAGGGATATTTCAAAAGTTGTAAAACTTTGTGGGTTCTTTTTGAGAATTGTTCCTTCCAAAATGGAGATGTTGCAAAAGTTTTGGGAATCAGGGTCATTTTGGTAATTTTGTAAGTTAGGGCAATTTTGTAATTTTTCAAAATCATGGTATTTTGATAGTTTGCAAATCAGGGTTCGTGAACATTTATAAAATAATGAAGTTTTGGCAAAATCGTTGAGAAGTTTGACAATTTGTGAATCAAGGGCATTTTGGTAATTTTACCACTAGGGGTATTTTTGTAATTTCCACAAATAAAAAATTTTTCGGAAAAATCTTGTAAAGATGGTTTTCACAAACTCAAAAGAAAGTTTTAAAACTAGGGTTTGTTGTTTCGTTCTTCTTTTTTTTTTCACAAAACATGACTAGTTCCCTTTCGGGTTTTAGTCATTATGTTTAGCCTATGACCGAGCCCTCTTTGGTAGGGTGAACCAAAGCTACGCACCAGGCAGGATTCGAATGGAGAGGAGGTGAGTCACGCGGACTGCTTAAATACCAAGCTTGTAACAGACCAATTTTGACCCAAATCGAAACGGTGGTTTCAGGACCACGAATCCGAGCCTGAGAAATACTTTAATATTATATTTCGTGTTTATTATATGTGATTTAGTGAGTGTGAAAGTTTCGTAGAAAAATTTAGTCGTTTAAGTGCTCAATTTGATAAAAAGGATTAAATCGCAAAAAGCGTAAAAGTTGCATACTAAAGTGAAATGTACTAATTTGCTTGTGGCTTTTTAAGTGGGTGTCCTAAAAGGACAATTAGCCCATAAACCATGGTGATGGACGGCAATGGGCCAAGCTAGCCTAATATATATGTTAGTTTAATTTTATTTATAAGGTTATATTAGTTTATTAATAATAATAAAAAAAAATAATGTTAGTGTATATATTAAACAAAACATAAAACAAAGCCATTATCATCTACATTCTCTCATGGCCGAATGTGAGAAAAGAAAACCCCATTTTTGGAGCTTGAAATTTCGGCAATTGGGAGCTTAATTTGGGGTATGTATTTTGTTTAGTTTTTGATAATTTTTACGTTTTTGAGATCGTTGCTTCGTATATTACCCGACCCATGTCTAAATTTTTGAAAATACCATGTATATAAGATTCGGCCATTAACATGTTTAGATAGTTTTGATGTTTAATGGTTTTAGATTAAAGGTATGTTAAGGATTTACAAGTTTTGTATTGGAGTTTTTGATGATTTTGAGTATATAGGGCTAAATTGAAAAGAATAAAATTGTGAAGGATTAAAATGTCAAATAGATGAAATGCATGGACACCCATGGCTAAGGGGAAGATTCGGCCTAGCCATAGTGTTAGGAAATTTTGCATATTTTGAGTTTTGTGTAAATTGGACCAATTTGTAAAAATGGAAAACATTAGGGGCAAAATGGTAAATTGCCGATTTGTGTTTTTGGGAACTAATTTGAGATGAAATGAGATTAAATGAGCTAAATTCTAATGTGTTTTAGATCAAGAGCAAAGAAAAAGCGGAATTAGACCTGGAAAGACGAAGGTTCTCAAATAGCCCAGATTCATACGGACTATCGACAACCGAGGTAAGTCCTTTAGCTAAAATATGTCAATAAATTAATTATGAACTTAGTGAATGATGAATTGTGGAAATTTAGAGTATAAATTCATGATATAGCCGAATGTGAATGTATAGTATTGAAGTGAATTTATTTTGGCTAATGCAAGGTGAATAAGTAAGTTCTTGAGCTACCTTATGTTTAAAGGTTATTTACAAATCTAATGAATGATAAAATTTGTATAAGTTTGGTGTAAAACCATGAGTTGGCGAATGTGATGATGATGGATTGGATTGATTTCAAATATTTTTAATGCAATGTGAATAAATGCATATGGTTCGATATGTGATAGTGAAATGTGAAAAGCATGTAAAACTATTCGACATTCGGGCTTGAGCCTAGCGAGCCTCGTGTTTGTGACATAATCGGGCTTTATGCCTAGCGTGCCTTGTGCCGGTGTTATTTATCGGGCTTTACGCCTAGCGTGCCCTTGTGCCTGTTACTTTTCGAGCTTTTATGCCTAGCGTGCCTTGTGCCTGTTTCTTATCGGGCTTTTATGCCTAATGTGCCTTGTGCTTGTGATTCTTATTAGGCTTTTACGCCTAGCAGGCTTAATGCCGGTGACATAGTTTACAAAAGAGAATCGAATATTCTTCAAGGTAAACCTTAATTATGGTATTTAGTTAACAGCTCAGGTAAGTATGTAAGGTATGTTATGCGTAATATTAATTGAGTCAAGTTAATACTATGAGAACTATGTTATGTATATTTGAGTTTATGATGGATATGAATGCTCTAATTACATGATTTGGAGTATGTGATTCTTGGAATATATTTAATTGTGATTTCGAAGTAATACAGGTTTATGAAATGAAGTGCAATTATTTGGGTTGATGAACTACTAGTAATCGGCCTTGTGAAAATTTACATATTTTTTAATGTATATGTGCAATGTCATAAGTTGAATATTTTAAATGTTATATTATCATGAACTTAGGACTTACTAAGCTAGTAAAAGCTTAATTGCGTAAAATTTTTCCCTGTTTTATAGATTGAGTACAAGCTACAAGCTCGTCGGGATCGTTCGGAAAGTCACCCACACTATCAATCTATATTTTGGTACTCTTTCATTTTGGTTTTAGAATGAAGGCATGTATAGGAAAGACTTTGTCTTTGTTTTGAGAAAAACTTAAGGTTCATGTATATAACAGCCATGCGAATATGGCTAAATTTTTAGTTATGTATGCTTTTGTGTTTTTGATACGAATGTCGGGTTATGTTGGCGATGTTTATGCATTTTTAATCGAAGTTCAATCGTTTTTGATAAGGAAATGTATGTATATGAAATGAATCCTTGAATTAGGGATGTGGGTATATTCGGTTAGAAGCTAGTTTTTCCATAAATTGCAGCGAAACAGCATGTAGTAGCAGTAGTGATGTGATTTTGAAAAATCACCAAAAATAGGGTATACTGAATTAGAAAGTGAATTAGACATGAAATTAAACCTTATTGTGTCTATTTTTACATGAAAGAAACAGAGTAGGAAAAGGAGTTTTCTATTATGAGATATTTAAGTTTTAGTGAGACTTGCTCTAAATGAATTCGTGAGTCGCTGTTCTGTTTTGGAAAAATTGTTATAAATTGTACAACAATAATTATGAAGCATGGTTTATATGTTTAGAATCCTTAATGAGTCTAATTTTGATTGGTGTAAACAAGAACATTATTGAAAATTTGTACAATTAGATAACTGTATTTTTGTAATGATAGGTCAGAATTGTCGAGCAGTGAAATAGAGGTAACTTTGATGAATAAACTGTACTAATTGGCCACATGAAAAATTCTGGAAAAATTATGGTAAATTCTTATATGAGTCTAGTTTCCAGGAAATTTTACCGATCTGAATTTCGAGTTTTGTAACTCGAGTTATGGTCAATTTAGTCAGCATGATGCAGTTTGACAGCTTTAAATTTTTATGTCCTGAACTTCTAGTCAAGTCTAGTAATGCCACATACTCGATTCCGGCGAAGGTCTCGGGTAAGGGGTGTTACATTTTATTGGTATCAGAGCTTACGGTTTAGTCGATTCTAGGACTACCGTAGTGCGTGTGAGTCTAGCTATACATGCCTTTATCATATATTGATAGCGTGGTGACTTCTGACCGCCAGAACTTTGTTTTATATAGTAAATGGACACAGATCCTGAAAGAGCCGTAGCTGATGATGTAGAGAGTGTAGCGCCTGACCGTGCAAACGGATCAGCGCCGGTAGACTCTCGACCTGTTTCGGGTAGCCACGAAGGAGAGACTAAACAAGCCTTTTATCAGATGATGAATGAGTGGTTTGCCCAATTTATTCGAACTAACCCGGCTGTACACCAACCTCCACCCCCAAATAATCCAACTCCGATTCCTTCAGCAACCCCGATGATAGATCCGGTGAGATCTAGTAGGCCCCCAGTTGATAAAATCCGAAAATTTGGGGCTGAAGAATTTAAAGCCAATGATGACGATGATGCAGAGCGAGCTGAAATGTGGCTTGATAATACTATCTGGTACTTGATGAGCTATCTTGTACTCGGATGAATGCACGAAGTGTCTTTGTATCTTTATTGAGGACACTTTGCATATCACCGGTGGAACACACTAGTATCGATGGTTCCGAAAGAAAAAAATGACATGGGATTTCTTCCAAAATGAATTTAAGTAAAAAGTACATCACCAAAGATTTATTGATCAAAAGCGAAAGGAATTCCTTGAAATGAAACAAGGACGAATGACCGTGACGGAATATGAACGGAAATTTGTCGACTCAAAGCAGATATGCTAGAGAGTGTTTCTCTTGAAGCTATTATGTGTAAAAGATTTGAAGATGGCTTTGAATGAGGATATAAAGATGTTTGTTGGCATTCTTGAAATTCAAGAGTTTGTGACTTTAGTTGAAAGAGCTTGCAAAGTCAAGAGCTCGGGAAAGAGAAAAGAAAGTGAGAGGCTGAAGCTAGAGACATTCGTAAAAGATCTTGGGTAAGGTCTTTCATTCCACAACCAAGAAGTCCAGAGATGACTACAACAAATATAAAACTACTATAGATCGACCTAGACGGGATCGACCCCCTATGAGCTCTCGAGCTACTTCGATAGCCGATGTTGGTAACGTCCTCGAATATAGAGCCGAATCACGAGCACTTTGGGGAAATGGCACTCGGGGAGATGTAGATTTCATGATCGGTCTTGCTATAAATGTGGATCGTCGATCATTTTATTAGAGAATGTCCGAGGTTAATCGAAAGCGAAATCTGATTCGAAACACTAAGCCGAGCAACATATCAATGCGAGGGAGACCACCCAGACATTCCGGCAATGTAGGTGGTAGTCAGAAAGGAACGAAGAACACTACAGTTCGATCTGTTAGAGCTCCAGCTAGAGCTTATGCTGCATGAGCCAGAGAGGATGCTTCCTCCCCCGATGTCATTACCGGTACTTTCACCCTTTATGACACTCACAGAATTGCATTAATTGATCCCCGGTTCGACTCACTCATATGTGTGTGAAACTTTAGAATTCGGAAAGACTCTGCTAGTTGAGTCTACCGAGTTTGTGATACGTGTGTCCAACCCATTGGGTAGATGTGTGCTTGTAAATAAAGTGTGTAGGGGTTGCCCGTTGATGATTCGGGATTATTGCTTCCCAGCTGATTTAATGTTGTTGCCCTTTGATGAATTTGATATAATCTTGGGTATGGACTGGTTAACTTCACATGAGGCGATAGTGGATTGTAAAAGAAAGCTTATCGATTTGAAATGTCGAAATGGCAAGACCATCGAATTAAATCTGTGGCGTAAATGGGTTGCCTCGATAATATCTTCAATGTTAGCTCGAAAGTATGTGAGAAAAGGGTGTGAAGCTTATTTGGCTTATGTACTGGATAATAAAATGTCCGAGAAACAAATTGAATCTGTATCAGTGGTGTGCGAATACCCCGATGTGTTTCCTGAAGAACTACCGGTTTACCCCCGAGCGAGAGATTGAGTTCGGCATTGAATTAGTGCTTGGTGCGACTCGATTTCGATAGCTCGTCTCAAATGGCACCTACCGAATTAAAAGAATTGAAAGAGCGATTGCAAGAGTTGATGATAGGGGCTTCACGCGACCGAGTTTTTTCTCCGTAAGTGCGCCGGTTTTATTTGTGAAAAAGAAAGATGGGACTATGCGAATGTGTATCGACTCACCGCAACTAAATAAGGTAACTATAAAGAATAAGTACCGTTACCTCGGATTGATGATTTATTTGATCGGTTGAAAGGGGCTTCAGTGTTTTCGAAAATAGATTTGAGATCGGGCTATTATCAGTTGTGAGTCAGAGATTCAGATGTGCCAAAGACTGCATTCCGAACGAGGTACGGACATTATGAGTTTTTGGTTATGCCTTTTGGACTCACTAATGCACCTGTTGTTTTTATGGACCTAATGAACCAAGTCTTCCGACAGTTTTTGAATCGGTTTGTGTAGTGTTTATTGATGATATACTGATCTACTCCAAAAATGAAACGGAACATGCTGAACATTTGAGGCTAGTACTACAAACTCTGAGAGATCAACGATTGTATGCAAAGTTCAGTAAGTGTGAATTCTGGATGAATGAAGTCAGCTTCTTGGGTCATGTTGTTTCGGTGTCAGGTATTCGGGTGGATCCAAACAAAATAGCAGCTATACTCGATTGGAAACCACCAAATAATGATTCTGAGATCCGAAGTTTCCTAGGCCTTGCGGGATATTACAGAAGATTTGTAAAAGGTTTTTCTCATTTATAGCTACACCTTTGACGAGACTACTACTGAAAGATGTCAAATTTGAGTGGTCGAAAAGGTGTCGAGAAAAGTTTGAAACGTTTAAAGCCCTTTTGACCAAGCCCCAAGTGTTAACTCACCTGAATCGGGTAAAGAATTTATTATTTTTAGCGATGCTTCCTTGAATGGGTTGGGTTGCGTTTTAATGCAAGAAGGCAAGGTGATAGCCTATGCTTCGAGACAATTAAAGCGCATGAGAAAAATTATCCAACTCACGATTTGGAGTTAGCGACCATTGTGTTCGCTTTAAAAATTTGGCGTCACTATTTATTCGACGAAAAGTGTCATATTTATTCGGATCATAAAAGTCTAAAGTATTTAATGACTCGAAAAGATCTAAATTTGAGACAACGCGAGATGGTTAGAATTGTTTGAAAGACTATGACTTAGTAATTGACTACCATCCGGAAAAGCTAATGTTGTTGCGGATGCGTTAAGTCGAAAATCATTATTTGCTCTTCGTGCATTGAATGCACAAATGGCTATGTCGATGATGGTTCGATCGTAGCGAGTTACAAGCAAGACCGATGTTTATTCAACAAATTTGTGATGCACGAAAGTTGATGAAAATTTGGTTGCTATTCGGATTCGATGTGAAAATGCTACGAGAATCGATTTTCGATTGATGCAAATGATGGTTTGAATTATAAAAGTCGATTGTGTGTTCCTAAGAACTCGATTTGTCTGAGATGATTACGAGTGAGGCCCATAATGGTCGAATGTCGATACACCGGGTAGCACGAAAATGTATAACGATTTGAAACAGTTTCTATTGGTGGCACGGCATGAAACGAGATATATCTGAATTCGTTTCCAAGTGCTTAATCATCAACAAGTGAAAGTGAGCATCGGTACCATCCGGATTACTTCACCAATCATGATACCCGAATGGAAATGGGATAGAATTACAATGGATTTTGTATCCGGTCTTCCTATGACACCTAGTAAGAAAGATGCCGTATGGGTTATCGTTGATAGACTGACTAAATCAGCTCATTTTGTACCGGTACATACCGACTATTCACTTGATAAGCTTGCCGAA
This sequence comes from Gossypium bickii, assembly GCA_025503065.1. NCBI lineage: Eukaryota > Viridiplantae > Streptophyta > Magnoliopsida > Malvales > Malvaceae > Gossypium > Gossypium bickii. The sequence continues at coordinate 39,882,505 of CP106716.1, forward strand.
TTGTATGTGTCGCAGATTGTAAGGTTGCACGGTGTACCGAGAGTTCCATTGTTTCGATAGGGACCCAAGATTCACATCGCGGTTCGGAAGAAATTGCAAGATGCTTTAGGTACTAAACTTTATTTTAGTATGCTGACCTTCCATCCGCAAATGTAGACCAGTCGATCTGAGCGAACTATTTTGATACTTGAGGACATGTTGAGGTGTTGCGTTCTCGAGTTTGAAGGTACGTGGGAACGATACCTACCTTTGGTTGAATTTGCTTACAATAACAGTTTCCAATCTAGCATAAAAATGGTGCCTTATGAAGCCTTATATGGACGAAAATGTCGCACGCCATTGTATTGGACTGAGCTCAGTGAGAATAAGATACACAGGGTTGATTGGATTAAAGAAACAGAACAGAAGGTGGTTGTTATTAGGAGTAATTTGAAAGCTGCTTCGGATCGTTAAAAGTCCTTTGTCGATTTGGAACGTAAGGACATTGAATTTCAGGTCGGAGATCGTGTGTTCTTAAAAGTTTCTCCGTGGAAGAAAATACTCCGATTTGGTCAGAAAGGCAAGTTGAGTCCGAGATTTATCGGACCGTATGAAATCATAGAGCGTATAGGGCCTGTTGCTTATAGATTGAAATTGCCCCTTGACTTAGAAAAGATACACAATGTATTTCATGTTTCGATGCTTCACAAATATAGATCAGATCCGTCCCATGTGATTGCACTGTCAGAGATTGAAATTAGATCTGATTTGACATATGATGAGGAACCGATCCGTATCTTAGCTCGGGAAATAAAAGAGTTGAGAAACAAAAGAATTCCATTAGTAAAGGTTTTATGGAATCGTTACAGAGTTGAAGAGGCTACGTGGGAGCCTGAGGAGTCAATGAGGCAACAATATCCGAACTTATTTAACGGTAAGATTTTCGGGGACGAAAATCCTTAAGGGGGGGAGAGTTGTAACAGACCAATTTTGACCCAAATCGGAACGGTGGTTTCGGGACCATGAATCCGAGCCTGAGAAATACTTTAATATTATATTTCGTGTTTATTATATGTGATTTAGTGAGTGTGAAAGTTTCGTAGAAAAATTTAGTCGTTTAAGTGCTCAATTTGATAAAAAGGATTAAATCGCGAAAAGCGTAAAAGTTGCATACTAAAGTGAAATGTACTAATTTGCTTGTGGCTTTTTAAGTGGGTGTCCTAAAAGGACAATTAGCCCATAAACCATGGTGATGGACGGCAATGGGCCAAGCTAGCCTAATATATATGTTAGTTTAATTTTATTTATAAGGTTATGTTAGTTTATTAATAATAAAAAAAAATAATGTTAGTGTATATATTAAACAAAACATAAAACAAAGCCATTATCATCTACATTCTCTCATGGCCGAATGTGAGAAAATAAAACCCCATTTTTGGAGCTTAAAATTTCGGCAATTGGGAGCTTAATTTGGGGTATGTATTTTGTTAAGTTTTTGATAATTTTTACGTTTTTGAGATCGTTGCTTCGTATATTACCCGACCCATGTCTAAATTTTTGAAAATACCATGTATACAAGATTCGGCCATTAACATGTTTAGATAGTTTTGATGTTTAATGGTTTTAGATTAAAGGTATGTTAAGGATTTACAAGTTTTGTATTGGAGTTTTTGATGATTTTGAGTATATAGGGCTAAATTGAAAAGAATAAAATTGTGAAGGATTAAAATGTCAAATAGATGAAATGCATGGACACCCATGGCTAAGGGAAGATTCGGCCTAGCCATAGTGTTAGGAAATTTTGCATATTTTGAGTTTTGTGTAAATTGGACCAATTTGTAAAATGGAAAACATTAGGGGCAAAATGGTAAATTGCCCATTTGTGTGTTTTGGAACTAATTTGAGAGATGAAATGAGATTAAATGAGCTAAATTCTAATGTGTTTTAGATCAAGAGCAAAGAAAAAGCGGAATTAGACCTGGGAAAGACGAAGGTTCTCGAATAGCCGATTCGCACGAACTATCGACAACCGAGGTAAGTCCTTTAGCTAAAATATGTCAATAAATTAATTATGAACTTAGTGAATGATGAATTGTGGAAATTTAGAGTATAAATTCATGATATAGCCGAATGTGAATGTATAGTATTGAAGTGAATTTATTTTGGCTAATGCAAGGTGAATAAGTAAGTTCTTGAGCTACCTTATATTTAAAGGTTATTTACAAATCTAATGAATGATAAAATTTGTATAAGTTTGGTATAAAACCATGAGTTGGCCGAATGTGATGATGATGGATTGGATTGATTTCAAATATTTTTAATGCAATGTGAATAAATGCATATGGTTCGATATGTGATAGTGAAATGTGAAAAGCATGTAAAACTATTCTGACATTCGGGCTTCGAGCCTAGCAGGCCTCGTGCCGGTGACATAATCGGGCTTTATGCCTAGCAGGCCTTGTGCCGGTGTTATTTATCGGGCTTTACGCCTAGCAGGCCTTGTGCCGGTGTTACTTTTCAGGCTTTTATGCCTAGCAGGCCTTGTGCCGGTGTTTCTTATCGGGCATTTATGCCTAGCAGGCCTTGTGCCGGTGATTCTTATCAGGCTTTTACGCCTAGCAGGCTTAATGCCGGTGACATAGTTTACAAAAGAGAATCGAATATTCTTCAAGGTAAACCTTAATTATGGTATTTAGTTAACAGCTCAGGTAAGTATGTAAGGTATGTTTTGCGTAATATTAATTGAGTCAAGTTAATACTATGAGAACTATGTTATGTATATTTGAGTTTATGATGGATATGAATGCTCTAATTACATGATTTGGAGTATGTGATTCTTGGAATATATTTAATTGTGATTTCAAGTAATACTGAGTTTATGAAATGAAGTGCAATTATTTGGGTTGATGAACTAATAGTAATCGGCCTTGTGAAAATTTACATATTTTTTTAATGTATATGTGCAATGTCATAAGTTGAATATTTTAAATGTTATATTATCATGAACTTAGGACTTACTAAGCTAGTAAGCTTAATTGCGTAAAATTTTTCCCCTGTTTTATAGATTGAGTACAAGCTACAAGCTCGTCGGGATCGTTCGGAAAGTCACCCACACTATCAATCTATATTTTGGTACTCTTTCATTTTGGTTTTAGAATGAAGGCATGTATAGGAAAGACTTTGTCTTTGTTTTGAGAAAAACTTAAGGTTCATGTATATAACAGCTATGCGAATATGGCTAAATTTTTAGTTATGTATGCTTTTGTGTTTTTGATACGAATGTCTGGTTATGTTGGCGATGTTTATGCATTTTTAATCAAAGTTCAATCGTTTTTGATAAGGAAATGTATGTATATGAAATGAATCCTTGAATTAGGGATGTGGGTATATTCGGTTAGAAGCTAATTTTTCCATAAATTGCAGCGAAACAGCATGTAGTAGCAGCAGTGATGTGATTTTGAAAACTCACCAAAAATAGGGTATATTGAATTAGAAGGTGAATCAGACATGAAATTAAACCTTATTGTGTCTATTTTTACATGAAAGAAACAGAGTAGGAAAAGGATTTTTCTATTATGAGATATTTAAGTTTTAGTGAGACTTGCTCTAAATGAATTCGTGAGTCGCTGTTCTGTTTTGGAAAAATTGTTATAAATTGTACAACAATAATTATGAATCATAGTTTATATGTTTAGAATCCTTAATGAGTCTATTTTTGATTGGTATAAACAAGAACATTATTTAAAATTTGTACAATGAGATAACTGTATTTTTGTAATGATAGGTCAGAATTGTCGAGCAGTTAAATAGGGGTAACTTTGATGAATAAACTGTACTAATTTGCCACATGAAAAATTCTGGAAAAATTATGGTAAATTCTTATATGAGTCTAGTTTCCAGGAAAATTTACGGATCTGAATTTTGAGTTTTGTAACTCGAGTTATGGTCAATTTAGTCAGCATGATGCAGTTTGACAGCTTTAAATTTTTATGTCCTGAACTTCTAGTCAAGTCTAGTAATGCCACATACTCGATTTCGGCGAAGGTCTCGGGTAAGGGGTGTTACAAAGCTCCCATCGAAACCATTCCTAGACATGCGCACAGAGGTTGCCACACCACTGAGCCTTCTGAGTTAGGGTGAATCGAAGCTACGCACCAGGTAGGATTCCTGCGAAGAGGAGGTGAGTCACTAGGACTGCTTAAATACCAAGCTCTTCCGGATCCAATCCTAGACATGCGTACAGGGGTTGCCACACCCTAATCTCAGTGACTTAGCCATAGGTTTGTTAAGTTCATTAAGTCTTATGGGTTCTGTGTTTGAGTAATCTAGCCCTAGGGTTCAAATTCCTATCATTCTATTCTACGTTCCATGCCTTTCCTACCCTTCTAAGGTTCATAATATAGTTCACATAATCACCCAAAAGAGTTAGGGGTACTTATCTGGTGGACTACGGGTCGGAGACTTAGGTGCCATGCCAAAACACCTGCTTTATTTCAAAGAAAATCATTTGGGCTCGAATTAAAAACGTTTTGGGCCTTAGCCCTCAGGCCGAGAGTTTAAAATTGGGCACTGATACCAAACTGAAACACCCCACACCCGGCCCACGAGCCTGAACCGGATCTGGTATGTTCCTTAAGTAAACCGGTTTCAAAATTCTTTGTTTCTTGGATATAATTTGTATAAAAATTTTAGAAAAATATTGTTTTGGGTTGGGCTTAGATTGGGAACTCATTTAATTAATTTTGAAAATCTAATTTAATTAAGGTGACAAAATAATTGTAGGGTTCATTTTCAAGAAATAATTTTGCTTAACTTTAATCTAAATAGTTCGTAACATAATAATTAAAAGTAAATCAAAAATAAAGAAATTCACTTGGGCCTTATGGCCTTATTACATCAAGTAAACCCAAATAAAATTTAAAGTACTTGGTAAAATAAAAGTCCCCAAATATTGAAAGTTTTTCCTTGTTATGCATGGCCACCTTTAACTCCTGTAGCCACCCGGTCCATTATTGCTCATTACACGAAAAATGGTCCCACAAAGGGGTGAGTCAACAGAGACTCAATGTGCACACAATACTAACATTCAACAAATCGGGCATACAAGTTCATATCAAGTTCATATTCATATACAAATAAATAATGATGCAACCCAAAGCCAAGCCTATTTGTCCATCCGCTACACACCACCCGTACACACCAATCACACCGTGGGGACTACTAAGTCAACCCTCCATCCGCTACACACCATCGAAGCGATCAGCTGCGATCGACGTGCTCATCGCCCATATAATTTGTGTCATTAGACACCATATTCGAATAATGTAACCGAAGTTACCAAATTCGAGATAATGTAACCGGTTACCATATTCATATTATGTGACCGTAGTCACCATATTCCGCTAGTGAGACCAAAGTCAACACCTTCTTCCCTTTCACATATAGCCCAAAATGCCCCAAATATTATTATATCATGCATAACATACTTATTTCTCATTCATGTTACTATTTACATGTTCAAAATATATCATATTCGTAATCCTATCGTAGTAGGAAACGTGCACTGGTACTCTTTACCACATTTGTGGTACTTAGCCACATTCTCATTCTTATGCATATTCATATATTAAAATAATTATTGCCATAATATATTGAAAGTTAGTGTGGGTACACACCTGATTAAACTTAATAGGTTCCTTGAATTCCCGAAGAGAATCGATCACGATTTAGATCTCAAATCCTACAATAGTTAATCACTTACTATTTAAAAGACCATTCGGCCCTTTTTCCAAATACAACTAGGATTTGTATTACTTACCTTTGATGCCGATTTGATGATTATTCAGATCCTAGAATAGATCCTTGCTTCCTTGATGTTTGTCGAAAATCCTACAACCATATGTTAGATTTAATCTAACTTTAACACATACAATATGGCCTTTGGCCGATTATACAGGTGCCTTACCTTAAATCCTTGAATTCCCGAAACTCTTTCCTTGATTCCTGAAATCCTGAAATCCTTCCTTTAATATTCGGCCAAGACAAAAATAACATTAGTCCCTATGTTTCGGCTTAAAGAAGAGAGTAAATTGATAACCACGAGATTCTTACCTTTTGAATTCGACAGATCTTTCCTGACACTGCTTCAGAGATTCGGCTTTGGCAGAATTTCGGCTAGGTTGGATTGTGTTTTTGGTTTTTGAAAAAGAAGAAAGGAAAAAGAGAGAGGAGGCTAGGGAATTCGGCTAGACAAAAGAAAAGAGAAGGGAACCCTAAAAATTTTGGCAGAGATGAGGAGGAAGCAAAAATTGATGAGTAGCCCTCCTGCCTTCCTTTTATAGCCGAAATTATCAGCTAAGGAGTCCCTTACTTGGCCACCACTCCTCTATCTGATAGCTTTATCTTTTATTTATCATAAATAAAAGAGTTTAATCCATTATTAAACTCCTCTGAATAATCTTAAATAAAATCCTCTATTATCTTCATAAATTGCCGAATTTTAAAGGGATTTAAACTCCCTTTTTTTCTAGAAGCCTTGCCTTCCACTCTTAGCCTTCTGGAAGCAAAAATAAAACTCTTTTATTTGCTTCCCTTGTGACTTCGAACCTGTGCCCATGCCTCTTGCACATGGCGCCATTTCCATAGGCCCTAAGTGGCACCTTCAGGCCGCATTTCCATGCCTGTTTGTGTGTCAAATTTTACCAACTTTTTCTTTTAAGGCCATCTTGCCCTTATTTCCTATTTTAAACTTTAAAATTTGACATTTCTGCATCATTTCTAAGTTTTATAAAATTTTCGATCGGCTCTGTTTACTTGCCATTTTCTTACATTTCCAAGTTTCCTAAAATGTATACTTTCCATTTTTGAACCATTTCCATTTTCATTTCTTAGTTTCCAAAAATGTGTACTTTCCATTTTTGAACCATTTCCTTACATTTCTGGGTTTCCTAAAATGTTCATGTCCTAATGCATTTCCAGGTTTCCAAAAATGTTCAGGTTTCCAAAAATGTTCAGGTTTCCAAAAATGTTCATTTCCATTTCCATGCATTTTCATACATTTCTGAGTTTCCAAAAATATCAAAAATTTATTCATAATGCTTAAGACTTGTCATTTCATACAATTAAACCGAAAATGCATAGGCCCTTTCCAGGATGTTACATTACATGATTTCCTTAAACCCTAATGACATGATATTTGTATCCTACACATTCCTAAGGTTCAACCGGAACTTTCTGAGATAGCTTTTCCGTCAATTCATACTTGAGTCTTTGAATGCTAAATTTATAAAATAAATATGTAAATGCTGGAATTTAATAGTATTAAATGTAAAATAATAGAATATTGCATTTATTTACCGCAAACTTACCTCGAAACAAAATACGATAAACTATATCGATTTAGTCCACTATCTTTTTCTTTCCCCGATCTAACTCTGGATTTTGTTCTTCTTGATTTATAATAGCAAATTTAGCTTATTTAATACTCACATTTACCAAAACAGTCCTTAACTCTAACTTTGGCAAAATTATGATTTTGCCCTTAAACTTTTACATATTTACACATTTGCCCCAAAGCTCGGAAATTAAACTTTATCCCTTATTCTTATGTTTCATGACATGCTGATCATTTTTCCCTTTATGACAACATCAAATTCTCACTCTAACATGTACTTATGAACATTAGGTATTTTTACTGATTAAGCTGTTTTACTCGTTTTTACTTAAAATCACTTAGCAAAAGTTGTTTAACATAATTTCAAACTTCGTATTCTATCATAAAACATCAAAATAAACACATTTCACCTATGGGTATTTTTCCAAATATGAACCCTAGCATGAATTATTGATAGAATAAGCTAAATCGAGCTATCCGGGCTTCAAAAATGTAAAGAACATTAAAAACGGGGCTTGGAATCACTTACTATGGAGCTTGGAAGCTTGAAACAAACCCTAGCTATGGTGAACCCTTGAAAATTCGGCCTAATGAAGAAGATGAGCATATTTTGCCATCTTTTTCCCTTTTAATATCTTTTTATTACCAAATGACTAAATTACCCTTCATTAAAAACTTTGGTTCTTTCTACCTATATATGTCCATTTTTGTCCATGAAAGCCTAATGGTATAATTACCATTTAAGGGCCTCTACTTCAATTATGCTCTTCAATTAAATCCTTTAACATCTAAAACTCATATTTATCAACTTTTGCAATTAAGTCCTAATAGGCAAATTAGACATGCAATTCATGAAATTTTCTATCAATATTCTAACACATGCATCTAATCACTCGATAAATCATACTAATTAATCGTAATAAACTTTTCTATCTCAAATTCGTGGTTTCGCAACCACTGTTCCGTTTAGGCCCTATTTCGGGATGTTATAAGATGAATAGAAATAAATGAAAACAATGAACTAAGAGAAAGATCGTATTTGCAGTGAATGAATTTTCTTGCTAAGTACAAAAATGACTTGAGAATTAACTTAAGGTTTGTTAAATTTTTATTTAATTAATTATTATTAAATAATTGAAGTTAAAAAATGGAATTAAATTAATTAGTAATTATGAATTTGTTGAATAAGAAAATTATATATATTTTCTCATAGATTCTATTATGGTAAAATTGTTATGACTTTAACGTAATTGAAATTGGGTTGAGAAAATTATTTAATTGAAAATTTTCATTAATTTGATTAATTAAATTAATTGATTAAATATTATTTAGTTTCGAAAATAGAAAATAGATATTGAGTTGGTTTAAATTATAAAGTGTTGGGTCAAAAAGTCAAGAAACACATATAATTGGACTCAGTACATGAAAGGCCCAAACTTGTTCCTCATGCAACGAGGGGTGACAACCCTAATAAATATACTAAGGTGTGCAATTCATTTCCAATTTCAATCAGATAACGGATGGACCGATTGGGCATGTATGATTAGGGCTCAAACAATTTATAATTGAGTTTCTAATTTTTGCCTATTAATTATAAACTTATTTAGTCACGAAGTCATTCCACTAAAGTATCATAACTGAGCTCTCCTTTATTATATACCATTATGAAAACTATTTTATATGTGCTCGTCTAATGACCTTATCATAAGTGTTTTACCCTCATAGGATATCTTTATATAATATTATTTATCAAGGACTTATTCAACCAAGATTCTTGTATGTCTCCTTCTAAATAGAGAATAAAGGTTGACCTAAAAAAGCACTTCATACAATATTGAGATATTGTTATTCTACCATAAAGTAGTGGTAATTTATTTATTTTAGAATAAATTTTATTTTTTAGGAATTACGATATTTATCGATTTTTATAGAGAGAGCTTAATTTCCTACTAAAAGTAAGTAAATAGTTTTCTTTTAATAGTGTTTTCGTTCGTGTTGCTCAAGCCCACACTCGACGCAATTCGTGGTATAAAGATAATGGAAAAGGTCGTTCGGTTGAAACCTAAGATCAACTAAATCTGTCTTGCACAAAGCATAAGTACTATTCGATTTAGATTTTATTACTATAATTATGACAAAGTGTTTGATTTTTGAAAAATTTTAAAACTTCCGCTGTAATTGTTAAAACTATTTTGTTAACTGATTTATCCAACAAGAACAACTATTATTTAAGAGCAACTCTTATTGAGAAAAACTAAAGTTCGAAATAAATCTTGTTTGCTCAAACCAATCCAAAATAACCATTGTTCAAGAACAACCCTCATCTTACATTCTAAGAGATGTTCCACAAAAAATGTTTCACAAGGTACCACTTCACCAAAGTATAACAAGTTAAAATAACCCCAATGTAACACCCCTCACCTGTCTTGGCATATAGTATGACTAGGAGGTGCTAGTGGAGTACTTTGCAAACCATAGTAAAATTTTATTTTAATAAAACACCATTTGGTAACATTATAGATTTTCTATAACAAAAGTTCTCAACATTCAAGAAGGTGAAATATACAATTTTGAAATCATTTTGGGTCATTGAATACATATTAGGATCCATTTAGATCAAAAACCAAATGTTTAAGGCCTATCGACTTAAATTAGGGTTTTTTGGGCTGAGAGAAATGTGAGTTTTACTAAGATTGAAACTTTAAAACATTTTTATAAAATCATTAACCCAAGTTTGGGACAATTAAAAGCATTTAGAGAAAATTTAAATACATTTTGAAGATGCTCGGGGGTGGTCAAAGATGCTCCGGACCCAAAATGATTCCCCAAAAAACCAAAACGACTAAAACAATGTAGTTGCTTAATTTTGGGGGCAGTTGTTGTAACACCCCTTACCTGTATTCTACACCGAAACCGGGCCCGAGGCATTACCGGACTTAATTCAATTTAGTCCCAACTTGACAACTCTCTATAGTCAGTACAACGCCACATTAAGGACTCACGGGGCCTTAAACATACATACGAGGGATTACGAAAAACCTTTACGATCTTAAAATTTTCACCTAATCAAGAGCCACATGCCCATGTGAAATGGGACATGCCCGTGGGGTTAGGTCGTGTAGTTACACACGCCCATGTCCTTACCTAGTGTATAAAAACTTGGGTAATCTATCTGTGTCACACGGTCTAAGAACACGCCCATGCTCTTCACCCGTGGTGCACACTAACCATTTCACACGGCCTAAAGTCTAGGCACACGCCCATGTGGCTAGCCCGTGGTCTATTATGACTTAAAACTATAACATGTAGGGGGCACACGGCCAAATCATACGCCCATGGGCTGACCGTGTGTCACACATGGCCTAGACACACGCCCACGTGTCTACCTACCTGGACAAGAACAAGGCTATTTGCCAAGCTCTTTTCACCCCTCTAGCTGACACAATATGGATCCATTCATCATATCATCACACAATTCATACTTTGAAGTATAATCTCCCATGGATAACTACATCTTTTCATATAACAAGGTAAACCATCAACCAGGGCATTATACAAAATAGTTTATCCATCTAAAGGGTTAACACACCCTTGGCCAATGCAACAAAATAAACTAACTTGTCTAGCCTTTATACATGCCATATACAAAAACATCAAGTCTAAATATACCGAAGAGAGCTGATAGTATGGGCGATCTTCCAAATTATCCGCATATCTCGGTTCGACTCTTTAGCTCTATAAGACAAGGGAAAAGAAAGGGGAGTAAGCTTTAAGCTTAGTAAGTCTACATATAAACAATTTGCATCATAGTATGAGCTAAACAATAGTTAGCATTATAATAAACAAGAACAAATCACGTCCACAACTATGCTTACTCATTCTATCCCTTACCATATTTCCACTACATCACAAGTCAAATGGTTACCTTCATTCATTTGCACACCTGCTCTAAATGTCACAATTACTCGTGATACAACACATCATATTTTCTCACTAACCCAACCACACAGTTAAATCACTTGGTGGTTTTGCACTTAGCCCACCACAATTAGATAATAGGGTAGTATCGCACATGGCCTACCAAAAAGGGGTAATCATAGTGGTATTGCACATAGCCCACTAAATAATATACTTAACGATAGCATCGCACACAGCCCATCATAGTTAAGTATTAAGGTGGTATCGCACATAGCCCACCATCATATATCATTACTACACATTCACACATCTAATTCGTAATTCATACATCAATTACTCAATAGCTATCACATTCAGTCCACTTGAATCGTGTAGGTTCTCAATCATGCTACACACTAGTTAGCATCAACAATGTATAAGTATAAATGCATTGTTTACACATAAACTTACGTCGGTATTCAAAATGCATGAAGACGTGCAATCTAGTCCACGACTTTGCTCTTGCCTCGGTTTCGAACCGGGCTTCGTTTTTCTTGATCTATAATGATAAATCAACTCATTCAATACACACATTGACTAAATTGACTTATAACTCATACTTTGGAAAATTACCATTTTGCCCCTAAACTTCCTCATATTTACACTTTTTACTCAAGGCTCGTAAAGTGATTTTCATTCAACTTTCTAATATTTCATGCTTAGCTGATTCATTTTCTCAACCATAGCAACCATCAATTCTCACTAAATCACTCATGTATGACCATTTTCAAGACTTTTACAAATTAGTCCTTACATGCATTTTTCATGGAATTCACTTAGAAAAAGATGTTTATTCCACATCCAACTCTCATAATCTTCCATAAAACATCAAAATACATGCATGTCATACATGGGTATATTTTTGAACATGAATCTTAGCTCAACATATAGCTAAAAATAGCTAATTCAAGTTACGAGGATCTAAAAAATACGAAGAATATTAAAATTGGGGCTAGGATGCACTTACTAGCAAGCTTGAAAGATGAACGAACCCTAGTTATGGGGTTCTTCAAATTTTCGGCACTTAGGGAGGAAGATGAACATAAATTTTGACTTATTTCATCATTTTAATCATTTATTTGACAAATGACCAAAATGCCCTTTTTGCCAAACTTTCAAATTTTACCCACTCATGCCCATTTTTGTCCAAAAATTAAAAATTGGGAAAATTGCTATTTAAAGACCTCCAATTAATAATCCAAAGCTATTTCATACTAAAAGCTTCTAGAATCTCACATTTTGCCACTTTTGCAATTTAGTCCTAATGGACAATTCAATCACAATTTAACAAAATTGCTTCATGAAACTTTCATATGATCATGCAAACATAACACTCACATTTCTATTTTAGATTTGTGGTCTCCCACCACTATTTCGACTAGGCCCTAAATCGGGATGTTACAACTCTCCCGCCTTTAGAGATTTTTACCCCCAATAATCTTACCAGTAAAGAGGTTTGGATATTGCTCTTTCATAGCTTCTTCTGGTTCCCACGTAGCCTCTTCTACACCGTGTTTTTACTATAACACTTTCACTGAGGCTATGTTCTTACTCCTCAACTGCTTCACTTCTCCAGCCAAGATTTTAATCGGCTCCTCTTCATAAGACATATCCGATCGTATCTCAATTTATGTTGAAGGAATCACATACGAAGGATCGGAGCGATATCATCGCAACATCGACACATGGAACACATTATGAATCTTTTCCAACTCTACCGGCAAAGCCAACAGGTATGCTACTGGCCCAATTCCATCGGTAATCTCATACGTTCCTATGAATCGTGGACTCAATTTCCCTTTTCGTCCAAATCTCAAGATTTTCTTCCATGGGGACACTTTCAAAAATACCTTGTCGCCCACTTTAAACTCAATTTCTTTTCTTTTCAAATCCACGTATGACTTTTGTCGGTCCAAAGCAACTTTCAGACTATTACGGATCACTTTCACTTTCTCCTCAGTCTCTATAACTAGATCGACCCCATGAATTCGCTTCTCAATAAGCTCAATCCAATATAAAGGAGTCCGAAACTTACGACCATACAAGGCTTCACACGGTGTCATCTGTATACTCGACTGATAACTATTATTGTAAGCAAATTTGACCAAAGGTAGATATCTTTCCCAACTACCTTCGAATTCTAACACACAGCATCGGAGCATATCTTTGAGAACTTGAATTACTCTTTCAGACTGACCATCGGTTTGCCGATGGAATGCGGTACTAACATTCAACCTTGTACCCGAGGCCTCCTGCAACTTCTTCCAAAACCTCGTAGTAAATCTCGGATCCCTATTCGATATTATAGATACAGGCACTCCGTGCAATCTCACTATTTCTACAATATACAACTCGGCTAATTTATCTAGTGAATAATCAACGCGCACTGGAATAAAGTGAGCTGACTCGTCAGTCTATCAACGACAACCCACACATCATCTTTCCTTTTTAGAGTCATAGGTAACCTCGTCACAAAATCCATGGTGATCCGATCCCACTTCCATTCAGGTACCATCACTAGCTGAAGCAATCTCGAAGGCATTTGATGCTCAGCTTTCACTTGTTGACAAATTAGACATTTTGTCACAAACTCAGAAATGTCTCCTTTCATACCTGGCCACCAATAAAATTTCTTCAGATCGTTGTACATTTTCGTACTACCCGGGTGTACTGACAAATAACCACTATGTGCCTCATGCAAAACCTTTCGGATCAACTCATCACCTCTGGGTACACATATTCTGTCATGATACATCAAACAATCATTCGAACCCACTTGAAATTCAGAGTCACTTTCCGATCCACACTTAGGTCTCTTAGCTTGCATCTTGCTATCATTTCTTTGAGCCTCACATATCTGTTGAACAAATAGTGGCTTAGCTCTCAACTCTGCCAATATAGCATCATCATCAGACAATGCTAAACTCATACTCATAGCTCTCAAAGCATACAAGGATTTCCTACTCAGGGCATCCGCAACCACATTCGCTTTTCCCAGATGGTAATCAATGACTAACTCATAGTCCTTCAATAACTCAAGCCATCGCCGTTGTCGCAAATTCAAATCCTTTTGATCCATCAAATACTTCAAACTCTTATGATCCGTAAAGATTCAACACTTCTCACCATATAAATAATGCCGCTAGATCTTTAATGCGAAAATAATCGCAGCCAACTCCAAATCATGAGTCGGATAATTCTTTTCGTGCGATTTTAGCTGCCTCGAGGCTTAAGCAACTACCTTACCCTCTTGTATCAACACACAACCGAGACCATTTAATGACGCATCACTGTAAATCACAAACTCTTTCCCCGATTCTGGTTGAACCAAAATCGGCGCCTCAGTCAACAATGTTTTCAATCTCTCAAAACTCCGTTGACATGTCTCAGTCCATCCAAACTTAACATCCTTATGTAACAGTTTCGTCATCGGGGTAGAAATCATAGAAAACCCTTTTACGAAACGTCTGTAGTATCCTGCCAAACCCAAAAAGCTTCTGACTTCTGACACGTTTCTCGGTGGTTTCCAATCTATAATAGCCGAGATTTTACTCGAGTCAACTCTAATACCATCACCCGAAACAATGTGTCCTAGGAATCCAACTTCTCGAAGCCAAAACTCACTCTTACTAAACTTAGCATACAATCGCTTATCACGCAAATTTTGTAGCAATAATCTCAAATGTTTAGCATGCTCAGATTCATCACGGGATAGATCAATATGTCATCTATGAACACAACCACAAATCGATCCAAATACTGTCTGAAGATCCTATTCATTAAATCCATAAAAATCGCAGGAGCATTCATTAACCCAACTGGCATGACTAAAAACTCATAATGGCCATACCTCGTCCGGAATGCAGCTTCCAGCACATCTTGCTCCTTAACCCCCAACTAGTAATAGCCAGACTTGAGGTCTATCTTGGAGACTATTGTGTCTCCCTTCAGTTGATCAAATAGATCATCTATCTTTGGTAAAGGATACTGTAATATCCTAAATTAGGGGTTGTGCGTTTGGAGCATAACCCAAGTGTTAATGGTCTTTAAGAGTGCTTTGGATGTGTTTTAGAGGTTTTTAAAACTTTGGGATTAAAATGGAAGCTTTGGAAAATTTTTGAATTTTGGGTTAAAAAGGGAATTTGGGCTAAGGAGCCCTGAAGGAAAAATTTTGGCAGGCTATGGCATAATAAATGCCTTGGCAAAGTGGCTTCCATGCGCCACTTAAGGCTTGGGAGTGACGCCATATAGGTCAGGAGTTCGAGTCTTGGGCGCGGCACCAGTGTGTTTTATTTTTGCTAAATGGTGTTATTGATTAAGAAGGCTTTAAAAGAATTTGTGGCGGGATTTTGACATCAACGAACCAGCAGTAAAGTGGTTTGGACGCTGTAGTAAGGGAGCTTCAAGAGGGCTCAAGTTCGAGCCTTGTTGACAGCAGTGAGTGCGTTTTATTTTTTTTTGGTCTGGCGCATAAGCAAGGGGAGCTAAGGAATAAGGGTTTAAAAGAAATTTCGACGCGTTTATTAGCATGAAATGCGCAATAGCCGAGTGGCAGAAGGCGAGGAGATACTTCCTCAGGTCTCGGGTTCGAGACTTTGGGGGCGCACCTAAGGGTTTGTTTTTATTTTAGGCCGGCGTGAGGAGCTTAATGGCCTGCGCATGGGCTCAATTTTAGATGAAGGCATGTTGCTTTTATTTTTTTTTCTCTGCTGCAAGTATGGGATTAAAAGATAGGGTTGTTTATTTTATTGTGTTTTATTATTTTTAATGCATGGAAGATGGGATTGTTATTATTATATGCATGAGGTATGGGAATTAGTTAAGTTTTATTTTAATTATTGATGGTGATGGGCATGCTTAATAAACAATGAATTTTTGTTTTCCTATGGTGATGGAAGAATGAGTAAACAATGTTGTGGTAATTGATGGAAATTATCATCATGGGGAAGGAGCATGGCCGGCCTTGAGCTTGGCAAGGGCATGGCCGAAAGTCTTGAATGACTTTTTCTTTTCTTTACCTTGAGCATGGCCGGATTAGAGAGACTCCTAGGGGGCTTGTTTGTTTTCGGTTTTGAAAGGGGGAGGAGTTTTAGTGCCGAATTTGTGTAGCATAAATAGGGGTGCTCACCTTTTTGGTAATTCTTTTCTCCATTTTAATTTCTTCCTGCCGAAAATTGATCCTCTCATCTCACCCTCTCTTTGTGCCGAATTTCCTCTTTATCTTTCTCTTCCTCTTTATTTCCTTTCAACCCTGAATCTACCTCGATTTCTTGAAGCCGAATGCCTCTTTGCCTTTGTGAGCCATAGCCGAATATACAACCATTATTTGAAAGGTTAGCCGAAACCCCTCCACCATTATACACCATTGCCGAATCTCTCAGGGATCAAAGGGACTTTTAGGTGCTAGCTTTTTCAAACGGTTTTGATGATGTGGAAGGTGATTTCGGGAAGTTGATCGTTAGTGGTAAGTATTTCTTTAAGTAATCGATTTGGGCTCTTATTCTTTAGTAAGCCGAAATCAGTATTTGGCCTTGGTTTTAGGGATGGCCGAATATGTATAAGGCCATAGTGATGTGCTTTTTTTTTGTGTTTAGCTAGTGTTAAGGAGCATCAAAGGAGTCTTTCGGGAATTGAAGTGCTCAAGGTAAGTGGTTGTGGTATTCGGCCCTAGGCCATATTATGTGAATAAGTGTTGACCGTTCCTATCTATGGATGTTTAGGGGCTAGTCGACTGAGGTAAGCAAGCTTTTAGGATTCGAGATCGTTTTGGTAAGGGCATTCGATAAGTTTTGATTTGATTGATTTTTGGTTATAACTTAGTGACTATTTTGATATGCTAATTAAGTGTTATGATGGAGGCAAATATCAGTCAAGAAGGAAAAGGGAAGGTCCCTATTCCGAAGTTTAAGAAACGATCTGTCTCGGCGGTGCGAGATTGGCCGCCGGGGTGTGGGCCAGCGTCCAAACAGCAAAGTAGGCAGATAGCCGTAGTGTCGCTTAGTGATAGTATCGGGATTGAAGGCATAACACTGCTAGTAATCAGGTGCTTAATTATCGCACTGTTCTCTTGCTTGTTTATATGTGTTATATGTAAATGTATATGTTGTGCATGCTAGCCGAAATAAGGGCTAAGATGATGGATGCCCAAGGTGGCTGATCGAATAATCAGGTGAGTGGTTATGGTATTAAGCTTTCAGTGTTATAAATGATTATTGATGAATGTATAAAAATGTGATGGCATGTGATGTATTTTTGTTTCGAGTAATATGTTGCCATGGTACATATATATATATGCATGGGACTTAGGATGTGACTATTGGAGGAAAGGCTGTACGCTATGTACGTGGTCTAATGCTAGCCTCGTGCTACATTAGCGCTTGATGTTAGCTATGTGCTTCATCAAGGGAGGTGTTGGCTAAGTGCCCATCTCGGCGGTTGATAGCTGTGTGCATCACCGTGGACTGATTGATATGTGGGATCCCTATGAGATCGGTGGCTCGGCCACGGCCTTGAGCAGTAAGTCTGCCAAGGTAAGATATGTGGATCACTATGTGATCGGTGGCTTAGCCACGGCCTTGAGCAGTAAGTCTGCCAAGGTAAGATATGTGGATCACTATGTGATCGGTGGATTAGCCACGGCCTTGAGTAGGAGTGCGCTGGTAGGAGTAACGGATGGACTTAGGATGGGTTGGGCTTCATAATTGCATATTCACGTGTATGGACTGTGTGGATATGGGCCAAGCCCATATGTGGAGACATGTGTAATAGCTATGCACTGAGTCTTGGTAACTCACCCCCCCTTTTTCCCTACCTTTTTGCAGGTGAGTAGATCACGGAGATGGAGCCGGAGAGGACTTGAGGCAGCCATGCTTGTCCCTCGGTTTTGCAGTTTATTTCGCCCCGTTTTAAGTTTCTTTTTCACTAAATCTCGATGGGGTTGTAATATGGCCGCTTATTATTATTCGTATGTTTAAGTAGTTGCTTTTACTTTATTTCTATTATATTACTAATGAACTTATAAACCGTTAAGCAAATCGGTAAGAGCAACGTTTTCAAAGCAAATACTCGTACACATTTTCAAAGACGTTACCATCAGGGTAACAAAATTTTATAAGTTAACAATAACCCTGATGGTTTTAAAAACTTAAATGATCAAATGGATTCAAAGGAAAAGAAAAAGTTTTCAACTCAATCGTGTTTATCAAATCAACCGATCTGAGTTTTAGCAAACACCGTTTTATAACTTCAACAATATTTTCAAGATTTCCACTGTTAACCCAAATCTTTCAAAACGTTTTTACTCCGTGACATACCAGATCCGGTCAAGGCTCGTGGGCCAGGTTTGGGGTGTTACAGATACTTATTTTTCACCGTCACTGTGTTGAGTTGTCTGTAGTCTATGCACAATCTCATCGACCCATCTTTCTTCTTCACAAATAGTACCGGAGCACCCCACGGTGAGCAGCTCGGCCTTGCAAACCCCTTATCCGTCAACTCTTGCAACTGAACCTTCAGTTCCTTCAACTCTAATGGTGCCATTCTATACGGAGCAATCGAAATAGGTGCCGTTTCCAGAACTAACTCAATCCCAAACTCGACCTTTCTAACTGGAGGTAATTCGGGTAACTCTTTCGCGAATACATCTAGATACTCACATACCTCTGGCATTGTTTCGATCTTTACCTCAAACTCTTGAATATTCAATACAGCAGTGAGATAAGACTCACATCCTTTTCTCACGCATTTTTCGGCCATTAAGGAAGAAATCATCACCGGTAGACTATCTGACCCACCTGATTCAACTTGAATAACATCTCCGTTCTCACATTTCAATTCAACATATTTACTACCACAGTTCACTAAAACACTATGGGTAGTCAACTAATCCATGCCAAGAATTAAGTCAAATTCATCAAACGGCAACAACATAACGTTTTTCGGAAAACAATGACCTTTAATTGTAAAAGGACAATTCCTACACACCTTGTCAACTAACACATGTTTACCTAACGGGTTTGACACCTTAACCACAATTCCCATAGACTCAACGGTTATACTCAAACTAGATGCCAATCTCATTCAAATATAAGAATGGGTAGACCCTGGATCAATCAAAGCAATAACAAAGGTGTCATGAAGAGAAAAAGTACCCGTTATTACATCTAGGGATGATGCCTCTTCGCGAGTGCGAATGGCATACGTCCTTGCAGGTGCCAGACCCTCCGGCCTGATAGCAGAGTCTTGGGATGCACCTCTACCACTAGTCCCACCTCCCAGGTTCTTTGGTGGCCTACCCCTTGTAGACACATTACTGGATCTTATCTCTTGCTTCCTTTCCTTGTCACCCTTTCGGGGCAATTTGGGATAAAATGGTCGGGGGAACCACACTTATAACAATTTCGATTGTTTCCCCAACACTCTCCAATGTGATATCTACCACAAGTCAGACACTCTGGTTTGGTTTTCGGATTGCCTACACTTTCCATCGAGGTGGCTTGAAATCTCGAACCCGAACGAGTATTGCCTTGGTCTCGATGTGAATATCCAACTGATGCAGTCGTCCGAGGATTCGCTTCCTTGGATCTTTTCGACTGAGCTTGGTACAATTTGCTTATCAGCCATTTTCTTGCATCTCGGGCCTCACTCATAGCCCTCCTATTTTCCTTATTCAGTTCTTCGGCCTTACTTGCCCTATCAACCAACACAAAATAACTTCCGTTGATACACATTCTTGCGCGTACTTGCTAAGCCTAATCAATTCGCGCTTATATTCTGCCACAGTCATTCTTCTCTGCTTCAACTCAAGGAATTCCTTTTGTTTCTGATCAGTAAATCATTGACTTATATAATTCTTTCAGAACTCTTGCAGAAAGAAGTCCCACGTTACCCTTTCTTTAGGAACCACTAATGTCAACGTTTTCCACCAATGGTATGCCGAGTCCCTCAACAAAGATATGACGCACTTTAAGCTCTCCTCTGGTGTACAGGAGAGTTCACCAAAGACTCTCATTGAGTTCTCTAGCCAGAACTCCACCCTCTCAGGGTCATCATCTATCTTAGCTCTAAACTCCTCAGTCCCTTGTTTCTGAATCTTTTCTATTGGAGGCTTCGTTATCCTCACTACATCTATACCTTGAGGAGCCACTGGAACTGGATGAGGTATAGGAGGAGGTGGAGGAGGTTGAGCATTAGGGTTTGCTCAGACATACTCCGAGTACCAATTACTCATCATCTGGAGAAAGGCTTCCCGAGCCTCTTCCCCTTGACCCCTAGTCTCGGATCCACTCTGAACATGCACGGTCCCTTGCGCAGGAGCCGGTGCATTACTGGCTGCGTCATCAGCAGTCGATTGATCGGGATCCATATACTATATAAAACAAAGTTTAGAATCATTAGAAGCCACCACACTATCATTATACGCTTATGGCATGTATAGCTCGACTTTTACACCCGCTACGGTAGTCCTAGAACTAACTAAACTATAGCTCTATACCACTAAATGTAACACCCCTTACCCGTATTCTACACTGAAAACGGGCCCAAGGCATTATCGGACTTAATTCACTTTAGTCCCAACTTGACAACTCTCTATAGTCACCACAACGCCACATTAAGGACTCACGAGGCCTTAAACATACATACTAGGGATTTCGAAACCCTACCGGAAACCTTTACGATCTTAAAATTTTTCACCTAATCAAGGGCCACACGCCCATGTGAAATGGGACATGCCTATGGGGTTAGGTCGTGCAGCCACACACGCCCATGTCTTTACCCCGTGTATAAAAAATTGGGTACTATTTGTGTCACACGGTCTAAGAACACGCCCATGTTCTTCACCTGTGGTGCACACTGACCATCTCACACAGCCTAAAGTCTAGGCACACGCCCATGTGGCTAGCCCGTGTTCTATTCTGACTTAAAACTATAACATGTAGGGGGCACACGACCAAATCACACGCCCATGGGCTGACCGTGTGTCACATACGGCCTAGACACACGCCCGTGTGTCTACCCATATGGACAAAAACAAGGCTGCTTGCCAAGCTCTTTTCACCCCTTTAGCTGACACAATATGGATCCATTCATCATATCATCACACAATTCATACTTTGAAATATAATCTCCCATGGATAACTACATCTTTTCATATAACAAGGTAAACCATGAACCAAGGCATTATACAAAATAGTTTATCCATCTAAAGGGTCAACACACCCTTGGCCAATACAACAAAATAAACTAACTTGTCTAGCCTTTATACATGCCATATACAAAAGCACCAAGTCTAAATATACCGAAGAGAGCTGATAGTATGGACGATCTTCCAAATTATCCGCATATCTCGGTTCGACTCTTTAGCTCTATAAGACAAGGGAAAAGAAAGGGGAGTAAGCTTTAAGCTTAGTAAGTCTACATATAAACAATTTGCATCATAGTATGAGCTAAACAATAGTTAGCATTATAATAAACAAGAACAAATCACGTCCACAACTATGCTTACTCATTCTATCCCTTACCATATTTCCACTACATCACAAGTCAAATGGTTACCTTCATTCATTTGCACACCTGCTCTAAATGTCACAATTACTCGTGATACAACACATCATATTTTCTCACTAACTCAACCACACAGTTAAATCACTCGGTGGTTTCGCACTTAGCCCACCACAATTAGATAATAGGGTAGTATCGCACATGGCCTACCAAAAAGGGGTAATCATAGTGGTATTGCACATAGCCCACTAAATAATATACTTAACGATAGCATCGCACACAGCCCATCATAGTTAAGTATTAAGGTGGTATCGCACATAGCCCACCATCATGTATCATTACTACACATTCACACATCTAATTCGTAATTCATACATCAATTACTCAATAGCTATCACATTCAGTCCACTTGAATCGTGTAGGTTCTCAATCATGCTACACACTAGTTAGCATCAACAATGTATAAGTATAAATGCATTGTTTACACATAAACTTACGTCGGTATTCAAAATGCATGAAGACGTGCAATCTAGTCCACGACTTTGCTCTTGCCTCGGTTTCGAACTGGGCTTCGTTTTTCTTGATCTATAATGATAAATCAACTCATTCAATACACACATTGACTAAATTGACTTATAACTCATACTTTGGAAAATTACCATTTTGCCCCTAAACTTCCTCATATTTACACTTTTTCCTCAAGGCTCGTAAAGTGATTTTCATTCAACTTTCTAATATTTCATGCTTAGCTGATTCATTTTCTCAACCATAGCAACCATCAATTCTCACTAAATCACTCATGTATGACCATTTTCAAGACTTTTACAAATTAGTCCTTACATGCATTTTTCATGGAATTCACTTAGAAAAAGATGTTTATTCCACATCCAACTCTCATAATCTTCCATAAAACATCAAAATACATGCATGTCATACATGGGTATATTTTTGAACATGAATCTTAGCTCAACATATAGCTAAAAATAGCTAATTCTAGTTACGAGGATCTCAAAAATACGAAGACTATTAAAAACGGGGCTAGGATGCACTTATTAGCAAGCTTGAAAGATGAACAAACCCTACCTATGGGGTTCTTCAAATTTTCGGCACTTAGGGAGGAATATGAACATAAATTTTGACTTATTTCATCCTTTTAGTCATTTATTTGACAAATGACCAAAATGCCCTTTTTGTCAAACTTTCAAATTTTAACCACTCATGCCCATTTTTGTCCAAAAATTAGAAATTGGACAAATTGCTATTTAAGGACCTCCAATTAATAATCCAATGCTATTTCATACTAAAAGCTTCAATAATCTCACATTTTGCCACTTTTGCAATTTAGTCCTAATGGACAATTCAATCACAATTTAACAAAATTGCTTCATGAAACATTCATATGATCATGCAAACATAACATAAACCTTAAAACTCACATTTCTACTTCGAATATTTGGTCTCGCACCACTATTCTGACTAGGCCCTAAATCGGGATGTTACACTTGTTGCGGTAGAAGTGCTTAGATGTACTAATACAAGTGTTCCATACAACACATGGAGGCATTCTGCCTCACTTACGCTGATACCTCTAAGCCCAAGTTTCGAAACCACGACCCTTAAAGTAAAAAAAGGACTAAAAAACACTTTAAAACATGCCCAAACATTATCATATCATCTCAACATGAATCAAAGCAATACAAATAATCATTTACACCCACTTGGGCACAAAAACATTGCATAAATACATTCAAACTGGAATGACGATTTTTGCTAAACAAAATTTTTTAAAAAAATCTAAACAATGTCATTCACATTACATCTTTATATTCAATATGAGAGTATATATTCCACTAACCTTTTACAAATTACACTTTAACATTTGAAAAACAACTTTAAAGGATTGCCTAGTGATGTGATGCTCCTTAGAAATCATAACAACTTCTCGACAAGTCCATACCTACACACTTTAAACAACTAAAGTGTGAGCTATAAAGCTCAGTGAGTAAAATGGATAATCAAACTTTATCCTAAGTCTTTATTAACCTTAAGCCATTTATATGAATCATCATTTTAAATTTACTTAAGCCATATTGTTATTATTTTAACCTTTACTAGTGAGTTTGCAAGGTAAGCCTCAACTTATAGTTTGATGATTTATTAACAATTCCCATTATGCATTTGTTCCTAGTTTTGACATTTGATTCATTTATGAATCTCACCTTTTAATTTCAATTTTCATCCCTAATGATTTTCACAATTATTAACTTACCTTAATAATGTATTAAGGGTTTCAATTAGACCATAATTTTTTTAGATGTTTTATTACACCACTTTCTTTAAGACTTACTTTTCCTTTCAATTTATTTAAAGTTAATGCTCTTTAAAACAAAAATTTAGACTTTGTACAATGTTTTATAAAACATTTAAAAGTAGTGTTAATAGTATTTCTTCAATGATTCAGAAAACAAAAAGCAATTTAGTTCCATAAAGGTCATAATTAAATGATAACATCTGATAATTTATATAATGACGAAATTAGTTTAAATTCAGCCCTCAGTAAGCCTAGAAAAATAAATACTGGATACTAGGGATGAATTATGCAGAACTACAATAACTGTAACACCTCTTACCCGTATTCAACGACGGAATAGGGTACGAGGCATTATCGGAACACATACACTTGTAAATGTATTAAACCGAGTCATAAAATTTCATGCAAGTTAAAATTTTTCAAATTTTTATCTTTGAGTCCCTAAATAGGGCCTACGAGGCCCAATACATGCTTTGGAAGTGGTCTGAGACTAAACCGAGAACTTTGGAAAATATTAGAAAATTTCTTGAAAAATAGGGCCACACGCCCGTGTCCAAGGCCATGTCCTTCACACAGCCGAGATACACGCCCGTGTGTTAGGCAGTGTGGCGTTCCGAATTTTCGAAAATCAAGTGCAGACTTCACACACCCTGGGCACATGGTCGTATGGCCACAAGTAAGGTTATTTACCAAGCCCTTTGCCACCCCAAAACACTTATACACTTATACAAATTTATCATCACACAACATGGTATTATTAAGCATTAAAACATCCACACTAAGACATCCACATACCACTTGTGTCCATTTTTATTCCTAAGGTTCAACCGGGAAATTTCTCACTTGTCGATATTTTTTCAATTACATCAAATATTCAGCCACAATTCATACCATTTATCAAAATATGAAAACGTAAGTAAAAACGATGCATTATTTACATACAAACTTACCTTGGTAGCACAATCGGTGAAAAGACCTTATTCGTCATATTCTTTATTTTCCCCCGTTCTAAGTCTGAATCTCATTTTTCTTGATCTATAACAACACATTTAACTCATTTATTCATCCTGCTACTCAAATTAGCCTAAATTCACATTTTGACAAAATTACATTTTGCCCCTAAATTTTGTCATAGTTACACTTTTTCCCCTAGTCTCGTAAAATGATTTTTATTCAATTTCCTTGTATTTTAAGCTCTGAAGAACCATTTTCATAACTATAGCAGTCCACAATTTCCATTTATTCACACTTACACATTTTACAACTTTTTACAAACTAGCCCTTTTTGACAATTTCACCGAAAATCACTTAGTAAAAGTCGTTTATTACAAATCGAGCATTCATATTCTACCATTAAACATCAAAACAAAAGAATTTCTCATATGGGTAAATTTTCAAACATCAACCCTGGCTCAAATAAATGGTAGAAATAGAGAGATCGTGTTACGAGGATTTTAAAAACGTAAAAATTATTAAAAACGGGGCTAGAACAGACTTACAATCGAGCTTGGAAGCTTGAAAAACCCTAGCCATGGTTTCTTCATGCAACATTCAGCCATAGCTTGAAGATGGACACAATTTTGCTTTAATTTTGGCTTTTTTAATTCTTTTAATTACTAAATGACCAAATTGCCCCTAACTTAATAATATCCTATTTCACTTATCTCATTTCCATTTTTGTCCAACAATTTAACCAATGGTCTAATTACCATTTAAGGACCTCAAATTTAATATTTCATAACAATTGGACACTTCTAACATGTGGAACTCAACTTTTGCACTATTTACAATTTAGTCCTTTTGACAAAAATGAGTGCCCAAACGTCGAAATTTTCGAACGAAATTTTCACGAAATCTTTTTGTGAAATCGTAAACCATAAAAATATAATAAAAATAAGATTTTCCTCGTCGGATTTGCGACCCCGAAACCACTGTTCTGACTAGGCCCAAAATCGGGCTGTTACAATAACTAGGATTGCATCGGAGCTCCAGGAATAGGAGCACCGAAGTGCTTGCAATAGGGGTACTGAAGTAAAAAAACAAGAGTCCCCTATTGGCATGCCAATCGTATCCTAACTATTAATCTAAGCTACCAAAGCATTGTTTCAAGATTTTCAAAATATCAGTAAACTTATGTATCAAATCAAATTACAGCTCAATATCAGTATTCATGGCGTAAACCACCATAATTTATATCAATAATCTAAATCATAGCTGTAACACCCCTAACTAGTATCCTTAGCCAGAATAGGGTTACGGAGCATTACCGGAGTTTACGTTTCAAAACTATCAAAAATTTTAATAATTTAATAATTCAAAATCAATCATAGTAAAGTCAAACAATAACATACATATGGTCCCTTATACGAGCCCTTGAGGCCCTAAAACACATTAGAAACAAGTTGGGACTAAATCAGAAACTCAGGGAATTTTTCAGGAAACAAGAAAATTTTTCAAAGCTGGAGGGGTCACACGGCCAAGAGACACGCCCGTTTCTCAGGCCGTGTGGGCATTCGAAGTAGAGACACACGGCTGTGTCCCAACCCATGTCCGTGCCCATGTAACTCACTGACTTGGGTCACTTGGCCAAGCCACACGCCCATGTGTCAGGCCGTGTACCTATCAAAATAACCCCACACGCCTATGTGCTAGACCGTGTAACAGCCTAACTTGCAACTCTTTGAAAGCTACAGAGGACACACGGTCTTGTCACCTAACAGTGTGTCACGGCTGAGACACACGCTCGTGTGGACGAAAATAGGCCATTTTACAAGCCATTTATCTCACCCAACATTCCATAAACCTACAACCAAAATTTCATATAGATACAAGCCATAACAAGGCACCAGATTCTAGCATAATCAAGCTATAAACTTAAGGTATACAAACATACAATAAATATGCCTATAGGGCACCTCAAAATCAACATTTAATCTAGTATAAATATAGCCTTGATTTGACTAAAATGTTCAACTAAACTTGAACTAATCTTACATCAATAACCAACCATTGAGTTCGCCTACTAAACATGCTAATTGGCACCAAAATTTCTATTCAACAAATGGGGAAAATAAGAATCCCCCCCCCTCCCCGGAAATGAAAAAAAGATATTCAAAAATTCAAAAAAGCAAAACCTTTGTATCTTATTCGAGTTAGCCACAAATTCCATCCCCAAAAACCATATTTTGATTGCGCACCAAAGTATACATATATTTCATATAAAACAAGGTACCAATTCATCACATTTCCAACACATCACAAAACATTTATAGCTTCCATTTTAGACTACCAATTCATCCTTAATCATCCAAGCATCATGATCAAAGGTAACAACCACTTTAAGACTAAATATTTACATAACAAACTAAGTTCACATTAACATACAAAATCCTTAATACAAGCCAAGCATATGGCAACTTCAACAACCAAAAATCCTATAACAAGCCATTATAACTGAACTTAAAAACATCCATAGGTACCGATATAGTCGATGGATAGTGTGATGGATCCCTGACTAGCTTCCAATCTGATCGAGCTTCTGATAATCTGTAAAGTAAGAGAAAGACAACCACGTAAGCAATGAAAGCTCAGTAAGCTCGCATAAACTTTAAACATAACATTTCATTTCAAATATGAACTTTATATGTCATGAATAAACCTATATGAATGCTCCAAGATTTACCAATCTATATAAATATCATCTCACAAATGAATAAGTTCGTTAATAACCTGAGCACTTTCGATTTATAACATAATAATGTCTCATACGTTGAATTACATAATCATCTCCCTTTTCTTAAAACGACAATCCATTTCATTTACTTACTTACCATTTCATTCGCCTATTCTCAATCATTTCATTTGTATAACACACAAGGCATGAGCATAAACATCAATTATAACCACAAACTAGTACATTTAAGTATGACTATTTTACCACCCTTTCATGCAACTAAGCATTTTTCCATTTGGTCAATTACCATTTCAATGCATTTTTTTAAAACTAACATAATACAATCCAACCAATAGCTCGACACAAGCCTAAGCACCTCAACAACACAGGTTAGTTCACTTAAACATGACTCAATTGGATTTATCGTTCTTCATAACATATCATGTTTTCTATGTAACACCATTTCAATAAGTTTCATACACACATGTCTTGGTTCATATTGAACATTGACCATAATCACAAGCTAGTGATTAAACACATAACTTAATAATATCATCACAGGATAATATATGATATATAAATATAGCATCACTTAAATCATACCTTTCATAATCATGAATATTCATACTTTGGTCAATGGTACATCATACTTTCCATATTTGTCGTAGTGAAGTCACTCGAAATCCTTATGGAAGCTCGTACGAAGTGTGCTAAACGATGGTTGTAACCGTTTTCGATGGTTGAAACCATCCCTTTTCATTAATCGATGGTCGTCACCATCCCTTTTCATAGCTGATGGTCGTCACCATCCCTTTTCATAATCGATAGCCGAAGCTATCCTTTTTAACATTTGATAGCCGAAGCTATCCCTTTTCATATTTGATTGTTGTCACCATCCCTTTTCATAGTTGATGGTCGTCACCATCCCTTTTCATAATCGATAGCCGAAGCTATCCCTTTTCATAGTCGATAGCCGAAGCTATCCCTTTTCATATTCGATAGCCGAAGCTATCCCTTTTCATTATCTGAGATTTGTTGATACGTCGTTGGATTTTCTGTCAAGACATGATATGATAATATAGCATAATTGCATTTAAAACAGCAATTTAAAATGTTATTTAAATATGCAAACTTACCTGGCTAAATTGCAGAAATACCAAAGTTCAAAGGCATTTTGGTAATTTTCTATTTTCCTTGATTTTCCACCCGGTCTTGATCTAAATTATTAATTTCATTAAATTTATCAATTTAGGCAGTAAAACAATGTATTTCATGCAATTTGGTCTTTTTTGAAAATTTTAAAAAATCACCCCTAAAGTTTTACTTTTATTCAATTTAGTCCCTGAGCCCAAAACATGAAAATTAACCATTTTTC
The DNA here is from genome assembly GCA_025503065.1 of Gossypium bickii. Classification (NCBI taxonomy): domain Eukaryota; kingdom Viridiplantae; phylum Streptophyta; class Magnoliopsida; order Malvales; family Malvaceae; genus Gossypium; species Gossypium bickii. The sequence goes on from CP106716.1 coordinate 39,911,693, forward strand.
CCAAAATTGAACTTAGCCAAATATTTATGGTATCCAAATAGCCCATTTGTGCAACAGTTTCACATTAAATCCTTTTACTTTTATTAATTTAACAATTTAGTCCCTAATCAGTAAATTCATAAAAAATCACTTAATGAAATACTTTTAAATATCAATCAACATTATAAATTCATCATTTAACATCTAAAATCAGAAGTTTGATCAATGGAAACATTCAAAATCTTTAACAGTTTCAAAATCGAAGGTACGGGCTAGATGGACCTAGTTGCAACGATCTTAAAAACATAAAAATTAAAAGAAATAGGGCTAAAATCACATACCATGCAAAGATAATACCATGGACGAAAGCTTCATCACAAAAATTGATTTTTTTCTCCATTAGTATTCAGTGAAGATAGGTTGTAAAAGAGATAATGGATTTTGGTTTTATTTTAATTAATTTAATTACAAAATTACCATTTTGTCCACTTAAATTATCATCCAATTTCATGCTTTTAGTTGCCCAAAACCGTCCACTAACCTTTTGAATTGTCTAATTACCATTTAAATCCCTTTTCCCTTATTCAATTAACTATTTAATCACTCAAAATAAATAGTGATCAAGTTTTACTTCTTTTACAATTTAGTTTTTTTTAATTAATTAACTATCAAAACGTTAAAAATTTTCAATGAAACTTTAACACCACCTTAATGACACTCCGTGAATATTTATAAAAATATTTATGGTTTGGTTTATAGAAACGAGGTCCTGATACCTCATTCTCTAAAATCACTTGACCCTAGGGATAAATCGCTTATAAAACAAAAATCATTATATAAAAAACCTTTTCAAAGTCACAATTAACTCGTAATTGTTAAATATAATTTTTATGAACTTACTCGTCAGATTTGGTGACCTCGAAACTATTGTTTCCGACACCACTGAAAAACGGGCTGTTACAATAGCATTATGCCACTACACAAGATTTCAAAGCTTTCATTTTTATCTAAAGAAGGAGACATCTTACAATGTTTTTTCTTAAAGTTGTTTTTCATGCCAATAATCAGGATTCTAACATCGTTCGACATAGTTGAACTTTACTTGTTCGAAACCACAATTTTTAAAATATAAAAATATAAAATTACAATATTATACTTGAATAATTTCAATAAAGTCGATTAAACATAAAATAAGTATTTACAAAGATTTTTCATAATCTTTCAATGGATTTAGTATTTTAAGCTTGTATCAACACTTGTCAACTTAAAGCATTATTTTGTTGTAACACCCCAAACCCGACCTAGAAGTTTAAGCCGAATCTAGATGAGTTACACCAACGTATTAAAAACTGGTTTCAGAAATTATCCAGAAAACATTCAAAACTTTACTTGATTCATTGTGGAAAATCTTTTATGAGTTTTAACATTGAAAACCAAAATCCGTTTTGTCGACTTGAGCAGTTTTGTAGTTTTGCGTTAAAATTAACAACTACTAACAAATTCAGCAAAAAACAAGACGAGCTCAGAAACACACTACAAACCCAAAAGATCAAAAGCATTTTTACATTATTGCAAAACAATCTGAGCTCCCACACGTCATTCAATTCTAAGTCAGAGACTTACCTGAACACACAAATCTAAAACCAAAAGGCGAGCTATTAAGCCTAGTGTATAACTAACATCAATTACAATTAATAAAACATAATATATAAATCAAAGTAACACAGAGAACTTAATAGCGAGAATAAGACCAGAACGGATAAGACCAAATTCTCACAGAGGTTGCCATCATGCTAATATAACATAACAACACAAACCCACAAGAACAGGATAGAGTAGAACATGATAGAACAGAGTAAAGCAGAATGGAACAAAGCAGAAATGAACTGAACAGAACATAGCAGAGCATAACTGAACAGAGCTACGTAAAGGATTAATGTTTATGCAGATGTGGTATTTTTCAAAACAGATCAGAATGTAGATTTAGAAAACATCCTACCCAACTCCGCTACACACCAAAATAGAGTCCCCCCCAGAACTTGTCCAGCGAAATCACGCCAATAGATAACTGTTGACAGTGCCACCAAAATTTTACAATTAAAACTGTCGGATCAGATACATGTGGTTAAGCCACTATACTGTAACCAGGCTACCAAAATAGAAACATGGTTAAACCACTAGATAATACAGATAATCAAACTACTAGAAACTTCCTCCTTTTACATCATCCCAAGTCCCATGCAATGTGTCATGGCATGTATATACAGAAGTAGAATGATAAGCATGTAAGTCATGCTATCGTATAGTAACAAAGTTAGTAAGCATAGGAGTCCATGCATTATAAAGCAAATTTATCAAAACTTAAGAAATAATATCAGATTTTCCATGAAGTCACATGCATTGTAACACCCCTAACCCGTAACCATCGTCGGTCTAGGGTTAAAGGCATTGCTGGACAAATCGAATCTTTTACGAACATTTCACATCATAATTTAACAATTCAAATCAAAGTGTCCCTTAAATAGGTCTATGAGACCTTAAACATGCATTAGAAAGGGGTCGGGACTAAACCGAATACATACAAAATTTTTTGAAAATTAAACATTTTTCAAAGCTACAGAGGTCACACGCCAGTGTGGGAAGGCCGTGTGCCTCACACAGCCTTAGACACACCCGTGTGTCTAAGCCATGGCAAAACAGGGCGTACATACTGACTTGTCCACACATTTCATTTATTTCACATTTTAGTCCCTCAAAATATTATTTTCACAATTTAGTCCAAATTACTTAAATTCACCAAAAATCCAAAGACAAAACATGTTAATCTAACACATATATTTCATATTTCATCAACTAACATCACAAAGCTTAAACATTCATCAATGGCACATCTCATAATATTCATCAAATTCCAAAATTAAGGTGTAACACCCCAAACCCGGTCCAAACACCACGACCGAATCTGGTATGTTACGGGGAAAAACGTGTTTGAAAATCTCGAATGTGTACCAAATAGAATTGGTAAAACTTTGATCCATTTAGAAAAAAAACAAGTTGTTTAATATCGTTACTAAAACATTTAGACTTAGTAAAAACTTTGATTTTCAAGTTTAGAAACAATTGATTTTCGTATGCTTATAAATTCAGTGCGATACCCGATGGTATAGTTGAAAACATATCGTTAAAGATTTGAAATCGTTGTTATGTCAAGTTTTAGCAAATTAACCCAATTATTCTGTTATGGCATATTAAAATCAGACTTAAAACATAATATCAAAAGGCATAATTTAAAGGTTTTTACAAATCCAAAAATAAACCCAAATCGAAAGTAAATCACTAAAGTACCCAAAACATAACATCTCGTAAAACTTTTATTCCGCATGGCATGAGCACCCGAGTCCATCCCGGCTCCATGTCCGCGTCTACGAGTCACCCGAAATGTCAAGGGAGAGAGTGAGTCGAGTGACTCGAAGTGTAAATCCCGCTCCCGATAAAACAACATGCTAACACACATCATACATAGCAACATAATTAATGCAACCCGATCCTAACCATCCATACACCTTTTCTACCCGTGTGGTACCAAACCACCGGGTGGTGCCAAACCACCGTGACGTATGGTCACAATGTGTTACCAAAACACTGGTGTCCCAAAGACACATTATCCATCAATGTGGTCCCAAACCACTTTGGTGTCCCAAAGACACAATTGTGCTACCAAAGCACCGGTGACCGTAGTCACAAATGCGGTGATGGGGCCAACCCATTGTGTGTTACCAAAACACTAGCGATTTATCCCATATCTCAAGTGGGGCCAACCCACGGTGGTCAAACCACGTGGACGAGTCGCAATGAGGTGCCAAACCTCCGGTGTCCCAAAGACACAATGTGCTACCAAAGCACCGTGACCGTAGTCACAAATCGGTGATGGGGCCAACCCATCGTGTGTTACCAAAACACCGGCGCTAATCCCAGATAATCATCTGTGGGGCCAACCCATCGTGGTACCGAGCCACTGGGACGAGACGCGAGGTACCAAACCTCTGAGGTGCCAAACCTCTGGTGACCCAAAGTCACAAAGTGTGCTACCAAAGCACCGGTGCTCGTCAAGACAATATATCACCGCTCCCTCCACTCGTATCACCCATCAACATGCCATACTCATGTAATCATGCATATCATACAATCATGCATATCATGCCAATATGTCTAATCTCATACCCCATGTCACATATATCCATAGTCATGATATCATATAGATTATCGAGAACTCATATTAATATTAACACCGACTTACCCGAGTCCACGATCATACCCATTAGGTATTATATCAATCATCATTGTTTCATTAATCATCACACGATTATCAATCATATTACTAAATATAAGTGTGTTAGTATACACACCGATAAATACGAGTCTAAAATCCAACGAGAACGATCTAAGCCCCCGATTACAAGATCCTACAATCGGCCAAACATTAGGGGTTAGGCATCTATGACATTCGGCCAACACCATTAAACCAAAAGAGTTGCCGAATCACTCTTACCTTTCACACGATTTGGTTTCCTACCAAATCCCGAACAAAAAGTGGTTTCCTTAGACAATCGGCCAACCTATCAAGAAGGAAACATTAATCTCTTGAAGCTTTGACTAACCAAGAACTAAGAGAAAATAGACATGGCCATTCGGCCAACACTTACCCAACCAATATTCAGCCAATAACGCACCAGGAGGGAAAGGAGATTCGGCCCTACTCACCAAAGAAAACGCAAGAGAAGATGAAAAAGGGAGGGGTTGATATTCGGCCAACAACCAAAAAGATGGGAAAAGAAGAAGAAAAGAAAGTGTTTTCTGTTTTAAGGAAATGGAGAAAATGTTATGGAGATTAAAGTTCGGCTAGGGAGATTTCAAGAAGAAAAAGAGAGTTGAGAAGAAAAGAGAATGGACTTTCGGCTTAACACAAATGGACAAAAAGAAATAAGAGAAAGGTGGGTTCAATAAAGCGAATGAAAGAGATAAGAGTTTGAAGGCTCAAGAGCATTCGGCTACCAAGAAGATTGAGAGAAAAGCAAAGCAAAATTCGGCAAATAGGTGCTTGGACTTTCTGGTTTCCAAAAGAAAATGAGAGAAAGCTCTTGAAATTTTCTTAGCTAAACAAAAGAAAGGATTCTTCTTTGACACCAAATGATCGAACATGCACCAAAATTCAAAATGAATTTCGCAGACTACCCTTTTCCCATGCTCCAAGCCGTCACTCCTCCTCCACACTCCCTAAAATTCGCCATATCCCCAAGAGCTCCCATCCACTCATTCAAAATTGGTTGAACAAGTCAACCTCCTAAAATTCCTCTCCACCCACCATTCGAATGTGAAGACCAAGTCAATAGCAGAGTTTGAACTGCACACTACTACTACTCCTCCTCCATGCCGTAAAAATGGAAGCAAAATGTGAGATTTCTGCACTTGAACATAGGACCTCCTTCCTTTGCAAGTGACGCCAAACACAAGCCCCAAGTGGCGCATGGTTTGCCACTTAACTAGCTCAACTCTTGTGCTAGAATTCACCAACAAATAATTATAAACCCCACTCCATCACTCCTCTCACCCAAAGCTTAAAACTAAAATTTTTCTACCTACTCAAAGCTTACTCCTAGCCTACCATTAAACCCCGAATCACACAAACAACAACACAACAATCCCAACACATGCCATCATGCAACAACAAAATAGCCCCTAACCCGGGACATTACGCTTCTACCCCTTAAAAATAATTTCGGCCTCGAAATTACAGTCAAAAAGAGTTGCGGGTATTGCTTTGTCTCATCGTATCTCTCGGGTTCCCACGTGGCTTCCTCCACGCCATGATTCCGCCAAAGTACCTTAACCAAAGGCACAGACTTCCTCTCGCAGAACCTTGACATCCCGATCAAGAATCATGCTGTTCTTCCTCTATGGTCATATCTGGATTTACCTCGATCTCCTCCACTGCTACTACATGTGATGGATCTGAACGATACCTCCGAAGCATCGAAACGTGAAAAACGTCGTGAATCTGGCTAAGCTCTGCTGGCAACTCAAGCTGATACGCCACTGGTCCAACTCGTCTCAATACCTTATACGGCCCAATAAACCTCGGACTTAGCTTGCCTTTTCTGCCAAACCTCAAGACCTTCTTCCAAGGTGAGACCTTTAAGAAAACCCGATCTCCCACAAATAACTCTATATCTCTTTCGCTTAAGATCGAGATAAGACTTTTGCCGGTCCAAGCTTCCTTCAAATGAGATCAATCAACCTAACCTTGTCCTCGGTCTCAAGAACCAACTCGGGTCCTAACAACCGACGTTCACCTAACTCGCCCAACAAGTAGGTGAGCGACACTTCCTACCATACAAATACCTCATATGGTGCCATTTTGATGCTTGCTTGGTAGTATGTTGTTATAGGCGAACTCGGCTAACGGCAGAAACTCTTCCCAATCGCCTCAAGTCCGTAACACAACCTCTCAACATGTCTTCCAAGATCTGAATGACCACTTCATTTGCCGCCGATCATGCGGGTGAAAAGTCGTCTTTGAAATCTAAGCGCGTGCATCAGAGCCCTCGATGCAACGCTCTCTCGAACCTCGACGTAAACTCGGGATCCCTATCCGAGATTATCAAATCGGTACACCGTGTAGCCTTACTATCTCGACACATAAAGCTTCGCCAACCTCTCAAGTGAATAGTCCACTCACCGAATGAATGAAATGGGCCGACTTAGTCGACGGGTCCACAATAACCCAAATCGAATCTTTCTTGCTTGGCGTAGCGGTAACCCACCGACGAAATCCATAGTTATCCTTTCCCATTTCCATCGAGGAATTTTCACAGTGAAGCAAACCCGACGAGAATCGATGTTCCGCTTGACTGTGACAAGTCGGACACTTCCCAACAAACTCTGTCACCTCTTTCTTCAAGCCGTGCCACCAAAATCGCTCTCTAAGATCCCTATACAATTTACTACCCCGGGATGCATAGCATAAGGATCATGCATGTGCGTCTGAAGAATCCTCCGCCTCACCAACATCTTTAGGCATACAAGCCCTACCTTGAAAACACGTAACCTCATCACTAGACAAGCGGTAACCCTCCAAACCACCATTCTCAAGACTTGCAACCTTCGCGCACTCGTAACCTCATCCTCCAATCTGCTTTTTCTAATCTGCTCAACCCAAGTAGGCTTAACTCGCAGCTCTGCGTAATACTCCCATCGTCATACAAGCTCAAATGGGCAAACAAAGCTCTTAAGTCCGAAACAACCCTACGGCTCAACGCGTCGCCACCACGTTAGCTTGCTTGCCCGGATGATACTCGATCGAACGATCGTAATCTTTCAAAGAACTCAACCCATCTCATACGCCTCAAATTCAGATCCTTCGAGTCGTAAGATACTTCGACTCTTATGATCCGTGTAGACGATTGACTTCTCCCGCACAAGTAATGCCTCCAGATTTTTAGAGCGAAGACTACGGTGCCGCCACTTTCTAAATCATGCGTCGGATAGTTGACCTCGTGTGGCCTCAATGCCGAGAAGCATAAGCCACAACCTTACCCTCCTCGCATCAAAGACACAACCCAATCCCGTATGTGATGCGTCGCAAAGACAATCGTGAAATCCTTACCAGCCTCAGGTTGAATTAAAATAGGAGCCTCAGTCAAGATCTTCTTCAGCTTATCAAAACTCTCCTGCTATTTCTCACCCAAACGAACGGAACTCCCTTCCTTAATGACTTAGTCATCGATGCTTTGCAATTAACGAAAAACCTCAACAAATCTTCTGTAGTATCCCCAAAACCCAGAAACTCCGAATCTCAATGCATCGACTTAGGAGGCTTCCAATCCAAAACCGCCTCAACCTTCCGAGGATCTACTCTAATCCCTCACCGATACTACATGACCCAAAAACGTCACTTCACTAAGCCGAACTCGCACTTCATCGAACTTAGCATGCAGAGTTGCTTCTCCTCAAAATCGCAACACCACTCTTAAGTGTGCATCATGCTCTTCTTCCGACCTTGAGTATACCAAGATATCGCCAATAAAAACCACGACGAAACGGTCCAGATATCTTTGCTTGAAACACCCTATTCATCATATCCATAAAGCCGCCGGAGCGTTCGTCAACCCGACGGCATTACGGAATTGTAGTGCCCGTGATCGAGTCCAAACGCCGTCTTATGGATATCCGCTTCTTAACTTTCAACCGATGGTACCTGACCTCAAAATCGATCTTGAAAACACCGATGCACCTTTTCACCGATCAAACAAGTCATCTATCCGTGGTAACGGATACTTGTTTTTAATCGTCACTTTATTCGATTGGCGATAGTCGATACACATCCGCATCGAACCGTCCTTCTTCTTGACGAATAATACCGGCGCTCCCCACGGTGAAACACTTGGCCTAATGAAGCCTCGATCCAACAGCTCCTGAATCTGAGCCTTAAGCTCCACCAATTCCTTTGGTGCCATCCTATATGGAGCAATAGACACCGGCGCAGATCCCCGGTAGCGTGATCTATCCCAAACTCTACTTCACGATCCTGGCAAACCCTAAGCTCCTCTGAAACACATCAACAAATTCCTTAACAAGCGAACCTTCTCAACAAAGGACTCTTTAGCCTCTAAGGCATACACATGAACCACATACGCTTCACAGCCCTTCCTGACCATCTTTACAGCTTTTAATGCCGACACCACATTGGATAAGTAATCTCTCCTATTACCTATCATAATCACTTCATCTCCTTTGTCCGTCGATAGAACCATGCGCTTAGTCGCGCCAATCCACCTTGGCCTGGGTACTTAACCAACCACCCATCCCGAAATCGATCGAACTCCCCAAACGGCGGCTCCATCGGATCGGCGAAGAAAAACTACCCTTGGAGTTCTAGGGGTACATCCTTATACAACTTATCTACCACTACTGAGTGACCTAGAGGGCTAAATGTACGCCATCCGTCTGTAAGCGCTTTGAGTCTAAGTCCATGGTCTCAACTATACTACTAGCAACATACGAATGCGTGGAACCCAAGTCAATTAAAGCGAAGATAGGAGAACCAAAAATCAAAAACGTCTGGTGATTACGTCCGGTCGCGTCGCCTCGCGGCGCCTAGTCGTGATACACCGCACCAGCCGTCGTGCCTCGAACTACCCGCACTCTGCCTGCTCCATGACCTCGACCAAATCCATTACCACCTCTCGCCATTCCCACGGCCCCTCCGTGGTGGCGGTCCATTACCTCTGAACGATTACGGCCCGACTCTCGATCAATCTCGCCATCCTACGCGGGCGATCCCTAATGCGATGATCCGAGAACCACACTCAAGTAACCTTTTCCACCACCCAACAAACCACCCCAATGAGATTTCCCACATCGACATACATACAAGGCGGTCCCCGCCTGGCGAAAGAACAAACCTAGCGGATCGATTACGCCCCACTTGGTCTAGCCTCTTCGAGGATTACTGAGACGATCCGTAAGACCCAAAGCTCCTCTTAAGCCTACTTACCCATGCTCTGTCTTACCGACTCCTTAACACCCTCGGCTACCTTAGCCTTCTCGACTAAGACAAAGAAACTCGCGCTCTCGCTGTGGGAGCAATCAGCACCTCAACTCGCCTCGCACCATCCTCAAACGAACACACCTCTCATGCTCGGTGGCTACAATGCCCCGGCATACCTACTCGGCCAGAACTCACCCTCGTACTTCAAGAATCGATTTACTCCCTGAACAAGCCTCGAAATGCCTTTCACTGGGAGTCGATGTAACTAGCCCCGATGTATTTCTTTTGATATGCAACTCTGAAATAATCCCATGTCGGATCCTCACCGCCACATCGTCCCGAACCGTGAGCCACCACCGATATGACTCATCCCGGAAGCGATCGATGCCCTTCAACTTCTCTTCACCACCAAGTCCAGATCATCCATGATTCGCTCGGTTGCCTCAAACCAATATTCAGCGGTTTCGAGCAACACCCGATACACCTCGAAAAATTCGGCCCCATTAGCCCGAGTCTCTCAGAATGTAGATTTCCTAACTCCCGCACCACCACCTACACCAGCTACTCTTTCCAACACCAAGCATCGCTGTGACACCGCATCGTCTCGGGCCGATCTTGGAACTCACCACCTCCACCGGGTGGCGGGCCGACATCTCATTTTCGACCCTTGACCAGATCCTACGGGTTCGTAAACTGTCATCCTACCTCGACCTCGACCACGAGTATTACGCCACGCCCACCTCGAGTACTCATGACTAAACGATCTACGTTTACGATTAAGAAGATTTTTATGCATTAGTATCGCTCCACTTTCTTAACCGCAAAGAAATTTTATGGATGAGGTTAATCGTGGGTTCTTTCGAGCAACCAAGGTTTCAATCTTCTATCCTATTCACCCAAAAGAGGTCATACATCCATTCCTTAACCCTTTCCATACCTATTCACTCTTCTGGACATTCTTTGCCATTTCTAACCCAAGGTATTTTCGTCATTTTCCTACAGGTATTTTTTTAGTAATAAAAGATATTTTAAAACTTTCAGTAAAACCTGGTCACTTTGAAATTCCAAAATTTTGAGAGTGTTCTTTGAAAATTTTGTAAAATACTTCGTTTTGGAAACCAGGGGTATTTTAGTAATTTTCACAAACTGAGGGCGTTTTCGTAAATTTCCAAAATCAAAATTTTTGATTGATATTTTGTAAAACAGAGTATTTGAATTTCGTAACATTTTTGAAATTTTGGCCAAAATCATTGAGTTGCTATAAACTGAGGGCATTTTAGTAAATTTACCCCTAAGGGCATTTTTGTAATTTTCCAAATCGAGAAATTCGTTGTAAAAGTGACATTCCCAGTTTTGAAAGAGTTTATTGCAAAAAGTTTGGAAACATTAGGGTTGTTGTTGTATTTTCGAAAACATAGCTAATTCCCTTTTCGGGTTTTAGTCGTTAGGTTAAGTCTATGACTGAGCCTTCTTGGTCAGGGTGAACTCGAGCTACGCACCAGGTGGGATACCTGCGAAGAGGAGGTGAGTCACGAGGACTGCTTAAATACCAAGCTCTTCCGGATCCTCTCCTAGACATGCGTACAAGAGTTACCACACCCTAGCCCCGTGGCTGAGTCATAGATTGGTTTAGTGCTTTAAGTCTTATGCTTTAGTTCGAGTGTTTGAGTGATCTAATCCTAGGGTTCAAGTCCTATAAATCTATCTACGTTCCATATCACCTACCCTTCTACAAATAGTAATTCACAGAAGAGTTAGAACTACTTACCTGGGCGAACTGGTGCCGGAGACTCGGTGCCATGCCTTGTAAACATGTATTCAATCCCAAAACACTTAAAACGAATTTTTGAAAGCAATTTGGGCCCCAGGCCCACAGCCGAGCTTTTGAACTTGGCTCTGATACCACAATTGTAATACCCCAAACCCGGTCCAAACACCACGACCGAATCTGGTATGTTACGGGGAAAAACGTGTTTGAAAATCTCGAATGTGTACCAAATAGAATTGGTAAAACTTTGATCCATTTAGAAAAAAAACAAGTTGTTTAATATCGTTACTAAAACATTTAGACTTAGTAAAAACTTTGATTTTCAAGTTTAGAAACAATTGATTTTCGTATGCTTATAAATTCAGTGCGATACCCGATGGTATAGTTGAAAACATATCGTTAAAGATTTGAAATCGTTGTTATGTCAAGTTTTAGCAAATTAACCCAATTATTCTGTTATGGCATATTAAAATCAGACTTAAAACATAATATCAAAAGGCATAATTTAAAGGTTTTTTTACAAATCCGAAATAAACCCAACTGAAAGTAAATCACTAAAGTACCCAAAACATAACATCTGAGTAAAACTTTTATTCCGCATGGCATGAGCACCCCGAGTCCATCCCGGCTCCATGTCCGCGTCTACGAGTCACCTGAAATGTCAAGGGAGAGAGTGAGTCGAGTGACTCAGTGTGTAAATCCCGCTCCCGATAAAACAACATGCTAACACACATCATACATAGCAACATAATTAATGCAACCCGATCCTAACCATCCATACACCTTTTCTACCCCGTGTGGTACCAAACCACTGGTGGTGCCAAACCACTGGTGACGTATGGTCACAATGTGTTACCAAAACACTGGTGTCCCAAAGACACATTATCCATCAATGTGGTCCCAAACCACTGGTGTCCCAAAGACACAATTGTGCTACCAAAGCACTGGTGACCGTAGTCACAAATCTGGTGATGGGGCCAACCCATTGTGTGTTACCAAAACACTAGCAGACGATCCCATATCTCAAGTGGGGCCAACCCACGGTGGTCAAACCACAGGGACGAGTCGCAATGAGGTGCCAAACCTCTGGTGTCCCAAAGACACAATGTGCTACCAAAGCACCGTGGCCCGTAGTCACAAATCGGTGATGGGGCCAACCCATCGTGTGTTACCAAAACACCGGGCGTCAATCCCAGTATAATCATCTCGCAGGCCAACCCATCGTGGTACCGAGCCACTGGGACGAGACGCCGGGTACCAAACCTCTGAGGTGCCAAACCTCTCGTGACCCAAAGTCACAAAGTGTGCTACCAAAGCAGCACCGGTGCTCGTCAAGACAATATATCATCGCTTCCTCCACTCAGTATCACCCATCAACATGCCATACTCATGTAATCATGCATATCATACAATCATGCATATCATGCCAATATGTCTAATCTCATACCCCATGTCACATATATCCATAGTCATGATATCATATAGATTATCGAGAACTCATATTAATATTAACACCGACTTACCCGAGTCCACGATCATACCCATTAGGGTATTATATCAATCATCATTGTTTTCATTAATCATCACACGATTATCAATCATATTACTAAATATAAGTGTGTTAGTATACACACCGATAAATACGAGTCTAAAATCCAACGAGAACGATCTAAGCCCCCGATTACAAGATCCTACAATCGGCCAAACATTAGGGTTAGGCATCTATGACATTCGGCCAACACCATTAAACCAAAAGAGTTGCCGAATCACTCTTACCTTTCACCTGATTTGGTTTCCTACCAAATCTCGAACCAAAAGTGGTTTCCTTAGACAATCGGCCAACCTATCAAGAAGGAAACATTAATCTCTTGAAGCTTTGACTAACCAAGAACTAAGAGAAAATAGACATGGCCATTCGGCCAACACTTACCCAACCAATATTCGGCCAATAACACACCAGGAGGGAAAGGAGATTCGGCCCTACTCACCAAAGAAAACGCAAGAGAAGATGAAAAAGGGAGGGGTTGATATTCGGCCAACAACCAAAAAGATGGGAAAAGAAGAAGAAAAGAAAGTGTTTTCGGTTTTCGCAAGGAAATGGAGAAAATGTTATGGAGATTAAAGTTCGGCTAGGGAGATTTCAAGAAGAAAAAGAGAGTTGAGAAGAAAAGAGAATGGACTTTCGGCTTAACACAAATGGACAAAAAAAGAAATAAGAGAAAGGTGGGTTCGGCCAAAGTGAATGAAAGAGATAAGAGTTTGAAGGCTCAAGAGCATTCGGCTACCAAGAAGATTGAGAGAAAAGCAAAGCAAAATTCGGCAAATAGGTGCTTGGACTTTCGGTTTCCAAAAGAAAATGAGAGAAAGCTCTCTTGAAATTTTCTACTAGCTAAACAAAAGAAAGGATTCTTCTTTGACACCAAATGATCGAACATGCACCAAAATTCAAAATGAATTTCGCACTACCCCCTTTCCCATGCTCCAAGCCGTCACTCCCTCCTCCACACTCCCTAAAATTCGCCATATCCCCCAAGAGCTCCCATCCACTCATTCAAAATTGGTTGAACAAGTCAACCTCCTAAAATTCCTCTCCACCCACCATTCGAATGTGAAGACCAAGTCAATAGCAGTAGTTTGAACTGCACACTACTACTCCTCCTCCATGCCGTAAAAATGGAAGCAAAATGTGGGATTTCTGCGGCTTGAACATAGGACCTCCTTCCTTGCAAGTGACGCCAAACACAAGCCCCAAGTGGCGCATGGTTTGCCACTTAACTAGCTCAACTCTTGTGCTAGAATTCACCAACAAATAATTATAAACCCCACTCCATCACTCCTCTCACCCAAAGCTTAAAACTAAAATTTTTCTACCTACTCAAAGCTTACTCCTAGCCTACCATTAAACCCCGAATCACACAAACAACAACACAACAATCCCAACACATGCCATCATGCAACAACAAAATAGCCCCTAACCCGGGACATTACATAAGGCATGGGTTTTCTACTACTCGAAGCAACGATTACGAAAACGTAGAAATTATCAAAAACCGAAACCAAAACTTACCTTAATTTTGCTTGAACATAGCTGAAACCTAGCTAACCTTTTTCTTTTTCTTTTCTTTGTATTTCAGCAATATAGATGATGATAATGGCTTCATTTTTAACATTTGCTATAATAATAATAACCTTATTAACTCATTTACTAATTTAGCTTTTTAATAAACATATAAAACTTATATACATTAAGGCCATTTATGTCCATTATCATACATAATGGTTTAATTGCTTCATAAGGCCACCACATTAATAAAGACAAGCACATAGGTACTTTTAACACATGGCATGCTAATTTTTCATTTTACGCAATTAGATCCTTATATCAAATTAAACACACAAAAAGATAAATTAAATCACGAAACTTTCACACATGCCTATTCACATATTGCAAGTAAAGAAAATAATATTAAAATATTTTTCTGACTCAGATTTGTGGTCCCGAAACCACTATTCCAACTAGGGTTTAAACCAGACTATTACATGCATGGTTTATAAATCAGAATAAGTACCAATCAATTCAACATATTTGGATATCGCATGTTCTTAAGCAACATAGTCACGTGAAGGCGTACCAATAAACTTAACATAATATAGATCGTACCTGGATAATTCGCACACATCAGACAATGGCACATTGCATTCTGACAGATCCTGCTTACTTAGGTTCAAACATAGTAGGCATACGGACCCTACAGTAGGCCTATGTTTGTTTTGAATGATGTTTGCAGACCGAGAGAAAAATTTTAAATCTTGGTCCACATGCCCATGTGGTTTCATACAGCCTAAATAGCTGGCGCGTATGCCTCCACACTGTTTAGCACACGCTCTGTGTCCCACATGGCCTGGCACACGTTCATATCACTTGTCAGTGTGGTCCTAATCCGTAATCAGTGAGTGACACGCCTGGACACATGCCCGTGTCATTGGCCTGTGTGAACCTTATATAACACATAACAACACACGACCTCGGTAGACGCATGTGTGCCTAACCTAATGCTTCCGATTTTCATGAATAGTGAGTTACACGGCCTGACATACGGTTGTGTGGCTCACATGGCCTACCACATGGCCTGACACATGGTTGTGTGGCGTTAACAGTCAGTTTTTCAACGATTAAACTAGAAACAAAAGTTGAGTTATCGGTAATCACCCGATATGGTTTTGACGTGGCAGTAACAGAGATGATTCCCGGGCTTAAAACAACATTACAGTAACCAAATAAGACAATAAATTTGAAACAAATTGCTTGAATAACATCCAAACCAAATCTATACCGAAACATACCGACAACGAACAGCGGACACATGATTCCTACATCACTGAAGGAACGCTAGACGTCGCTCAAACCTCTCCTGATTCAAACAACCAGTTAACAAACCCCCAAGGAAGAATTGTCATTTGCTATGGAACTCAAAAACAAAAAAAAAAAAAAAAACCACATACTAGCAACATAATCAATTGACTCTTACCAATGTTAAGAACGGAACCGCGAGAAAAAGTCGAGCCCCACACGTAATCTAATTCATGCCCAATAGTAAAAACGAAGGTAATTCGGAAGCAAAGCAAAACCAAATAGAAAAAGAAACAAAAGGAAGGGAGAACATTTTCTTTTTGTCCCAGAAACAAAGATGAGGGAGTTACCAACCTCTTAATTAACTAAGTAAATTGAAAAGGAAACTAATCTGATTTACAGATTAGTATAAAAATATTCTCATTACGTATGCAGAGATTTGAACACAGGACCAATTGGTATACAGAGGCTTAACCAGTGAACTAGCAAGCTCATTCTTGATATTAGTTGACTGAATTTAACTAATAACCCACATGTCCAAAGATAGGGATTTAGTCAAAAGTAGCAAAATTTCAAGAGATGGGATTCCAACCCAGAACTTCACATACATAACCAGAACACTTAACCACTGGAACAAATCAGATTACTTACCAAAATTTTCCAAAATCTAAACTTAGAATCGAGAGATTTCCATTCTTGGTCTCAAAACCTCAATTTCTTCTAACTTGGTTTTTAGGATGTTACATTTGCACTTTGACATGTTTTTTTGCCAAAATTGCCTTTTCCAATCTTTCCATAATAGCGACAAGATTCATATATGTCCACCTATACTTCCATGGCACCCCAAAATTCTTACGTCATAATTTCAATTCAAAAGCACTTCATGGCTATATAATAGTACCTTCACATTTTAATTTGTTATTTCATATCTTAATTCCATGGAATTTCACACTAATATTAGCACCATTAAACACTTATTTATAATATTAATTACATAAACACTAAGCTTACTGACTTTGGGAAAGATGAGTATCCATGATACTTACATTGATGGATGCTTCCTAACACTTAATCAAGCTTCCATGGACACCAATTCAGAATCAGTTAAGTTTGGAACTCCATGAATCAACATTTTCCCAATTCTATACAACCAAAAATACATAATAAATTAATATAAAATCATTCTAAGAATTCTTATGACAAATCTTAGCATAAATCAAATTAATGGGGGTGAAAAAAACTGTTTTTACTGTTGTTGAAGCTTTCTCACTCTAGCTTCATCTTCTCTCACTAAAGCTCCATAATCCTAAGCTAAAATTGGTGAAATTGTTAATGGTAATGAGTTTAGGAGGTGATTTCCATAAAGATATTAATAAAATCTTAAGGTGGGTAATGGAAATCTTGAAAGAAAATGGAAAAACAATCAAGGAAAGTAAAGAGATAAAAAAATGACAACCATGATTTCTACAACTAAAAGTTAATGACTGATGGGTTCTTTCCCATCTAAAATTATCAACAATTAGGCCCAAGGCCCAAGTCCACATTCTTATGTCTTTTTTTTTTATCAAATTAAGGCCTAGTTCTTTAATACGAGGTTCCGACAATACAAAATGATTCCTGATATCAAATATCATATTTAAAATTTATTTTCATCCTAAGCATCTCGAGAATTGATCAAATTATCCTTTTATGGTAAAATTATCATTTTTCCCGTTGTGTGATTTCTTCTCAAAATTGATACTTAAACCAAATCAATTTCATAATTTATCATATATCTTTATCATAACTTTATGAGTAATGAAAATTACAATTTGTCTTTTTTAGACAAAAATGGGAAATTACAATGTAGTCCTTATACTATCCAATTTTCCCAATTTAGTTCCAAAAGTAATTTCCATCTCACCACATCACTTTCCAACTCATTCCATTTCAATTACTCCATCACAATTCATGTTTTCTGTTTTTGTTCAATTTTCCAAATTAGTCCTATACTCTTTAAAATTTACGATTTGGTCATTTTTATCATATTTCCACTGTTGCAACTCTTTTCACATATTTCCTTCTCCAATATCAAATTTCTATCATAAAATTCCTTATTTGTGTCATTCTATAAGTTTCCTCATAATTTGTCGATATTTGAGCTTAAAATTGTGCCAAGTGTCATATTAGAATTTTCAAGGCATTACACCCAAAGTATTATCGGGTTGTTGGTTGTTTTCACTCTTAGGATATCCTAGATAGCTTGGTTTGGAGGAGCAAATTGGTAGTAGTTAAGAGGTTTCCTCTTAACCTTTTACTGTAACATTTAATACTTCTTCTTCTTTTTTTCTTTCATAAACATAATAAACCTTTATTCATTATTCACTAATAAAGTCCTTTATTTATAAAATAAATATTAAAGCCTTTGTAACTTAAAATATCATTTATTACTCCTATTAAATACTTAATTTTGTAACTTTCATTTTCTGAAATCTATAAACAATAGCCCTTCACTAGTACTTTTGGCATTTTGACTCCTTAAGTTCTCTCTAACACTCTCTCAAGTTATTTCTTTGTTTAGCTTTATTGTCGGGCACATTTGCTTTTCTCCACCTTACCAGCCACCACTTGCCGCTACACTTAATGTTATCAGATCTAATCCAATCTTCCTCTCTGTCTTCTTATAGTACATCTCATTCATTTTCTTGCAATGGCTCATTTCTCCAACAAACAACTCTTTAAAATTTGGCGGCTTCATTAGGGAGAGTGATTGTATTAGGTGAAAAATTTTAAACACATATTTTATCGAAAAACATGGACAGACTACTAGAAATCAATGTGGTCTTGTTCCTACATACATCCAGGAATTGATTAACATGATTCAAACCTTTTAGGAGATGATGCAAACCTTGGAGAATAACAACATTAAGATGATGAAAACCATTTCCAAGCTTGTATCTTTGTAACAGCCCAATTTCGGTGAAATCGAAATAGTGGTTTCGGGACTACAAATTCGAGCCAAAAATAAAATTTATTTTTATTTTATTTTATTTTATGGTCCGTAATATGATAGAAATGTCATGTGAGAATTTTGATAAGAAAATTTTACCGATTATGTGCTTAATTACGAGAAGGACTAAATCGCCTAAAATGCAAAAGTTGGATTCTACTAGCTAGAAGGATCAAATAGCTATGGAATTCAAAAATTGAGGTCCTTATATGGTAATTAGACCATTAATTAAAGTATGTAGATTTTTCTTGGTGACTCATCTATGGAAATATAGAAAAAGGGTAAGGACTAAATTAAAAAGTGAAAATTTTAATTAATTAAAAGATGATAAATAGATATCATCTTATTTTCTCATCTTCTTCCCCAAAAATAACATGGAAACCCTAGGAGAGAGAGAAGAAACTTTCATCTCCAAATTGGGTAAGTTTCCTTGTCCCGTTTTTAGTAATTTTGATATTTTGGGAATCGGGATAACTTAACCTCTCTATTTGGGGGATTAATTTGGAAAGTTATCAAAGTATGAAAATGGGTCATGGATGTATATGCTAGAAATTAAAAAAAAATTATGGTAGAAAATGAAATATTATTGATAGATAAACAACTTTTACAAAGTGATTTTTGAAGAAAACATGATTTAGGGACTAAAATGAAAAGTCGTAAAATTTGATGAAAAATTTTGAAATTTTATGAATACATGTGCTGTTAAATTTTTAATGGGGCTTTGGTTAGGCTTGGAATAGGGAGTAATTTGCACAAGTTTCATTTTCCTAGCCTAGGGACGAAAATGGAATTTATGGAAAAGTTAGGGGCAAAATGGTAATTTTTCCTAGAACGTAAATTGAGTCCCAATGAGTTTAAAATGTATGAAATTGATGATTAAATTTATTTATAAAGATCCGAACAACCCAAATTCGGAGTTAGAATGAGGAAAAGAGGAAAATGTCGGATTAGTAGATGTTTGTACACGAACCTTTATCGAGGTAAGTTCGTGTAACTAAATTGTGTTTATTTACATACTTGCATTGATTGTGTTTATGTGAATTATATAAATGTCATAAATATGTGAAATGCTTACATATTCGATCAAGCCTGATAATTAAAAATGTCTAATTTAAATGATAATGCTTGATAGATGATAAAGGTCAAACGATGAAAATGTTACTTATATGCTTGAAATGGATGTGGAATGTGTTTATTCGAATTATGTAAATGTTTGGGATGCATGAAATAATCACATGCCCGATACTGTTAGAAAAATGTTTAAATACAGTTTGAATAAATGAAAATCAATGGATAAATGTAATTGCCAAAATGAATGAGGTCCTGCATTTGTTGCAGAATGGATTAGGCTCGAACGAGCAATTCTAATGACTTCATTACAGAAAGGATTTAGCTCAGACGAGTAATCCTGATGTGAGTCCTCTTGAGTATGTATTATGAATTGAATTTAGCTTGGACGGGTAATCCAGATCAAGCTCCTTGAGCATATGTCATAAAAAGGATTTAGCCTGGACTGGTAATCCTGTTGTATAGATGTGTGGCTCGAGAGTGTACTATATGAGATAGTACCTTATGGGTACCATTGAATATGAATTGATGGATCCTTATTTGTACGCCTTGGGTGTACTACCTGTGTAACCATCGATATTTCAGATAAATTCAACGGGTAGAAATCTTGATATGAGAAGATATGTGTAAGAAATGTGTTATTATATGTATCTGTATGAAATACAAGAAAAGGATTATACATGACAAATGATATATGAAAACATGAGATGATGTTATTTGTGCATGGAGTTTATTTGATGAATATATGTGCATTCTTGATTATAGACTTGTACACCTTGAGTGTACTAATCGTGACCTTAATATTCCGAGTAATATGAGTAAAGTTCTGATCTGAAATGAACTGAACTCGAAATGAGCTATTATGAAATTATAGTTGTAATAATGAGATGAATCATGCATGTTGAATGGATTGTTGGAACGCCGGAACCCATGGCGCAGCAGAATAAAATTAGATCCGGCGATCCAAATCAGGAATCCATGTGTGAGGAACGAATCAGGGTGAAATAAAGGTTTCGAAATTACCAAAACTTAAATCGAGTAGACGCGACGCCTTGGTAACAAGAGTTTTGATCTCTTCGTCGAATCAAGCCACAACCTTTTCCGATGTCGGCCTCTCACGTGATCCACCCGCTTTGACTATGAACGGAAGAAATCTCCAAAACTATTTTGAGGTTTATTTGCTTGACGGCCGCTAGACCTAACAAGCAATCTATTAGGTTTTCCTTAAGCTTTGTCTCTTTTAAATACCTTTTATATTGGGTATCCTTTTAATTGGGCCTTTTATAATGGGTATCTTTTCATTGGGCCCATTATTTGGTATCCTTTTAATACCCTTTTATAATTGGTATCTCTTGAATGTTAAATAAATACAATAAAGTTTTTAACTGAAAATTATAATTACATTAATTATATCCTAAAATTATAATTACATTAATTATAATAAGGATTTCAGAAACTATATTTATTTAAATTTATATATGAATCAAATTCATATATTAATAGAATTATGTTGTCATTATGTGTACAACATCCTTGTACATATAATATGTTCAATATTTGATTGCCCAATTAAATTAATTCTTTAATTAATTTAATTCATGTGACAACCAAAAAACAATACCAATTATATTTTATTCCGCTCATTTAAACCATAGGTGTGACCACAGAGGTTCTTGCAACGTTAGCGTAATAATAGAACGATTCTAATGTCACAAACAATGAGTGGCATCTAGCAATGCATCATTGCTACCTAAGTTACAAGAAGTCATGATTCCACATAACTTTTTGTGATTAACCTTTCATGCATTAATCCTTAAGTCCTTTATCTCCTGAATGGACACAAGTCATGGAATAGTCACACTTGTATAGTCCATCCCATGTTTCTTGATATCTTGAGTAGACTATGATATACAAATTAGTATGACATCTCATGTCAACTTATTTGAGCATGGCCATGCATTTCTAGTCTCACTCAATCAAGTGGCCTAAGATATTACTCCCATTATGTAGGAGGGACTTATCCTATATTGATCAACCATATCCTCTACATAGATTGTGGTATATCCAACATCGACCTTTATAGAACAACCCATTCACGATACGCGTTTGATCAGTATCAAAATATACAACTCACGATGCTTTGAGATTAATAATTATCTCAAGTCCGAGGATCATATACATATTAATCACTATAAGTAATGTTGTGACAATTACATAATAATCCAATAAACATACTCATAACGGGTCAATCCAATATGTTGTTCTCTAACACACATATTCATGCATTGATTTTGACAATCCACATCAATGACAACTCTTTATCATCAATCCACTACATGTTAGTCTTAATGCATTATCGTTGTCCTAGTCAACAATAATACTCGACTAAGGATCTTTTAAAAATAATCATATTATTCTCGTGACATTATTATAAAACAGTTTATTTGTATACACAGATATAGAAAAGCTCAAATAATAATGACAACGCTTTATATTAATAAATATGGTAAATAAAGTATGTTATTACAACCATCTCATGATTGATCTTTGGGCATACTCTTACAATCTCCCACTAGCACTAAGACCAATCACTCATATATCTAATACCAAGCGACTTAGTGTGACGATCATGCTTCACTGTGGTCGAGGCTTGGTCGTGGATCAATGATGTTATCATCTAAAGATACTCGTGCATATTTCTACATCTCCTCGATCGATAATCTCTCAAATAAGATGGTAGCGCCTAAGTATATGTTTGGATCGCTAGTGAGATCTGGGTTCTTTAGCTTGTGCAATAGCTCCATTGTTATCACATCGGAGTTCTATAGCATCCGATATGCTAGGCACAACCCCTAGTCCAATGAATGAACTTTTGATCCAAACCGCTTCCTTGTTTGCCTCACCGGGCTGCAATATACTCAAATTTCTCTGTTGTAGAATCAGCTATCGTACTTTGCTTTGAACTTTTCCACTCACAAAGCACCACCATTAAGGCAAAACACAAAACCCGATTGCGATCGAGAATCGTCCTTGTCGGTTTGGAAGTCGCATCGCGTAACCTTTACACTTAACTCTTCCTCACCTCCATATAATAGGAATGTATCCTTAGTTCTTCTTAAGTACTTAAGGATACTCTTGATCGTGGTCCAGTTGACCTTCACCGATCTACTTGATACCGCTCGTCATACTTAAGGCATACGAGACATCCGGGCGGGTACATAACATAGCATACATGATAGATCCAATAGCGAAAGCATATGGAATTTTACTCATACGTTCTCTCTCTTGTGGAGTTGAAGGACACATTTCCTTCGAGAGTGAAATACCATGTCTCATAGGTAGGAATCCTCTTTTAGATTCTTCCATACTCGAACCTTTTCAAGATTTATCTATGTATGTACTTTGGCTTAGACCTAGTAGTCGCCTTGATCTATCTCTATAGATCTTGACTCCTAAGATATAAGTGGCTTCGCCCAAGTCCTTCATAGAAAAACAACTTCTTAACCAAGTCTTAATAGATTGCAAGGTAGGTATGTCGTTTCCCATGATAAGTATGCCATCCACATATAGTACCAAGAATGTGATAGTGCTCCCACTAACTTTCTTGTAAACACATGGTTCATCTTCATTTTTTATAAAACCAAACTCTTTGATTGCATCGTTAAAACGAAGATTCCAACTTCGAGAAGCTTGCTTTAATCCATAAATGGATCTTTGTAGCTTACATATCTTTCTAGCATCCTTTGACGTCCATCTGCCAGATTTCATAATCATGAAATGCAGCTATGGCGAGCAAGATCCTGATGGATTTAAACATAGCTACAGGAGAAAAGGTTTCATCATAGTCAACACCATGAATTTGGCGAAAACCTTTAGCGACTAATCGCCTTTTGTATGTTTGTACATTACCATCCATGTCTGCTTTCTTTTTGAAAACCCACTTGCACCCTATAGGTTTAACCCTTCTGGTGGGTCAATCAAGGTCCATACTTGGTTTTCATACATGGAATCCATCTCAGATCTCATGGCCTCAAGCCATTTCTCGAATCTGGGCTTGTCACCGCTTCTTGATAAGTCCTAGGCTCATCTTGATCTATAAGGAGAACGTCACCATGCGTTGTAATGAGAAATCCATATCTCTCGTGTGCACGCGTTCTCTTAAAGATCCGTCATGCGGTGGTTGTGTTTCTACAAAGCAGCTTATTTGTTCCTCAATTTCTTGTGAAATTTGTTTGTTGTTCAATCTCTCGTTCAATGGTATCTTGTGATTCTCGAATTTCTTCAAGTTCAATCTTTCTCCCACTTCCTTTTCTAGAAGTAAATTCTCTCTCTAGGAAGACACCAAATCCGAGCAACAAACGCTTTTGTTCTCGGTGGGATTAAAGAAATAATATCCTTTGGTTTCTTTTGGATACCCCACAAAATTACACCTTTCGATTTGGGTTCAAGCTTAGTAGACGTCGACGTTTAACATAAGCTTCACACATTTCCAAATTTTCATAAAAGACATACTAGGACGCTTTCCGGTCCACATCTCATATGGCGTCTTTTGAACCGATTTAGATGGAACTCGATTTAGTGTGAAAGCAAATATCTCAAGTGCATGTCCCCAAAAAGAAGTCGGTAGATCGAAGATGACTCATCATGGATCGAACCATGTCTAACAAAGTTCGATTTCTTCTCTCGGATACTCCATTCCATTGTGGAGTACCGGGAGGAGTAAGTTGTGAGACAATCCCACATTCTTTCAAAAGATCATCAAACTCTAGGCTCAAATATTCTCCACCTCGATCGGATCGAAGTGACTTGATAGTTTTGCCTAGTTGATTTTGTACTTCATTTTTGAATTCCTTGAACTTTTCAAGGGACTCGGACTTATGGCGCATGAGATAAACATACCCATATCTACCAAATCATCGATGAAAGTAATGAAGTAGTGAAATCCACCTCTAGCTTGTGTATTTATTGGTCCACATACATCGAATGTATTAGGTCCAATAAATCAATAGCTCGCTCACTTTTACCAAGAAAAGGAGATTTAGTCATTTTTCCCAATAAGCAAGATTCACATACTTCAAATTGTTCAAAAACAAATGAATTCAAGAGACCATCTTTATGGAGTTTGGATATGCGTTTCTCACTTATGTGGCCCAAACGACAATGCCAAAGATAAGTTTGATTTGAGTCATTTATTTTAGATCTTTTAGTATTTATGTTGTAAATGGAATTCATTTGATCTAAAATATAGAGGCCATTAATTAATTGTGCTTAACCATAGAAAACATTATTGAGATAAAATGAACAACAATTATTCTTAATAATTATCTCAAAACCAATTTTGTCTAAACAAGAAATTGAAATAATGTTTTTAGTCAAACCGGGCACAAAATAACAATCCTCTAAACATAAATCAAGTCCACTAGGCAAAGATAAAGTATATGTTCCCACAAATAATGCAAAGAACTTTTGCTTCATTTCCAACTCGTAGGTCCACATCTCCTCTAGCCAGAGTCCTACTCCTTTGTAGTCCCCATGCATGTAAGTACAAATATGAGAACCACAACCAAAGATCTAATACCCAAGAAGTAGTAGTTGATAAATTAATATCAATAACATAAATACCAAGCGCACATTCCGCTTGCTTTAGCCTTCTTGACTTCTTCAAGATAGACAGGCGCCTCCGCTTTCCAATGTCCAAATCACACCACAATGAAAACAGCTTCCTTCCTTAGACACCCCACCTTTAGGTTTCAAATGCACACCTTTCCTTTTCCAAATTTGGGCTTACCTTTGCCCTTGGGCTTTGTTTGAACTTTGGCCTTTCCTTGCCCTTGTTATTACTGGACCATCGGTATGGCTTGGGTCCAACCTTTTCAAGTTGCCTTCAGCATTCAGTAACATACTTGAGCAATTGTGGTAGAGTCTTGTCAATTTCATTCATATTGAAATTGAGGACAAATCAAGCTGTAGCTATCCGCAACGATTGTAAAATAACATCGATGGCCAACTCTTGGCTCAATGGAAACCCAAGCTTAGATAGGCTTTCAATATAGCCAATCATCTTAAGGACATGAGGTCCTCACTGGCTTCCTTCAGCCAACTTACATTGGAATAGAGCTTTAGAGATATCAAACCTCTCTTGCCGTGCTTGCCCCGATAAAGTTCTTTCAGTGCTCGATCATATCATAAGCAACCATGTCCTCATGCCGCTTCAAGTTCGAGATTCATAGTGGCAAGCATAAGACATCCAACATCTATCATGTCATCGAGATACTTCTTGTAAGCGTCTCTATCAGCCCTCGAGGCATTAGCGGGTGGTTCATTAGGAAGTGGTTGTTCAATGACATATAATTTCCGTTCTTGTTTAAGGACAATCCTCAAGTTACTGGAACCAATCAAGAAAATTCAAACCATTCAATTTGTCCTTCTCAAGGACCGATCGCAATGAGAGTGTGCTAGTGTTTGCAGCCATAATATATCTACAACAATTAAATATGTATATGAGTAAATTTACCAATTTTATATCAATCATTAAAAAGACTTTATTAAATGATATTCCTACTATTTTATTTCAAAATTAATAACCTCGTATATTAATTTCGAAAAACTTTCTCAAAAGTATTTCTAGTAGGTTAAGGATCCATATTTCACCACCTCTTAAGTCACTTTGGCTTTACTCTTAAGATTATGGTTATTTAGGTAAGCAACATTTGCTAATTACATCATATGTAACTCCTAATATTTGGTGAACAACTCTTGTTCTAATCATCTTATGATTTATCCAATTTACTTGCCTCTAGGTTTCTAATCCTATTAGAGTAACTTAGTTAAGTCATTAACCAATTTTTAACCAAATGAATATCACTTGTTTATTCTTCGCGTTTAACCAAGATAAATACTAGTACTTTGCTTTGGCGTAACCTACATAGTATTGATCGAGGCTTTAACGAGGCAAAATTGGAAGGCCATGTTGACTTAATATTTTAATAGAGGGATTTTATTAAGATTGTTCCATCTCACCAATTATGGTCTACATTAGTCCATTTAGTCTTTTAATTGGTCTCATCAATTAACGGGTTTTATTATTATCAAGTTTTAATATATATAATTGGCATGCTTTAGACATCCATAGCATCTCATACATGAATAAATAAAGCAATAAATAAATGCAATAGTTATAGCCCATAAACTAAGGTGGTTCAACCCAAGCCAATGGGAAAACCAAAAAGAAACCTAAAGGTGTAAGCCATTTCACAAGCTATCATTCTCAATCATTGTCCCACCTTCCTTCTCGTTTGGCCCACAAAGAACTCTTGCACATTACAATATGCGTAAACTCGTTTTACATACGAGGAATAAGATGAGAAGAAAATACAATAGAATAGTAGTAAGGCACGACACGCAGCCGTATTTAAAAAAAAAAATACAACCTTTTATCGAATGTGTCATTGGGCTATAATTATGCATTTCAAACACCGTGCATGTCAAAAATAGCATACATAATTCTATATATATATATATATTTAAGGTGAATTATAAAATATCCTTTCAACCTTTTGTGGCCCATCAAGTTTATAAATTTCTTTTATTAACAATTTTTTTTTTTGTAGGTCCGAGGGATGTCGGAGGAAGTGGGCGAAGGCCGTGGTGAGACCCCTGCGATGCAATTGCATACCCTACAAATGAAACCTCACAATTTGATAACTTTTTATCAACGAGATCGTGTTTTTAGGATTTTAATCCTTGAGGTTTCATATCGGAACAACCCTTGTTCCATTAGCCGCTTAACACTTACTGAAACTATAAATACCTCACACATTATTACGATTTGTTAATAATTAACTGATAATAACATAAAAACAAGTAGGCCACAAAACCATGATTAACATTTAATCAATTACCGAAAGGAACAGTTTATCGAGTTATGCTTAAACGATTTAAACAATCGAAAATACAATAAGATCAAAACATGAATCTCATACAATTGCATCACCCAAGTATTTAAACCCGAGTTCGTATCACACAAGTGGCTCGATACCATCGTTGGAACGCTTCGAACCCATGGCGCAGCAGTGAGAATAAAATTAGATCCGGCGATCCAAATCGGAATCCATGTGTGAGAAACGAATCGGGGTGAAATAAAGGTTTCAAATTACCAAAACTTAAATGCGAGTGATCGCGACGCCTTGGTAACAAGAGTTTTGATCTCATCGTCGAATCAAGCCACAACCTTTTCCGATGTCGGCCTCTACGTAATCCACCCGGTTTGACTATTAACGGAAGAAATCTCCAAAACTATTTTGAGGTTTATTTGCTTGACGATCGCTAGACCTAACAAGCAATCTATTAGGGTTTTCCTTAAGCTTTGTCTCTTTTAAATACCTTTTATATTGGATATCCTTTTAATTGGGCCTTTTATAATGGGTATCTTTTCATTGGGCCCATTATTTGGTATCCTTTTAATACCCTTTTATAATTGGTATCTCTTGAATGTTAAATAAATACAATAAAGTTTTTAACCGAAAATTATAATTACATTAATTATATCCAAAAATTATAATTACATTAATTATAATAAGGATTTCGATAAACTATATTTATTTAAATTTATATATGAATCAAATTCATATATTAATAGAATTATGTTGTCATTATGTGTACAACATCCTTGTACATATAATATGTTCAATATTTGATTACCCAATTAAATTAATTCTTTAATTAATTTAATTCATGTGACAACCAAAAACAATACCAATTATATTTTATTCCGCTCATTTAAACCATAGGGTGTGACCTGTAGGTTCTTGCAACGTTAGCGTATAATAATAGAACGATTCTAATGTCACAAACAATGAGTGGCATCTAGCAATGCATCATTGCTACCTAAGTTACAAGAAGTCATGATTCCACATAACTTTTTGTGATTAACCTTTCATGCATTAATCCTTAAGTCCTTTATCTCCTGAATGGACACAAGTCATGGAATAGTCACACTTGTATAGTCCATCCCATGTTTCTTGATATCTTGAGTAGACTATGATATACAAATTAGTATGACATCTCATGTCAACTTATTTGAGCATGGCCATGCATTTCTAGTCTCACTCAATCAAGTGGCCTAAGATATTACTCCCATTATGTAGGAGGGACTTATCCTATATTGATCAACCATATCCTCTACATAGATTGTGGTATATCCAACATCGCCTTTATAGAACAACCGATTAGGTGTACGTTTGATCAGTATCAAAATATACAACTCACGATGTTGAGATTAATAATTATCTCAAGTCCGAGGATCATATACATATTAATCACTATGAGTAATGTTGTGACAATTACATAATAATCCAATAAACATACTCATAACGGGTCAATCCAATATGTTGTTCTCTAACACACATATTCATGCATTGATTTTGACAATACACATCAATGACAACTCTTTATCATCAATCAACTACATGTTAGTCTTAATGCATTACTGTTGTCCTAGACAACAATAATACTCGACTAAGGATCTTTTAAAAATAATCATATTATTCTCAGGACATTATTATAAAACAGTTTATTTGTATACACAGATAGAAAAACTGAAATAATAATGACAACGCTTTATATTAATAAATATGGTAAATAAAGTATGTTATTACAACCATCTCATGATTGATCTTTGGGCATACTCTTACATGGATACATGTTGTGGAAAGCATATATACTTGGAAACTTAATTGTTGTTGAGCCCATATATGTCTTGATATTACTATGGATTATATGATTAACAAGGGCAAGAGGATTTGTGTAGGGTTTGAGGTCAAATTGATTGAATATGCCTTACATAGTTACCTCAAAATAGAATGAATGGTAAGTTAAGTACTATGTTATACAAACTTACTAAGCATAAAATGCTTACCTCCTTTTACTTTCCCCTGTTTTAGAGTAAATCGAAAGCTCGTTGGATTGGAAGCTCGACGGAGATCACTCACACTATCCATCAGTCTATGTCGGTACAATATGGTAAATCAATTATAGTTGTAATGGCATGTATAGGTTATATTGGCTATATTGGCATGTAAATGTAAATGATGCTTGTAATCTAGCCATTGGAATGGATAGTAATGGTTTGTTTTGATATATATTTGTAATGTCATACTATGGTAATTACATATATGTTAAGTAGTTGATCAAACTATGTCTAACATATAGACTAAACCAAGATAATACAATAAACATGTATGCATATAATGGTATACCATGTTGAATGATAGAATTTTCTTGATATGAATGCTTGAAATGGTTAGTATTTGGATGTGTGATGCAAATGCAAGTCATGGGTGTGATTTAGGGTTAGAAATGAAGCTAGAAATGACTTTATTTTATCCACATGGGCATGTGTCTAGACCGTGTGTGACACACGGCTTACCCCATGGGCATGTGGCCTGGTCGTGTGTCCCCTGCACCTTAACTTTGAGAAAACAGAATGCTCAGAATTGAGTACACGGGCAGAGACACGGGCGTGTGTCTCAACCATGTGGAAGACACGGCCTTGAACACGGACGTGTGTCTTGGCCATGTGAAACCTGCACCTAATTCAAATTGAATTAATTAACCACAGGGCCTATCAAACGGGTGTGTGGCATGGCCGTGTCACATAAGTCAGTAAGCTACCTAATTTCAAACACGGCCTACAGTACATGTGCGTCCTAGGGTCACACGGGTGTGTCCCTTGGACCACATAGGCGTGTGATGTAATATCCCGGGTTAGGGGTTATTTTGTTATTGCATTCGTTTGCATGTGTTTGGGTTGCATTGTGATGTTTTGATTGTTTTGGGGCTTAGTTAGGAGCTTGGGGTAAGCCTGAGAGGTTGGAAAAACTTTAGTTTCAAGTGTTATGTGAGGGGTGCTGAAGGAGCTGGGGTTTATAAATTAATTTTGGTGATTGTTAGCACAAGAAATAAGCTGGTGGAGTGGCAAAGCATGCGCCACTTGGAGCTTGTGTGTGACGTCAACTGCATGGGGAGGAGGTCCTGTATTCAAGCTGCAAAGACCTCACATTTTGCTTCTATTTTGACGGCATGGAGGGGAGAAGTTGTTGGCAGTTCAAACTCTGTCATGGACCAAGTCAAATATTCAAATGATGGGCGGAGAGTAAATGGTGGATGTTGACTAGTTCAAACTAGTTTGAATGGATGGTTGTGAGCAAATGTGGGTAGTGGCCGAATATTGGGGAGTGTTTGGAGGTGATGGCCGAAACTTGGGGACTTCATGGGGGGAGTGGACGGTTTGGTAAGTGGGAAGTGGGGAGTGCCAAAATTTATTTTGAATTTTGGTGCATATTCGGTCATTTGGTGTCAAGGCAGAATCCTTCCTTTTGTTTAGCTAGCCGAAAATTTCAAGAGTGTTCTTCATTTTCTTTTTGAAACCGAATGTCCAAGGAACCTTTGCCAAATTGCTTTGTTTCTTTCAACCTTCTTAGTAGCCGAATGTTCTCTTCTCTCCCATTTCTTTTTCTTTTGTTCATTTGTGCTAAGCCGAAATAGCCATTCTCTTCCTCCCATATTTTCTTTATTTTCATAAGTGTCGAAACTTACCATTTGCTCCTAAACCGAATTCTCTATTCATTTTCTCCATTTCTATTGAGCCGAAACCATATCATCTTGTCCTCTCAAACTTTCGTTTTCTTTTCTCAATACCTCTTAGCCGAAACTCTACCTATTTCATACCCTCTTTCTCTCTTATCTCACTCAAAGCCGAACACAAGGGTGTTAAACACCTAAAGCCGAATCTTATTCTTCTCTTGTTTAAGTGTTAGCCGGATCCTTTCTCTCCTAGTAGTTACCATCTTTGCCGAATATTAGAAGGGTGTTGGTCTTGTTGAGGTTCTTGTTTCAATCGGTTGGAGTGGGGTAAGTGCTTGGCCGAATGGCCATTTCTTCTCTCTCTCGTTCTTGTTTGATTTTGGTTTGATTAAAAGCCGATTTTGGGTATTGGTTGAAAGGAGTTAACCTCTTATGTTGGAACCGACTTCATTATAGGGCAACCGGGTTTTCGAAGCAGTCAATTGAAGCCTTCAACTGTGGGTGGTCGATTGGTAAGTGGTGATAAGTGTTGGTTTTGTTGGTCTACTCTTTTGGTTTCGTTAAGTCAAAGTTTCGAAGGACTAATCTTTAATCTTAATAGGGTGTACCGATTATTGAAGGAGAACCATCGGTTGGTTCGGGATTTGGTAGGAAACCAAATCAGGTGTAAGGTGAGGGTTCAAACATTAACCTATTCGGTTTAATAGCTATGGCCGAATGGTCTAGGTTACTAACCCCATGTTTGGCCGATTATAGGAGCAGGGTAATCAAGGGGCTTAGATCAGTTCGTTGGGTTTAAGGCTTTCGTTTAACAAGTGTGTAAACTAACACACTCTTGCTTAGTAATATGTTAATAACCTGATTGTTAATAAGCCGATGCAGTATGGGTGATTGGTATGATACCCTGTGAGGTATGAGCACGGATACGGGTAAGTCCGTTTCATTACGAGCTATGTTGTTGATATATATTGATATCATGATTATGATATATGTGCTATGAGATGCAGCATTAAACATGTTAGTATGATTGCATGAGTGGCATGATTTTGCATCAGTATGAGATGTTATTGGGTGATATGAGAGGAGGGGGAATATGATATCCGTGTCTTTGGGACACCAGAGGTTTGGCACCTCCAGTGGTTTGGTACCACAGATTGATTCATTGTGACTTTGGGTCACCAGAGGTTTGGCACCTCAGCGTCTTGTCCCAGTGGCTTAGCACCACAGTGGGTTGGCCCCACGGTTGATATTACGGGATCGACGCCAGTGATTTGGTATCACGCGATGGGTTGGCCCCATCATTGGATTCTTGACTTTGGTCATCAGTGATTTGGTATCACACTCGTGTCTTTGGGACACCAGAGGTTTGGCACCTCATAGCGTCTTGTCCCAGTGGCTTCGTACCACAGTGGGTTGGCCCGACAGATGATTATACGGGATTGACGCCAGTGATTTGGTATCACACGATGGGTTGGCCCCATAATTGGATTATTCGTGACTTTGGGTCACCAGTGGTTTGGCACCACACTTATGGATATCGTGACTTTGGGTCACGGTGGTTTTAGCACCACCACCGGTGGTTTGGTACCACACGGGGTAGATAAGGAGTATGGTTGGTTAGGATCGGGTGCATTATTTGCATTGCTCTGTTATGGTGTGTGTTAGCATGTTGCATTAACCGGGGGAAGGATTTATGCACTGAGTCCTGTGGCTCACCTTCTCCCTTATCATTTCAGGTGACACATAGCTAGCGGATGTGGAGCCGGTGGACTCGAGACATGCCAGAATAAATTTGGAATTGCAATTGTTTTAAACTTGGTATTTTATTTTGTTTATTTCTCATTTGGTTTATTTTGGGTTGTAAAGCCTTTTAAAATTATGCTTTGGATATTTATATGCTTGGATGTTATTTTGAAGATGCCTTAACAAATTCTTGCTTTAATAATCCGATAAAACTTGGAATTAAAGGGGCTTTCAAAACTACAACGCTGACACGTTTTAAACTCTACCATCGGGTAGAGAGTACGGTAATTTTAAAATGAATGAAACTCAAATGTTTTCCAAACTCAAGATTTTTGCACAATAAGGTCATAATGTTCTAAGCAACTAAATGAAATTACTTGGATTTTTAATTGGTATGAAATCGTTTTACTTATGGATACACCTACGTTTTCTAAAGTTCCGGGTTTTAAAATGCACCATCAATTTCGAACAATCATTCTCGGGATTTTAACTACAACAAGGAGTTTTCTCAAATGAATTTTAATTGGTAACCTATTTTAAGTGACTCGTTTTTTTCCCTGTGACATTCCGGATTCGGTCGTGGTGTGAATGACCGGGTTGGGGTGTTACATGTGAGCCCTGCACATTGGAAAATTTATGAAATATCATGAAAATTTCTTAGAGTTTTCGATTATGTAACACCCCTTACCCGTGTTCAACGCCGGAACAGGGTATGAGGTGTTACCGGACAATAACACTTGCAACTGAACAAATTCAAGGCATAAAATTTCATTTAAAATTTAAAACATATATCTTATATCATCAAGTCCCTAAAATGGGCCTACGAGGCCCAAAACATGCTTTGGGAGCGATTCAAGACTAAATCGAGAACTTTTAAAACTATTAGAACATTTAGAAAATTTCCTTATTTTTGGAGAGTCACACGCCTGTGTGGGCAGGCCATGTGGTTACACCCGCTCGTGTGGCCCAGGACACGCCCGTGTCCTCCACCCGTGTAACTCTTTTTTATGACGTCATCATTCTTTTTGGATCACACGACTAGGTCACACACCCGTGCACTAGACCGTGTCCTCCACCATATTAAAGCTACCAAAACATCCACTACACACATATAACAAGTCATAGCATACAATTTACTCAACCATAGAATGCATCATCATGAGTTTATAGCATAACCAATTTATTGGCCACATTAAATGGATTTATACAACAATGAACTCCGAATATCGTGGGTCATTATTCTAGGAAAACTAATAGTAACATATACACATGACCAAGTTCCCTATACATGCCATAAACTTAAGTATAAAATCATGGATACCTAAATTGTAAGCTCAATAGGGTGATAGGTTCTCTGGCGACTTCCAACCCTAGCTAACTTGAGTATATTATAAACACGGAAAACAACAGAGTAAGATATAAAGCTTAGTAAGTATGTATGTAAATAATAAACAATTTATTACCATGCTTTTAACAATTCTCATTATAAGCTCTCAAGATAATACCATCATTATTGCATAAAATTTCAAAATTCATTTATGTTCATCTTGAGCTGTTTACTTGAGTTACAATCACTAAATTATTTTTATCCAGAGCTACGAAACTCCAAATTAATATTCTCTAATTTTCCCTGAAACTAGACTCACATATCTTCTTGCCATAAAATTTCCAAAATTTTTGGTTCAGCCAATCAATACAGTTTATTCATTAAAGTCTCCCTTGTTCCGCTGTTTGATAGTTCTGACCCCTATTTACTAAAAATTAGTTATCTCATTGTACAGAATTCAAATGACATTCCTGTTTGTTTCTATTGAAGATAGACTTCTTTATAATTTAAAGCATATAAATTTTATCCCATTATTATTTTTTTACAATTTTTAATGAATTTCCCAAGTCAGAATAGGGGATTCTGAAATCATTCTGACCCTGTCTCACTAAAATCCAATTATCTCACCATATGAAGTTCTTTTGCTTATTCTGTTTCTTTTATGTAGAAATAGACTCAATAATTTTTAATTTCATATCTCATTAAACCTCAAAATAAATTTCAACCATTTTTGGTGCTTTTTCAAAGTTACACAACTGCTGCTGTCCAAAACTGTTTTTTTTTTTCAAATTTCACTCTTTCATGAAACATCATAACAATATGCTCACATTCAATAACATAATTTGATTAGCATGAACAATACAAAAATTTATCACTTCACTTACTCATTTTAATCCTCACCAAAATTTATCACATATCGAATTCATTGCTCACATGAAATTCCACTTAGTCGAATTTTTCCGATGAACACTTTGAAGTAATTACGGATACACGGTGGTTTCGCACATAGCCCACCCATAATAACAGATACACGGTATCACACACAGCCCACCAATAATAACAGATTCTCGGTGGTATCACACACAACCCACCAATAATAATAGATTCACAGTGGTATCGCACACAGCCCACCAATAATAACAGATTGCTATCTGGTGCACATAGTAGCCTACACTTAGTACTACACATCTGACCATAGCTATTTTATTCCACAATCTCACATAGAACCATATCTCGATGCCATAGTCTAACTATGGCCTTACACAATTTCACTTAGTCACACTTCGCCATGACTCATCCATAGTCTTTTCCGTTAATTCATCTTTTGGTACCGAACAAAAGTGTTCAACTTTGCGTTCGCTAGTCTCGAACATTGGATTTTCATTGTACATAAATTAATATAATTAAATTCAAAAATTATTCATCAATTTATCAAATAAATATTTATGATTAACATACGAACTTACCTCGGTATGAAACGACAAAATAAGTCAATTACTCGATTATCTTACTTTTCCCCCAATCTAATTCCAAATCCCATCTTCCTTGATATATAACAACACATTTAATTTATTTATTCATCATGCTATTCAAATTAGCCCAATTTCATATTTTTGGTAAAATTACATTTTTACCCCTAAACTTTATCATATTTACACTTTTACCCCTAGGCTCGTTAAATGAAATGTGTCCAATTTCTTTACTACCCATGCATAGCCGAACCTTTTTCATGCTTATAGCAGCCCACATTTCCATTATATCACATCTGTACTACCTATTTCACAACTTTTACAAAATGGTCCATTTTAGGTGTTTTCATGAAAATCACTTAACAAAAGTTGTTTATTTAACAACCAAGATTCATTTTCTTCCATAAAAATGCAGCAAAAAACATGAATATTCTCATGGAAAAACCCTAGACTTTCAATCATTTTGCAAAATAGTCCCCTCATTAGCTAGATTAAGCTATAAGGGTTCCAAAAATACAAAAATCATAAAAAATGACCATCAAAGTCACTTACTTGTGAGAGTTAGAAGTTGCTGAAATTTCAATCTTCCATGGCCATTTCCTTGGGTAAGAATCGGTGGAGAAGAAAGAGAAATAACAAATATGGTAGCTTTTTTGCTATTTTGTCTTATTACACATATTAACTTATTTACCAATTTAACCTTTTAATATCTTCACCAAATTCACCTACTGCATGTCCATCTTTGTCTCCTAACCCTTCTATTGGTATAATTACCATGCAAGTGCTCATACATTTCAATTCTACAGCTATTTATTACCTTTATCAATTGGACCTCAAGTTTTGCACCTTACGCGATTTAGTCCTTTTTATCAAATTGAGCACTCAAACGAGGAAATTTCCTTATGAAAATTTCACAAAACTTTAGTATCATACTATAGACATCAAAATAATACTAAAATAAATTTTTTGATGTCGGATTTGTGGTCCCGCAACCACTGTTCTAATTAGGCCCAAAATCAGGATGTTACAGATTAAGTCTCGACTCGATTCTAATGTTCGTATTGGGCCTCGAGAGTCCATTTAAGGGATGTTACAAATGATCTTGGTTCATGAGTAGTAATTTACATGATTTATCTGAAAATGTTCTGAAAAGTTTCGGTAATGCTCTGTAACCCTGTTTCGGCGATGGATACGAGTTAGAGGTGTTACAATCTTCATGAATAGATGTGGGAATACTTCTAGTGAAGCAACCCTTTTAGACAATAACAATAGCAATAGAGACAACACACCCATTAACCTTTTTATCATTTGAAAACACCAACATTGATAATCTTCTGTCACTATTATTGGAGCTACTCTCACTATTCCTGGTGTTTCTTTTGGTGTTGTTAGTTCTTCTAATGTGGCTACTTTTTAGACTACTTTTTAAGGTTATGTCACTAAAGAAGAAGATCAAATGTTATTTAAGGAAAAGAACAAAATATTGAATTTCTTTAAGTTTAATATCAAGCTATGATACCTAATTATGGTAGCCGCATAGCCATATCCTTAGGACTAAAATAGTCCAAAGTTCAAGCAATTCAAATAGAAGACTGGTGATGCTCATGAGCATGTAATGAAGTTTGTAGAAACATATGTAGTATTTGGGTTGGATGATGAACTATTGAGTTGTGAAGCCAGATATGAAGGATGTTCGGTGAAAGTTCTTTCCATCCAAGAGAATGTTATTTTGATTGATTTGGGAAGAGAGATCCAAAAATCAAGAGAAGATCTGATGGAGTATATTCAATACTTCAGGGAAAGGGTGATGAATATTCAAGATTCCCATGATGAGAAGGAATTGGTGGAAGTATGCATCTAAGGAATGTTTAATGTGTATAGGGTGCATTTGGAGAACTTACCTCTTCCAACCTTTGTTATATTAGTTGAAGCTTTTAGAAGAACCAACAAGATTCCCATGGACTTTTAACAATCATTTATTGGTCTTCCATTGGATGGACGAGGGTGAGGATCCACCCAAGGTACCATTGATCTATACATGGTTTTGGGTACAAGTGCATGATGTTCATACAGGTTTTTATTTTGAAGGTATAGCATGGCAATTGAGGGATTTTATTGGTAAATTCTTACAGTATGACACTAAGAGTTTAGAAAGGAGCT
The DNA here is from genome assembly GCA_025503065.1 of Gossypium bickii. Taxonomy (NCBI): domain Eukaryota; kingdom Viridiplantae; phylum Streptophyta; class Magnoliopsida; order Malvales; family Malvaceae; genus Gossypium; species Gossypium bickii. Next base: position 39,949,677 of record CP106716.1, read on the forward strand.
TACAAAGCTATGTGCGAGTGCGAGTTGAAATAGATGTCAGGCAACCTTTGAAGTGAAAGAAGCAGGTTATGTTCAGCAAAGGAAAATGCTCTTATGTTCATTTTAAATATGAAAGATTGACAATGTTTTATTTTTATTGTAGGTGTTTGGGGCATAATAACTTATTCTGTAAGATTCGGATGGTAAAGGGGGAAGAGGTTGTTGATATAGGATGGGATCTATTGCTAAGAGCTCAGTTAAGGAGAGCATTAGCAAAGAATAGCATTTGGTTAAGGGGGAAGGTGTAGGCGGCAAAATTGGATAACTATGATTAGTATAGATTTGGATGGGGATCTTGGGGGGCCTCAGGAGGGCATATAGACCCTGTTTTAGGGTTAAACTTAGAAGGAGATTTGCAACATAGGAGTGGGCAAATGGATACAGAGCACGATTTAGAGGATTGCCCTATAGAGAATGGTAAAGGGAAGAAAAGACCGCAAAAGGAATGTCGGAGTCTCAGTGAATCACTGGTGAATGAGTCATTGGGAAACATAGCTAGAAGATTGATGGATCAGGATCATCTACAATCGGCAGCTGCCAAGAAGCAAGCTGACTGGTCGTAATAAAAATCATGTGCTAAAATGTTTGTGGTTTGGAAACTCCACAGGCAATAAGAAGACTTCAGCGTAAGCTGAAGATGTATAATTCTCAATCAGTCTTCTTTATGAAGACTAAACTGAATAAAAGAAGGATGGATGGTGTTTGTAGGAGATGTGGTTTCTTAAATGGCATTGAGGTTTCGACTAATGGTTCAAGAGGGGGCCTTTATCTAGCTTGGAAGGAGTTGGTTGTTATTGATTTACTGAGCTTCTCCACAAATTATAATGGTGTGGTTATTAAAAAGACTAAGGTGGAACTTGAGTGAAGGTTCAAAGGGTTTTATGGTGCTCCATTTGCGAGTGGTAGGAGTGATGCATGGGATGTGTTGAGGAATTTAAGACGTACACAAGAGTCACCTTAACTTGTGTGTGGTGACCTTAATATAATTTTATATTCTTTTGAGAAAGAAAGGGGAGTGCCACAAGAGGAATGTCTAATGGAGGTATTTCACAGAGTTTTAGAGGAATGTAGACTAATTGATGTTGGGTATTCTAGCACATGGTTCACGTGGGAGAGGGGGAATTTGCTTGAGACTAATATAATAGAACGTCTTGATAGGGGGTGATGAATGCAGATTGGATGACTTTATTGCCTAGTGTGAGAATACAACACCTACTGCATTTTTATTCGGATCATTGTCCACTCCTTATACATACAGAACAGGAGAAAGTGGAGGGGAGGAGGGCGATGTTCTGGTTTGAAGCATGGTGGACTTTGGATGAATCAATCGAGGGGAAGGTAAAGCACCTTTGGAATTCTACCTTATGCAATATCTATGATAAATTGGAGTGATTAAGATAGGGCTTGGGGAAGTGGGCGGGTTCATTCAAGCAAGGAAAATAAGGCTTAAAAAGGGATCTGGCTAAACTTATTGATACAAAAGTACAACTCAACTTAGAGATAGACAAAGATGACAATTTTTTAGAGTAGAGAGCGCGTGCTAATTGGTTACGATTGGGAGATAAAATACGACTTTCTTTCATAGTTTTTCTTTCCAATGAAGAAGAATGAATACGATTAAAAGTTTGAGGTATAAGGATGAAAGGGAAACTATGGAGGAGGGGAAATATAGGAGATTGCGAGAGGATTCTTCCGAAAATTGTTCTCAACAAATGGGATAAGTGATATATAGCATATTTTACCGGGAGTAGAGCGGTGTTTATCGAGGGAAGACAATCTAAGGCTTTCAGTGAAGTGTACAAAAGAAGAGGTTTGTGTGGCTTTGAAGAGTATGGGTCCTACAAAAGCTCTTGGAGATGATGGTTTCCTAGCTTTGTTCTATCAACAATGCTGGCATATTGTGGGAAATGATGTTATCTCATATAGTCTGGGTATCTTGAATGATAGTAAAGATCTTGATTCCATGAATGTTACTAGCATAGTGTTAATCCTGAAGATTCCTCACCCATCGAGTTTAGTGCACTTAAGACCAATTAGTATGTGTAATGTTTTAAATAAGGTAGTAGCGAATATGGTAACTAATTGTTTTCAGCCTGTGTTAAATGTTTGTATTGATAGTGCCCAGAGTACTTTTGTGCCAGGTCATTTGATATCAGATAATGTGATGCTAACATATGAAAATTTGCACACTTATCGGCAGAAGAAAATATGAAAGAAAGGTTTTTTGGCATTAAAATTATATATGAGTAAAGCTTATGATTGGGTTGAACGATAGTTCTTAAGGGTAATGATGGAGTGTATGGGATTTCAGAAAGAGTCGGTGGGTATTATAATGAAGTGCATTACATCAGTTTTATATTTTGTTATTGTCAATGGGAAGAGGGGGGAGACTTTTAAATCGACTAAGGGCCTTCGACAAGACGACCCACTAAGCCTTTTTCTCTTTTTAATTTGTAGTGAGGGTTTATCTGCTCTTATGAAGATTTCATTACATGATGGTTTGATAAAATGGGCAAAAACAAGTAGGAGTGTAACACCCCTTACCCGTATTCAACGCCAGAATCGGGTACGAGGTATTACCAAACTTAACATACTTAATCATACAATATCGGGCCATAAATTTTTATTCAAACTTAAAGCCTTTCATTCAAAATCATAACGTCCCTATTATAGGTCGACGAGACCCAAAACAAACAACTAGAGTGAATAGGGACTAAACTGGAAGCTTATGAACACTTAGGAAATTTTTACTCAAAACAGGGCCACACACCCGTGTAGAAAGGAACACGCCCATGTGGGCAAGCCGTGTGGTCACACACGCCTATGTTCCTAGTCCGTATAGATTTTATTTTTCATTTTGAACCTACAGGGGTTTTCACACGGCTTGGCACACGCCTGTGCCTATGGCCCGTGTCCCTCACACGACCATGACACGCCAATGTCTTAACCCGTGTGTGAAAACCTTAACATTCTATTTATGACGTCAGCAAACCTTTAAGGCCACACGGCCAGGTCACACGCCTATGTGCTAGCCTGTGTGACGAATTGAATTTTTTGCAAATTTAAGTGCAGACTTCACACAGTCTGGCACACGCCTATGTCTTAAGGTCGTGGCCTTCACACAGCTGAGACACATGGCCGTGTCTCGGCCCGTGTGTTTACTACTGGGCATTCTATTTTACAAATTTTGGATGTAGGGGACACACGGCCTATCAACATGCCCATAGGGCTGACTGTGTCTCACACACGGCCTAAACACACGCCCGTGTGTCTATCCGTGTTGACAAATACAAGGCTATCTACCAAGCCATTTGCCACCCTAAAAAGCAACCACACTCATTCCAATTCAAGTACCACATAGCAAGACAACAATATACTTCAAATAGCTACTATCGAGACATCCATACCCTAAATTTCCACTCTACTTCACCATGCACATACTTCATGCATCATTCACTCAATTGCATAAACTTGCACTTCATGAATTTCATCATTATTGAAAAGATATAACTTAACTAGTTTTGGTCGATTTTAATGGCCATTTACAAAATGAATTAAGTGACATTAATAGCCAACACATTAGCTAACCAATATGACATATAACAAAATGATCAAGTTCCTATACATGCCATACCAAAATAATTGAACTTTACTATACCAAAAGAATAGCTTGATAGTGTGATTCGAGCTTCAACGTCCTACAATCCTCGAGCTAGCTTGGCGATACTACAAGGAAATGAAAAAGAGAGGGGTAAGCATAAATCTTAGTAAGTTTGTATGAAATAAATAGAAACATAAAGTCTTATGATAATATCCACACATTCATCATGAATTAACACAAGATTCTCAAGTAACATTGACATGACTTACTCATGGTTACTCTTACCAAACACACATCTCATACTGGACTCAATTCTCATGAGTTTCTCATGTATACCTGCATCACTTCATCACATAACTTTAACACTTTTTCCATCTTCATCATAATCTTAGCTCTTTACTATCTTTAACATAAACTTAGTTTTTTACCATCTTTAACATAAATTTAGCTCTTTACCCGTTGAACCACTTGGATTATGGAAGGATACCCGAAATTTGTCACACACATAATAAGATGCTAATGCCATATCTCAGATATGGTCTTACATGGGATCACATGTCGATGTCGATGCCATATCCTAGATATGATCTTATACGGGATCTCATATCGATGTCGACGTCATATCCCAAATATGGTCTTATATGAGATCGTATATCGATGCCATGTCCCAAACATGGTCTTACACGATTTTCTTATTAATTGCTGATGCCATATCCTAGATATGGTCTTATACGGGACCTTATAAATCTCATGTCTTGACAAGGGTATCCTCCCATTTCCTAAGGTTCAACGGAGATTTCAACATCATAAATCTTCATCATTTTCTCATCGAAACATCATTTCCTCAGTTTCGATCCGAACTTCGTGTTTCTTGATCTATAATGACAAATTTTGCTTATTTGATCATCACATTAACTAAAATAATCCATGAACTATACTTCGGCAAAATTATAATTTTTCCCCTAAACTTTCCTATATTTGTAAAATGTCCCTAGGCTCGTATGATGAAATATACTCATTTCTTTGGTTACCCAAGCCTAATTGAACCAATCTTAAATTTACAATAGCTCATATTTTCCTTCAAAACTGATTTTTACTACACATTTTATCACTTTTACAAATTGGTCATTTTTATGTATTTCCATGAAAAATCACTTAGAAAAAGATGTTTGATCGTGTTTGAAAGTCTTAATATTTATATAATGAATGATCGAGCCTAGAAACTATCACCACGATTGAGGTAAGCACACCTATCGAACAGTAGTATAGCTTAGTGGCAAAACCAGAAATATCGTATCCTCAAGGACCAAGAGTACTAGTAATTACTATCTTTCTATTATTTAGCCTAAGAATTAAGGAAATTGTTGTTTAATCTAAAACTAACTAATTACTAAGCTAAAGATGCTAAGTCACAGAGAATGAATTGGGGAAAATACTTTTGGGAAAACCAGTTGATTAAGACAATACCCGAGGAAGAATCCATCTAGACTTCACTTATTATTTAACTCTGAACCAGACGATTTATTCACTTGACTTGATCTGTAGGACTCCCTAATTTATATTAATACCTCTCTCGAGGCTATAACGTCTAAACCTAAGTTGATTAATTGAAATCTCTTTCTAATTAAAACCCCTAGAGTTGCATTAACTCCATTTATGGATTCCCATATTAGGTTTGACCCTAATCCGGCAGATTTTTGTCGTCCTATCTCTAGGAGTGCAATCAACTCCTCTTAACTATGCTAGATCTACTCTTAAACAGGGAATTTTCCTCCACTGCCTAAGCACATCAATACTTGAATCAATATCCTAAAATATCAAAGCAAGAATTAAGAACACATAATTAAGAACAAATCAAGTATTTATCATATAGTTCAGAAAACAATAACAAGATCCGTCTTAGGTTCCATCCCCCTCAGGTATTTGAGGGGTTTAGTTCATGTTTAGAAAAGAATATATCTCAGAACAAAGTATAAAACAAAACATAAGAAAAACCCTAAAACCTTCTGAAGGAAATTAAAGGAAAGATCTTCCGTCTTGAGTATGATTCCGGCTTCTTGAGATGAATCAACTGGCTGTCTTTGAGTGAATCCCACAATTCGGCCCTCTCTGGATTTGCTCCTGTCAAAGGCCCTGACAGAGGCCTTCTTGAACACCCCCTTTAGGTTGCCCTCTAGGGTGTTTATATAGGCTTTTGGAATATCTTTCTTTGCCTCTAAGTATCTTTTTCCGAGTAGAATTAAAATAGGTCACGTCAGGGACACGCCCATGCAAATCGAGCCCAGGCTGTGTTCGGGTCTGCTAAAGTTGCACGGCCGTGTGGCGAACTCCAGGCCGTGTGGATTTCTTACTTTGGCCCATTTTCTTCGTTTTTGGCTCGTTTCTCATTCTTTTCATCCTCCGGTGCTCTCCTAAGTATAAAACATGAAATTAAAGGATTAGGAGAATCAAATTCTACAATTCAGGGGTTAAATCATCCAAAAGTATGCCAAATGTGGGATTAAAATATGTACATATTACGATTTATCAATGTTTATCACGCATCAAACTTTCAGTTTCCCTCATTAAACATCAAAATACATGCATGTCACACATGGGTAAATTTTTGAACATGACCTCTAGCTTAAAACATAGCTAGAAATAGCTAAATCGAGCTACGAGGATCTTAAAAATACGAAGAACATTAAAAACGGGGCTAGGATGCACTTATTTTGAGCTTGAAATTGAACAAAACCCTAGCTATGGCTTCTCCTCTAATTTTCGGCACTTAGAAAGAAGATGAACATCCATTTTTGACTTTTTTTCCCTTTTTATTAATTTATTAACCATATGACAAAAATGCCCTTAAGGCCCTTCCTTGATATTTTTCCTTTCCATGTCCATTTTTGTCCATCATAAGATATAATGGACTAGTTACTAAATAAGGACGTCTAATAAGTTTATGCTATCTCATACTTGAAACTTCTAGAATCTCATATTTTTCAATCTTTGCAATTTAGTCTTAATGAATAAATTGATCACTAATTTATAAAATTTCTTCATGAAATTTTCACACAATCATGCAAGCATATCATAGTCCTCATAAAAGTCATAAAACACATATTTCTACTTTGGATTTATGGTCTTGCAACCATTATTCTAACTAGGCCCTAAATCGAGCTGTTACAAGGAGAGATCCTCAGGTATCACACTTCCTATTCGTAGATGACTACATTTTATTTGGAGAGGCTACTAGTAATGGTGCTCAGATATTGAAGGGGATCTTAAAGGAGTATGAGACGTGTTTGGGTCAGTGCGTAAATTTTGAGAATTCAACGGTTTTTTATAGTTCTAATACTTCTTACGATAATAGGGTTCTAATATCAAGATTGTTGGGTGTTCGATACTCGAATGACCCAGAGAAGTATTTAGGATTACTTACTATGGTGGGCAGGAAGAAAAAGACGTCTTTCTTAGGCTTGAAGGATCGGGTTAATAAGCGAATTGATGGGTGGAACACGAGGTTTCTATCGCAAAGAGGAAAGGAAAATTTTATAAAATCAGTTTTATAAGCCATTCTAACGTATTCAATGGCTTGTTTTCTGTTACCAAAAACTTTATGATGCGATCATGATCAAAGACCCTTCCAAAGTTGCCGAAGAACCCACGGAGTTACCAACGGGGCCGATTACTCGAGCTCGAGCTAAGAGGTTCAAGGAAGCTGTTGCAGGCCTTATTGATCGAATTTAGGGTGAAGCAGTTGCAGTGCTCATTGATCAATTATGGACATACATTCCATGCGTGCCATGCAATTTGCTCCAAGCTAAACTTTAACTTTTCAGCTTGTTGAATTCGGTTTCTAGAATAAAGATTTAAATTCAATTTTAGTTATTTTAGTTAAATTAGTTTGAGTATTTAATTATGTCATAATTTGAACATCTTTAATATGAGTTTTAATTATGTCATAATTTGAACATCATTAATAAGAGTTTTTAATTATGTCATAGTTTGGACATCCTTAATACATGTTTTTAAGTGTGTTTAAATTCTGACATCTTTAATGTTTGTTTAATTTCCTACAAATTAAAAGTGTGTCAAACTTTGTTTAATGTGGCATTTAGCCGTTTCTTTAAGGTGTAACAGGTTACTCATATTGGCTGCTGCTAGGAAGCTTCCTTCAGGCTGTTCGCATGGCACAATTAAGGAGCTGAACACAACCTCCCAAGAGCCATTTCATGCTCAGCAAAACATCAAGTGTTTTTACACTTGTCCAATCAGCTGGATGCTATGTCCAGACCAAGTGACCATCCAATTTTAGGTTTTCACACCTTGAAGGTTGTTCGTGTGCCCTATGCAACATTAAAAGGGAGATTACACATTCAGCTTCCCAAAAAGGCATCATCCATGTCCACACCATCCAAAACCAATCATCTACTTAAACCATTAGCTCAAATTAAAGGCTACACGTTTTGGCTACTTGGGGAGTGTAAATGACATGGCTGTTGGTGTCACCTATGCATGGGAATCTTCAAGAGTCTTGTGGGATAGCTCAATGATTATTCAACTCAATTAAGCTGAATTAAATTAGTCCATTCGACTGAACCTTTGTAGAAACTATAAATACTAAGCTTACATCTTGTATTTCAAACTTTTGAACCTTTGATAAATTTTAATCTATTTGTGAATTGTTCAACTCTCTTTTTTCCTTTGTGACTCAAATTGGCTTATCTAGCTAGTCTAGTGGCGTCAATCTGATTATTGTGAACTTATCACTTGTTAAAGTGTGGCGTTCAGCTTTATACCGATTGGTTACTATCTCAACGTAGATAGTGGGCCACGGTTTATCTATCTTTTCCACCTTAAGTGTTGACATAAGATTCGGGTCAATATTTATTTATAATATTGGTTCACTCTTTAACCTTAAGCCAAACCCATTCCATCCATATCCCATCAACAAAACACCCATTTTGTTATTTTAAACCAACTACTTTCATAATCAGCCTTTCGACGTACTAGTCCGAGTACTACTTAATTTTACGATAAAAAACACAAGCGGCTCAATTTGTCCAACGAGTACGAAATCACATCATTTGGTATCAGAGCTGGCTAAAATTGAGAAGTATTGACATTTTAGCATTCTCGGGGTTGAGTTTTTGAAATAAAAATTCAAAAAAAAAGAAGAGAAAATATCATATTTATAATACATGCACGAAAAAAAAAAGAATTCAAAATTATATAGATATGAAAAAAAGGAGAAGAGAAAAGCTAGCTTGAAAGTGTTTGTTTTCCCAAGCTCAAAATTTTCTTTACCAAACGTTTTAGCCACACTTCAAGTACTTTTCATTTTTTCAGCCTACCATAAACCTGACATAAACCCCCACCCCTACATCACTTTTGAAGCCAACTCTACAAAGATTTGCTGCTAAGTCTAAAGTAGTCACTTACGAACTTAGAGAGGTGAGCAAGAGTGGAAAAAGGCAAGAGAGTAGTAAGAGCATTAGAGAGATATAAAAGCCAAAAATTTGAGTGAAACACAAGTGGAGAGCACATCCATTTTCTTTCTTTTGAGTGAATAGGTGAGGTTTGTGGTGAGGTTACTACATCATGTCACGTAGTCCCGAAAGGAATGCTGGTGGTGGTGGTGTGCAAAACATTGCTGATGGTGGTGGTTTGCGGCTCGTACGAAATGTAACCGGTGGTGGTAGTGTACCCGACTTAACTTATCAAGCTTTATCTACGAGATGGATTGGATACTCCAAAGGTGTTCAGAACCTGTGCAAGAACAACTAAGACAATTGAAAGAACATGTCCAGCAAGAAAGAACTCCACAAAATCCAGGGGAGCGAGGCTGACCAAGACTAAACCAAGATGATCTCTATGATCCTAGTGATGTAGAGAGTGATCAAGCCTTTAACCGAAGTGAAAGACGACGATGTCACAGAAATCGAGGGCCTAGTGAGCGTGAACGAGTAGATGATGATCTCAAGAATATTAAAATAGCGATTCCACCATTCCAAGGAAAGACCGATCCTGAGGCATATTTGGAATGATAGAAAAAGATAGAACTTATCTTTAAGTGCCAAAATTACTCGGAGAGCAAGAAAGTTAAACTTGCTATCATCGAGTTCTTTGACTATGCCATCATTTGGTGGGACTAACTTACCATGAGCTGGAGGAGAAACGGAGAACGACCCGTGTCCACATAGGCCGAGATGAAAGCCATCATGAGGAAAAGGTTCATTCCAGCTTACTATCACCAAGAGCTGTATCAAAAGCTACAAAACATTACTCAAGGCAATCGGAGTGTGGAGGACTATTACAAAGAAATAAAGATAGTCATGATTTGAGTTGATGTCGAAGAGGATCGGGAGGCTACTATGGCGAGATTCTTTGCTGGGTTGAATTGAGATATTGTCAACATGGTGGAATTAAAACACTACGTCGAAGTTGTAGACATGGTGCACATAGCGATTAAAGTGGAGAAATAACTCAAACGAAAAGGTGTCGTTCGAATATAACCCAACTCCACTTCTTCATCCAAGTGGGGACAAGGAACCAGAAAGAAAGACATCCTCTTTCGAGTGAAGGAATCCATGGTATCCACAAATCCCAACAAGTCGGGTGGAGAAACTAGCAAAGGAAAAAGTGAAGTTGTGCCTAATCGCACCCGTGATATCAAATGCTTCAAGTGCCTTGGGAGGGGTCACATTGCGAGTCAATGCCCCAATAGAAGTATGATGGTTGTGATACCTAACGGTGAGATCGAGTCTGAAGAAGAGAAAGAAGATGAACCCGAAGCACACCGAAGAAGATGAAGATCTTGAATATGCTGTTGAAGGTGAAATACTCGTTATCAAGCGGAGTTTAAACCTCCAAAGTACAAAGAATGAACAGCAACGCAAAAATATTTTCCAAACACGATGCCATGTTCAAGGCAAAGTATGTAGCGTGATCATCGACGGAGGAAGCTGCACAAACGTTGTTAGTAGCATGTTGGTGGAGAAGCTTGGACTACCAATGATTAAGCATTCGCATCCGTACAAATTGCAATGGCTTAACGATAGAGGAAAGCTTAAAGTTACCAAGCAAGCCGTTGTAGCCTTTTCCATTGGCAAATATAGTGATGAAATCATGTACGACATGGTTCCAATTAGACCTGATCATGGGCCAGCCCAAAGACCCGCCCGAAAAATGGTAGGATTCAGGTAAAAATATAAGCCCGAAAATGGGCTTAGACAAAAATGAGGCCCGTTTAAAAAATGGGTTAGGTTTCGGGTAAGATTTTTTTGGCTTGGGCTCGGCCCTGCCTGGCCCGAATTATATAATAAATATTTTATTTTATTTTTAATCATTTTAAATTTTTAACTTTACTTTTTTAATTTCATTCACTTTCAATTTGTGTATTGTTTTAAGAATTGTTTTAGTATCATTTTTTATTTGTTTCTTGTTTTAATATTTGTTTTTATGTTTTTAAATGTATTTGATTTATTATATTTTAAATTTTTTTATTTAATAAAATAAATTAAAAAAATTTAATATGGGTCGAGCCGAGTCGGGCTCGGGCTTAGCAATTTTATTTTGGGCTCGGCTTGGATAATTTTTTAGGCCCATATTTCGGGCCAAGTCGGGCCCAGGCCTAAAATTTTGCTTGAGCCCTGCTCGAACCTATCCCGGCCCGACCCATGATCAACTCTAATGCCAATGCATGCTGGCCATTTGCTTTTGGAAAGACCATGGCTATTCAATCGATGAGTGATCCATGGCAGTTACACTAATAGATATATGTTCAAGCACCTTGGAAAGAATGTGACCTTGGCGCCATTAACCCCTAAGCAAGTGTATGAGGATCAGTTGAAATTGAAAGATTCTGTTGAAAAGTTAAGAACGAAAGAACAAGAGGGAAAGTGTGAAAAAGAAAAGAAATTAGTAAAAAAAAAAAGAAGAAAGGAAAGCATGAGGTAAAAACGAGGGAAAAGAATAAAGAGAGTGAAATAATAGTGAGAGAGGAAAAAGAAAGAAAAGAAGAAAAAGAGATTGAAAATTTGAGTGTGTATGCAAAAGAGAGGGAAATTCGGAAGTCATTGTTGTTGAAACAGCCAATGCTTGTACTTATGTACAAGGAAAATTTACTTAATACTAACGACTTAGATGACAACCTTCCTTATTCGATTGTGTCTTTGTTGCAAGATTTTGAAGATATATTTCCAGAAGACGTCCCTAGTGGTTTACCACTAATTCGAGGGATCGAACATCAAATTGACTTCATACCCGGAGCTACAATTCCAAACCGCCCAGCCTATCGAAGTAACCCCGAAAAAACCAATGAACTTCAAAGGCAAGTAGCTGAGTTGATGGAAAAGGGGTACATTCGAGAGAGCCTAAGTCATTACGCTGTGCTCGTGCTCTTGGTGCCCAAAAAGGATGTAGCTTGGCACATGTGCGTAGACTGCGAGCAATCAACAAGATCACAATCAAGTATAGACACCCAATTCCGCGCATTGACGACATGTTGGATGAACTAAGTGGAGCCCAACTCTTCTCCAAAGTAGATATCAAAAGTGGTTATCACCAGATCCGAATGCGAGAAGGAGATGAGTGGAAAACTACGTTTAAGACAAAGAACGATTTGTACGAGTGGTTGGTTATGCCTTTTGGCTTAACTAACACACCGAGCATTTTTATGCGTTTGATAAATTATGTGCTATGGGTTTCATTAGTAAATTCTGCGTAGTTTATTTTGATGACATATTAATTTATAGTAAGTCTTTAGAAGATCATTTGCTTCATTTGAAATCTGTTTTGGAAGTATTGCGCAAGGAAACTTTGTATGCTAACCTTAAGAAATGTTCATTTTGTACTAACAAAGTTGTTCGTGGTTAGCTCGGAAGGACTCGAAGTTAATCAAAAGAAAGTGAATGAGATTTGGGAATGACCACGACCTACGAGTATAAGCCAAGTAAGAAGTTTTCATGGCTTGGCAAGCTTCTATCGATGGTTTGTTCCTAACTTTAGCACTTTGGCTGCTCCATTGACAGGTATTATTAAGAAAATTTCTAATTTTCATTAGAGTAAGGAACACGAAAAGTCTTTCAATTTAATTAAAGATTGTTTGAAAGGAACACGAAAAGTCTTTCAATTTAATTAAAGATTGTTTGACAAACGCTCCTTTACTTTCCTTGCTTGATTTTAACAAAACATTCGAGATTGAGTGAGATGCCTCAAGTATAAGGATTAGGGCCGTGATGACTCAAGATGGGCATCCCATTGCCTATTTTAGTGAGAAGCCAACCTCAATTATCTAGAAGGAAATGTATGAACTAATTCAAGCCTTAGAAACATGGTAACACTATTTGTGGCCCAAGAAATTTGTGATCCATATGATCACGAGGCGTTGAAACATCTCGAGGGACAAAACAAGTTAAACAAGAGACTTGCCAAGTGGGTATAGTTTCTTGAATCCTTTCCCTATGTGATCAAATATAAAAAAGGTAAAGAAAATGTCGTAGCAGATATGTTGTCGAGGAGGTATGCCATTCTTAACCATTTAGATTCAAAATTACTTGCTTTTGTGCATTTGAAAGAACTTTACGCGAATGATTTTGATTTTGATGAATTATATAAGGCTTGTGAACACGGAACCTTTGAAAAGTTTTATAGACATGATGATTACCTTTTTCGACGAGGTAAGATTTTACATTCCTCAAGGATCTGTTCGGGATGTGTTGGTGAACAAGGCGCATAGAGGAGGCCTCATGGATATTTTAGAGTCAAAAAGACATTGGCCATGCTCCATGAGCATTTCTTTTGGCCAAGGATGAAATGTGACATGGAGAGAGTGTGTAGTTGATGCATAGCTTGTAAAAGGGCCAAATCGCGAATCAAATCACATGGATTGTACACACCCTTGCCTATTCCCGAAGGGCCTTGGGTTGACATTTCAATGGATTTTGTCGTAGGCCTTCCTAGAACTAAAAGTGGAAAAGACGATATTTGTAGTGGTTGACCGATTTTCCAAAATGGCACATTTTATTGCTTGTAATAAAACTGACGATGCTTTACATGTTGCAAATTTGTTTTTCAGAGAAGTCATGCGATTGCATAGAGTTCCGAGGACTATAGTGTCCAATCGAGATGCAAAGTTCCTCAACCATTTTTGGAGAACATTGTAGGGGAAGCTTGGCACAAAACTGCTATTTTCTACGACATGCTACCAACAAACGGACGGTCAAATCGAAGTGGTGAATCGATTCTTGTCAACATTATTGATGGCGATTATTAAGAAGAACCTAAAGACTTATGAAGAGTGCTTGCCGCACATTGAGTTTGCCTACAACCGATCTGTTCATTCGGCAACTAAGCATTCTCCATTTGAAGTCGTTAATGGTTTTAATCCTTTAACACCTCTTGATTTGATTCCTTTACCTAATGATCAAGTTGTGAATGTAGATGCCAAATGGAGGGTTGAGTACGTGAAGCAACTACATCAAAAGGTGAGGAAGAATATAGAAGCGAGAACCGAATGCATAAAGCCAATAAGGGAAGAAAACGTGTAGTTTTTGAACCCGAAGATTGGGTTTGGGTGCATATGAGAAAGGAAAGGTTTCCAGCCCAACGAAGGTCTAAATTGCTACAGAGAGGCGATGGTCATTTTCAAGTATTGGAAAGGACCAACGACAATTCAAACAAACTCGACCTTCTAGGTGAGTACAACGTAAGTGTAAGTTTTAATGTATCTAACCTTTCTCCTTATAATGTAGGCAACAATTTGGGACAAATCGCTTCGAATGGGGAGAGGATGATGTGATCATGATCCAAGACCCTTCCAAATCTGCCAAAGAACCCATGGAGTTACCAACGGGGTCGATTACTCGAGCTCAAGCTAAGAGGTTCAAAGAAGCTGTTGCGGGCCTTATTGATCGAATTTGGGGTGAAGCCGTTGCGGAGCTCATTGATCAATCATGGACATGCATTCCATTCGTGCTATGCAATTTGCTCTAAGCTAAACTTTAATTTTTCAGCTTGTTAAATTCAGTTGCTGGAATAAATATTTGAATTCAATTTTAGTTATTTTAGTTAATTTAGTTTGAGTCTTTAATTATGTCATAATTTGAACATCATTAATATAAGTTTTAAATTATGTCATAATCTGAACATCATTAATAAGAGTTTTTAATTATGTCATAGTTTGGACATCTTTAATACATATTTTTAAGTGTGTTTAAATTCTGACATCTTTAATGTTTGTTTAATTTCCTACAAATTAAAAGTGTGTCAAACTTTGTTTAACGTGGCATTTAACCGTTTCTTTAAGGTGTAACAGGTTGTTCACATTGGCTGCTGCTAGGATGCTTTCTTCAGGCTGTTCATATAGCACAATTAAGGAGCTGAACATAACCTCCCAAGAGCCATTTCGTGCTCAGCAAAGCATCAAGTGTTTTCATACTTTTCCAATCAGTTGGATGCTATGTTCAGACCAAGTGACCATCCAATTTTGGGTTTTCACACCTTGAAGGCTGTTCGTGTGCCCTATGCAACATTAAAAGGGTGATTACACATTCAGATTCCCAAGAAGGCATCATCCATGTTCACACCATCCAAAACCGATCATCTACTTGAACCATCAGCTCAAATTAAAGGCTACACGTTTTAGCTGCTTGAGGAGTATAAATGACATGGCTGAATTAAATTAGTCCATTCGGCTGGACCTTTGTAGAAACTATAAATACTAAGCTTACATCTTGTATTTCAGACTTTTGAACGTGAGTTGTTCAACTCTCTTTGTTCTTTTGTGACTCAAATTGACTTATCTAGCTAGTCTAGTAGCGTCAATCTAATTCTTGTGAACTTATCACTTCTCAAAGTGTGGCGTTCAGCTTTATACCAATTGGTTACTATCTCAACATAGATAGTGGGTCACGGTTTATCTATCTTTTCCACCTTAAGTGTTGACATAAGATTCGAGTCAATATTTATTTATAATATTGGTTCACTCTTCAACCTTAAGACAAACCTATTCCATCCATATCCCATTTACGAAACACCCATTTTGTTATTTTCAACCAACAACTTTCATTATCAACCTTTCGACATACTAGTTCGAATACTACTTAATCTTACGATCGAGAACACAAGCGACTCGATTCGTCCAACGAGTACGAGATCGAGATCACATCACTTTGCGTGGGGAGTTAGATAATATTATAGCAAAGTTTTGGTGGCAAAAAGGGTATGAAAGGTGGGGGATTCATTGGGGTGAATCACCTTTGCGCATTAAAAGTATATGGGGGCATGGGTTTTCATAGTTTAGAGAAATTTAATATTGCTCTTTTAGCTAAACATGGATGGTGTCTTATTGACCAACCTAACTCTTTGCTAGCACCCGTATTAAAAGCTAAGTATTATCCATCTTCCGATTTTTTACATGTCAAGTTAGGGAATTTACCCTCCTATATTTGGAAACCTATATTTGGAAAAGTATTTGGGCGGCAAGTGGTCTTCTTAAGGATGGGTTATGTTAGAGGTCTTCTTAAGGATGGGTTATGTTAGAGAGTTGGTACGGGTGAAAATATTTCAGTTAATGATTATGCATGGCTACCTGGGGCAGCTAATTATCGATTAAGCAATCATATTCATAACAGCGATATCTACAGATAACGATAGTAGAAAATGGAAAAGGGATGTTATTCTTAATACCTTTGTAGAAGCTTATGCGACCAGGATATTACAAATCCCTTTGGCGAAGGAGAGACGCGAATCTACTGGTATGGAGAGGTGAGCCATCTGGGGTTTTCTCGGTGAGGAGGGCTCATAAACTATTACGAAAGGTATTTTTTCCCCTAATGCTAATGCCTTACATTATACAAGAAGTTTCTTTTATAGACATTTGTTGAATCTTATATTGCCTAAGAAAATCAAAATCACCATGTGGAGGATATCGTGAAATTTTATCCCTAAGTTTGCTAACTTGTATTATAAGACTGGTGAATAGTAGAGCATGTCCCAGATGCGGTATGCGGTTGAGACTCTATGCCATACTCTTCGTGAATGTCCTGTAACAATAGAGGTGTTGAAGATTTTAAATTTCGAATACGTTCTGTCTAGATTGGATTTAGATTGCTCTGAATGGGTTACTTGGGTTTTTGAAAGAAGCTCAATACCCTAAAGGAGTTTGTTTTTTTTGTGCTCTATAAGCCTTTTGGATTAAAAAAAAAAAAAAGAGAGAGTTTACGAAGGGAGGGTCAATCAGACAGTGAGATAGCAACTTTCATCTTAAGGTACATATAGAAGTTTGACGGGATTGAGGCAAAGACCCATACCTTTTTTCGAGTACAGTAGGGATGGAAACCCTCGATTGGGGTGGGCATTAAGGTAAATTTTGACGCTGCGTATAAATGTTAGCAAAATAAGCTTGCTTCGGGTACTGTAGCGAGAGATGCTACGGGGAAGGTCTTGATCTCGAAGACAGCGCACACGGAGGTTAGGTCTGCTTTTGCAGCAGAGGCTCTCACATGTTTGATGGCAATACAAGCAGGGGTGGAAATGGGATTGAGAGTGGTGACAATAGAATGAGATTCAATGTCAGTAATTAAAAAATGCCAGACAGATCTAGTAGATAAGTCAGAAATTGGAGCATATATCAGAGATATTCAGACGAAAAATAATCGATTTTGGAGTATCATTTTCAAACATACACATAGATCAGCGAACCAGTTAGCTCATTTACTGGCAATGGAGACTTTAAAGAACAGAGAACAGGCTAACTTGGTAGGAAGTGTTTCGGTTTATGCTCTCCAGCGGATGGAGATGGAGTGGGCTAGGGAACCCGATTGAACCGCGTCTTGTGGAGGAGCGATCTGTGGGGGAGAAGAACGGTCTCAATAATTGAGGAGTGTGCACTGGTCTTCACGGTGAACTGGAACTAGTGGAGGAAATTATGGTTAATGGGGAAATGGGTGCCGATTTTTGATGATCTGACTGGGCGTTTTTCTTTTTGTTTTTTTTATTGTTTCTAGATTTTTCTTCCGGTTCTGCTTTTTAGGTCTTGGGCTGTCTGTTGTCCTGGGCCGTTTTAAGGTCTTGTTTTTTAGATTTTTCTTCTGTTTTGATTTTCTGAGACCTGGGCTTGTCTGTTTGCCTAGGCCACTTTAAGTTCTGTTTTGAAAATAATAAAAGCCCAGTCTGATAAATTTAATAATAATAATAAAAAAAAAAACAAAAAAACATACATCATGAACTCTACTTAACTAATCTTATCATCTTAACAAAAGACATTTAATATGTATGTCAATTTCTTATAAATTTATTAGAAAAATGTTTTCACACACATAGTAGGTGTGTATAATCTAGAATTTATGTATACTATTATAATGTGTTTGGCTAAGTAGATTTCACTCATTAAACAAATATCAACTCAGTTGTAAAATTACTAAAATCATATTCCTTTTAAAAAGTAACAAATACTATTTTGAGGGTATTTGTATCTTTTTATAGTTTGATAAATCTAGAAAAATACATATACATGATGAGAATCAAGTGATTCGAACCCTAAAACATTTTAATCTTTAATATTCCAAATTTATCATTCTAACATTTAATTTTTATATAATTTTATTATAAAATTGTTATATGATATTTTTTTCATTTGAATTGTAGGTGTGATATAATCTAGTTTATACTAATATTTATATTATTTTTTTATGTTATTGTTTATCATGTCTCATATCACCATATATATTGTTTATCTAGTTTGTATATATAAGTGGAAGTCTTAAAATTAAGAATAACAACCTAAATATTAAAAAAAATTAAAATATATTATGTAAATATTTATTTTATTATTTTATTTAAACTTAAATTAATAAATATTTAGAAAATAGCATTCAAATGATATTAATAGTAATAGTAAATATTTATAGTAAATTTCATTATTACGAAGATTATAAAATGAATAATAATAGTAGTTAATATAATATAGATAACAAATTCCATTATTATAAGGATTAATAATTATTAAATGGTAATTTATCCCATTAATAATAGCAGTAGTAAGCCACTCATTAATTAATAATTATAAAATTACACATATAATCACTCATTTATTCATGAAGTTTTATTTGATTATCTAACTATTAAATGATGAATTTAAGAACTAAAGTTAAAAATATCGAAAATTTCAATCACTTAGTTGTTAGTCACAATATTTGAATGACATGATAATATAACATCTATCGGATATTATAGGTCATTGCCAAAATATTTAATAGGCTATGTGGTAATATTTATATGATTTTTTAAAAGTAAATTAAACTTAGTGTCAATTTTTTTGAAATCTTCTTCTCTGGTTATTTAATTTTTGAAACTTTACAATTTAGTTATTAAATTTGGAAAATAATTAATATTTTGTTTTGAAATTAAATTTTTTTCATATTTTGAGTAGAAAAACATTTGATTGACAGTAAGTACTTAAATTTATTTGGGTGAAATGGATACCAAACAGTTCAAGTATTGAATTTTAATGGATTTATTCACCAAAATTTCAAAATTAAAATGCATGATTAACTAAATTAAAAATTACAAAATAATTTTAATTTCAAAAAAATAAAAGGTTGAAGGCTTATTTCTAAATTTTATAAAATTTGAATGCTTATTTGAATATTATCTCAATATATTTTAATAAAAATAAAAATAATAAATTTATTTATTGTAGCAAATTAAAAAAAATATTAGCAGTTAAATTATTATAAAAGACATGGGTAATGAATTGTTGATAACAAAGATAAAATATTAATAAAATAAAATTTGACAAATATATAAATTATGAATTTTCAAAGGTTGGTAATTAAATTTTTTTTTTAACATTTCATTATAAGTTTTGATCATATCTACTCTTTTTGATACAATGCCTAGAATTATCCATAGCTTCTCTCTAACTCATAAATAGGAGGATAATACATTTCAGCACACTCAAACCCACGTCCTTCTACATTGTCAACAATACCTATGTTAATCGAGCTAAGATTCAATCGACAATAACTAACTTAAATATTCTTAAAAGTTAATGGTTAAAACTATATTTTTTTTTTTGAAAATTTTGAAATTATAGTAGTACATGGACAATACTATTTGATATGTTAAAACATGGGGTAAATCTAACATGTGTTAAACATAGGAGTGAGCAAAACTCGATTCGAATAAAAAAATTTTAAATTTCGAGTTAAACGAATCGGGTTATTCGAGTCAATTCGAATTTTTTTTTAAATTTTGAGTTTGAATCGAGTTTTTTCAAATTCGAATAACCCGAATAATTTGAATAAACCAAATACCAAATTATAATATTTTACATTTTTACCCTAAACCCCCAAACTTTTTACTTCCCTACCATCCCACCCCCTGCGTCTAATCCAAATCCATTTCCCCCCAAGATTTTCTTTGAATATTTTCTCTCCAAACTTTTACTCCCTAAAATTTTTTATCTTTTCCTAAACTTTTACTTGTCACCTTTTACCCTAAAATCAAAAATTAAAATCATCAAAAAAAATCTCTTAACCTAAATAGTAATAATTTTATTTATGTTCTACTATTTATATTATTAAATTAAATTCACATTTTGTACTATTTATATTATTGAATTATTTAATCATATTGAATCTTTATAAATCTATGTTAAAATTGAATTATTGATGATGACATAAATTATTCATGTTAAAATTTTATACTGGTATCAATTTCACATTTTATCTTTAAAATAACTTTTATTAAAAATAACATTTTTTACATTTAATATATTTTTTAATTTCAAAACATATAGCGATAAGAATCAAAAGTAATTGGAGCTAAGCAAGCAAAAATACTAATCTGTATATAAAATATTAATAAATAAATTTTGAGGGGATGAAAGTTAATAATAAATTTGATTACGGTAGTTAATAGATGTTACAATAACCCAAAGTTATTTTTTTTAAAAATTTAACTGGAACAAATATTTTCGATTCGATTTTCATCTCACTCGACTCGATTTGAGACAATTTCAAATCGAGTTAGGATGATAAAATAGGTTCCTCAAGTTGATTAACTCGAAATTTTTTTATTTAATTTGTTTCGATCGAATCCTCATCCCTATTTGTGATATCATCTAATACTTAATTTTTTACAGCTATGTGAACAAAATTTTTATGGCAGCCCAAATTAATGATTTTAATTGTTGGATGATTGAGTTAGACCTATAACATTAATTTATTGTGCAAAATATAATAATAAATTATTGATAAATAGTAGTAAATGATTAATCACATAATAGTCATAATTGATAGTATAGAAATAAAATTTTCATTACATATCATAATTTTTTATAACATCAACTGTAATTAGAATTTAAGATTTGTAATATAATATATAATAGGTTAATTCATCATGTTGCGTGTTTAGATTAAAAAATTATTAATATGTTAACTTGTAACTAACTTTTTTGTTTTTAGAGGTTGAAAATTTTATTAAATATAATTACTAATAAAAAATTAGATATTTAGTAAATGATTGATAATATAATAATAAATCTAATAACTTTAACATAAGTAATTATAAATCAATAAGTATAACATATTGATAAATAATAACATGGGTGAGTGACCCAAATATTAGGGTATTCTGTAACACTCCAAAACTTAAGAATTGTGTTCAATGAATTTCAAGAAATTTAATAAAGATTTAGATAAAAAGTATTCATAAGGAATCAAATAGATGCTGGAGATGGAAATCAATGTAGAAATTTTTGGATGTGAAAATGTGGGGAAAGAGACTAAATTGGAAAAAAATTGAAATTACAAGGATTATTTTTTATTGAGAGAAGGGTAAAAGTGTCATTTTTACCATCCAAGGATAATTATTAACTGTTAAATTTGAATTTGACAAAGTGCCTATGGTTGTGAAGAAATTGTGCGAAGAGATAAAATTAGGCAAAATAATAATTTTACCACATAGAACATTTTGGTCATTTCTCAAGAATTTATTATTAGAAACATTATTTGAAAAGACATTATAATTTTGAGATTGATTTTTAGCCTTTAGGTGTGATTAAAGCATGGTGATTAAATGTGGACCACATATTAGTGTTGAATTTGACTTTTCGACTTTGACCAATTTTAAATGGAGGATAAATGAAAAGAAGAAGAAGGAGATTTTCTCATCTATTCTAAATTTCATCCGGAATGGCCAATCTTCTCTTTCATTTCTAAGTGAAACCCCACCTAAAACCCAAGTTTTTTTTGTTGAATATTGTTAGAAAACACCTTTTGTTTCCTTGTTTTCCACCAACACCATCTTCATTTAAGATCTAGGATTTTCATTAGAGAGAGAAAGATTGGTTAATGAGAGAAAATTTCAAATCAAGGTAATAAAGTATGCTTTCTTCATTTCCACCATGTTTATTTGAGGTAATTAGTATGAGAGAGTTATTAGACAGTGTATATTAATAATTTTGTTTATATTTATGAGATAAGAAATGTTGATTGGGTGGAGAAAAAACCTTGGAGTAGATGAATGAATGGATTCAAGTGTTGAGAAAGAGTAGCTAAGATTGATTTTGTGCTATAGTGCATCCAAGAGGTAAGTACCCTTGGATTTCTTAGCTTTTTCATTAACATGGTGATTATGGTTTTGTTTAATTAAGCCTATAAAAAGTTGAAATTAAATATTTGTGTTGAAGGCTTGTGACCATGGCTCAAAATGTCGAATTGGATAGTTAAACTTATTTAGTTGTTATTAACAAAGTTTTTCTTAATTAAGTAGAAATGAATTTAAAAAAAAAAATTGTTTTGAGAATCTTCAAGGCCATGGTAAAAGTGTGAAAAATTGTTGACATAAGATGAAAAATGTTTAATGTCATAATTGAGCATTATTTTTAAATATGATACAATAAAGCAAAATAGTGGCAAAAGTGGAAATTATTCAATAAAGTGGCAAACCATGTTTTGTAATATCCTAAAGTGGATAATGTACAATGTTTATAAGTAAGTAATAAAAATGAAGATGTACATAATAAGTGTCACTAGTAATATTTTCAAGAGATGCATAGAAAGTCCTGTTGTGAAAAAGGTTAATGTAATTATAAATGTGCATAATTGTTTGAATATGTTTTAACGATAAATCACCTAAGTGATAAGTGAATTAATATAAAGTGCAGAGCCCTTGAAAAGTGAAGAGACCTTGAAATGTGAATTTCCTTGTAAACATAGTGAAATAGTTAGGGTACAATGGGCATGAAAATAGGGATTAGCATGCATGCATTGTGTTAGAAGACAACATTTTGTTTGAAGATAGTGATATATGCCCTATGGCATATCACTTATGGTCAAAGTGAGGGCCCTAGTGTTTGGTGTGATGGTCGGATTGCATTTTTAGGCAACAAGTTTATGGTGTTCAGTCTAAATTTGGAGTATCTGAGTCTTATTGTGCTAGCATTTTCTAAGGTTTAAGTGCTTAAATTAATAATAATTGGACTTATAAATTACAATATGTGTGTCAAATGAACATGAATAAAGTGATGAAATGTATAATTAACTAAGAATGGAATTTAGTGTGAAAGTGATGTTACTAATAGGTGAAATTAGTGAAATAAGAAATTAACATTGAAGTTCTTTATGATTAACAAGTGAAGTAAAGTTGAATGAAAATTTTATAAGTTTTGTAATAAGATAAATTTGATAAACGTTGGTGAATAATATGCCTAATTCGAGTAAAAGGACTAATGATTTAGTGGTTCTATTAGAATGCTTAATAAGTGGGAAAATGAGTTATTAAATCGTAATTACCTTAAGAGTGTAAAGTGAGTAAGTGAACAAACACACCCTTGAGTTTTAATGAATGAACCAATAAGTGAAGAGAACCATACTATCAGTAATGAGTGACTTTTACAAAGTGAAGATATTAATTTATATAACACTCAACACTAAGTGTAAGAGAGTAAAGTAGGATATCCTAGTGCACTTTATAAGCTCTTTAAACTTAATGCGTTAGTGGTTTAAATGCATAGTTGGAAGACCTATCTTAGAAGCTAGAGACCATGTGAATGAAGGATCGTATTCCCGTGTGATGCTTGAAGAGATAGAGAAATTAGTTTTGTATCATTTGTGTTAGAAGAGTTTGAAATGACATGTACTTAGACTAGGTGTATTTTAGACTAGGTGTATTTTTTTTCTAAATTTGTAAGTTCCAGGAAATGTATGAGTGCTTTTAACTTTATTAAAGTAAGCTTGAGTGTCAATATGATTTGATCATGTTTTCAAGATGATTTTAAGCTCGAATGTGTTTTGATATTGTTCTAAAATGAATTGATACTTAATGTTATGTTGTTGAAATGGTTGACGGGTGTTTTGGTATGACATCTTGAATTGTTCTTGCATCAGACTCGATGAAATTCCAAGAAAATTTATAAAATAAGTCAGATAGAATATTTTGGATGTGAAAATACAATAAAAGGACTACATTATAAATTTTAAAAAGTTGGAGGGCTAAAATGCAATTTTACTAAAGAAGGAAAATGTGAGCTATTATTGATATTTTCAGATTATAATAAACTAGAGTGTGTATTAGTGTGACAAGAATAAGTTTTGGACAAAAAATGGAAAATATTTGAGAGTGTAAGGATTAGATTGTAAATTTCACATTTTTACGGAGGAAAAGGTAAAAGTTTACTTTTCACCATCCAATGACTATTACTAAGAGTCAAATGTGATTATAAGATTTGAATTTGACAAATAAATAATCGTTATGAAAAAAGTGAATTTTAATGTAAAAAGGGACAAAATGATAATTTTGCCACTTATGGGCATTTTGGTAATTTCTTAAGTATTTTATTTTGGAGATATCATTTTGATGAGAAATTTGAATGTGGAATAGATTTTGGAGCATTGGCTATGAATTAAATGAAGAGATGGAATGTGGAGAGAAATTCTTTCTCTTCTTCCCCCATGAAGCCATGGGTCTCCTTAAGGGGGGAGAAAATTCCTCTCCTCCCATTTTTTATATTTTCTTCAAGTTTCTCAAAAATCTAACACCCGAACCTTGAGTTTTTACTAAAATAAACTAGAAAACCCATCTCCAAGCTTGAATCCACATTCAAATCCTCCATTTCAACTAGGGTTTATATAGGTCTTGAGAGATAAAGATTCACTAAGGTATGTAATAGTTTTTTTTTCACCTTTCCTAGCTCGATATTTGAGATTTGTTGTATGAGAAAGCTTGCAAAGCTTATATGCTAATATTTAGTTATATTTTTGTGCATACGAAGATGAGTAAATGATGGAGAATGAATTTTTAGGCTAGTGTGAGGATGAAATCAAGTGATTGGTAGCTTGGTTTTGAGTAAAATTACATCCAAAAGGTAAGTACCTTGAATACTCTTACTTTTTCTACTCCAAAATGTTTCAGGAAATAAGAAACTAGTAACACCCCTTGCCCAATCTGATCACCTAGTCAGAGCTACAAGATGCTACAATCGTTGTTGGAGTAACTACAGACAATTTTACATCATTCAATTATTCAAACATGTAAATAACCATTAGTCACGTTCATAATATGTTAAACAGTCATTTATGGGTCTCATACAAGCTTACGAAAGCTCTTTTGCTAACTCAAGTATGAATTAGGACCAAAATGTAAAGTTTTAAAAATCTCAGAGCGATGCCGTGACTTCATATTTCCCTTGTCATGATGTCGTCAACTTAGTGAGTTACATTGCAATGACATGTGTATCGATGTTGCGGAAACATTCTCTGTTGGACGAGGTTGTGACATCGGGGACTCATGGTCACGATGTTACCCCTGTTTCTGGCAAAATACACATTTGGTATCTAATTCAAGTGACCCAATTACAACATATCATCATATTTATGCATATACCAATTCCTCCTATGCTAAAACAATATTGTTCAAGCTAACACAAGTCTATATCACTTGGAACTAACCATTGAACGTAACACATCAAACATAATTTTCATGTAAGGATACTAATTTTCCAATTCAATCATTTATTACTAAATACTACATTTACCAATTCCAATATGTTTCAATAGGGAAACTAAGAATTAAGCCATTTAAGGAACTCACTTGACATGAATTAACCAATACATTAACTAAGCTATGTATCATGCTTAAAATTCAAACTTACCATTTCTAAACATTCATCAACCTAGCCATTTCAATTAATTCACTTGCAACCATTAACATATTAAATCACACAGAGCTTGTGATGTTCATTCACCAAGGCATCAACCTTGACCAAAACATGCAACTATAAGTTACATGCCATGTTAAGCTTTCAAATTCAACTACTGTCACATTTAACATAAAACAACTAACCCATAATGACATTTGCATATCAAAGACCTTTATATATATGCCACAATGTCTTGACTCAAAATGAACATATATCTACTGTCTTTTAATAGTGTGAGCTCCTTCATTGATCCGGTTCGTGAGTTTCGTAAAGGGGCAATCTATAGGGAAGGAAAACAACTAGAATAAGCATTAAGAATGCTTATTAAGTTCAATTGAAATCACTATACATACCTTGATCATTTTAAGCATAATTAAACTAATCATTTTGGCATTCAACATGGCTATGCTTGGAACATAATGGCATAACTAGTAACATATCAACATTACCAATCAAGTATGTTAGTCATGTATTTATATTATGAGAAATGTCACTACATTAATGAAATCACATACTTATCACATATCAATTATCAAACATATACTATCTCATTTCCAATTGAAATTTAAGTTTCCATTTCCATTCAATTGAATATCGTTCGATGGAACTATAGTAAAATTGGACTCGGATACACATGTGAATAAGTTGCTCACATAAGCTGACATTATAAAAGGTTTACTCACACAAGCTGGAATTATAAAAGGTTTGCTCACATAAGCTGACAATATATCGAGGTTACCTATCCGGGATAAACCGACGATACATATAATCTGAGAGTTTGCAACAAATTTTAGACCTTGTTATAACATGTAAAATCCCCATTCAATTGCGTGTATAACACCATTGGCATACCAACCGTATCCTTATATTTTACTAAGTTCACACGGGCATCATTTCCATATATACATCATTGCAAATCCCTGTATCTGATTGCATAATTCATTTACATATCTTGTAATCAATCAATTTTCATATTTTTACCCTGTACTGTTACATATTAACCAATAAACACATGACATTTCAATTTAGTCCACAATTAGCCAAACATGTCATATTTACTAGAATTCTAATTATATCTAAACATTCACATATATAAGAAATAAAACACAGCGTAAAATAAACTAGTAAGTTCCATATTAGGTACAGGTTAATTCATTTTTTTCAAAATTAGGTACAGGTTTCACACGGCCAAGACACACACCTGTTCTCGGCCTGTAGCACACACAGCTGAGACACACACCTGTGTCTGCCTGTGCGCTCAATTTTGAACATTCTGTTTCTCAAATTAAGTGCAGGGGAACCACGGCCTAACCACACGCCCGTGTACCAGACCGTGTGGGAAAAATAAATCCATTTCTAACTTCATTTCTTACCCAAAATTTTTACCAATGACCTGCACTAAAACTTATCCATAAACCAACCAATTCTAGCATTCAAATTAAGCAAATTATATCATTCAACATGGCATATCATTACAAGCATATATTTTTATAAACTTACTTTGGTTTAGTCCATATTTTAGACATAATTTAAGCAACTACTTAACATATATGTAGCTACCATAGTATAACATTACAAGCATATCAAAACAAACCATTATTAGCCATTCCAATGGCTAGATTAAAAGTATCATTTTCAAGCCCACAATGGCCAAGTTATCCTATACATGTCATTATATCAAAATGATTATGTTATATATACCCAAAATAAGCTAGTGGATAGTGTGATGATGCTCCAATTAATCTCCAACCTTCGCGAGCTTCTGAGCACTATAAAACAGGAAAAGTAAAAATCTAGTAAGCATTATATGCTTAGTAAGTTCGTATAACGGGAATTAAAACTTACCAATTTACATTTATTAATATTAAGCATTCAATAACATGATTTTTAATCAATTTGGCAAATTTACATATATACATAAACTCAATCAAATAAGTTAGTTACATAAGTGTTCACACATACATCAAGTAAGTATAGATTAGCTCATCATACTATATTCCTTCAATACATCATTCATTTCATTCCATAATTCTCTTATCATGCCAAGAGTTTTGTCCATTGAATCATTGAAATTCCGATGGATACTCAAGTAGTACACTATATAAACCGTAAAAGTAACATATTGTAATCCCACATTTAGCTTACTTTTTGATGATTTACTCCTTGATTTATATAAAAAAGTGGTTGTAATCGTATCTTTTCATGTTTTATACCCAGGAAAGCACCCGAGGATGAAAAGAACACAAAACGGGCCCAAAAAAGAATAAATCGGCCTTAGCACGAAATTGAGACGGCCTGGCCCAAGGTCCACACTGCTGTGCCTCGACGAAAACCTAGAGCACGGCCTCAAATCCACCTCACACGGTCGTGCCTCAAGTTAGAAACCCGAACACGGTCTGGTCTCGATTCACACGGGCGTGTGCCATGGCCATGCCTCTATCACTGGAAAGAGCAATTTCAGTCTAAAAAGGATAATTAGGGAGAAAGAATCGCATTCCAAGAGCCTATATATATCCCCTAAGTACCACCTTTGAAAAGGCATCAAAGCTAAGCCAAGGAGCCAAGCCGAGAAGGTCAGAGTTAGGGACGAGGATAGCCAGTTGATCCATCCCAAGAAATCGGAATTATACTCAAGACGGCGGAATTCTCCTTCAATTCCTTCAGGGGGTTTTAGGGTTTTCTTATATTTTGTTTTATCTTTTCTCTTGTGATGTTCTTTTTATTCATTATGAACTAAACCCTTCAGGTACCTAAAGGGGATGAAACCTAGATGAATTTTGTTATTTGATTTCTAAGTTATATGATAATTGCTTAGTTTGTTCTTAATTATGTTGCTTAATCGAAATCTAATGTGCTTAGGTGGAGGAGGAATAGACCCTGCCTAAGAGTAGATCTAACATAATTAAGCGGAGTTGATCGAACGCCTAGGGATAGGGTTACAAGATTTTTTCGGATTGGGGTGAAACCTAATATGGGAGTCTATTGATCGATTTACTGCTATCCTAGGGGGTTATTATAAGCGAATGAGGGTTCCACTAATTAACCTAGGGTTTGACGTTATTCGCCTCGAGAGAGGGTTTAATATAGGTTAGGGAGTCTTACGGATCAAGTTAAGTAAAAGAAATCATAAATTTAGGGTTAGATAACAAGTGAAGTCTAGGTGGATTCTTCCTGAGGGTATCGTCATAATCAACTGAGTTTTCCTTCAAAGTTATTTTCCTATTCGTCCTTTTTGTCTTTGTGTCCTTAGTTTAGTCTTCGTCAAGATAGTTTAAAGCAACTTCACTCTATTTTTAAGGCTAAATAATAAAAAGAAAGTTAGTATTAGTACTCGTAGTTCCTTTGGGTTCAATATCCTGTCTTGCCTAAGCTATACTACTGTTCGATAGGTAAACTTGCCTTTAATCGTTGTCATAGTTAGTTTTCAGGTTTTGATCATTCTTTTATAAATTTTAAAACTCTGATTTACAGTGATCAAGTTTTTGGCGCCGTTGCCAGGGAACTAAAATATTAAGAAAACTCTATTTTTATTACTTTAGCCATTATTTTTATTTTCAACAATTTATTTTTTTTAGTTTAATTTTTAATTTTGCTAATTTTTTTCTTTCTTTTCTTTTTAGGTACCTCTAGTTTATGACTAGAAGGAACCCGAGAGGACCTTTAGTATACGACAGTGATATTGAAGCTACCGCTCGCCGAGAAACCAGGCGAGCCCTCAATTACACAAAAGGGAGGAAGAAGACAGATCCAATCCTACTGAAAGGATGGATGAGAATAACCCACCACCACACGATGTGGGGGAACGCAATGCTCCACGTACAATGTTTGATTATGCTAAACCACATTTAATAGGAGTAGAATCGAGTATTGTTAGGCCTGCTATAGCTGCTAACAATTTTGAATTAAAGCCTAACACAATACAAATGATTCAACAGTTTGTTCAATTTTATGGTTTGCAGGACGAAGATCCAAACATGCATATAGCTAACTTTTTAGAGTTCTGTGATACTTTCAAAATTAATGGCGTTTCTGATGATGATATACGTATTCGGTTATTTCCTTTTTCATTAAGAAATAAGCTAAATAGTGGTTAAACTCGTTACAACGAGGGTCAATCACCACATGGGATCAGATGACCGAAAATTTTTTAATGAAATATTTTCCACCGGCCAAAATAGCCAAATTGAGGAATGATATCTCTTCTTTTGTACAGATGGATTTAGAAACGCTATACAATGCACGTGAGAGATTCAAAGATCTCTTGAGGAGGTGCCCACACCATGGCTTACCCTTGTGCCTACAAGTCCAAACCTTCTATAACGGTGTAAACCCCTCAATGAGGCAACTAATTGATTCAACCGCAGGTGGAACCCTGAACAACAAAACTTCAGAAGCAGCCTACGAGTTCATTGAGGAGATGTCATTAAATAATTATCAGTGGCAAGCTTCAAGGACCAAACCAACAAAATCGACAGGATTCTTCAACGTCGATGCCAGGACCATGCTATCAACGCAGCTTGAGATGATGAATAAAAAGCTTGATAGTTTGTGTTCTTCGCAGACACATCCAGTCATGCAGTGCGACACAAGTGGAACAGTGGCGAATCCTGAGTACCCACCCTACCAATCGAAAGTAGAGAGCGGACAGATGAACTATATAGGTAATAATTTCCGATCCAATAATAATCCTTATAGTAACACTTACAATCCAGGTTGGAGGAACCACCCAAATTTTTCATGGGGAGGTCAAGGCAACCAAGGTAATCAAAGGCAACAACCTCCTCAAAACTTCTGAAATCAACCCTATCCACAAGAAAAGAAACCAACCCACGAGGAGGAGCTAACAAAATTGGCAAACATAGAAGAACGCCTCCAAGATATTGAGAGAACAATCAAAAGCAACGAGAGCCGAATCAGGGAAATCATTAAGTCAGTAAAAGAAGTTACTAATGCAGTCGAACGACTCGCACAGCTCATGTCAGAACGACCGCAAGGATGTCTACCAAGTAACACCGAAATTAATCCAAAGGAGCAAATTCAAGCCATAGCAGCTCAGGAAAATGCAGAGATAGACGAACCCATCTCGCAACAAGAAGACAAGGTAGACGAAGGAAAGGTAGAGGTAACACAGGAAAGGCCAAAATCGGTAATCAATGAATACCAACCTCGCATTCTTATCGCGAAGCATTAAAAAGAGACGATTTAGAAGAACAGTTTGGTAAGTTTCTTAAACTTTTAAAGAAATTACACATTAACTTACCTCTTCTTGAAGCCCTTTTTCAGATGAAAGACGCGGGGAAATTTTTAAGACAGCTCCTAACAAACAAACGCAAATTAGATGAAGAGTCACACATTGAACTCAACGCAAAGTGCTCAGCAATTCTACAAAATAGACTACAAAAGAAATTAAAAGACCTAGGGAGTTTTACAATTCCATGTTTAATTGGTAGTTTAACTATTGATAATGCGTTAGCTGATTTAGGGACAAGCATAAATGTCATGCC
Organism: Gossypium bickii; assembly: GCA_025503065.1. Taxonomy (NCBI): domain Eukaryota; kingdom Viridiplantae; phylum Streptophyta; class Magnoliopsida; order Malvales; family Malvaceae; genus Gossypium; species Gossypium bickii. The sequence goes on from CP106716.1 coordinate 39,981,010, forward strand.
TTATACATTGTTTAAACGACTAGGTCCAGGGAAGCCCAAACAAACTAGGATGAGTATTCAATTAGCTGATAAAACTATTAGAATTCCTAAGGGCATTATTGAAGATGTTCTCGTAAAAATTGATAAATTTGTTTTCCTAGTAGACTTTGTTGTTTTAGACATAAATGAGGATAATTCAATCCCTTTAATTTTAGGAAGACCTTTCCTAGCAACTGCCAAAACTAAAATTGATGCTGCCACAGGCGAGCTCATACTTTGTGTAGGAGACGAGTCAATTAGTCTTCAAGCCCTCGACTCAGCCAGGTCATTAAAGAACCAAGGTAAGAAAGAAAATTCTTTTCATGACCATTCAATTACACCTTCTTTTCAGGAACCACCGAAAAAAGGAACGATTGAACCGGATCCTCAATTTAGTGCCAACAAAGAAATAACTCACGAGGGGCAAAGGATTCAATCCAATAACTTAGACGAGTGGAAAATGCACTTTAAGGAAAAACTAGGGTTACACGAGGAAGAACCAAAATCACACGAAGTAAAACCAGAGGAACCACCAGAAGAGCTCGAGGGGACTTTAAATCACTTTAAAATAGGACACCAGGTACTGTTAGACAAAGCCGATCCTCACATCACCACAACAGACCTGAAGGCAAAGAGAGAACTTTTTCTTAAGGTACACGATATCTTCCCACAAGGAATAGTCGAGGTAATCAGTCCGATATTCGGCAATTTCAAGGTAAACTCTTCTCGACTTCAACTTTGTCAAGAGAATAAAACATAAGCATGAAGGAAGATATTCAAACCTTTAAACCTCCCTAAAATTTTCAAATACGAGGAAAGTTTAGCTTAAGACTATAAACGAGCGCTTTTCGGGAGGCAACTTGAGCACTAACCCTATTTCTTTTTACATTTATTTGCATTTTATTTTATTTTTATTTTTCTTCTTTTTAAACTAAAAAAAATAAAATGTAGGTTTTCCAGGTCACACGGCCTTACACAAGGCCGTGCCCGTGGCCATGTAGACCACCGGAACCGCCACACTGATAGAGCAGAGGTCGTGCAAGTCAGTCCAACCATACCCCCTAACGTCACGGATCTAACCACCCTCCTCACAGGCACCGACAGAAGGGCACGACCGTGCCCCTCAACCGTGTGAAGCTACTGACTTCCACACCACGGGCAGAACACGCCCGTGCCTACAAACCGTGCGAAACTACTAACTTATCGAACATGGGCATGGGGATCCGAAGCACGGGCATAGGGTAACAACACACCCAAACACATAGTTGTGCGAGGCGGCCGTGTAAATCGACACACCCTGGGAGCACGGCCATGGGAAAGCATCAGACCTGAACCCCTATTTAAACCCCACAACCATCCACCTCCCCTCCATCTAGTTTCATCTTTACTCTCTTTTCTTTTCACTCTTTTCCCTCTCAAGATTTTGCACTTCATTCATATCTAACACCTTTAAGCCACACAAAATCATGTCAAAGAAACAGAAGAAGCTAAGTAGAGGCTCCTCAACAAAGAACGATCAACATGAGTTCATGCCGGCAGCTTCAACTACTCACCAAGCCAGGGTCTTTGAGACCATATAGTTTTTATTCTTCTTTTCTCTTTTGCTTCAATTTCCTTCCATTTGACGATTTTTTGCTTAATTTAGTTTAATTAATTTCAGTGTCTTAGTGACAGGTTCGCCAGGCTGCTTGGGAATCACGGCGACCACCATGATAACCTCTTCACTTCCGCCACCGCCATCACATCCCCAACCTCAGTGTTGATTACCACCTTGCAAACCATCCTTCAATAAGGACTTCACAGTCCATTAAAATTCTCTTTCCATTTTAGTTTTCTTCTTAGTCTCCTTCCCTTTAGTTTGTTTTTCTTTAATTTTATATTTAGTTTATTTTTATTAGGTCTTAATAAATCATGTCTACTTCTCAGAGCACTATCCAATTTCTTCATCTAGCGCAGGTTCGTCATCAAGACCGACCATCACCACCACCAAAGACATTCCTCTGGGAAAACATCCAAAACTTAGGAGTAATTCTTTCCCCTTCTCTTTTGATTTATCCATTAAATGTTATTATCTATCTTTGTACATTGAGGACAATGTACATCTTAAGTGTGGGGGGGTGAATAGTTATTCTGAGAAAATGCCTAGCTTTTTTCATTATTCTCAAACACTGAGGATAAAAATGCCTAACTTTCTGCATTATTCTCAAATCCCTAAATTTAATCTTGTTTGAAAATAATTTTCTCATATTACTAATTAAGATCAAATTTCTGATGGTTTATGATTATTATTGACATGTTTTAGAATAAGTCATAGTTAATTGTACATTGATAATTAAATTTAAAGAATACTAGAGAATCAAGTATGATAAGTCTAATTTTCAAAATTTAAATTTTTTAGGTTGTTGATCTAAATTTGAATATTACCTTGAAATTTGAAATTTACAAGGATGATGTCAAAACACCCATAATTTTTGTGAGATTTTGAGCCTTATAGAGCATACATTCTTTTTCGTGCTCACTCCTTGATTATGAGTGTGTCAACTATAAACTGTTATTCTAGAACTTGCCTCGTTTATACATGTCAAGACCACAGTTATGATTTGATATACTGAGATGATAAAGACACCTAGATTTTAACCCACTTACACCACTAAAAAGCCTACCCGCATAATTGACCCCTAGTGAACCCCTTTGATCTTAACAAACCTTATTTATTTATTTATTGACTCACCTACTAATATTAACCCAAAGCCCCTTTGTAATTGTTATCACCCTTTCTTTTGATTACCCCTTAATCGAGATTTGATTTGAACTAGTTACCTAAGTATATTATTCTGGTAGTTAAATTTATCTTGTATTTTGTTTGTTCTTAAAAAAAAATTGAAGTATTCAATATTAGTAGTGTGAAAGGTGAGCTTACACAATCAAAGTCTATTTCCAAAAGAAAAGCTCGTATTAGTAGGCTTATTACTTTTCAATTTATAAAATTTCGGAAAAGTTTTAGGTAGGTACTTGTCAATTCGATCTCGATTCTAACCGTCTAATTTCAGCCTGTGACCACACCTTTTACCCTAGCCCCGTTACAACCCTAACAAAGACCTTTTGATCTGTTTGTTATCTCATATTACAATGGTGGAGATTTGATTTTCAAGCAAGCCTATGGTATTAACTTTTTAGGTTCAACTTACGAGCGATCTTTTCCTGAACCTTAAACACTTTAGAGTGATTTGAGTGAATCTTTAGTGAGGATATCAATCCTTGTTGATTTTGGATTAAAAAGGTAGTTATTTAAATGAAGGGAGACACCTATGTTTTTCGAGGTACAAACTCATGACTTATCTCGTTTGAATCTTTAGGACTCTTTGAATTGAATTATCCATGTATGAATTATCTATGAATTAGGATAATGCATTGTTGATAAGAATTATGAATCATGGAAAGTTCGTTTTAATTGTAAGTTGAGAATTTTGCTTGAGGACAAGTAAAAGCTTAAGTGTGGGGGTATTTTATAAACCGTAAAAGTAACATATTTTGATCCTACATTTAGCTTATTTTTTGATGATTTACTCCTTGATTTATATAAAAAGGTGCTTGTAATCCTTTCTTTTCATGTTTTACCCAGGAAAGCACCTGAGGATGAAAAAAAACACAAAGCAGGCCCAAAACGGAGTAAATGGGCCTTAGCACGAAATTGACACAGCTTGGCCTAAGGTCCACACGGCCGTGCCTCAACGAACACCTAGAGCATGGCCTCAAATCCACCTCACATGGCCGTGCCTCAAGTTAGAAATATGAACATGGTCTGGTCTCGATTCACATGGGCGTGTGCCATGGCCGTGCCTCTATCGCTAGAAAGAGCAATTTCAGTCGGAAAAGGATACTTAGGGAGAAAGAATCACATTCCAAGAGCCTATATATATCCCCTAAGTACCACCTTTGAAAAGGCGTCAAAGCTAGGCCAAGGAGCCAAGCCGAGAAGGTCAGAGTTAGGGAATAACGCGAGGATAGCTAGTTGATCCATCCTAAGAAGCCAGAATTGTACTCAAGACGGTGGAATTCTCCTTCAATTCCTTCAGGGGGTTTTAGGGTTTTCTTATGTTTTGTTTTATCTTTTCTCTTGTGATGTTCTTTTTATTCATTATGAACTAAACCCTTCAGATACCTGAAGGGGATGAAACCTAGATGAATTTTGTTATTTGATTTCTAAGTTATATGATAATTGCTTAGTTTGTTCTTAATTATGTTGCTTAATCGAAATCTAATGTGCTTAGGTGGAGGAGATCTAACATAATTAAGCGGAGTTGATCGAACGCCTAGAGATAGGGTTACGAGATTTTGCTAGATATGGGTGAAACCTAACATGGGAGTCCATTGATCGATTTACTGCTATCCTAGAGGGTTATTATAAGCGAACGAGAGTTCCACTAATTAACCTAAGGTTAGACGTTATTCACCACGAGAGAGGGTTTAATATAGGTTAGGGAGTCTTACGGATCAAGCTAAGTAAAAGAAATCATAAATTTAGGGTTAGATAACAAGTGAAGTCTAGGTGGATTCTTCCTAAGGGTATCGTCATAATCAACTGAGTTTTCCTTCAAAGTTATTTTCCTATTCATCCTTTTTGTCTTTGTATCCTTAGTTTAGTCTTCTTCAATATAGTTTAAAGTAACTTCACTCTATTTTTAAGGCTAAATAATAAAAAGAAAGTTAGTATTAGTGCTCTTAGTTCCTTTGGGTTCGATATCCGGTCTTGCCTAAGCTGTACTACTGTTCGATAGGTACACTTGCCTTTAATCGTTGTCAGAGTTAGTTTTCAGGTTTTGATCATTCTTTTATAAATTTTAAAACTCTGATTTTCAGTGATCAACACTCTAAGTGCATAATTCAATAACCGTCAATTCTTATTGAAGAGTACCCATTAGGGCACCAAATCAAAGAATAAACTCTCGAGCCACATATTGTATAATAGGATTACCAGGCTAAATCCTTTATGTAGAGTATGCTCAGAAGAGCTCAATTAGGATTACCAGTCCAGGCCAAATCCTAATTGTAACGTATACTCGAGAGGTATTATATCAGGATTACTCGTCCAGGCTAAATCCTTTTTATAATGAGGTCAATAAGATTACTCGTCCGAGTGAAATCCCGTCAGTAACAAATGCAGGACCTCAATACTTTTGGGAAAGCACATGTATTCATCGGAATTCAATATTCAAACGGAACTTAACCCTTTTCACCGTTTCAAGCATGTATTCAATTCTTCATTATAGCAATCAAATAATTCACATCAATAAAAGTCACATTCCATACAAACACAACATTCAAGTTAACATATTTACATGCTCAATTAAGTTACACGAACTTACCTCGACACTTGTTCGCGTTTAAAAATCAACTAATCCGAAACTTTTTCTTTTCCTCAGTCTAACCTCAAATTTGTGTTGTCTGGATCTAATTAAGCCAAGAAAGTTTCTTCTCTTTCTCCTAGGGTTTCCATGTATTCTTGGGTTGAAGATGATATAAAATAAGATGATAATTCTTTTATCATCTTTTAATTAATTAAATTATTTTAATTTCCAATTTAGTCCTTGCCCTTTTTCTAAATTTCCAAGGATGAGTCACCAAAGTATCTACATACTTTTCTTTAATGGTATAATTACCATATAAGGACCTCAAGTTTTGAATTCCATAGCTATTTAATCCTTCTAGGTACTAGAATTCAACTTTTGTATTTTATGCAATTTAGTCCATCTTGTAATTAAGCACTTAATCGATAAAATTTTCTTATCAAAATTTTCACAAGACGTTTCTAACATAATACAGACCATGTAATAAAATTAAAATAAATTTTATTTTTGACTTGAATTTGTGGTCCCGAAACCACTGTTCTGATTTCACTGAAATTTGGCTGTTACAAATTACAAGAAAAAGATTAGATTGCACTTACTAATTGATGGTTGAATGTCTTGAAATCTTTTTGAAGTTTTCTTTATGATTTAGCTATGGTGTTGTAACAACCCGATTTTGGGGCTAGTCAGAATAGTGGTTTCGGGACCGCTAATCTGAGGTTGAAGAAAATTATTTTGATATTATTTTATGTGTTATAGCATGTTTATAAGGATGCATGAAAAGTTTGGTGCTTTAATTTTAGCAATTGTATGCTTAATTGTGAAAAAGGACTAAATCGCATAAAGTGAGAAAATTCTATTATATAAGGTAGAGGTGCCTAATAGCCATAGAATATTAAATTGGAGGTCCTTAAAGTGCAATTAGGCCATTAAAGGTGTGTTGGCTGGCCATAGTAAACAAGGGAGACAAAGAATTAAATTTTGGTTAAAATTTGGTGGAATTATGTGATAAAAAAATGAATAAAATAAGGCAAAGAAAGAAGATATCATCTTTTACTATTGATGCTTCTTCTACCACCAAATATTGAAGGGAAATTAGATGTTCTTAGATTTCAAATTTTCAGCAAAACAAATCTCTTGCAAGTAAGTGATTTTAGAGGTCTTTCTTGATTATTTTTGTTCTTTTTAAACCCCCAAAGCTTAAGCTAGCCAATGAGGGGACTATTTTGCAAAATGGTTGAGTTTAGGGACTTGCCATGAGAGTGTTCATGTTGTTTGCTGAGGTTTTATAGAAGAAAATGAATGTTAGTGAGTTAAGGAACAACTTTTGTGAAAGGTGTTACCATGAAAACACCTAAATGGGACCTACTAGTAAAGGTTGAAATTGTGTAATAAATGCATGAAATAATTGGTTTTGTGAGTTGTTGTAAGAGAAATAAATTTCAACTAGGCTTGTTTAATGAGAAAATGTGATGAAAAATGATTTACGAGCTTAGGGGCAAAATAATAATTTTGCCAAAGTAGATGGGCAAAATGGTCACTTTTGCCTAAGTAGAAAATTTGAAATATCATGAATTAGAAAGTGATTGAATGAGTGAATTTTATTATTATAGATCAAGAAGAGCGCGGAAACAACTTTGACCGAGGAAAAGGCAAGGTTACAGACTAAAACGTCGATTAATACATTTTGCACTAAGGTAAGTTTATGTGTAAACTATACATCTTTAATACATATGTTGTTACTTATTGGTGCATTGTATGAATGAGATCTATTATGGTTGAGATTGATTGATATTGATAGATAGTGAGTAATTCCCTTATGAACCTCAGAATAGATACGTAAGTGCGAAAAAATATCCGTAATGATTAATTGGTAGGCTGTGTATGATACCACTATAATCATCCTTTTTGGTGGGCTGTTTGTGATACCACCTTATTACTTATTCAGATGGGCTGTGTGTGATACCATCGTTTATATTATCATTTGGTGGGCTATGTGCGATACCACTCTATTATTGATTAATGGTGGGTTGTGTGCGAAACCACTGAGTAATTAGTATTATTCTGAGGGGTTCATTGAGAAATTGTATAAGTCAATATTTCATGTTATTTTGTGGTGATGAGTACAGGGAATATGTACGAGTAATTGTGAGCAATATAATTGTTATGTGGTTCGAATGTGGTAAGAGATGAGATGAGTAAGCATGATCATGGAAATGTGAATTGTTCTTGCTTAGTATGAAATGTTATAGATTGATTAGCATATGTTATGATGCTTGCAGTTTACATGTAAACTGTAATATCCCGAAATAGGGGTTACGAGTTTGGAGAATAACTCGAGTGTATTAGGCCTCAAAAGCGGTTTTCATGTGTTTTTGGAGTTTCTAAAACTCCCGGATTAAAATGGGACACTTTTGAAAATTTTGAAAATTGAGGGTTAAAAGTGGAATTTGGCTGAGGAGGCCTTAATAATAAATTTTGCAAAGTTTTGGACATGAAAGTCCAGGTAGCAAAGTGGCTTCCGTGTGCCACTTAAGAATTGGCGCTAAGCAGGGTCAGTGGTTCGAGTCTCGCGTGCGGCAAAGGCATTTTTATTTTGAAAAATAGCGCTGCTTTGAAGGAGGGCTTAAAACAAATTGCTGACGCGACATTAGCATGAGTTGAGCACTGGCCGAATGGTTAAGTCGCTTGCTGCAAGGGGGCCTCTCGAGGTCGGGCGTTCGAGTCCCATTGGGGGTGCAGATGTTTCTTTTATTTTCGGCTCCTAGCGTTAAAATGAGGAAGCCAGCGGAATAAGGTTTAAAAGAAATTTCAATGCGCTTGTTCACATGAATTTCAAACTAGCAGAGTGGTTAAGGACTTTGCTTGTGCAATGCGACTGAGAAGACTTGTGTTCGAGTCCTGAGGGTCGCACATGAGGTGTTTGTTTTTGTTTTAGCGCTACACCATGAAAGAGCTAGCAAAGAATGGTTTAAAAGAATTTTTGAAGCAATGTTGGCATGAAACGCGCAAGGGTCGAGTGGCAGAAGGCTTGAAGATGCTTCCTCAGGTCTCGGGTTCGAGACACAGGCGCAAATCATGGTTTTCATTTTTGGCCTGCATGGGAAGGGTGCATGGCCCATGCACGCATGCACAGCGATCATAAGGAGCTCTGCTGTTGTTTTTTTTTAATTTGGAAGCGTGGAGCTTCAATCTCTATTTTATTGTTTTTATTATTTTTGCTGCAAGAGCATGGGTGTAAACCATTTTTTTTGTCTTATTTTATATTTGCTTAGAATGACGAGATGGTATATATATAATAATATTATTATTATTACTATTATTTGAGAATATGGGTAAGTTGATGGAATAAGAAAAAAAATAATGTTTTCAAATGGATGGTCTTGGTGTGGGAGAAGAGCATGCGGCATTGGAATTAAAAATGTATGGCCGGCTTGGTCTTGTAATGCAAAAAGCATGGCCAACTTCTTGATTTTTGGTTTGTCCTTTCTTAGCAAAAATGAAGCATGGCCGAATGGAACTTTTGGAACCTTGTTAGTCGGCTTGGGTGTACCATAGGAAGTTTGGCGAATCTTTTCTTTTGTTTCATTTTCTTGACATTTTTGTCTTGGCCAAGAAAGAAAGGGAAAGGTGGGGTGAATTTCAGTTTTGAAGAAGCTAGGAGCATACTTTTTCGGCTAGCTCTTGTTCTTTCATCTCCTTCCTTATTGTTTCAAACCAAAACACTCCTCCTCCTATGCTACCTTCGATTTTACCTTGAAGCATGCCATTGTTGTTATGCTAAAAATTTCCTAATTATTTCTTCCTTTTTAACTTTTACTTTGATCGAATGCTCCTTGCTATTTAGAGCTTAGGCCGAAACCCCCAAAAAGGAAGGAGACTTTAGGGGATCTCTCGGGTTTTTAAACACCAAGGGTTTCGTTAACACCAAACGTACGTGATAGTCCAGATCTTTTAGCAAAGGTGAGTGATTATAGACCTTTGGCCATAGACTATATTTAGGCTTTGTGATAACTGAATATTGAGCTTGACTTAAGGGATGGCCGAATATGTATATAAGGCCACAATGATGTGTTCTTTTTTTTCTGTGAAGCTAGTATTGAGGAGCATCAAAGGAGTCTCTCGAAAGTGAAACTGCTCAAGAGACCTTGTCAAGCAAGGTAAATGGCAGTATGACATGCGCCCAGGGCCTTTGTTTATAAATTTGTGTATTAGCCGACCCTAACCTTGCTTTAGTAGGACTTTCGATGACTTGAGCTAATCGACAAGATCGAATGGTGTTTTGGGATCAAAATAAGCTAGGTAAGTGGTTGTGGTATTCGGCCTAAGGCCATGATATTGGTACTAAGTGTGACCAATTTCGGTTATGTGTTCTAGGAGCAAATCGATAGAAATAACAAAAGCTTTCGGGATTTTAGTTGCTGTTAGATTCGATAAATCAGAACCTCGCTATAATCAAAAGGTAGTTATCGTGACCGTACTCTTGTTTGTTATTCATGATATGTGTTGTATGTGTCGTTTTATGAAAACGAACATGTTATGCATGTTAGCCAAAATAAAGGCTAAGAGTAAGGATACCAAGGTAAGTGACCAAATAATCAGGTTAGTGACTATGATATTGACTTTTCAGTGATTTACGATAATGATTGATTGGCGATGAATGTAAAATAAAGTGATGACATGTTATGTATATCGTTTTGAGTAATATGTGACCATGGTATAAAATATATATAATTGTTTCGTACAAAATGTTGTTATGGTACATATACGTACACATGAGACTTGTGATGTGACTATTGGAGAAAAGGGTGTACACTATGTGAGTGTTCTAATGCTAGCCTCGTGCTACATTTGTGATTGTTGATTTGTGAACCGATTGATATGTGAGATTTCTATGGGATCAGTGGCTTAGCCACGACTTTAAGAAATAATGTGCAAAAAGAAAGATATGTGGATCACTTTGTGGATTGGACTTCGAAATTGTATATTGTAATCATATTTAAAATATTGTGTATTCATATGGCATATTTATAATTGTATGTTATACATATATGGATTGTATGGATATGGGCCAAGCCCATATGTGAGGACATGTGTATTAACTATGCACTGAGTCTTGGTGACTCACTCAATTTTCTTAACCCTTTTATGTGGCGAGTAAAGCTTGGACCGGGTCGAAGAGGATACAAAGGTGGCCATGCAAAAGTGGATTTTCATGCAAAGGAATCTCTTGTTTAATGAATTAAATATTTACATTATCCGTATTTTGATTAAGTGTGTGTTGTAATAAGGCCCACTAAAGTATTTCAGTCTAATTATTAAGTATCGTTATTATTATGCCCTATTATGGAAAGATAGTTTAAATGTTGATTGCAAATGGTTTTATTTTCTCAAGTAAAGCTTGAACCCAATATGTTTATAACAAACTTCGATTTTTACTTAGAATATTACAAGTCACGAAAATGTTTTATTAAAGGAAACAAATTTTCAAATCGGTTTTACTCTTAAGTAAGGATATTTTCGAATGTGTTCATGATGGCATTCCAAATTCGATCGGAGATAATGGGCGGGTTTGGGTTGTTACATTTGGTATCGAGCACAGTTCAAAACTCGACTTTGAGGTTTTGGGCCCGAAAATAGTTTTCGAAAGTGGGCTTTTCAAAATGTGAACTTCTATTTTGGGCTTGTTTTGGCATGGCACCTGTACCTCCGACTCGAAGTCCACCTGGTAAGTACCTCTGATATTGAGGTATATTTTAATATGTGAACTATATGGCATAATTGGGCTTGTAGATTAGAAAATTTGGGCTATCGAACCCTAAGACTAGTCTATTCGAAAACAATGCATAAGATGTGAGAACTGAAATGACCCTAGAGGTATAGTGAATGAATGTGTCCCTGCTTGTGAACGTGTATGTGGCTCTCTGAATAAGAAGTAGCGAACTTGAACCAAACCTATGTGTGATCGAAAGAACAGCGAACTTGAACCAAACCTATGTGTGATCGAAAGAACCACTTCTAAATACTTATTCCATAAAATTGTTCGCGAATAATCAGTGGAACAAATTTCTAATGCATAAAATTTTTAAGTTGGATTGTGCGATAAGAGATAAGTCCTAGAGGACATGATCGAGGCAAAATGGCCGTACCGGGACTCGTTAGATCGGGTCAAGGGTTGATAATAAGGTATCACCTCCACCACCAGCCCTTGATAATGAGTAGCAAGATCAAACAAGAGATAATACTGTATCGCGTTGTAAGTTTTAGAGATGGTGGCTGAAGAGGGAGAAATATGAGAGCTCGAAAGTTTGTTTCCGAGCGACTTTAAGCCAATGGATCGGATTTGTTTTGTGATATATCGGGCGTGGCACCTAGTGTGATTGAATATCGGTTGGAAACAACCAAGCGAGTTGTGGATGAGCTCGATCTAAACCCTGAGGGAAAAAAAAGTGAAAGGAATAGTGACGCTAATTGGCGATGAGATGTATAAATGGTGGTTCACGGTTCGGGATAATGTCACAGCGGAGGACCCCACTCGGGAGTATGTCAAGATGACATCCCAGAAGAAGTATGTCAGTACTTACTACATTGATGCTCCGAGGAATGTGTTTTTGGGACTAGTTCAATGGAACAAGTCTATGGCGAAATACGAGACTGAATTCCTAAAGTTAAGCCAATATGCTCGAGGAGTAGTGACTACAAAACATGAACAATGTGTCCGATTTGAGGAAGGATTAAGAGACGGCCTGAGACTGTTGATAGTTCCTCAATAGGAACGAGAGTTCATTGTGTTAATTGAAAAAGCTAAGATAGCTGAAAAGAGTAAGGACTCGACGAGATAAAATCGAGATAAGGATATGAACCGTGATGGGAGAAATTTTGAATTGTCTAAATTATCTGTGGGTCTTCAGAAAAGACCGAGGCTTGAAAGTTTTGCTAGTGTGACTAAGCCAACTATGGGAAATCGAGACCGTCCGTGTGCTCAGTGTAGAAAATATCGTGTCGGCGAGTATTGGAACCAGAAATTGAGAATACTTTAAGTATAAGTCTATAAGCAATTGAATATTGTTACGGTTAGTTATAACCTTGTGTACATGTTGGAATTCTGGTTATAAATATAGTGAAAGCCGACTGTGGATAGACTTTCTATCGTGAAATGTTACTGAAGTGGTAAGTATAAGTGATATGTGGATAGACTATCTATCATGAAATATTATTGAGGTGATAAATACAAGTGATGTGAATTATATATGGTTTATAATTTTGGTCCGCTTGTAATGTGATTCGAATGATGATAATCTCGTATTTGGGCTTTTCACCTAGCGAGCCTTGTGCCGGTGTATTATTCGGGCTTTCACCCTAGCGGGCCTTGTGCCGTGTATTATTTCGGCTTTCACCTAGCGGAGCCTTGTGCTTGGGTTTATTATTTCGGCTTTCACCTAGCGGGCCTTGTCTTGGAGTGTATATTTCGAGCTTTGATGCTCTAGCGAGGCTTAATGCCTGGTGATGTGTTATAATAGAGATTTCATGAATCACTTACAAGATGGAACATGTTTATTACCATAAGCTAAGTGCTCGGGTAAGTACAAGTCTTTCCTATTTGCAAGGAATAAGAAAAGTTAGTATATTCCCATTTGAGCTAAGTAAGAGGTGATATAGTTGAAACTTCGGTAAGACTTTTAATATGTGCAATTGATCTTACCATTGTTGTGTATGATATCCGTAATGGAAATTTTAAGCTTGAATATGCTTATGGAAAAGTGGCCATATGTGAAAATAATAAATGCGAAAAAGGGTTGGAGATGTTTGTATATGTGTATAATTGTGAATATGTGATTGATAGATATGGGAAATTGAAATGTATGGATGTTCGTCAATAAGTAATTTCGAGGACGAAATTATTTTTAAGGGGGGTAGAATTGTAATATCCCGAAATAGGGGTTACGAGTTTGGAGAATAACTCGAGTGTATTAGGCCTCAAGAGTGGTTTTGATGTGTTTTTGGAGTTTCTAAAACTCCCGGATTAAAATGGGACACTTTTGAAAATTTTGAAAATTGAGGGTTAAAAGTGGAATTTGGCTGAGGAGGCCTTAATAATAAATTTTGTAAAGTTTTGGACATGAAAGTCCAGGTAGCAAAGTGGCTTACGTGTGCCACTTAAGAATTGGCGCTAAGCAGGGTCAGTGGTTCGAGTCTCGCGTGCGGCAAAGGCATTTTTATTTTGAAAAATAGTGCTGCTTTGAAGGAGGGCTTAAAACAAATTCTTGACGCGACATTAGCATGAGTTGAGCAATCGGTCGAATGGTTAAGTCGCTTCTCGCAAGGGGGCCTCTCGAGGTCGGGCGTTCGAGTCCCATTGGGAGTGCGAGATGTTTCTTTTATTTTCGACTCCTAGCGTTAAAATGAGGAAGCCAGCGGAATAAGGTTTAAAAGAAATTTCAATGCGCTTGTTCACATGAATTTCAAACTAGCAGAGTGGTTAAGGACTTTGCTTGTGCAATGCGACTGAGAAGACTCGTGTTCGAGTCCTGAGGGTCGCACATGAGGTGTTTGTTTTTGTTTTAGCGCTACACCATGAAAGAGCTAGCAAAGAATGGTTTAAAAGAATTTTTGAAGCAATGTTGGCATGAAACGCGCGCAGTCGAGTGGCGAGAAGCTTGAAGATGCTTCCTCGTGTCTTGGGTTCGAGACACAAGCGAAGAAATCATGGTTTTCATTTTTGGCCTGCATGGGAAGGGTGCATGGCCCATGCACGCATGCAAAGCATAAGGAGCTGCTGTTGTTTTTTTTTAATTTGGAAGCGTGGAGCTTCAATCTCTATTTTATTGTTTTTATTATTTTTGCTGCAAGAGCATGGGTGTAAACCATTTTTTTTTGTCTTATTTTATATTTGCTTAGAATGACGAGATGGTATATATATATAATAATATTATTATTATTACTATTATTTGAGAATATGGGTAAGGTGATGGAATAAGAAAAAAAAATAATGTTTTCAAATGGATGGTCTTGGCGTGGGGAGAAGAGCATGCGGCATTGGAATTAAAAATGTATGGCCGGCCTTGGTCTTGTAATGCAAAAAGCATGGCCAACTTCTTGATTTTTGGTTTGTCCTTTCTTAGCAAAAATGAAGCATGGCCGAATGGAACTTTTGGAACCTTGTTAGTCGGCCTTGGGTGTACCATAGGAAGTTTGGCCGAATCTTTTCTTTTGTTTCATTTTCTTGACATTTTTGTCTTGGCCAAGAAAGAAAGGGAAAGCTGGGGTGAATTTCAGTTTTGAAGAAGCTAGGGAGCATACTTTTTCGGCTAGCTCTTGTTCTTTCATCTCCTTCCCTTATTGTTTCAAACCGAAACACTCCTCCTCCTATGCTACCTTCGATTTTACCTTGAAGCATGCCATTGTTGTTATGCTAAAAATTTCCTAATTATTTCTTCCTTTTTAACTTTTACTTTGATCGAATGCTCCTTGCTATTTAGAGCTTAGGCCGAAACCCCCAAAAAGGAAGGAGACTTTAGGGGATCTCTCGGGTTTTTAAACACCAAGGGTTTCGTTAACACCAAACGTACGTGATAGTCCAGATCTTTTAGCAAAGGTGAGTGATTATAGACCTTTGGCCATAGACTATATTTGGGCTTTGTGATAACTGAATATTGAGCTTGACTTAAGGGATGGCCGAATATGTATATAAGGCCACACTGATGTGTTCTTTTTTTTCTGTGAAGCTAGTATTGAGGAGCATCAAAGGAGTCTCTCGAAAGTGAAACTGCTCAAGAGACCTTATCAAGCAAGGTAAATGGCAAGTATGACATGCGGCCAAGGGCCTTTGTTTATAAATTTGTGTATTAGCCGACCCTAACCTTGCTTTAGTAGGACTTTCGATGACTTCGAGAGCTAATCGACAAGATCGAGTGGTGTTTCGGGATCAAAATAAGCTAGGTAAGTGGTTGTGGTATTCGGCCTAAGGCCATGATATTGGTACTAAGTGTGACCAATTTCGGTTATGTGTTCTAGGAGCAAATCGATAGAAATAACAAAAGCTTTCGGGATTTTAGTTGCTGTTAGATTCGATAAATCAGAACCTCGCTATAATCAAAAAGCGTAGTTATCGCACTGTACTCTTGTTTGTTATTCATGATATGTATTAGTATATTCATTAATGGAAGTCCAACTTATTGCTAGATCTTCTGCTAAATCACTAATATCAGAATTTTTTGTCTGAATTCTAAGGCAGAGACACTCTTCTATTAGAGGTCCATTATGGAAATAAAGTAATTTGGTTTAACTTTAAATCCTATAACGCTTTGTGTGTAAATTAGACTCAATTCCTCCAATAAGTGCTTTTATTGGATTTTCAAATCTTTTGTCTAATAATATTTGCTAAAATAGGAACATCATGACCTCTTCTGAATAACGCTCTAATGGTTATCATAATGACTCCTAAATGTATGTATCTAACTTGAGGATAGTTTTTTCTAATCCTTTTTATTTTTTCTTTAGTAAATAAGGGGATTTCTGTTAATCCACCTTTGGTATCTTTAGCATCAGATTACCACTAATTTTTCTATGTGTCTTTTGACCATATTTTGAACTTAGAAATTTTATATATTTCTTCTTTAGAAATATGATTTTTATTAATTTTTTCAATTATATTATCAGAAAAGTCAATTTCTTCTCCAATTATATTTCCTAGCTTAATATCCTGTTGTTCAGAATTAGGAATTTCTTCTAATTGTTTATTAGAACTATTTCCCAACATAAAGATATATTCATCGAATCAGATCGGACTGCTTTTACGATAATAACTCATATAATATTTCAGTAGTTATCGCACTGTACTCTTGTTTGTTATTCATGATATGTGTTGTATGTGTCGTTTTATGAAAACGAACATGTTATGCATGTTAGCCAAAATAAAGGCTAAGAGTAAGGATACCAAGGTAAGTGACCAAATAATCAGGTTAGTGACTATGATATTGACTTTTCAGTGATTTACGATAATGATTGATTGGCGATGAATGTAAAATAAAGTGATGACATGTTATGTATATCGTTTTGAGTAATATGTGACCATGGTATAAAATATATATAATTGTTTCGTACAAAATGTTGTTATGGTACATATACGTACGCATGAGACTTGTGATGTGACTATTGGAGAAAAGGGTGTACACTATGTGAGTGTTCTAATGCTAGCCTCGTGCTACATTCGTGATTGTTGATTTGTGAACCGATTAATATGTGAGATTTCTATGGGATCAGTGGCTTAGCCACGACTTTAAGAAATAATGTGCAAAAAGAAAGATATGTGGATCACTTTGTGGATTGGACTTCGAAATTGTATATTGTAATCATATTTAAAATATTGTGTATTCATATGGCATATTTATAATTGTATGTTATACATATATGGATTGTATGGATATGGGCCAAGCCCATATGTGAGGACATGTGTATTAACTATGCACTGAGTCTTGGTGACTCACTCAATTTTCTTAACCCTTTCAGGTGGCGAGTAAAGCTTGGACCGGGTCGGAGAGGATACAAAGGTGGCCATGCAAAAGTGGATTTTCATGCAAAGGAATCTCTTGTTTAATGAATTAAATATTTACATTATCCGTATTTTGATTAAGTGTGTGTTGTAATAAGGCCCACTAAAGTATTTCAGTCTAATTATTAAGTATCGTTATTATTATGCCCTATTATGGAAAGATAGTTTAAATGTTGATTGCAAATGGTTTTATTTTCTCAAGTAAAGCTTGAACCCAATATGTTTATAACAAACTTCGATTTTTACTTAGAATATTACAAGTCACGAAAATGTTTTATTAAAGGAAACAAATTTTCAACGGTTTTACTCTTAAGTAAGGATATTTTCGAATGTGTTCCGCAGTGGCATTCCAAATTCGGTCGGAGATAATGGGCCGGGTTTGGGTTGTTACATAAACTTACTAAGCTTAAAGCTTATTCCCTTTCTTTTCCCTTGTTTTATAGTGTCAAAGAGCCGGTTCAGGATACGATGACAATTTGAAGATCATCTCGGTATATTAGTTTTAGCGTTTTGAGTACGGGATGTATAGGGTCTAGACTTAGTGAATGTTTTGTTGTTTTGGCCAAGTGGGTTGGCTCCTTTAAAGATAAACACTTTTGTAAATGGCCATATTTAATGGCTCATTATCATATGAAAAGATGAGGTTATTCATGAATGTGTATGATACATGATTGAGTTGCTTGGTAAATGGTTGAATGTGATTGATGTTGTATGAGTTAGGGTGATAAAAAGAGCTTGGCAAATAGCCTTGTTCTTGTCCACACGGGTAGGCACACGGGCGTGTGTCTAGGCCGTGTGTGACACACGGTCAGTCCCATGGATGTGTGACTAGGCCGTGTGTCCTTTGCATGTTAGTGTTGCAAGTCTGTGTCGACCACGGGTTAGACACACAGGCGTGTGCTGAGGCCGTGTGCCCTTTATTTTGTTGCTGACGTCACAAACAGAATACCGAGGTTTTTACACACAGGTGATGACATGGGCGTGTCTAGGCCGTGTAGAGGACAAGGGCGTGTGTCCGACCGTGTGGAAACCCCTATAGGTTCAAAAAGAAAATAAATTCCATACGGGCTAGGGACATGGGCGTATTTAACCACACGGCCTGCCCACACGGGCGTGTCCCATATCACACGGGCGTGTGGCCCTGTTATGACAAAATTTTCCTAAGTTCACAAAAGATTCTGATTTGATTCTGAGGCCCTCTGTTTGCATGTTAAGGCCTCGTAGGCCCATAATAAGAATTTTATGAATGTGAATGGAAGATTTTATATTGGAATGAAATTTGATAGCCCAAAGTTGTATGTTCAAGCGAGATAAGTCCGGTAATGCCTCATACTCGGTTCCGGCGTTGAATACGGGTAAGGGGTGTTACAGGTGGTGTAACACCCTAAACCCTGCCTAGACGTTATGGCTGAATCTGGAAATGTTACAAAGAAAAGTTATAAATCTGACTTTTTCTTTATGAAAACATAGTATATCTTTGTTATTAAAATAGTCCATTTTATTTGAAAAACGTGTTGTTATACTTATTAATTAAAACCGTAATTTGTTTACATTTTAAAAAAAATCAAATAATTTGCAGCAGAAGTTCTTAAGACGCTTTATTTTGGAAAATCGAGTTTGTTTTCTCGAAAATGATTGCTTCCATAAAATAATTGTTTTTGTGAAGTCTTTTTACCAAACGTCATGATAGAAACCCCAAATTAAAATCCAAATCCAAAAATTAAACCCAAATGTCCAGAGAGTCCAAAAATTACAAAACTCTCAAAATAGAATTTTAAATAAGTCAAATTTATGTAAATAGAGTTTTACAGAATTGTGGATATATCCGAGCTCTCGTTGCACCAACCCGCCTAAGTCTGAGGGTTGCCTGAAAGTAACAAACAAATAGAGAGTGAGTTTTATAACTCAGTGTGAAACTAACAGAAATAGAATCATAGGTTGAATATAGAACAGAACAACTATTGATGAATGTCTCATACAGTATCAGAGTCACATGCAAATTACAATCCTACTCCCATCCACTACACATCATCTCTGACCATCCCAACACACCATGTCGGGTATAGAACACTCACCCAGCCCTACACACCACTTAGTGTCCTTATGACAGTTTTCATAAAAATCGCAGTAGTGTTGCCAGTAAAATGGCGAGTTAACTCCTCAAACAGCTCTACATGATACATACTCTGCCCCATAGCCAGATACAAACAAAATATATCATGCATGCTCGTATAACAGATATTGGACATGCTTATACATAACATATCAAACCTATCGCATCACATTACATGCATTTAGGCATTATTTACGTCCAATTCATACAAAAATATTAGCAGACTTCATACTTTAAAGCTTATGTAATACCCTTTACCCGTATTCAACGTCAGAATAGGGTATGAGGCATTACCGGACATAAACACAAGCAAACATACATTTTCGAGTCATAACATTTGCGTCCAAATTAAAATCATTCATATTTGATCATGAAGTCCCTATTGCGAGCCTACGATACCCAAAACATGTATTGGAAGCGGTTCGGGACTGAACCGAGAACTTTAGAAATTTTTACAAAACTTATAATTTTTTTTTCTAGATGCAGGGCTCAAACGCCCATGTGGTCCAAAGGACACGCCCGTGCTTCAGACTGTGTTCAAATTAGGGTGCTCTCTGACTAGTGCCACACGGCTGTGCCACACGCCTGTGTGCTAGGTTGTGTAGCATACACGACTGAGACACATGCCCGTGTCTCTGGCCGTGTGCTCAATTTTGGGCATTCTGTTTTGCAACAATTAAGGTGCAGGGGGCACACGGCCGGATCACATGCCCGTGGGGCAGACTGTGTGTCACACACGGTCTAGACACACGCCCTTGTGTCTACCCGTGTGGACAAAAATAAGGCTATTTACCAAGCCATTTTGCCACCCTCACTTGCACTCATCTACACAACATCACATGACACAAATTCAAGCATATAAATGCAACAAAACACTTACAAACAAGAAAATAACATGCCATTCTTATACCATCATTTATCATGCTTAAAACATCATACTTAGCCCGTTAAAAACATACTAATTTCACATTCACAAGAGGGAATTAACATATGAATAAACGTATGAACAACATAAGCCATCATTCATGGCTATATATAAGATGAAGTTATAACAATTACAATCTGACACATATGGCCAAATTAATAATGACACACATAACAAATTAACTAAGTCCCTATATATTCTATAGACTTAAAATGCTTGAATTCATTTATACCCAAAATGATAACTTGATAGTGTGATTGGATCTCTGGTGAGCTCCAATCCGAGTGATAAGCCATAAAAGTAACATGTTTTTAATCCCATTCTTGATGTGTTTTTAAATGATTTATTATGTGAATTAGTGAATTTGATACTCCAAATCCTTTAAATTCATGTTTCTATACTTAGGTGAGCATAAGGGAGTGAAAAACGAGCTAAAATCGGGTGAAATGAGCTATTTCCAGGATCCACACGGGCTGGCCACACGCCCATGTGAGCCACACGGGTTGGCCACACGCCCATGTGCCAGCCCGTGTCGATTTCGCACCCTGCTTCCCTGTTACATGGAAAAACCCAAATTTTAGGGTTTCTGAGCATTCTAAAGTTTATAAATACATATTAGAGAAGATCTAAGGGAGGACGCTGAACGAAGAAAAGACTCGAAGAACGCCAACGGATTCAACTCAGAAGCAGGATCTCTTTCAAGACTGAAGAGCTCCATTCAATTTCTCTCGAAGTTTTTGGGTTTCTTTATGTTTTGTTGTTTTCCTAATTTTGAGATGTTTTCCTTCCAAAGTATGAACTAAACTCCCTAGATACCTAGGGAGGATGAAATCTAAGATGGATCTTATTATTTATTTTTCTGAATTACATGATAAATATTTGTTCTTGATGCTAATTATGTGTTCTTATTTCATTTTTTAATGTTTTTAGGATATTAATGCATGATTGATGTGTTTATTTAGTGGAGCAAAAGTCCCTGTTTAAGAGTGGATCTGACATAATTGAGTGGAGTTGCATGCAATCCTAGAAATAAGACGACATAAATCTACCAGATTAGAGTCAAATCTAATAGGGAAATCCATAGATCGAGTTAATGCGACAATAGGAGTTTTAATTAGAAAGAGATTTCAATTAATCAACCTAGAGTTAGTTGTTTTTATTCTTGGAAGAGTTTTTATTCTTGGAAGAGATATTAACATAAGTTAGGGATTTCTACGGATCAAGACAAGTGAATAAATCGTTTAATTCAGATTTAGAATAATAAGTCAAGTCTAGGTGGATTCTTTCCTGGTACTGTCTTTCTCATCGATTTTCTTCAAATATTTTCCTACTTTATTCTCTGTTTCGTCTTAGTAATTAGGTTAGTTAAGATTAGGATAAAATAAATCCCTTCAATTTATTTCGCTAGATAATAAAAAGATAGTAACTACTAGTACTTTTAGTCCTCGTGGATACGATATTCCCGACTCACCATAGCTATACTACCATTCGATAGGTGTGCTTGCCGTTGTCGTAATTTTAGTTAGTTCGTGATGTCATCAAGTTTTTGGCGCCATTGTCGGGGACTAAAATATTAGGAACACTTAATTTTTATTACTTTAGCCATTTTTATTTTCATTGCATTTTATTTTGTTTTAATTTTAATCTTTGTTTACTAACTTTTCTTTTATTTTCTTCTTGCAGGTTCCTTTAGTTTATGACTAGAAGAAACCTGTCAGGGCCTTTAGTGTTTGACAGTGAAATTGAAAGCACAGCTTGTAGAAACCGTAGAGAAGCGAAGCAGAGTCGACATAGTACAACAGAAGAACAAGGGAAAGTTATTGTTAGTATTGAGGAGATGGCTGAAAATCAGAATAATCAGCTACCTCCTGTGGTTGCTGCAAATCCTACTCCTCACACTATGTATGATTATGCCAAGCCCAATTTAATTGGGGCTGAATGGAGTATTGTTAGACCTACTGTTGCTGCAAATAATTTTGAACTGAAACCTAACACTATTCAAATGATTCAATAGTTTGTTCAGTTTGATGGTTTACAGGACGAAGAACCAAATACTCATTTGGCCAATTTCCTAGAATTATGCGGCACTCTCAAGATAAATGGCGTTTCTGATGATGCCATTCGTCTTCGGTTGTTTCCTTTCTCATTAAGAAATAAGGCTAAACAGTGTTTGAACTCCCTACCACGAGGTTTTATCACTACAAGGGAGAAAGTGACCAAAAAGTTATTATTGAAGTATTTTCCACCGGCTAAGATAGCCAAGCCGAGGAATGATATCTCTTCTTTCATGCAAATGGACTTAGAGAACCTTTATGATGCATGAGAGAGGTATAAGGATTTATTGAGAAGGTGCCCTCACCATGGGTTACCTCTATGGCTACAGGTTCAAACTTTCTACAACGGTTTGAACCCCTCAACTATTCAATTGATATATGTATCTCCCGGTGGGACTCTAAATAATAAAATACCTGAAGAGGCTTATGAGTTTATAGAAGAAATGTCACTGAATAATTATCAGTGGCAAGTCATGAGGACAAAATCGATGAAAGCAGCCGGTGTTTTTAACATTGATGCAGTCACCATGTTGTCAAATCAGGTAGAAATTTTGAATAAAAAGATTGATAGTTTAAATGGTTCTGCGCAAGTACATCCGGTGATGCAATGTGACACAAATAGAGGAGGGAACCATCTAGAAAGTCGATCATACAACCATAGCACAGAAGACAAACAAGTTAACTATATGGGTAATAGTTCTAGACAGGTTGGAGGAACCATCCCAACTTTTCTTGGGGTGGTCAAGGAAATCAAAGACCACAACCCCTAGGCTTTCAACAACAACCTTACCAAGAGAAAAAGCCGAACCTTGAGGAGATGTTGATGAAGTTTATTTCGGTGTCAAAAACTCACTTCCAAAACAATGAAACAACATTCAAAAATCAACAAGTGTCGATTCAAGGGCTTGAGAATCAAATCGGTCAATTGGCAAAGATGATTTCAAAAAGATCACAAGGTAGCTTGCCAAGCAACACCAAAACTAACTCAATGGAGCAACTTCGTGCAATTACTATTTGGGATGAAGAAGGGTTAGCTGAACTTGAATCTGAACCGAGGTGAGAAAATGTTGTAAGCAATGGTAAGGTTGGGGTAAGCCACAATGAACAAAAACTGGTAAGAGAGGAGTATAAACTTTGTGCACCATATCCACATGCGACAAGGGAAGACCACATAAACGAACAATTTGGTAAATTCCTTAAACTTTTGAAAAAGTTACATATTAACTTACCATTTATTGAAGCTCTTTCACAGATGCCCAATTCAGTAAAATTTTTAAAGGACCTTTTGGAAAACAAACAAAAGTTGGATGATTCGTTGCACGTGGAGCTAAATGCAGTTTGCTCAGCTATCTTACAGAATAAACTACCCCATAAATTGAAAGATCCAGGGATTTTTACTATTCCTTGTTTAATTGATAGTTTAAATCTTAATAATGCTTTAGTTGATTTAGGGGCGAGTATTAATGTCATGCCCTATGAAATGTTTAAACAACTAGGTCTTGGGAAACCCAAACAAACTAGGATGAGTATTCAATTGGCAGATAAAACTATTAGATTTTCTAGGGGCATTGTTGAAGATGTACTTGTTAAAATTGATAAATTTATATTCCCAGTTGACTTTGTTGTTCTAGACATGGATGAGGATAGTGATGTACCTTTAATTTTAGGAAGACCCTTTTTAGTAACTGCTAGAACTATCATAGATGTTGGTATAGGTGAGTTAATACTTCGTTAGGTGATGACACGATTAAAATCTAAGCTCGTGATTCTGTTAGGATATCTGTTGATCGAGATGATATTACGAGTTCTATTAATGTTAATAACCTTGTGGCTCAACATTCTTTGCAGGAAACACTTCGAAAAAAAAGTGATAGAGCCACGGTCCAGTTTATATGACAAAAACAGAACAAATCATGAAGAAAGAAGACTACAAATTGATGAACTAGATGAATGGCGGACACACGTCAAGGAGAAACCAAGAATACACGATGAACCAAAGTGACTCCATGACAAGCTTAAAGATGGGACGAACCAATTTAAGGTTGGAAATCAGGTGTTATTAGATGAAACTGACCCTCGAATAACCACTTCAGAGCTTAACGCAAATAGAGTGACTCCTTTTACAGTACTCAATGTCTTCCCATTCGGTACAGTCGAGGTCACTCATTCTCATTACGACACTTATAAGGTAAACACTACTTGACTTAGAGCTTATTTAAATAAAAGAATTGACAGTGAGAAAGAGGAGTTTCGACTATACAAACCACCGTGACCGTGCAAATATGAGGTAAGTCGAGCTTAGACTTTAAATAAGTGCTTCTTGGGAGGCAACCCGAGTGTTAAGACTGCTAATTTTCTTAACTTTATTTCATGATATTTTTAAAAATTAATTAAATTTTCAAAATCTTAAAAAAAAGGTGTGTTTTTGACCTACACGGCCTGGACACATGGGCGTGTTGCAGGCCGTGTGTGAAATGAGGTAATCGACAGAGAGTTACACGGTCGGGCGACATGGCAGTGTGACCCATACAGCCTGGCCACACGGGTGTGTGGGATCTCACATGGGTGTGGGAGAAGAGAAGGAAAACACACACGGCCTGGTGACATGGCCATGTGACCCACACGGGCGTGTCCTAGGCCATGTAAAACCTGGAACTAATTTATTTTTAAAGTTAGAACGGGCAAGACACATGGCCGTGTGGGAGACACGGGCGGGCCACACGGGCGTATGGGATTCACATGGGCATAGGAGAAGCAAAGGAAAACACACATGGTCTGGCATATGGCCATGTGACCCAGATGGCCTAGACACATGGGCGTGTCCATGGTCATGTGAAAACTGGGTTAATCACCCCATTTTTATTTTACTAATTTTTTTATTTTTTATTTATTATTCTTATACTTATATTTAATTTTTTGCTATTTTTTTAAATTTTTTTTACTATTATTATTACAATTACCTTTATGTTTATTGGCATCATTGAGTTTATTATTATTATTAATATTTTTCCTTTTATTTTTTATCTTTCTTTTTAATTTTCTTTTTAGTTGCTTTATTATTTTTATTATTATTATTTTCTTCAACTTATTTCATTATTATCTTTTGAAATATATATGGTTGTTTCTAATCGAGTTATAACCCCTTAATCTTCTTTATTATTTGTGTTTATTTTCTTACTAGTTTGCTCGGAATCATGCGTTACATTTAGATTTGACTACAATTCCACTTTTTTTTTTTTTTTACTATTTTGAGGATTTCATCCAATATTCAAGGTAGTTTCAGTTTTCTCTCTCTCTTATGATATTTTGTTTATACGGTGATTATATATGTTTGTACATTGAGGACGATGTACATCTTAAGTGTGGGGAGGTTATCCATATAATTATTAGAAAATCCATGAATTATGTCTTGTGTTTAAGTAATTTTCTCACACTACTATTAGAATGAATTTTTATCGATTTGTGATTTTTATTGATGTGTTTTGGATTAAATTCATAATATTCACTACAGCAAAACAAACTTTTAGCGTCATTTTTAAGGCTTTTAGCGGCGTTTATAAGCGCCACTAATAGTATTTGCAGCGCTTTTAAAAGCGCCGTAAAAAACACCGCGAAATCTAATGCCGCAAACTTTAGCGGCGTTTATGAGAAAAAAACGCCACTAGAGGTCATGACTTTTAGCGGCGCTTTTACCACAAACGCCGTTAAAGGTCAAGACATTTAGCGACGCTTTTCCCACAAACGCCGCTAAAGGTCATGACTTTTAACGGTGCTTTTCCCACAAACGGTGCTAAAGATCTTGACTTTTAGCGGCGCTTTTCCCACAAACGCCGCTATAGGTTGTGACTTTTAGCGAGTCTTTTCTCAAAAACGCCGCTAATTTGTACAGATTTGGAATAGATAATTTTTACAATATCATACCCTTCCTGCATTAAACCCAACCAAAATAGCAAATGTAACATATAATTCAAACCCAAAATAGCAAATGTAGCGTAAAAATCCCACCAACAACATTAATTCTAAATGATACAGCAAATTCAATAAAAGATATATGATATAAATTAATAAATGAATTCTTACAATAATGTTAAATGTAACAATGTTAAAAATCATCTTATAATGAGAAAATAAATGTCTAAGATGGCGGCCTCTGCGACTGCTGGAACATCTTCATCATAGTCTGAAGCTGTAGTTGGAGTTCTTCATACTTTCTGTTCTGCTCTGCCTCCCTCACTGCTACCTCCGCTCTAAGTTGAGAAATTTGCTCAACCGTGCTCGCTTGCATCTGAGCTATCTTGTAACAGCCCGATTTTAGGGCTAGTAGGAACAGTGGTTTCGAGACAACTAATCCGAGGTTGAGGAAAATTATTTTGATATTATTGTATATGTCGTAACATGTTTATAGGGATGCATGAGAATTTTGGTACCTTAATTTTAACGATTGATTGCATAATTGCAAAAAAGGACTAAATCGCATAAAGTGTGAAAGTTCTATTTTACAAGGTATAGGTGTCTAATAGTCATAGAATATTAAATTGAAGGTCCTTAAAGTGCAAATAGGCCATATTAAGAGTGTTGGCCGGCCATAGGAAGCTAGGGGGACAGGAGCATTAATTTTAGTCAAATTTGGTGACATTAGGTGATAAAAGATGAATAAATAAATGCTAAAAAGGAAAGATATAATCTTTCACTATTCACTCTTCACCTCCACCAAAAATTTCAAGCTTAGAGGGGTTTGAATGCTTTAAAATTTCAGCCAAGTTAACTCCCTACAAGTAAGTGATTTTAGAGGTCTTTCTTGGTGATTTTTCTGTTTTTGGAACCCCCAAAGCTTAAGTTAGCTAGTGAGGGGACTAAATTGCAATATGGTGGGAAGTCTAAGGACTTTCCATGAGAGTATTTTTGTTGTTAACTGAGTTTTTATTAAAGAAAATGAATGTTAGAGAGATGAGAAACAACTTTTGTGAAAGGTGTTTGCATGAAAACACCTAAATACGACTTAAATGCAAAGAATGAATTTGTGTCATAAATGCATGAAATGGTGAGAATGGTGAGTAGTTGTAAGAGAAATAAATGTTTAGCTAGACTTGTTTATTGAGAAAATGTGTTGAAAAATAAATTACGAGCCTAGGGGCAAAATCGTAATTTTACGATAGTACAAGGGCAAAATGGTCATTTTTGCCCAAGTATAGATTTTTATGTATTATGATCATAGGATGATCTAAACGAATTGAATTTCATTGTTATAGATCAAGAAAAGCGTGGAATAAACCTTGACCGTGGAAAAGGCAAGGTGACGGATTAAATCGTTAGTTAACACTTTTTGCACCGAGGTAAGTTTATGTGTAAACAATGCATATTTGTGTAAACATAATGTTGCTAATTAGTGTATGTCATGATTGAGAACATTTGTGGTTCAAATGGATTGAATGTCGTAGTCATTGAATAATTATTGTGTGAACGATGAAATAGTCATATAAATGTGTAATGATGACACTTGTTGGTGGGCTAAGTGCGATACCACCTTGTTGCTTAATTATGGTGGGCTATGTAACACCCTAAAATTCGAGTATAGATATATTGCATGTTTTGGTGTTTAGCTTGTGTTTATTATAGCCTTGAAGAAGAGTATGGAATTATTTGGGTATGGAATAATTTTTAGTTTTGAGAATTTATTGAAGTGGATTAAGTGACATTGATACTTAAGTTAATTTAAGTGTCAAAAAGTAGCATAAGATGAGTAAGTGGCAAGGTGGTGTTGGCGCATGAGTGATTGCATGAGGGGAGAGGTTCGAATCCCTTGGATAGCATCTAGATAACTTTTATTTTTGGCACTTGTATGGCAAGTGTCGGCTAAGCCATAATTATGGTAAGTGTGGACTTTTTCATATTTGGTAATTAGACTAAAGGATTAAGGTAAGTGTTAACTTATGGTATGGAATCAAGAAATTTTGGTAAGATAAGGGGACATAAGGCATGTATCAAGGTAAATGTTTTGGAAACAAATTCATGGCCATTTGACCATGAATTTGGACGGCATTGTGGACAAAGGGGGGGTTGGCCGAATATGTTAGTAGCTTGGCTAGGATTAGGAGTTAGCTTTTGGTCATTCCTAGCATTTTTGTGCAAAGTTTGGCAATTCTTTTCTCAACCTCTTTTCCTTGGCCGAAATTGAGCTTTTGGTAAGCCTTAATCTTTTGACCATTTGGTCATTTTTGCCTATCACTTTAGTATTCTTTGTATGCCTTTTCTCATAGTACCGAAATTACCAACACCAAAAAGCCATTCCTTTTCTTTCTTCTCCCCATTGCCGAATATACATTGCTCCTAAACTCATCTTTTTCTTTCTCTTTTCTTCTCTTTGAAAACCGAATCCTCATCATCATCTTTTTCTTCCATCTTTTAATTCTTTTCAATCAATACTTTCTCCAATAATTTCTCTCATGGCCGAATGTTAGTGTGCCCATAGCCGAACCATTTTCTCTTTTCTTTGGTTATACATAGCCAAATTCTCCATCATATCCTTTCTTTTCAATTGTGGATAATAGGTAAGAGTTCTTTTTAGTTTATGTTAGTTAATAGTTGTTTTGGCCGAATCTTGATGATGGTAAGAAGGATCTTTTGGATCGAAATTTATCATTCTTTCTATTAAACATTTTCATTGTTATACTTTAGTGCGATAGTGGAAGACCGTAAATCAAGTGTTCGTGAGTATCGTAGAACGTTGGAATCGATTTAAGGTGTTAAGGGAACGTTTGGTCGACTCTCATATTGTGGAACAAGGATATTTGTGGTAAGGAAATCTCACCCTTAAAAACCTTTAGTAATATTTTCGATATAATATTAGGTTGGACTAATGATCTTTTGTCAATGAAGACAATCAAGATAGGGAAGAAAAGGGCGGTGAATAGTGTTCAGAAGAAGGGTGGTTCCGCTATTCCCCCTAAGTTTAAGCAAAGGGCTATTTCGGGAATTCGAGATTTTCCACCGGGTTCCGCTCATCCGGGGAGAATCAATTGTTTGAAGTCGTTCTTACTCCCGAACCGTTGTTTGTTCGTGGATTTGCATCGGTTAACGAACCATCAATCGGGGAGAAACCGCAAGTAGAAGTAGTTCGAAATTCTGAGGGTAAAAGTTTAGATCGTTATTTCTAATATTGATTTTGTTAATAAATTATAGTGTTTTAATATAACGTGATGCGTTTAGGTATCGACGAGCGAGAAAGTCTAGTTCTCACTATAACCAGGTGTGTAACTTTACACTTATCTCTCGGGTTAGATATCAAACCGTAAGTATTGTGAT
Organism: Gossypium bickii; assembly: GCA_025503065.1. NCBI lineage: Eukaryota > Viridiplantae > Streptophyta > Magnoliopsida > Malvales > Malvaceae > Gossypium > Gossypium bickii. The sequence goes on from CP106716.1 coordinate 40,010,321, forward strand.
AAAATCGTAAAAATGGCAAAATCGGAAAACACGTAGTAATGGACACTTTTGTGTAAATGCATGAAAATGGTTAAAGTCGGGAAAATTACGAAAAATTTCTAGATCGGTAAATTGAGCCGAAATATTGCTAGATCGATAAATTGAGCCGAAATATTGCTAGATCGATATATATTGGGCCGAAAAACTGCTAGATCGCTAAATGGGCCAAAAACTTTCTAGTTCAATATATGGGCCAAAGTTCGCTAGATTGCTAAATGGGCTAAATACTATTTTGTTTAATAGGCCCAAAAGAAAGGTTTAATTATAGACTCATCTATAATATGGATTACTTGATAAATTATTATATGGCTATAGTTTGTTATGCATACATGATTGCATGGGACGAGATATATGATGAAGAGAAGAAAGGCCTGTGGCCACGAATCTAGTTCGGTGGCTCTGCCACAAATTTTTATCGCTTAATGCCTCTAGTTCGGTGACTATGTCACAATCTAGTTCGGTAGTGCACTACAATATTATTTAAAAGGCTTAATGCCTACGATTGGTGTGTTTGGCGGGGTGGGTTGACTTGATCCCCACAGGTGTGTTGGTTGGTGCGGGGGTGTGTAGCGGATGGAAATTAGGCTTGGTTGGGAAATTCATTTTTTTTACATGCATTTTATTTATTTTATTTTATTCTATATTGTTAAATCTACAATTGGGCTCAAGCCCAACTTAATGTCTTGATGATCTGGCCCAATAATGGTGGTAAGTGACTTACACACTGAGTTCTAAGTAACTCATCCTATTTTATTATCCATCTCAGGTAATGGCAATTGATGTGGACTTGGGCCGGGAATGACTTCATGGAGGCCATACTACGAGCATGGGTTTTATAAACTATGAACTTTATTTAAGTTACTTATTTTAATTACTATTTTGGGTATGATGTAATAAGGCCTCTATTTATGTTTTTATGGATTTTTATGTGTGGATGGATTTAATATTGTTTTAAAACTCTTAATATGGGCTTGTGTTAAATCTATAAGGTTTTCTTAAAAAAAAAGTGTTTTATAACAATTTGGACTCCTTAATTATTTCATTTTTAATTCTTTCAAATTCTTTTAAAACCACTTTATGGTTTTGACAAGTACATTCTAAATGATAAGATTTCAAACAAGTAATTTTCTTAATTCATCAATTTTAAATCATTGTACTTAATTTTTATTAAACTTTATTTCCAAAAAGATTTTTGTAGTACTATTTCACTTTAATTGTTAGAGATTTAAATGAATGATCGATCTGTGTGACAAACCAAATCTTGTCTTAACGCATAGACCTGGTTTGGGGTGTTACAGGCTATGTGCGATACCATCATCTATTCATCATTTGGTGGGCTATGTGCGATACCACCGTAACTAATCTTTTTGGTGGGCTATGTGGGATACCACCTTAACTAATCTTTTTTGGTGGGCTATGTGCGATACCACCGTAACTAATCTTTTTGGTGGGCTATGTGCGATACCACCCTAATAAAGGCTGTTGGTAGGCTAAGTGCAAAACCACCGAGTAATCTGACTATGAGTAATGGAATTAGAGATAGCGATGTGTTGTATTATGTGACTTTGCGATGCTAAGTGCAGGGGAACCTGTTAATGAATGTATGCATTAAGCTTGTGTTATGGTTGGAATGTGGGAATGGAGAAAATGAGTAAGCATGATCATGAATGTAGATTGTTTCTTGCTTAGTATGTAATGCTATGTAATTGTTTGATACATGTTACAATGTTATATTGTTTACATGTAAACTTACTAAGCTTAAAGCTTACTCTCCTTCTCTTTTTCCCTTGTTTTATAGAGTTTAAGAGCCAAGTCGAGATATGAAGATATTCAGAAGATCGCCCACACTATCAGCTCACTTTGGTATACCTAGACTTAATGATTTTTTACATGGCATGTATAGGGGCTAGACTAGTTAGGATGTTTTGTCATTTTGGCCAAAATGTATTGGCCCTTGTTAAGATAACTATTTTGTATATTGCCATGGTTGATGGCTCACCTTATCATTTATGAAATTACAAAATTATCTATGGAAGTTCATATTGATATTATGATATGTTTATTAGTATGTTGAATGGGTTCATGTAGTGTAAGCTATAGGGGTGCACAGAGCTTGGCAAATAGCCTTGTCCTTGTCCACATGGGTAGGCATACGGGCGTGTGTCTAGCTCGTGTGTGACACACGATCAAGCCATGGGTGTGTGCCCAGGCCGTGTGAAGTCTGTATCTTGAAATTGGAATTTGAATTGTCACAGGGTTGAAGCACACGAGCGTGCCTAGGCCGTGTGGATTAATCAGAGGCAACCACGGTCCAGCCATATGGGCATGTGTCCAGGTCGTGCGACTCAAGTCAGTGTCGACCACGGGAGTTGAACACGGGCGTGTGAGATGATACACGGGCGTGTCATCTAGTCACGGGTGTGTGACCCCTGTTTAGGTGACATTTTTCTAAATGTGTCAAAGTTTCCGATTTATGTCCGATATTTTCCAGTGGTTAGTACAGGGCCCTATAGGCCCATTATAAAGAAGTTAGATGTAAGATTGAAAATCTTTGAATTTGGAAATGAAATTGCTAACTCAAAGTTATATGACCAAGTGAGTTGGGTCAGGTAATGCCTCGTGCCTGATTCTGGTACAAGATACGGGTAAGGGGTGTTACATATCTGGTCTTTTAACCTCTGAACTTCAGCTTGAGATTGACTCCCGAAAGGCATGTACTGCAGGGAGCCGGATCCAAAATATTATGTCTGGGTAACACCAGATCCTTGAAATCGAACCCGACCATACCTTTCAGGACCCAAAGCATCAATAATAATTCTGTTATCAATATCCTCAATATTAACAGAACTATCAGTCGAAGTAGCCGCTTCATACTCTACCTTCTTCTCTTTTAGTTTCTCCTAATAAATCAATGAAAGAGTTAGAAACGAAATATATAATAAACAATATATATAATAAGAAGGAATGCAACATAACTTAACATTATAAATTTAAAACTACTAAGGATGAATTAAACTATTATAATTAAACATTATAAATATTTATAATAAATCAAATTTTATTAAGTAAATATACCATAATTTCTCCAGCTTCGAATGTCATCGGAGATCCATCTTTCTTCCTATGCGTAATGTCAAAAAGTTGAAGGCGTCCAACTTTTTGACTAGACGAGACTTCCTACAGTGTAGTAGTAAAAATATAATTTAATAGTATAAAGTCATTAATATTTGACAGAATTAATAAATTATAATACCTCAACCTCAGCTATGCAAGCAAAACTTTTCGACCCTGCCGTGTGCGTGAATTTTTGTTTTTGTCTGCTGCTTGTTCCAACTCGCTCACGGTCCTACATAATGAAATTTTTATTACGTATATAGTAAATACTATAAATCGAAAAATTTATAAGACTTTAGAAGTACATAATACCTCTCCTTTCTTTGAATTCCAGAATCTAACTTGATCTTCTCATTGGTACCTCAACATTCTCGGCGGAACATTTCGCAATTTTTCTTCGAGGCTTATGTCTTTATTAAAATATTATTTTTTCAAAGTGCTTTTATGATCTCTCCATTTTTTACCCAATGTCTTCTTGATATAGTCATCAGAGACCTCTAAAGCAAATCTCTCCTAAAAAAACATAAGTTTAGAAAGTAAATATAAATGAAACTTAAACCAAAGTATTATAAATTACATTCACGTTTTGTTACCTTAATATTATCGAGAGCTTGATTTTTATTGCCATCAGGCATGTGATGCCATGATTCGTAGTTGATGGGCAACATATTGGCATTTCGTGCTATAATGCCCAAATAGCCTGCTAAAAGTCGAGCTTCAGATCCAACAGGCTGGCCATGGCTGTTTCTCCTTACTTTGACACGCTCGACAGGATTTAGGTCGTATAAATCTTTAAGCAGCGTACATCCCCGACCTCTGCGAGTCCCACCACTTTCAGCTGAAAAATGATATATTATTATTATATTAAAATTGAAAAATGAATCAATAATAAAAGTCAACATGCATGTAAAATAAACTTAACATTACTTTGAAATTCTGCAGGCTCGTCATCTATGTCCGGCACATTTGAAGATCCAACAACTGTTTGTTGTTCACTATTTGCTTCTTCTGAATTTGGAGTATTCTGGATAATACTTAAATCTTGTAATCGTCTTCTAGGCTTTTTTCCTGCAATACACACAAAATAGTTGAAATTTTAGTAACAAATAACAACAATAATAGTACATATAAAATAGTTACATTATATAACATGACCAATATTTAAATTATAATATTACATATAAATAAAAAGTCGTAAAATCTTACTACACCATATTTTGTAAATATCTTCGTCCACATCCTGTCGAAGCCATTGAAATTGTGTACTAGTACTAGGGATATTTTCATTTAAGTTTTGTTCTGGAAAAGGCAAAGTTTCTGATCTTTCGACTATGTCATCTCTACTTCCATTGCCCATGTCAAACAAGTCTCTAGGGGTGTTCCGGAGTACAACGTACCAACCCTCATCAGTTGGATCTTTTGAGTAAAAAACTTGTTTCACTTGAGAAGAAAATACATACGGCTCGTCCATCAATTATTCTCCAATGTGAATCAATCGAGAGAAATTCACCATTGTAAAATCATATTGATCATTTTTTATTCTGCGAGCCGTATTCACATCAGCCCAATCTCCTCGAAATAAGACAACTTTCCATCTGCCATAATAATCCAACTCAATTATGTCAGTAAGAAGTTCATAATACTCCACATTCCACTCGATAGGGTTATTGTCCCTAGCACTGGCATAACTTGTAATTGAAGAATTAACAACAATTCCACAATTTTGGGTTCTCCTCAATCTCTCGCGATACTTTCTATGAAATTCGAATCCATTGATGAGGAAGACACTATATCTTTTCACTATTCTATTTGGACCTTGTGAAAGCCATTTAACTTCGTCATTTACTTCATTCTGACTGCAAACCTATTGAATCAAAAGTAAATTGAGTAATTATAAATGTTATGAGAAAACATTATTACTTGTCAATGAAAACTTCAATTGCATACCGTTTGGCTTAACCATTCATGAAATGATTCTTTGAACAACTTATTAATTTCTCATTGTTGTAATCTTCAGGACCGTGAACGAGCTCTCAATATTTGTTTGTACTCACTATGTTTAAAAAAGGTTTACTTTGTTAGAAGACAGTCAAATTATAATTGATGAATATTTATCAAATTTTAGAACTTACTTGCGTAATGGTTCCATTGAATCGTGATGAAAAAGAACATATCGATGTGCTTGGACCCATGATCTATCATCTAATTCTGCTATTTCGACTTTGCCGACTGGTTCTCCAAAACTCTAAAATAAATAAGTTTCAGCCAAGCTATGATCTGTGAGCCTAGCATTTCTACTTGGTCTGTTCATTCTTGTTTCAACATCTTCCAAATACCTTGAACAGAAAGTCATACATTCCTTTGCCAAGTAGCCTTCGGCAATTGATCCTTCCGGATAACGCTTATTACGGCAGTAAGACTTCAATTTGGATAGGAACCTAAACACAATATACAACATTATCTAAAGTTGCAACTAAAGGGATTGAGGTGAATGAAGGAATAATTTAGAAATAAATTAATACCTTTTTATGGGATACATCTATCGATAGAAAACGGGTCCACCAAGTATTGCTTCACGAGGGAGATGAATTAACAAGTGCACCATAATAGTGAAGAAGGAAGGCGAGAAGATCTTCTCCAGATTGCATAAAGTCAATGCGGCTCGATCTTGTAGTGTCTCAAGTTCTTGCACATCCAAAACTTTGCCACAAATGCCTTTCATTATATTGGATAGTTCAATTACACAAGACGTCACCTTTTTCGACATACAACATTGCATAGCAACTGGTAGTAAGTCTTGCATCAAGATGTGATAGTCATGCGATTTTAAGCCATATAGTCTTCAATCTCTAAGACTCACACATCGAGATATATTTGATGCATACGCATCCGGGACCTATATATCCTTCAACACCATACAGAACACTTCTTTCTCCGTCTTCGACATTTAAGAAATAGCAGGCCGTAACCGATATTTCATATTCGGAAGTGCTTGGGGATGAAGCTCACGCTGAATTCCCATGTGGACTAAATCAAGTCGACTCTGATGATTGTCTTTCGATTTTCCATCGACATTCAAAATAGTCCCAATGATGTTCTCGCAGACATTTTTCTCAATGTGCATGACATCAAGATTATGTCGTAAAATCTGATGCTCCCAATAAGGCAACTAAAAAAAATACTTCTTTTTTCCCCCAAGTCTGCCTCATTAGGATCATCCTCTTCATCAGATTCATCCCTTGATCTTCTATTTCTTTGCGTGTTGGGCGGTTGATTCATCTTCCCATAAATGAAATTCATATCTTTCAACATGGACAAAATTTCAGATCCACCGGTCTACGAAGGAACTTCTCTGAACTCTTCAGTACCGTCAAACTGAGTACTCTGAAATCTAAATCTATGATTTTTCGGTAACCACCGACGATGCCCCATGTAAGAGATCTTCTTCCTATTATATAACCATCGCGAACATGTTTGCGCAGCACAACAAGGACAAGCATAACGTCCCCTGGTACTCCAACCAGATAAATTGGCATAGGCTGGGAAGTCATTAATAGTACACATCAAAGCCGCACGTAAATTGAAGTTCTCCTTTCTCAGTACATTGTATGTCTCAACACCAGCCCATAATTGTTTTAACTCTTCAATAAGTGGCTGCAAATATATGTCAATATCATTTCCGGGCCCTTTCTCTCTAGGGATAATCATAGATAAGATAAAGGATGATTGTTTCATGCAAACCTATGGAGGTAAATTGTAAGGAACAAGCACCACAGGCCAAGTATTGTATACAGTGCTCATGATTTTGTAAGGGTTAAATCCATCAGATGCTAGCCCCAGCCTCACACTCCGAGGATCGCTTGCAAAGCTTGGAAATTTGGAGTCAAATGATTTCCAAGCTAAAGAATCTGCAGGATGCCTTAACAATCCATCATCGGTTCGTCCATCATGGTGCCACGTCATTGACTCGGCTGTCTTCGACGACATGAAAAGCCTTTGAAGCCTTGGTATTAGCGGAAAATACCGTAAAATCTTAACTGGCTGCTTCCGTGACTGTGTACCGTTTTCATCCTAGTTACCATCCTTTGTATTTCTATTCATCCAACGGGATTGACCGCATACATGACAGCACTGTTGGTTTTTCCGGTCGCCCCAATACAACATGCAGTCATTTGGGCAACTGTGAATTTTGTTGTAGCTAAGGCCCAAATCCTTTATCAGTTTCTTCATGTCTTTGGAAGATTGAGGGATTTTTGCAAACGAGAACATTTCTTGCAAAAACTCTAACATCATTGTCAAAGAGTTTTCGGTCCATCCTCCCAAACATTTTAAGTGAAAAAGACGAATACAGAAAGACAGTTTGGAAAATTTTAATCCCTCATATAGTTCTTCATTCATTTTACCAAGTAACGTGTAGAACCTCGCCGCTTCTTCATTTGGCTGTTCATCAGGTACACTTCTTCCTCTTTCGGTGAAAGTATTTCCACCAAAATTATAATCATCGGTTGCACCCAAGTCAGGTGGAAATGATTGCAAACCATCACTGCGCATATTAAATGCATCCCGTAACATGCCTTCCATGTCATCTTCTCTAACATTTTGATTGTAAGCACTATGAGGATAATCCATATTCATCGATGAAGAGGCTCCACTAAATGTACACTCTCCATGGAAAATCCATTTTTTATACCCCCGGACAAAGCCATCAACAATTAGATGTTCTTAAACAACTTCACGATAATGCCAATTGATATTGCAACACTTCTTACAAGGGCAAAATCATATTCTCTTGGCTTGCATTCTGAAATGCAAAATTTAGAAAAGTTTCTACTCCATTTCGATAGCCGTTGCTTACCCTTGACAAATTCATCCAAGTCCTATCCATTTCATAGTTGTTGAAGTCTAAAGTTGACAATAAATTACACGGCTAAATTTTTAATTTATAATTTATGTAAGTAATGATATGATATATATAACTGAGTACTATGTAAGTTATGTAAATTATGTAAGTTATGAAGTTTGATCTTAAAATTATGTAAGTTATGAAATTTGATCTTAAAATTATGTAAGTTATGTATTCTTTAAGATTAATCATACATGGCATTGTTATACCTAGGGAGGATCCATTATATCTAACAGTGAGATATAAGGCAACCTGTCAGGTTTCCAGCCTATATACTTTGAATATTTAAAAAAAAAGAAATTGATTTTTAAAAAAAATATTTTTTTTAAGATTCATCATACATGGCATTGTAAGTTATGTATTATGTAAGTTATGAAGTTTGATCTTAAAATTATGTAAGTTATGAAATTTGATCTTAAAAATTATGTAAGTTATGTAGTATGTAAGTTATGAAATTTGATCTTTAAACTATATGCTTTTAAGGAAATTATTACATTAAACTACATGTATTATGTAAGTTATGTGAGTTATGTAAGTTATTATGTTAGTTATGTATGTTATGTGAGTTATGTCAATTATGTAAGTTATTTAAATAATGATCATTATTATTATTATTATTATATTGATAAAAAATTTTATAAGTTTTAAAAAAACATTTACAAATATTAAATATTATAATCAAACATTATTAATATAAAAAATATATTCTTTAAGATTCATCATACATGTCATTGTTATACCTAGAGAGGATCCATTATATCTAACAGTGAGATATAAGGCAACCCGTCAGGTTTCCAGCCTACATGCTTTGAATCTTTTTTTTTTAAAAAAGAATTTGATTTTAAAAAAAAATATATTTTTTAATGCCATATATATTTTAACACTCCTTCTTAATGCCACATATTTACCTAAACTAAAAATCGAACATCATTGTTTTTAGAATAAAATTAGATTGACTTGTTGAACTGATTGAGATTGAATCAATTAACTTGCAAATTGGTGCGAATCAGTTGAACTAATTATTTATATTTTTAATTTTTTAAAATATAATTTTATTAATAATATATTTAATTAAAAAATTAATTAATTTTACCATTAATTCAATTCTAAAAATCAAATAAAATAATATCAAATCCAAATAAATTGGAAATCCTACCATTATATAATCATGCAAAAATCCTACCAAATAAATTGTTCTGCCAAAGGGAAAGGAGTGTCTTAAGTCCCTTTTTTGCATGCAAAAAGCCATTCATTTTTAGTCAAAAACAAAGTAAACAGTAATTAAATAATATCATGCATTAATTAAAACCCTTAAAAGAAAAAAAAAAGTAAAAGCAAAACACTTATAATCTGTAAAGGTTAAAAAAAAAAGAAGAGACCAAATAAGAATCAAATCTCATTCTCATTAAATAAAATAATGACAAACTCATACCTTTTTGGCTTTTCCTTTGTTTTGATGATAGTGTTTCTTCAGGCCTTTGTCTATAAATTTTTAAATTATATCGCCTTTGTCTCTGTTAATAATTGAAATAATTTGCAGCAATTTAAACACTTTAATTTGCAACATTTTTAGACCTCAATTATAGCAATAAAACATCTCAATTTCCAGCAAATAAACAATTCAAATTATAGTACCTGAACAGGGCTTCAATAGTTTAAAAAAGGAGCAGTAACAGCATCCAAATGTACTTTGCTTGAGCAACAAGAAATTTTTTAAGTCATTGGACAACAACTAAATCTGAAAAATTTAGAAGTGGATAAATCAATGAAAAATGAAAATATAAAAAGCATTACCCATGAAATCAACTATACTCACTCTTTCCAATCAATTCTACTTGTTGCTCGACGAAGTTCAGATCCTTAGGCAAGTAAGAAAAGATGTACACAATATCTGAATCAAAAACCAATATGCAATCAGAATGATTAATGAAACATGCGTAGCTAAAGTTGCATCTCAAGAGAATCCAAAATCTAGAGTTGATGCAAATGCAACATAGCGAATATCAATAACTTGTAATTCACAGAGGGGAAAATCAGCAGGGAATTATGTATGTCTATGAAAAATAGTAATTTTCGATGATATACAACCCTTAAATAAATGAAGGATTAAAACATCAAGAAAATAACTACAATAAGTGATGGGGCATTAACAGAAGGGCAAGAAAAATTAAAATAAAGAGTCCCTCAACCTTATATTATTTGATGCAGTATAGTATAGTTTTAGATTATAGGAAATTATGAGAAAGGTTTCATCATTTATGAGCCACTTAAGTTATATAATAAGGACAACACTTTCACACCTCAACTTACAACATTTAAACACTTCAATTTGCAACATTCTTAGACCTCAATTTCGACAATAAAACTATTTATCACAAAATAATGTTATAAAATAATGACATTATTTTATTTAAAATTTATCACAAAAATATTAATATTAATATTTTAAAAAATTAATATGAAATCGCTTATCAAGCTCGGTTGATTTCAGCTTGAGCAGGGAATTTTAAAAATTTACTAGCTGCTAAACACCTTTAAATTAAATCAAGCTCCAAATGCAATACCTTTCTTTATTAATAAAATTAAACTTCTTAAATTCTAAAACCATCAAAGGAAAGAAAAAACACAAAGTACACACGTAGGCATAAAGCAGTAGTAAATTTTTTTTAGCTACTTGGAAATAAATTAAGCATTTAAAATCCAATGAGGTAAAGAATCACAATCACAATCACTCATCACACGTCGGACTTGTATATGAATGAAAGTTTGTCTACATCGTCAAGCACCGAACAAGAAGAAAAGGTCAATATATCAAATCTAAAACCACAACCACCCCTAAGAGATCATTTCTAAGCTAAGCTAAAGCCTATGTACACCACACTCTATCTCCAATCCATTTGCACATTCTCAAAACAAATCTAATAAAACATACGAAGTCAATAAACCTCCTTCATAAGCAATGATTGTCACCACTATAACCTTCCGCACAAATCAAAGTACTCGGAGAAAAATGTATAATGAGTTTAAAGAATACTTTTGCTCGTCTCGATTTTATCTTCATATTGTAGCAAAAAATAATCAAGAAACTTCAAATTTGGAATCTTACCACAGTACTCATCTGTACCAAAGAAGTCTTTGATTTTCCATGACAAAATAATGGCCTAATCTAACCTTATCAAAGAAAGAAAGGAAGTAGAACTTTCCTACCTTAGACAATCCGGATTGAAGCTAAGTAAACTGGGTGGTAGATAACAGAAAATCTGACGCAGAAAACTGGATGGTAAATGTAAAGTAAGTAATATGAACCTTAATTCGAATATACCATTATAAAAATACATAACTTAGATATGTCTTTTGTTATGTTACATTCTTCTTAAGACGGGCAGCTTCTTTGTTTTGAGCTAAACGCCTCAATTGTTTTCACGTTCAGACTTAACGAACTAATCTGGACAAAAAAAAAGTTACAATCCCAAAAACTATAACCAAATTGAGAATAAAAAATAAATTAAGGTCATGGGCAGCAAAGAATTTCTGGTAAAAGAAATAATAATCAACTAGTAATCTATTTTTGTTGAAAACACTTCACAGCATAACTCGTTTGAAAAACATTTCATCACTACTAATCTACTAATCAATTTACTGCAGTTTATAAAATTTAAATTTAAAACGTGATGAAATAGCAATTGAACAAATATCGATAAGGAAAAAAACAAACTTTTATAAATTATATTTTTATAAAAAAACAAATATTAAAGTTGTAAAACTCAATTTTAAGGTATTTACCTGAAAAGAACTATAGCCAAGAGTGCAACATGCATCAAAATAGATATAAACTTTGTTTTAATAGTTGCCCACCAAAATAAATGCAAAACATTGATAAATCTACTCAAAATATACTCAAAGAACCCAACTGTTCTATTCATTTCTATATACAATTTAAACCTATCCCACCCCCATGTCAATGTTATATACCATATATATAGATGTTTGAATATATAAAGGATGGCCAGCAGCTACAAGTTTTGTTTGAAGATTACGAAACCACATGGTTTTTCCCATAGTTTAAGACCCATGTGTTACCACTTCGAAGCCTTGCTTTATATAGAAACTAACTTCAACCATCTACCGAATTCAAAGCTATCACGATAAGCACCTGACTTACCCTATTCTATAAATATATTCTTATTCTGCAACCTAACTTTTACTTTACCCTTTTTTATTATTTTTTCCCTCTAGAAAATATTATTTTTTAGAACTGTATAATTAGAGGGTTAATATTTACATACGCAACAAGGATGTACCTACATCACACTCGCATACACTACATTTAAAAAGAGTTACTCAAATAAAGGTTTAACACTTGCTCTATTCAAAAACTTAAAATCCGAATAAGTATTTGAGTAATACCCAAAGCTGCAAACAATCTTCTTGAAATATTGAAGTTGTCAATACTCAATTTTAAGAGTATTTATCTGAAAAGAACTCCACCCAACAGTGCAACCTGCATCAAATTATATAGCAACTTGTTAAATATGTCACAAGATTTAAAACCCTAAAGTATCAAGTCCTGTAAAATCCTAAAAGCGGAGGAAGAGCTTTTTCTACTGAAACAATGAAATGAGTCCATGGCAAAAACAATAATATTAAAAATGTTGGTTGAAAAGTGGGAAAAAAAATACTATATTAGTCGATCAAATACGACCCTTCTTTTTCTACTGTCAAGACTGAAGAAAATAAAAAAAAAAACTGGCGACGGCGACTGGCGACGAGGCATATGAAGGCCGACGCGATGCAGTAGAATGGACAATTGACGGCAAAGCAGGAGATGGTCGGATTAGATTTGAGGATTCTGATTTTTGGGAATTTAGGGATTGTGAAAATAAGGTGAAGACACTAAGGGATTTCGGGTCATAAAACTGAATAAAACACAACACAAAGAAACGACGTCGTTTTGCTAAAAAAAATTTAAACTTTGTGGCGTTTTTTAAACTAGCGCCACTATTGCTTACTTATAGCGACACTTTTACCCTAGCGCCGCTAATACTTGAACCTAATATAAAATGAGTTTTTGCAATTTTTTTACAATTTTTTAGAATACTTCACTTTTTTACAATTTTTTTAAATTTTATTATACATAAAGTTTACCTACTATCTCTTAAGTAATTTAAAATATAATGATAATTTTAATATATTAAAATTAAAATTATCTCTTTTACCATTATATAGTAAATTATTTAATAAATAATTTAAAAAATAATAAGTCATATACCCAAAAAAACTTTAAAAGTATTTTAAATAATAGTATTTTAATTTTTTCATTTTTAACATATATTTTTCAATGTTATTAGTTCTAAATTTTTTCTACGTGTCATTAATTTTTTTGAATATTTTAAAAATTAAATTAGAAAAAAATTTATTTTAATTAATATAAAGAAATTAGTTAATAATAGATCGAAGAGGATAAAAGAGTGCATGAGTTTTCGAAAATAATACATGATGACCACTTGGATGATGGATCAGAATGCAATGAGCAATACAACATCAGTTTGTTTAAATTCAGACTCGAAGTCGGCCCCTAAACCCTAAACCTAAAACCCTAAACACATAACCCTAAACTCTAAGCTGTAAACCATCATAAACCATGAAACCCTAAACTATAAAATCCTAAATCTTAAAACCATAAACCATAAACCATAAACCATAAACCCTAAAACCCATAAACCCTACGACCTACACCTTACACCCTGCACCCTAAACCCCTAAAACCTAAAACCCTAAACACATAACCCTAATCTCTAAACACTACACCACCGTAAACACTGAAACCTTATACCATAAACCATTATAAACCTATAAAAGCAAAACCATAAACCTTAAACCTTAAACCTTAAACCATAAACTCCAAACCACTAAAACCCTAAAATATAAACATTAAACAGGCCTAAACCTTATGACCTACACCTTACACCCTACATCGTAAACGGTAAACCCTTAACACTAAGGCAAAAACCTTAAACACTAAACGTAAAATAAACTTGAATTATTATACAGTGATCAAAACAACGCTTTTTTTTTTTTTTTTTTGTAATAAGCTTTTAATAAAGGTAACTTTTAGTGGCGTTTTTGAGAAAAACGCCGCCAATGCTTACATTTAGCGGTGTTCCAATGCTTACATTTAGCGGCGTTTTCTTAAAAAACGCCGCTATTGTTTCATAAACGCCGCAAATTTTTTACATTTTTTATATTGACATGAAAACGACGTCGTTTCCTTTTGAAAAAAAATTAATTTGCAGCGTTTTTTGACTATTGCTTTGACTTTTAACAGCGTTTAACGCCGCTATAACTTTATCTTTAGCGGCATTTATAATAAAAACGCCACTAACTTTTTACAATTTTTATATTCTAATTAAAACGACGTCGTTTTGTTTTGAAATAAAAATGATTTTGAGGCGTTTAGGTCAGAGGCGCCGCTATTGTTTACCTTTAGCGGCGTTTCTATAGCTCAATTGTTTGCGGTGTTTTCTAGTTAGCACCGCTGAAGTCTAAATTTTGCGGCATTTTGAATAAAAACGCTACTAAAAACGCCGCTAAAAGTCTATTTTGCTGTAGTGATTTGTGCATTGGTTGTTTTAAACTTTAAGACGTGAAAGAATCAAGCATGATAAGTTTATTTTCAGAATTAAAAATTTTAGGTTGTTTCCTTGAATTGATGTATTATCTTGGAGTTCTAAATTTACAAGTTTGACATAAAAAAAACCATAATTTTTTGTGAGATTTTGAGCCTTTAGTGTAACACCCCTAACCTGTATCCATCGCTGGAATTGGGTTACGAGGCATTACCAATCAAGTCACAACATACAACATACATTTATGCATCTATTCTCAAACACCATTCAATCATAATCACATTGTCCTTTATAAGGGCCTATGAGGCCTTAAACATGCTTTAGAAGTGGTTCGGGTCTAAACCAATAACTTAAGAAAATTCTGTAAAACTTAAAAATTTTCAAACATACTAGGGTCAAACACCCGTGTGAACAGGCCGTGTGCCTCACATGGCTCCAGACACGTCCGTGTCCCAGACCGTGTGAAAACAGGGCATACATACTAACTTGGGTCACACGGCTGACCACACGCCTGTGTGTCTAGCATGTGTGCCCTTTGAAATGGCCACACACGCCTGTGTGCCAAGCTGTGTGTTAGGCCATGCCAATCCTGTAGGGTATACTAACTTATGCAACACGGCTAAGTCACACGCCTGTGTGCTAGGCCGTGTGCCATTTAGAGGGGTATACTGACTTGTGCCACATAGCCGGTCACACGCCCGTGTGTGAGGCCATGTGGAGCATACTGACTTCAATTTAATTCCAACACCAGGGGACACACGACTGTGTAGCATGACCTTGTGTCACACATGGCTGAGACACACGCCCATGTCTCTGCTCGTGTGGACAAAAATAGGCCAATTACAAGGCCAATTTGCCACCCTTTCTCATGCTCACCTAAACAAGGAAAATAATACCATTTAAACATATTTATAGGCAACCAAAACATGCCAATTCATATACAAATCTTTCCATTTCATCTTCAACCATTTTACTACTCAAATCATAACCATAAACATACCGAAACAATATGTCATTACCAACAATTTCACCTATCTTCCCTATGCATTTTCTCATCATTTTATCAACTAATTCATGCCACAAAATATACCAATTCATCATCCTTATATCATACCAAATCAACCATGATATATCATTGGTAATTAATCAAAACAATTATGTAACAGCCCGATTTTGGGGCTATTCGGAACAGTGGTTTTGGAACCACTAGTTCGAGGCTAGAGAAATTACTTTAAATATTATTTTATGTGCCATGGCATGATATATGAGTGTTTGAAAAATTTTGGTAAATTAATTTTAGCGATTTCATGCTTAATTTTGAAAAAAGACTAAATCGTAAAAAGTTCAAAAGTTTTTTTCTACAAGCTAAAGGTGTTAAATAACTATGGTACACTAAAGTAGAGGTTCTCATTGAGTAAATAGACCAATGAAATTATGGTGGCTGGACATGAATTTTTAATTCATGAAATTGGTCAAAGTTTGGTGGCATTAGGTGACTAAATGAATAAAATAAAATGAAACAAAGAAAAAGTCATCATCTTTTCCCATCTTCTTCCTCTTCCACTGAAATTTTTAGCAAACTAAAGGTTTTTAAGAGCTCAAATTTCAGCCAAGCTTTTTGAAACACCTCAAACCCGGTCCACGAGCTTTGACCAGATTTGGTATGTTCCTCAAGTAAACCGGTTTCAAATTCTTTTGTTACTTAGAGAAAAACTTGTGTGATTAAAAAAAAATATTGTTTGGGTTGGGTTTGTGTTGAAAACAAACTGGATTTTTATATTAGAAAACCCTATTTTAATATTAAGTGATAGAACATATAGAGTATATTTTAAAATAAAATACTTAGTCTTTAACTTAATCAAAATTTGTAACACAATAAAACAATAAGTAGAAATAAAATCGTTCATCATGGCCTTATGGCCTTATTACATCAAATAGTTTCCAAAATATTTCAGAGTACTAAAATAAATTCAAGAGTTCATAAAAATATAAACTTCATGTTGAGCATGGCCACCACAAGTACTGCCGTCCCGGTCCATCACTGTTCATCACCTGAAACATGGTCCCACAACGGGGTGAGTCAAACAGACTCAATGTGTACACGACACTAAATCATAATAGAATCAGGCATACAATAGTTACACATTCAAAACATAAAATACAAGTTATGATGCATTCCCAAACCCAAACCTAATTGTCCATCCACTACACACCCCGGACTGCCCGTCACCAAACCGTGGGACTACTAAGTCGACCCTCCATTCGCTACACACCATCAAGGCGATCAGCTGCGATCAACGTGCTCATCGCCCATATAAAATTTGTGGCATAGCCACCAGATATAATTGTGTCAAGAGACACCAGATTCAGATAATGTAACCACATTCAGATAATGTGACCGAAGTCACCACATTCAGATAGTGAGACCGTAGTCATCACATTCACTTCCCCTTTTTCATATATCCCGAATGACCCATATTATCCATATCATGCATATCATACTTAAATTCACATTCTTATAAAGTTTCACATGTTATAAATAACATATTTCATAATCCTAGTGGAAGTAGGAAATGTACCTGAGTACTTAGTACCATATCATGGTACTTTAGCCACTTTCATATACTTAATAACACATATATTAATAAACATAGCCATAATACATATTATAAAGTAGTGTGGGGTACACACCTGATTCGCTTAGCAAATTCCTTGAGATCGCGAAATCTGATCTACCGCTTAGATCCTTAATCCCTACATTTGATTATTCACTTACTATTTTAATAAAAAGCCATTCGGCCATAAATCCAAATCCTAGTAGGATTAGTATTCTTAAACTTACCTTGTTGCCGATTGGGACACCAATAAATCCTGAAATTGATCCTTGTTTTCCTAGGAATGTCGAAATTCCTATAACCTTGCGTTAGATTTAATCTAACCATTAAAACATAAAACATGGCCTTTTGCCGAATATACATATGTCTTACCTTAATCCTAGAAATCCCGAAACCTTCCTCCTTGTAGTCAACAGTTAGTAAATCCCGAAAGATCTCTTCAAAGTTTCGGTAACAAGATATTAATGGGGTTAGTCCTAGATTTCGGCAAATCTTAAAAGAAAAAGGATGAAACCGAATGAGATCTTACCCTTATTGAAGAAATCGATTGCACCTTCACTTCAACCTTCAGAGATTCGGCTATGGCTAAATGATGCTCTCACAACTTTCGGCTTTTGGAGGGATTATAAAGAAAAGAGAAGAGAACAGAAGAGAAGAGAAGAGAAGAGAGCCCTAAGAAATTCGGCAGAGAGAAGAGGAAGAAGAAAAATTGATGAGTAGCCCTCTTTCCTTCCTTTTATAGCCAAAATTACTACTCAGAATCCCTTACTTGGCCACCACTCTTCTTTATTTTGATAGCTTTATCCCTTTAATTATCACTTTATTCAAATTAAAAGAATTTAATCCAACAATTATCTCTTGAAAATAATCCAAATTAAATCCTTTATTTATCCCTTATTTATCCACTATTTATCTCTTAAAAATAAAAGAATAAAAGCTCCTAAATTATAGCCTTGTGCCGTCCACCTCACTTCTTCTGGAAGCAAAATAAAATTTCTTTTATTTGCTTTCCCTGTGACTCGAACTCAGGCCCAACACCTTGCATGTGGCGCCATTTCCAGAGGCCCTAAGTGACATCTTCAGGCCACTTTTCCAAGCCTGTTTGTGTGTCAAATTTCACCAACTTTTTCTTTTAAGGCCACCTTGCCTTAATTTCCACTTTTAAAGTTTAAAACTCGACATTTCTAAGTCATTTCTAAGTTTCCTAAAATTTTCGTTCGGCTCTATAAACTTGACATTTCCTTACATTTCCAAGTTTCCAGAAATGTTCACTTTCCTCTTTTGAATAATTTCATTACATTTCCAAGTTTCCAAAAATGTTAACTTTCCTCTTTTGAATCATTTCCTTACATTTCCAAGTTTCCAGAAATGTTCACTTTCCTCTTTTGAATCATTTCTAAATCATGTCCATACATTTTCAGGTTTCCAAAAATGTTCATTTCCAAATCATTTTCATTCATTTTCGGGTTTCTAAAAATATTCAAAATTTATTCTTAGTACATAAAACATGTCACTTCGTACAATTTAACCGAAAATGCATACGCCCTTTCTAGGATGTTACACTTTTCTCTTGCAAGTAAGTGATTTTGATGGCTGTTTTTGTTAATTTTTGTGTTTTTGGAACCCCTATAGCTTAATCTAGCTAATGAGGGGACTATTTTGCAAAATTATTAAGAGTCTAGGGTACTGCCATGAGAGTATTTATATGGTTTGCTGAAATTTTATGAAAGAAAATGAATCTTGATTGTTTAATAAACAACTTTTGTGAAAGGATTTTTCATGAAAATACCTAAAAGGACCATTTTGTAAGGTTTATAAAATAGGTTGTAAACATTAGAAATAATTGAAAATTTTGAGTTGCTATAAGAGTAATAAAGGTTTGGCTAGAGTTGTTAAAGGAGGAAATTTGATTAAAATTGTTTTACGAGTTTAGGGGCAAAATTGTAATTATGTGAAAGTGTAAGGGCAAAACAGTAATTTTTGCCAAAGTAGGAATTTTGAAATGTCTTGATTAATGTGGTGATTAAATAAGTAAATTTTGTCATTATAGATTATGAAAATGGAAGTCGGACCTAGACCGGGGGAAAACTAAGCTATTGTACTAAATCGGACTAGTCGCCCATATTTCGTATACTGAGGTAAGTTATACGTAAATAATACAACTTTATTTTTATTATGTATTGAATAATTAATATGGCATAAAGTGTTTGATTATTGTTGTGAATATGCATGATAAGAATTGATGTAGTAAAAACTCCCGGTTGAACCTTAAGAATAGATTGGATATCCATCCCATGACATTTGGGTGATATGTGTTCTAGTGTAAGACCATGTCTGGGACATGACATCGGCTACATTATGAGAGCCAGTGTAAGACCATGTCTGGGACATGGCATCGACATTGAGATGAGAGCTAGTGTAAGACCATGTCTGGGACATGGCATCAGCATTTTACCTTCTTGTGTTAGGCTTATCGAATATCCTTTAGTATTGCAAATGGTTCCACGGGTTAATTAAAGCTTATGATGAAGATATGAAAGGATATAATCATGTTGTGAGTGGTACAGGTTCTTATTCGAATCTCATAAGATATGAGCTTAGTTATGATGCTTTAATGGTAAGGATAAAATTGAGTAAGTTCTATCCAGGAGAATGATTTCGGGACGATCTTGTAATTTTTTGCTTATACTTGTGATGTGTAATTATGTAGTAAATCTGCCATTATTAAATCAAGAATGTTATGCTGGTTTATAATATGCTATGCATTTAAAGATGCATGGTTGATGTTGTTACTTATTTACATGCAACTTACTAAGTTTTATGCTTACTCCCTTTCTTTTCTATTTTTTTACAGTACCACCAGGCTAGCTCGAGGATCAAAGGACATCGGAGGCTCAATCACACTATCAATCTGATCATTTGGTATAATTAAATTTATCATTTTGAGTATGGCATGTATAGGGACTTGGTCTTTTGTCAAGTGTCATATTGTTTTGGCCAAATGTGTTGGCTTCTCTTGAACATTGATTCATTTTGTATAAGGTCATGGATGATGGCTAATACTTGTTATTAATATATGTAAATGATGATGTTTTTCATGAACGTGCAATTTGCATGGTGAATTATATGGTGTTACTTGATGTGGCCTGTGTTGGTGCAAGTAAAGGTGGCAAAAGGGCTTGGTAAATAGCCTTGTTTTTGTCCACACG
Organism: Gossypium bickii; assembly: GCA_025503065.1. Lineage (NCBI taxonomy): Eukaryota > Viridiplantae > Streptophyta > Magnoliopsida > Malvales > Malvaceae > Gossypium > Gossypium bickii. The sequence continues at coordinate 40,030,827 of CP106716.1, forward strand.
GGTAGACACACAGGCTTGTGTCTAGGCTGTGTGTGACACACAGTCTGCCCCATGGGCATGTAGTCAGGTCGTGTGTCCCCTGCACCTTAATTTGGTGAAACAGAATGCCCAGTAGTAACCACACGGGCTGAGGCACGGCTGTGTGTCTCAACCATGTAGAAGACACTGCCATAGGACATGGGCATGTGCCCAGGCCGTGTGAAGTCTGCACCTTGAATGTGAAACTTAGAATTTCCACATGGTCTTGCACACGGGCATGTGCCTTGGCCATGTGACACTAAATGGTTGATGACTTCAGAAACAGAATGTCAAGGTTTTTGCCACGGGCTGAGACACGGGCGTGTCATGGCCGTGTGGGGGACACGGGCCGTGGATACGGGCATGTGACAGGCTGTGTGAAAACCTCTGTAGGTTCAAATTGAAAAATAAATCCACACAGGCAAGGGACACGGGTGAGTCCTTATATGCTAAGACCGGGTGAATTGCACGGTCCTTCAACATGGCTATGTTATTAGGTCACACAGGCGTGTCGCCCTTCTACACGGGCGTGTACCCCTATTTTTAGTGACATTTTCCAAAGTTTTTCTAAAGAACTCGATTTCGTCTCGAACCATTTCTAAAGTGTGTTTTGGGTCTCGTAGGCAAGGATTAAGACAAACTTTGACAAGTTTTAAATTTGAAAGAAATTTCATCACCCGGAAGTGTTTGTATGCATGTATTTAAGTTAGGTAACGCCTCGTACCTTGTTCTGGCGTAGGATACGGGTAAGAGGTGTTACATTTAGTGGTATCAGAATTATGGTTTAGTCGATTCTTGGACTGACCTAGCGTGTGTACGAGTCTAGCTATACATGCCATATATGAATTATGATAGTGTGACGACTCCTGACAATTTAAAATTTTTTTCTTTTATATAGTAAATGGATCCAGATGGAGTAGTGGCGAATGATGTCAAAAGTAATTCGCCGGCTCCTGCAGAAAGGGCCACGCCAGTCGAAAGTGGGCCCGTGACACTAAGTCAGGGCTGAAGGGCTAGGGAAGCCTTCCTCTATATGATGAATGCTTGGTATTCAGAGTTTGTACGTGCAAACCCGAATGCTTCACCCCTTCCAATCCCTCACCCTGCCCCTACAACTCCCTAAGTAGTGGAAATGATTAGAAGGGAAAAATCTCCGGTAGACAAAATTTGAAAGCAAGGGGCCGAGGAATTTCAAGTGAATATAGATGGTGACCCAGAGGGAGAAAAATTCTGGCTAGAAAATACCATTAGTGTATTTGATAAGTTGTCTTGCACACCAAAGGAGTGCATAAAGTGTGTAGTGTCAGTCCTACTAGACTCGGCTTACCAATGGTGGAATACCCTTGTGTCAGTTGTACCGAGGGAGAGGATAACTTGGGAATTCTTCCAGGAACAGTTCCGTAAAGAGTATATTAGCCAAATGTTTATAGACTAGAAAAGGAAGGAATTTCTTGAACTGAAACGAGGCTGAATAACGATAACCGAGTATGAGCGTGAGTTTGTAAGGCTCAGTAAATACGCTCGGGAGTGCGTATCCACCGAAGCCATCATGTGTAAGAAGTTTGAGGACAGATTAAATGAAGATATCCAACTATTAGTTGGAATCCTAAAATTAAAGGAGTTTGTGGAGCTTGTTGAGAAAGCGTGCAAGGCTGAAGAATTGGCCAAATAGAAAAAAAAAGGTGAAAGCGAGTCTCGTGACTCGAAGAAAAAATAGTTGGGGAAATCATTTCAGTCCTCCTCCAAGAAATCGAAAGAGTTCACTACTCGATCAAATGCTTCAGCAAGGTTCTCGAACAGAAATAGGAGTAAGCAGTACTCGGTTTCTAAAGCTCAGACCACTTCTATTACGAGTGTTGATAGTGTATGACCAAATAAAACAGAATGTTCGCAGTGCGATAGACGACATTTCGGTGAGTGTCGAGGAAATGATACAGGCTGCTTCATGTGCGGCTCACTAGACCATATCATTTGAAATTGTCCTGAGATGGATGAGAAAGATAAAAAGCATGATGTGCGAGCGAGTAATGCTCCTTCTATAGGTAGACCACAGAAGAACCTGGGAAGTGGGACTAGCAGTAGAGGTGTGCCTAGAGATTCCACTGTGAGATCAGAGGGTAAAGCTCCTGCAAGGACATATTCCATTCGCACTCGCGAAGAGGCTTCATCCCTAGATGTGATTACGGGTACTTTTTCTCTTCATGATATCTCTGTTGTTGCTTTGATTGATTCGGGGTCTACCCATTTATATGTTTGTATGAAATTGGTGTTTAGTATGAATATGCATGTTGAGTCTACCGAATTTATGGTAAAAGTGTCAAATCCTTTAGGCAAACATGTGCTAGTTGACCAAGTGTGTAGAAATTGTCCCTTGACAATTAGAGGTCATTGTTTTTCGGCTAATCTTATGCTGCTACCGTTTGATGAATTTGACGTGATTCTTGGTATGGACTGGTTAGTAGCTCATGATGTGATAGTAAATTGTGGGAGAAAATTTATTGAACTAAAATGTGAAAATGGGGATATCCTTCGGGTTGAATCAGGTGAATCAGATAGCTTGCTGGTAGTGATTTTTTCTTTGGCGGCTGAGAAATATATAAGAAAAGAGTATGAGTCTTATCTCGCATTTGTATTGAATACTCAAGTGTCAGAAGTAAAGATTGATTCAGTGCCAATGGTATGTGAGTATCTGGATGTGTTTCGGAGGAGTTACCTAGATCGCCTCTAATTAGGAAAGTTGAGTTTGGTATTGAGTTAGTCCCTGGTATGACGCCTATTTCGATTGCCCCATATAGAATGGCACTGTTGGAGTCAAAAGAGTTGAAGGTTCAGCTACAGGAGTTAACAAATAAGGGTTTTGCGGGACCGAGTTATTCTCCGTGGGGTGCTCCGGTACTTTTTGTGAAAAAGAAAGACGGGTCGATGAGGTTATGTATAAACTACAGACAGCTCAGCAAGGTGATTGTGAAGAAGAAGTATCCTTTGCCAATGATTGACGATCTGTTTGACCAATTGAAAGGAGCCACAGTGTTTTCTAAGATAGACTTAAGGTCCGGTTATTACCAACTAAGAGTTAAGGAGCAAGATGTACCGAAAGCTGCATTTCAGACGAGGTATGGCCATTATGAGTTCCTCGTCATGCCCTTTGGCTTAACGAATGCTCCTGCAGTATTTATGGATTTAATGAACTGTATTTTTTGACCGTACTTGGATAAGTTTGTAGTTGTTTTTATTGATGACATATTAATTTATTCTCGTGATGTAAGTGAGCATGTGGAGCATTTGAGAACTGTCTTACAAATGTTAAGAGATAAGCAGTTGTATGTTAAATTTAGCATAAGTGAATTTTGGCTTCAAAAAGTCAGATTCTTGGGCCACATCATGTCGGGTGATGGAAATAGAGTTGATCTGAGTAAGATATCAGCTATCATTGATTGGAAACCGCTGAGGAATGTGTCAGAGATTAGAAGCTTTTTGGGCTTAGCCGGATACTACAGACGGTCTGTTAAAGGATTCTCTATGATTGCTACACCAATGATGAGGTTGCTTCAGAAAGATGTTAAGTTTGAATGGACAGAGAAGTTCCAATAGAGTTTTGAGAAACTAAAAGCATTGTTGACTGAAGCCCCAGTTATAGTGCAACTGGAACCGAGAAAGGAATTTATGGTGTATAGCGATGCATCCTTAAATGGATTGTGGTGTGTGCTTATGCAAGAAGGAAAAGTAATAGCATATGCCTCGAGACAACTGAAGCCGTATGAGAAAAACTATCCGACTCACGACTTAGAGTTAGCTGCCGTAATATTCGCACTAGGGATTTGGAGACACCATTTGTATGGCGAGAGATGCCTAGTATTCACCGACTATAAAAGTCTAAAGTATTTAATGACTCAAAAGGAGTTAAACATACGGAAGAGGAGATGGTTAGAGTTGATAAAGGATTATGAGTTTATGATTGACTATCATCCTGGAAAGACGAATGTGGTCACCGATGCTTTAAGTAGGAAGTCATTTTTTGCCTTGAGGGCTATGAATACCAAGTTGTCTGTGACTGATGATGGTTCGGTCATAGCAGAGTTAAGAACTAGACCGATGTTTTTGCAAGAGATTTGTAAAGCTCAGAAAAGTGATAAGGAGTTACAAGCCAAGATAACTCAGTGCGAGATGGGTATTGAATTAGATTTTTGGATTGGTACCGACGGTTATTTGATGTTCCGAGAGAGGATCTGTGTACCTAAGGATGAAGAGCTTATTTAGAAGATTTTGCAAGAGGCCCATAGTGGTTGTTTGTCTATCCATCCAGGTAGTGTGAAAATGTACAATGACTTGAAGAAAATGTATTGGTGGTCAGGAATGAAAAGAGACATATCAGAGTTTATCTCAAAGTGTTTAATTTGTCAGCAAGTGAAAGCCGAACACCAAGTACCTTCGGGTTTACTTCAGCCCGTGATGGTTCCCGAGTGGAAGTGGGACCGTATTACCATGGACTTTGTGTCTAGATTGTCGTTGATGCCAAAGAAGAAAGATGTTGTATGTGTTGTGGTTAATAGGCTAACTAAGTCGGCTCATTTTATACCGGTGCGTACCGATTATTCAATTGAGAAATTGGTCGATTTGTATGATTCTGAAATTGTGACACTTCACGGGGTACCTTTATCGATCATTTCGGATGGAGATCCGATATTCACATCACGTTACAAGAAGCTTTGGGGACAAAGTTGAATTTTAGCACGACTTTCCATCCGCAAACCGACGGTCAATTGGAGAGAGTAATTCAGATTCTTAGAGACGTGTTGCAATGTTGTGTCCTTGAATTCCAAGGCAGTTGGGAAAGGTATTTACCGCTAGTAGAGTTTGCCTACAACAATAGCTATCAGTCGAGTTTGAAAATGTCGCCTTATGAGGCTTTGTATGGGTGTAAGTGCTGAACACCCTTGTATTGGTCCAAACTTAGAGAAAATTAGATTCCCGAGATTGACTTAGTCAAAGAAACCGAAGAGAAAGTAAGGTAATTCGTGACTGTTTGAAGGCCGCTTCGAATAGACAGAAATCCTATGCGAATTTGAAACAAAAAGAAATTGAGTTTAAGTCGGTGATAAGGTTTTTTGAAAGTATCCCCGTGGAAGAAAGTCCTCAGATTCGGTAAGAAAGGAAAATTACGTCCACATTTTATTGGACCTTTTGAGGTGACTGAGAGAATTGGACCGGTGGCTTATCGACTAGCCTTGCCATCTGAGTTAGCGAAGATCCACAATGTTTTCCATGTTTCGATGTTGCGATGTTACCATTTTGACCCTTCTCACGTTCTTTCACCAACAGAGGTTAAGATTCGATCAAACATGACTTATGGCAAAGAGCCAGTTAAGATCTTGGCTCGAGAGGTCAAGCAATTGAGAAATAAAAGTATAGCACTCGTGAAAGTACTATGGCATAAACATGGGGTTGAAGAGGCCACATGGGAGCCCGAGGAGACTATAAGAGATCAATACCCAAACCTTTTCACTGGTAAGATTTTCGGGGACGAAAATCTCTAAAGGGGAGCATTGTAACAGCCCAATTTTGGGAATAATCAGAACAGTGGTTTTAGAACCACTAATCTGAGGTCAGAGAAATTATTTTAATATTATTTTATGTGTCATGGCATGATATATGAGTGTTTGAAAAATTTTGGTGAATTAATTTTAGCAATTTCATACTTAATTTTGAAAAAAGGACTAAATTGCAGAAAGTGCAAAAGTTTTGTTCTACAAGCTAAATGTGTTAAATAGCTATGGAACACTAAAGTAGAGGTCCTTATTGAGTAAATAGACCAATGAAATTATGGTGGCTGGACATGAATTTTTAATTCATGAAATTGGTCAAAGTTTGGTGGCATTAGGTGACTAAATGAATAAAATAAAATAAAACAAAGAAAAAGTCATCTTCTTTTCCTATCTTCTTCCTCTTCCACCGAAATTTTCAGAAAACTCAAGGATTTTGAGAGCTCAAATTTTAGCCAAGCTTTTCTCTTGCAAGTAAGTGATTTTGGTGGTTGTTTTTGTTAATTTTTGTGTTTTTGGAACCCCTATAGCTTAATCTAGCTAATGAGGGGACTATTTAGCAAAATTGTTGAGAGTCTAGGGTATTGCCATGAGATTATTTATATGGTTTGCTGAAATTTTATGAAAGAAAATGAAACTTGGTTGTTTAATAAACAACTTTTGTGAAAGGATTCTTCATGAAAATTCCTAAAAAGACCATTTTGTGAAGTTTATAAAATAGGTTGTAAATGTGTGAAATAATTGAAAATTTTGAGTTGCTATAAGAGTAATAAAGGTTCGGCTAGGCTTGTTAAAGGAGGAAATTTGATTAAAATTGTTTTACAAGCCTAGGGGAAAATTATAATTATGTGAAAGTCTAAGGGAAAAACGGTAATTTTTGCCAAAGTAGGAATTTTGGAATGTCTTGATTAATGTTATAGCATCCCCATTTAGGGCCTAGCTGGAATATTGGTTGCGAGATCACAAATCTGAAGTAGAAATATGTGTTTTATAATTTTTATGAGGCTTATGATGTGTTTGCATTATTGTGTGAAACTTTCATGAGGAAATTTTATTTATTAGTGATCAATTTGTCCATTAGGACTAAATTGCGAAGATTTGAAAGTATGAGATTCTAGAAGATTTAAGTATGAAATAGAGTTATAAAAATTACTAGAGGCCCTTATTTAGCAATTAGACCATTAAATGTCAAGATGGACAAAAATAGAAATGGGAAGGAAAAATCTCAAGAAAGGGACTTAAGGGCATTTTAGTCATTTGTTTAATAAAAGATTAAAAAGGGAAAAATGAAGCAAAATTTGCTTATCTTCTTCAAGCTACGGCCGAAAATTCCAAGCTCTCCATAGTTAGGGCTTTTCAACTTCCAAGCTTGATAGTAAGTACCTGTTAGCCCTTTTTTTTATGTTCTTCGTAATTTTTGAGATCCTCGTAGCTCGATTTAGCTATTTCTAGCTATATTTTGAGCTAGGGTTTATGTTAAAAAATTTACCCATATATGACATGCATGTATTTTGATGTTTTATGGAAGAATATGAAAGTTTGATGTATGATAAACATCTTTTTCTAAGTGATTTTCATGAAAAATGCATAAAAGGACCAAATTGTAAAAGTTGTAAAAATGGTCATACATGAGTGAAATAGTAGAAATTGAAGGTTGTTGTAGTTAAGAAAATGATTCGGGTAGGCTTGAAATACATGAAAGTTGAATGAAAATCATTTTACGAGCCTAGGGGCAAAAGTGTAATTATGTAAAATTTTAGGGGCAAAATCATAATTTTGTATAAGTATGATTCATGAGTCAATTTAGTCAATGTGAGTATTAAATAAGTGAAATTGTTATTATAGATCAAGAACACGAAGCTCGGACCGAAACCAAGGCAAGAACAAAGTGTTGGACTAAATCGAATATCTACGCATATTTTGAGTACCGGGGTAAGTTTGTGTGAAATTAAGGCTACACATGTTTTTATTTTTAAATTATTTATTATTATGGAATATGCATGTTAATTCCATACAGTTGATTAGTGATGCCTCGATGAGAATATGTTAAGTTGAAGTCCCAGTTGAAGATTCGGAATAATGAGGATACCTATGTCACGACATAAGATAAGGACGGTCCCGTATAAGACCATGTCTGGGACATGGCATCTGCACCAAACGTAGGTCTCGTATAAGACCATGTCTGGGACATGGCACCGGCACCAAATGTATGTTCTGTATAAGACCATGTCTGGGACATGGCATCAGCACTGAATGTAGATCTCGTATAAGACCATGTCTGGGACATGGCATCGGCATCGAATAAGGAAGGTCCTGTGTAAGACCATGCCTAGGACATGGCTTCGGCACCAAAGGAAGATCTCGTGTAAGACCATGTCTGGGACATGACATCGACATCGAATTAAGAGATCCCGTGTAAGACCATATCTAGGATATGGCATCGGCATCAAGAAGTGATCCCATGTAAGACCATATCTGGGATATGGCATTGGCATCGTGATACGTGTATGATGAGATGGAGTATCCTCCAATACTCTGAGTAGTTCAATGGGCAAAAGAGCTAAGTATGTAAAGATGATAAAGAACTAAGTTATATGAGGATGACAAAGAGTTCCATTTAAGTTAAGGATGATAATGATTTAAGTTTATGTTCAAGATAGCATAAGTGCTAAATTATATGCTGAAGTGATACAGGTACCATGAGTAAAATACGAGTTATGAAATTCGTAATGTGATATGTGATAGGTAAGAATAAGTATGAGTAAGTATGTCAAAGTACTTGAGAACTTGTGTTGTTATTGTTCTATTAGATGAATGGATTTCACCATGAGTATTTATATTGCTATTTTAATTCATGCAAACTTACTAAGCTATATGCTTACCCCTCTCTTTTCCCTTTTCCTTGTAGTATCGCCAAGCTAGCTTGGGGATCGTAGAACGTCGGAGCTCAGATCACACTATCAATCATTCTTTTGGTATGGTAAAGTTGAATTATTTTGGTTATGGCATGTATAACTTGGTTATCTTGAGTTTGTCATATTTGAAGGCCAAAGTGTCGGCTATTAATGTTATACACTCATTTTGTAAATCACCATTGGGAATTGGCCAATAATTTTCAAGTTTCATGTTTTAATGATGATGAGTTTTATGAAGTAAATGTTCATACAATTGTTGGAGTGAAATATGAAGTGTCTGAATGATGTTTAGTGATTCTTCATAATGTATTATTACCATGTTATGTATTGCTTGTGTTGGAAAAAGTGCGTTTTTGTTTCAGGGTGGAAATTGGCTTGGAAAATAGCCTTCTATTTGTCTACATGGGTAGACACATGGGCGTGTGTCTAGGCCGTGTGTGACACACGGTCAACCCCTATGGTGTGTTGATAGGTCATGTGTCCCCTGTATCCCATTGCGAGAATTTGATTCGTCACACGAACCAACATACGAGTGTGAGCTTAGGCCGTGTGCCTTTAGAAGTTTGCTAACGTCATAAACAAAATACCCAGGTTTTTCACACACGGATGAGGACACGGGCGTGTCTAGGCCTTGTGAGGGACACGGGCGTGTGTCCGGCCGTGTGAAAACCCCTGTAGGTTCGAAATGAAAAATAAATTCCTCACGAGTTAGGAACATGGGCGTGTGCGACTACACGGCCTGCCCACACGGGCGTGTTCCATTTCACACGAGCATGTGGCCCCTGTTTAGGCAAAAATTTTTTAAGAGTGCAAAAGTTTCTGGATTAATTCCGAAACCTCCCATATGTATGTTTAAGGCCTCGTAGGCCTATTAGAAGGATTTTGTGTATATGAATGAAAAGTTTTAAGATAAAATGAAATTTTATAGCCAAAGTTTTATGTTTAAGCAAGTTAAGTTCGGTAATGCCTCGTATTTAATTTCGATGTTAAACACGAGTAAGGGGTGTTACATTTAGTGGTATCAGAGCTGTGGTTTAGTCGATTCTCGGACTAACATAGCAGATGCATGAGTCTAGCCATACATGCCATATATATGAGTATTTATGTAACGATAGTGTGACCACTCTTGACGATTTAAATTGTGTTTTCATATGGTAAATGGATTTCGATAGAGCTGTGGCATATGATGTAGAAACTAACGCGCCGACTCCCACAGAAGGGGCGGTGCCGAATGAAAATGAAAATAGACCAACGACTATGAGTCAGAGAGGGGGAGAAGAGGCTAGAGAAGCCTTTATCCACATGATGAATACATGGTATACAGAGTTCGTTCGTGCGAACTGGAATGCACAACCCCCTCCACCCTCACTTATTCCTCAACCTACCAGTAGCTCCCCAGGTGGTAGAAGTGGTAAGAAGAGAAAAGCCTCCGGTTGGTAGAATCTGAAAACAAAGAGCAGAGGAATTTTGAGCTAGTAAAGATGATGATCTGAAAAGAGCAGAATTCTGGCTTGAAAATACCATCAGGGTATTTGATGAGTTATCTTGCACACCTGAAGAGTGCATGAAGTGTGTAGTTTCTCTTTTGAGAGATTCTGCTTACCAGTGGTGGAACACCCTTGTGTCGGTTGTACTAAGGGAAAGGATCACATGGGAGTATTTTCGAGAAGAGTTTCGGAAGAAGTATATTAGCCAGAGGTTCATCGATTAGAAGAGAAAGGAATTCCTTGAGCTAAAACAAGGTCGGATGGCAATAACTGAATATGAGGGTGAGTTTGTAAGGCTCAGGAAATACGCTCGAGAGTGCGTATCCACTGAAGCCATTATGTGTAAACGATTTGAGGACGGGTTAAATGAAGATATTAGATTGTTTGTTGGTGTCCTCGAGTTGAAAGAATTTGTTATGCTAGTAGATCGAGCTTGTAAAGCCGAGAATTGGTGAAAGAGAAAAGAAAAGTTGAGATGGAGTCTTGTGACTCAAGAAAGAGACAATTGAATAAGCCATTTTAGTCCTCGTCCAAGAAGTCAAAAGATTTACCTACCCGGTCAGCTATTTCAGCTGAGTTTTCGAATAGAAGTAAGAGTAAACAGCATTCCGGGATTAAAGCTCAGACCACTTTAGTTACTCTCGACCTAATAGACCGGAATGCCCACAGTGTGGCAGACGTCATTCCGGTGAGTGTCGAGCACATGAGAGAGCCTGTTTCAAGTGTGGTTTCCAAGATCATTTTATCAGAGAATGTCCAGAGATGGTTAAGAAGGAGAAATTTCAAAGTACAAGATCAAGAAGCACTACTAGAGGGAGACAACAGAGAAACCCGAGAAGTGGAACGAGTAGTAAGGGTACACCCAGAGAGCAGGCTACAAGATGTAAGGGTAGAGCACCTGCGAGGACTTATGCCATTCGCACTCGTAAAGAGGCGTCATCCCCTGATGTAATTACGATTACATTTTCTCTTCATGATACTAATGTTGTTGCTTTAATTGATCCGAGGTCTTCTCATTCATAGATTTGCATGAAATTAGTATCTAGCATGAGCATGCATGTTGAGTCTACAGAGTTTGTGATAAAAGTGTCCAATCCTTTCGGCAAAAGTGTATTAGTTGATAAGGTATGCAAAGATTGCCCGTTGATGAGTAGAGGTCATTATTTTAAGGCAAATCTCATGCTATTGCCATTTGATGAATTTGATATAATTCTTGGTATGGACTGGTTAACCACTCATGATGTGATAGTAAATTGTGGAAGGAAATACATTGAATTGAGATGTGAAAATGGGGACACTCTTCGTGTTGAATCAGATGAACAAGATAGATCGCCTGTAGTGATCTCTCATATGACTGCCCAGAAATATGTAAGAAAGGGATATGAAACATATCTTGCTTTTGTTATGAATGCTAAATAGACTGAGTTAAAGATTGAATCAGTGCTGATAGTGTGTAAGTACCCAGATGTATTCCCAAAAGAATTGCCAGGGTTGCCTCTGGTTAGAGAGGTTGACTTTGGCATCGAGTTAGCTCATGTTACTACACCTATATCGATTGCTCCATATAGAATGGCTCCAACTGAGTTGAAGGAATTAAAGGCACAGTTATAATATTTGACAGAAAAAGGTTTTGCAAGACCAAGTTACTCTCCATGGGGTGCTCTGGTATTGTTTGTGAAAAAGAAAGATGGTTCCATGAGATTATGTATAGATTACCGGCAGCTTAATAAGGTAACCGTGAAGAACAAGTACCCATTGCCAAGGATCGATGATCTGTTCGATCAATTGAAGGGAGCCACTATGTTTTCCAAGATAGTCTTGAAGTTAGGATATTACCAGTTGAGAGTAAAAGACTCAGATGTGTCGAAAACTGCATTTTGAACGAGGTATGGGCACTATGAATTTTTAGTCATGCCCTTTGGCTTAACAAATGCCCCTGTTGTGTTTATGGATTAAATGAACCGTATATTTTGGCCAGACTTGGATAAGTTTGTTATGGTTTTTCTTGATGACATATTGATATATTCTCCTGATTAGCATGAGCATACCGGGCACTTGAGGATGATTTTGCAAATTTTTCGAGATAATCAGTTGTATGCCAAGTTTAGAAAAATGAATTTTGGCACAAAGAGGTTGGATTCTTGGGGCACACTGTCTCGGGAGATGGAATCCAAGTCGACCCAAGTAAGATTTCAGCCATTGTTGGTTGGAAATCGTCGAGGAATGTATCTGAGGTTAGAAGTTCTTTGGGCTTAGCTGGCTATTACAAACGGTTTGTCAAGGGATTCTCCATGATAGCTACACCTATGACGGGGTTGTTACAAAAAGACGTAAAGTTCGAATGGATATAAAAGTGCCAACAGAGTGTCGAGAAACTAAAAGCATTGTTGACTGAGGCTCCAACTCTAGTGCAACCTGAACCGGGAAAAGAATTTGTGATCTACAGCGATGCATCCTTGAATGGATTGGGATGTGTGCTTATGTAAGAGGGTAAGGTGATAGCATACACTTCTAGACAGCTAAAGCCACACGAGAAGAATTACTCGACACATGATTTAGAGTTGGCTTCCATTGTGTTTGCATTGAAGATATGGAGACACCATTTATATGGTGAAAAATGTTAGATATCACCGATCACAAAAGCCTAAAGTACTTGATTACTCAAAATGAATTGAACTTAAGGCAACGAAGATGGATAGAGTTGATAAAGGATTATGAGTTAGTGATTGACCACCACCCGGGAAAGGCGAATGTAGTCGCTGATGCCTTGAGTAGAAAATCCCTATTTGCATTGACGGCTATGAATACATGGGTGACTTTGTCAGAAGATGATTCCATTCCAGCTGAGTTGAGGGCTAGACCAATGTTCCTTCAAGAGGTTTATGATGCTCAAAAAGATGACAGTGATTTACAAGCCAAAAAAGTTCAGTGTGAGTCGAGTGTTGAGTCTGACTTTCAGATTAATTCTGAGGGATGTTTGATGTTCGGAGGTAGAGTCTGTGTACCAAGGAATGATGAGCTTATTCAAAAGATTCTACACGAGGCACATAGCGGATGTCTATCTGTACATCCGAGTAGCACAAAAATGTATAACAATTTGAGGAAATGGTATTGGTGGCCGAGTCTGAAGAAAGATATTTTTGAGTTTATATCAAGATGTTTGATTTGTCAAGAAGTGAAAGCTGAACACCAAGTACCTTCAGGTTTTCTTCAACCTATTATAGTTCCCGAGTAGATATGGGACCATGTTACTATGGACTTTGTGACGGGTTTGCCGTTGACGCCTTGCAAGAAAGATGCTGTATGGCTAGTGGTAGATAGACTTACGAAGTCGGCCCACTTCATACCAGTACGTGTTGACCATTCGCTTGATAAATTAGCAGACTTGTATATTTTCGAGATTGTAAGACTTTATGGAGTGCCTTTGTCGATTATATCGGATAAAGATCCGAGATTCACATCCTGATTATGGAAAAAGTTGCAAGAAGCATTGGGCACAAAGTTGAGCTTTAGTACGGCTTTTCACCCACAAACTGACGGACAGTCAGAAAGATTAATACAGATACTTGAGGATATGCTCCGATGTTCTGTTCTTGAGTTTCAGGGCAGAATATTTACCGTTGGTAGGGTTTGCCTACAAAAACAGTTTTCAGTCAAGTTTGAAAATGGCGCCTAATGAAGCTTTGTATGGGCGTAAGTCCCGAACGCCTTTGTATTGGACTGAACTCAAGGAAAATCAAATTCATGGGGTCAATCTAGTTAGAGAAACTGAAGAGAAGGTAAAAGTAATCCGTAATTGTTTAAAAGCTGCTTCTGATAGATAAAAGTCTTACCCAGACTTGAAACGAAAAGAGATTGAGTTTCAAGTTGGTGATAAGGCATTCTTAAAAGTGTCACCATGGAAGAAAGTTTTCAGATTTGGCTGGAAAGACAAATTGAGTCCGTGTTTTATCGGACCATATGAGATTACCGGGAGGATAGGGTTGGTAGCCTATCGATTGGCTTTGTCGTTCGAATTAGAAATGATTCATGATGTATTCCACGTGTCTATGTTGCGACGCTACCGATAAGATCCTTCGCATGTGATATCATCGAAAGAAGTTGAAATTCAACCTGACATGACTTATGGCGAAGAACCGGTTAAGATTCTAGCACGGAAACAAAACAGGTAAGGAATAAAAGTATAGCTCTTGTGAAAGTATTGTGGCAAAGACATGGGGTAGAAGAGGCTACATGGGAGCCTGAGGAGGCTATGAGAAACCAGTACCCAAACCTTTTTGCTGGTAAGATTTTTGGGGACGAAAATCCCTAAGGGGGAGAAATGTAACAGCCCGATTTAGGGCCTAGTCAGAATAGTGGTTGCAAGACCACAAATCCGAAGTAGAAATATATGTTTTATGATTTTTATGAGGCTTATGATATGTTTGCATGATTGTGTGAAAATTTAATTAGGAAATTTTATTTATTAGTGATCAATTTGTCCATTAGGACTAAATTACGAAGATTAGAAAATATGAATTGTAGAAGATTTAAATATGAAATAGAGTTATAAAAATTACTAGAGGCCCTTATTTAGCAATTAGACCATTAAATGTCAAGATGGACAAAAATAGACTTGGGAAGGAAAAATCTCAAGAAAGGGACTTAAGGGCATTTTAGACATTTGATTAATAAAACATTGAAAAGGGAAAAATGAAGCAAAATTTGCTCATCTTCTTCAAGCTAGGGCCGACAATTCCAAGCTCTCCATCGCTAAGGTTTTTTCAACTTCCAAGCTTGATAGTAAGTACCTCCTAGCCTCGTTTTAATGTTCTTCGTAATTTTTGAGATCATCATAGCTTGATTTAGCTATTTTTAGCTATATTTTGAGCTAGGGTTTATGTTCAAAAACTTACCCATGTATGACATGCATGTATTTTGATGTTTTATGGAAGAATATGAAAGTTTGATGTATGATAAACATCTGTTTTTAAGTGATTTTCATGAAAAATGCATAAAAGGACGAAATTGTAAAAGTTGTAAAAATGGTCATACATGAGTGAAATAGTAGAAATTGAAGGCTGTTGTAGTTAAGAAAATGATTCGGCTAGCCTTGAAATGCAAGAAAGTTGAATGAAAATTATTTCACGAGCCTATGTCACGACATGAGATAAGGACGGTCCCGTATAAGACCATGTCTGGGACATGGCACCGGCACCGAATGTAGGTCTTGTATAAGACCATGTCTGGGACATGGCATCAGAACTGAATGTAGATCCCGTATAAGACCATGCCTGGGACATGGCATCGGTATCGAATAAGAAAGGTCTTATGTAAGACCATGTCTGGGACATGGCTTCGACACCAAAGGAAGATCTCATGTAAGACCATGTCTGGGACATGGCATCGACATCTATGTACGATCTCGTATAAAACCATGTCTGGGACATGACATCAGCATCGAATTAAGAGATCCTGTGTAAGACCATATTTGGGATATGGCATTGGCATCGTGATACATGTATGACGAGATTCAGTATCTTCCAATATTCCGAGTAGTTTAACGGGCAAAAGAGCTGAATATGTACAGATGATAAAGAACTAAGTTATATAAGGATGACAAAGAGTTCTATTTAAGTTAAAGATGATAATGATTTAAGTTTATGTTCAAGATAGCATAAGTGCTAAATTATGTGCTGAAGTGATACAGATACCATATGTAAAATACGAGTTATGAAAACCATAATGTGATATGTGATGGGTAAGAATAAGTATAAGTATGTCAAAGTACTTGAGAAGTTATGTTGCTATTGTTCTATTAGATGAAAGGATTTCACTATGAATATTTATATTGCTATTTTAATTCATGCAAACTTACTAAGCTATATGCTTATCCCTCACTTTTCCCTTTTCCTTGTAGTATCGCTAAGCTAGCCGGGGGATCATAGAACATCGGAGCTCGGATCACACTATCGATCATTCTTTTGGTATAGTAAAGTTGAATTATATTGAGTATGGCATGTATGGGAACTTGGTTATCTTGAGTTATGTCATATTTGAATGCCAAAGTGTTGGCTGTTAACGTTATACACTCATTTTGTAAATGGCCATTGGGAATTGACAAATAATTGTCAAGTTTCATGTTTTAATGATGATGAGTTTTAAAAAGCGAATGTTCATGCAATTGTTGGGGTGAAATATGAAGTGTATGGATGATGTTTAGTGATTCTTTATAATGTATTATTGCCATGTTATGTATTGCTTGTGTTGGCATAAGTGTATTTGTGTTTCAGGGTGGCAATTGGCTTGGAAATTAGCTGTGTGTGACACACGGTCAACCCTTATGGACGTGTTGATAGGCCGTGTGTCCCCCGTATCCAATTGCGAGAATTTGATTCGTCACACAGGCCAGCACACGAGCGTGTGCTTAGGCCGTGTGCCTTTAGAAGTTTGCTGACGATATAAACAGAATACCCAGGTTTTTCACACACGGGTGAGGACACGGACGTGTCTAGGCCGTGTGAGGGACACGGGCAACTGACACGGGCGTGTTTTCAGCCGTGTGAAAACCCCTGTAGGATCGAAGTAAAAAATAAATTCCGCACTGGTTAGAAACATGGGTATGTACGACTACACGGCCTGCCCACACAGGCGTGTTCCATTTCACACGGGCGTGTGGCCCCTGTTTATGTAAAAATTTTATAAGAGTGCAAAAGTTTTCGGATTAATTCTAAAACCTCCCGTATGTATGTTTAGGGCCTCGTAGGCCCATTATAAGGATGTTGTGTATATGAATGAGAAGTTTTAAGATAAAATGAAATTTTATAGCCAAAGTTGCATGTTTAAGCAAGTTAAGTTCGGTAATGCCTCGTATCCGGTTCCAGCATTGAACATAGGTAAGGGGTGTTACAAATGTGGTGATTAAATAAGTAAATTTTGTCATTATAGATCAAGAAAAATTGAATTTGGACCTAGATCGGGGGAAAACTAAGCTATTGGACTAAATTGAACTAGTCACCCATATTTCGTATACCGAGGTAAGTTGTACGTAAATAATACAACTTTATTGTTATTATGTATTGAACAATTAATATGGCATAAAATGTTTGATTATTGTTGAGAACATGCATGATGAGAATTGATGTGGTAAAACCTCCCGGTTGAACCTTAGGAATATATTAGTGATCGTGTCTGAAAGTCTTGAAATTTATATAACAAATGATTGAGCCTAGAAACTAACTGTGACAACGACTTGAGGCAAGCACACCTATCGAATAGTAGTATAGTTTAGTGGTAAGACTGGAATGTCGAACCCAAGGGAACCAAAAGTACTAATACTGACTTTCTTTTCATTATTTAGCCTAAGAATTAAAGGAATTGTTGTTTAATCTAAAATTAACTAACTACTAAGCTAAAGATGCTAAGACAAAGAGAATGAATTGGGGAAAATACTTTTGGGAAAACCAATTGATTAAGACAATACCCGAGGAAGAATCTACCAAGACTTCACTTGTTATTTAACTTTGAACTAGACGATTTATTCACTTGACTTGATCCGTAGGATTCCTTAATTTATATTAATACCTCTCTCGAGGCTACTAATGTCTAAGCCTAGGTTGATTAATTGAAATCTCTTTCTAATTAAAACCCCTAGAATTGCATTAACTCGATCTATGGACTCCTATATTAGGTTTGACCCTAATCCGGCAGATTTTCGTCATCCTATCTCTAGGGTTGCGATCAACTCTGCTTAACTATGCTAGATCTACTATTAAACAGGGAATATTCCTCCACTGCCTAAGGGCATCAATACTTGAACCAATATCCTGAAATATTAAAACAAGAATTAAGAACACATAGTTAAGAACAAATCAAGTATTTATCATATAGTTCAGAAAACAATAACAAGATCCGTCTTAGGTTTCATCCCCCTCAGGTATTGGAGGGGTTTAGTTCATAATTATAAAAGAATACATCTTAGAAGAAAGTATAAAACAAAACATAAGAAAAACCCTAAAACCCCCTGAAGGAAATTGAAGGGAAGATCTTTCGTCTTGAGTTCCGACTTCTTGAGATGAATCAACTGGCTGTCTTTGAGTACATCCCACAAATCGACCTTTCTGGCTTGGCTCATCGGCCTACCTGAACTGCCCCTTTTTAGGTCACACTTAGGGTGTTTATATAAGCTTTTGGAATGTCTTTCTTTGCCCCTAAGTATCCTAATCCGAGTGGAATTAAAATAGGTCACGGCAAGGACACGCTCGTGTGGCACGACCATGTGAATCAAGCTCATGCTGTGTTTAGGTCTGCTAAAGAGACACTGCCGTGTGGCTCAGACCCAGGCCGTGTGGATTTCATACTTTGGCCCTTTTTTTCCATTTTTGGCTCGTTTCTCATTTTTTTCGACTCCCTAAGCTCTCCTTAGTATAAAACATGAAATTAAGAGATTAGGAGCATCGAATTCATCAAATCAAGGGATAAATCATCCAAATGTATGCCAAATGTGGGATTAAAATATGTATATATTACTGTTTATCAAATACCCCCACATTTAAGCATTTTATTGATTAAAATATGTATATATTACTGTTTATCAAATCCTCAAATCTCGATTAAAATTCATTCTTCTCAACTTATAACTTTTATCAATAATGTTTCGAAATAATCCATAAGTAATCATACATTGAGAATTCAACTAAAAGAACATCAAAGTTTCAAACAATCCAAGTTGAACATTTTACTTATGAAAACATAAGTATTCCCCCTCATCTAAGTAATCACCTTTGATTCAAAATATCACAGAGTTAACATCCTCACTAAAGATTCACTCAAATCACTCGAAGGGTTTAAGGGACAATAAATTTAAGCATTCGATAGTCAACGTGAAAAGTTATTACCATAGGCTTGCATTGCAACATCCTTAAATAGGGGCTATTGTGTTTGATTTGTTTTGCATGTGTATGGATTGATTGTGTTATTGATTGAGGTGTTCTAAGGTCTAGGTATAAGCCAAGGGTAGGCCCGAACTATAGGAAAAATTTTGTTTTTAAGCTTTGGTTAAGGGGAGCTAGGGGTTAAGTATATTCCATGGTAAATTTAAGCACAAGAAATGCCTTGGTAAAGTGGCAAGGAGGCGCCACTTAGGGCCTTATGCAGTGACGCCACAAGCAGGGGAAGGAGAGCCTGGGTTCGAGCTATAGGAATCCCTTGCTGCTAATTCTTTTTGACGCCAAAGAGGGAAGAGTTGTGCTCAGCTCAAACTCTGTCGGATAACTGTTGAACAAGTCAAACTAATTTAAATAGGTGGAGAAGACAGAATTTAGGAGTTTGATCAATTTAAACTCGTTTGAACAAGTGGCCAGGAGAAATTTGAGGAGTTGGCCAAAATTTGAATGGTGTGAGGTGGAGTATTCGGCTGAAAGACTAAGGAGGAGTGTCGAAATTCCTTAGGTTGCTAGATGAGCATTTTTGGTAGCAAAAGCCTTGATGCATTCAGTTGAGAGGCAAAACCGAAACCCTTTTTTGCACTTGCCGATTTCTCCCTCAATGCACCATTTGAAGCAAAAGCCGAAAGCTTCTTAGGCCATTGTCGAAATTCCTTAGAAGCCTCTAGCCGAATCCCCATTTGAGTTCTCTCTTTTCGTCTTTGAACCGAAACCTCTTAGGCCGAATCCCTTTCACTTCATCTTCTCCTTTTCTTTCATATTTGTTCAAAACCCCATCAACATCTCTTCTTCTCAAATCGACAACCTCCTTTTCTCTTCATCCTCTCTTGTGCCGAAAGTCCATCAACCATCTCTTGATTGTTGCAAAGCCGAATCTCCTTTGATTGCCTTACTTAAGCCATAGCCGAATCACCTTGAGATCCAGTGCTATTGCCGAAAACTCTTTACTTCCTCTCCTTGTTCTAACTTTGGCCGAATACCAACCATTGAAGATCCCTATCTCTTTTTTTCTCTCGTTGCGTTGTAGATCTCCCTTGATTTCTTCTCTAAGCGATTTGGAGTAGGTAAGTCTGTCATGACCGAATCTCTTTTATTTTCACTTTCTTTTCTCTGTCGACTCACCAGGGAACAAGAGCTGAATTTTGGCATTTGTTTTGACTCATTCATCTGTGCAATCGTTATCTCCTAGGTTCTTCGGGATTTTGGAAGCAGTAGATCGTGGCCATCTACTCTCGTTGGCAATCGGTTTCAATAAGTCTATGGTAAGGTTTCATGCCGATTCAATCTTTCCCTTATTCTTTTGAAAAGCCGAAGGCTATTAAGATTAAGTGTAGTGTTGACTGATTGTAGGGAAGGCTCAATTTCGTACACTTCGGGTTGTGGTTAGCGTTCGAAAACTGTTAAGGTAAGGGTGGTAATCCCATGCGTTAACTCTTGGGATTTACAAGTGAAGCTGAATGGCTTTTACTAATGATCTTGGTTTGGCTGAATGTAGGAAAAGGGGATCTAGTGCGTTAGATCGGGATCTTCAAGATTCAGTAATCGCGTTAGTAATCAGTTGTGTACCTTACACACTTCATAATCTATGTAAACTTGTTAATAACCTGAACATGTTAAAAGCCAAAACTGTATAGATTTTGATTTGGTACCCTTATGGGTGTGAGCAAGGATTTGGGTAAGTCCGTTTGATAAGTTTAACATATTTGATTGTGATGAGATCGCATATGCTATGTTTCACTGTATGTTTAATGATTAAGCATGATGGCATGATATGTATGTGCATTGCATTATTGTGGGTGATATGAGAGGAGGAGGAAGATTGATATCTGTGACTTTGGGTCACCAGTGGTTTGGCACCACCAGTGGTTTGGTACCAGAGTTGATTTCGTGACTTTGGGTCACCAGAGGTTTGGCACCTCATAGCGACTCATCCCAGTGGCTTAGCACCACAGTGGGTTGGCCCCACATTTGATAAAACGGGATTGTCGCCAGTGATTTGGTATCACAACGTGGGTTGGCCCCACATATGGATTATTCATGACTTTGGGTCACCAGTGGTTTGGTACCACATTATTATTGATATCAGTGATTTTGGGTCACCAGTGGTTTGGCACCACCAGTGGTTTGGTACCACACGGGGTAGAACAAGGAGTTGTGGATGGCTAGGTTTGGGTGCATGACATGTTTGCTTGATTATGATTTGTGTAAGCATGTTGCTAAAATCGGGAGGGGAATTATGCACTGAGTCTTGGTGACTCACCTCTTCCCTAATCTTTTTCAGGTGACTCGTAGGTCGCGGATGAGGAGCCGGGTGGACTCAAGGTGCTCATGCGATACTTGTTTTCGATTTTACGTGGACTTTCGACTTGGGTATTTTTTATTTTAAATTTCGGTTTTAATTGGGTTGTAATAAGGCTATTACTTGTTTTTATTTTGGGTTTTCATCTTATCTGCTTTAAGTTTTCAAATATAGCTAAGTAGACTACTTGACATGTTAATAACCTGAAAATTGGGGTTTTTTTTTTTTAAACTAAGCTACGCAACGAGTTTTCTAAACATTACCATCAGGTATAATTCACAAAATGATAACAAAATCCAACTAAAATGATTTTCAAATCTAAGTTTTTCCAAGCTCAAACACAAACGGTTTTAATTGACTAAGTTAAATTCACCCGGGGATCAATAGACATAAATGTTTTCCAAAGTATTGATTGACAAGTGAGTTTTAAAAAGATTTTCGGGATTTCAAAGACAACTTAACATTTTCAACTTTACATGCACAAGATTTCTCCAAACACAAAGCAACAAAAAGGTTTTCACTGAAAATAAACCGGTAACTTGTTTTCTCCAAAAAGTTTTCACTCTGTAACATGTCAGATTCGGTCGTCGTGTGTTGACCGGGTTTGGGGTGTTACATGCATGAAAATCAAATCTCTACCACTATAAATTGAGATGATACATTGATCAAAAGGTCTTTAAAAAGGGTTGTAACGTGGCTTGGTTAGGGGGTGTGGTCACAGCTTGAAAGAGGAGGTTAGAATCAAGATCGAGCTGACAAATTACCTAACTAGAAAAATAGACTAACAATGAATAATTACATTAATAACACGAGTTTCTTCTAAAGATATGAGATTTACTGTTTAAGCTCATAAAAACATAGAACTAATAATGGATATACTTTCAACATTTTTTTTAATTTTTTTAATTTTTTAAAATTTTTTTAAGAACAAATCAAATACAATAATAGAATTTAACAACTGAAATGGAAAACATAGTTAGGCAACTTCTCAAATCAAATCTCGACAAAAAGAAGTTAATTCAATAGGAAGAAATTCTTTATGGATAAAAAAGAATGAGTTTTAGGTTAACGTTAAGGGTAAATCAATGAATGGGTTGTTAGATCAATGGGGTTCACTAAGGGTTAAACATGAAGGTAGGCCTTTTGGGAAGTAAGTGGGTTGAATCCTAGGTGCCTTTATCATCTCAGTATATCAAATCAAAAATATGGTCTCGACATGTATAATCAAAGCAAGTTCTAGAATAACAGACCAATATTAACTCACTCAAAGCAACAATAAAAGTGAGCATGAAAGAATGTATGCTCTAAAGGCTCAAGATCTCACAGGAATTATTGGCTTTTGATGTCAACGCTGTGAACTTCAAACTTCAAGATAATACCTAAACATGAGAAAACAACCTAGCAAATTTTTAATTTAAAAAAAATCAACTTATCATACTTGATTCTCTAAAGCCTTCAAGTTTAAACAATCAATGCACAACTGCCTATGTTTTAATTCAAGACATATCAATAAAAATCATAAGTCAATCAGAATTTGTTCTAATAATGGTATGAGAAAGGAAAGACAAAATTCAGGGATCTTCAAATAATACTATAGTTGACTGCTAATACCCCCACACTTAAGACGTACATTGTCTTCAATGTACAAAGATAGATAATGATTAATAAGAAAGTCATAAGAGAGTGAGAGAGGTGAAACTTCCTGAATTATGGATGAAATCCTTGGAGGATGATCAATTATGAACATGATGACTAAGCATAGGTGAAGGTGGTGGAGAATACTCCGGTGGTGTGTTCGTTCCTTGAGTGGCACCTTGAGCCTTTTCAAACTGTGAAGTCATCAGTAAAGTTTTTAGGGAGTTCTTATTTAATTGACGTTTGTTATAGTTACTCGAGAGTTAAACAGCCAGAGATAAAAGAAATCAAATTAAAAATTTAAGGAGTTTAATAATAAAGGAAAATGAGCTAAAATAAAAATAAAAATAAAGAAAACAAAAAGACTCAAAGGTCCTCATCATCGGAGTGATCTCGAGGTGGTGGCGGCGGCGATATGTGAAAAAGATGATAATGTCGACCACGACCACCTCACACGGCCATGTGGATTTATCTCAGCCGGTGTTCTTTAGGCAGTTTCGACCACGGCCGTGACGTTTAGTCGGAGCCCGTAGCTTGGGGAAAATTTCGTCCTGTTTCCGCACGATTTTCACCACGCCCATGTATCTTTTCATAGTGTCCACACGGCCATGGCCACGCCCGTGTGCAATGCTATATGGAGAGAGAAACCTGCGCTTTATTAAATTGGTTAATTTGTAGTTAGATGCTAAAAATCGAAAATATGACATTAGTGAAGTTAGTGCTCGGGTTGCCTCCCGAGAAGCTCTCGTTTAAAGTCTTAAGCTAGACTTACCTTTTATTCGCATAATCATGGTGGTTTGAGGAGTTGAAAATTCTTTCTCATGCATTCAATTCTACTATCACTATATAGCTCGAGTCGAGTAGCGTTTACCTTAAAAGTGCCGAACTTGGGATTAGTTACCTCGACTGTTCCGTATGGGGAGACATTGAGTACCTTAGAAGGGATTTCTTGTTTGTATTAAGGTCAGAAGGGGAGATTTGAGGGTCTTTCTTATCCAACAATATTTGATCTCCGATCTTAAATTGGTTTGGCTCATTTTTAAGTTTAACATGGTTTTGCTTTGGTTCTGCTTCGTGTGTTCCTAATTTCTCTTTAAAATACGTCTTCCACTTGTCTAGTTCATCGATCTGAAGCCGTCTTTCCTCGTGAGTTATTTCTTTGTTGGCATGAGGTCTAGGATCTGGCTCAGTTGCGTAGTTCCTTGGTGCTTCCTGAAAGAAGGTTTATTCGAAGGGTTGTTAATAGAATTTATGTTCTCACCATTATTACTTGATGTTTTAGCTGAGTCAAGAGCCTGAAGAGTGATTGTCTCGTCACCTACACGAAGTATGAGTTCGCCTGTACCAACATCAATTTTAGTCCTGGCAGTTGCTAAAAAGGGTCTTCCTAAATTTAAAGGAATATTATTGTCCTCATCCATGTCTAAAACGACAAAGTCTACTGGGAATGCGAATTTATGAATTTTCACGAGAACATCTTCGATTATACCTCTAGGAATTCTAATAGTTTTATCAGCTAATTGAATGCTCATCCTAGTTTGTTTTGGTTTCCCTAGACCTAGCTGTTTAAACATTTTATAAGGCATAACATTTATGCTTGCCCCTAAATCAGCTAAACCATTATCAACAGATAAACTACCAATTAAGCATGGAATTGTAAAACTCCCTAGATTTTTTAATTTTCGTGGTAGTTTATTTTGCAACATTGCTTAGCACACTGCGTTTAGTTCCACATGCGACTCCTCGTCTAACTTCCGGTTTTTTGTCAAAAGCTCTTTTAAAAATTTCCTTGAATCTGGCATCTGTGAAAGAGCTTCAAGAAATGGTAAGTTAATATGTAATTTCTTTAAAAGTTCAAGATATTTACCGAATTGTTCATCTGTGTTGTCTTTCTTCATCGCATTGGGGTATGGCACACGAGGTTGGTACTCTTTAATTACCAGTTTTGGGTTGTCATGACTTACCTCAACCTTACCTTCCTTTACCACATTCTCTTATCTTAATTTGGGCTCATCTAGCCCTTCACTATCATGAGCTGTTATGGCTTGAAATTTCTCCTTTAGGTTAGTTTTAGTGTTACTCGGCAAGCTACCTTTTGGTCATTCGGAGATCAGCTTAGCAAGTTGCCCTAATTGGTTCTCGATCCCTTGAATCGATGCTTGTTGATTTTTAAGTGTTGTCTCGGTGTTTTGGAAACAAGTTTCTGACACCGCGATGAATTTTGTTAGCATCTCCTCAAGGTTCGGCTTTTTCTCTTGTTGGTAGGGCAGCTGTTGGAAGCCTGGGAGGAGTTGTTGTCTCTGATTTCCTTGACCACCCCATGAGAAATTAGGGTGGTTCCTCCAACCTGGATTATAAGTATTACTATAAAGGTTATTTTGAGGTATAAAATTGTTACCCATATAGTGAACTTGCTCGTGTTCAGCGCTCGGGTTGTAAGGTGGATATTCTGTATTGCTCATCCCTCCTCCATTCATCTCGCACTGCATAGCTGGATATACCTGCAAAGAACCACATAAACCATCAATCTTTTTATTTAACATCTCTGCCTGATTTGATAGCACGGTCACTGCATCGAGGTTGAAAACACTGGCGGCTTTCGTTGGCCTTGTCCTCGTCACTTGCCACTGATAATTATTTAATGACATCTCTTCAATGAATTCGTAGGCAGCCTCAGTTGTTTTGTTATTCAGGGTTCCACCGGTGGCTGAATCAATCAATTGTCTCGTTGAGGGGTTCACACCATTGTAAAAGGTTTGGACTTGTAGCCACAAGGGTAATCCATAGTGTGGGCATCTTCTCAATAGATCTTTGTATCTCTCCCATGCATCGTAAAGTGTCTCTAAATCCATCTGCACAAAAGAAGAGATATCATTCCTCAACTTAGCCGTTTTAGCCGGCGGAAAATATTTCAACAAAAAATTTTCAGTCATTTGTTCCAATCTAGTGATTGATCCTTGTGGAAGAGAATTCAACCACTGTTTAGCTTTATTCCTCAAAGAAAAGGGAAATAACCAAAGACGGATGGCATCATCAGAAACAACATTTATTTTGAAAGTATCGCAAAATTCTAGGAAATTCGCCAAGCGATTATTTGGATCTTCATCCTGCAAACCATCA
Organism: Gossypium bickii; assembly: GCA_025503065.1. Classification (NCBI taxonomy): domain Eukaryota; kingdom Viridiplantae; phylum Streptophyta; class Magnoliopsida; order Malvales; family Malvaceae; genus Gossypium; species Gossypium bickii. The sequence continues at coordinate 40,056,765 of CP106716.1, forward strand.
AACTGAACAAATTGTTGTATCATCTGTATAGTGTTAGGTTTCAGTTCAAAATTATTTGCAGCAATAGCAGGTCTAACAATACTTCACTATTATCCTGTTAAATTAGGTTTAGCATAATCATACATAGTTCGAGGAGCATGATTTTCGGCCACCTCTAGAGGTAGCGGATTATTCTCAGCCACCTCTTCGATAGTATTAATTTTGTCTTCTTGCTCTTCTTGTATGTATTGTAGGCTTCTCCTTATTTCTCTTCGGTTTCTGCGAACTGTACTTTCAATTTCACTATCGTAAAGTAGCAGTCCTGACGGGTTTCTTCTAGTCATAAACTAGAATACCTGCCAGAAGCAAAGAAGAAAATTTAGAAAAGTAAAAATAAAATTTAATTGCAAAAATAAAATATGACTAAAGTAAAATAAAATTGAGCATTCCTAATATTTCAGCTCCCCGGCAACGGCGCCAAAAACTTGATCTAAAAGTCTTAAAATTTCTATAACAAATGATCGAGCCTAGAAACTAACTGTGACAACGACTTGAGGCAAGCGCACCTATCGAACAATAGTATAGTTTAGTGGCAAGACCAAAATGTCGAACCCAATTAAACCAAAAGTACTAATACTGACTTTCTTTTTATTATTTAGCCTAAGAATTAAATGAATTGTTGTTTAATCTAAAATTAACTAACTACTAAGCTAAAGATGCTAAGACAAATAGAATGAATTGGGGAAAATACTTTTGGGAAAACCAATTGATTAAGACAATACCCGAGGAAGAATCCACCTAGACTTCACTAGTTATTTAACTCTGAACTAGACGATTTATTCACTTGACTTGATCCGTAGGATTCCCTAATTTATATTAATACCTCTCTCGAGGCTACTAACGTCTAACCCTAGGTTGATTAATTGAAATCTTTTTCTAATTAAAACCCCCAGAATTGCATAAACTCAATTTATGGACTCCCATATTAGGTTTGACCCTAATCCGGTAGATTTTTGTCATCCTATCTCTAAGGTTGCGATCAACTCCACTTAACTATGCTAGATCTACTCTTAAACAGGGAATATTCCTCCACTGCCTAGAGGCATCAATACTTGAATCAATATCCTGAAATATTAAAACAAGAATTAAGAACACATAGTTAAGAAGAAATCAAGTATTTATCATATAGTTCCGAAAACAATAACAAGATCCGTCTTAGGTTTCATCCCCCTCAGGTATTGGAGGGGTTTAGTTCATAATTATAAAAGAATACATCTCAGAAAAAAGTATAAAACAAAACATAAGAAAAACCCTAAAACCCCCTGAAAGAAATTGAAGGGAAGATCTTCCATCTTGAGTATGATTTCGGCTTCTTGAGATGAATCAACTGGCTGTCTTCGAGTAAATCCCACAAATCAACCTCTTTGGCTTGGCTCCTCAGCCTACGTGAACCACCCCCTTTTAGGTCACACTTACGGTGTTTGTATAGGCTTTCAAAATGTCTTTCTTTGCCCCTAAGTATCCTAATCCGAGTGGAATTAAAACAGGTCATGGCAAGGACACGCCCATGTGGCACGGCCGTGTGAATTGAGCTCAGGCCATGTTCGGGTCTGTTAAAAAGGCATGGTTGTGTGACTCAGGCCGAGGCCATGTGGATTTCGTACTTTGGCCTATTTTTTCCATTTTTGGCCCATTTCTCGTTCTTTTTGACTCCCTAAGCTCTCATGAGTATAAAACATGAAATTAAGAGATTAGAAGCATCGAATTCATCAAATCAAGGGATAAATTATCCAAAAGTATGCCAAATGTAGGATTAAAATATGTATATATTACAATTTATCAATTGGATATCCATGCTATGACGTTTGTGTGATATGTGTGCTAGTGTAAGACCATGTCTGGGACATGGCATCGGCATTTTACCCTATTGTGTGAGGCTTATAGCATATCCTTTAGTATTCCAAATGTTTACACGGGTTATTTAAAGCTTATGATAAAGATATGAAAGGATATAACCATGTTGTGAGTGATACAGGTTTTTATTTGAATCTCATGAGATATAAGCTTAGTTATGATGCTTTAATGGTAAGGATGAAATTGAGTAAGTTCTATCTATGAGAATGATTTCAAGACGATCTTGTAATTTTTGGCTTATACTTGTGATGTGTAATTAGGTAGTCAATCTACCACCACTAAATCAAGAATGTTGTGCTGGTTTATAATATGCTATGCGTTTAAAGATGCATGGTTGATGTTGTTACTTATTTACATGCAACTTACTAAGCTTTATGCTTACTCCCTTTCTTTTCCATTTTCTTATAGTATCGCCAAGCTAGCTCAGGGATCAAAGGACGTCGGAGGCTCGATCACACTATCAATATGAACATTTGGTATAGTTAGATTTATCATTTTAAGTATGGCATGTATAGGGACTTGGTCTTTTGTCAAGTTTCATATTGTTTTGGCTAAATGTGTTGGCTTGTATCGAAGATTGATCATTTTGTATAAGGTCATGGATGATGGCTAATACTTGTTATTGATATACGTAAATGATGATGTTTTTCATGAATGTGCAATTTGCATGGTGAATTATATGGTGTTACTTGATGTGGCTTGTGTTGGTGCAAGTAAGGGTGGCAAAAGGGCTTGGTAAATAGCCTTATTTTTGTCTACATGAGTAGACACACGGGCGTGTGTCTAGGCCGTGTGTGACACACAGTCTTCCTCATGGGGCTTGTAGTCGTACCGTGTGTCCTTTGCACCTTAATTTGGTAAAAGAGAACACCCAGTAGTAATCACATCGACTGAGGCAAAGCCGTGTGGAAGACACGGTAATAGGACATGGGCATGTGCCCAGGCCGTGTGAAGTCTACACCTTGAATGTGAAATTTAGAATTCCCACACAGCCTTGCACTTGGGCGTGTTCCTTGGCCGTGTGACACTAAATGATTGATGACGTCAGAAACAGAATGTCAAGGTTTTTGCACAAGGGCTGAGACACGGACGTGTCATGGCCGTGTGAGGGACATGGGCCATGGACACGAGCGTGTGCCAGGCCATTTGGAAACCTCTGTAGGTTCGAATTGAAAAATAAATCTACACAGGCAAGGGACACGAGTGTGTCCCTATATGCTTAAGCCGTGTGAGTTGCACGATCCTTCAACATGGCCATGTTATTAGGTCACATGTCGTGTAGCCCTTCCACACGGGTGTGTGCCCCTGTTTTTAGTGACATTTTCTGAAGTTTTTCTAAAGAACTCGGTTCGGTCCCGAACCGTTTCTAAAGTGTGTTTTGGGCCTCGTAGGCTCATATTAAGGATTTTGAGACAAACTTTGTAAAGTTTTAAATTTGAACGAAATTTCATAACCCGGAAATGTTTGTATGCATGTTTTTAAGTTAGGTAACACCTCTTTAAAAGCTTAGTAAGCCATATACAAATAAATTACAACATGAATCAACATCATCTCCATCAATAGGCAAGCTATAAGTATGCACATATAAGTGCACAAACCTTTCCCAATGTATACATATTCAATATCATAAATGAAATCTTCAAATACTTCCCTTTTCAATACTCGTATGAATCTCGTACGTACCTAAGTTACTTAAATCATTCACACATTCTTTCTCAACTTGATTTTGTCCGTTGAACCATTCGGAATCGTTAAGGATACTCGAAAATCACATATAACTCATACAATGCCATATCCCAAATATGGTCTTACATGTTATCAGATATCAATGCCACTGTTCCAGACAAGGTCTTATACGAAATCATATAACGATGCCAATGTCCCAGACATGGTCTTACACGTAATCACATCTCGGTAATCCTAATGACATGACATTTGTATCCTATACTATTCCTAAGGTTCGTACGGGACTTTCAGATATTGTATCCCTATCGATTCTTGCTCGTATTTAATCATTCAACATTTATAGCAGTTCAATGAATATTAAACATATATAATTCAATTTAACGACATTTATTTGCATATAAACTTACCTTGTATTCGGGATAAATGGGCTGGATCGACTATTCCATAACTTTTTATTTTCCCCGATCTAAATCTGATTTCTTTCGTTATTGATCTATATACATTCAAAACTAACTCATTTATTCATCAAATCACTCAATTCAGTCCACAAAAACATATTTGGGCCTTTTTACACTTTAGCCCCTAAAGTTCCATATTTTTACAATTTAGTCTCTATTTCATAAATACACAAAATTCACACAATTTAATTCAAATACATGCTAGCCGAATTTTTCTAGTGCACATATCAGCCCATATTTATCATTTATTCACACATTTAACCACACATTTTTACATTTTCACAATTAAATTCCTATTTGACATTTTTATCAAAAATCACTTTACAAAACTTGTGTAACTGTCAACAAATATTCATTTTTCATCGTCAAACATTCAAAAGCTCAAGCATCCATCAATGGCACTTCAGAAAAACATTGATAACTTCAAAACTTAAGGCATGGGCTAGCTAGAATACAAAGCAGCGATCTCAAAAACGTAAAATCATCAATAAACGAGCTCAAAACACTTACCAGTTAAGCTCCCAATTGATCGAACCCTAAAATGAACTAAATGTTTTCTTCTTCTACCATATTCAGCCAAAGAAAGATGAAATGAAGCTTAATTCACTAATTACCATTTTATCCTTTAGTTAAAACATTATAAATCACATAATTCAAGGCCAATTATGTCCATCTCCACTATGAATGGTTTATTAACATTATAAGGACCTCCACAATTAAATTTCATAGCCAAATAGTGCCGTTAACAAATAGAATGCAACTTTTGTATTTTACGCGATTTTAGTCCTTTTATCAAACTAAATCGTTAAAATTAAACCATGAAACTTTCACACATACATGCTATCATGCTGTAAACACATAAAATAATATTAAAAATAATTACTAACCTCAAATTTGTGGCTCCGAAACCACTGCTCTGATTTAGCTAAAACCGGGCTGTTACAACTCTCCCCCTTAGGGATTTTCGTCCCCTAAAATCTTACCAATGAATAGGTTCGGGTATTGATTTCTCATAGCATCCTCAGGTTCCCACGTAGCTTCTTCAACCCCATGTCGATGCCATAAAACTTTCACTAATGCAATTTTCTTATTTCTCAATTCTTTGATCTCACGAGTTAAAATTTGAATTGGTTCTTCAGCATATGACATATTAGACTGAATTTCAACCTCGTGGGGGAAATGACGTGTGAAGGGTCGGACCGGTATCGTCAAAGCATCGACACATGAAACACATTTTGTATTTTGTCTAACTCAGACAGTAGAGATAGTCGATAAGCAACTGCTCTGACTCGCTCAATAATCTCATACGGCCCGATGAATTGCAGACTCAATTTTCCTTTCGACCAAACTGCAATATCTTTTTCCACACCGACCCTTTCAAGAATACTTTATCTCCAATCTGAAACTCAATATCTTTCCGTTTCAAATCTGCGTAAGATTTTTGTCGATCTGATGCTGCTTTCAAACTATCACAAATTACTTTCACTTTTTCTTCAGTCTCTCTAATCAGATCAACCCCGTGAATCTTACTCTCGCTGAGCTCCGTCCAGTACAACGGTGTTCGACATTTACGTCTGTATAGAGCCTCGTACGGTGCCATTTTAATACTTGATTGAAAGCTATTATTATAAGAAAATTCAATCAACTGAAAGTATTTTTCCCACGTACGTTCGAACTGAAGAATACGACAACGTAACATATCCTCGAGTACTTGAATAACTCGCTCGGATTGACCATTAGTCTGCGGGTGAAATACGATACTGAAATGTAGCTTTGTAACCAGTGCGTCTTGTAGTTTCTTCCAAAACCGCGATGTAAACCTCAGATCTCTATCCGAAACAATGGAAATAGGTACCCCGTGCAATCTCACAACCTCGAAGATATATAACTCAGCTAACTTATCAAGCGAGAAATCTATACATACAAGAAGGAAATGAGCTAATTTCGACAATTGATCAACAACAACCCAAATTGCATCTTTCTTTCCCGGAGATAGGTGTAAACTCGATACAAAATCCATAGTTACTCTACCCCATTTCCTCTCGGGAATCATGATTGGCTGCAATAAACCCGACGGTACTTGATGCTCAGCTTTGACTTGCTGACAGATTAAACATTTCGAAACAAACTAGTAGATATCTCTTTTCATGCCATGCCACCAATACAACTATTTTAAGTCATTATACATTTCCGTTCTTCCCGGATGAACAGATAAATGACTACGATGTGCTTCATTCAAAATCATCTGAATGAACTCTAAATTTCTCGGAACACATATTCGGTTTCTAAATCTTAAACAATCATCGCAATCAACTTGAAACTCTAAATCAGGGTTCGAATCACATTGAGCCTATTTTGCTAACATTTCATTATCGACTTTCTGAGCTTCGCAAATATACTATAAAAATAATGGTCTCGCTTTCATCTCGGCCACAATCGAACCATCATTACACAAAGCCATTTGAGTGTTCATCGCAAGTAGAACGAATAGGGATTTTCGGCTCAAAGCATCAGCAATGACATTAGCCTTTCCTGGATGATAATCGATCACTAACTCGTAACTCTTTTAGTAATTCAAGCCACCTCATTTGTCACAAATTCAGATCTTTCTAAGTCATCAAATATTTCAAACTCTTGTGATCGATATAGATGTGGCATTTCTCACCAAAAAAATAATGATGCCAAATTTTCAACGCAAACACAATAGCCACTAGCTCTAAATCGTGCGTCGGGTAATTCTTTTCATGCTGTTTTAATTGTCTCGAGGCATAAGCTATAACTTTTCCTTCCTGCATCAAAACACAACCTAGACTATTCAACAATGCATCATTGAACATTACAAACTCTTTACCCGATTCAGGCTGAACTAACACTGGTGCCTCTGTCAATAAAGCTTTCAACTGATCAAAACTTTTCTGACAATTATCTGACCACTCAAACTTAACATCTTTTTGAAGCAATTTCATCATCAGAGTTGTAATCATTAAAAAGCCTTTCACAAATCGTCTATAATAGCCGCCGAGTCCCAGGAAGCTACAGACATCAGATACATTTCTCGGAGGCTTCCAATCCATTATTGCAGAAACCTTGTTTGGATCGACTCGAATACATGATGCTGACACAATATGCCCCAGAAAACCAACCTCACGCAACCAGAATTCACATTTACTGAACTTTGCAAATAACTACTTATCTCACAGAGTCTGTAATACAATTCTCAGATGCTTGGCATGTTCAAATTCATCATGTGAGTAAATCAAAATGTCATCAATGAAAACAACGATAAATCAATCTAGGTACGGACTGAAAATCTGGTTCATTAAGTTCATAAAGATAGCAGGTGCATTCGTTAGTCCGAAAGGCAGAACTTAAAATTCATAGTAACCATACCTTGTTCTAAATGCAGTCTTTGGTACATCCGAGTCTTTTACTCACAACTGGTAATAGCTCGATCTCAAATCGGTTTTTGAAAACACTGTAGCCCCTTTTAATTGATCAAACAAATCATTTATTCTGGGCAGAGGATACTTATTCTGGATCGTCACTTTGTTGAGTTGTTGATAGTCTATACACACTCTCATCGTGCCATCTTTCTTTTTCACAAATAATACTGGTGTACCCCATGGAGAGAAACTCGATTTAGCAAGACCTTTATCTGTCAACTCTTGCAACTGAGCTTTCAATTCTTTTAATTCTTTTGGGGCCATTTTGTATGGAGCTATCGATATCGGCGTAGTTCCCGGCATTAACTAAATGCCAAACTCAACTTCTCGAGTCAGTGGTAAACTCGATAATTCTTCAGGAAACACATTCGAATACTTACATACAACTGGCATTGATTGATATTCTTTTCAGTTACTTTCGTATCAAGCACATAAGCAGAATAAGCTTCGCAACCCTTTCTCACATATTTCTGAGAAAACATCGATGAAATCTCTACAGGTAAACCATTAAAATCATCTTACTCAATCCAGATAATCTCATTATTTTGACATCTCAGATCAATCATCTTTCGTTTACAGTTTATTGTAGCATCATGTAGCATTAGCCAATCCATACCCAGAATTATATCAAATTCATCAAATGGCAACAACATCAGATTAGCCTGAAAATAAAAATCCCGAATCATCAATGGACAGTTCTTACACACTTTATCAACCAAAACACACTTGCCTAAGAGGTTCGATACTCTTATCACAAATTCAGCAGAGTCTATAGGCAAAGTCTTACTGGATATTAAATTCACACATATATACGAATGAGTTAATCCTAGACCTATCAAAACAATCACATCAGTATCATAGAGAGTAAAAGTACCGGTAATAACATCTGGAGATGATGCATCTTCGCGAGCGCGAATAGAGTAGGCTCGTGTAGGTGCTCTGGCCTCTAAACTCACAGCAGAATCTTTAGTCGCTCTCTGGATAACACTCACATTTTTCATGTTTCTGGGTGGTCTACCTCCAACTGCAGTGTTACTCGGTCTCGTGTTTTGTACTGTATCTTACTCAGCCAACTCATGACAGTTACGAATGAAATGATCTAATGATCCACATTTAAAACAGGCCCGATCATTCAATCTACAATCACTGATATGTAGTTTTGCACAATGTCTACACTCGGGTCGGTTTTGTCTCACATTGCCAACACTAGCAATAGATGTAGCTTGAGCTTTAGAACTCACATGTTGCTTTTCACGATCCCTGCTTGAATATTTCATCGATGCATTGGAACAACTGAACGAGTCTCGAAATTTCTTTGATACAGACTGGTAAGATTTACTCGTCGATCTCTTTTTGGAGTCTCTAGCTTCAAAATCAGCTTTTTACTTTTCTTTTCCAAGTTCTTCAACTTTACATGCCCGTTCAACGAGTATCACGAACTCTTTGATTTCCAGAATCCCAACCAATAGCTTGATGTCTTCATTTAAACCATCCTCAAATCTCTTGCACATAATAGTCAGTTGAAACACATTCCCGAGCGTATCTACTCAATCTCACAAATTCTCGCTCGTATTCGGTAATAGACATACGACCCTATTTTAGCTCGAGAAACTCTTTGCATTTCTGATTAATGAATCTCTAGCTAATATATTTCTTCCGAAATTCAGTTTGGAATAACTCCCAAGTAATCCGTTCTTTTTGAACCACTGATACTAATGTATTCCACCAGTGATACGCAGTGTATTTTAACAAAGATACGACACATTTGATACATTCATCAGGAGTACAAGATAAATCATCGAATACTCCGATTGTATTATCGAGCCAGAATTCAGCTCGTTCAGCATCATCATCAACATTTGCCTAAAACTCTTCAGCCCCATATTTACGAATCTTATCAGCAGGTGGTTTACTCAATCGAATCGGATCTATCACTTGTGGAACAACTAGGACTTGTTGAGGAATAGACGGGGGGTGGAGGTTGTTGAGTAGCCAGATTCGTTCAAACTAACTCCATGAACCACTCACACATCATTTGGAAGAAGGCTTGTTTAGCCTCTCCTTCGTGGCTACTAGTTACAAGTCTAGAGTCAGATTGCGCTGCCCTCTGAGCAGAAGCGGGCACGTTACTCTCTACATAGTCAGCTACAGCTTTTTTGGGATCCATTACTATACGAAAACACAATTTAAGCTGTCAGGAATCATCATACTATCACAGAGTATTTATGGCATGTATAGCTAGACTCATACACACGCTACGTTAGTCCTAGAATCGACTAAACTGAAGCTTTGACACTTATAAATGTAGCACTCGTAACCCGTATCTGTTGCCGAAATAGTGTTACAAGGCATTACCGATCAAATCACAACATACAACACACATTTTTGCATCTATTCTCAAACACCATTTAATCATAATTACATTGTCCCTTATAAGGGCCTACGAGGCCTTAAAAATGCTTTAGAAGTGGTTTGGGACTAAACCGATAACTTACGAAAATTCTCAAAAACTTAAAAATTTTCAAACATACTAGGGTCACACGCCCATGTGAATAGGCCGTGTGCCTCACACGGCTCCAGACATGCCCGTGTCCTAGACCGTGTGAAAATAGCGCATACATATTGACTTGGGTCACACGACTGACCACACGCCCGTGTGTCTAGCCCGTGTGCCCTTCGAAATGGCCACACACGCCCGTGTGCCAGGCCGTGTGTTAGGCTGTGCCAATCTTGTAGGGTATACTAACTTATACAACATGGCCAAGTCACATGCCCGTGTACTAGGCCGTGTGCCATTTAGGGGGTATACTGACTTGTGCCACACGGCCGGTCGCACGCCCATGTGTGAGGCCGTGTGGAGCATACTGACTTCAATTTAATTCCAACATCAGGGGACACACAGTCGTGTAGCATGACCGTGTGTCACACACGGCTGAGACACACGCCCATGTCTCTGCCCGTGTAGACAAAAATAGGCCAATTGCAAGGCCAATTTGCCACCCTTTCTCATGCTCAGCTAAACAACCAAAATAATACCATTTCAACATATTTATAGGCAACCAAAACATGCCAATTCATATACAAATCATGCCATTTCATCTTCAACCATTTTACTACTCAAACCATAACCATAAACATACCAAAACAATATGTCATTACCAACAATTTCACCTAAATATGTCATTACCAACAATTTCACCTATCTTCCCTATGCATTTTTCTAATCATTTTATCAACTAATTCATGCCACAAAATATACCAATTCATCATCCCTATATCATACCAAATCAACCATGATATATCATTGGTAATTAATCAAAATAATTAACCACTTAGCCATCACAACAATCATACCAAACATGCCAAAACACAAGGCCATATATACATCACATATCACTTACCAAATTCATAAATTAAGCCAACTTAGATGGCCAAATACACACCGACACGTACATCATTTACAAGCCAACTTTCATGGCTAAAATCGTAATTCAAAACATATCAACTTAACACTATCCTATACATGCCATATACCATATATAGACAACATCAATAGTACCAACAAGTTGATCGATAGTGTAATGATGTTCTTGATGATCCCCGAGTCCGAGCAAGCTTCCATTGTCTATAAAACAGGGAAAGAACACACCAAGTAAGCTTTAAAAGCTTAGTAAGCCATATAAAAATAAATTACAACATGAATCAACATCATCTCCATCAATAGGCAAACTATAAGTATGCACATATAAGTTCACAAACCTTTCCCAATGTATACATATTCAATATCATAAATGAATTCATCAAATACTTCCCTTTTCAATACTCATATGAATCTCGTATGTACCTGAGTTACTTAACTCATTCACACATTCTTTCTCAACTCGACTTTGCCCGTTGAACCATTCAGAATCGTTAAGGATACTGGGAAATCACATATAACTCGTACAATGCCGTATCCCGGATCTGGTCTTACATGTTATCACATATCGAAGCCACTGTCCCATATGGGGTCTTATACAAAATCATATAACGATACTGTAACACCCCAAACCCGGCCCAAACACTACAACCGGATCTGTATGTCACTAAGGAATTTTATAAAACATGTCGCATTTTGGAAAACGAGTATCAGGTTTAAACATTTTAACCGAAAAACTTAGTAATTTAATATTCTGTATAAAATATAAATTTAAATGATACCTTGCTGAATTAGGAAAAAAGAAACTAAGTTGTTACATGTCTTAGCTTAATTTTAGCATAAAATCTAAATGTCTAGTAATAAAACCCAACATAAAACCCAAAATAAAGATGAGTCTAGTGGCCCATGGCCTTATTACATTGAAACTTAAAATCCACTAATAAAAAAATATTAAAATAACTAAATAATGAAAAGTCCTTTGCTGAATCCAAATACTCTCTCGCATGGCCACCTTGCGCTCCTCTCCAGCCCGGTCCGATGCACTAGGTGCTACCTAAAATGTTAAATAATAGGTTGAGTCGCGAGACTCAGTGTGCAACCCTCATGCACCATTAGATTTGGGCCTTAGCATCACAGAACAGAATAACAGATTAATATATAACAAAAATTATGCAAGCCCAACCCAAATCCTAGGTTTCCATCCGCTACACACCACCCTTACCTGCCAGTCACACCATTGGGGATTTCAACAATCAACCCACACCGCTACACACCATCGATGGCAGTCATGCTGCTCATCATCAGATCATGGCCATAGCCACTACAATAGGTCATGGTAAAAGCCACTACAACAGGTCATGATAAAAGCCACTATAACAGGTCACGGCAAAAGCTGCTACAACAGAACACTTCCCCTTTCATCAAACCCAACCCCATGCAATCACAGAAATCGGCATACTTATCGCATATGTCATCTTAACAGGAACATTCACTTAGGAATGACAGAGATACTAACCTGGTGATTCGCTTTTACCCTCCTTGGGTTTCATCCGTTATGCCAGGATTTTGGCATTTTACAGAATATTTCAGATTAATAAACATATTTTTAACAGGCAATCTAAATGGTGTGGAAGTGTTACACACCTGATATCGTGTAGTTTTACACCCTTAGTCAATATCCTTACTATCTGGATCTACAACCCTTAGTCTAAAACCTTGCTCAAAAGCCGGAAGAACACGAAGATTTGAGCTCCTCTACATTCGGCCAAGGGTTAATAAATACCCGAATTTACACGTTTAAAATTAAACCTTGAAATTTCAAAAGTAACACGATTCGTGTGTTACTAAACTCTAACTTAGAGATCTATGCGATTGACTCCTCTTCAAATCCCAAAATGCCGCAAATGAGAGAAAAACACCAGATCAGTTTCCATATAGCCATTCGGCTATGGTTTCTAAAAGCCGAAAAAAGATTGAAAGACAAACATAATCGACACTTACCTATTCAAAAGGTTTCGGCTACCCTTTGCAGGAAGATTCGGCAAACACGAGAGAAGAGATCTAGGAATTTCAGCTTTTAAGAAAATCTCGAAAAAGAATGAACAAAAGAAGGCTGATGCGTTTTTAGCTTTTAGAAGAACTGAGTGAAGAGTTTAGGTTTCTGGCAGAAAAAGAGAAGAAGAAAAGAAAACAAGAAAGAGTCTTGGAGATTTCAGCTATGGAGATGAGAAAAGAGTTCAGGATTTCGGCTTTTGAAAGAAAAGAAGATTGGAAGCCTTTGGCTTTTGAAGAAATCAAAAGAAAAGAATTTGCAGAGGAAGACTGGGAATTTTGGCACAAGGAAAGAAGAAAAGAGTAGGGTTCAAATGCCGAAATTGATGATATATCCCCTCTATTTAAAGAGAATTTTGGCACCCCCTAGAGTTGGAAATTCGGCCAACACTGCACTCAGTAGATAAATCCTATCTTTTCTCTCCTTATCCTCATCTGACTACTCATCCACGGTGTCATGGATGACACTACCTCTTCCTTCCTTTACCAGCACATTATCTCCCTTATTATCACATTAAATAAATTCCTAAATTTCCTCCCTTATCTTCCATATTATCAACTATAATATCTAATTATCCCATTTACATAAATCCTCCTATTTTTGAGCCTTGTTGCCGTCCAACTCCACCTAATTAATTGCCGAAAATTAGCTAACTTAAACTAAAAGAATTGGGCTCCATGAAACTTGAATTTGGGCCTCCAATTGATGCCAACTCCTTGCTCTCTAAGTGGCGCTACTGACCACTGGGCCACAAGCCCATTTTGTATTTTAAAATACAGATAACATGTTTTAAGCACTATAGTGTCCAAACTGAGAATTTAACCAAGGCCTTAACCACATCCTGAGCCCAATTTGGACCCCATAACACTTAAATTAACACATTAAACATATTCACCCATTAAATGTACAGGCCCAAAAATTCAGGATGTTACAGATATCAATGTCCCAGACATGGTCTTACATGTAATCACATCTCGGTAATCCTAATGTCATGACATTTGTATCATATACTCTTCCTAAGGTTCGTACGGGACTTTTAGATATTGTAATCCTATCGATTCTTGCTCGTATTTCATCAGTCAAAATTTATAGCAGTTCAATGACAATTAAACATATATAATGCAATTTAATGGCATTTATTTGCATATGAACTTACCTTGTATTCGGGATAAACGGAATGGATCGACTAGTCGATAACTTTTTTATTTTCCCCGATTTAAATCCGATTTCTTTTGTTCTTGATCTATATACCTTCAAAATTAACTCATTTATTCATCAAATCACTCAGTTCAGTCCACAAACACATATTTGGGCCTTTTTACACTTTAGCCCCTAAAGTTTCATATTTTTACAATTTAGTCCCTATTTCATAAATACACAAAATTCACACACTTTAATTCAAATACATGCTTGCTGAATTTTCTTGGTGCACATATTAGCCCATATTTATCATTTATTCACACATTTAACCCCACATTTTCACATTTTCACAATTAAATCCCTATTTGACATTTTTATCAAAAATCACTTTACAAAACTTGTGTAACTATCAACAAATATTATTTTTCATCATCAAACATTCAAAAGCTCAAGCATCCATCAATGGCACTTCACAAAAACATTGACAACTTCAAAAATTAAGGCATGGACTAGCTAGAATACAAAGCAACGATTTCAAAAACGTAAAAATCATCAAAAAATGAGCTCAAAACACTTACCAATTAAGCTCCCAATTGACCGAACCCTAAAATGAACTAAATGTTTTCTTCTTCCATCATATTCTGCCAAAGAAAGACGAAATGAAGCTTAATTTTGGTTTTTTTAATTAATATAACTTAATTCACTAATTACCATTTTATCCTTTAGTTAAAACATTATAAATCACATAATTCAAGTCCATTTATGTCCATCTCCACTATCAGTGGTTTATTAACATTATAAGGAACTCCACAATTAAATTTCATAGCTAAATTGTGCCTTTAACAAATAGAATGCAACTTTTTCATTTTACACGATTTAGTCCTTCTATCAAATTAGACATCCAATCGATAAAATTAAATCACGAAACTTTCGCACATACATGCTATCATGCTGTAAACACATAAAATAATATTAAAAATAATTTTTGGCCTCAAATTTGTGGTTCTGAAACCACTGTTCCAATTTAGCTAAAATTTGGCTGTTATATTTAGAGCATACACTTTTCTTGCTCATTTTATTATTGGTTATAAGTGTGTCAATTTGATTTGTTATTCTAGAACTTGCTTTGATTATGCATGTCGAGACCATTCCTTTGAGTTGATATATTGAGATGATAAAGGCATTTAGGTTTTAACCCACTTATTCCATAAAAAGCCTACCTACATAATTAACCTCTAGTAAACCCTTTCGAGCCGAACACACTGTTTCTTAATTCACCCATTAATGATAATCGATAACTCATTTTTTGTTCATTGAGAATTTTCCCATTTTATTGACTCCATTTTTATCGAGATTTGATTTGGTTAATTTCCCGATTAAGCCTCTTGATTAAGTTGCTAAATTATTTCTTCTTATTTACATATAAAAAAAGAAAATATAGTTATTTAGTTTTTTGTTATTTGATCTTGAACAGTTAAATTCATATTTTGAGAAGAAGCTTTTGTTATTCTTGAATAGTTTTGATTGATGTAATTATTTGTAATTCAGCATTTGTTATTTTTCTAGTTTGGTAATTTATCAATTCAATCTCGATTCTAACCTTCTTTTTCAGCCTTTCTC